>OZ025298.1:277052119-279452119 GCA_964019185.1 Maratus speculifer
AGCCAAGAATCTTTAAAACTATGAGTAATGACCCTTTGAACAGGAAAGTGATGGCCTAATAGCTACTGTGTTTTAACACCCATGTGTGATATAAAAGGTGTGGATGGTTGCACCATCCTGCATAAAGATTGTATGATCATTGTCTTCATTGAAGTCGCAGCTCATAACAAAATTAGATATTATGTTGTGATACCTCTATAAGTTAATTATACACATTTCTGGTCCTGCCGCAGTAATGTTCTCAAACACGAATGTTCTTAGGATAAATTTGGCAGTAAAGCCACACAAGTTTTTAAAACTGTATGGGGATGTAAGAGGATTAAATTTAGTAATTGTGAGTGTTAACAGCATAGGTGATGATTCATGGTTGCAAGTTGCTCTATGGCGACTAATTTTCAACATCTAAGTTGCATTAGTTTGGCAAATTTGACACTTTTATTTTATGACTCTGGACCTTTTAAATTAAACTATAAAACAATTATTAAATTCAAATAGCTAATTTAAATAGGAAAAAATATATATGGTGATAGAATAAACACAAATAAATATAAAAACAATCTAACATTTATTAAATCAAAATATAAAAATAACAAAACAAAAAAATAATGAATAAAATTTAATATGTTGAAAACAATACTTTAAATTGTTCTAGGTATTGTTTTGTTTAGCTGATGAAGTAAAAATTTGTTATTTTTATTGCATCATATTACATTTAACTGTTTAATTACATTCACAATACGAAAGCTCTTATCTGTAAACAAAAATATATTTAACAAAAGTAAAGAATGAAAAATAAATTAACTTCATATTATTTGAAAAGATGACATATTATTGAATGGTTGTTAGTCCAGAGCACTTTATTATTATTATGCTATTATATTTATTTTACACACATATCTATTACTATTTTAAGGCAAGAAAAACCATGTAAACTATGAAAATCTGAACAGAGATAAAATTCTTTATTGTCAAAAAGAAATAATTTATGAGAACTCTACTGACTTGAAAAATAATAGAAAAAAATATGCTGTCTTTAACTTCACAATGAATGCTGACAGATAATGAAAACAGAATGACTCAAAATATCTGCCATTCAATATGAAGTACTCAGGCCAGCAAAGTCCAAACTAACTCAACTTAAATTGTTGGTTACTAACTTCAATAAATCACTTTTCCACAATGTAATCTTAATGGAAAATAAAATAATGTAATTAAACTTTAGATTAAATAAAAGAACAGAAAAAATTGTACAAAACATCAGCTTTAATACACTTACAGATTAGTACAATAAATTAAAGAATATAAGGTCAGCATGAACTGAATTATATTTGTACAATCCAGTTGTTCAGATAATAGCTTATTATGCAATGCAATGATTTAGAAAGGATAAACATATGTGACAACAGAAGTTAAAATAATATGTAATACAGGGTTGCCACTCTAATCTTGAAAAAAAAATTCCCTGTATTTTCCCTGTACTGCAACGCATTTATTCCATGTTGTGTGCGAAAAAATATATGCGTGTATGAAGGCTAATTAAAAATGTTATAATTTGTCATTACCAAATTCCCTGTGTTTTCCAGATTTTTTAGGTTTTTTTTAAAAATTCCCTGGATTTTCCCTGTTTTGGGAAGAGATTTAAAACTCCCTGTGTTTTCCCGGTTTTCCAGGTTCTCCAGGTGGCGTGGCACCCTGTAATAGTAGGATTAAAAATAAAGTGAAATAGATATTACTGTGACATATAATTATTTATATGTCACAGTATTAAGCATTTATTAAGGATACCTTAATAAAACAAATAAAAAGAGGTTTTATTAAGACAAATGAAAGATATATCAACATAATGAAAAATCCAATATAAACTTTTACTTTTCAGGTTCTTTGTAATCTGTCGACAATTGTAGTTGAAACTTCTTTTGTTATTTCTGACACTAGTTTATGTTCTTTGCCTGACTGAACTATAAGCAAGCATGTTTCACTGAACTCCATAATCAATGCTTTCAATGCATTAATTGATAAAAATCTTTTAAGTAATCTGTGACAAGCTCTAAACTTAAGATAAGCAGTGGATGAATTGTACTGGCTATAATAGTACAGCTTCACAAGTAATGCACACTGCAATAATGTATGAACATATTTAGCTTAAGCTGAAAATTGTTTCTTGGAGGTTGCATTTAAAGCCAAAATTATTCGTGCTGTTGTCATATATGTAGATATAAATTTGCATTTGCATTTATTACCATTGTTTTATGCTAATTCTTAACTGAATTCCCTTTACCTAATTTACTGCCTTTCTGATTAATAGAATAAGTTACAGATGGCTCTGAAGAGCATCAGTAAAATAAATAAAACTTACATACCAGGAGATGATTTTAGAAAACTAAAAATAATAGAATCTTAGGTTGTAAAACCTCTTAATAGGAAGAAATCAAATTGAAAAATGTACTTTGTTTTACAAGAATGTATTGTAATGTCAAACTAATAAACTGTCGGAGTGTTTTCGTTTCATATGAGCATTGAAACTATCTTTCCAAGTAAAATACTTGTCACACAAGTGGCATTTATAGACTTCCTTCTTGCCAGTATGCCTTTCTACATGAGTTTTAAGTCTATGCTTAGTTGAAAGTTTTTTCCCACAGAATTCACAAGCATATTTATCTCCAGAATCAACAGAGAATGCAGAAGTTTCTGAAATGTAAAAATATTACTTTTAGTAGATCATTTAATAGATTTCAAGCAGCAAAGAATTTTCTTAATGTCTTTTTTTTTTAAGAGAAAAAGATATATTTCAAAATTTCATGAGCTTTCAAAATTTATACAATTTTGAGTAAATGCATTATCATAAATAATGCATGAATAAATAAGAAATAAATAGTACTTTAATTGAGCCTTACAAATATAGAGTACATTGAAAGATACCACTTATTAAAATTTAATTTTTCAAATCATGTTGGAAAGTTAAAAAATAAACAGGTTAAACTATAGAGTTTACAATTTACTGGGACAAAAAAATGATCAGAATAACAGATTGTCAGAGAAATCATGTACTATCTTAACCATTTTAGTAATATATATAATTATTTTCTTTATTTGTTATAAATCAAATTAAGAAAAATTAATCATAGAGTTGTTTTCATTTAAATGTTTAAAGACTTTTTAATAAGATCAACATATATTTTACATAGAAAAGAATCAGACAAATTATGTATATATATATATTTTATTAAAGAAAAATATCAACAGTACACAACTGTATTTTTTAACATTGAATAACACTAACAACAAAACTTAAAATTGCACATATTAGCCATTATATTACTGAAAAGATTATGACAGAAGTTTAATAACGTACAGTAAATTAATGAAATTCAAACATCAATATATATTTAAATACATTTAAAACTAAAAAAAAAAAAAAGAAATGAGATTTTTTTTTAGACTGACATAGACTATATTACATTTCATATAAAAGAAGAAGTAAATAATTACAGTACGATAAGGCAACATTTACACTGTATTGTTATGTAAATAAATATGCATTTACAAAATACTAAAAAGTGTAAAAATTTTTATTGTATAGGTAGATATCTTCATTATTTAATTATTGAATAAAACAGATTTATATTTGGAGCTTAAGAGATCAAAATTAAAGTAACAAGCAATTTATACCAGTTGTACAATATTATTTCAATTATATTCAGTCATTACAAAACATAAAATTATTCCCACTTTTAAGACAAAAACTTACAAATATAAATTTTCTTGATAATTAAGAAAATATTTGACTTAATCATAATACATTTTAAAATATTTTTACATGATATAAAATTACATAAGTGGAAACAACATGTAAATCCAAAGGTCTTATCTGTTAATATTTTCATATTTTTTCATATCCTTGCAACACCATTTTTGCTGATGAGAACAAATTTAAAAACAACATATTATTATGGAATATGATATAAGTTTGCTTTGAAAAGATAAAGCAGGGATAGCAAACAATATTTCAGATGCAATTAAAAAACTGTCAAATATAAATAATGCTTCAAAAATTGCAATAAAAACATATGAAAATCTGTTCAAGAACATCTGGTGAAAAAGGGTGAGAAATGGAGAAATGTAAAGCTTTCTTACTTTTTTCTTTTATTCTCTGCTTACCTACTGAATGATGACTAGACATCCCAGCTTCAGACTTATTGTTTGCCATCAGTGAGACTGAAAATTCTCACCTGTAATGTTAAATCTAAGGGCTTAGAATGCATCTCTATCTCTCAAATTTTTTATCATTAGGAAATTAAAATTTTTATCCTCCCCCCCCCCCCCCCCCAACCATTTTGTTTGTATGCTCTTCTTGAAGAAAGTTTATTTCTTTTAGTTTAACAAATATTTCTCAAATACATAGTTAGTTTTAATTTGAAAATTAAATTTTTCTTTACAATTTATCTACAACATTAAATTTTTAATATTTAAAATATAAAATTAAGTATATATTTTAGAAATATTTATCAAATAAATAAAAAAAAAAGAATAATTCTTCAAGAAAAAAGAACATACAGAAAAAAGAAAGTTTTTTTTTCCTTAGCAAAATTAAATTTTTTAAAAATAAACAAGCTTGGAATCTTTGAAAGGAAATAATGCCAAACTCTATCATTTTATGTATTTGTTTTACGAATTCGTAAGCAGCAGATTTAGAAAACTGCAAAAAACTTGCCCTAGTAGTTTCAGACAATTTAATTACAGTAGAATACCAATTATCAGAACTCCAATTAAGTGAATTTCCAATTATCTAAACAGCCTATTTCTCTCTCTCTCTTTTTTTTAACCGAATTTTTAACTATCCAATCAGCCTATTTCTCTCATTTTTTTTTTTTACTTTAACAGAACTTCTAATTATCCAAAAATCCTATTTCTCTCATTTTTTTATCTTCAGATTTAGCAAATAAAATTGAATCTCTGATTAGTTTATTGTAAGGTGCAGTAACAACCAAAAAGATATTGAAGAAATTGAAAAAACGCTCTAAAAATGATAGAGTCCATCACATAATGAAGCCTTTGTATGTTTGGAAACAGATATGAAATGGCCCGAGTGGTAGAAGAATGCTGATCCTATTCATCTAATGTATTTAAAAATAATTTAAGATATGGCAGCATTGAAAAGAATGTCTTCTTTGAAAAAAGCGACAATTGAAGGCCTTTTTTGTTTAAATTATAATCTCTGGAGTTGAAGAGATGATAAAAAAAAAATAAAAAGAAATTTAAACTTATTAAAAAAAAAAAAAGATTTAAAAAAAATTTAAAGATAAAAAACTATAAAAAAGAACAATTTTTAAACATACCAACACTATCTGGTGCTGGCAATCTAAGCATGAATAAAGTGTGAATGTTTTAGTAAGTCAGGAACATCTTACACACAAGGGGAACATCAAACATGATATTCACTGATTTTGATGAATTTAAAGCACATTACAGGGTTCTTATCCCTAATTATTCTGGTGAAAGGATTTCTCTAAATGGGTCTTAGATTTTGAGAAATCATGAGTAAAGATTCAACATGTGTTTCAAATACTTATTAGTTTGCAAGTGCCAATAAATATTTCACAGCATGAAAACAAAAGTACTTAGCAGTCAGCCGCAGGGTCCGATTCAGTGCTGTCTTTTGACTTTCATTTTTTTTTTTTTTCTTAAATTAATTTTATATTATTGGTACTTTGCAAATTTTAACAAAAAATATGATTTTTTACAGTTTTTAAACTTTGGTATTTTCTTCAAAATATTGATTTATGTTTTTGATTTTTCATGAAAACTATAGTTGTTTTTCTGTAATTTTTAAATTAATATTTCTGTTGACAGAAACACGAATTAATTTGTGTTTAATTTATCCAAAAAATTGTTTTTATAAAATTATTATTTATTATTTTAAATTTTAAATACAAGTCTTAAATAATGCATAATATTTTATCAGAAAAAAATAAATAAATACTTTTAAATATTTGGTTTGCTTGAAATATCTTAAAATATGTCAAATGATGAAACACAAAAATGCTTATTATTATTGGCATTGACATCTAAGTTTAGTAAATATTCAATTAGTCAAGTGAGATATACCATAAAAATATTTAAAACCATTTTCATAAGGAAAAAATTTCTTATGTAAAGCATAAATTTTTACATAGTACTCATGTTTAAATGAAGATATAATATATGAAAAACAATTTTTTTATTTAATTTGACATTATTATGCAGGTCTAATGGAGGATTTCTTAAATATATACATATGTATGTCCTTGTACTTTTTTACTCATCCAATGATAAATACATTTGAAATCAAAAGTATTATTTATAATTTACATGAAATAATAAAAATTTTCACTTAAAATTCCATAAAGTAAATGAATGTATCATGTATTATTTCTAAACTTTGTTTAAGCTATAAAAATATATAAAGAAAACAATACTGAAAAATATAAATAAATCTAGATTTAGAATATTTATTTTCACCAGCAGAGACGTTACTTTACAAAGGATATAAAATATAAATTTTCATAAAGAAAAATCACAAACAGAATTATATATATATTTTTTAGGAAAATATAAAGAAATTCTAAGTTGTTTCAATTCATTTCCATGCTTAAAAGCTGTAAAGTGTCAAAATATAAAATTAATTAAAAAAGAAAAAAGTCATGAGGTAATGTTGATCTTGGGTTGTTCAATTGGCAGACAAGCATGAGGCCATGTAACAAGACACACTGAATTCTGCAAACTAATGGGTATTTGAAAAATATTATAAAGTTTGACCCTCAAATTTTTAAAATCTAACACCCATTTGAAGAAATCTTTTGATAAGTATAATTAGGGTTAAGATATCCACAACATACCTTAAATTCATGAAAATCAGCGGGCATCATATCCAATGGATTAATTGTTAGTTTATTCAATTTATAAATTTAAAGTTGCAGCAAAAACACAGTCAAAATTTATCTAATTTTGGATGAGCTGGCAAGATTATATTTTAAAGACTAATAACAAATTATAATGGCTATTTCCATGAGGACTTGTCATATCTGTCACATACTACAATTTTTGGCTACCAGTATTTTAGAACAGAAAAATGAGACTTATTTTGTTGGACATACCTAATCAGTTAAATAAGGCCAATCAAACTTTTTGAAAAAAAAAAAAAAAAAAAAAAAAAAAAAAAAAAAAAAAAACGGTGGCCAACAAGTATAAAGATTTTCAGCTGTGTGACAGACATGACAAATTTGCATGGAAACAGCCTAATACAGTTTCTACATTTTAATCAAACAAGTGCTGATCAATTAAAATTACTAGAGTGAAATTTAATAATTTAATCTAGAGTATTATTATTTTATCTAATATATTTGAATATATTATAATTTTCAGAGCAACAGTGAGAATTTCATATACATATTATATACAGGTGGTACCTGAAAAAGAGGGCAAAATTTTATGGGGTGATAGAACACAGCTATAATAAGCAAATTTCGTCATAGAGTGTATGGACAGAACACAAGCAGTGAGAAGTTAAAAGATAGTTTACACCATCACAGTTAAAGTATTGACACAAAAATGAGAGGAGACACTTCAGAAAATATATTATTAACAGGAATGTAATTAATGTACATGCTCAAAGAAATTTCTGAAAAGTACTTTTGCCAGCTATTAATGTACACGATAGTGACTGATGCACATTTGCGAAGATACCAGAAATTTTCTGAAATCTTGTTACTAGATCCATATCAGTTTCAGTGAGGCATGCCTAGATCAAGCTTTTCATATGGTGCCACAGGAAAAAGTCCAAACACAAGAGATCTGACAATCTTGGTGGCCAAGCTATTGGGCCATTTCACTTAATCCATAGTCCTGAGACAATAAAAAACTACCTTTTAACTTCTCACCACTTGTGTTCCAACCATATATTCTACGGCAAAATTAGCATGTATAACTGCGTTCTATCACCCAGTAAAGTTTTGCCCACTTTTTCTGAAACACTCAGTATGTATGTGTATATATATACTACATTACTAGAATTAATCAAAATTTAACATCTTTGTATAAATATATAATGTAATTTTTTATAACTATTTAAGGATTTTAAAATAAAACGATAATTAGAAACAAGGCAAATTTTCTTGGGCTCAATCTTTTATGTAGATCAGTACATTTGGAAAGGAAAAAAGGTCATGGCATTTGACAAAAGAACATCTAATTTAGCTGTGCACATAATTATTTCATACTTTTTTGATTAAAAAAAAAATACATGCAATAATTTCGAGCATTTAAAAACAGAAAATAAAAACTACTATTGATTTTGATAAAATTTTTATGGAATAATTAAAATGAAGTGAAACATACCCAAGTTCCTTTTATTCTAGATGATATTGCAAAGAAATAAATTATTTCTTAATTTATTTTTTGCTGTTATTTTTATAAGATAATAATCATTTGTAATAATTCAGAAGAAAATATTATCAAGAAAGAAAAAAAAAAAAAAAAAAAAAAAACATCAATTCAGACGAAGAGCTGGCTGAAACTATGAAGAAATAAAAAAACAACTTAATGTTTACATATGAAAATGGTGAAAATTATTTTTCTATCTACATTATAAAAATTCAGAAATAAAGAAATAAGCACAAGTAATTTAGTTCCTAACAATTAAGTTTTACTGAAACTGAAAAAATATATTTTTCTTTAAAAAAAAAGTGTGTGTGATGTGTGTGTAGGGGGGTTATAGATAGAACCATAATAAAAAATTTAACAGAAAAATATACAAGAGACAAAGTACAAATAATTTACATTCTAACTTAATGTAGTTCTTAAATAACACAAAAGCTGGATTATGTTAATAGTAATAGTAAATGTTGCATAAAATATAGCACCAAGCAGCACCAATAGCAGCTGTGTAGCACCTAAGATGTGTTGCATTTGCATTGAGTGAGATCTTACAAATTCTTGAAAAGGAAATCCAACATAATAATACAGTGCACATTTAGAAAATAATTCTAACATTAATTTTATTAAATATTATATTTCAAATAAGAAATCATATAATTACAACATAGGCTAATTCAAAATTGCAGAAATCACATATTGCATACCCTGTGATTTTAGAAGAAAAACATATGTCAAAAGTATATTATTCATTTAAGTTTCTATCTCTAATTTCAGAGCTGCTGGAATGAAAATGGTGTTACTTTGATGAACTAATAGAAAATATTTTAGCTTTTTGAGTTAAAAACTAGAAATTAAAACTAATTGCAAAGACTTACAATAATAAAAAAAGGAATTATGCCATTTTTACTCAATAAAACATTTTACCTTTAGTACCTTTGTAAAATGTTTTAAACATCATTGACTATTGATAAATTAAAATATCAACATATCATTAATTAATGAAAGGAGTTTTTATTAAAGAAGTATTATAAGTCTGATCCACTTAAATGCAAGAATTTTAAATTTTCCTCTTTAAATAAAAATAAAGCTGGAAAAAAATCTTCAAAGTTTAAATGATAATATGTCAACACACAATTCTTGTTTCTGTAGAACAAACTTATTCATGAAGTTTGAATATGTGAAAATATATTTCTTGGAAAAAAAAATCAAGATTTTTTTTACCATCTATTCAAACTGAAAATATTTTATTTTTTTATATCTAATAGGGAATACTTATATAAACTATAATAATCCATATGTTCCTAATTTTTATCCACAATAATGTAGTAACTTATTTAGGTACTAATTGGTTATCCTGTCGACCAAAAAATTATCACCAAATTATAAGATTAAATGACAATAATGGGTGATCATGAATGTCACATTCAATGACATTAAATACGATACACATGTTTAAACCGTCATTAAGTTATTTTTATTTCAACTTTTTATTTATATTTATATTAATTATTCTACTAATTATTTGTTTTTTTTGTTATTTAAAATAAAAATTAAATCAATTTGTATAATTTGGTGAAATTGGTCGATGAGATAAGCAAGTAGTACCCCTTAAATATAATTTTTTTAAAAACTTAGTTAAAAAAAACTAATTTAGATTTTAAATGTTAGCTTACATGACATCCTCAAATCCATGCAGAAATAAGGAGATAAGCTTGAGCTCCTTTGATAACTAAATGTAGGTGATAAAAAAAAAATATATATACTGGAAATAGATTCTTTTACATTTAATATATTTTTTAGAGTGCCTACTAGCAAAACCAAACAACTTTTTACATGAAAAATAACAATTATGCCTTCAAGTAGTTTTGAAACTTATTAACAGCAAAACTTTCTAATTGATCTTGTACTAGGAGTTAACCTGAAAAGGACTCTAGCAGTTAATGAAAAACTCATCAAAGATATTAATATTTCATGTTTGAAAATTATTTTAAAAACCATAAAAATGAGTAAATTAGGGTACTGCTTTAAAAGAAACTGTGATACAGTTTTGGAACAAATTGCTTTTCAAAGAACATTTTTTCCAACATTTGAAGGTGTAAAAATTTAAAATGTCCAACGTTTAGAAGTTAAAAAAATTGCAGCAAAAAATAAATTAAATCATCTGTTATCACTATTGTAAAAATGACACTAGCATTATGAGAGACACACTTTATATAAAAATAAATTAAAGAATTTTGCATCTAGTTATATTAAAATCACATAAAAATGAAAGAGCATTTGAAATGAGGAAATATAAGAGCATTAGTGACACTTTTAAATTTTGTTTTATTTTATATTTATGAATGAGTAAAATTTAAAGATTTTAATTTCTGGATACTGGTATATCTACACAAAAATCAACTTTTCCTCCCCCAAGAAATCACATAAAAGTACAGTCAATCTAAGGCAGTAAGTAATATTCATCATAAGACTACCAAGCTCTTTTTTTTTTTTTTTTTTGCCTTAAAATGAATACAGGATTTATATTTAATATCAAAAGACTTAAGGAATTTAACTTTAGATATGTTCGAAAATGTGTATCTTGAGCTAAAAATATGTAACCCCCTTGAAATATAAAGACTGGAGTAGATTGTAATCATGGAGAACAACAAAAAATAAATAAATAAAGGTCATAAAAATTAAAAATTTTGAAAATAACTAATCTAAGGGGAAGGGGAGGAGAATGATCATATTCAGATCTTCTTACTCACCAAAATGTCACAGAGACACACAAAAGTACTATTCAACCAGGAACTAACTTTTCAACTAACTACTTTTAAATAAAATAAGATTAGGGTGTTGCCACCACATTGTAAGAGTTACAAAATTTTTAATTTTAGAGAACAATAAAAACATTTGATATTGCATTTTGATTCTATAGTGAATTTTAGTCTCAAATACAAAATTTGACATTATTCAGCAATGAAGTTTAGGAATCAAACAAATGTAAAGCTTTAACTTACTCATAATAAATTAGTTTTTAGGGTTTTGTTCATCTAATGAAATCCTATTCGTCTTACTCCTGTGTCAGTGAATGTGTTTGTCTCTCAGACAGATCATTCTCAGAAACTGTATAAGTTAGAGTCTTGAAATTTTGTATGCTTATATCTGAATACTTTCAATTATAGAGCAAATTATAAAATTTTGATAAAGTCTTAGAAAAGAACACTACAATTTAAAAACCCCAATTAAAAGAATGGAAAATATTCATAGTTCAATTAAATCATTGATATTAAAAAGGCTGCAAAGGTTTATTTTCAGAAAAGTGAAAAGAAGGGGAGGGTTTGCTAGAATTTTGTCCAATTATCAATGAAATATGAGGCTTTTCAGAGACACTCGTAACTTGAAAACAACTGGACATAAAAATTTACAAATTCATACCAACATATAAAAAATTTTTCTCTTGCAGACTTGGAATATTTTCTAAAATTCTAACTGGAAGTCGAAATACCCCTTAAAAATTGATTTATAAATATACATTTAATTTGATCACAAAGAAAAAAAGTAGACTAAGATATTTGAGAAATTTTTCAAAGCTAAACAGCCGTAGCCAGAAGTTATGGGATTGTTTATCAGCCTATAAAATTTTTACAAATATTGCATTTAATGATTTGAAATTTATGCATCTACATCTATTTTGTAATGCTTATTCTGAATATGTACATTTATTTTTGTAAAAATTGAGAAATTTTATTTTATCAAAAAGTGGATTTTTTAAAAAGAAAAATAAATGCTTTTATATGGAACAATATTTGAATCTTAGTTTCTTCCATTAATTATCATTATTTTAAGTCCAATTTTCTATTATATGTTATATAAAATTACTATATTGCTATTTAATTCATGAATGTTTATAGTTATCAGTATTTCCAAACTGTAATTTCAGTAAATTTCTTAAACTCTTATTTGAGTTCCACACCTCCTTAACTAATATATATATGGTTAAGCTGTATAATAGAATTTCATTTGGATAAGGGTTTGTTTAGGAGAATGCACTGCATCCCTGGTTATGAATTGTGATGCTAACAAATTTTGCAGCATGTCTGTTATACAGCAACGGTTAATACAGAACATATTGCCCACAATTTATGTGCGACAGTTACCACTTTTTACAAATAGCAATTTCAGCAAATTTCTTAAATTCTTATTTTAATTATTCATCCCTTGACTATTATATATACAAATAGGTTATCATCAAGGATATCGAATGTTCGTACATAGTGTTGACTCCAGAAAAAAAAAAAAAAAAAAGAAAAAGACCACCGGGCAGGAATTTTTTAAAAAGAGAACACACTATTCAAAAAAAAAAAAAAAAAAAAAAGAGTACATTTTTTTTTTTTTTTTTTTTTTTTTTAAGGGAACACTATTTTAATAAAAGCATATATATGTATATATATATACATTTTTTTTTTCAAAAAAAAAGGGAACACTATTTTAAAAAAGAGTACATTTTTTCAAAAAAGGAGCAAATTTATATCTTGTTCACCAAAAATATTTTGAACTGGCTTATTCAGAGAACCCTAGAATTTGCGATGTTTACCAATGATCAATTGAATGCCACAGGGCTCATTGGAAAAGTTAAAAATTTTCTACTGGGCACTGCATCCTACTAAAACAGTTTGGAGTTAACATAATAGAACATATTGCCCCTAATTTATGAGTGATGGTTACTATTTTTGAATATTAATTTCAACAAAATTCTTAAATTATTATTTCAGCCTTCCCCTTTTAGCGACTAATATGTCTACGGATAGGTGGTATAGTAGAATTTTATTTGGACAGTGGATTATTTTTAACAGAGTCTGCTTCTCAGCAGTAGAAAAGTGGAATTAACAGATTTTGCAGCACATATCATTTTAAAATTAAAATTATCAATACTGCAGTCTATGTAAAGATTTAATAACTATAAATTAACAGTTTGGATTTATTAATTAAAAGATAAAGTGTTTTGAAAGTAATATTAAACAAAACCCTCTTTGTGATCTATGATCACACTTACCTACTTGCTATTTTTATTTGTATCTAGTAACAGATTTTTTTAATTCTGATTTTTCTATATCGTTGATATAAAAATATCAAACACAATTATGTAATTATGTGACATTTTTATAATTTTCCTGTAAAAAGTATAAAATATGATATAATTTATTCAAAATCATTAGTTATTCATTAGTCTCAATTATTTGAGGAAATATTTAAAAAAATTTATTTAACATTTTTCTAAACACAGTTGATATTTTGTATTCAAAAGTATTAATGAAACCTGCATTAAATCAAAATCTTACAATATTTATTTATTTGGAGGGTGGGATAAAGGTACTGCTCCTCAAATTAGTCTGACACAATTCCCATTTGAATGTCATTTCTCTATGATGTTTATATGATTATAAAGATGAGATGTTCTGTATTTTATCTAGTATTTATTTTTATTTTTTTCATTTTACAAGAGTCCTGAATAAATAAATAAAAACATAAAATAAGTTATCAAGGAACATTATTTTTAAGTATTTGATTAAAATACCATAATAAAATGCTTGAAAACATAATAGATTAAAGATCCTAGAAAAACACAAGCACATAAAAATTAGAGAACACTTTTTACACAAGATAGCAAACTACTAATAAATATTTCAATATTTATAATCAATGAATTAAAATATGTCTAAGTAGACAGATTATCTTAAAAGAAAGTACAGCTAAACAAACAAGAAAATTATGAAATAAAAAAATAATCAAGAAGAATTTTAAATGAAAGATCAATTACTTTTTCAGCAAAATAAGTAGCTAAGAAAAACAAGTATTCAAATTATGTTTTTGTTTCATATGCAAATTGATACTCTCCTTCCATGTAAACTCTTTCCCACATATGTGGCATTTAAGAACTTCTTTCAATCCTAAATGAATTTCAGTATGCTTTTGAACTCTCTGCTTACTAGAAAGAATTTTCCCACAAATATGACACTGGTACTTTCCATGTGAACTAGACTTGGAGTATAGTTTCTTGTGTTTTCCTGAAATAATTCAAGTAGGCACTATTATTGTAGAAGACACAATTATTAATTAAAACTTAAATCTGATAAACTATATTTGAATTATATCAAGCTTTAAATCACTTTACAAATAGTAATAAAAAAAGATTATATACTGGTTTGTCAAATTATATAGCATCATACATCAATTTAACAAGCACAACATAAATTGCCATAAATTTTAATAGTTATGTCACAGACATAAAGCACCGATAACTTTAAGCAAAAGTTTATATATATATATATATTATACCTTTGAAAATCAAAAGATCAATCAGCAAGTTCTCCTGTCAAAATCATTATACACATATTAAACCAACAATTAAAAACAAACAAACAAAAAAATAGTATAACTACAATATTTAATAATATAGAAAAAAAAAAAAAATTGTTTATTTTAATATAATTTAGGATCTGCCTGTACTATTTGCATGGCTGATATTTATTTGAAGATAGCTTAAATGTCTTATTTAAGATACACAAGTTTATTTAGAAAATTTTAATGTATTTCAATAATATATTTTTTTCTTCTCAATGTAAAACTAACTTAAGATCATTATAGATTTGATTTGCAAACATGCTACAAGCTCAAAAAAAAAAAAAAAAAAAAAAAAGAATTTTTACAGTCCTATGCACAAAAAATAAACAAAGGTTTTTTTTTTCTTTGGGAGGAGGGGGGGAGGGGGGGGGCACAACTGTTAATGAAAAAAAAATTTTTTTCTACAATATTTTAAGGAAATTATTTTTTATTTTATTTATTTATTTATTTTGTGGCTTTGACAAATTTACATTTTTTTTCATGATTTTTTGACAAATTATATTTTTTTTTTTGTGATTTATTGACAAAACCAGTGGCTTTTTGATTAATTTTGCCTTTTCTTGCAATCCTTTTACAAAATTCACATTTTTTTTTTTTTTTTCGGGATCCTATGATGAAATGTGCATTTTTTACGGTCTTTTGACAAAGTCTGTGGATTTTTTTTCTGTGATTTTTTAATGAAATTCATGTTTTTTACACAATTATTTGACAAAATTCACATTTTCCATGATCCTTTGATGAAACTTGCATATATTCTCCGATCCCTTCATAAAATATTCATTTTCCTGTGATCATAGGATGAAGTTTGCATTTTTCTGGACACTTTGACAAATTTCAACTATTTTTTTTTCTTTTTATCGACCCTTTGACAAAATTTGTGATCTTTTTATGACCTTTTGATGAGACTTGTGTTTTTCTATGATCCTTGATGAAAATTGCATTTTCCGAAATTCTTTGATGAAAATCATGTTTTTACTGAGCTACTTCATCCAAAGTAGATGATAGTTGAATGCACCTGGTTATGTCTTCATGTTGTCATTTTTATATTAAGACTTAATGCTCAGTAGGTCATGACAAAGATAAGGCTGAGTGAGAAAAAGAGAGAAACTCAATTTGCCTTTGTTCATATTTCTGTTTTTGTTATATTTCGTCCGATATGGCTACCACACTCTCCTCCGAGAAACATCAACAGTTTTTAATGCAGATGTACATTGATCCCAGGGATAATAAAATTCAGCGCCGAAAAAGCAGAACTCCTTGTTTTTGTGGAAAAGTAGCATGTCAGTATTTGTGTTAATTTGTCAAGAATAAAGTAAAACTTATATGAAAAACTAAAATATAGCTATGAGTACTTCAAAAAGAAAAATCAAACTGGTGTGATAAAAATACATCAAAATTTACAAAACTAGTAAATCTTAAGATTCCCTCAATGTCAATTTTGAAGATTTTCCAAGAGATTCAGAAAATCTATTTTTCAGTTTATTTAGTTTTCTCTATCTGATATGTTATGAAATTCAGTTGCTAGGCAACTATTAAATGAAAACAAAGGATAAAAAAGACAATTATTCCAAAATTTTAAAAATGATAAAGGAAAATGTTTTATACATTTTTACCATATGCAGAAAGTTCTAAAATATATATATATACAGCAAAAGGCCAAGAAAATTACTGACAAAATTATAAACTGACTTGATTAATTCAGGACACACTGTATAGTAAAAATTTGGCATCCATAATATATGCACAATCTGACATGTGATTTTTTTAAGGGGAATATTTTTATAACTTCACATCTGTGAAGCCTTTAGAAGTTCATAAAAACTATATATTTTTGAATTGCATATATTTATGTTTTGAATGTCAAAATCTATTTTTTTAAATTAAATTTTAACCTTTTGAAAAAAAAAAAAAAAAATCAAAATGTCACTATCCTTTACTTGGAACACTTTTTCAAAGATCGAAAATCTGATTTTCATGATAACGGCAAGCTCCAACCTTTGACATTATCTAAAGGCACATCCACAATTCGGCAAATCTGGATATAGAACAAAGGGAGAAACATTTGTTTCATCATGATTCTATGATTCAGCTGAGTGCAGTGAGTTAAGAGAAAAAATGAACTAGAGGAAAGCTAGGCTGGAAACAGCAGGTAAAACAGAAAAGAAATTATTCCTTTACTGTTTTATAGCCATTCTAAAATATGGTAGTACGATTTTTTTTTTTTTTTTGGGGGGGGGGGGTTACAGGGGTGCTTTTTTAAAATTTTCTTGACAATATCAAATTTGTTTACAAAATAATGGAGGCAGATTAATGGGATATTATGGTAATAATCAAAATTACATACTCCAAGATAATTATAATTTACAATACATAAGGTATTTCTGTTTCCCCTATTCTTTTTAGCTCACAGGCTATCATAGCCTGAGAGCTTATGTGCCCGTCCGTTCTGTATGTATGTGCGTATGTGCGTAACGCGATAACTCATGATAAAAATATCGGATCCACTTGAAGTTTTGTATATAGGTATATCCTGATAAGGCGCTTCCCTGATTAGTTTTTGGAGTTCATTCGATATGTATAAGAGGGGGAACGGGGGGCTCATGCCCCCCGTTAGTTGATATAAATGGGATTTTCATGCAGAATTAAGTTTTCAAAATTTAGATTAGGATCATTCTGATGAGGCGATTCCGTGACTGTTATTAGGTGTTCATTGAATAAGTATAAATAGGGGGAACAGGGGTTCGAATCCCCCCCCCCCCCCCCCGTTAGTTGATATAAATGGGATTTTCATGCAGAATTAAGTTTTCGTTCAAAATTTAGATTAGGATCATTCTGATGAGGCGATTCCGTGGCTGTTATTAGGTGTTCATTGAATAAGTATAAATAGGGGGAACAGGGGTTCTAATGCCCCCCCCCCCCCCCCGTTAGTTGATATAAATGGGATTTTCATGCAGAATTAAGTTTTCGTTCAAAATTTAGATTAGGATCATTCTGATGAGGCGATTCCGTGACTGCTATTAGGTGTTCATTGAATAAGTATAAATAGGGGCAACAGGGGTTCTAATGCCTCCCCCCCCTCTTAATTTATATAAATAGGTTTTTCAAGCAGAATTTTCAGATTTCGTTCAAATCTCTGAATCGTTTTGGAAGTTTAATGGTTAAGTATAAAAGAAGGGGATAACTCCTTTTAAATTATATAAATGCTAAATGGGTTTTTATTAAGAATTATCTAATTTGCTCTGAATTTTGGATATAGATTTTTTATATGATAAAGCATGTCTTTGATAGTATAGGAGGTTCAATGATTAAGTATAAAAAAAGAGGAAAGGGGAGAGCTGTTTCCCCTTCTTAATTTTTTTTTCGAACGGAATTAACCCTTGAAAATATAAGGCTTTAATGTACAATTAGTATTTGTAGCTTGTGAGCTCAATGCCATCAGTTTAACTGGGCAGTATTCTTTATTTCCATTTCAGATAAGATGAAACATCCAAATAATACTGCTTTTGTTTTAAACATGTTATAGCAAAATTTTGAAGCATGCTAAAATCATATTGCAAAATATTATGTTAAAATACTTCATATAATTTTAATTGAATTAAAAAATTATGATAAAATTAGGAATTCATCTAAAATTCTTTCGTGTGATCTATATAAATTAAATACGAAAATAAATTGTTTTACACTCTTTCTCAAAAATTTGAAACTAAAGTTGCTTGGTGACACCTTATTAGATATTATTTGACAAATTACACTGTTCTAAAAGAAATAGATAAAACTTCCCATTTTGAAATTAATAACATAGAATTGTATGATTATATATGCAAACATTTAAATCTTGAATATTAAGGATAGGATATGGAATGCATAATTTATTTAATTTTAATAATAAGTAAAAAGTTTTTTTTGTTTTTACTAAAATCCTCTTTGCAATTTTTTGTTTTTTGCTTATTGTAAAATCTTTGATAATGCATATTAAAGATAAATAGCATTTCATTTACATTTTAAATAATAGAAACAGCAATTAGCAGATACATTTTTTCTAATCGATAAAATGATGATGATACCTGAATTATAAATTCTGTAACAGACCTTTCATTTGGCATTCCAAAAACCGGCATATTTTAGAATTTCATTGTGAAGCAAAAACTTTAATTAAAAAACTATTTTTAGCATGCAATTTGATCTTTTCTTTCTTTTGCTCCTTCTGATTATCAGGAATTAAATAATTATTTTTTAGTCACACCTTACTGATAAATAAAATGTATATATATATATATATAAGGCAGAATGTTAACAGATTATTCATTTGTACCAGGAGGGGGAAAAGAAACTTTCAACAACCTAAACAGAAATAATATTATTTTAGATAAAAATTAAAAGGAAAATGGTACATTTTTCTTTTCCTTATTAATTATTTAAAAAAACCTTCTCTGTTGCTAACTACCCCATCGAGGTCAAATTTTCTGCAAAATCAAATAATATATTAGGCCGCTTACTAAATTTTTATTAAAATGCAATAAGTTTTCAAAAAATAAGAGACACTTCAAAAAAAAAAAAAAAAAGCCTAGTATCTGAACCAACAACAAAAACAAATTAAGACTGTGTAGTTTGTTTTTATTGAAGCAGAGAAGTCAGATATTATCAGTTTGAATCTGACAATATTCTTAGCTATGCAGAAAGGATTCATAATTACTGTGTGATAATTGAGGTGACGCAGCGTGAATTATATAAAGGTTATTTTTCCAAGCTTTCAGATGCTTTTTTTTTTTTTTAAAAAAAAGGATGTCTGATCAATAACTTTAGAAATTACATTCTAACACAAAATGCTATTTACTTTTATTTTTAATTTGGCAAGAAAAACTTTATCAAATGCAAATTTAATAATAATAAAAGATTTATTTGATTGACTAAATGATGACAATAAAATAACCTAAATATCATTTTCCTGTTTCACTGCTACACTTATGCACTCCTTCCCTTTATTTATGATTTTGGTATGGATCTGAATCCAGAAAATTCCAAAAACTGGAATAGAATCAATTCCAATGATGCTGGATAATGTGTCCTGTACGGTATATATTAAAAACAGAATGAAACAGCTAATAAGGATAGCTTTTTAAAGATACAAAAGCAGAATATTTTTTTAAAACTAAATCATAACTAAAAATGTGGCTTCTGTTCACAACAAACCGATTTTCAATACTATTTATTGTCAACAATTTTTTTTCTATCTGATGTCCTACAAATCAAAAGGATGATAATGATGATTAGACGCAGATAATAATGTACTAAGGAGTAATCAAGAGTATTGCAGAAAATAGTTGAAAAACTTCATTCATCTTGATCAAAAGTCCATAACCATTTGAAAAAAATCATTTATATACACAAATAACAGATATGTTTACATCACTAAGGTTAGATAATAGAACATAGAAATTTGAAGGTATTATAGCCATGAGAAAAAAAAAAAAAAAAAAAATGGACTTTTACTGGGCATTTTGTAGTTGATGATAATATAAAACATAAAATTTCTCCAACATCACTTTTACTAGCTTCTTTAGCTAAAAACTTTATGTAGGAGGTTCTTTTTCACAACATAGAAATGCAGGTGCTCTACAGCTTCTATTAGCAAATATATTTATTTTTATTAAAGACTTCTAACAGAAATATATAAATAATTTCAATAATATTAGTAGATGCAAAGTACTTTGATACATTTTTGCCTTCAAATTTATAATGATTTTTTGAGAGCTACAGTAATTATCTTATTATATAAAACAATGATATGATATAAAATGAGATAAAACACACTGTTTAACAGATGTAAGAGATGTATTACATCAAAGTCAAAGCAATAAAATCATTCTTAAAAAATAATCTTATCAATACAGATTTTATTAAATTTAAATGGCAAGCTTTTAAAGATATGGATTCAAGAAATTTAGAATAAGAAACATCAAAAGAAAAATATGTGAATCTTGTCACACATTAGTTGAGCTTATAAATAATACATATGTAGGTTGAAGTTTTCACTTTTATTAAGATTTTTCAGTATTATTTTTCTGATGTTATTTTCAATTATCTAGATTTTTTTAATGCCATTTTAAGAGCAGCCCACATTTAAATGTTGCAATATGCAACCATCTACTTAATTTTCTTTGGATTTTTTATTATTCATTTAAATAAAATGCTACATAACTTCAATAAAATAAATATTTTTAAAATAATTACAATAGTCTTTAGAGGAAATGCATTTGAACCATTAACAGAAACATTTTAAATCTAAACAAAATTATTTATTCCAAAAACAAATTTTTGAATGATAAAATGCATAACATATATTTTTTCATTATTTATAAAAAAAATTACACGAGTCTTAAAATAACATAATTTGCAGTTAGTGCTTTAACTTCATGTGCTTGTTGTAACTTTCTCTCCATGTAAACTCTTGTCCACAATAAGGACATTGAAAAAGTTCCCGTATTCCTTGATGTCCTTCTAAATGCTTTTTCAACCTTTGCCTTCTGGATAATTTTTTTCCACAAATGTTGCATTGAAAGTTCTCACTAGTTTCAATACCTGTTACATAAGATACATCAATTTTTGTATTAAAATAAGCAAAATTAGGTATCATCAAAAGAATCCAAAAACATAACATTTAAGAAATTTGTATTCATTAAACTAAAAAGCAAACAAAACTTACTGCTATATAAGTTTTCATAAAAAAAGAAAGAAAGAAAAAAAGAACTAATCTCTTAGCTTTGAAAGAAACTATATAAAGATACAAATGAGTCAAGTGATAGATTTACAAGCATTATTTAAATTAATTTTATCTATTGTGTCATCTGCCTTAATGACACAAATTCAAACAATTAAGAAAATGCAAGTTTAATAAATATCACTATATATAGTTTAAATATTAACAAATCCCAAAACCTCAACAAATTTATAGTAACATACTGAGCAAAAGTATTACAAAACAGATCCAGATAATGAGCCTTGGATTCTGATGTACAAGATACATAAACTGGGTAAAAAATAACTATTGTCTATTGAGTATTAAATGATCGATTAAAATAGAAGTTTTTATATTTTACAGTGGAAGAATGATGGAACTTCATTACAAATTTGCAGAGGCATAACTGTTAAAATGTCATATACCCGTTGACATTATCCACTGGTTGCAGTTGTCTGGGAAAATTTTAGCACAAAATCATGTAGTAAGTCAGGTAAAATATGTTGAATATGTTTTTAATCTTAAGTCAATGGCCTTGTTTTCTAAACTTTTTTTGTGCCTATCCTGCACCTTATCTTCAAAAAGTTGCTTGAAATAGTATAGAATTTCTTACTGGTTATCCAAGTGTTTTGAATAACTAATTTAAATCAAAACCACAGTAATTTAATATCAAGCAGCACGTGGACAGTGTGTGTGAGAAGGACATAACTTCTTATTCAATTTATATGTACCATCAAGCAGTTATTTCTTGAACAACATTTTTTATTCACGCATCAGTTAAATTTTTTATTAAGTGATGAAAAAAAAGGGTTATTAATATTGCTTCTTTAGTTTGTAATAACATAGTTTAGTTATTAGACAATAGAGAAGGCATTTTTTAATAACATAGCATTGCACTGCAAATTTCAGATAATAAAAGAATATGCATATTTCGTTTTTCATCAGCAACAGAGTTGAAAATACTGTGCTGCGCAAATTAAAAAAAGATAAAAGAGTTTTATGAATCTATACAAAATAAGTCAACCTAATTTAATAATTTTTTTTTCATTATAAAAAATCAGTAATTTAACCAGAAAAAGTAATTACAGAATCAAATTTATAAACAGATAGAATTATATACTATTCCAAACAAATAAAAAAAACCTGACATAAATTACTCTAGTAAAAACAGAACTCTGTATCACAATATTGGTCTAAAGAAATACAAAAACAACAGAACCACAATGATACAATAACTTTTCATTTACAAAGATAATTAAACTCTCATACTAAAATTATCATAAATAATTAGCTTTTGTAATGATGCAAAAAACAAAAATAAACAAATAAAATAAACTTTTAAAATGTGGAAAACTTGGGAAACCATAAAAGTACTTATACACAGATTAGCTGATTTTCAACACTGAAATATGTAAGATAAAATCAACTCAAAATTATCTAATAAATATGAATTAATTTTGAGGCAGATTTATTTTTTAAATGTAACATGTTAATGTGAAATTATTTAATTTTGGTTAATCTTCAACTAATTTTCAAGTTTTATTTCAGTAAAATGTAAAAAAGACCATAGTATAAGTAAAATATACAGACTTTATTTTATATATTTCTCTAACTCTCTTTCTTTCCCACATATATATAATGGTGTGCATGATAATTAAATGTATTTGCCTCACAGTATTAAGTGTTTTATATTATTTGTTCATTAAAAAAAATATATTTTTAGAATTCAAAATACATCTTTAAATCTTTGTTTTAAAACAACAAAGCTACAATAAATTTGATTAATTTTTGCAATGTATTGATTTCAAAATAAAATTGGAAGTAAGTAAATGGTGAGGATTTAAGCTTTGATGGTGCACATAATCACTACTGAATACATACATATATTGATTTTATCATCCTAAGATGTTGAATGAAAGCCTAAATCAACAGAGTATAGCGAAATATAACTTTGAAGAATATTTCATTCATAAATATGTACATAAACAGATACATACCAAAACATACTGTTATATGGTTGAGTAATTCCAATTCTTATATTCAGGAACCAATCAAGCGAAAGCGATGCACAGGGTTTGTTGCTGTTATGTGCCATAGCAATAATTACAACTTGGTTGCTGTTTTTATATGGAAGAAAGACTGTTAACATGGTATGTCTATATGATACTCTAATTCTAGTTCAGAGTGAGGTCCTTTTGAATGGAATCAGAAATTACTGTTTATTACATCCCATTATCTGTGTAGAGGAATTAAGTTGTTTCAGGATTGAAAATTTTCAATATTTTTGAAATATGGTCATTTTACGAAGCAATTTAATTGAATGTAAATTTGTTAATGCATGATTTGATGTGAAATGTATTATTTTGAAGCCCTAGAAATTTTGGTCCTTTGATCTCTGGACCTAGAAGACCTTATATTAATCAGGGTCTGCATATATTGAATACTGCTAAATACATGACAAAATAATATTTTTTTACCATTTCTTAGGATTTTAATTTTTATATTAATACATAGATATATTGTAGCATATGATTTCATCATGTCTGCAGGCTATAATTTTATAATTATTGTAAGCTTCTAAAACTATGTATAAAATATATATTTGAATTGTTGTTTAACATCAACATGTTATCTATAGATTGCTTTAAATGCAAATAGAAGCACACACATTTTTTAGTTAAAAATCATATTTTTTTCTTCTTAATTTTTAAATACAAATGAAATAGAGCTTTAAACACTAGAACAATATATATATAACCTAGGTATGCATATGTCATAATTTTTATGGTTTTAGGACTAATTTTATCTTTAGCTACATCCATCTCACCAACTTTATAAAAACAGTATTATAAAATTTTCGATTAAAAAAAAAAGGGGGGGGGGGGCACGATATGATACAAATGTTATTATCTCAATAAATAATTGGCATTTTAAAACAAAGCAAAAAAAACTAGTTATTTGACTAAGAAATAGAAGTTCAAATAAAACAAAAACTAATTAATTAGTTTTTTTCATAATTTTATTTATAAATAGATTTTATTTGTTAACATGATGAACCACAAAGCATTTGCAGCAAATGTATAACATGCAATACATTTATCATCTGAATAATATCAAGTATTCATGCATAAATAGTACTCAGTACTTATCAACAGCATAATGGCAGAGTTTAATATGATTGCTTAAATTATCAGAACGAGTATATGATTTACCACAATATTTACAATGAAAAAGAGTTCGTACATCAGAATGAGAGTCCATGTGATATTGATATCTTCTTTTTGTTGTAAACTTTTTATCACATACATTACACTTGAAATCATGGATATTTATACCTGAAATTGATAAAAACATCAATAACGAATGCATATCAAAAAGATTAAAAGAAAAACAAATCTTTTAAAAGAAAACCTTTTATTGTATATATAAAAAAATTACCTGTGTTACATTAGTTACATTTATTTATAAAATGTGCATAAATCTTTTCAAGTAGTAACATGAAATGTGAATTTAAATTAATAAAACTTGAATATGATATTACGATGGTTATTAATTAGACTTCACATACATTTTTCTGCTCATAAATTTCAAATCACTGTACTATTTATATTTAATAAAAATGTAGCATTTGTAAGGAAATAGAATTTTTCACCCTATTACTGGGATTCTCGTTTAAATAAAATAAGAGCCTTTTGATATAATATACAAATTGCACCAAATAAATTATTTTAATACATTTATGGCTAAGTGTCGAAAAAACTACTTTTTTATTCCAGGCAACTACAACTATTTTATCAAAAATATAGTTAAATACAACTACTTGTTTTAAAAAATAGCAATTATAAGCAACTTTCTTAAAAGTAGTTACTACTTTACTACTACCAAATTTTGTCAAATAATTTAATTTATAAATCAAACTGAACACAAGGATTAAATAACACACTGACCCTTCGTTGTACTGCATTGCATCTGCTGAGATACAATTGAATAAGTGCAGGGGTAGGAGTGACCAATTCATAAAATATAGGACATTTTTTGTGAAAAATATAGGACATTTGGAAAATAACGCTATTGAATATATATTGCTTTAAAATACATTTTTAAAACATAATCTATGTTAGTTTATAGTTTTTCACTAATTCACGATAGTAAATCAAGATACAATATTAAAAAATATATGTATAAAATTAATTTTTTCATTGTTATTCTTAAATTTTCTTGGTATAATGGAAATTTTCCAAACCAACAATGTTATATTTCAAAAAAAAATTTTTAAAGCAAAAATTTTTAATTGTTTTAAGTTCTGGTCATTTAATGTCTCATCATACATGAGAGTAACAAAAGGGGGATTCTTTGTTAGAATCATAGCTGACAGTGATTTGTTTTAAAATATGAGTCGAGGCTACGAGATATGGCAATGGCACATGACACTTTCTTTGAATTTAACTGTATACCTTGTGGTAAAGAGGAAACTGCAAACATTTCAAAAATAAATTTTGTATTCTATCTGATGACTGAAATAAATAATTAATTAGGACCATGTGAGTTATCCACAGAATCTTGCAACGATAGATCTTATCTTCCTCATTTGAAGTCCAAGTACTCAATCTACTTTAAAAAAAGAAAAAAAAAAAAAATTGATATTCAAACTCAAGCTTTTTCTGCCAGTAAAATGCACAAAGCGAGATTAGAGCTAATCGCTTAGTTTTTCTGAATTATCTTTGTGCTTCGTTTTTTGGAATGCTGCATTAATTGCAAATAACCACTGTTACTGATGGGAACTGGACATGGTAATGATCTTTACTCTTTTCTTCACACACCATTCAGCAATTTTTTTTTCCATGTTCGTCAATCTGGCCTATCCAAACATTACAGAATTTCATCAATCTATGTTCACATTGTGACATTGCATTAATGTAATGCAATAAATATGCCTTTTCTACATTAAAAAATAAAATAAAAACGATGTATTGCAGCTGAATACACGATAAGAGAAACTAAAATAATTGCAATGAAACACAGAACAACGTTGAACGTTAGACTAACTCAGCGAGCAAAGCGATGCATGTGAAAACAAGCGATGATTTTAATACCAAATATATGAAAAAGTAGAGAAATATAGGAAATATAGGGCAGTTAGAAAAATATAGGACAATATAGGACATTTTTGAAGGTTATTTTATAAATATAGGATATATAGGAAATATAGGACAACTCTGACCCCTGTAAGTGCAATATAATCAAGGCATTAAAAAATTATGAAAGAAAATACAAGAAAATATCTTGTTTGTCATCAAAATGTTAGTTTATACACATTTTACAAATGTCTTAGGGGAATTAAAGAAGATGCTTAATACAAGCAATATTTAAACACAGTAAAAAATCCTGCAATAATAAAATTCATTCAATTTTCAAACATTTTATAGAATATTGTGGATTCAAATAAATAGTAATATAACAATGAACATAAAAATAGATCCCAATTTTACAAAGGTGAGCTCTGGAGACCTGAAAACATTAAGAAATTTTAATATACACACATTCGTTCACATATAAATATGGAATCATTGTAAAAATAGACAAAATGGATTTCAGGGCAGGTACAAATGCAAAAATATACCAATATTTCCATGATTGGATTTTTATCAGAATAACAATACTTTTCTTACATTGTATGTGTATGGAAAATAAAAATGCAATTCAACTAGAGCTTACTTTTTCAAAGGAAGCACGGGAAAAGAGCTATATATATTAACAATATAACAACGTTCATGCACAATCAAATACTACATAAATTTCATTTGTTATTTTTAAAGTAATTATTTCATTGAGATATAAAAATTACTGTTGACATGAAAAATCTCTTTGTAAAATTTGTCTGCAATTCAGTTCTCAGGGGTCAATCCAAGCAAAATTTGGAACCCATTTAGAGTTCCCTCACATGAATCCATTCAACAAAACAGGCCTCTTCATGAAATTCTATTTCATCAAAACATACTCTTCATTATTTATTTTTACATTGGTAAATTTAAAATGCATAAATTGTACAGAAAACAAGTTCACCAGAAAGTTAAACATTAGAAGATAAGTTTAAATAAGTTATTATTGATATTTACTTGTTTCAAATTTCTATAATTGGTTTTCATATTTCATTACAAAAGTTACTTTTCACAAAAATAACTTTTATCTTTCTCAAAATGGGCCCCAAGAAAAATCTCTGCATTGATCCCTGGAAGTAAAAATATACAAATACATATATAAGTTTTGGAAATAAAAAAGGCCTTAAATAGAGGCTTTTGATATTCAGAAATATTTGTTATGAGTTTTTAATGTATTTATCAACAGATTTCTTTATTTAACGTTCCAATACAGCCTAATTGAATTTAGTAGTCCAATTAAATTGATTCAGTAGCAGAATTGAATTTAGTAGTTTTTTAAAATTCTGTTGAAAATTAATAATACTGAGCTGTCTAATTTTATTTAAACAAAGTAATTGCAAATAATAAGAAATCCACCATTAAAACAACCTAATAATGATTAAATAGGCAAGTGTTGAAAACAAGAAAATTAATTCTTTTGATGGTTATTTGATTTTAGCAGTAAGTGTCAATGAGGTAAAATCTTTCCCTTCAAGTGATGTGTTGCTATACTCTCGATTCCCAAATTATTAAGGATAACAAATTTTGCACAAAAAAGCAAGTTAAAATCACATAATTTGTAAAATCAAATTTTTTTTCCGAACTATTGTTAAATGTAGTGTCAGTTATTGCAACAAATTATTGAATTTTTCTAATGCAATACTGTCTACTCTAATTTGTTAAAGATGAAGCATGCTACACTACAAATTACTGTAGTTTTGATATCCTTAGCATGCTACTTCTGAACCATGGAGCAAAAAATTTATACAAGATAAGAATGAAAACTCTTCTGAGTATTAGCTATTAGGTATAAAATAATAAAGATGAGTTAAAATTTTTTTATTGTTTTGTACCATGGCTAATAATTGATTTTTACAGTAAAATAGAATGATTAAAAGTTTTTACTTCTAAATTTTTTATTATTTAAATATATAAAGCATAATTTAAAATAGTCAAAAATCTTTCTAAGAAAGAAAGTTCTGAGAGTGAAGATCTTGCAGCATATTCTGACCGCTGACTACAGCATATTGCTGCAAAAGTGCATTTTTTTGTTAAACAAGATGTGATTATTACTAACTGAAAATTTCCCAAAAAATTTTGTTTAGACCTACACTATTAAACCTCAGAAGCATTTAAAAAGTAAGATGCAACTTGGCTTTATACAATACAAGTATAAAACAAGGCACCAAAAAGAGTAATAAAATATTGCTTCATAATTACATTGTGGCATTATGTTCAAATATAATATAATATTCGTAATTTGTAGTTTATTTAGTTGAGGTATATTGCAAGTTTAGAGGCAAATTAATTGCAGGCAGGCAATTAATATTTAATAGAACTTTTTTTAAAATCATAACTACAAACAGGTAAACATGAGTCCATCTTCAGAATAATATTCTAATATTTTAATTAAAACAAAAGGCAATTAAAATGATAAAGAAAAGAGCAATAAGAAAGAAAATTTATATAAAGTTTCAGAACAACAACTAAATAATAATAATCACATAAAGGTAAAGAAAAGATAAATACAATTTAATTAGTATTTTGTCCACTATCACTTGGTAACAATCTATTTTTAAACACAACAAACCTGAAAATATTTCTCAAATATATTACAATAAATATAATTATTTACAATAACAGATAGTTCGAAAAACAGATTTCAATACTAAAAAGTAGTAGTGCCATGATAAAGTTTGATATGATTTTTCAAATGATCAGGGCGAGTGTATGATTTGAAACAAAGTTGACATTGGAAACGAATTCGCACAGCAGAATGAGAGTACATGTGGTACTGGTATCTTCTTTTTGTTGTGAATGTTTTATTACATATATAACACTTGAAACCATGGACATTTACACCTGAAATCAATAAAAACATCAATAGCATAACAAATGCATATCAACAAGATAAAAAAAAAAGTTAATGACAGACATTCAATATTGTCTTGCATTGTATTAGTACATATTTATAATAATTAGATTCCAGCAATTTTTTATTACTTCAAAGAAATAAAATTCTTTCATTTTTCATTTTACACATTACAAGGGGCCGTTCAAATATTACATAATGTCTCTGGACTCGAAAAAATTTGGATCCCTTTCTTACAAAATCAGGTCCACACTAATAAGTCATATTTTTAGATGCATAATTTAAACTTGTTCATTTGGAAAAGAAAAATGAAAAGCAATAATTATTTGCTTAATAATAATTAAAGGCAATATATATATTTTTTAACTATTAAGATAAATTAAAAAAAAAAAAAATAAATATGCAAGATACCAATTTAACTATAAAATAATGCTTATTTGTGTGTAGAAGATAACAAGTATCTATAGTTCGCATTTCTTTCAAAAGAGAGCAAAGAAGATTTATTGAAAAAGGCACTTTTTGTTTAATGAATGGGTGCTTTCAGGAGTCACATTCAGGAAGATTTGGACAGGGAAATTGTTTTTGGAGAAAAAAAAAAAAAAAAAAAAAGAAGCAGGAAAATTAGTTTTTGGAATAGAAAAATTCATTCCCGCATGAACTTTTTTTTTTCCCCGTACCTCTTTGACAAAATCTTTTTTTTTTTTAAACAAAATCTGCCATTTTTTTTTTTTTTTTTTTTTTTTTTTTTTTTTTTTTTTTTTTTTTTTTGCGATTTTTTAAGCAAAACTTTTTTTTTTTTTCACAAATACTGTTATTTTATCACGATTTTCTGAGTAAAGCTGCCGCTTTTTGCGAAATTTATTTTTCACGAATCTTTCAATGAAATTTGCAGCTTTATTGCAATTTTTGGACATTTTTTTTCATGATTTTTTGACAAACTCTGCAGTTTTTTCGGGATTTTGTGACAAAATTAGCCACTTTTTTGTTAATCTTTTGAAGAAATTTGCTGGAAATTAGCCGTTTTTTGCGATCCTTTGGCAAAATTACGCATCTTAATGGATGCATAACTCCTATCTTTTTGCATCCCATCTCCAATTTTTCCTGTAATTTATGCCCTCGGCAACTCTGATGCACAATCATATTTTTAGTCATTTTGTATCCCTCCCTCTTTCTTGTACAGAAAAATAAGTAAATGCTATATACCCTTCCCTCCCCTTTGCTTATGTAAGATTTTTAAGGCATTCTAACATTAACACTGTTTCCCATAAAAAATTTGCAAGCAATAAATTACATTATTAATCTATCAAAGTTATATAGACATGTAGGGGCTGCAGTGCCTAAGTAAAGCAAAATTGATTTAATATATTGTTGCTTACTGCATTAAGTAATTCACAGAATATAAAATAGTTTTTATTATATTATTTATTGTACTGAACAACAGCAAAAAAACATTAACAAATACAACATGCTCTAACTTATTTAGACACATAAGTAAAAATTTGAACAAGAATCATAGGATTATTATGTGTTTGGCGTTCACATTTCTAGTCTGCAGTCCAAGATCTTTGAGTTCATATTTCCGCATTGTATATTATTATGTTTTCAGCATATTGGTGGGCTGAGATGTTTCTTGATTCCAGTCCTTGTTTACTCCATATCTTTTTTTTTTTTTTTTTTTCAAGTCGTTTAACATCTGCAGAACATTCGTCCAAATCATTGTGAAATCATTATGCCCCATCTCGCCCACACTCAATCTGTAAATTATACCTCTTATTATTAAAAAAGTGAATTATAAGTAAATTATATCTCGTATTATTTAAAAAATGAAAAACAGGAAGAAAAGGGAAATATGCTGTAAAAACTGTCAGAATACATTTTTCATTAAAATTTTTTAGAATTGAAATCAACAGAAGTGTTAAAACCAACAGTTATCTAAACAATTAATAAATATTACTATCAGATAACGCACGAATTCAATGTTTCTCAGTCTACAGGTTGCGTCCCACTGGTGGGTCGCGGCAGTTGTTTTGATGGGTCGTGGAACAATCGAGGCATGCCATTAAAATACCTATCTATCTATATATATATATATTTTGCTAACGTATGTGGTAGAAAAATCATGATTATTTGTTAATTGTTTAATGGCAACATCCAAATAAAACACATTTTATGGGTTACTATGCAAAAGTCCTTTGGTAAGATTTATGCTGTGGTAAATTGGATTTATTTTTGTTCCTTAGCTGCAATTATAAAGCTCCAAAATATCATAATTTTTTAATTTTTTTTCTGTTCTTTTTACTTAAAAAAAGTAAATAAAAGTCATGAATTTTAAACTTTTCAGTGTCATGTTAATAGTTATGTATTATAAATGAAATGAGTGAAAGGATTATATTATATTTTAAATAATTAATGAAATATGAAAAAATGTCACGGGTACAATATTTAGCAATTTATTATCTGTGCTGAGCCAGCATAAAAATAGTGAATTCTTGAATTATCAGCACAGATGCCTTATATGCACCACATTAACTCATTATTTTTTTGATGCCAATTTGAAGAAAATTCCATTTTCAAATACTAGTTACATACATATTTTAAAACTAATTCCAATTATTTTAAAAAGAAAATAATAATTAAAAAAAAGTTTAGTCAATAATTATAGAATAAAACAATTTATATCATTTTAAAAAAAGAAAATAAAGGAAAAAAAAAACCATTTTATTAATAAATAATAATAGCCGGGATACCATGTGTGGCACATATAATTGTCATTTTGTCTCAATTGCTCTAATGTTCGTGCGCATATGGCGTCTGTGTCTATTTCTCTAGAAGAATCTTTTAATTTGGCAAAAAAAATGAGCAATTAAAATAAATTATGAATAAAAGAAATATGATTTAATGCATTAAATACATTCAGGGGAGACCAAACTGATCGCCAAAGGCGGCTTGTATTTTTTATTTCATCTGTTTAAAAATATATAACAATTTCAACAGGAAATAATATTTCAAGGGAAAGTCCTTAGTGAGAATCTTAGAGACATCTTAAAATTAATCACTATGCTGTATTTCAAGTTTCTATGCATTCATTCCAGAAATGAACATGATTTCTAGGCAATGGGTCAATTTCAATGAAACTTAACACAAACATAAAGCTAAGAAAGACAAAATTAATATAAATCAATTTCTTAAATTTGTTCAGTAATTTGAGTAATTATAGATCAAAGTTCTAATGCAAACAATCTTCTGCAATTGCATTGAGCACTGTAAGACAGTGCTCAGTGTAATTGTTATATAGGCATTCATCATCATCTCAGTGTTATATAGGCATCAGCAATTAATAAGCTAACAAAAAAAAGAAAATATTCTTCTCATTGTTGCTAAATTACAATGAATTATGAGTTTATTATCAAAGTGCAGCAAGCAAACCTTCCTATAAGCTTTCCAACACTTCCCCCAATCTAACAATGAAATGAACATGATTTCTAACATTGACTCAATCAATTTCAATATAAATTATCATAAACATAAATCTTAATAAGACAAAGTTAATAATGTGTCAAAATTTATGAAATTTTGATCTATGGTCTAAGTAATAAAAGGTCACAGTTCTGACACAAACTTTTATGAACAACATTTTGTAATCAGGCTGTTCATTGCTACAAAGTGTATAAGTGTCAGTTGGCTATCTTACCCTCTTTATAATCATCAACAAGGCCAATGAATAATCTTAAAACCTCTTGGTCATTGATGTATTAAATGTATCAACCATCCCAAACTTGCTCTTTATTGGCTTTTACTTAAGTAAAATTGCTTTTTATTTTATTCAGTGGTTCTTGCAAAGTTGAGCTACCTACTCAACTGTCTTTATTAATCAAGCTAGATATAAAATTATTGATGATTATTCGAAATGAGAGGAAAAACATCATTACTTGCATACATTTAATGGTAATATTTACTTACAAATTTTGTTGTTATAAGTATTTTTTTTAATCTAGTATGCATTTCAGAGCTACTTTCAGCTGTGCTATGATAAGTTATCTGAATTTCACATATACAAGTTAACTTGCTGCGCTTTACATATGAATGCTTAATTTAGCACAGTTTAAGCTTGCCCGAGCCCAATATAAAAAATATACAAAAATTGCATGATATTTAAAAAACATTTCAATGTGATATCCTATTATTAAAAATTTCTGACATAAAAATTACTGTTAAATAAAAATTTAAATTCATCTTTATGAAAAAAGCAGTTAGATTTCAAATAAAAATATACTTCATACTTAAAATTATTTCCATATTTTTTTGTCCTTTAACAAGAAAAATCAATGGATACATTAAAGAAGTGTAATGAATATATGGATGAAGTTTGCAGAAATTACCATTTATATGCTGAAGAACTGAATAACGTTTTCAATTTCCTATAAAATGTGAACATCTTTAACTATAATCAGTTCATTTCTCATAACAATTCCCCATGATTGATGTGAACCTGTGAATCAGTGCAAATTAAAATGTTGATACAGTTATCTTAAAGATCCATAGCTTTTATAGGAAAAGAAAAATGGTCAATTATTTTCTATCTGAATAACATGGAAAATATGTTTACTTAGAGGGAAATCCCCAGAATAAGCAGAGTTCATGATGACAAACAGAAAAAATAATCACTATGCTATATTCATATGAAGAAAAATTATGACTTATGCACAGTTAAATTTGCAAACCTCAAGCTTCTGGTCGACATAATAGACAAAGAAATTATTCTCTAAGTGTTATGTAACCAAATAAATAAATGATCAAATTAAAAAATATCCCCTGTCGCAAACAAAAATCCAACTAGACGCTAATTTATTGTTTGTCCTTATTTTGTTTGGCGCCACATCAATAGATCAGCGTCGAAAATGCAATTGACATAACATAAATCTCCTAACATTACAAATTTTCTTTTGAAACAACAATCAATTATTAAAATACAAAATCATGATTTCTGTTCCTCTTTCATTCTAAATATTCATTCAAAATAGCACTGAAATGACTTGAAAAACAATACTTTTAAGAGGAAAAAAGTTTTTTCAATTTTTTTCTACACATGAATAAATATTTTTTCTATTTCAAACAGAATGAGTCCACCCAGGCCTGAAGACTAAAGGCCAGAGAGATTCTGTTCAAAAATCAAATCTAGTTTCGAGGGCCTTTCACAGTTTTTCAGAAATACTAAAAAGTAGTATATGTACAAAAAGTGCAAATAAGTGTTTCAACACTTGCATATCTTTTTTGCACAAATGAAGCTAATATGATGTATAATTTTTTGCTAGCTATACACTTGAATTTTTCATTCTGCATCCTATTCTTTTTTTAGCACAAGATGAAGGCATTACAAACAGTTTAATAAGAAACATAGCGCTTACCGAGTGAATACGCGCTAATTTATCTTTCTATAAATATTTTGATCATATATACTTGCATGTGGGGGTGCTTGTTTATGCTTGATTGCGTCAGAGAGAGAGAGCGCAAATACGAGCCCCCTCCTTCCCTATTATTCACTTCTAGTTACAGTGCTGCATACAATTATCCATCGCATTTTAATATTTTGTTTGCACTTTTTAAATAAAACTTAGAAACTTTATTTTCAAGTTTTACTTACAGATGGCAGCACAGAACTTACGCAATTTCTTCTAAGGACTCTTCTATGTGGTATATATAGTTTTGTAATATGCACGATGATTGTTAATAACTGATTTCTGAACAGTAAAAAAAGTAATGAGTAATGAATACTTTCTAATGGGTAGCAAGTCCAGAAATAATATTATATGGGTATTTCCTTTGTCGTTATTTTTACAGCACTATTCACTAGCACCCAATTTTTCAATGTCTTCTTATTTGACTTCATACCTTGAGTTACTTTTTTATTCTTAAAAGATAATCCCCCTCCCCTCGCCTTCCAATCAAGAAAATTTTCTTTTAGAGCTTTACTGAAACTTTAAAGATCATTTTATGTTATTAATTGTTAATCTGCGTTTTTCAAAGGAAATTTTTTTCCTTTTTAATATTGTATATTTTATCTTTGATAAATTTATATAATTTAAGTGTTTTCTTTAGAGATTCAAATATATTCATCAATGCAAGGAATTTTCATTCTACATGCGTACTAACACAGCCTAGACTAGACTCACTATGTCTCATGGTGACAGCTGAGATGAGACTGTTAAAAGAAAAAAATTACTTGTATTGAATAATTTGAAATACTTAAATTATAAAAATGAGAAAATATTATATTAGATTTGTTCTAAAAAAAAATTGGTTTAATCTGTGCCAACCCTGCAGGTAACATAATAAAACCTCAATGAAAAAACCCCAATTCTAGTGTAGGAATACAAGAAAACCAAAGGTTTACTAAACTCAATAACCATAGAGAGAGAAAAAACTCAGAGCCAATTTTTTATTAGCATACCTTATATATAACAAAAAATAATCAATGGAGAAAAATTAAGATTATGCCATCATCGAGGCTTTGAAGAATGATGTAATCCTTAGTAAATCTTAACTAATCAAGCAATTTAAGTAGTAAAAGTGCATTTTTAGCTTGAGTGTGCCATTATGGCTATTATTTTTTTAAAGCCTTTAAAAAAAGAAAGAAAACTAACTAGTTTTTTTTTTCTTCTAATCAGCTACTTATAGAAAAATTAATAATTATGGCATGTGGATTTAGAGCTTACATGAAAATTTGGGTTGATTAAAAATATTTGTCATTTTTGAAATTTATTAATTCATCATCTTTCTAAAGCTTTGCTTGCAGCTTCTGCATAACTTGGATTTTGAATTTTTCAAAAATGTGTAAAATAAATCAAAATATTAAGGAAAAAGAATTAAAAACAGATTTTTCAAAAACCTAGCACAGTTAAAAAAAAAAAAAAAAAAAAAAAACATGGTTGAAACCAAACAACTCTAGTCTAGTCTAGCTAAACAACTCTAGTTAGTCTAACTAGTCTCTAGTCTATAATCAAAACAACTCTAGTTGTTTTGATTGATTAAAAATGGTTATTTCGTAACTACAAGTAGTAACCAGATTTATTAATAGTCAGTTATAAATGCCAAGATTTTCTTTTACAATAAATAGTTAATGATAAACTAGCATATTATTCTTGATTAAAGCATCAAAAGGGCTCTGCAGCAAAAAAACCAAACAGACACTGAAATCCAGCAGTTAGCCCAGGGTGGGCATTCCTTCCTGGAGTAATAAGATGTCTCCCCCAGAAGATTTATGACTTTGTGTTTTTAATCATTAAAAGCACAACTGATACTAAAATGATTTGGAATCAGAAAGAGTGTTCCTTTTTTCGATAACTATGATCTTGAATTTAAAACATATTTGTGAATTGCATCAATTAAAAATTGCTTAAATATTTTTTTCAGTAATTAAAAAAAATATTCATAAAAGGTCAAAAATCGCAGAGAAACAAAATATTAGATTAAAGTATCTGAATCAGGTTATTTTTGCATATTAAAAAAAAAAAAAAAAAAACATAAAACATAAAACATGTAAAAAATTACAATGAAAATCACCAGATGAACATGAATAAGCTTTATTGAAAATAGAACAAAATTAGCTATATTGGATATTAATACAAATAATTAATGTTAATAATAACTCATTTTATAAACATAAAAAAATCGCTGCAAATTATGAAAAAATCCCAAACATTGCATTAAAAAAAATTCCCCAAAGATTCAAAAATAGCTGTAACAATCCTGAATAAAATTTACTGAATAGAAGACAAAATTTATTATACATGGTTAAAAGTTTAAAACAAGAAAAAAAACTAAAATTCATAAAGACATTTCAATTAAACATTCACAGACAACAAAAATTACTATACTACAGTAATAGATTGAAGCAGGATGTTCATTATTTTCTTAAATCCCTTAAAAACATGAAAAAAACTGTAAAAATCGTATAAAAAAAATTCAAGAAAAATTAAAACAATCACTGCGTAAATTCAGATTAAATTTTGTTGAAGAAATTTACTACATTGAACTAAAAGTTTAAAATTGAATTCCTTTTAAAAGTGAAAAAAAAAAAAAAAATGCGGCAGAACATGAAAAAAGACTGAGAAAAGCATCATTTAAAATTTTTTTGATGTACAGTTATATGTGTGACAATTCTACTGAATTTTTTTTAAATGTATTCTTTGAGGTGTGGTGTTTATGGTGGGTGCATTGTATACTTCTGAAATTGTGATGTTATGAAGCATTAGATGACCTATTTGATATTGCCTGGGCCATAATATTCTTAAACTTTAAATTTGCATGATTCTATTTTTGCTAAACACACACTGCTCAAATGATTTATAAAACAGCTGCCAGATAAAACAGTTGAAAAATAAAATCTGTTAATTAATGTATATTTGTTAATGAAATTGTTATCAAATTAAAAAAGATTTTTGGATTTGTTGTTAAGAAATATGCATAGATTGTTAACTTTAAATTGATAAAAGCAATATAAAAAATATATATAAAACTCCTTAAAAATTTATAGTGCACAAATTCTGGTAAACCCTTCTCTTAAAGAAGAAATTGAGAAAGAATTTTCTTTGTGGCCCAAATAAAATCTATGCTGTTGCCTTAATGCAAACTGCAAGCATTGATATAATTTCAAGAGATACATGTTGTTTAGGCAGTCAAGTGTGACATTCGATCAGTGTTCAATTTTAGTCAGCCTGGGATTTTGGAGAAAAGTATTATTTAACCTTTTGCGGTGCAGTCATTTCATAGATATACTACTTAATTTTAATTCCCAAATGCCACATTGGCACCGGAATTTTGTTAAAAAAACTATGGTTTATTGAATGCATGAAATATAGCGTTTTCTTATTTACAGATAAACTGGTTTTCAAATTTCGGTGTCAGTCATTAATTCCAACACTTAAGCAATGAATTTGTCCTGCACTGCAAAGGGTTAATGTAACTACTAGATGAGTTTTTAATCAATATCCTATCTAATTATTAGATATTTAAAATTCTGAGTCTGAAATGCATAAGAAGAGGCCTTGAACAATCTTCATAAAATTTTTTAGCCTCATACGAGCTGTAGATTTTGCAGGTCACTGCTGACATGCAAGTACTTAAAGTGAAACTTATTTTTCTATTAGAACAGATAGGAAGCTTGCCATTATAGGGATGAACAAACTTTTTAAAAAATAAACTTTTTAGAAACAAACTTTTTAAAAAAATAATAGCAATTATATCCAAATTTAACATATTTTGATTCTAAAAATTTTTTTACTAAATTTTAAATAATTAGTAAAAGCTTGGGAACTATATAAATGTAAAAATTTAACCTTCTAATTTTAGAATTAATTTTTAATATTTCCATTCAAACTACATGTATTTTTTAATTAATTTTTTAATACAGTGTAACCTCTGAATAATGGTTACCAATGGGATCAGTGAGAGGTGACTGCTCTTCAGAGATTTCGCTTTTACAAAATCGTAATTACATAAATTTAAATAGAAATACAAAGTAATTATAATTAATCCTCATTGTTTTAATACATTTAAAAATCAGTGATTTGCAGTTTTTTTTTTCTGTAAACATCTTTCCCCAAAGAAATAGTAAAATGTGATGTTTTGCTGTACAACTCATCATTATGATTTCATGCAAAATTTTAAACTTCACAAAGATTCATCAAAAATTTAGCATATGTATTAATACTATAAATTTTGTGTGATTCTATAATCTTCCATTTCCCTTTCTGTATCACTTTTCTCCTATCTTCCATAATTTACTCATGAATCAAATGTAGCAGCAACTGCCAAATATTTAACCAGACATATAAACTTAATGACATTTGCGTTAGTTATGTCTGCAGTTGTAAGAATATTTTCTAAATTTTTCCCATTATTAATGTATTTATTTTCTGTGTCTAGATTTAGAAAAAAAATTAAGTGTTTAAGAGATTAAATAGCTTTTTGTTGGCATACATTTTGTTTGAACAGCATGTCAAATTTTTTTTTTTATTATTAAATCTTGACCTTATAGGAACAGTTTTACTCAAGATTTTCAAAATTAATTGAAAAATTGAACTATTCATAGAAACTTTGGGAAAAATTAAATTTAGGAAAACTGGATAAATATACTTAATATTTTTTCTATTTGTGCCAAGTAATTTTTAATTGAAAATTTTAATAAAATATAGTAAGTTTTACTCAAGATCTTCAAAATTATCTGAAAAATTGAATAATTGTTAAACTATTCATAGAAACTTTGAAAAAATTTAAATTTAGGAAAATTGGATGTCTAGGTTTTTTATTTGTCTTTGCTGTGAAAAGTAAGAGTTAATACTGAAATTTATAAACTTATTGGAATCTCATTTTAAAAACAGCTTCTTAAGTGTATTTCTAATAATTTAAAATCTAATTGCATTCTTTCATGTTTATTTATGACAATTTCCTAATAAAATGGAATAAAGATAATAATAATTAAAAAAAAAAAAATTAACATTAGCACAATGCTTACTTTTAAGAAATTATATTTATGTATCACAAAAAAATATATAGAACATTTCAATATTAAGAATATACTTTAAAAACATAAGACTATTCAGAAGACAACTATCATATATTTTTCATTGTTATTCTAAAATGAAACACTTTTAAGATGCCATTCGAGTCACTCAAAAAGACTCAGATAATAATGTTCTGCAAGTCTATGTGGGCATTATTTTCAAATTCTTGCTCCATGATTTTTTTTTACATAGGATAGCTGAAGACAATCTACAGCCGGGCTAGTTTTTATCTTTTTGATTTTGGTTATATTTATTTTATAGTATGATGGTTTTAATTTCAGAACTGGTTGCAACCGGTTCTGAAATTTAAAGTAATTTTTTAAGAAAAATCTGAATGCAAAATCGGAAAAGTAAAAACTAGTCTGGTTGTAGATCATCCTCAGCTATCCTATAAAAAAATAAATAAATAAATAAATAAATAAAAATATAAAATAATAATAAATAAATCATCTAAAAATATTAAAATTTGAGCAAGATATTTAAAAATAATGCTCCCATAGACTTAACATTATTATCCAGGTCTTTTTGAATGACTAGCGTGGGTTCATATTTTTTTAAAACAGAAATTTAGCAAGAATATTTTTTTAACAGACAATTAAAATCAATATATATCAGAAATATCAAATAAAATATGCTTTTTAAGCCAAAAATGAATTGACACTTTTGTACAAAAATATTACACTCAACAATTCATATTTTGCTATTATTTGTCTAATTAACAGAAACTCTTTCATTATAATGTACAGTTTTAAGATGCCTATGAAGATTATGGCTCCAAGTAAAGGTCCGGAGACAGATCTCACACTGATACAGGTTTCTAGAGTCTGAATGAGTTTCCAAGTGTGTTCGCATTCGAAATTTAGTAGTAAAATCTTTACCACAAAGTTTACAAAAGAATTTTCTTTTCTCAGCAGAAATGGATGCCACACCTGAGAGGAAATCAAATTTAGCATTAAGCACACAAATTACAAGATTCAATTTAATGACTAGCTTTGAATTTGATGGTAAAAAGACTAAGTGAAATTGAACAGAATGCAATTTCAATTTGCATAATCAATATAAATTTTATTTACATAAATAATAAAGTTATAAAAGAAAATTTCATTTTTACATTATCATTAATAAATTAAAAAAAAGAGTAAAATCTTTTAAATTTGAGAATTTTTTTAGATTTCAGAGGGAAAAAAAGAGAGAGAGAGGGGGGGAGGAAATAAAAATAAATATAACTTTTAAGTATATAAATAAATCAGTTAAAAAAATTGTTGTATATATACATATATTTTACATTATCATCCATGATTTTTTTTTCTTGAAAAAGTGAATAAAAAATAAATAAATAAAAGAAAAAAAGAGGAGGTCAAATTTTTGATTTTGCTGATAAGTGTGTGTGAAGGGGTGAGGAGCTGAAGTGAAAATGAAAATCTCGTAAAAATAAATGCATAATTTGGTAATAATAAAGTTTTAATTTTTTAATATTAAGAAATTAAAACTTATTATTGAATATTAAAAATAATATCTATTCTTAAGTACAAAATTAGATATTTAAATTAGTAGAATTAACTGCACAGATGTACATAAAATACTAACAATGCTGAGATATAAAAGACTGTTTAATTATAATGTATGAAAAATACAGTTGCAAATTTTACTTTTATGAAAAAGTTTTTATATATATATATATATAAAAAACATATATATACATGATGAAAGCAACAACAAATTTAGAATACATTTGTCTAAAATTACACAGAGTAAAACAACAACCTTGTGATACAACTTTGTTCATAAGAGCTGATAATATTTAGGGACATCTAAAGATAAGAATTAAAAGCAAGCTTTTATTACTGTCACTTTATGAAGCATAAAATCACTAAATATACAATGAGAAATATTTTTATAAATTATATATAAAAAAAAAAAATCTTATTTTGTCTCATTTTCAGTTTTTTGACAAGTTATTTGCATAATATCTTTGAAAGAGACATCATGGTATTTATGCAATTCTTTAATGTGCCTCATAAGATTGTCCCGCCATGTAAAGTTTCGATTACAATAAGGGCACAAGTAAAGACTTCTAACATCTGAATGAGTTTCCACATGAGTACGTAATCGCCGCTTAGTTGTAAATTTTTTACCACAAATTGTACACTGGAAAGCTTTAGACTGTAAACCTGGATTTGTAGAATAAAAACCTGTAGAAAAGATATTAATTATTATCATTAAAAAACATATATATCTATAATCATGAAATATATATATATTTAAAAATATAAATTAAATCAAAAAAATTATTTAAATAAATTAGCTGGAAACTGTTTTTTATTGACATAATTAACAGAAATTTAGCATCCCTATATTCTCCAAGCATATATAATGTGTTCTAAGACATTATATTTAACTAAAGAATATTACACTACACTCCCCCCCCCCCCCCCTGCCCGAAAAACTTCATTTTTACTTATTAAAGAAAGTATTTTTTGAAAATCTCAACAATTATACAATAATTTCAAACGTTAGTGAACAGTGATAAAATGTAAGACAGTAATTTATGGTATTAAAAGTTATAAAATTCAGATAACATTTTTAGCATAAGAGTGCAATATCACCCTTCTTCCAAGAAATTATTATTACAATAATGAGACAAAAGGTGTAAAAAATTAATTTAATTAAGCTCACAATAAATTTATATTTCTGTATTAGCAGAATTACCCAGCTTTGCCCATGTCAAACATGGGAACCTTCCACGTAAAATAAAATGAAATAATATGGCAATCACAATAATGGAGCTTTATTCATTTCCATCAATAAAAGATTAAAAAGATAATCTGAAAATAGGACATTACTACATAGCAACCTAAAATTCCTCAGCTTTAAATATCAGAAAGTGTGTTTTCTTTGACAACTGTAATAGAAAAATATATGATTTTAACAAAATTATATATAAGAAAAGAAAACCAAATGCTGTAGAAGTTTTGATTAATCTAAATATACCTAGTGAAATTCTCATTTGCATATCACTGTTCTAGATTATAAAGCAAAAACATGTCAGTGAGTAATGCTAAAATCATAAAAGTGGCAGTGATCTAACCCATAAATTGTGCTTTTACTGCAATTTTTTATGTCTAAAAGTTGCACAATTTCCTTCTTTATATTGTTGAAATGAATTGCATCATTGCATTTAAGTTATTAAAATATTTAATTAAATGGTATAATTAAAGATTTGACATGCTAACAAAATAAGAAATAATATGTATTAATTTCTTTTTCTGTTTTTTTTTTTTTTTTTTTTTTGGCAAATTTCTAACTTTGCTATATGGAATATTAAGCAAGCAAAAGAAAGAAAAACGGGCAATTTTTTTTTTAACCTTTGTAAGTGCAAATAAATAAAATTTTGATAATAATGTCGTACGCTCATCGGCATACTTTAACAAATGTGACTTAAACACTGACCTTTTAAGGCATGAACTATTGCTTAAAATGTACAGCATCATTCATACTTTCAGGAAATACTTGATTACAGAATATTAAGAAGCTATAATGCCTTATGCGACTTTTGTGAAAAGACTCAAATTGTTTTATCTCAATTTTAAAACTCATGATATTGAAATTCAAAATAAAAGTTGTCATTTTGACTTGATTATAGTAAAATCTTCCAGCTTCTAAAACCAGAAAGTTTGTTTTCTTCAGCTTATAATAGAATATTATGATCCTTTATCTCCTAACAATACATGAAAAAATTCAATAAATGCATGCAAATGATCCAACATTTATTGAAATTTTATTTTGCATGACTTAAATGGATGATAATAATATGGATCAATTTCAAAAGATCAAGAGTTGCCCATTAGAAGGGGGAAAAAGAAAAAAGAAATTAGAAAGTGATGTCAGTTTATATTAAATATCTAGCAAACATTTTTTTAAAATTAGTATTATTATCTTTTACCTACATTGTTTTCTTGTAATTGAAACAGTGTATTAAAATAGATTTTGTAACTTAAAGAACATTCAAATGAAGATTCTATGCCATTTAAACACACACTTTGGTAAATTTTTTTTATATATATGAAAAATGTGCATTTTTTTATTAGAATAACAACGCTTTCAAAAACGCGAAAGCATAGCGATTGAGTCTGAATTTTTATTAGCTTATAAAAAGAAAATACATGTGTTATAATTTTTTTTAATTATTGCATCGTGTTTTAGGTTTTGGCATCACCAAAAAATAATTGAATTGGAAAACAGAGATATTTTTATAAAGTTAAATTATGGAAGATAATTGAAACAAGCAGTAAAGATTGATCCAATGGGTCATTCTATGGTAACTTATGTTACAGTTTGAAATTTTTCCAGTAATTTTAGTAATATAACACACACAAAAAATTGTTTAAAATGTAAATTTGTCATGATTTGCTAATTAAACTTATTCAAAATCCAATTTAGATGAAAATACCTAATTTAAATATTACTTCTTCAATTTTGGTAGTTTATTTACTATGCTTTATTTAATTGCCATTATTGAAAATGGAATGTAAGTTATCATATAAAGTGTAATTTTCATTATCATTTTTCAGGTAATTTTCATCCAAACTGACCCTTAGATAGGTTTCATTGACAAATCATGTCAATTTTACATTCGAATATTTTTTAGTGTTATGTTACTAAAATTACTGCAGTAAATTGTTCTAAATGTAACATAAGTTACCATGGAATGATCCTGATAATTTTTTAAAGGTGGCAGTGACCTTTTCCACGTTCTAAAACATATGTGTACGGCAAGTTTCCTGTAAATAGGTCAAAAATTGAAGATTTGTATAAGGAACATACATATAGAGAATGGCTTAGATATAGATTTACTATTTATTTATAAAACTGAAATAAAATATTCTTTTGCATTTTTAAAAGGTAATAGAAAAAACTATATTTTAAATGAAAATAAAACTGAAAACTATAAAATACAGTAGAAGATCTATATAACGCAAATCTAAAAACGCAAGGTTGTGCGTTATATAGAATTTTGCGTTATATGGATCACATATCATGCGTCATCAAATTTACCTCATAAATATAGACAAATATGTCTGAAACACATCAAAATACATTAGAATTACCTTTATACTGCATTCCTTATCCAGATTATAAATTTTTCTATTATTGCGATCATTCCACATTTTGTTAAACATATGTTTTAAAAATGGTCCAGATACACCTGGACCCAATTTATTCATTATATTGCTCATTTTCAAAAACATTTATTGTAATAATAATTTTTTTCCTTTAAAAGTTCTAAATTAAGGAGGTAAAATTGTACTAATGCATTAAATTTAGTTTTCAGACAGTAGCAGTTTTTTTACAGTCTTAAAATTCAGGTGCTCCTTCATGGCACAATTCATTGTTTACATCTGAAAGGTTGTGCGTTATATGGAGAATTGCGTTATATGGAATTGCGTTATAAAGATCTTCTACTGTATATATATTTTTAAGAATAAGAACATTGACACAATGCAAATTAGCTACATCTGCAAAATATTTTATGCTGTGCAGTAATCTTTTTAACATTCGCAAGGGTTAGATTTGTAAAACTCTCTGCAAATGACTAAATGATGAATGTTGGCACTATCTTCTTGTGCATAAAAGTGGTTAGGTTTTATATATATTTTTTAAATGAGCAATAGAAATTCAAAAAGTATATTCATCAAACATTATGCATTAAAAAATAAAGTTTAAATAAATTTTAATAATAATAAACTTACTGTACAAAATTTATTTGCTAGCTGATGGCAAAAAAAATTTAGTCTCTGCAATTGTCTAACAGATCTTTTGTTTACGAATTCTCACGTAAGAAAAAGTTGTGACCTTTTTATGTTAAATTTAAGACTCCTTACTAGTGAAGAATTACACGAGTTCTTGTTGACGTTTTAAAATTTCCTCAATTTTGTAGAAACTATTTCACCTATAGTAAAAATTAGGAATTTTAGAAAATAGAAAAAAAGAAATCTACATAAAAGGTAACGAAAATTAACGATCTATATTTCCCCCAAACAAAAGGGTTGAAGTTCTTCAACTTAGGCTATATAATATGTTTATACAATAGATAGGTATCATGTGCCATGTAGCTCATAGAATCAAAAAAAAAAAAAAAAAAAAAAAAAAGAAGTGAGTTTATTTTGTAAAGAAATATTCTTAATAAACCAAAATTTTTGAATAACCAAGTTAAGTATTCTCGAATGTTGAAATTTTCTGCATTTTCTACTCCACGATTAATTAAAGCTTGCAAATATTAAGATATTACTGTATATGACAACTTTTTTTTAGTATAACAAGATTTGGGCAGTTTTCTACAGTAAGTTTTTTGGTATGAACAGTGTAATAAGATGAATAAATGCATATAAATAAGAAATAATACAATAATAAATATACATAGATTTAGCTTTTCACAAATAATGCATGAAAAGGTAGCAAAACTGCTACCTTTTCATGCATTATTTATGCATTTCTCAACGTTAGTTTTTTATCTTTATGCAAATAACAATTTATCAGTGTAATCAATTGCACAAAATTAAATATTGTGAAAAAATTTCAATTAGCATATATAGAATAGCACGAGTATTCTTAGTAGTTTTTTACTTGCAAAAGAGAGAGGAAGAAAAAAGGATAATAGTGCTATTTAATAATTAGAAAAATTAACAGTCATCTCAATAACACCCAAAACTAACAGTGAGTATGATGTCATTCAGATAAATACTGAAACAATTTAAAAGCTGAAACTTTTTTATAAATTCAGACATCTATTGCAGCTATCTATGTTTTAATAACTGGAAAATATGCTGGTTAAATTAAAATGGATAACATTTAACTGATTTTGTGCATTTTAGATAAAATTTCTTTTCTCCATTTAGCCAATGGTTGAAGAACTTTAGATTGGTGTCATGTGATCTTTGCTTAAAAACTGATGTAATTATTAATTAAGCATACAATTAATTAAATTTGTATAGATCTGATGGAATTAATTTACTTAAGGTTATAGCAAGAAGGCATTTATTGTATCTTACAAAGTTTTGAGTTATATGGTAAATTTATAAAGAATAATAGTTTCTTCCACAGCAGAAGAAACCTATTTCTTCTGGCCGGTGTTTTCTACTGTGGAAGAAACTTGCCAACCCTGCGTAATTGTTAAATTTATTTGAAAATAGCTATTTTGTTTTATTAGTAGTACATTTTCATTAAATTCTGGTTCTAAATACAGTCATAAAAACAATTAATTGTTACTTTTTATGTGGTGTCCATTACTGGCATTTTAGATGTTTTGATATATTTGTTATTTACAATTAAATTTTACGTCATATTGAGAAATGAGGCTATGAGAATGATTAACTATTGTTGATAGATTAATATAATATTGGAAAAACTGGTTCTACAGCTATAATTAAAAAACAGTTTTTAATGTATTGGGTGAGTGCAAAAGTTCATGCGGAGTTTGAGAGTAAAAGTCACACAGTGATTAGGCAAGCAAAGTTCTTTATTCAATCAATGAGATATACTCCATCGTTTTCTATAATCTGTTTACAATGTTCTGGCAGCATATGGATGCCCGGATCATAAAATTTGTGTGGTTTAGATTCGAAGGACTAAGACAACTTTTTAAGGCATTCAAAAATTCAAGTTTTTTTCCATTTAAATGATTTTGCAAAGATCAGAACAAATGATAATCAGGTGGGCAATATCAGAGGAATACGGTGGATGAGACAGGATATCCCATTTCAGGCTGTTCTGTTTGCACAACGTCTGTTTTGAAATGTGTGGTCTGACGTCGTCATTATGAAAGACTACACCCTTACTATTTGGAAAAATCAGACGTTTCTGTTTGATTTCTTGATTCAGAATGGTTAATTGGCGACAGTACTTGACTGAATCAATCGTTTGGCCAGCAAGGAAAAACTCAAAATAAATTATGCCCTTTACAATCTCACACAAAACACAGAGCATCACCTTCATCGGGTACAAACTGGCATTTGCCATAGCATCATCCTGCTCACATTGCTGAACATTGTTGTAAAGGACCCATTTCTCATTGCCCGTCACAAATCAATCCAAAAACTGCTCGTTTTTGAGCCGCCTGAGTAAAGAAACTTCAGCAGAAATTCGCTTGATTTTGTTCCTCCCTGTCAGCAAATGGGGCATCCATATATCGAGCTTCAAATCGGAATCTTATATTTTTTAAATGCCGAAAAGTGGTTGATCGGTGAACGTTAAGTTATGTAGCAACTTCCTTTGTTGAAATTCGTGGCATATTTTTAACTAAAGTACACACAATATCGACATCAATGTGTGAAGGTCGACCGGATTGTGGTCCGTCTTCAAGGTTAAACTCTCTGCAGCGAAATATCGCTAGCCATTTTTGCACAATTCGTTTAGTTGGTGCTTGATCTTGATAAACCTCTTAATTGTTTTTTACAGCATCTACAACGTTTATTCCCTTCCAAATCTTGTAAAGTATAACATGTCGTAAATGCAACTTTCCAACACTCATTTTGAAAGTAAATTTTCTTGAAACAAATTGTATCTACACAAATTATTTTGTTTGAAGTAAAAGCTGCACACGTCACCTTTCCAACGATCTGTGTTACGTAGATGGCAGTAGTAATGATAACACTTTACACTGCTTCTAACGCAGGGTTGGCAAGGTTTTTCCCACCTCCGGTAAATACCATGGTAAAAACCAATATTTACCGTCCTGGGAAATACTATGTTTTTCCCACATGGGAAAAACTAGTTATTTAAAACAAATATAAATTTAAAACAACTTTTAAAAATGTCAAAATAGAGTTTAAAAAAGCATTTTAAAGGATTTTTAAAGCATTCTATTATAGACTAGACCAGAATCTGGTAACAACAAAAAAATTAAACAAATATGATGAACATCTGGTTGTAAAAGAATATTTTGCATAAATATTATACCTAACCAAAATTTTCAAACTAAAAAAACTAGTTGGATGTGGCTGTCTCAAAACTTTCTGCTTTTTTTATACATGATAATACTTTCTAAAAATGCAGCACAATCTTTAAATGGAGGCTTGGACAGCATCTGTTCAGATTAGCATATACAGACAGATACTATCCAAGCCCCCGTGGAAAACAGCCACCAGTTAGGTGATTTACACCAAAATCGAGTCAACAACTTATATCAGCTTCTAACTGGTGCTCAACTTTGATGAAAATCTGTGCATTAATTTCTAATATGGAGCTATTTGCTGAAATAATTAAAAATTCTGCACAACAGCACCAAAAACAAATCAAGACCAATTTTATCAGGGGCTATCTTAATCTGAAGATTGATGAAAATCCATGCATTATCAGAGTTTCCCCTAGAGGGTTTCAGGGGGGCGCTCCGCCCCACCTGCCCTTTAGTTAAAAAAATAGCGGCCCTCTTGCTCCTCATCCAAAAACTAGCGCCCCTCTAGTCATTCATTCTAAAAAAATAGCGCCTTTCTTGCCCCACATTTGAAAAAACGCAGACCTCCAGCGATGATCCGAACGCGCTATAGCGCGTAAATTACGCAAAAAAATCGGCGATGGAACGCAAAAAATAGCCTCATACGCGTCCCGTGGGACGGGTAATTTCGTCAAAAAAAAAAAAGGCTAATTTCCGACAAGATTCGCAAAAAAAAAATGGCTAATTTTGTCACAAAATTTCACAAAAAGACAGATGTCTTCAAAAGATCGAGGAAAAACGATAATTTTTTTCCAAAAGTCGCAATAAAACGGAAAATTTTGTCAAATGAGTCGCAAAAAAGGCAACTTTCGTCAAAAAATAGCGATAAAACGGCAGATTTCATCAAAAGATTTACAAAAAACGACAAATTTCGTCCAAAAATCGCAATAAAACGACAAATTTTGTGAAAAGTTTCGTTATTTGCGGTATTTTCACGAGATTTATTGTTTTTTTTGCGATTTTTTAGCAAAATATGCCGTTTTTGCCATCTTTTAATGAAATTTCCTGTTTTTTTCGCGATGTTTACACGAAATTTGACGTTTCTTGGCGATTTTGTAGCAAAATATGCCGTTATTCGTGATCTTTTAACAAAATCTCCTATTTTTTGCGATCTTTTAACAAAATTGGCTGTTTTTTTGCGATCTTTTAGCAAAATTAGCCATTTTTTTCGATCTTTTAATAAAATTTACTTTTTTTTCTTTCTTTTTTTAAATTTTTTGATGAAATTTTTGTTTTTTCACGACTTTTTGAACCGCTGGATTCTAGATTCAACTCTATGAAAGGGCCCTTAAAAATGTAAAAAGTGCCCTTTTCAGAACAGTAGCGCCCTGCCCTTTTTTAAAGCTGGGGGAAACTCTGCATTATCTCGGATACAACTATTGCGAGATTTGAAAAATGTAACATAACTATGCCACCAACAATGTAGTGCAATTTACACTAAAAACTAAAGAAATCTATATCAATGACTGACTAAATCTGAAGTTTGATGAGAATAAGTGCTTTAAGTTCTCAAGATAGAGTTACTGCGATAATGCAGCATAGCAGTGCCACCTGTTGAGTGATTTACACCAAAAAGTAATTAGCACCAAATTATAAAACTGAATCTAAAGTTTTATGAAAATCCATACATTAGTTCTTGAGATAGAGCTATAGTGAAAATCATGAAAAATGCAGCATAACAGCTTCACTGGTTGAGCGATATACACCAAAAACTAATCAGCGTCAGTTTATATCAAAGTTTAACTGAATTTAAAGTTTTGAGAAATCCCATGCATTAGGGATGCACCGAATAGTGATTTTGGCCGAATACCGAATACCGACTATTCGGCCGACAGGTGAACCGAATACCGAATATTCGGCTAGCCGAATATAATTGTTGGGCCGAATACCGAATATTCGGCTTTCCAAATTCTTTTTATATTTTAAAATTTAAAGGTATTGAAATGTTACTTTTTAAAATAGTTTTACATAATATTTAATAAAAGAAACTTACATTTTGATAAACAAGAGCTTTTTATAAGAACATTTAGTATTGAAAAAAAATCTGCCTTGACTTATTTAAGAAGCACAATTATGAACTTTAATTAATAAAATTTTCTATGAATCAAAACAAACATTTTAAAATCAAATAATGAAAAAATGGCCGAAGAAAAATTTTACAGTCTGATGATTGTCCTTTTTAAATAACTCAAGGCAAATTTTTTTCAATATAAAGTACAAATATTTTCAACTTAATTTTGAATAAAGGCATGTTTGGCTCATAGTTCTTTTCTTATGAATGGTGGTATTTTCCACCCTTCCCATCATATCATATTTTACAGAAATCAAAGCATGTGAGTTGAAAATATGTTATCTTATTTATTGTTAATGTAATAAACGAACACACAAGTTTTGACCTAGAGTGAGATGAAATACAATGTACTTATGACAATGTACAATGACTCAATAAGTTTATTATGATTATGGTTTCATGAACAAAAATAGTCTGCCTTGATAGCTATTACTAATCTCAAAAGTTGTTGTTTTTTCTTTTAAAGGACTTTTATTTGGGGAAAGCAAGAAACAGATTATTTACTAAACAAAATTTAGAAACTGGTATCTGCACATAATTTATTCCTAAGGAGAATCCTAATAAATCACCATTTTAATCCTTTTCATGTTTAATTTTCTTAAGTTATACTTTACAAACAGCAAATAAATAATGTAAAAACATTCTATTTTATTTAAAAATGATTTTGTTTCTAATTATTTTAAATATAAATTAAAAAATTGACAGTTAAAAGTAGAAATAGTGAAAAGTTTGTAAAAGTTTTTATTAAGTATTGAATGGCCGAATACTTTGATATTCGGCCATACCGAATAATTTCATATTCAGCTCAACCGAATAGTTTAATATTCGGCCTAACCGAATATTCGGTAACATGGCCGAATACCGAATAGATACCGAATATTCGGTGCATCCCTACCATGCATTAGTTCTTGATATAAAGTGCCCACAAAGTTTTTGTCACATACAAAGTTACTGACAGACATTTTCTAAAAACCATCAAATTATATTTAGGACATTCTACTTCTAAAACCTATTTAAATCTACCAAAAACCCAAGTCTAAATTTTCCATGAATGCAATATTTTCCTTTATTACAAATAAAAGAAGGTAAAAATTGTGTTTAACAGATCTATTTAAAAAATAACATTTTTATTTAAATGTAATGCAAATTATTTATTGACTTGATAAAACTGATATTTTTAAGTATAATAATTTTATTTTGTGTTCTAAAATATTTATTTAGGAAATCCCATTATTAAAAATTTTTATGAGCAAATTTTATATTTTATGCAATAATTCTTATGTATTTATACTCCTTTCATACAGAATGATTTTAAATCTAAGGAAAATTTGTAATTACTATAACTTTAATTTTACACATCTGATACAGAAAGCCAGAATATTTTTACATATTTTGTTTTGGAAGTTCTTCCCGGTATTTACCACTTTTTCCTGGTATTTACCAGTTTTTCCCACTGGGATGGGAAAATCCAGTTTTGGACGGGAAAAAGCCAACCCTGTGTCTAACGACATCTATTGCACCTGCGCATGAACTTTTACACCCACCCAATAATTCCTTAAGGATTTCAATTTCTGGTACATTCACCCTATATACAGTTGAAGATCTATATAGATCTTCAACTGTATATAAGGTGGATGTACCAGAAATTGAAATCCTTAAGGAATTACATTAAAAATTGTTTTTTAATTAGTAATAGCTGTAAAACCAGTTTCTAAAAATGCAAGGTTGTGTGCTATATAGAATTTTGCATTATATTGGTCACATATAACACATCATTAAATTTACCTCATAAGTATAGACAAATATGTCTGAAATATACAAAATACTTTAGACATTGTTTATAATGCATTCTTTATCTGCACTGTTAAAAATCTGCTGCATTTTGCTGCAACGCCCTCCACCACTTGTATATAATATCTCTATTCCAACCAATGAGAAAGCGCCATTTCGCGGCCAAGTAACCGTTTTCTATACAAGCAGGGGAGTGCGTTGCAGCAAAATGCAGCAGATTTTTAACAGTGTGGATTATAAATTTCTGAATAAATCATTCCACATATTGTTAAATATACCATTAGAAATGGTCCAAATACACCTGGACCCAAATCATTCCTTATATTAATCATTAAAAAATATATATATTGTTACAGTATTATCATTATTATAAAGTTCTAAATTAAGGAGATGAAATTGAACTTGTGTATAAAATTTAGTTTTCTAGAGAGTACAACTTTTTATAATCTGGGAATTGAGGTTTTTCTTCACTGTAAAATTATTGTTTACATCTGAGAAGTTTTGCATTATAAAGATCTTCTACTGTATATATATGCAAATTACTTCTTATCTACCAATAGAATTCAGGTTAAAAAAAAAAAAAAAAAAAAAAAAAAAAAAAAAAAGCAATTCTAAAAGCTCCAGATTGCAACAAACACACTGAAACATTAATAAACAAATCTTTCTGCACAGGATATGGATATTTCCTTGAGAAAGAGCTTGATTCATCTCCACAAAACACATTCATGAAATTCTGAATTTAAAGTATACATTATAAATCAAAATTCATATTAAAATAATCAGAATCATTTATTGAAACAACAAATGTTAAATGTATCAAACTGGATATTAAGAATGACATAGTATCTTATGTCTATAAAGACTAGTATCATGAGAGTAAACTTTTCCACAAATCGGACAAGCATATGATTTGCGAACAATATTGTGTCTATCTAAATGTCTTCGTAGAGACTGTTGATTAGAAAAAAACTTTTTGCAATGGCTACAGAAGGGTCCTTTTTTAAATAAGCCATCAGCACAAATACTTGAAAAATCTAAAAGGAAACACATAATTATGAATTATATATTCATAATAAAAGTATCATTAATAAGAAAAAACAAGTCACAGTAGAAACCAACTAGATAGTTTTAAAAAAATTTAATACCTTATATTTTTAAATCATTCATTAATATTTGAAATGCAATAGTTTAGTTTACATCATTTTTGAATCGTTAAAATTTCAATACTTAAAAGACTGTAGTGACCTGCATATTCAACAAACACATGCGCAGATCAATTAAATGACTTAAATAATTCGTAAAATTAAATTTATACATACAATTTATAAAACATAGGCTCAGATATGTGTCACTGATTTTCATAAGGAAATACGAAACTACAAAAACATCAGAATATTGAATTAAAAGACTGCTACCTACGACAATCAATCACGCATTTAAAACAAAAAAGGAATACATTAAAATTACATTTATATGATAACAGTAACAATAATAAATCATAGAAAAAACACACAATACATGTATTATAATAAATTGAGATCATTACAACAGTCAGAAAATCAATAAAATGTCACCAATACTGAAAAGTTTCGTCTAGATTACACAAGTTGGAAACTTTCCTTTTAATACACTACAAAGTAAACTGTGGTGCGTGGGAAATTCTAAGAAAAACATCTGAAAATAAACTTTAATTTAGAAATTTTAGAATAAAATTAATGAACATCACAAACTACCGCTAACGAACCAGAAACAGTGATTGGTTGGTTGGTTGGTTGGTTGGTTGGCAAGTACTGAGACGTTTGCTACTACCCGTTAGGGAGGCTTTTGTCTCGAAACTCCAGGGTAGACACACAGCTAATCAGCCAGGATCAAATCAAGTACGACACAGACAAACGAGGGAAGAAAAAACAACAACACAGGCGGTCAGCTAGAGCGGTCAAAAAAGATGGGGAAGAGCCACACGTGAAAATCGGATTAGGGCCGCAACACCCTGAGGAGATGAGAGAGCTACAGACAGGATCTCGCTGTAGCTCGAGCAGGCAGGCAACTTTAGCGACAAAAGCAGCTGTCGGCGAGGATCATTGAGTACCATGCAATGCAGGAGAACATGCTCCGGGGTATCCAACTCAAAACAATGCCTACACAGCGGGGAGAAGACTTGATTCATACGAAAGAGACGCTGCTGGGTGAGGATCATCCTAGCCCTCCATCGGGCAATAAGCACATCCGTTCGCCTGGAGGGGGTCCACAGAGAATAAGACCGGTCAATGGTAAGGTGAGGGTAATCAGGTGCGTAGTCACTGTTAAGCCATGAGAAGTCATTTTCAATGAGCCAGCTCTTCTTAATGTGGGAGCGTAGGTCCTCCGGAGAAATCCAAGGGACTGCCTGGCAGAGAAAAGGACCATTTTTGGCCAGAGCGTCAGCCCTCTCGTTCGGGACGATACCCTTATGAGCGGGGCACCAGACCAAAGTAACGGAGTAGCCCCTACTACTCAAGACCGAAATGCTATGGATCAGATGGAGAATGACCTTAGGAGAACGAAGTGAATAAGCCTGGAGAGCACGCAAGACAGACAAGCTATCCGTTAAAAGAAAAATAGTCTTGTGAATCAATGGAAGATGAGTAATGGCCAACCAGAGTGCGATCGCTTCGGCAGTGAAAATGGAATTGCAATGATGGAGCAAGGCAGCCACGGCTCGGTCGGAGTCGGCATCAATAGCCGCCACCGACGTCTTCGCAGAGTCTTTGGAGGCATCGGAGGCAAGGACAGTAGACGAGCGGTGGGCCTCGCGCCAGCGGGCCCATTCGCTCGCAAGGACACTATCAGGGAGCGAGACGTCCTGAAAGGGAAGGCCTTCAGTAATTATATGAAGAGACAAATCCTGAGGTAGAGGAGGCCAGATGAACCGAATAATTTTAGAAAGATCGCAGCCATAAGCGGCGGACAAGGAGTCACAGAGGCGAGTCCAATTAGAGTCAAAACCATCGGGAGGATGAGGCGACCGGAGAGAGTCACTGAGAACAAGTCCCGGGGGAAGGGCAAGCTGCCGTAAGAGAAAAGCCTTCGCCAGGAACAGGAGACGGCTGCGGATTGAGGTCGCACCAGCTTCACGTTGAAGGACCGGAATGGGAGTGCACATGGGAAGGCCAGTAGCAGTGCGAAGAGCAGCATAGTAGATTCTCTCCAGAGTGATCATAGCAGATTTTTTACAGTCAAAGAAGAGCGCACATCCGTATTCGAGAAGGCTTCTGACCAGAGCGTTGATGATACGCAGCAGGTGCGTGCTGGCCACTCCCCTAGAGTGGCTTGCCACGGCCTTAATGTAGTTGAGGCGCCGAAGAGCTTTGATGCGGATCATCGAAAAGTGAGAGCGGAAATTAAGAGAGCGACTAAACCAGATACCCAAAATCTTCACAGTGGCGCTCCAAGGGACCTCCTGCCCAGCAACAAACGGAGGGTCGCCCGGATCACGGCTGCGAGAGAAATTGATGGCCAAACACTTTTCAGGCGAGATCCTTAGCTTGTTGGCCGCACACCAATTACAAATCCTCTGCAGGGCACTGTTAAGCTTTTCACGGGCACGACGCTCGTTAAGGCCAATGACGTACACAATGATGTCGTCGGCGTACACTATGAGGTAGACGCCATCTTCCAAGATCTCCACGATATCAGCCAAGTAGATTAGAAAAAGGAAAGGGGAGAGCACACTCCCCTGAGGAACGCCATGACGACAGGGGCCCACCCCAGAAGTAGCCGACCTCCATCTGATCTGGATCCGGCGCTCAGTGAGAAAATCAGCAATCCAACGGCCCATGCGTCCACGAATGCCCAGCGAAGCCAACTTGTAGATAAGATTATCAATCCAAACAGAGTCGTAGGCAGCCTTGATATCAAGACATACAGCGGCCACAAAGTGGTTGTTAGCCCTCGCACGACGTACGTGATCAACGAGAGTGCAGAGAGCCGTGGTGCAGTCCCTAAAAGGGAGGAAGCCAAACTGGCTGGGAGGGAAGATGTTTCGCACACCGGTCCAGATCAGAAGGCGACGGAGGATCATCCTTTCCATAACCTTGACACAGACGGAAGTCAGGGCAATCGGTCTGTAAGAACTAGTCTGCATAGTCGGTTTGCCCGGCTTACGAATCGGGAAGATGGTGGCCAACTTCCAGGAAGCCGGAAGCGACGAACTTTCAAACGAGGCGTTAAAGATCGAAAGAAGCTTTTGACGATTGTCAGAGTGAAGGTTTTGTAAAAGGCGGGCGGAAATACCGTCAGCGCCAGGAGACGTAGGCCTGGTGTGTTTGAGTGCATCTGAAAGCTCCTCCAAAGAAAAGCTGGCATCCAAAGAATCGTCCCCATCACTAAGGTCAAACGGCACGGGTTCATAGGCATCTAGTTGTTGAAAATGCTGCAAGAAAACTTCGGCCTGAAGATGGGCAGAAACCACTGGATGAGGGTTGCACAATACATTGTCTCCATGGGTAGACTCCCTGTTAGCGAGACGCTTCAGAATCTTGAAGATTCTGCCACTCGAGCAGCTATCCCGACAAATCTTGTCCCAGTATTGGCGAGACACAAGTTTCATGTGGCGCCGAAGTTTGGCGGCAAACATCTTGTAGTTTTTCCAATGTTCCCTGGAACAAGTAGAGCGGGCCCACTTTAGGGACCTCCGCTTTTGGCGCAATAGAAATTGGCAGGTAGAGTCCCACCAAGGTGGGGGCTGGACCGCCTGGGAATGCCGGATCACTTGCTGAGCCTGGATAGCCTGGTGACAGAACTGCTCAAACTCAGAGTAGGTGGGATTGGAAGCGTGTAACAGCTCATTTAGGCAGGCGCTAGCCTTAGGCCAATTCACCAAAACCCGACCCGGCCCAGCCGAGGCGATCATGCTATTATGGAATAAAACAACCGGATGATGGTCCGAGTCAAAATTATCAGGGTGGATGTAGAAGTGGATGTCCCTATGAAGTGTAGGGGACAACAAGGTGAGGTCCAACAGAGAGGCAGACCCGTTAGGAGCAGAGCGTGTCGGAGAATCCAAATTCAGAAAACAGATCTCATGGGAGGCAGACCAGTCTAACAGATGTCGAACTCTAGGAGGGAATGGAGGATCCCTACCCAGAAGATTTATGTTGAAATCACCCAAGAGGATGATTCGGGAACTCAACGAATCCAAGACCCCAGAGAGCCACTCGCCCGGGAAAACACCCGAGGGGGAGTATACATTTATCAAAGAGATCCAGGAACGGTTAAACCAGACTTTGACAGCTAAAACTTCAAAGTCTGACTGCGGACAGGGAGGCAACGGCACCAAGAGAGCAGCCAAAGAGGTATGAATAGCCGTCACAAGGCCTCCACCACGAGCTTCCAGGCGGTCCTTGCGAAACACATTCATGCCCGGGAGAGAAAAACTATCCGACGCCGAAAGGAAGGTCTCCTGCAGACAAATAATGCGAGCCTGGGCGAAGGTAGGAGATCGAAGCCAATGACCATTGGCCCGGACACTTCTACAGTTCCAATGAACTAAAAAGCTGAGCATAAAGAAAAAACACAAAGAAGAAGCTGATGTAATGAAACCCCAACAACCAAAAGTTCGTGAACCCCAACCCCGGACCGCAAACAGGGAAAGCAAAAGTGGGAAAAACTCATTATCGAAACAAAAACCCGAAAATAACACAATAGGACGAGACAATAACTCAACAGACTGCAAATAAACATAATAACAAAAACAGTAAGAAAAAGAAATAACACAAAAGGAAACGCTTACCTCAACCACCCTAAGTGATGGAGGCATTGGGATCGGGCTTGTCTCTCATAGTGGCAAGATCGTCTAAAGTCCAGTCGTCCCCTGAGGGAAAGTCCGTGTTCTGTGTTTGGAGATTATTTAGATTTGGCATCCCAGTGCACAACTTTTTGACATTACTATTTCGTGAAAGAGTGCGAGTCACAGGAGTACCCGGCCTTTGCAGTTTATCAGTGGCGCTCTGTGAAGGAGAGGGGTGACCTGGGGCAAGGGCGTCCCGCAGGGCCCCAACCACGGATGAGGTGACGGTGGACAACATATGTTCATAATTTAACGCCTGGGCTTCCAGGACAGAGTGCATCATGGCAGCAATATTCTCGGCAAAACCTTGTAGCATAACCTGAAGGTCACCTCTGGTGATGTAGTCCGCCGGAGGGGGGGGAGGAGTAGCGATGGCCTGTGCATAGGACTCGGCTTTAGCATAGCCACTGGTAGGAAATTGTTTCCTTGCTTCACTAAATCCCAGATGTTGTTCACACTTAAATTTCAAGAAACGAGTTTCTTGGATATATTTGGGGCAAGTCTTGTCTGTGGCATGATGACTGCCTTTGCAGTTGGCACAAATAGGGGGGTCGACCGTACAGGAACCCGTATGAACAGTAGCACACTGCGCACACACAGGGTCGCTTCTGCAAACACCGGCACCATGAGTGAATTTCCAACATTTCAGGCACTGTCTCGGCCTGTCGACAAACAAAGAAATACGGAAGACTTGGTACCATAATTTGACAGAATCGGGCAAGTTGCATCCCAACTTCGTCACCAGAACGGTCGAAGTGGGACCAGAATTCTTACGTATAAATCGACGAACTTCCAGCACAGGAATGCCGGAAAGTTCTAGCTCATCCGCTATGTCTTTACAATGAATTTGGGGATCCATGTTGCGCAACAAAAACCTCGTTGTGATGCTGTCTGTTAGCAACCGGGCAGAAACCGGGATGCCCAGGAGAGTTTGAATGTTCAACACTTGAGTAGCCGTTACCTCATTTCGAGTGACTAATGTGAGCTTTCCTTGCCGGGAAAGCCGCAGAGATTCAATTCCCTGATGGTTGTCAACTTGTGACGAGATGGCGTCACGTAGAGCCTTCGGATGAGAATTCGGGATCGTTCCAGTAACTGCAGAAATTAATATGGATACACTCGCTATACCAGCCTCATTGGCTTCATTTAAAATTTCAACTTGTGTTTTATTTCTACGGTGCAGGACATTATTTGCGACATGTTTCTCAAAGTTTTCCATTTCAACATTATTTGTTGGAATGTTTGCATTTTAAGGAAGAGTGTCGTTAGGTGTTAGAGATTGGGGTGACCCCGACATGATAAACAACTCAGCACCTGAACCACATGAACTCAAATCACACAACAAAACAACACGAAAACAAAAAATATACCAAGTAAAAAACTAGCTTACTGTTTAAGCAGAGAACTAATGCAAAAAAATAATGTACAACCTGAAATGAAATGATAGAACTTTCCTTAAGACTAAGCAGAAATGAAGAAAGCGTACACACTTCGCACACAAATACAAACACCGCCCACCACGGTAAAGTACACGTCGGAGAAGTTGCCAAAACCGCACCAACCTCCAACGAAAAAACAGAAACAGTGAAAAATGAATCGAACTTATGATTATTTTAAATATTCGAAATAAATTCGATTTAAGAGACTGGATTCAAAGAGAGAGATGATCGGTCTCAAATAGGGTGTCTATATTTAAGAGTGGTGATATGCGGAATGTATAATTTGATTCCCTGAAAAATGGGAGAAAAGTTTGTGTGAAAGGCAAAAAAGCCAAAGAAACAGAAACAACAACTGATGACACTGCAAAGACGTGACACTGTAATCCACGGAGTAAGAAACAGGAGGCGAAACTATGCTTATGACTCTTCCAAAATACAAAGTGAAATTTTGGTAAATAATGAGGGGGCTGCGATAGGATGTAAGCTGGTTTTTTAGCTTCTGCAATGCTTTTCAGTAAAAAAAATAATCATTTAATGTTTTTTTTTTTTTTTTTTTTTTACTGAAAATCTGAATTTTTAGAAGGTTGTAGAAATGCAAATCTGGTTAATTGTAGTTTTCTTCACAACATACATATTTTTTTATAGGTATTTAGCGCTTCATTTTCGTTTTTAAGACCTTTAAAATACAAGATCATTCTGAAAAATATCAAAGGGCAGGCCATTTAAAAACATTGAATATCGCGGATTAAAATGACTGTTGTAAGTTAGTTGAATATCGCAAAGAAATAGACTGATGATTTTTAGAATTTAAGTATTAATCAAATATTTTGGAGTAACTTTTAATTTCGCGTATAGTTTTTATAACCTTAGACCATTTTAATAATCCATAACTTTGGATATTTATGCAATTAATGCATGTAGAATTAAAGCTAATTTTTATTTTAATTATTTGGAGCAACTGCTTATTCATATTATGGATTCTTGTGTGTCACCCCCCACTCTGCCCCCCCAGGGGGTCACATTTTTAATTTCTTTACAACACCAGTCGTGTGACACATCATTTGAAAGGTCTGCAACTGCTTATTCATATTATGGATGTCTTGTGTGTCACCCCCAACTCTGCCCCCCAGGGGGGCCACATTTTAATTTCTTTACAACATCTGTCGTGTGACACATCATTTGAAAGGTCTGCAACTGCTTATTCATAATATGGATGTCTTGTGTGTCACCCCTCTCACTCTGCCCTCCAGGGGGGCACATTTTTAATTTCTTTACAACACCAGTCGTGTGACACATCATTTGACAGGTCTGCAATTGCTTATTCATATTACGGATGTCTTGTGTGTCACCACCCACTTTGCCCTCCAGGGGGGGGGCACATTTTTCATTTCTTTCCAACACCAGTCGTGTGACACATCATTTGAAAGGTCTGCAACTGCTTATTCATATTATGGATGTCTTGTGTGTCACTCTCCACTCTGCCCTCCAGGGGGGGCACATTTTTAATTTCTTTACAACACCAGTCGTGTGACACATCATTTGAAAGGTCTGCAACTGTTTATTCATATTATGCATGTCTCGTGTGTCATCCCCCCAAGGGGGACACATTTAAGCTGTTGCATAGCTTTTATCGCGGGCTTTGAGCGCGGCGACCGAATCTAGAAATTCCGTAATGAGAAAAAAAGCTAACACTCCGGCTAACGTCGTTTCATTTCGGCACTTCGACAGACTTCTCATTTATTCAATAAAAGAAAAAAATTGTTTTCTTATCGGTCATCACGCTCAAAAAGCGTAAGTTGAACTCAAAGAAAAAGAAAAAACTTGAATTAATATCATAAAAAAAAAAAAAAAAAAAAAAAAAAAAAAAAAAAAAAAAAAAAAACAAGTTGAATGTAGATTCTGCCATTGCAGAATTCAGTTTCGCCTCCGATAAAAAAAATAAAATAAAATAAAATAAAATAAAAATCGATAGAGGTCTTTTAGGAGGGCGACCCTGTTTAGAATACAATGAACTAACTTCATTTTTCTTGTGTTTATCAATATAATAACGAACAGAACGGTATGAAATACCCAATTGATAAGCAATTTCTCTCCGAGACATTGGAATTGCGGAATTATAAAGCGATGCAATTTAACGTGCTACTTCTTCATTGACTAGATTCATTAAAAACGGATTTCTCTTTAATTTAAACGCTTTTTTATAGACTCTTAGAAAAGGGAAATGCATTTTAACAATAAAATTGTATGAATGTCTAGTTTTAACGGCCAGTACGAAACTAGTCATTGGGGGCCCCGTAATACTTACCCATCATGGATATGCATCATATAATATGTGAAAATAAAATACGTGAAACTATTTATAAAATTCATTGCAATTCCAAAACAAAATTTAAACGTATATTTAAATATTCTTAATATACATAGTAATGCTCTATTAATGAATTGCTGATGAACCCATTCCGACAAATTATGTAAAATACCAAACTACACAAGTAGAACCGGATTGCGTAAAAGAAACATCCTTATAACTCCAAAAACAATAATCATATAAACTAACAGTTTACTGTTTCAGATTAAGCGTCTCATTTCCAATTAAAACATATATATGAATTGATATTTGAAGAAAATACAAGGTCATGAAAAATCGAAGAATGTGGAAAACAGGATTACAAATATCTCGGCAACTATTAATCCGACCGACTTCGTTCTTGATGCAAAATTTGTGTTATTTTATTGTCTTTTTACGTCCTTTAATTAAAAAAAAATCGAAAATTAAAAAAAAATATTAGTAAAAATGGGCCACATTTTTTGACACGACACTTTTTAGCTTGTCTGAAAAAAATAGCATCAAAAGAAAAAAAAAAAAAAATATTTTTACTGTGACATTATTGTTACTAACTGAAGTCATCTGAAAGTAAAATCTCAATCTCAGTGTCCATATGAATACACATACAATATTTTATTTATATTATTAATATTATTTCTCGGTAAATATATTTTTTTACCTCAATTAGTGTATAATTATACTCAATCATTTTGGAAAATAAATTTTTATTATCGAGAAAAAAGCTAAACTAAGTTGCCATCATTTTGAAGAAATATCGTAAAAAGCATTTAAAATAAAAAATAAAATATAAAAATGGAAATAAATTAAAAAATAACTAAAATGGGCACAACTACAAATAAATAGCTTTCATTTAAAAAAATAATTATCAAAATCGGTTGAGTAGAAAATTCAGGGTTGATGACACGACATTTTTTAGCTTGTCTAAAAGAAATAGCATCGGAGGCTTTAAAAAAAAAAAAAAAAAAAAAAAAAAAAACTGCATAAATAAAAAATAAATAAATAATTATAAGTGCATAAGTTGATAAAAAATGCTATGCAATAGCTTTACCGAGGCAGCTCCCGGAGTGCCACACGTATTTTTTTTTTTTTTAACTTTGCTTCTATCTTTTATTTGTGACTGTGCAGTAAAAATAAATCTATTAATCAAAATTGTTTTTAGCTCATTCAGGAATTTTTGCTTTTAAATCCCCATCTTTTCCATCCGGACATTCAGGCCCATGTGAAAGGCAAGGGGGGGGGGGGGTCGCCCCGTCCGAGGAGATTGAGGGAGCAGCATCAAATTTATTCTACCAGAACCAATTTTTTTCCTTCTGTCTCTACAAGAAGAAAGTATTGGATTCGTATAAATTTTCGAATTCTGGTTTTCGACGGATTGTACACATTTTAGGGGTCAGAGATTCCAAAAAACATGCTTTTATAAAACAACTGTCTGTGACAGACATTTTGTGGGTTCCCTATCTCAAGAAAAAATTCACTGAATTTAATAAAAATTTATATTTAGGTAAGACCCTGATATAAATTATTGCTGATTAATTTTTGGCGTAAATCGCTCAATAGGTGGCACTGCTATGCTTCATTTTTTATGATTTACGCAACAGCTGAATCTTAAGAACTAGCGCACGGATTCCAATAAAAATTTAGTTTTAGGTAGTCCCTGATATAAATTGATGCTGATCAGTTTTTGGTGTAAATCGCTCAACAGGTGGCACTGTTATGCTGCATTTTTTACGGTTTACGCAACAGCTGTATCTCAAGAACTACGCACGGATTTTAATGAAAATTTATATTTAGGTAGTCCCTGATATGAATTGATGATGATTAGTTTTTGGTGTAAATTGCTTAATATGTGTCGCTGCTATATTGCATTTTTTAAGATTTATGCAACAGCTGTATCCCAAGAACTAACGCACAGATTTTAATAAAAAAAATACGTGTGGCACTCGGGGATTGCAGCAGTAAAGCTATTGCATAGCATTTTTATGAACTTATGCAATTATAATTATTTATTTATTTTTTATTTATGCAGTTTTTTTTGTCTTTGATATTAATTCAAGTTTTTTCTTTTTCTTTGATATTAATTCAAGTTACACTTTTTGAGCGTGATGACCGATAAGAAAACAAATTTTTTTCTTTTATAGAATAAATGAGAAGTCTGCCAAAATGAAACGACGTTAGCCGTAGTGTTAGGGTTTTTTTCTCATTACGGAATTTCTAGATACGGTAGCCGCGCTCATAGCCCGCGATAAAAGCTATGCAATAGCTTAAATGTGCCCCTCTGGGGGGGGGGGACACACAAGACATGCATAATATGAATAAGCAGTTGCAGACTTTTCAAATGATGTGTCACACGACTGGTGTTGTAAAGAAATTAAAAATGTGCCCCCCTGGAGGGCAGAGTGGGGGGTGACACACAAGACATCCATAATATGAATAAGCAGTTGCAGACCTTTCAAATGATGTGTCACACGACTGGTGTTGTAAAGAAATTAAAAATGTGGCCCCATGGGGGGCAGATTTGGGGGTGACACACAAGACATCCATAATATGAATAAGCAGTTGCAGACCTTTTAAATGATGTGTCACACGACTGGTGTTGTAAAGAAATTAAAAATGTGACCCCCTGGGGGGCAGAGTGGGGGGGATGACACACAAGACATCCATAATATGAATAAGCAGTTGCTCCAAATAATTAAAATAAAAATTAGCTTTAATTCTACATGCATTAATTGCTTAACCCTTTCCGGGGCAAGATACTTGTATTCGTAAAATGTTGAAATAATTGAACGATACCAGTATTTACACGGAATTTTATTTGTAAACCAATAAAAGTGTATTTTTGCGTATTTAACAAAAGGGAAATTTTCTTAGAAAATTTTTGGTGCCAGTGTGGCAGTTTGGAATTAAGATTAGGTGTTGTCATTGTGCCAGCACCGCCCTTCAAGGGGTTAAATATCCAAAGTTATGGATTATTAAAATGGTCTAAGGTTATAAAAAGTATACGCGAAATTAAAATTTACTCCAAAATATTTGATTAATACTTAAATTCTAAAAAGCATAAGTCTATTTCTTTGCGATATTCAACTAACTTACAACAGTCATTTTAATCCGCGATATTCAACGTTTTTAAATGGCCTGCCCTTTGGTTTTTGTCAGAATGATCTCGTACTTTAAAGGGCTTAAAAACGAAAATAAAGCGCCAATTACCTATAAAGAATATGTATGTTGTGAAGAAAACTACAATTAACCAGATTTTCATTTCAACAACCTTCTAAAAATTCAGATTTTTCGTAAAAAAAAGAAAAAAAAAATTAAAATGACCATTTTTTTTATTGAAAAGTATTGCAGAAGCATCGATCGACAGCCTGCATGCAGCGGTGTCGCCACCTTTCGTCAAAAAATCCGCATGGCAAAATTTTAACACTACTTTCCCCTCCTGTTTCTTACTCCGTGCTGTAATCTGGCGCACATCTGGAGCCCAAGCAGAATGTCATAACTTGCATGTCAGAAACTGAATGTTATTCTCATTTAAATTTTAATGTGCTTTGATTAAATTCAAGTTGTAAGAATATCAAATCTTTTTCCATGGCAACATGAACGAAATCTTGGAAATTTGAATTTAATCTGTGTCGATATAAAAAAAATAATCTGAGATTTATTTGATTCGAAGTCGGGACAGGGACAGACGTAACTCTCCTAATTATACATTATGGAAAACGGTGCAACCCGACAAGAAATTTGTTCACTTTGAAGTTTGTTTTGGAAAAACGGACCAGTGAAGATCTGCTGGTTTGTTAGATATAAAATGAAACTCGAATGAAAAATTGAATAAAGATATTTCTCCAAAATCTTAGAGGGGAGGGGGCAAAAATATGTTTTTTTTTGGGGGGGGGGCGTCAAAAGACCTTCAGAAGTTCTGTACAGGTACGTAGCTACAGAGGGGGGGGGGGGTAGGGGGTGCGACATCCCCCCCACATTCGGTAGACTCATTACATTCGGTAAATTCACTTTCGCTCAAAAATTATATTATTTTTTGTTGTATTTTCCCCCCTTTAAGAAATTTTTTAAAAATATTTAAAAATTTATTACAAATCATAAAACAGTGTCAAAACGTTTAAAATGTTTTCGGAATACTCATACCTCACATTCACAATACTCATTACATTCGGTAAAATCACTTTCGTTCAAAATTGCATTATTTTGTGTGGTATTTTTCCCTTCTAAGAATTTTGAAAAAAAAAAAAATTAAAAAATTTATAACAAAATATAAAACAATGTCAAGACATGTTTAAAACTATTGAATAGTTTTTCAAGTATTCATACTTGACATTCTCATTACACCTGACAAACTCATTACATTCGGTAATTTCGCTTTCGTTAAAAAATTTCGTGCTAAATTTTATCTTTTTAAAAATTCTTAAAAATACGTGTAAAAAATTATAACAAAACATAAAACAATGTCAAAACTGATGGAAAAAAATCGTCAATATTTATAACTAAAATATTTTCAGAATAATCATACCCCACATTTGGAATACTTATTATATTATATTTGGTAATTTCATTTTTGTTCAAAAATAGCATCCTTTCGCTTCTATTGTTTCTTTCTAAGAATTTTTGAAAATCCTTCTATAGTAAAAAAAAACTAGCCTTAAAAGGAATGACTCCTAGAATGATGCTGATGTGGAAGATTTCCGGAACTAACGAATCCGGGTTGTCCACTCCTTCCATGAGTCGAATAGACCAATCAGGAAAGGGCTCCATCTATGCATCGCCGTATGGGTTACCATAAAGAGAGGAAAGGTTACCATCGCCAACAATCGCCAAGTTTGTCGCCAACTTGGCGATATATCGCCAAATTTGGCGACCAAAATTAGTTGTCAAAAGTGACGCCAACTTTGCGATAATTGTAATATTTCGCCAAATTTTTAATTTCTTTACAACACCAGTCGTTTGATACATCATTTGAGAGGTTTACAACTGCTTATTTTATTAATGGATGTCTTGTGTGTTATCCCCCATTCTGCTCCCCAGGGGGGATACATTTTTAATTTCTTTACAACACCAGTCGTGTTACACAAGATTTGAAAGGTCTGCAACTGCTTATTCATATTATGGATGTCTTGTGTGTCACCCCCACACTCTGCTCTGCCCAGAGGAGGGGGGGGGGTCACGTTTTTAATTTCTTTACAACACCAATTGTGTCACACATCATTTGAGAGGTCTGCAACTGCTTATTCATATTATGGATATCTTATGTGTAACCCCCACTCTGCCCTCCAAGGGGTACATTTTTATTTCTTAACAACACCAGTCATGTGACATATCATTTGAGAGGTCTGCAGCTGATTATTCATATTATGGATGTCTTTTGTGTCGCCTCCCACTCTGCCCCCCCCCAGGGGGGTACATTTTTAATTTCTTTACAACACCAGTCGTGTTGCACATCATTTGAAAGGTCTGCAACTGCTTATTCATACCATGGGGTATTGGCGAGCGCAGCAAGCAGGGGGTAGCCAATAATTTGGAATCGCGAAGCGATTACGCGGGGGGTTGGCGAGCATAGCGAGCAGGGGGGCGGGGCCCCCCTAGTATACTAAAAAAAAAATTATTACAAAACATAAAACAACATCAAAACACATTTAAAACTATAAAAAAACTTCAGAATATTCATACCGACATTCTAAAAACTCATGGTAATATCCCTTTCGTTCAAAAATTGCATCATTTTGTCTACATTTTTCCCTTCTAAGAATGTTTAAAAATTTATTAAAAAAAATATTACGAAACATAAAATGATGTCATAACTGATGGACAAAAATCGTCAATATTTAAAACTATTAAATATTTTCGGAATACTCATATCCTAAATTCGGAATACTCATTTCATTCGGTAATTTCACTTTCGTTGAAAAATTGCATCATTTTGCCTGTATTTTGTCCTTCTAAGAATGTTTAAAAAATATTACAAAACATAAAATAATGTCAAAACATATTTAAAACTACTAAGTATTTTCTTAATTATTAAAGTCGTAATCTAATATTCTAGTAAATAATAATCTAATATTTACATTATGTTATTATTATTATTATTCACTCTGAGTCGATTACCCTTTTCCGCTCGCAGAAATGCAACAAGACGAAAACAAATCTTTTTCTTGCTTTCAGAGCCGTAATGACCAACCCCACGCCCCTGAATCTTCTTTTCCGATCTTTTAACTGAAATTTGTAAAATTAAAACAAAAAGAAAAAAAAAAATAGATGATTGTAAGTTAGGGATACACAACCTGTGGCTCGCGATGGGTTAACGTGGGGCTGCAAATTTCGTCAATTTTAACTCGTTAAAATTGCAATTTTTGTGCATAGGTCGGAGGCAAAAATCGTAAATTTTGTGAATTTGCGATAGAAAAATTCAAAATTTCGTCAGTCACTTAAGAATAGCAAATTTCGTTTATCAGGCACGGAAAAATCACGAATTTTGTTGATCGAGTACGGAAAAATCGCGAATTTCGTTAATGGAATGCAAAAAATCTCAAATTTCGTTGATCGGGCAAGGAAAAAAAAATCTAAATTTTTTGTTAATGCATGAAAAAACGGCAAATTTTGTTCATAGGTTGCGGAAAACTTGCCTGTTTTGTCTGTTTACTGAGCGAAAAAAAAAAAATGTAAATTTCGTTGACCTGTTGCGAAAAAACCAAAAATATTGCGAGTATGGTAGATCGGCTTCGTAAAGAGAGCGAATTTAGTCGATCGGGAATGGAAAAATCACGAATTTTGTCGATCTTGAACGAAAAATCGCGAATTTCGTCGATCTTGAACGAAAAAATATTTCGAATTAAGTTGATATGGCACCCAAAAATTGCCAATTTGAACGATCGAAAAAAAATTACCGAATATGGTCGATCAGCTTTCGTAAAAAGCTCAAATTCAGGTAATCTGATTAAAAAAAAAAAAAAAAAAAAAAAAAAAAAAATCGCAAATTTTGTTGATTTGAAACGAAAAAATCGCTAATTTCGTTGATAGGACACGGAAAAATCGCAGATTTTGTTCATGATGCACGGAAAAATTGAAAAATCCTTTGAGCGGCTGCAGAGCTCTCGTGAGTTTCGTCAGTTTATCAGGAGGGGGAAAAAATCACGGATTTCATTAATTTACGGCGGAAAAAAAATTTCGACAGTCAGTTAAGAGTTGCGAATTTCATTCTTCGTGCGCGGAAAAATACCTATTTCATCGATCAAGAACGGGAAAAGGCGCTAATTTCGTCGATTCAACACGAAAAAATGGCGAATTTTGTTGATATGACACTCAAAAGTTGCCAATTTCTTTGATCGGGGACGATACAATCGCAAATATGGTCGAGGGCTTCGTAAAAAGCTTGAATTTAGTCGATTTGGAATGGAAAAATAGCGAAATTTATCGATCTTGAACGAGAAAATTGCGATTTTTGCTGATAGGGCACGGAAAAATTGTGAATTTTGTAGATCTTGAACGAAAGAATCTCGAATTTCGTTGATATGGTCTGCAAAAATTGCCAATTTCAACCATCCAAAGAAAAAAAAAATCAGGATATGGTCGATCAGTTTCATGTAAAGCGTGAATGTAGGCGATCGGGTATGGAAAACGAGAGAATTTTGTTGATTCGGAACGAAAAAATCACTAATTTTGTTGCCGAGAGGCGAAAATAAAGCAGATTTTGTCGATGATGCGTGGAAAAATTTTAAACTTTTTTGAGCGGCTGCAACAATCGTGAGTCTTGGCAATTTATCGTGAGAAAAAATCGCGTATTTCATCAATTTGCGTCGGGAAAAAATGCAGATTTCGTCAGTCAGTTAAGAATCGCAAATCTCATTCTTCCTGCACGGAAAAATGCGTATTTCATCGATTAACGACGGAAAAAGGCGCTAATTTTGTCAATCACGTGAAGAAAAATCTTAAATTATACCGATCATTCGTGGAAAAATCTCAAGTTTCCAGGTTCACATCCGGAAAAATCGTGAATTTCGTCTATCAGGTTCGGAAAAATTGTGAATTTCATCGATCAGCCTCGGGAAAATCGTGAATTTCGTCAAATAGATGTAGAAAAATTGCAAATTTCATAGATCGGCTTCGCAAAAATTGCAAATTTCACCGATTGGCTGCGGAAAAATTGAGTTATATCGATCAAGCGCGAAAAAATCCCGGATTTTCTCGATCGGCTTTGAAAAAAAAACGCAAATTCTTTCGATTAGTCGTGGAAAAATTGCAAATTTCATTGATCGGAAGCGAAAAAATCGAGAATTTTGTTGATCAGGTCCTCTCTTGCCTTCGTTCACAAAGCTCACATTTTTTTATTCAGCATTAGCCACTTATGTTTGTTTTTCAGCACTTTTAACGAAACAAAATTTAGTCTCCCGAAAAGTCAAGGATCATCACTACATCTTCAAAATAATCTTTGCGATACCTGTTACATTTATACAAACGTAAAAATTGTTGTTATATCCTTCTCAACTAAATTGGATATTTTGGTACTAGGTAAGTGAACCTAGAGGTGTACCCCCCTCACCCCCGCTCTTTTTAGACCAAACTTTTTATCGCATTATAAGCCACTGATTACCTCCTTAAAATAGAATTATCTTTGTGTTATTGATGTGGCCCTTCTCCTGTAAAGGTTGTGCATCCCTACTGTTGATACATTTATTTTCACATTGCTCATTCTAAAATATAATAAGGCATAAATATACAAGAATAGAAAATTAAAAAATTAAATCACAATCATTCGGTGATTTTCAATTAACATTCGATAAATTCGATGTCCCCCCCCCCAAAAAAAATGCTCTAACTACGCTACTGGTTCTGTACCTACTGTGCTTAGTGAAAAATCAAATGATGTTGATAATGTTTGCCGCTTTACATAAAAACTGAAGTGTAATATTAAAGTTGTTTCTTATATTTTTCTTAATACACTTGACAACGTGTTTTTGTTAACACACATAAAAAATCATGAAAAAAACGACTCGGAGCCATTACCATGAAAACAAAAGGTTCCCACCTAGAAACAGTTTATTATTCCCTTTTCCATTAAAAATTATATTAAATGTTTTTTTTATATAATAAAAAAAATAATCTATCTAATAAGTCTAATAAATAATTCTAATAAAGCCATATTTGACTTAAAAATTTATTTCGAAATGAAAATTAAAGATAGGGGAGACTGGGGTACAATGGACCACGGGATACAGTGGTCCACCCCCTATTTTTGATATTATTTCTGTTTTTGAATGCTTCATATTTTGGTACATACATGGCAGCCCTGCAGTAGTAAATAGAAATTTAAAACCATGTGCTAGCTGCCATTTTAGTCATTTTATTCTTGATAGTTGATTTGAGACAGGTAAAAGTAAATATTTTCAGTGAAACATATGCTACTTTTTAAGTTAAAGATTTGTAATTTCGAAGACATTGCTGAGCACAATAAAAAGGTAAGGCAATATATTACTACATTAATTGTAAGTAAAATAATTGAATATAAAACTACTTTTTTTTAACCAATTTTTTGTCAAAGTCACATATGGGGTACAATGAACCATAGTCCATTGTACCTCAGTTACAGTACAATGTCACTGTACATTGTACAGTGTCCCCAGTCTTGTATTCTATGTTTTTTAAAATTAAAAATTATATGTAAAATTAAGAATTAATAAATTATTTTATTTTTTGTATGTAAATAAACTAATGATTCATGTTGTGTAGTGCATTTTTGAAACATTATCTATATAATATGTTTTCAAATTTGAATATTTCTATTCAATAGTGATACAGAATGCAGTGATGATAAAATTTCACAGAATGATGTTAATTTTAGTAATGAAATAAAAGTTGTTAATTAAATTGTTAAATATTTGACAAAAAAAAAAAATATTTTGCTGATTTAATAATAGAACAAAAATGAGGATGATTCTGTTTTTCTGAGATTCATGTGCAGAAAATCAAACCAAAACGTATTTATCTTTTCCAATACTGTTAATGAATCTCTTGTAAATGTTTACGATACAGTAATGATTCTTCCGGATTCTAATGTTTCACTAGAAAGCAGCAGTCTTTCAGTGACACAAATATCTTTTGATGTATCATTTGCTATCCTTAATAATCGTTAAACTTACATTATATCTATGAAATTAAGACACGAATAAACAAATTATGATATATTCTATGATTCTTCTTATTAAAAAATGTAGTATAATTATATTTTTCAGAATTACATGTGATCCATAGAGCCCCATGCTGTGGACCATTGTACTCCGGCCAAGGGGTACAATGGTCCATTTTATCACTTGCTATTTAAAAATATATATCAAAAAAAGTATGCATAATTGTTATTTTTGAGTATATGTAATCTATATATGTAATCTATATATGTAATCTAAACTATAATGTATAGATAACATGCATGCATGTGAGTTTTTTTTTTAATGAATATTTTAAGAGTAATTAGTCAAAGTTAACAAAAGTGGTCCATTGTACCCCAGTCTCCCCTACCTATGGATTTTTTATGATAAAATGATTTCGATCAAAGTATTTCGATCAGATTCAAGCCCACATGATGCTAGTCTATTGTGACTGACGCACTGACAGCATAATCCCAATACCTACTCAATTCAGATTCGATACTATTATTTTTCAGCAAATTTTCCTGATATGAAAATTATTTAAATATTCTGAAACACTTATGAACGCGATTGTCACAGAGTCCTGAAATTATTATTACTGTTCATGGTCTAGCATTGTATTACGAAAACAAGTCTTTCATTGAGTGTCAATTTGTTTTAACAATTTTGATATTATCTCCTTGCTATTATTTTGCTGGTAATAATGCAGTGGCATAGCTAAGGTGGGTGACACCCGGGGCGGGTGAAAATGGTGTCACCCTCCCTTCCGATCCATAATTTTTTTTCAATCACAATTCTACATTATTATAAAAAATGACCATACCATTCCTTATTTACTTTTTGCCCTCCTGCATAAAAAACCAGAAGAGCGACTTATCACTCAACCCACAGTCCACATAAGTGAATATGGTGTCTAAATGTAGAAAAAATATTTTCTTTTAAAATTTTCTTCTGCTACGCACTCATTGGATAGGAAGATTTTTGTTCACTGGTGCATGTCTTATTTAGATACACCATTCTGTATAAAATTTCACATTCTCAAAGAAAAGAAAACTAATTGTACTGCGTCGTGAGCTAAAAATTTCATTTTATTTCAGAATTCCTTTTCAAAATCTTATAAGGTTATATTTTTAACTTGCAAATAAAGATTGGGTGTCACCTCTTAGAAGGTGACATCCGGGGCGGACTGCCCCCCACTAGCTACGTCACTGTAATAATGTTAGTATCCCAACGCTGATAAACCGAAATTTAAAGTTATGATATAAGCAGAAAACTTTTAGAAATTATTCTAAATTACGATTTTATGGAATTTTTAAATAAAATTTATTAATTAATTTTATTTATTTCAAACGAACAAATATTATTTGGTATATTTCAACAAGTTAATCGGTAGTTTGAATCATTACAGATGCATCACATTTATAGGGGAGGGGCACATTTCTTAGTTATTTGACAACTCATTGAAATTAAGTGTTTTTGTTTGCAAATATTTTGTGACATAAACATTGGGATTGTCAAGTTGATGAAATGTAAAATTTTAGAATACCCTGAAGTAGGGTAACATCCCCAGTAATTGGCACTTTAAGAATTTTTCTTTAAACTTACTTCAATTTTCATTACCAAAAAATAAAATATTTACTTGCAAATATTTTTAAATCAGAGAATGCATATATGTGCATGTATTTTGCCCACTAAAACAAAATTTTTTAAAAAAGTATTTTTATAAAAATAAATTTATAAAAAGTTGCTGTAGTCAACAGTAATTGGCACCTAGAGCACCAATGTATGACACCTTGTGATCCAGTAATTGGCACATGTTTATATATATATATATAAAAACTTTATATTTTGCATTGGGTTTAATCGCTTTAAATGAATTTACTGTAGATGAAGATGCCATATTTCAGGTTTTTGAGAGAAAGAAATCAGCATATTAGTCTGAAATGTGAATACTTTAAAACAATACAATATATTTATGTTAATACCCAGTAATTGTCATACTATCCCCAGTAATTGTCATATGAAGCTTTAATGGATTCCAATTACTGATAATATTTCATATTTTCAAATAAAAACAACTGATAAACAAAATTAGTCTATAACTAACTTAGTGTACTGCCAAAATCTCAAATCATGCGATTACCTTGTAATTAAAATAGGTGCCAATTACTTGGAACTAGCAAAATCGAAGCACCATTAATTGGTATCTATCATTAATTCAGAAATCCAAATATTTGTGTCAAAAATACTTTTATACAATTAAAGTAACCCTTTTCAACTAAACAAAACTGTTGTCAATTAGAATTTAAAATATATTAGAAATCAGATAATAATGAACTGAAAAGCACGCCTTTCTTAAGCCAGAAAAGAAGAATTTGCAACAAAATCGCTAATTTGATACAGACCATAATTGTTTCTCTTTCCTAGGCACTATTGTCATCTAGTAGCATAAATCAAAATTATAATCTTTAAAGTAAATGAGTATATAACTGGTATATGGTCTTGCATTTTTAAAAGACTGGATATAAATCTTATTTTAGGACATGTTTATAGAATGTGCCAATCACTGGTGCATGTCAATTACTGGGGATGTTACCCTAAATCTTTTATGTCGAAATTCAAAGTTGAATAATCACCTTTTAAATTAAACGTGTTTGTAAATCTAAACCTGATTCAATTAGAGATAATATCGTTGATTCAAATAAAAGACAATAAACATTACATTCTTAAGTTTAAAAAAATCACTGATTCGATTATACAATGATTCGAATAATTGGCAAATTTTTGTACTTTTTCTTGTAGGGGCCCGTAATTTTTGCCTGCCCAGGGCCCAGGGCCGTAACTATAAACTTGGTGGCCCCTCGCGCCTGGGGCAAGTTGAAGCTGTGCCCCGGCCGCAGTTTTTTTTTCGCCTGCCGCGCTTTAAACGTACACAGTATGATAAGCCCAAAAATGACTAAAAAACATAGAATTCGGCAACCTACTTGGCAGGCACTTGCCTGCGACGCAATTTTTGCCGATTCCACTGAAGCTAGCATAGGGGAGAAAATACGGACGTCTGATTGGTTGAATACTTTAAAGAGCTTTTTGTTTAGGTTCATTTTTAACTTTATGTAACTTAATAATACTTTCTGTTTAAAAACTTTTGAAAGACGGAAAGAAATTTGATATTTTTTTTCCGATTTTATGTATTTAATAACAGATAAGAAAAAAGGTTTTCTAGAATTTTTTAAATGCTTTTTATATTATCCAACCGATTAGAAGCCCATGTTTTCTTCCTTATACTAGCTTCGGTGGGATCGGCAAACATGCTAACGCGACGTGACACATTCGACTCGACATTCTGCTTTCTGATCTAGTGCTGATTTTGCATGCGAATCGTATGCAGTATATCGACGGACACGCAAAAACATTTAATCTAGCACTTTGTTTTTTTTTAATTACTAAATGTTAGTTAGGTGGTGGGCATTTTATATGAAGTTAGACTAGAAACTAAAATCAATAGTTTTTTTTAACCAACCAGTTTGGGGGCCCCTCAGACTTGGAGGCCGCGGGGCAGTGTCCCGGCGGTTTCACGACCCTTTGACGAAATTCTCGTTTTTTCGCGATCATTTGGTGAAATTTGCGTTTTTTAGCGATCTTTTCCCTAAATTTGCCGTTATTTTTCTCCCTTTTGACGAAATTTGTGGTTGTTTTATGATCGTTTGACGAAATTTTAAGTTTTTTTGTGATTTTTTTTGACGACATTTGTAGTTTTTTGTGTCTTTTAACGAAATTTGTTGTTTTTTTGGCTCTTTCGACGAAATATTTGGTTGTGTTGCGATCTTTTGAGAAAATTTGCAGTTTTTTCACCATCTTTTGACTAAACGTTCGTTCATTTCGTGACCTTTTAACAAAATTTGCGTTCATTTCGCGATTTTTTGAAGAAATTTACTACAGCTTTCTGAAGAAGCTCTACTGGCTTGTAATAAGCCTTTTCGGCAGTTTCGCAAAATTTTTGATCGAAAATTTTCAACAGCACCGTGCAATTTACACGTTCTAAATCAATTAATTCTATCTTGAGATCGTTTTTTATTTGTGGGAGGTATAAGAAATGAAAAAAAAAAAAATAATAATAATTTTTAAAAAAGACTTTAGCTTTATTTCTTCCTGCTGAAATTTACAGAATTGATACATGTCATCAGTGTAACCTAGATCTCATTAGTGATAAAAGTTATTGCGAGGGCGAATCCTCAGATGAATAATCTTCATATTTTGTCATGGAATATGTATGCACATTCATCTATGCGTGATTTTTGTAATACTTTAAATCCACTTAATAAAATAAATGATTTAAGTTATAAGTACATGCTTAATTTCTTTAAATTACTTTTGATTAACTGTGTAAAAATGTAAAAATTAAATTTCATTTGTTTATTTTAATAATAAAATATGTAAAGATATTTAAAAAGAAAATTTGTAATTTTTCAATGCATTTTTATTGATATGTAGTATTTGATATTGGTTTTAGAATATCAAAAGACTCATAATAACAAAAAGATTGAATTTTTGAGTATTTGAATTTTTGAAAGAAACTGATATATAGCATTACGAATTTTTATTTTTGAACTACTTAATATGAAAAGATACTTTTGAATTAAGCGATCTAATGCAATCACAGTAATATTTTATTGCAGTTCAAGTGCATTTGACATGTTACAATGTTTTCCATATACCCTGTATATATTTTTTTAAATTCTATTTTCCGAAAAAAAAAAAAAACTCCTAAAAATTAATAATAATGTGATAAACTAATCAATAATAAATTTTACTTCATTTTTTTAGTAAGAAATATTTTTGGTCGGCTAAATCCACAAAATACCTCACTGTGCAACGACTATAGGGGCTACTATTTACATAATTACAAACACACTAGAAAAAAAAAAAAAAAAAAAAAAAAAAAAAAAAAAAAAAAAACAGAAAACTTTATTTTTCTTTTAATATAATGGAACTGTAAAACCACCTTTCAAAAAATCTGCGATGTTCATCTTCAATTAATTACATTTATCAATGCAGGTAGACTGTTTTAAATAGATCGAGATTGTATGTGAGAAAGGCGATAAAATTTGTGTATATAAACAAAAACAAAAGAAGGATCAAGCAGGATGCATTAACAATGATACATTTAGTATAACCTAAATAATGAAAATAACTAAAGAACTAAAATCCATCGTTCATGTTCGAATAAATCTAGACGACATATTCGGATTTCTTTTATCAAGCACAAAAGTGATAATTTATGTGTCTTTTAAAGTAACTCATTTATAAAGCAATTTAATTTGGAATTTTAATTTTTTGAAAGTGTTGAAACTTTCCTTAATTAGCGCCAAATTTTGTTGTTTTTAAAAAGCTTATATATATATATATATATATATATATATATATATATATATATATATATATATATATATATATATATATATATATATATATATATATATATATTATAAACACAAAATTAAGGATAATAATAAAATAAAGTATTCATTTTTGTATTGGTAAGATACTATAAAAGTTATAAGAATCTTTAAATTATTAGACTCAAGTTCCCGTTCTTGGGTATATTTTAATTGGTTAGCTTTGTATTAGCAATTTCTTGGAGCTAAAATTTGTAAATGAAATGAATTTGTCTCTATTCCATACAACAATGTTTTAAATAGATCCTGGTTGATGGGGGAAAGTCGATAAAATCTGTGATTATCAATAAAAAAAGGAAAAGAAGGATACAGCAGGATGCATTAACAGTGATACATTTAGTATAACTTAAGTATTGAAAATAACTAAAAACTTAATTTCATCGTTCATGTTTGAATAAATCTAGACGACGTATTCGGATTTCTTCTATCAAGCACAAAAGTGATAATTTGTGTGTCTTTCAAAGCAATTCATTTATAAAACAACTTAATTTAGAATTTTGATTTTTTGTAAGTTGAAACTTTCCTCAATTAGCGCCAATTTTTTTTAAATGCATTTTTTTAAAATTAATAAATACAAAATAAGTAAAATTGAAGATAATAATAAAATAAAGTATTCATTTTTGTATTGGTAAGATACTATAAAAGTTATATGAATCTTTAAATTATTAGACTCAACATCCAGATCTTGGGTATATTTCAATTGGTTAGCTTTGTATTAACAGTTTCTTGGAGCTAAAATTTATAATTGAAATGAATTTGTCTCTACTCCATGCAGTAATGTTGCTAGATGAACGGAATTTTCATTTTTTTCCATTTACTACCACATTCTGAAGAGAAATGTTTCACTTATACGAAATAAATAAGACAAAATTTACTACTCAAATTAGGATTCTGAATAAAAAAAAGGCCTGCCTAATTGGTTTCACTGATATAAATATGCTTCCGATGTTTGCCATGTCTAAGACCATGACTAATATAAGTGTGCTCGAGCAAAGGTTATTTTCAGCATACGCGTTCGAACAATTGAATTAATCACAGATAAAATGTTAAAGGTTTGGCAGGCCACAGAGCGATAGTCGGCGGACCAGTTGTGGCCCGTGTACCACGTGTGTGACATGCCTGCCATAAGGTAAATGGATTCTTTTGAGTGTCCCTATAAACGAAATACGAATGCGACAAACTTCATTTAGAATGCTGAATATTCAATAGTATACCTTAATAACATCTGAAAAATTCATAGCAAACGGAGTAATACATTTACGAGAGTTAGAGCACAGACAGACAAACTAAATTTACAAAGACTTTTCCACTATATTGGAAAGCGCTAAAAAGGCTGAACTATATTTATTTCTTGTGCAAACATGTGAATTTGTCGTACAAAGAACGTTTTACTTTCTTTCAGATATGGCAGCTTCAAACGACTTTTTTTATTGAACCTCAACCCGCAAACCATTGCAACAGATCTTTTATGCGATTTTGATATCAACATCATCCAGGTAGGCATTTCGTCCCCATGGTAACCCTATCGTAGCAGGTAAGGAAACTTTGAGTGATGTTGATAAGTGACGGGCCAGAAATACTTGTGACAAACATTTTGAATGGTGATAAGAAATGTGTTGCTTTTTGAAAGAAACGAGAATCAACGCCATTTTTTGAAAGACACCTTAATTCTTTATTAACTGTTTGGATTAACAACGATTCTAAGGTAAGACTTTTTTTTTATCCGTTTGTTTTAAATAAGGAACCTTTTGGTTATTTTTAATGATTTTTTTTTTTTTTTTTTTTTTTTTTTAAATCAGAGAACGAGTAGATTGGTAAAATTACATTGTTAAGTAAGAGACTGTTTATTGTTTAAAGAGGAAGGTTTTTGTATAAGGACTGGGAGGGGTATTGAATCATTATTACTCATAAAAAGAATGCCGTATATACTCTTGCATGTTTGTTCGCATACTAAAAAATATTTAAAAAATTGGGGGTGCGTGAGGATTTTATATTTGAAGACAACCACTATGGAGCTTCTTATCCTGTTTCATCATAACATTAGCCATAGGAATATAGGGGAAGGTATACCGAAGTACTTTTTATTAGATAAACTTCGTAATTACATAAATATGTAGCGCTGTAGCCGTTGTCTGGTCCATCCGTCTGTCTGTCTTCATATAACAGAGTAAAAACTACCCAACTGAATGGTTTGAAATTTAATACACAGAATTTGAGGAGTTACTTTAAATTCGATGAAAAACAAATCAAAACATAAAAAAAAGATATTAATACAAGTTTTCTTTATTCTATTAAATCTTACCTTATAAAATTAATTCAATATCCCATGATATGTAATGATTCTAGGTTGCCATGCTGATTAATCTCTTAAATCCTATTATATGTAATTAATTCAGTGATATCACCTGACAGGTAATGAATCTAGATTGCCACAGTGATTAAACTTTATTTAACATGGAATCATATTATTTTCGTATTACTGGATTTAACATATATAATCGTAATAAATTTTGTTATTTATGCATTTTTGCATACTAGTACAACAGCTATTGCACCAAGATCTGAATAGTTTTAGAACTATTTATAGTACGAATACCTTCATTTTCCATGTTTAACGTACAAATTCCGACTAGTTTACCTACATTTTGTTTTTGCCTACAAAGATGAAAAATCGTATTCGATTTTTTATTCACTTTCTGATTGGTTGTAATTATAAAAAACATCTGCACGGGTGTGTTTCAGATGACAACATTGCAACATTAATATTTTTAGAATGCAACTGCGAATTAATAAATTAAATTTAAGGTATTTTCCGGTTAGCAGACAGCAAGTGATAAATCGCCAATTATTCTTTAGCGCTACATATGTTTACGAATACAAAAAATGGTGGAGTTATTGTGCCTCAAACTATTCTCGTTGTAAAACCACAACAACGAAATATTTTAAATACTAAAATGTAGAAAATATAAACAAAAAGTAAAGATCATAATAATTAAGCTAGTCGGAAATTGCACGACAAACGTTTTAAACGAGGTGCGTTTTTAATATAACAAAGTTTGAAAAAATTTCAGATCTTGATGTAACACTCTACAGTACTTCGGATGCAGTATAGTATCCCAAAATCTTTTGAGTGTCTCTATAAATACTATCTTTTTTCTATTATAATGGGAGTAAGTTGCAGTAAACTTCACAACGTCTATTAATTTCATAAAATGTCAAACAGTTTAATATAATTAAAACGTGCTTCAAACAATGTTCTTCCCTATACCATTATGTAATACTATACTTTTGTGTGATCCTGTAAATTAATAAAAAAATATAGTCTTTGCACCACAGATTGTACAGAATGTATATTTTTATACATACTTCACAAAGAGTATAACATCATTAAAATGCACTTGAAACTATTTTTTTCCGTAATGTAACGGAATACTTTAGTTTGTCCCTGTAATTAAGCCATGCATCCGATTTTCATAAAATTTGAAATGAATCGACAAAATTATATAGAAATAATATATTTTAAATTTAAAATGATTCGGTTGGGTAGTTTTTGCTCTGTTATATACGGACAGACTGAACGACGACTATATGTCCTACGTATTTACATAATTACGAACTCACCTAAAAATAAACTTTTATCATTTATTAATTTAATATTAATTAAATAATGATTATACGTTGAGAAAACAACTTAGAATCCGAAAAATATGGTTTGATTACGCGCGTCAATGCTTTTGCCACTAAGTTAGAAACCGCTTTTAGAGTGCATGCATATTTTTAAAATATCATACCACGCTAAGTTTTAAATTTCTATATTTATGTCACCCCCCCCCCTAAAAAAGTAAATAAAATAAAATGAAAATAAATAAAAATAAAAACAAATAAAAATAGAAAATAAATAAATTTTGACGGTCCTTCAGATGAACTTTTTCCTCGGTTTTCCTTCTGGAAAATCGTAGTTATACCGAGGTGGTAAGTGATATCGATATGAAATAGAGCCTAGGTTAGAGCAAAGGCTATCACCATTAATTTCCAACCATTACTCTTGAAATCGGTTTATACTTATTAATCGCCATTTAGAAGTTTATTGGATGCTTTTCGCGCATTTTCAATCCTTTTGAGTTCCGAATTTTTGTGAAAATGGGGAAAAATGTTTCAAATGCATTTTAATCGTTTAAAATTTAAAATACATAATTATTACGTAATTTCGTCGAGTCATTTCAAATTTTATCAAAATCGGATGCATAGTTGTATTACAGGGACAATCAAAAGTATTCCGTTATATTACGATTAATGGGAAATATCAAATGCATTTTAATCGTGTCACACTCATTCGAACATAATAAAATTAATATGCATCTATAAAGTACATATTATAATACACATTTTGCATAATTTGTGGTGCAAAGAACATTTGTTATCAGTGTTGAATTCAGATATTTTTCTCCGGGAGGGACTTTTGTAACTCCAGGGGGGGGGGGGGGGTTACAGAGTTCCGGGGGGGGGAATTGCAAATTTTGGCCATTGAAAAGCCAAAATCTCAAATGTCTCCCCCCAGGCCACCCCCTGGATTCAACAATGTTTGTTATTGATTTACAAGGCCACACAAAAGTATTCAATTACATAATGGTATAGGGAGAACATTGTTTGATGCGCATTTTAATTGTAATTAACTATTTACAATTTTATGAGATTGATGTGTGAGAGTGATATTTTTAAAACTTCGTTATCGTACGAACTACGAACGCACCTCATTTGCTACGCTTCATGTGCAATTTCCGACTTGTTCATATTTATATTTTTTTATTATTAAATAAACGCCAAAGGCTGTGATATATTTATTTTATCAATGAATCTGTATTTATATGTAAATGTTTCACTTATATTTTAATATCGTTAAACCATATTCCATGCGTTGGAGACTTTGAAAAATGTTACACAGTAAAACCTTTTAAGACGGAATCACATAGGAAAAAAAAAAAAAATAAGTTATAGAAAAATGCTCTACTTAGGAGTTGTAAGTGAAATTTACTTTTTTTCAGGTACAGTTGACTCTCGTTAATTCGAAATCGGATGAATCGAATTTTCGCTTAATTCGAACTAATCGAACTATTCTACCCTAAATTTTCAATGGCAGAATAATGTTAAAATTTTTCATTTATTCGAACTCAATTTCTCTTCACTTCGTTTAATTCGAACTAACGAGAATTCCGATTTTTCATTTTTCCTTTCTTTCTCACGGACTTCAGATCCTTTAAATAATCTCATAAAAATCTTTGATTTTTGTGAGAATTGTTCCGAAAGAGTAATACATATAATCCCATGCATTTGATATCCATTTTCTCAGTGTCCCGCCTGTCCATCAATGACACCTTAAAAATTTTTTTCCATTGTGCTTGTTTCTAATCCCTTAATTAGTTTATATATTTATGTATTTTAATTTAATATTAACTTATATTCTAATGATAACGCCATATTCTAATGATAACAGACGAAATAAATTTAAAAAACACTATATTATTAATTCCTTTGTAATAGTGTCCTTTTAAGCATGTTTTCTTTCCATACTTTCCATAATTCGAACTTCGGATAATCCGAACATTTCTTGTGGTCCCGACGAGTTCGAATTAACGAGAGCCGACTGTGTATAAATATAGTCATATATTACTATATTTATTTTGTATGGATCAAGACATTTTCCGTTTAAGACAGGATTCCGTCATAGGCAGATTTTCACTGGATTTATTGTATCTAATACCTTTGAATATATTATTCTAAAAAAATGGATTTTAAAGTTTTATTTTTCCAAAATAAAGGCAATTTTATAATCTATTTTTTTTTTTTTGCAAAAATTTTGATTGAGCCTAATTTTGCTTATTTTATGCACGCATTAGGTCAGTCAGAGACAATGATTTTAATATGGGTTGTGTGGAGACCGGGGTTGAAAATTTCGTCCAGTGCAGAACTAGGAAGAAGGAATCAGTCCCTTCCGTTATGAAAAATACGTTAAGTCCGGCCAGGCGAGTCTTCAGAAAAAAGTAATGTCTCGGTAATGGCCCGTCCTGGGTCCAGAATACAGATTTTTTAACAGCCTCTCCAGGACGATAAAAAGCCTGAATTGTGAGAGCTAAATTTATAAAAAAGACTTAAACCGTATCTTAGAAAAAACTCTGTTTTTAAAAACTGACGGACATTTAAACAGTGCAGAAAGGAGATGGAAATGAGAAAAATTAAACTTAATCGGAAGTTTGAGCTACAAAATAAAGTTTTTTGCACTTTCAATTCTTTAAAAAGAATTTAAACATTTTATTAGGAGCCAAACTTTATATAAAACTTTAAATTCGTTTTCCTGCATGATGAGTTTTTCCCCCACTATTTCTCATATTTAAATTATTAAAAGCCAAGAATTGTTAAAGAAAAAAGTCCAAACTTGAAACATGTCATTTTTGATTATTTTACATTAGCTTTGTTTCGGCAAATTAAAAAAAAATATTTACTTTTGAAAATATGATTTTTATAAAAGTTATGTCATTTTTTAAATAGTTTTAATAGTTTTAAAATTAACATTGAAAAAAAAAAAAAACCCTGGAACAAAACTAAAATCAGATTTTCACCTTTAATTCTATAGAAAAAAATTGAAATCCGATAAATAGTGTTTCGAGTTATAACTATTTTAAATTTTACCATTTAAACTAGTAATAATCATTTGAAATTTTGATAAATTTTATGAGAAATTTTAGGATGTGATTTTATTAGCAAATTATATGGCTAACCATGACAAAAAAAAAAAAAAAAAAATCAAAATTTTGATTTAAAAGATGGTTTCTTTACATGTGTCCTAGAACTGTTTAAGTAACATTGTTTCTTGAATTCCGCGCATTTCAATTTGTGTCTAATCCCTTAAAATCTGAGGAATTATTTAAACGGCTATAATTCTGCGAGTTTTGAAGATATGAAGGTGCAATTTTTTGTGTCCAATTCAGAACTGGATAAGGAAAGTTTCCCTAATTGGAATTTTTATCCTACGGGGGCCGTATAAAAATTTAATTTTCGTATTTTTTTTTAAAAATAGACCCCGCTCCCCCCATGGAGTTGTAACTTATCTTATCAAAAATTTCACCTTTTTTAATGAATTTTTGCAATTGGAAGTATGGGTCTAGGGGTAATTTTTAAGAAGAAAGCCTGTTGTTTCGATATTTATGACTCACCCTGTATACAGCATTCTGTCTTCACAAAAAAATATTTTAGAGAATAGCTGTGTGTCTTATTTTCTCCGCTTTTGCTTAATTCGTATTAAATAATTGAAAGAATGCAGATTTATTAAACCACGTGTAAAATCATTTTCCGAATTTAGAATAAAATATAAATGAATGATTTCCGATAAAACATGTAACTATTGGGTCATTCCACGTCAAATGAGAAAAAATTTAAAAAAAGTTGTGGCCCCATGGTAACCGATTTTAATAAAATTTCATACACGGGTTTTATTCATATTCAAATAGAGCTCTGCAAAATATCTTGACAAAAATTAAATTATTTTAGCAGTTTTGGACTTTTAAAAAACTTGTGATGTAGAACGGCATGTGTGCAATTGTCCAATGTTGCAAGTTTAAAGCTCCGTATCTTAAAAAATATTTAACATAAATGAATTTGGCTTGCAATTTTATAACCTCTGAATAATTATCTTTTTATTTATTGAGCAATAGCAATCTGGTAACAACGTAATTAATTTTAAATGGGTTGTTAAAATTGAAAATTTGTGAATTTTGAGAAAATTCGAAACATTATAAATTTTTTTAAAAATGATAAAACAAGTGAGAAATTGGTGCATGATACAGTATTATATATGAAGATTGAATTCCCCAAGTTGATAATTATCATTTAATTCCTTCATCTTCAAAAAAACTTAGAAACTTAAAAAAAAATTGCAAAATCGTATTTTTTCCTCTTATTTATGCTCGAATAATGAATAAAGGACAGGTCCGTCCTTAACAATATTGCACAGACATAAAGATTAATAAGTCCATAATATTCTCGAAAAATTTTAATAGTGCCTTTTGATTCCTAACATTGAAAAAAAATGATTTCAAAAAGGTATTTTCACGCAAATGTTCCTTTGAATTAGCGCGCTTTTTTAAAAATATTGTACGATTTCAATTTAAAAATAGTGCTGCCATCTATTGGATTTTAACAATACTAGATAATTAATCCTTCAATTCTCATTGCTTTTATTATAAGTCTGAAAGGAAAAAGAAAAGAAAAGAAGAAAAGGCGAGAAGTAGCATTTGAATATTTAAAATAGACACTTTTATCTTTGATATCAAGTAATTTGAAATGATATAAGAGATTTCCATCATGACTAAAAGAGCAATAGAAATAATGCCTTTTCCCGTCCTTTTTTTCATAATTTATTTTTTTTTCACATTAAGGAATAAAAAAGGCATATATGAAACTTCTTGTGTTCAAAATATATACTTTTATCTAAAATGTCAAATAGTTTTGAAGTCATAACGCCTGTCCTAAAATTTTTATGAGCAAAAGAAATATTGAATTTTCTTCTTTAAAATTTTCCTTTTCTATATTTTTTTCTCAGTAAGGAATAAAAATTCAAATCCTAAATTATGCCAATCTCTTACTTAGTATCCATTCTTATCTGAAAATAATTTATGATATAGTTTTTTTTCATTCCTAACGCGAATAATACAGATTGAAATTTAAAGCATGTAAACAAGAACTCGATTTTGTATCAACTTTTAAAGTGAGTTTACATGCTTAAACAATCTGTCCTGTAATCTCTTATTTTGCATTTCTTCATAAATAAACATGTTGTACTCATATGCCAATTTTCATTCAAATTTGTGACATGGCAGCCACAGCTAATTTGCTCATTTCGCCTGGAATGACCCTATTGTAAACAAACAAATAAAGACATATGAATCATTAGATATATAATTTGCATCTTGAATGACGATATTGCTTTTTGGCTGGGTATTATTTCACGATAATGACGTCATACGCATATTTTTTCCGTAGACTTTGTTTAAGAATGGATCGTAAAACAGGAATGCTTTAGGAGATGCAAATGATTTCATTGTATTAAGAAAAGGCATGTATTTTAATTCTTTGAAATAAGTTTTATAAGAGTTCGTCATTTTGACCTTTACTTTGAAATACTTCACATGTGAAAATAATTACTTTAAAAAATAACGTAATTGAAGTCACACACTGACTATGTTTGTACACACATTCATTATGTTTGTAAATACATTTGCATGAATTCTCATATTTTAATAAATAGAATATAACAAATCGTTTAAAAGAAAAAAAAACTAAAGAAAAAATTAAATTTGATACAATTTTCAGTATGTAGATGACTTTTAACTAAAAAATAATTGGCATCGATATTCTGAGAGGAGACATATCGCTCACCCGCAAGAAAATGACACATCTCGACAAAACTAAATTTCACAGAAAAAAAAAAAAAACTGTATAATTTTTATGTGACATGAAATTTCAGCACTTAGCTTTGGATCCAGGGGTAAACAAGTGCATAAAAGCATAAAACCCTTAAGAATGAAGACGAACGATGATGTTTGGAGGGTTAGGTACTTTTACTTCCCTACACAATCCACCCCTCTCTGTGGTCACAAATGGACATATAGCATAATAGAGGGATTTTCGCATAACTACTTTTATAAAACTGTTTGTGTAGCAAGAGACAACTATGACAGACCTAATAGTGCAGTAAAGCGCAGAATGAATTTTACCGAGATGTGTCTCTTCTTTGGCTTGTGAGCAATAATACCTGAGTCCAGTCTAATGTTCTGATTTTATTGTAAAAAAGTGTTTGGAAGTTTAGTTGCCAGCTTTGAATTTTCGAGAGCCTGTTTAGTGTAGGGAGGAAAACTTCCACTAGTGTTTTTGAATAGTGACTTCACGTTAATTTAACGCAGTATTAAATATGCCCTTAGGTAATCAAGTTCTTGCAGTGACGTTTCAAATCCTTTTCTAAACAATTTGTGATTAATGGTGGTTCTAGAGGTCAGCACGGGCCGAAATTTCCAGGCCCGAGCCATAGAAAAAAAATTCGGCCCGGCCCGAGATTAAACTTAAAATTTCGGCCCGAGCCCAGCCTGGTCCGTAGAGAAAATTTAGCGGCCCGACCCGGCCCGATATAATAGCTGTAAACAATGCCCCAGTTCGGCCCGAGTGAGTTTCTACAGAACATTGATCTTTACTCTTACGGAAGAGTTCTGACCAAAAAAACTTATCTAGTCATTTTTTTCATGTTTCTTGTCTCCATTTATGCAGAAGTGCCGTAGGCTGCGATATTTATTCTTTTAATGAACCTTTGTTGTATGTGAATGTTTCAGTTATCATTAGTATTATTAATTCATATTCCATGTAATGGAGACATAAAAATGTAAAAAATGGCATACTGGTAAAAGTAAAATCTTCTAACACGAATCGCACTGGAAAGAAAAAAATACGTTCTACTTTTAGCAGGTGTAAATGTTTAATATATTTTTTCTCGCGTATACTGTATTAATTTTGCATGGATGAACAGTTTAAAAGAAGTTTAAACGAAATTTCCAGTTAAAAGTTAAAAAAAAATTCCGTCATAGGCAGTTTTTTTATGTGTGTTTATTTAAATAAGCTTAGAAATCTACGATTCTTCAAAAAGAATAAATTCTAATGTTTAGTTATAGAATAATGGCGACTTAATTTTTTTTTTTTTTTTTTTTTTTTTTTGCAAACATTTTTGGACGAAGCCAATTTTTACTGATTTATGAACAGACTTGGCCACGTCGAGAAAAGGATGTTCATACGGGATGATTCAGCCAGAAATGATTATTTTGGTCAGTGAAGACTAGGAAGAATGAAATCGGTCCCGGCTTCATACGATAAAAATAATTTAGGCCCGAACCCGGCCCGTGCAGATCTCTAGGTGGTTCTTTCTTGTTTATGATTTCCGGAGCGCACTATACCATTTCAGACAAAAAGCACCTAAAGAGACTAAAAATATGATACATTAGAAGCAAATCAAAATCTTTCGCTTCTCAAATTAAGTTACTTTTGTAAAGCACTTATGTAGAATATCGATGAAAATTATGTATCTTTGAGTCACGATTTTTCTTCTAATCTTGCATTGGCTTCAGGAAATTCTTATCAGGAACAATAATTTTCGACTCCGAAATTTTTTTGGTTGTGAAAACAATTATCTTTATTTCAGTGTAACTAAAAGGTCTGATAACGCTTTTTCTATTTAAATGTTATCAGCGGTTTACTACCGATAATGCAAAGCGCGAAAAAGGTTACCTCTTCGTAAGGTATTTGTTGTGACCATTTATATAGATGGTTGGGCAATTTGAAAATTACGCATACCCAACATAACAAAATCGTAAAAATATAACACCAATTGCACCAGATGAACGCAAAATTAAAAAAAAAAATTCCACATTTTTAAAATGCTTAATAGTTTAGTTTAGGAATAATTTATTATTAAAACAGCTAATTTCAGTTTTTTTAAATGACTCAGTTTATAAACAACAGGATAAGTGTGTCCAGTATTGAATTCAAACATTTTAGTCTGGGAGGGATTTCCTTAGCTTTAAAGGAAACCTTGTGAAGTTCCGGGGAAGAGACCTCTAGATCATTATAAAACCCCAAATATTACGGGATACATTTCGATGCTCCGTGAAGGCTCCCAAATTTATCCCCTGAATTCAACACCGAGAGCGTCATTTGGAACTCGTCCCAATTTGAACAATTCAAAAATTGCACGTCAAGCATAGCAAATGAGGTGCGCTCGTACCATAACGAAGTTTTAAAAGTACTAAGATCTTGGTGTACTACAGTAAAACCTATAAATAACGGACACCTCGGGAACAAAGAAATTGTCCGCTATTGGGAAAAACTCAGAGATTCAAAAACTGCTTAGAAATGCTTGTTTAATTAATTTACTTTTATATGTCCTAAAACCTCTATTATAAAATTAATCAGAAATTAAAATTATTTTTTTAAACAATAAAATTGAAATAAAATTGTGCACACTTTTATCCACTGTTTAGTATATTATAGTAAAAATTTTTTTTTTATAAAAGTTTTTTTTTTTTTTTTTTTTTTTTTTTTGCTTGCGATTACATGTAATTTGTTTTTCTGTGCGGTATTATTGGACATTGTAGAGTTCCGGACGAGGAGGGAGGTATTTCACTTTTTGATCGTTAAAAGCATAAAATCTCAAAATGTTCTTGGATGACATTTCAGTAGTCTGGGAGATTATTTTTCCCGGGCACCCCCTGAATTTAGCACTGAAAGTTTGGGGGAGGGGGGGATATTTTTCTCAGTTTCCCAATTTTTCTCATTTTTTAACTTTTTTTCATTTTTTTTCTTCTTAAAAAATACTTTTTCATCCTTTATCGCCGAATAAAGTGTCCGCTATTCGGAATGTCCGTTATTCAGAAGTTAAACATACAAAAATTTAAGTTTTGGGAGTGGGAATTGGAAAACTGTCCGTAAAATAGAGGTGTCCGCTATTCGGGAGTGTCCGTTATGGAGGTTTTACTGTAGTATGCAGTTCGCATACAGTATAGTAGCTGAAATATTATGTGCGTCTCTGTAAATACTATCTGTTTTTTACTATGCAGAAAGTAATTTGTAATAAACCTTAGAACAAATATAAAAACAAATATAAATTTTGCAAAATTTGAAGTAGTTTAATGTAATTGAAACGTGTCCCAAACAATGTTTCCCCACTATAATATTATGCAATGGAATACTTTTGTGTGGCCTTGTAAATGAATAACAAATATTCTTGGTACCACACATTGCACAGAATGTATATTTTAATAAACTTCATATATGCATATCAATTTTATTATGTTCCAAAGAGTGTAACGCCATTAAAATGCACTTAAACTAATTTTTCCCATCGGCGGAGTGTAACGGAATACTTTTGATTGTCCCTGTAATTAAACTATACTTTCGATTTTCAAAAAAATTGAAATGACTTGAGACAATTATGCAACATTTATACATTTCAAATTTCAAATGATTCGGTTCGCTAGCTTTTGCTCTGTTATATGCGGACAGACGGATGAACTGAGCGACGACTACAGGTGCTACATTTTTACATAATATACGAACGCACCCAAAAACGTCCCTTATTACTCGTTGTGTACTTCAAACACATTCTTTATTGCTTTTTTAATACTTGAACTTTTTTCCTGATTTGTGAAAGGCTTTATCAATCACACTTTAACGCTGTTTTGAGCGTACTAAAGAATATACAGTAGACTCCCTCAAATCCGCAACTCTCTAAAATCCGCACATATTTTATGGATGTAAACAATGAAACTTTCATTTCAGATATTGGGACAGAATTTGATTACTTTAGCTTTGTATCAATTCCAAATATTTTTTAATTTGTAATTTTCTTAATAATACTCTATTCATCTTTTTTTCACAAAGGAAGAATAAATGTTTTTGGAAAAAATTCAAGATATTGCTGATATCACTGGTAATCACAGGCTTTTTACCAAATATATTTATGCATTAATCAAGATTTTTTGGTTATTAAGCCTGGCTAAACTTGAAAAAAATCTTTATTTTATGATTTTTATGTGAATTAGTAATGTACTTTTATGAGGCAAGTTGCACTGAATAATTTTGGAATACATTTAATCTTTATAATGAATATTTAATCATATACTATTGATTATTAACTTGACCTTTACTATTAGTATTTTAATCATTTTAAAAATTATCTAAATTTTTATTATTTTAGTTTATTACTTATTTTAATATTTTATTACATTGTAAGCATTCATTATAGTTCCGATTGCACTATTAATTGCATTCAAATTAATACTGTTTAAAAAATGTAAACAAAGCAATGACCAGAAATCTGCAAAATTCTAAAATCCGCACAACCTCTGGTCCCAAGCTGTGCGGATTTGAGGGAGTCTACTGTAATACCTCAGATGAACGTTAAATTATTAAAGATCTATTTTTTGAAAATATATAGCAGTTTTGCTACGATCCATCTTTTTATTTACCCATTAACACTTTATGTCCAAAAATTATGAATTCATGAAAGATTTATCTTTTAAAGCCTTTCTAGTGAATTTTTGAAACAGCATTAGAAGATTTGCACAACCATTTAATAAATTTTAGAAGGATTTTATCAATTAAAAAATTCCTTCTACCCCATGCCTTTTTATTTAGCCAGAGTTGCAAGAAGATTAATCTGTTTATATAGGATAACTATACCAAATGTAAATCTTGCTCCTAACATAAGATGACATAATATAACTATGTACTGATTTGGAAAGCCACTGAATGTTTTACACTTTGTTATACAAAAATTTATGAATATAAATCTTTTAACAATTTGATTACATCTCTCTGTTCTATTTTATGTCTAAAAACACACCATGTACGCTAATGGCGCCTGGTGCATATAAAATCCATCGTGGTTGCAAAGTTCTGTAAGTTATAGCTTACCAGGTAAAGGTCTCGCCATCTGACCAAAATTCTAAATTACGAGATCAACTTGAGTGGCAATCTGCAGGTGCCGACAACAAGATACCATGTTAAGTAACCGGCATTACATAACAAAGTCCACAACTTTGCAGTAGGCACTGCCGATAGGATGACGTTCTAGGGGCTGTGCAAATATAGCGTTATCATTTTAGGGGAGAGGGGGGGGGGGTCTGGCAAATGATATTCTAAGATATCTATAGGGCGAGGGGGGATTTGTCTTTTGATATCGATATCATTTTTGATTCAATAAATTTTCTCTCTTTTTATTTCTAACATGGTCTTTGTTACAAATAGTATGCTACCTTTTTTTTTTTCGTGTCTTATATTTTTATGAAAATACAAGGTTATTATTAAAATCACTAAACTATTATAAAATTATTTATTTCTAAAGTATGGAATAACCCAACGTTTGACATTACCATACTTCTTCATACGCGTATGCAGGTATAATCATGGTTTGAGAAACAATATGTGAAGTATAGTTGAAATGAAGTTTATGTTTATTAATAAATAAAGAGTAAGAGGAGGAATGTTGTCCACTTGTTTTGTTGATAAGAATTTCTGTCTACCACCTACATCTCCTCCGTTCGGGGCAAGTGCAACAGGACTTTATTAATGTTAAATGCATTATGTAACAAAAAACTATTTAAATAGTGAGTATTTCTTTTTAGTGTTATTTGATATAAGGTTTTTACATATGCAAAGTGACATATTAATTGACTTCTCTTTATTTCAATCATAAATGTATGCAAAAAATAATTGTAACCAGTTTTGTATATGATTTTGAACAAAAGAAATAAATTTTAGAAATCAAAACATTTTTACACTTTGATAACAATATCATTAACGGGGGGGGGGGGGGAGGTCGAGGGATGATAAGATATGATATCGGAAGAGAAGGACGGGATTCAAAATTACCAAAAAGTTGATAACTTTATATTTGCACAGCCCCAACGCGTTTGTCAGTGTCAGGCTTATTGCCACTATGCGGCTATTAGGCGGTCACCCAACATTATACCAAATATCAAACGTGTTCAGCAGAGGCTATCTTTGGTTAGAAAGAAAAAGAAGTATAAAAACACAAGAATCCGAAAATTCTGTTTAAATAAAGAAAGATGTTTTTAATATACAAAATTCAAAATCTTGCTGAAAGGAACAGCAAAGATAAAGAAAATGTAACATAGGGGAAAATTGACCAAAATTTCAGTTTTCATTTTTAAAAAATTCAGAGCTTTACCAATAGGTGATAGCCTCAGCCATTAAATTGCTCAAACATTAGTCTTTGTATCATGCAGATAATTGAAACAGATGTGGAAAAATCGATTAATAAGAATTTTCAGCTTAAAAAGTGTATTTTTAGAAACATTTTGTAAGATATTTTTAACATAAAATATATTACAGAAATTTAAATAAGTAGGTCTTAATTAATGCAGAAATATTGAGCTTTTATTCCAGGCATAAAGGTTGTACAGTAAATTAGGCTAAAGATAACTGTGTGCTATACTTTAAAAAGTAGTCATATGGGAAGACACTTGACACAATCAATGCGAAGGAGGGTCGGCCAGATGGTTAAAACTTTAATTAAGTGTTTTTGAAATATTTTTATTATACATTCTACATACTGAAAAGTTACTGGCTATATTTCTAAAATAGCAATGTAAATTTATTCTATAAATAACATAATAATGATCAAAACACTTTAGGAAGCATCAGCGACGTATGTCATTTTGATTATGCATGAAATCGTTTCTCAAAATTAAGAAAAATGTCTCAATTTCCCCTTTATTATTATGCAATGGAATACTTTTGTGTGGCCCTGTAATTGAATAATAACTATTCTTTTCACTGCATACTTTACAGAATACATATTTTAATGCTCTTCGTTGATGCATATAAATTTGAATATGTTTGATCGGGTGTAACATCTTTAAAATTAATTTAAAACGATTGTGGAAGAGGTTGGGCATATTTTGAGTCTGCGATAAAGTGAGTGAGTATTCATTCCTCCGGTGTGAATAGTCACTCCTTTTTATTTAGAGTGTAGGAAAATAGTAGAGTGTGTAATGAAAATCCGTTTTACTTGAGTAATTGCAGTCGAAGTCATCAGAATAATGTTTAGGTATCTACTGCGGCACCTGCTACTTACAGTGGCATAGCAAGCGGGGGGGCGGAGGGGGCGGTCCGCCCCGGATATCACCCTCTATGGGGTGACACCCAGTCTTTATTTGAAATATATATATATATATATATATATATACATATATATATATATATATATATATATATATATACAGGGTGATTCCAAATTTTTTTTACAATAAATGAGGGGTGATAGTACACATCAAGACAAACAATATTAAATAGGAGACCAAGGGTCCAAAACGTTTTCCTAAGGAAATAGCCGCCATTAAAGTTTAGGGACCAAAATTTCAAATAAACATAAAAAACGGAAAAATCGGTCGATTGATTTGCGGTCTTCATTAAAATTATTCTTTATGTCGGCATTTTCTTGAAATTAAATTATAAAGATAAATTTCAAAAAATGTCGATAGAGGGCGCTTTAGACTTTGGAGTAACGAACAACTATTTTTTGCCGATATTTTTTGCATCTCATTAAATGTTTTCGTAAGCTTAGACTCAAACTTAAATTTTGAGCTCAAAATCTGTAGTTGGGAGTGGTTAAGTAACACAAACTGAGCTGTGTCCAGAGGGTTCAAATTTCAAATGATTATAAAAAACAGAAAAATTGGTCGATTGATTTGCGGTTTTCACTAAAACTATTCTTTATTTAGTTATTTTCGTGAAAATAAATTATAAAGATAAATTTCAAAAAATGCCGATAGATGGCGCTTTAGACTTTGGAGTAACGAAACACTTTTTTTTGGCGTTATTTTTTGCATGTTATTAAATGCTTTCGTAAGCTTAGACATGAACCTAAATTTTGAACTCAAAATCTGAATAACTGGGAGTCGTTAAGTAGACAAACTTAGCTGTGTTCAGAGGGTTCAAATTTCAAATAATTGTAAAAAACGGAAAAAATTGGTCGATTCGTTTGCGGTTTTTGCTAAAACTAATTTTTAAATCAGCAGTTTTCTTGAACAATCAGAGTTTTCTTGAAAATAATTTTTAAAGATAAATTTCAAAAAATGCCGATAGAGGGCGCCTTAGACTTTGGAGTAGCGTACAACTAGTTTTAACTGTTATTTTTTTTAATTTCATTAAATGCTTTCAAATGCATAGATTTAAATTTTGGGCTGAAATTCTGAATCGTTGGGAGTGTTTAAGTAGCGAAAAATTGGATTGTGTTCGAGGAGGAAAGAGGGTTAAATTTCAACTCCTGAACACACTTCAATTTGCGTTTCTTAACTCCTCATAACGATTCAGGATTTGAGCTCAAAATTTAAGTTTAAATCTAAGCTTCTGAGAACATTTAAAATGCTTTTGCAAGCATTTAATTAGAACCAAAAAATAATGGTTAAAATGAATTGTTGGTTACTCTGAAGTTTAAGGCGCCCTCTGACGGAATTTTTTGAGATTTATCTTTAAAAATTATTTTCAAGAAGATACTGACTTAAAGAATAGTTTTATTTTAAACCGCAAACGAATTGACCAATTTTTCCATTTTCTATAATTACTTTAAATTCGAACCTCCCCCTCCCCCTTGAACACAGTTCAGTTTGTGCTACTTAACCACTCCCAACTATTCAGATTTCGAGCTCAAAATTTAAGTTTAAGTCTAAGCTTCCGAAATCATTTAAAGAGATGCAAACAATTCGGCAAAAAATAGTTGTTCGTTACTCCAAAGTCTAAAGCGCCCTCTATCGGTATTTTTTGAAATTTATCTTTATAATTTATTTTCACGAAAATACTCAAATAAAGAATAGTTTTAGTGAAAACCGCAAATCAATCGACCAATTTTTCCGTTTTTTTTTTTTAATCATTTGAAATTTGAACCCTCTGAACACAGCTCAGTTTGCGTTACTTAACCACTCCCAACTACAGATTTTGAGCTCAAAATTTAAGTTTGAGTGTAAACTTACGAAAACATTTAATGAGATGCAAAACATACCGGCAAAAAATAGTTGTTCGTTACTCTAAAGTCTAAAGCGCCCTCTATCGGCATTTTTTGAAATTTATCTTTATAATTTAATTTCATGAAAATGCCGACATAAAGAATAATTTTTGTGAAAACCGCAAATGAATCGACCAATTTTTCCGTTTTTTATGTTTATTTGAAATTTTGGTCCCTAAACTTTAATGGCGGCTATCTCCTTAAGAAAACGTTTTGGACCCTTGGTCTCCTATTTAATATTGTTTGTCTTGATGTGTACTATCAGCCCTCTTTTATTGTAAAAAAAATTTGGAATCACCTTGTATATATATGGGTGATTCTCAAAATAGGGGACAATTTATGTCTTTCGGCATACAAAAAAAATTGAGAGGTTTTCTGTCATGTTTTTATACTTAGATATGTTTGTCTTAATATTATTCATTATTTGCACTCAAGAATTACTCACTTTTTAGTTAAAAACACCTTAAAATAACAGAATAAATGTTCAAAATGTCATTAGCATGGATGTCCATAGCAGCTGTGCCTTATATATACTAGCTTTTTCAAGAGTTAATATCATGTTTATAAAATAAAACAAATGTTATTCTTTCTTTAAATTAATCAAGGAGAGGATTTATCCAATAAATTTCTTTTTAAAAATAAAATTATAGTATATAAAAAGAGAATTAAAGTTTGCCCTCCATATTCTGTTTTCAAAACAAGGTCATACTATAACAGCTGTTTATTAATCAAAATTTCATTTTCACATATGACAATACTTTGAAAATATAAAGTTTCTCCATGGCAACAAGTAGCCATTTTATTCCAGCCTGAAAATAGAAGCATGTATTGTATTTTAAGAATAGAAGTTGAATATTAGGCGAGTACATCAATTGTATGTCATTAGAATGGATAATAATTTTCATGTTTATTTTATAGTTAAAATTTTTATTTTACTTATTTGCATAGAACTTTTGCGTTTTAAAAAGCCCCAGAAAGGACTATTGCATTGTGATTATATTATGGCTCATAATCTTATTTAAATTAAAATTTGTCATTAGCATGGACAAATATCAGTGTCATTAGCATGGTTTTTCTGTCCATGCTAAAGACTCCTATGTGCATAGATGTAACCAGACTTATATTGTATCCTTTTTAAAGTTTAATTTTACATATAAATTTAGGTATTACATTTATTATCCCTATAATATGCATTATATCTGTCAGAAAATCACTAAGACGGCTTCTTACACTGTTAGTGTCAAATGTTGTTCATGTAAACAAAGTTTGCTCTTTGGTAATGTTTTTATTCTCCTTATATGTATATATGTAAAAATGGAAACTATTTGTTGGAAAGGAAGGCTAATAAACGTAGAAAAAAAATATTTAAACAGGAAGAAAATAAAAATTTCTTAATATATTTATTCTATGCAATTTGTTTTGTCATTAGCATGGCTCAAAAAATACTAATTATTTTTTTTAAATTTAATTTTTAAATATTTAGCTCTGCTGACTACATGTAAAGTATACCTAATATATATTAACAACACATATTTTTTTCAGAAATTTTGCTAAAAGTTATTTTTTTAAGATTTCATTTTTGAAATTGTCCCCTATTTTGAGAATCACCCATATATATATATAATCTTATAAGATTTTGGAAAGGAATTCTGAAATAAAATGAAATTTTTAGCGCACGACGCGACGCAATAGAGACGGTTTACTTTTCTTTGAGAATGTAAAATTTTATACCGAATAATGTATCTAAATAAGACATGCACCGGGAAACAAAAACCTACCTATCCAATGAGTGGGTAGCACAAGAAAATATAAAGAAAAAAGAGAATTTTCTTCGACATATTGGCAGTATATTGACTTATGCGGACTATGGGTTAAATGATGAGTCGATCCTGCTTTTTTTTAAAAGCAGGATTACAAAAGATGAATGAGAAATGGTATGGTCATTTGTTATAATAACGTAGAATTGTGATTGAAAAAATATGGCGGATCGGAAGGGGAAGGGGTGACACCCTGATGACTGGGGGTGACACCATTTACATCCGCCCCGGCTGTCACCCATCCTAGCTACGCCACTGTAACTGCATGCAAAGATCTTAGAGAGGGAAATTCAGAGAGGTACCATTCAACTTTCTTTGCTGCATGCTTTATTCCAACTCAAGTAAAAAGGATTTCCATTGCACACTCTACTATTTTTTTACGTCATCTTGTTTCCCTTTTTTTTAGTTCACTGTTTACGCAGTCGGGTTTTTTGGTTTTTGTAATTTAATTTTTTATTAGAAATCAGAATTTGATTGCGGATTTCTGAGCAATTTGCAGACAAATGGTCAGATATGTAAGTGAAGATGTATACAGAAAATTTTACAACAAACGCAATAAACATTATACAGTATAAAAAGAAAAAAAATCAAAATAAATTATCTTTATTCGAAAGTTGTGAGCGAAAATGTATTAAAACAACAACAACAAAACATCCTTTCGAACTGATTAGATTTTTTTTTTTTTCAAGTATGTCAAATGTAACAAGTTTTGACATAATATGACAATCCTTATATACGAGTTATCTAGTAGCAATCAGTTAAAGGATATTTATGCTCGTCAAATTTTGAAATGTAAGTGAATTGCTGTAAGCTGGGCTTAGACTAGAGTGATATTTCTACAAGCTAGTTCAACTCGCACAATATCTGTCGACAGATTCAAATGACTCAGATAACAAATATTTGCAGTACGAAATCGTTTAACGTCACAGATAAAACATTCATATTAGATTATTTTTATTGAATGAACGCTTTTCCTTTTTAGGTGCATTCGTAATTATATAAATACGCAGCACCTGTAGTCGTCGTGGTTCAGTCCGTCCGTACGTCTGTCTATCTGTCTGTCCGCATTTAATAACGCAAAAACTACCCAACCGAATCGTCTGGAATTTAAAATGTATAATTGTTACATAATTTTGTCGAATCATTTCAATTTTTGTTAAAATTGGATACATAGTACAATTACAAGGACAGTCAAAAATATTTCGTTGCATTACGGCCAATGGGAAAAAAAAAAAAAATAGTTTCAAGTGCATTTTAACAATGTTACACTTTTTCGAACACTATAAAATTGATATGCATTTATAAAGTTTATACTAAAATATTTATTCCGTATAATCTGTAGTGCAAAGAATATTTTTTATTAATTTACCCATACAAAAATATTCTTTTACGTAATAGTATAAGGGAAAACGTTGTTTGGGACGCGTTTTAATTATGTTAAACTATTTCACATTTTATGAAATTGATATACGTTGCTGAGGTTTCTAAAGTTTACTTCCTTTACAATAAAAAGCAGATAGTATTTACAGGGACACAGAAAAGATTTTGGATACTTATACAGTATCCGATGTACTGTGTACTATTATACCAAAATCTGAATATTTTTCAAACTTCATTATAGTACGAATACACCTGATTTGCTACGTTTGACGTGCAATTTCATACTTGTTGAAAATAAAAATAATAAACTGCAAACAAAGAGAATTATAGTCTATGATTATTGATTATCTTTGATAGAAATTCACTTTCTAAAAACTTTATCGCATTCCAATTGTTTTTATATTTTTAAAATATTGAAATCTATATTATAAGATAAAAATTTGTTTGTGAGCAAGACTGGTGTCATATTGACGACTGAATCTACTTATTTAAACTTCTTCTTCAAAAAAAAAAAAAAAAAAAAAAAAAAAAAAAAACCTTTGTCGCATTTAGTTTGATTACGTAATATATGTGTTATCCTTTTTGCATTTTAAACAATATAAGTAATTTAGTATTTTCCCCCGGTTTATGTTCTCCTTAAAGAATTTAAAGAATTAAATAAAATATAAATGTGACAGATGTTTTTGAATTACGCACTCCACAGAAATAATCAGAATAAGAAAGGCGGGGCTGTAATTAGAAAAGTCACTGGCGTTTACTTTGGTTACTAACCACATCGGCCTGAGGCTAATACAAAAGGCTAAAGTAATTTTTTTTTTTTTCAGTTTTCAACATTTTATTTGAATAATGAGTAGTTTTCAGATAATTTTTGTTTTTTGTTTTTGTTACTCAGCATCTAACAAAATAAAAATAAAATAAAATAATACATTAAATGTAAAAAATCCATAAAGAGGTTTCCATTAAAAGCGGTTTTCTTCTATGTTTTGTACACAAGGCATTAAGTGAAGCCAAAAAAAAAAAAAAAAAAAAAAAAAAAAAACAATTAAAATTAAAAATAAAATAAAAATAAAAATAAAAAATAAATTAAAAATTGGTAAATGCCAGATGCTGTCTTTATCTCTTCCTCTATTACCGTCACATCAACTGCGTGAAATTTTACCTCTGAAAAAAAAAGGACTTGAATCTGCGCTTTTGGTCCAAAAATCGATTTTTTTTTTAATTCGACATTTTTAAAACTTTTTTTTTCAAATAAATAAATAAATAAAATAAAATAAAAATAAATAAATTCCTATAGATCTGGTTATTATTTAAAAGTGTTACTCAAACCTTTATTATTAATTGCTTATCATATTTAAACTATAAAATAATATCTTTAGTCTGTATAGTTGGAGTAAAACTGAAAACTTTTGGTAAAAAAACAAGCATACAACGAATTGTTGTTTTGAATACAGCTCTTAGGTGCTGTGCAAATATAACGTTATCATTTTAGGGGGGGAGGGGGAGTCTGAAAATGATATCGTAAGGTATCGCTAGGGGGAGGAGGATTTGTCTTTTGATATCGATATCATTTTTGATGCAAGCAAAATTTTCCTTTTTTATTTTCAACATGGTTTTTGGTTCAAAATAGTTTGTTATCTTTTTTTAGTCTGTTATCTATTTTTATGAAAGTACTAAGTTTTTATAAAAATTACCAAATTATTATAAAAGTATTTAATTCTAAAATATGGAATAGCGCGATATTTTCCATTCTTTTTCTTCTTCATATATGTATGCATGTACAATCACTGTTCGAGAAACCCTGGAGCTTATGTTTACTAAAAAATAATAGAGAAAGAGAAAGATTGTTGCCCATTTATTTTGTTGAGAAAAATTTCTATCTCTCCACCCCCTTCTCTTCCTCCTCCGTGCGATGCTTGTGCAACAAGACATCATTACTGTTGAATGCATTATCTAATAAAAAGCTTTTAAAAAATACTTTTAAATAAAAATAATTTCTTTTAATTGTTATTTGATATAAAGACTTTTCTTCCTTTAAATCAGTAAAATATGTAACCAGTTTTGTACATCTTTCCAAATAAAAGAGATAAATTCTAATGATAAGAAAAAAATTAGACATTGATAACGTTATCATTACCGGGGGGGGGGGGGGGGTCGAGGAATGATAACCTATGATATCGGATGGGGAGAAGGGGGTTTAAAATTACCAAAAAGTTGATAACGTTATAGATGCACAGCCCCTTACTTAGCTGCTTTCAAGACTACTCTACACTGTTAAAAATAAATCTGTGAATTCCAGGTGAAACTACCGGCAGCAATAGTAGCCGAACTTTTACCGTTCCGTTGTGGGAAATACAAGAAGGGAAAACTCCGGTGTAAGAATCAGTAACTTTCCGTTACAAAGTTTGATTTATAATAGTAACAATTTAATATAATTTTTAAAAATGATTTACTGATTAATCTTCAAAGAATTCGAAATCACCGAGGAATTTTAAACTGCTATGTTATTTTACTTAATTGTTATTTTGGATAATTTAGTTCACGCCGTCCTCAGGATCGAACTCGGGACCCTCAGATTGCGGAACAAATTCTTACGAATTGAGCCAATGTTGCTGATGCTAAACGGTACAAAGTATGTCTTTTATGAGTTAGTGGGAAAATCTGTTGTGCTTTTTAAAGATTTCCTTTCAAATACATTCCTTAGAATGTTCGTAAACGGATTATTTTAGACTGATGCATAATACTTATTATTTTTTAAAATCATTTTTAATTTTTTAAATAGTTTAAATTAAAAAAATCACTGTTTGAAACCAGTTTTTTTTTATAAAATTTTTTTTATTAACAATTTTTTTATTAACAATTTTTTTACAAATATATATTTATATATATATAGACATTCTTTTGAAATTGTCGTACACTATTTATTTATTTCTTTATTTATTTTTCGGCTAATAAATTAAAAGATTTTTAATAAGAAAAAAAGAGAAAAATAAACAGAAAAATGTAATTTAAAAGGAATTTTGTATGTTTCATTATTCCATGGCACCAATGGGACTCGAACCCACAATCCGCGATCGCAGGCGATTAGCGGTGTGGTGCCTTGACCCCTCGGCCATGGAACTCCCCACGCAAGGGAGTGTCTCCGTTTTTTGTTTTTATTTCCATCCGTTTCGTTATTTTCAGGAAATATAATGGAATTTTGTGATTTGTAACGGAAAATACCCTTTTATTGTTAAAAGGGAGCTTTTCTGTGAAATTCAGGAAAAAAAAAATGTTCGTGAATTTCAGAATTTTTTTAACAGTGTAGACATACCTAGTGAAGGTGACTGCATTCCATATCCCACCCGATCATCAAGGCACAGTGTTTTATTTATTTATTAAATTGTATTTATTTATTATTATTTTTTTTTTAATCGAAGACTAGCATACATTTTCTATGCATCAATGCAGTTCACATATTCTTTGTATCTACATATTTTTGATGCTGCCTCTGTGACCCCCTTCACGCTTATTTTTATACCTTGTTTAACTCCATGGGGACGAGCGACACGTATACGTGCCGCAAAAAGGCTTAAGAATCATCGTTTATTCCCACCAGTAAAATTTTACGGTAAACTTTGCCTTATTTAATCGGAGCATTTTCTCGATTCAATAAGACACAATTTTTTGTTTTTTAAAACCGGTCACAAAGCATTAAAATCTTCGTAAAAGGCTCCCGTCGCGAAGGGGTTAAGAGAAGTGAAGCTGAGTAATGTAATATGATATTGTTAATAGAACTTATTCAGTCGTCTATTATCTCCATTAAAAATTCATGCAATTAATGCATTATGATTAGGGGTTCTGTTACCACAGCATTTTCCAATCAATGACATTTTATATGTAATGATCTGCTTCAAAATTGATTGTATTTAATTCAACTTTAAGTATGTCATCATTTACTGTACCTCTTGCATTTAATACAGGGTGTTTCAAAATAACGTGGACAAATTGATATGACAAATCAGGCATACGACACACTGTTAAAAAAATTCTGAAATTCACGAATATTTTTTACCTGAATTTCACAGAAAAAGTCCCTTTTCACAACAAAAGGGCATTGTCCGTTACAAATCAGCAAATCCCACCATATTTCCTGAAAATAACGAAACGGGTGGAAATAAAAACAAAAAACGGAGACACTCCGTTGTGTAAGGGGCTCCGTGGCCGAGTGGTCAAGGCACCATACCGCTAATTTCCTGCGAGCGCAGATTGTGGGTTCGTATCCCACTGGCGACAAGAAATAATGAAGACATAAAAAGTCCCTTTTAAATTACCTTTTTTCTGTTTATTTTTCTCTTATTTCTTATTAAAAAATCTTTTAATTAATTAGCCAATAAATAAATAAATAAATAAATAGTATACGACAATTTCAAAAAATTGTCTATAGCATCATTTTTCTAAAAAAAAAGTTGTTAATAAAAAGTTTTTTTCATTCATTCATTCATTCATTCATTAAAAAAAAAAAAAAAAAAAAAAAAAAAAAAAAAAAAACAGTGGTTTTAAACAGTGATTTTTTTTATTTAAACTGTTTAAAAAATAAAAATTGATTTAAAAAAATAATAAGCATTATGCATCAGTCTCAAATAAAATAAAATAAACCGTTTACAAATATTATAAAGAATGTATTTGAGAGGAAATCTTTAAAAAGCACAACAGATTTTCCCACTAACTCATAAAAGACATATTTTGTACAACCCGGCATCAGCAGCTTTGGCTCGGTTAGTAAGGATTTATCCCGCTATCAAAAGGTCCCGAGTTCGATCCTGAGGGTGGCATGAACTAAATTCTGCAATAATATGTAAAATAATATAGCAGCTTAAAATCACTCGGTAATTTCGAATTCTTTGACGATTAATCGATTTATTAATTTTAAAAATTACATTAAATTATTATCATTAAAAATCAGACTTTGTAACAGAAAGTTACCGTTTCTTCAAACTGAGTTTTCCTTTCTTGTATGTCCCACAACGGAAAATCTACTTACGGAACGGTAACAGTTCGGCTACATTGCTGCCGGTAGTTTCACCTGGAATTCACAGATTTATTTTTAACAGTGCAAGGATAAAAAATCACATAGGAACATAGGGCCGCAAACCCCTTGCCGAGTCACAAATACAGGGTGTTTCATCCTAACTCAATTTGGGTTGACGATAATAAATTTCAGAAAAATGAAATAAATTATAATAAAACATTTAATAGACATTCTCACCTTTGTTTTAAATGTGATAACACCAATTAAAAGTGGTAGAAGTTTGCTTTATGCGCACCAGCAATACGCACTTGGCACCTCACATTTTGAATTGATCATCAGTTTATAGGGTATCATCGATTGCTTGAGCAATATGTTTTTCCAGATCTTTTCGTAACGTTATCACATTTCGCACAAAATTAGGTACACTGTTAAAAATAAATCTGTGAATTCCAGGTGAAACTACCGGCAGCAATGTAGCCGAACTGTTACCGTTCCGTAAGTAGATTTTCCGTTGTGGGACATACAAGAAAGGAAAACTCAGTTTGAAGAAGCGGTAACTTTCTGTTACAAAGTCTGATTTTTAATGATAATAATTTAATGTAATTTTTAAAATTAATAAATCGATTAATCGTCAAAGAATTCGAAATTACCGAGTGATTTTAAGCTGCTATGTTATTTTACTTATTATTATTATTGCAGAATTTAGTTCATGCCACCCTCAGGATCGAACTCGGGACCTTTTGATAGCGGAATAAATCCTTACTAACCGAGCCAAAGCTGCTGATGCCGGGTTGTACAAAATATGTCTTTTATGAGTTAGTGGGAAAATCTGTTGTGCTTTTTAAAGATTTCCTTTCAAATACATTCTTTATAATATTTGTAAACGGTTTATTTTATTTTATTTTAGACTGATGCATAATGCTTATTATTTTTTTAAATCAATTTTTATTTTTTAAACAGTTTAAATAAAAAAAATCACTGTTTAAAACCACTGTTTTTTTTTTTTTTTGAGTGAATGAATGAATGAATGAAAAAAACTTTTTATTAACAACTTTTTTTTTAGAAAAATGATGTTATAGACAATTTTTTGAAATTGTCGTATACTATTTATTTATTTATTTATTGGCTAATTAATTAAAAGATTTTTTAATAAGAAATAAGAGAAAAATAAACAGAAAAAAGGTAATTTAAAAGGGACTTTTTATGTCTTCATTATTTCTTATCGCCAGTGGGATACGAACCCACAATCTGCGCTCGCAGGCAATTAGCGGTATGGTGCCTTGACCACTCGGCCACGGAGCCCCTTACACAACGGAGTGTCTCCGTTTTTTGTTTTTATTTCCACCCGTTTCGTTATTTTCAGGAAATATGGTGGGATATGCTGATTTGTAACGGACAATGCCCTTTTGTTGTGAAAAGGGACTTTTTCTGAGAAATTCAGGTAAAAAATATTCGTGATTTTCAGAATTCTTTTAACAGTGTACATATCCTTCCATTTTCATTACGATGTTATTATTTTCCTGGAAATTATTACTTTCAAACAAGTTGTAACTAGAAAGAAACACCCTGTATTTGTGACTCAATAAGTAGTTTGCGACTCTATGTTCCAATATGATTTTTTATCCTTGTCGTATGCGTGATGTGTCATATCAATTTGTCCACGTTATTTTGAAACACCCTGTATATGCTGATTAGAAGCTAGCTGTTTAATGTTATGACGATCGTCACACAGGATTGCAAACAAAATTTGCGTGTAAAGCAACAATTATTCAAAATAAGTTTTTAATACTTTTTAACAAAGTTGAAAAGTGTCCATACCTTTGATTTGTCTGTCCGTCTGGCCGCATTCTAACTCTTGTAAATATACTGGGATTGACATGAAAATTTTGGAGCTTATTGAAGTTTACCCTATCATGAATCCTGTTGAAAATAAAGTTTCTAGCATGATTGCTTTATTTACAGGGACAGTCAAAATTTTTCTGTTACATTATGGCCTATGGGAAAAAATCGTTTCAAATGAGTTTTAATGATGTTACACCCTGTCAAACGTATTCATATTTATATGCATTTACGAAGTGTTCTAAAATATGCACTCTGTAAATTATGCGGAGAAAAGAATAGTTATTATTTATTTACAGGACAACACAAAAGACTACCATTACATAATGGTAAAGGGAGGAATGGTTTGCGAAATAGGTTAATTATAGCAAACTATTGTATGTGTAATAAAATTGATATACGTCACTGTGGCTTAATATAAGTTATTTCACGCATTATACGAAATGCATAGCATTTACAGGGATACACAAAATATTTCAAATAGTATATTCTATCCGAACTATTGTATATTATCGATGATGGTTGGTAGATGGATGAAATACAATTTTAAAATTATGATATATGTTTTTAAGTTTCACTAAATATATGCATATTATAGAGTGTGCATAAATGCTATAGTTTATATACAGGGCTACACAAAAGAGCTGTAAAAAAGAGCTACAAGATAGATAAAAAGAGCTACAAAATATTTGTAGAATGTAGATAAAGTGATATACAGGGTTACGCAAAGAATTGGATTCATGGTCGATAATTTCTGGAAATGTGATTTTAATGATTTTAAGAGTGTTTTAGTTTGAACTAAATTTTAGCAGAATACTGGCGTGTAATAAAGGTACTAGGTAAACTACAGGACTGAACAAAAGTATTCAAGTATGTTTCCATATATTAGTATAAATTATTGAAAGAGAAATTTAATCTTTTTAAGCATTTTCTTGCTAAACTAAATTTCTGCATTATACTGTTTATATATCATCCGAGATATCAAATACAGGCGTGTTCAAAAATATTAGAGTACGCATTTGGCTATGAACAGTAGCTCCTTATTTCACTGAATAAAGAAGTTTTATTAAAGATTTCAGGAAGTGTTGGAAGCTGTATATAATCTATGCTTAAGGCGTGATTTTTTTACTTGTTTTAATATTTGCTTTATGTTGTTTTCTGTGTTGTTTAGCTGTCGATTAACTTGCAATAGGTTTTTAGATCTATTTTTTAGGTGTGTATTACATTTGGCATCAACCATCCTGGAGCTTAAACTTGGATTGCATATTTTGTGAGTGAACCTATAGACTCAGTCAATTAGTGCTTAAATAAAGGCGGAAATTTTTATTCGCTTTTGTGTGAAATGTTTTCTAGTTTCGTATTCGCTAGTTTTTCTGAGAAATAACTTTCCTTTTGAATTAGTTTTGCAAATGTGCTGCAGGTATTTCTAGTTTGTACTAAGTACTTTTTTCACAATTTGAGGCAAAAATTTTTCAAAATTGTTCTCTATGGGATAAAAAATTGCAATTGAATAGGAAGTGAATGGCACGTGGATAAAGATTTTTCAACCGATCCAGTGAATCTATGTGCATTAGAACATTTTCCATCGACCTTGTTTAATAATTGAAATGAGAATTTTAAGAGGATTTTGAGATGAGATTATGAGAGAAAATTAATAATTTCCTCTCAACTTTGTTGAAAAGTGTTAAAAAGTAATTGACGCTGCCATCGTCACAGTAAATGAATTTTTTGCGACCGGATATTTTTTTTCACTAAAAAGAAAGCAATTAAGAAAGTTAATTAAGAAAACAATTGTATGTAAAACACTTTTCAACTTTGCTGAAAAGTGTTAAAAAAGTCCTTCCGGCAGTACCGGGAGGAAAAGGTAGCTTGTATATACCTTATTTATTTATTTATTTTAAATTAAGTTATACTATTCAAACATATGAAGCTCAAATTAGTGGAACCCGGTTATATAAGATTGAATACTAGTTTTTGTAAATACTGAATGAACATTTATGAGAATTTTTAGAAACTAATTATATTTTATTCAACCTGATTTTATTTTAAGCGATTAACAGGATCGCCAAATTCTACGATACCATGAAGTGTATACCATTTTAAAACAACATGATGGGTAAAACAAACCAATGAGCTTGGTCGAAATCTTAATTCATGTGCACATGCACACTCACATCGAAATCGATTAATGCATACGAGTGCTGTTGCGGGCAAATTGATTAAAAAAAAAAAAAAAAAAAAAAAAAAAAAAAAAAAGTCACCCACATTAGAAATTCAAACTGCTATATCTCAGGCGTTTTTTAAGGTAAAGAAAAAGCAAAAAATACTCCGGAATTCATTATTAAGATCAAACACTTTAGAAAGAGCCTTTTTTCAATTTATAATTTTTTGTTTGTACATCATTAACCATTTAAAAGATTTTTGCCAAACTTAAATGCCCGCCATTTTGAAACAAGATGTCGGATGAAGTTGGCCAATCAACTCGGTCAAGACATTGGCATGTACTATGTACACACGAGAGTAGCTCGTAAGGAACATATCCTCTTGGTTATTCGTAGAATAATTTTCAATAGAAAAAATAAGTATATAGAGATTTGCTTTTCAAGTTAAACTAATAATGAATTTACTTATATTCACTAATTATTCATACAGGCTGTTTAAAATGTTATTTAGAAAATATTAGAGGAAGGCAGATTTCTTCGAAACAAATCCAAAAGAAATTTGTTTAACATACATGTTTTTTTTAATCTTGAAAATATATTGGTTTCCAAGTTTTCTAAAGATAACGAATATACATTGCTCAAAACAATTAAAGGATATTTGAAGTTTTATATAAAATAAAGATATAAACGAAATTTTTTTTTTGCCGAAAATAGAAGAAGAGAATCACAAATGCAAATTTTTCTGGTTTTCAAACTGTGGAGTATGCAAATTTTGAGTTCGACGTCAAAAACGTCGCTTCAGCGGCAGCGAATGAAATTTGACTTTCAACTGGATAAAAGAGAATGAAGACAAAGATGATAGGCATTCAGTGATTGCTTTGTTTCGATGAGTACGATGTCTCAGCGAAGTCATTTGACAGATTCAGAAGCTTAGAGAATTGTTGGTAGGTTAGAAGGGGGCCAAACTCAAGCCAAAGTAGCGCAAGCCATTGGAGTGTCACAAAGTGTCATCTCCAGGATCTGGAACCGTTTTTTGGAGAGTGGATGTGCAGGCCGAAGACCAGGGCAAGGTCGTCGACGGGCAACAACGCCCAATGAAGGTCGGTATTTAGCGTTAACAGCTTGGAGACACCGAAACATGAACGCTACTCTTTTCCAACAACACCTTCACTCGGCTACAGGCACCACGATTTCAACTCAGACTGTCCGAAACCGGCTCCCTGCTGTAGGTCTGTATGCTCGCCGACCGATGGTATGTATTAGATTAACATCAAGGCATCGTCTCGACCACAGGGAGTGGGCAACCGAGCATGTCAACTGGAGGAGAAATGAATGGAGCAATATTCTGTTTCCTGACAAATCCCGTTTTTCTGTGCATCCGGATAATGGGCGTATTTTCATCTGGAGGGACCGTGGCAGTAGGAATAATCCTGCGTTCGTGCACGAAAGTGTCAGATTTGACGGTGGAGGAGTGTTGGTGTATGGTGGCACCTCCATTGACGGGCGCACTGACCTCTACATCATTCGAGATGGAGCTCTGACTGGTCGCCGATATAGGGATGAGATCCTCAGACCTACTGTAGTCCCTTACGCTGCAGCAATCGGAGATAACTTCATTTTAATGGACGATAACTGCAGGCCACATCGTGCAAACCTGGTGGAGGATTTCCTTTTCGAGGAAGGAATCGTTCGAATGGAATGGCCAGCGTGTTCTCCAGACATGAATCCAATCGAGCACGTTTGGGACGCTCTAGGAAGACGAGTTTCTGGCCGCCAACAACCCCCACAAACTCTCCAAGAACTGGAAAGAGCTCTTCTGGAAGAGTGGGGCAGAATACCCCAACTCGTCATTAATAGCCTCCTTGAGTCCATGCCTCAAAGGTGTTCAACGTTGCTGGCCGCCCGTGGAAACCATACCCCCTACTGAAAATGATTTTCTTTGAAGAAAACATCTTTTCTTATTCTTTTTTTCTGATATGCACAAATTGTGTTTTTTCCTTTTGTACACAAATGCTCAATAAAATGCATTTTTTTCTGCCAAACATGTGTAATTTATTCTCATATAACCTACTATGTCTGTCGACCATGTATCAATCAGCTAAAAAGTTTCCCAGATACAAAATCCCCCTAAAACTGCAATATCCTTTAATTGTTTTGAGCAGTGTATATAAAAATCGTTTCCGAGTTATTCATGATTTTGATGGTTTACTCTGAATTGTATATTTACGTTCATGGTCATATTATATTAAAGCAGGTTAAGAAACGTTTGACTAGGGTTTCATTCATCTGACGAAACCCAGTTCGACTCTGTCCTCTGTCTGTCTATCACAAAGTCCGTACACAAAAAATGCATAAGTCAGAGACTTCAAATTTTGTGCACTGATTGCTGAATACCTCGTGTCACTGATAAATCATAAAATTTTGAAAAAGTCTATTATTTTAATTAAATTAATTTTTTCAATGTCATTCATTCATTTTTGCGATTTAAATTTAAAAAGAGAATCTTAATTTTAACGTTTTTCGTGTAGACATAATAGTTTGGTAGAAAAGCATCTCGCTAGTAAACAGAAGGTTCCTAGTCCAATTCCCCTTGCAAGAACTTGGAATTTTCATCTTAAGATGTATTTAATAAGCAGAAATTTCATATTTTCGGCCAATTTAACGATTTATTTTATTAGATTTCGTTTATTTGACATTCATAATATTTTTTGAAATTAAAATTTTTGTTTATTTAAAACAATTTAATGATTTATTTTTTATTTAATGATTATTACTTTAGTGATTCAGCTTTTTAAATTTAATTTTAATCAATTTTTTCCCTTTTAGAAATTTAAAATTTTATTTATATCTCCGTTAAATTATTTTAATTTCGGATTTTCAAAAAAATTAGAATTATGGATTTTATTTAAATGATTTGATTTTGGATACTTTTAATTTGATTAAAATAAATAACTTCCTTTCATATTTATTTTATAATTAAATTTATTTCTGCTACTTTCTTTGTAAGAATTTAATAAATATTAATTAAGAATTTGGATTTATTAATTAAAGGATAAATTGTTTTGAAAGAAATACTAAACGAAACACTCTGAGAGATCTGCGATCACACTTGTTTCACAGTGCATGCAGTTAACTGCTAAACACAGAGATAAAAGTCAAGTGAAAAAAAAAAAAAAAAAAAAAAAAAAAAAAAAAAAAAAACTGATAAAAGAAAGGAAATGCTGGTATTTATGGGATAATTCCAACAATGTAAGCTAAAAATATGAATCTTCAGTCATGAGACGAACTATTTTAGTTTAAAATGAATCTCGTTCACCTCAACTTCATCCAAATTTGTCAAATGCTAGGGAAGATTTTACAACAACTACTGAAGTGTTATCAGGATATACAGTAGAACCCCGCTAATTCGGACCCCGATAATCCGAATCTCCGGATAATTCGGATCGGTTTGGTATTTTTTTTTTTTCAAGTTTGAGAAGCGATTGGCTGATTTCCATAACATTAACTTGTTTCATCGTCGTATTCTAAATAAGAAAACTTTTTCTGGCATATTTTCGGAATAATAAAGCAAAGTAAACATTATTACTGTCTGCAAATATTCAATAAGTTTAACATAAAGGTGATTTTCTGTTAATATGTTATATTTTATTTCATTTTTTTTCTAATTCTCCGGATATTCCGGATTTTCGATAATTCGGATTGGGTCCGGTCCCAATTAATCCGAATTATCGGGGTTTTACTGTATATGCTAATACAAAAATAAGATGTTATGTACGAAGATTGTGAATGAGTGTAAAATTAACATAGTGACATGTTCAGTACTGAAATTAACCATAGGAAGCAGTAAAGTCTATAGGCACAAGGAATTCATACTCTGATTTTCATACAGAATAAAGCACAACAACGCCTCTTAACCTCCTTAATCTATATTCGATCTACACCACGAACACTTTTCATGATATAAATACCAAACAAATCTAATTATTTTTATGGTTAATCGAATCGGTGAACTTCTGAGAAAAGGGTATTTGAGAGCAGTTTCAAATAAATTTGTTAAATGTTCGCTTTTAAGTAAAGAATTACATATTGTGTTAAGTTTGAATAAATGATTTATTAATACATTTTGAAAAACAGAAATATATTTATGAATGAAAGCATGTAAAAGAATTTACAAGAATTAAAAAAATATTTTCTATCGTCTTAAATGCCTATATATAGTTACTGTGTATATTTGCCTGTATATTTGTGTGATCTTTTTGTGTCTAAAGATTTTTTGTTTTGTTTTTTCAGCGAAACCAAAAAAGCAAAATGACAGGAGTGAATTACCATACATGGCGGATGGGCAAAGTAAAGACGATTGGATACTTCACCTTCTGCCTTGCCCTTGTTGGTTTCGTCATGCTTTTGGCTGGAGCCATCATATCTGGGATTGCGTACACAGAAGTCCGTCCTAATGTTGCTGATGAGAATTATGAGCGTTATATCCGATCAGATTTGAAGAGAGTGATGGGCCCCATCATTCTGTCGTTTGGTCTTCTTTGTATCATCAGCGGATGCGTATGCTTTGGTTGCAGCTTATGCTCTGCCTCAAGGGAAAGCAGGAAACTAGAGAAGCGAAAGAAATACAGACAAGAACAACAGTTTGGTCCACCAACCCCTGACGCCGAGAAGAAAATGCTAAGCGATGTATAGACGAGAAAGTGAAAGTTGTTAACTTAGATGTTTAGGACTGTAATTTTCAACAAGTTTTTTTCATTATTAAATATGACATAGTTTTATTTTTGTAATACAGTAAAACCTGTGAAAACAAATCATACTTTTAATGGAAATCTATCTTAAACAAGATTTTTTCTTTTTTTTTTGGTTCCGACGGAAGGGATACCACATCATTTTACGTATTAAGAGGCCACTCGACTCACTTAAAAAGACCCGGATGATAATGTTAAGTCTGTGGGGGCATTATTTTCAAATTTCTCGCTCGAATTTCAATATTTTTTTTTACCTGATTTTTTTTTTTTTTTTTTTTTTTTTTTTTTTTTTTTTTTGCATAGGATAGCTGAAAACTGTCTAAACCGAGCTAGTTCTTACTTTTTTAATTTTGGTTATATACTTTTTACTATTATGCTAGTTTCTGTTTTAGAACCAGTTCCAACCTGGTTCCAAAAATTAAAGTAATTAAAAAAAAATCTGAAACCAAAATCGAAAAAGTAAAGACTTGCACGGTTGTAGATCGTCTTCAGCTCTCCAATATGAAAAAAAAAAAAAAAAAAAATCATGCAAACATAAATAACGCCCCCATAGATTTAACATTATCATCATTAACATTATCACGGGTCTTTTTGATTGACCAGTGTGGGCTCTTAAGATGGAAACATGTCTAGTAACTGATATCATTTGGATCCTTAGAAATTTCCTTTTCAAAGGTTTTATTGTATTAGAACTCATCAAATTGATATGCATGCGTGTTATCATATAATCATTCATCACGTCAATACCATTTGAATTCAAAACGTTAAAATCTCCCAGCGGTCAGTTTTGTGCATTGATAATGAAGAGATGACATCTATTGACTCATCCACCCTCATTCAAATGAACAAGAAATACAACATTCATAACCTTAATACATTTATCCCATCACGTTATATTATCCTATTTGTTACGAAATACTTCATAGTGTATGAAACAACACTATGTGTAAATTGTTTAAACATGTCAAAAAATGTATTTAATTATTTTTAATCTTTAGTACTTTCAATTGTAAACACAGGCATGGAAAGAGAATATAAAAATACAAATATCTATATAATATGTAATATAAAAATACGTATTTTTATTTTTGGTACTACTTGGTTATCTCGTCGACCAGTTTCACTAAATTATACAAATAGCTAAGCTAATAGCCAAACTATGCATATTGACAAGATTTTTATTTCAAATAATGAAAAAACAAATAATTAGCAAAATACTAATGAAAATACAAATAAAAAAATCGAAATAAAAATCACTTAATTACGTATTAAACACATATATCGTACATAATGTCATTGAATGTGACATTCACAATTATCCATTGTTGGCATTTAAACTTATAGCTTGGCGATAATATTTTGGTTCACGGGATAACCAAGTAGTACCATATTTTTATATTCCCTGTCGATGGCTGTGTTTGTTGACAGTTGAAAGGGCTAAGGATTAAAATTAATTCAACACCTTTTTCTTTGTCATCTTTAAGTAATTTACACATAGTGTAACTTTAAATATAATTCATAGTGATTGCTAACGCTAAAATCTTTGCTGAATTTACAAAGAACATTAAAAAAAAAAAAAAATGTTAAAATACCGCAACATTTTACAGAATACTCAATCTTAGAAAATTATAGTTCTCTAGTTCCAACCCAGCTGCCGGGAAATATTTGTTATTTTCTGTAGATTGAATTAAACAAAGATTTTCTGCCCTATGATGTAATTGTGCCTTTAAAAAGTGACGAATGACATTCATAGAGGTGTAGGAAAAATGGTATTTTATCCTTTAATAGTCTTTTTAACGGATAATTTAAATAATTCTGTAAAAAAAAGGAATTTAGTTGATAGTTTTATGATAATAATAATAAATTTTAATAATAATAATTGAAAAGAATTCGCATTTAAAAACAATCTTTCTAGAGTATTGATAGTTTTTCAAATAAATATATGTGGTTTGTGCATTTTATTTTCAATGTAGATGAAACGAACTAATGGTGATGAAGCAAACTAGTAACTGAGAAGTTATCATGGTTTCAAAAAAATTAATTAATTGGTGACTATTATTCAACAAAATAATGCATTAAAATGATTGTCATTGACCATGATTTTTACGGTTAAGTAGTCTTTAATTGTTTACCTCATATAAAGTTTAAAATTATGTTTAAATTGAATTGTATTTTATTAAAAATATTCATTTATATTTATTTTTGAATTTTGATTCAAGAAAAGAAAATGCACAAGATATGCTTTTTGCCGATTGTAAAATAAATCATATTTTTAAATAAAAATAGATTAAATAAGTAAAATCATTAAAGATTATTTAATAATAATGAATAATACACTAAAACAGGTATTGTATATGAATATGTAAAATCCAAAATGATTCATAAATGAATTTAAATAGTTTTGGCTGATATTCATTTGTCTTTGATGATAAATTAATATGGCATAAGCATGTTACAAATATATAAATCTATAAATAATTTTATAATATAAATGAATGTTTTGTAAAATATTTATTTCACTTACCTTTTTATCTTGGTTCAAATACGCATTTTTTTTTTTCGTCTAACAAAGTATTGGATATAGTGATTTCATCCACTTGGATTCCGTTATTTTTACAATAAATTATACAATATTAAATAATACAATGTTTTAAAAGTGCCATTTTCTAAAAAATCGACAAATACCATAACATTGTACATCTTTTTTTTTTTTTTTTTTTTTTTTTTTTTTTTTTTTGATAAATTAACTAAGAAAATTCACGTGTCCAGCAACACATAAAATCGAACATATTTATAGATTTACAGAAGTTTTCCACATTTTTAAAACCATTTTTAATATTTATTTATAATTTTATAGAAATTCTTGTTTATATATTTTTTAAAAGTACAGATCAATAACATAAGGAAGATCATGTATTATATCATTGCACTTAATACAATAAATAAATAAATAAGTGTATATATTACTGTTGACTGCAAGATTGATTGTGATTATATAGAAATGCTAAATCCACTATTAAAAATCTGTGTATTATGTATTACAATTATATTTTTGTGTTTTTAATAAAAGATTCTTTTTTGTAAAAGTCAGCCTTATTTATTCTAGATATTATATTCAATATTTAGCGCCTTTTTAATATACGAGAGTTGCTCTAAACTTTTTGAAAAAAGATTTAAATGGTACAAGTGAAATTTACCAATTCTTAAGAGTATTCTCAGTTGTTTCCTGCAAGATCAATGTACTTTTCTAGGCAAATTTTCCAAATATTAAATGCCCCAAGCCTTTAATTTCTTATAATAAATGAAAAATATTTTTGTAGCCCTAAAAATCTCATCTTTCGAATGAAAACGACGCCCACATATTTTTATAGATTAAAAAAAAAAAAAAAAAAAAAAAAAAAAAATCACGAATAGCATGATTAGGAGAATAGGGTGGATGTTCAATACTTTGATGTTTTTTGGTCAAGCAATTCAACTGATTAGCTTTCCTGAATGCCAGGGGTTCGCCAGCAGTATCCTGCGTAACATTACTAATTGCTTATCTATTGATTAAGGTTTTTTTCCCCTTTCACTTATAAAACCTTTGAGATAGTTTCCTCTCTCAAAAATATTTTTCTAAATTTACTATGATTTTAAAATTCATGAAAATGACTTTTACACTGAGTTTCTAAGTCATAGGAAATTTCTGGATGTCCCATCATGAGATATATGCGCATTATATAAGATGCTTGTGATGGTGATGTGTAAATCTACCATTACCCACGGCTTGATTACTACAGGGCTTGATTACCAATATTTTATAATAGAAAATTTTCTATCCTTTGTGACACAAGTTCTGCAAGAAGGAGATGATTTCTATATAAAAAAACTGGTGGAATTTAACATCTGTGGTAATAAAGCTGTACTAGACGCTTTACCACTACTACAATTACATATTGACAGATTGATACAACAGTGTTACAGGTTTACGGAAAGATTGGACAGACCTATGTCTAAATCGCTCATTAGGAGACTTAGGATTAAAACAAAACGAAACGAAAAAAAAAATGATTATTTATAAATAAATGTGTTTTATGAAAATTTGCAAACTATAATTAAGAAGTCAAAAAATGTAATAATTTCAGCATAATTTAATGGGATTTTTCTCTTTTTATAGCATTTTTCTCTCAACTAAATTTTTGGGCACCTTTACTAGTTCGGCGCACACTTTGCACACTGGGTCGCCCCTTCGTGTCAACAACTCTTACATTTACCTATTTAACAAAAATTTAAACGAATGTTAGTTAGTAGATGTTGTGGTCAGGTGAATGGAATCCTGAACAATAACTTCAACAAATGACATTTTTCTTAACATCAGGTTATGTTATATAGATTATATGTTCCGTAATTACTGTCATTTTAAAAAGAGTGGTTTAACGCCAATTTAATTTCCTTATGCAACTTTCTTTTGGTATGCTTTCTTTTGCATAGATTATAGACATGTTGAGCCTTCAATTAGTAATGACCAGAGAGAAATACGACAAGTTTGTTCGACAGAGCTATTTCACAATTCAGCGAAGAAGCAAGTTTTGGATAGGAGTTTTTTCTGATATGACCGACCACTGAGCAAATTCTAATGCGATCTATGAAATACTCTGGAGGACTCACACATGAACAAGTGATAAGTGACAGAGTTTTGAATAGATAAGTTCTTGACGCTACCGCTATATTCCACATTTGTAGCACTCTGGGAGAACTCTGTGGTTTGACTCTTTCTTCTGGTGAACAACATGAGGATTTTCATGAAGCTCGGATGAATAGAGATACAGCAGATATCTCCAAAATTTCAACTTGATTTGAAAATCATTCGCTCTTTCCTCAGTTGGATTAAATTATATCAATGTCTTCTGCGGTTATTGAAGATGAAACTGGCATCTACTTCAAAGCTTTGGAAATCGGGAGTAAAAAGATTTACTCAGGTGTCTGGCAAATGCGACTCACATGTGAAACTAGTTCAGATAGGTTACCACAATCCCTCACAATATGTACAATGTAATCAAATTTCATGATACTACTATAAATTTCGATCCTCTAATTATATTCCAACAGATTACCTTATGCTAACGTAGTAATGATGATTTACCAAATTACCTACAATATGAACTCGCTCCTTATTCTCTCTTTCTTTTCAATAGTTGCGAAATGCGAAAGGAAAAAAAAAAGGGTTTTGTATCAAATGTTTGAACAATCAGATGAGATAATAGGCTTCCAACAACAAAAAATAGTTGTGGTTGGTGGCTTCTTGTTACATACGTTGTGTGGAAGAAGAAATCAATAATGCAGGACATTTGCAACACCGACACAAAGTAGTTAAGGAGCACTATTGTGGAAAGTGCTGCAGAATTGTTTTCGATGGATACACTGAGCCTATAAACAGTATCAAAGTAGATGAATAAAATAGAAGGTGCTCAGTGAAATCGTCAGTTGATATAAGGGAGAGGAGGGCACCTTTGAACATTTTTTCAGAAAATGAAGATATTTCTTATTTGAATTATATTTATTGAGTTTTAAATATTACATAATAAAAACGATGCATTTCTTCATCATATGAACCATAAATTAAATATTTTCCAAAGAAATTAAATAAGTTGTGAAGATTTAAAAAGTTGAAAGATTTTTGTTCAAACCTGCTCCATGTAGGGGTACCTTTGAACAACAAGGGGCACCTTTAAAAAAATGAATAAAATATGAAAATATTGAGAGTTTTTATAAAAAGTTGCATATTTTACAGAAATATAAAGTAATATGAATAAAATACAATAAATAAAATAAACTATATTTTGTTGAAATTACTAATTTTTTTGTTATTTAACCAAACTTAAATCCATCAAAGTTGATGTCAAAACTCATTCTTCATAAAACCCAAAGTGTCCCTCCAGTTGTGTTTGGTTGTGAAAACTTTTTACAATATCCTTGAAATACACCAATGTGATATCTGATGCTTCTGGGAAATTAAAATTTTTCATTCGCTATTTTTGTTTAAGAGACCTGTTATAAAATTTCATTTTATCCGTTACGGAAACCAGAAATAATGTTTGGAAACCTGTTAAATCATGAGTCATTATTTTGTATCCAGGATTTGAAATTATCCAATAAATGAATTTAGATTTGATTTAATTTAGATTTGAAACTTCCCATCACTGATATATACAGAGGTTGGAACCTATGTGTGCAGTAAGGGGAATTGTTAGCAGCATAAGTCCATGTTCTTTGACATTCTTAATCAACCTCTTTTCACATAAAAAAATCAGAATAATATTTAGATAAATTAACAACTTTTTGCTTTATAGTTTTAAGTGTTCTCTTTAAATTATTTCAATTATTACTTATCACCAGTTCATCCGGTGCTTTTTCGCTGTTCAATGGTGCCCCACGGAATTCAACATTACAACGATTTAATCAAATCGGCTGAAGAATTTGAATAAAATAAAGCTTATAAACTAAAGCTAACATCTTTGTTTAAGCATTGAACAATAAATTAAAATTTTAGGGATAGAAGTTTGTAAACAAAAATCTTACAACTTTATTTTATTAAGTTTAGATTCAAGAGGGAGAAAAATACATATCTTGTTTAGATAGTACTGTTTATACAAAATGGTACAGCTTTATATAATTATTCCCTTGAAGAAGCAGTAATGTATTGCCATGTACATTTTTTTAAAAATAATTTATTTGAAGGAAAATATTTAGAGTGTTCAAAGGTGCCCCCAGTTAAAATGTGCCCCCTTCTCCTCTACATTTTGAAGGACATACCATCATCAGTGTGGCCCTAAAATCAGTTTTTCCCAAATAAGATTAATAAGACAATGTTGATTCCCATTCTATCCCGTACATTAAATGATAAAGGAGTCTAGCGCTAGCAAAGTACTAATGACCCCCCCCCCCTCTCTCTGTTTGTTCAGATTGCTATAGATGGTACCTAGTGAAATTGACAATTGTTGGGCAGGATGTAGATATACTTGTTCTTGTTACAGCTTTAATCCCTTCAGATAAAAATATATACTTACAGATACAGCTGTGGCAAGGAGATGAACTGTCTCGTGAAGTTTGGGGTTGGAAACGCAAGTTTGTTCATACATTAGTGCTTATCACAATCATCGATCTTGTTGTCCCTTAGGCAGTACTAAACCACATCTTCTCCCAATACACAATTGTGGATGTAAAAAATTAGGAACCGCCTGTTACTAGTGTTATGGAGACTGCTCAAACAGTCCACCACCTGTTGACAAGGATGTCCTAATAGAAATGGAGCCCAAACAACATCCTTTGAAATTTCCATTGAATCTGGGTTCTTCCAAATGATCTTGGCGTTTAGTATACTGTTTAATCCTAAATCATTGTATTTTACGCATTTTTCATTTTTGTATGTTTTATGTTGATACAATATGTCATTTGTTGAAATTATTGTTCAGTTTCCATTCTTATTACAGCAATTTTTATTAACCTTCGTTTAAATTTAAGTTAAGCTGGTGTAATGTAACTGCTGTTGAGCCACTCTCTAGCTCTGGTGTGACTTTTGCCGCATTTCTTCATTTTTAATGCAAATATCTCGTTAACTATGGACTCTAGAGATAAATGTATGAAATATTTTTTGTAGATAATTTAATTGTCTTTATTTTTTGTATTTGAAATTTTGCCGTAGGACTTGTAGATTACGAGATAATAACAAAAAAGAAAAAAAAACACCAAAAACAGATACCTTATTTACCTCCCCCTCTTAGCGCTCACCCCCATTCATCAGGATAATTAGTTTGTTCATAACTAGACCCTCCCAAACAAAATTACCAAGTTTCCAAACTTTCAGAATTATGTCCAAAATGACCTGAAATCTGCCTAATTTGACTGGGCTAAAAGGGTTTTTCAGACCACAATAAACTGTGTTACATAAAAATTAACATTTTAAATGGTGAATCATGTTTTATTTATACATAATTTTGCGATATTAAATCAGGAACACTCTTGTCACTAATTACATTGTGGCCAGGAAAGTTCAAAACAAAAAACACATTAATGTGATTTTACCAAGATTGTGAGTTTGAAATAAGGTTATCATTTTTTAAAAGCATTATTTAATTTTAATTGAAATTTGTGCAATTATGTTTCCAGCACTTAGGGCATACTAATTTCTTTGCATCCTTTTTGGTTTTCAACAAGGGCAATAATGCTCTCTCGCGCATAAAATAAAAAATAAACCCTCTTCGGATGCAGTATCAGCACTGAAAGGTATCAACCGGAGCGATAACGCCAATAAATGGCGTCATTGCTTCGGCATACTTATTGCGCAGTTTATTTTAAATTACAAATTACCTCGGGATCACATACAAAATTCCCACAATATTTTGAAAGCACATGAAATACCCTACACATTTATATAATATTCAAAATATTTCCTAATAAATATATATCCTTCAGATCACAGAACTTATCTCTCAAATTTTGGATCGGGGGGGGGGGGGGGAGGGGTTAATTTTTACGTGCGTTTTCCATCAATAAAGTCTATAAATGGAGCAAATCAACTTTTAGCGGTTGTTTGAGATTCAGATGACTCAGACTTTCTGCGCAAAACACATTGGTGCCATTTCCCAGATTCCTTCATATTATTAATGCCGAATAACGGTTATTTTGCGTGTATTACAACAAAACAGAACAAAATAAAGAGTTCGTCTTACAAAGCAACATTCTGTGCCTATTTTATATTTATGGGTATACTTTCGAATAGCCAAAATTAATGATTAAATTTGATCTGATGAGTTATCTTTACAACTGCTTGAAGATTTCGCAGTTTTTTTTTTTACAAATATTGACACAGAAAATGATTAATTACTTTTAGTAACGACAACATACAATGAAAAGGATATGTCTCTTATTAATACCAGATCTTATACTGAGTGGATGTACTAGAAGATTTTTATTTTCTACTTACTGTACTTTCAGACACAATGCAGAATGCAGAAAAATTGCTTAACCCATTTTAGGCCAAGCACAGAAATTTTATAAAATGTAGCATTATTTTTATTGAAATATGCTTAAATTACATACATTAAGACATAAAAAAAGATTCGTGCATGAAAAATAATATTTTATATAAGAAATAATATTTTATATAATAATATAAAATATTATTTCTTATAATGAATAATATGAATATGAATAATATTTTTATGTCTTTTGTTTTATTCTTATTTCATATACAGAATTTGCAACTTTAATCTATTTTAAAAACATATAATTCATTTCAATTGGAATAATAATATATTTTTAAAAAGTCGAATTTGTCAAAGGCGTTTCAAATTAAAACTCTAGCGTATTTTGAAAATTTTTTAAGAGAAAGTGTTTACTCCAATTGAATTACTAATATTTTATGGATGTCTTCAAAAGCCTTAAAAAATAGAAGAAAAATAAAATTCTTGAAAAAAATGTGTCAGAGTGTTAAAAAAAAATATTTATCGAAATGTTTCGTATACGAACCTTTGGCCGAAAATGGGTTAAGAATGCAGAAAATTGTAATATGTATTCTGAAAGATCGTTAAATTATCTCGAACATCATCCAAATGATTTCATATGAAAGTTTACTAATTGTTTTAACAACGACGCGGTGAAAGATTCACTGGCCCGGAAATCACGATGAATTTGGTATCGATAGTTAATGAAATTACACGTTCTACAGAGGAAAGATAGCAGAGAAGTTATAAGTAGTCTATGATCATTACAATTCCCTTTGTATGGCAAAAATTTGTCAATTAAATAAAAAAAAAGATAACATTTCATAACAGACCGCGTGGCGGTTGCACAAACTATCAACTTATTAGTCGTTGAGCCAGAAGTCAAAATTAGGGTTTTTGGTTTCATCTCTGGGGACTTGGTGATATATACATTTTTGGATTCACAATGGTCCAAGGAGTTCATTTTATGATGATACTATTAAATTTGTGGTAGCTTATAGACGCCATATTGAAAAAAATGAGTGCCATCTAGCGTACATGGATACAAATGTTTTTACCAATACCACATAATTAAATATTAATGAAAAAATGCAGAGAACAAATATTATTAACATATAACGTTATACAAATTATATGTTTGTTAAGATTTCATTTTAATATGATTATTAACATTTTCAATTGGATAAACCGATAAAAAGACATTTGCGATGAAAGAAAATCGAAATCTTGTTTTGAATTTTAATGCATATTATTTTCATGAGAATAAGACACAGCAATTTAAGGAAAAGTGGTACTGGTGAAACTATTGTACTTAATCTATTACGAATTAACCCTTTTGGGACCACTGATGCATATATGCAACTTCAAAACGTGCTTCCATTGCTTGTTCTTAATACCACTAAAAAAGTAAAATTTTTATTATTTAATTAAGATATCCTCTTGTTTGCTAAACTAAATTTAATTGTTTGATAAAAAGTGATGACAACTGAATAAAATTCTTGTAAAAAATGCTGGTATTAAACAAAAGTATAATAAGTTACAGAAATCTTTGTATTAGACTGCACTTCTATCACGATTGGTTCACATTCCTGTATCCAAATAACTTCAATCTTCATAGAACAGTTATTTCTATGTACTGCATATGCTTTACATGAGGTTATTAAATAAACACACACATAATAGTGTGGCACATGTTCTTGATCAAGAATGTGACACCAGTTCCAAAGCAACTTCAGGAACAAGAGGACTGCCATTCCACTGGATCTCTAGATAACCTTTTCCCTCACTATTTGTTCTGAAATCCAATCATGTTTATCTGGAGATGGAAGATTAGAATTAGCATGTAGGCACTTCTTTTGAACCGTGGTAATTGGCTCACATTACCTAGGTAGAGTGTATTACTACATGTCTGAAAGCAATATGACTCCACAGTTTCCTTATTTTACAGAAAAAAATATATATAGAATTTAGCCCAAATCCTTGATATCTGATTATTTTTGCTTTCCATAATAGAGATGGCAAGCTTATGAGTCATTTGAAGTTGTTTCTTTATTTCCTCTGATAAATCAGCTTCAGTATCAAACGCCTTCAATATCAAACATCTCGAAAGTTTGTGGTCTGATTCATCATTTTCCCTTGCCTGCAAAAGCACTTATTATATCCCATCTGACAGTGAATGCTTTTCAAGTGATGTATTACATATCTCTTTAACTAGAAGTCCATGCATTTCGCTCAAATTGTAGTACTTTCTTTACCCTGTCTTTGGATCCAACTTTCACAAATATTAATCCTTCCCGTTTTCCAAATCGTTTTCTAAAGAAAACAATGTAGAGATAATAATAATATTTCTAAATCCATACGCTAAAACATGATGTGCGCGAAATATAAGTTGTGTATCACCTCTTCTTGGAAGAAAGTCAATTTAGTAGATTCTTCAACTAATTATTTCGTGATTTTATTACATTTTTTTCGTAGATAACATACAGCATTCGTGTATTAAACCATTTCAGATAATGTTCATTCTATGATTCTTGAGAATTGAAATGCATAAGTTATGTATTGTTCTCCTCATCAGATAAAATCTGCTTCCATTTTCGTGCTGTTTGTCTAGGAGTATATAACTTTTATGATATCACCGACAGTTCATGTTTTTCACTAATTTCTTTTTATTGGCAACAGCTTGTATGTATCAAATACATCACCTATCCTTTGAGAGGATGTATAATCTTGGTATTATTTTAGGAAACAAAATCTTTGAAAAATGTTCAAATGATTGTAGCTCCTATGGTAGCTTTAAACAAAGCACATTACATCATTTATATTAATAACAAAATTGCATTCTTTCAGCAGTCGCATTTTATCATAACATCCGCCAGTTTGATTTTTCAACTATCAAGTGCTGCTAAAGATCACAGAGGAAGTCCTACATGGTAAAAAAAGACAGTTTTGATATTAAATTCCTTCGCTCCGCAAAGATCATCATCTGAGCAAACATATATCCTTTTGTCTTGGCAACAAATTCTGATTTATTTAACTTTAAATTATCTTTCTTCTTCAAGTCAGAAAATGTGTTTAGCTTTTTTCTCTATGGAGGTTAGAAAAATCCTTCTGCCTTTGAATCTTCAGACAGATATTCTCTCTTGAAAGTTTGGCAAGTTTCTTCACCCATCTCATGAGCTTTGGCCATTCTTCGACAATTTCTGGATTTGTGATTACTCTAATTGACATATACTCTATTGATATTATTACCCTGTCTTTATTTATCTATTTATCCATGTTACAACCATGTTATGTAAAGATGAGATATCACGTTCGTCTTTCTGGATCTTGCTCAAAGACTGATCTGGATGTATAAGGGATTTTTCTGAAGAACGGATTTTGGACCTTTCACGAATCATATGAAAAAATTCTGTCCTGGTATCAAAAACATCTCTTAACTGCGGCAGGTCTTTGAACGAATTTTGTTGTAGCTTTTGACCCCCTGCGTGTCTTTAATTATTGTCTGTTTAATCGCCTTATTAATTTAGCAGCATAAAAACTAAGAAAATCTTCCATGTCACAGTGCTTAGCAGCAGAATTTTCCAATATGGTGTCCATTACTTATTCTATTTAAAAAAATATCATGTTGTGGCTGATGTTGTGGTGTCTCCAAAAAATGTATCGTTTAACAAGTACATTGACATGAAAATACACGATCTCCTGAATCAACGACGACGGCCATTTTCCACAATGATGCCCATAAGCTACCTTGTTTTAAAAATATGGATAAATGTCATTCTGATATTGTGGTGAATCCAAAAATGTATGTATAATTTTACAAGTCTTCTGACATGAAACCATACCAGCCCCTAGCTCAACGGTGGCCGCCATATTTCAATATGGCAATCATTAGCTACTCTGATTTTGAAAATATCATGGATAAATGTTATTATGATGTTGTCGTGAATTCAAAATAATATGGTTTAACAAGTTCATTTACATGAAACCACAAGACTCCCTGCCTCAACGACGGCAGCCATTTTCCAATATGGCGCCCATAAACTACCCTAGTATTGAATGTATCTTGGACAAATGAGATGCTTATGTTGTGGTGAATTCAAAAATATATTGTTTACCAAGTCTGCTGACATAAAATCATATGACCGCTTAACTCAACGACGGCGGCCATTTTCCAATATGGAGGCTTAAAGCTACCCTCTTCTTGAAAGTATCATGGATAAATGAGATGTTGTTGTTGTGGTGAATCCAAAAATATATAGTTTATCAAGTCCCCAGAAATGAAACCACACAAGTCCCTGGCTCAACGACTATATCAAGTTGACGGCAGCAATTCGAGGATTAGATAGAGCTCGGTTAGCATATTAAAATGCTGCTGGTCTTACAAGTCGTATCTTGGTGGGAACTCTCTGTAGACCCGATTTTAGTGTTTGATAGGTAGGTTTATCATTGTGTTTTCCCGCAAAATCAAAGGTATGAAAACCCGGAGGACTGGAAGTAGGAAAATACAGTGATAAACCTACCGATCAAGCACTAAAATCAAATTTATAGGAATTTCTACAAAAGTACCATTTGGTAGATTATTTATCTATTTTGATATACTAACTGAATTCTATATAATCTTAGAATTTCAATCGTCAACTTGATGAGGTGATGGTTTGTGGAGCTACTTCTTGGTCTATATCTTTGCTAATTTTGAGGCCATGTCTGAGGTGGGCACCCGAAGAGTTTGGTCATCGCTGACCAATATTGTAAAGTGACACATATTCTGTTTTTATGAAATAAATTCAGTGCCACCATTTTTTCATACTTAAAATACGAGCTTGAAGAAAATTACTAACAACTGAAGAAAGAAAATGTAAACTTAAACGGTTGAAAACTCAGCATGATTACTTTTAAAAGACAGTTAAGGACAGCTATTAATTAGGTTCTTCCAGGAAAATATAAGCTTTTGGCTATTTTTTTTCGAATTAATAAGTATGATGCACCATTTCTAGACAATTGCTGTGTATGACATTTAATTTTATAAGAACAAATGTATCGTAAAAATTGAAAAAAGAAAAAGAACAATATATATATATATATATACTAGCAGTTACCCGTGACTTCGTTCACATAACATTTAAAGAAGAAATAATTGATCAATCAAGCAAAAAATTTCGATGATGAAAAGCATGTGTAATTAACTTTTTATCGCGAATTTATGGTAAAAAAACTTTTGATAATCCCTATTTGCTAATTTGTTTGCTGGTCAAAATTTTCCTTTCAGCGATTAATACTAATAGATAGAAACATTCTTTAATTCTTTTGTTCAGCCCTGTAGTTTTCCAAGTGCCTTTAATACACGAAAGTATCTTTCTAAAATTTATTTCAAACAAAAATATTTCTTATTACTACCTAAATTACATTTTCAGAAATTATCATCCGAAGACAACCTTGTATCCAGTTCTTTGCGGGACCCTTTTTACCATTTTATATATATACTACAAACATTTCTTAGTTTACTAAATGCAGTTCAAAATAAAAATTCATATTTTATTTAAAAACCACCTTTAAGTAAATTACGATCATATTCAGTAACCTTTCCGAGATCTTTTGTGTAACCCTGTATATCTAAATTTAACTATTTATACTCTCCATTTAATATGCATACATTTAGCGAAACTTAAAAGCACATATCATAATTCAAAATGCATTTCATCCATGCAACAGTCATCATCCATGATATACAGTACTTCGGATAGAATATATAATATTTGAAATCTTTTGTGTGTCCCTGTAAATGCTATGCACTTCGTATTATGCATGAAATAACTTACATTAAGCCTCAGCAACATATATCAATTTTATTATACATGAAATCGTTTACCATAATTAAAATATGTCGGAAACTGTTCTTCCCTTTATTCCTATGCAATGGAATTCTTCTGTCTGACCCTGTAAATGAATAGTAAGTGCCCTTTTCACTACATATTTTACAAAATGCATATTTTAGTGCACTTTGTAAATGCATATAAATTTGAATGTGTTCTACAGGCTGTAACATCGTTAAATTTAATTAAAACGATTTTTCCCCATAATGCCGTAACATAAGGAAATTTTTTGACTATCCCTGTAAATAAACTAATCATGGTAGAAACTTCATTTTCAATAGGTATTCGTGCTAGGTAAACGTTAATAATGTCCAAAAATTTCATGGAAATCGGAGTATATTTACGAAAGTTGGAAAGCGACCAGACAGACCGAAAGCATAATAACTTTTCAACTTTGTTCGAAAGTGTTAAAAAATCGTGCCAAAAATATATTAATCAGTGATTTTATTTTCCACCTTTTCCCCACAAAAAATTTCTTCCATTGATAATTATGAGTTTTGAATAAAAATATTCATTTGTATGTAACTTATAACTTATTAATTAGTATAAGTAAAAAATATTTCTGATTCATTTTAAATATGACGTCATTATTTATCTCGCTCCATTAGCTACTGATATTCATACCCCTTGTATTTTTAACGACTGCTATAAAGTACCTGTTTTATTTCAACTATGACGTCACATTTTCATGAGTGAACCATTTTATTAAAAATATAATTCTTTTTCATTCTTTTTACTTTTAATTTATGTCACCATATTTTACACAAAAATTCCCATTAACTAAACAAATATCCTTGTTAAATGTATTATAAAAAATACACCTTTTATTTTTATTTCAAACATGACGTCATATTTATTTTCTTTTAAATTATTTTATTATAGTTTTTCGCGTTTCTATTAAAAATTCATTGCCGCTGAAAAATTATTATTCCAATTTTTTATTTTCTTGGCAATAGGAAAGGAAAATGGTTAAATTTTATCTGAAAAATGCCTATTGATTTTGTATGAAAAATAATTAAATTTTGAATTATTAAGGAAAATATTTGAATAAAATAAATAAAAATTACCCTATTATTTAATCCGGACTTCTAACTTTACGTCTGCAAAATTTCAAAGCAATCAGTTCAGTAATTACGGCGTGAAAGCGGAACAAACAAACAAACAAACAAACAAACTCACTTTCCGATTTATAATATTAGTAAGGATATATTTACATTTGAACTTAAAACACCACTCATGTTTTTTTGTTGATGTTATTCATTACATGAAATTACTATGTATTTAAATTGACAAACTATTAACATATTTGTCAGATGTACATTGTTAAAATGTTTTAGTTGGAAGAACACTTGCCAGTCAAAGCGAATGCATAATCACTTTTCAATTTTTTGGGAAAGTAATTTTTTACATCTAGCCCTTAACGATTTGAATACATTTTAATTAATTTATAAGTAATTATTGAAATTAAGTTTTGAATATATATTATTTTGAAATTATAAAGGTACTCAATTTTTTAAGATGGAAGGGCCCCAAAAAGTTCCAGTGAGAGGGGCCCCTCGCTTTATAAATCCGCCCCTGGTTGGAAGTCTAAAAAGCAAAATTATAATTGCATTTAACAACTGATACTTCAATGTCACAGGAGAAAAAAAAAACGTATAAAAGTTTGAATTTTACAAAAACTAATGTATCCTGCTGTAATATCGCCACGCTAAGGTTCTACCAATTATTACTGCTTAGTTATAATTTTGTTCTTACAACAAATACAGGATCTCCTACATCAACTTACTGACTATGTATACAAGAAAAAATATTTTAGCAGATAGTATGTATTCATAAAATGTAATGGCATGATTTCTTGACCAAGCTATTTGGCATTATTATCCACCTATGTAGGTAATAACACCATGCAAACAAAACTATAAAATAAGATGGATTAATGACATGTAAATTATATCATAATAATGATACTATGTACTCTACAACGAAAAGTTAAGAACTTATATTTTAAATAATTATTTTGCTTATAAGACATATAAAATATATTAAAAATTGACATGTTTCAACTCATTTTCATTGAGTCATCTTCAGAATGTAAATAGAAAATTACAAACACAATGAACGTGAAAAACTGGAATAAATAATTATTGAATTCAAATTAAATATAACGCCCTCTATATTCTCGACACCGTCCGTATCCCTATGTAGCTATCCTGCAATCCCGAGTATATGGATTAAACGTTTGGACGATTTGCAGGATAACTACATAGTAGGGACACGGAAATTGTTCTATAGTCGTTGTAGACTATATAATATTATTATTATGATATAGTTATGAACGGACGTATTTAAGACTTACTACTTTTATATTTAACATTGACATGTAAATTATTCAGTTTTAAAAATACAAATTGTACAGCCCTAGAAATTTACTAATTGCTTTTGTTTATTTTGAATTCCGATAACAGGATGCAGTAATAATCATTTGATATTTCATTCTTCTCACATAAAAACGTTTGCAGTACTTTGAGCATACAAATTTCTCTGCATCCTTTTTTGGGTTTGAACAATGACAATAATGCTTTATAGTGCATTAAAAAAAATCCCTCTTCGAGTGTAGTTCTAGAACTGAAAAGAATCAACCGGAGTGATAATGCCAATGGATGGTATTACCGCTCCTTATCGTATGTACAATTTACATAATCCGTCTTGTTTAATTCTTTAAAAGTTATTTACATTTTTTCAAACAGGATATCGTGCCCCAAATTAAAAGAGGCAAACGCGTTTGGGAATTAGCCTCCTGGTCCCCATTTTTATGAGACAACTGAACCCATAAGGAACAAAAGATTAAATATATGCATTTTTTTGTTTTTGTGCTTTGAACATTACTGTCTGATAGAGGGAACCTAACTGAACATATTTAGAAAAGTTCAAACTTTAATTCAAATGAACATTAGCTTTTTTGAGACTGAATAACCAGAATAGAATCTCCAGAGTCACGTTGTAAAATCATGGTCCAGTTGCCCCATATAACTTTAACTTATATATTTATCTTGTATCACTGCATTGTAAATTAATAATGATTTTCGTAAATTACTTAAGCCCGTTGTTCTCAAATCATTCAAACTGGCTACTTTATACAGTAAAACTCCGATAATTCGGATTAATTGGGACCAGACCCAATTCGAATTATCGAAAATCCGGATTATCCGGAGAATGAGAAAAAATTGAAATAAAATAAAACATACTTACAGAAAATCTCCTATGTATTAAACATAATGAATATTTACAGACAGTAAAAATGTTTATTTTGTAATTATAAAGTTTGTAATCTTCTGCTGCACTAGTTTCGTATACCTTTTGCGGGCTGCACAGTCACGCATCCACTTGAACATAAGTAGCTCGTTGGGTAAAGTCTTCACCTGACGTTCAAAATAAGCCATTAATTGAAATGAGACATTGCTTCATTATGGCTAATAGCTTTTGATTGATCATCATTGATAATGGTGTATTCATCTGTATTATCTTCATTTTTTTCAGTTGTGCACAAAGGGTTTTTCTTTGTTGTATGTTTTTTGTAAGTGAGGCGCAACCTTCATTATTTTCAGCTTCCAACCGATTGCTAGTGTCGCTGCTATTAACATCTGAAAAAACATCTTTTTTTTTTTTTTTTTTTTTTTTAATTCTCACAAAATCTTCAAGTGTAATTTCTCTTTTATTCTCGCTTATTCCTCCTACTGTTTCAAGCTTATTATCCGAGAAATCACAATTTGCAGGCCATAAAGTCTTCCAAGACTTTCGGAGAGTCTTCTCAGCAACTTGATCCCAAGGTACAGCAATTATATAAATTGCTTTCTTGATATTGTTTAGTTGAGAATCTCTAATGAAATGAATTAAATTAATGTTATGAAAACTCGCCGATCGCTTGAAGAAAAACAAATTGACCGGAAGGATCCGGATCATCCGGAGATCCTCATTAATGAGGTCCGAATTAGCGCAATTCTTAATACATTTTCCTTTTTTTTTTTTTTTTTTTTTTTTTTTTTTTTTTAACGTATTGAATTGACGAATGCTTCTATTGAAATATTATGTAATCGAACTGATTTTTTTCCCGTATTTCATTTAAGAAAGGAAAATTTTCAGAAAACACTGTCAAATTTGGCGTTGCACCAATTTATCTTACACACGACGTAGGAATAGGGAGGGGGGGGGGGTATGCTATAATGAAAGGGAAATAGTTTTCATTTATAATTCAAAATATAATAATAATAATAAAATACTCTTTCATTACAAATTACGGCAATTATGCCTGCAAATATTCTTTTATGTTTAAAAATGAGATAGAAACAGAGTCAGAAAGTTTCGCATTGTTGAGCGGCGAATTTTTTAATTTTCTTTTTCTTTTTACCGTTTTAACCTTTTCGAGACGAGCGTTTTCTACCGAATTTTCACTCTTTTATCACCGGTTTTTAAAAACAGAAATTTTTGTCTAATTGAATTGCGAAAATGCTCGGATTAAATAAGGCAAGATTTGTAGCAAAATTTTACTGGTGAGAATTATCAAGGATTCCGAGCACCTTATACGGCACACATACCGTTTGCTCGTTCCCAAGGGGTTAAGCTAAAAAATAATACTAACAGTAAGCGTATTTAGCGCATTTTATGCTCCTGAAATTTTTTATGCCAGAACATTTTTCTCATATCCTGTATCACTGTTTAATTATCTGCTACTCTGCTACTCAAGCATTTTTCTATCAAAAATAAACTTTTGTCGAAAACTCCATTTCGATATTTTTAAATCTGATGTCAAAAGTGAGAGATAACTTATATTTGCTTATATAAAAAAAGCAAATAGCATTATGCCAAAAGTACATTTCTATAAGTGTAAAAAAAAAAAAAAAAAAAAAAAAAAAAAAATAAATAAATAAAATAAAAAAATACTGAGGGAATGAACAGCTGGATTTTATCAAGCAACAACTTTTTATCCAAATCATGCAAGAATCCTGATTTTTTAGCATGAACATGAACAGACGATAATAGATATCCAAGGAACAAGAATAACTTCTTACAAGTAAGAAAGTTTTCTCAATATTATAAATAATTTTCAGTTTTTACAGGTAGCAAAAAGCTTTTCAAATGCATTCAAATTACTCCAAGAACAACTACATCAGAATGCAGTTATATACAAAAACTTTTAAAAATGTAGTCCCATTTATAACATTTTGGTAACAGCGATCTTACAAAACTATAAATTTTAAACAATAATTGAAATGAAGATAGCTTTTTAAGAAAACTTTTAAAAGTATTCGAAAACAACGACGAAAAATATAAACTGATTTGAAGAAAATTAGTACAAATGTAAACAAATGCTTTTTTTAAAAACGCACAGAAATTTTACGCATTTTTACATAAATGAAAAATTGAAACTAATGAAAGATTTATGTTGAGATTTTTAATATTGTTATTACTCTATTAAGAGGTTATAATTGTTCAGTTTTATTAATACTAAAAGTCTTTTAGTAGATATTTAAAAAATATACAGGCTAAAATTACAAGGTTATATATAAATGTATCATTAATTTTTGAGGTTAAGTATTTTAAACATACACTGAGATAGATTGTTTGTTAGTTGACGAAAACGTGCCAGTTTCAATTTACGTCGAATTCGTTTGTTAGTTTATTTTTGTTTTTTATGTTGAAAAATGTTTATAGTTAAACCACGGTCGATCCAGTCAAAACTTGGGAGCTATTTACAGGTATTTCACGAAATTATTTTTAACAGAAGAGATCCATTCATTAAATTCTTCTTAATTTAATAATGTAGGCCCCTTCACAAAATTTCATTCCATAAAAGCAAACTCTTTATTATTTATTTTTTGCTTTGTCGGGTTTTAAAATGTGTAATATGCGAAGAAAACAAATTAACCAAGTAAGGAAACTTTATTTAAAAAGATAATAATAATTTGGTTTGAAATTGAGCATATTAGCTTGATCCATCTATAAGAATTTTTTTCCTTTTTGCAAATATATAATAAATGTCAGAAAATTAACCTTCCTTTGACAAAATGAGCACACACACATACAAAAAATTGCATTGACACATTTTTTATGAAAATTTAATTGAAAAAAAATTAAATTAAACAAAAAATTCTAAACACCTATAAATAAAATCATTACCACAGTAAAATATACACCTTTATCAAGATAATATATGCGGGAGATTTAAGGCTATTTAATAATAAAATTTTAGAGCTAGTGATATATGATATTTTCAAAAAATTTTAAATTAACAATGCAGTTATTGTAATAAAATATCTTAGTTAAAAAAAATATTTTAGAATAAAAATTGCAAGTTCTGTCAGTTAAAATACATATGGTTTAATTAAGTTCTGAATATATATATATATATTTTGTTGCTTTTAAAACAAGCAAAATGTGTTGCAAAATCAGTAAAAGAATGTTTTGCGCATTTGAAAAATACTATTAAAATTTGTAAATAAACACAATAAATTTATATTTTACCATTTACTATAAAGTAATGATATCTCGATTTATAATCAATGCTTCAACAAACACAAAGTTTGTAAAGAGATATAAATGATTTATGCAGTTATAAAGGGGGGGGGGGGGGAGGGGAATCAACAAACATATTTAAATATGTGTTCCATTTTCTTTTACATAAAAAAGTCTTTGATATTTAAGGCTTAAGAGCCCACACTAATCGCCCCAAAAGACCCGGATGATAATGTTAAGTGTATGGGGGCGTTCTTTTCAAATATCTCGCTCAAATTTTAATACTTTTACATGATTTTTTTTGCATAGGATAGCTAAAGAGATCTACAACCGGGTTAGTTTTTACTTTTTGGATTTTGTTTTTAGATTTTTCTAAAAATCATTACTTTAAATTTTGAAACCGGTTCTGAAATTGAAACTATCATAATATTAAAAAAATGTATAACCAAAATCGAAAAGGTAAAAACTAGATCGGTTATAGATCGTCCTTAGCTATCCTGTGAAAAAAAAAAATGTAAAAATATTAAAATTTGAGAAAGTTATTTGAAAAGAACGGTTCCATAGACTTAACATTATCATCATGTCTTTTTGAATGACTCGAGTGGCATCTTAAAGTTATCGTTGAGCCATATTTCAAAATACCCTTTGCTGATGTTAAACCTATAGGCGTGTAATCTATCATCATTATTTTATAAATATCTCATACGAAAATCAAAATTTTAAACTTCTTTTTCCTGTATAGACTCTCTTTAAAAGATATTTCTTTCTTTCTTAATTATCGAAATATTTCTATATATAAACTTGATTTTACATGAGGTGTTAAAATCTTATTCTCATTACTTTTCTAAGATTTAAATACAAAATATTAAACTAAACAGAGAATTTAGTAATATTTTTCCAAATAAAACAGAAAGAGATATCTTTTAAGAAAAGTACGCAGAAAATTAGGATTAACAATATTAATTTCCTTATGAGGTATTTAAAAATTATAATGCATTTCACGCCCATAGATTTAATGTTTGTGAAGGGAATTTGAGATCAAGGTACCAACACCCTTAAATACAGAGCGTCCGAGAAAAATGTATCCACAATTAAACGTATTATAATGCATCTTTTATCACATACATTTTATTTTGAATTGTGAAATGGAACAACATGAACTTTTCACGTTATAATTAACACCTTTATTTAGGGATTGAGTTTTTTTTTCACATTAATAATGCTCTTTTCATGGTGTAAATGCATAATATATAACTATATAATTATACGTAATATATAATACTTTATCCACTAACTTATAACTATAAAATATAATATGTAACTTATATTAAAATCTCTTTTATTATAAGACTCAATTTGTTCAAACCTTCGTCTGCGATCAGTCATTATTTTAAATTAATTAAATCTGAAATAGAAAAGAAGAACATGCCAGTTATTAGAATATAAATTTTGTATACTTTTTGCAGACATTCTGTGTATGACATTGCATCACATATTGATAGAATTTTGGGCTGCATAATTATTGTAATAGCTTAAGAAAAATTAATTTTTCTTCTTAGAGATGAAGGTATATCTCTTTGTACTTTCTCTGGTTGCTCTCTCGTCCAGTGTATTCAGCAAAACATGGTCATCCAATAAATCAGTTGAGAGACCCCTTTTTATCGGATCTTTCAACATACAAAATCTCGGACAAAGCAAGAGCAGCAATAAAACGGTGATGGACATAGTGAAGAAGGTAAAGAAAGCTACACATTCGTTTTAAAAGAATATTCTATACAAAATATCCTCAATTATTCGTTATTCTACTGTTCTTTTACTCTCTTTCCCAGATATAGTTTAAATTACAAGATACAGATTCTTTAAATAAATATTTTCCCCAGCGAAATTTTCTGATACTTTTATGGACTCGTATTTAAAAATATAAAAGCCTGACACTGCCAGGCATGTCTACTGAAGTTATTTGAAATCAAGGGTTTTTTTTTTTGTTATTTTCCATTTTTCGGTAAATGAGTTACATTTTTTGTTATAAGCAAATCATATCAATTATATATCAAGGTATCAATTGTATTAATTGTATTATGATGGGGTTTAATTCAGTTGTTGTGAACAAAAATTCCGTTCAAAATGCCCACTTTGAAGGATTTTCTGAAAATTCTTCTCTCATTATCGAAAAATGGAAAAAATATTCGATTTCCTAGTTTTTGAATAACAGCACCTGCAACTGCTACTGCAACTCTTATGCGGTTATGAATAAAAAATGAATTCAGATATGTGTCATAAAGTAGACGGTTTGGATTTGAAAAAAGATAAGAACTTAAGATTTTAAGCTAGTAAAGCAGAAATACTTGTGAGGTAAAGTTATAACAATAGATTTTTTTTTCATTTCTAATATGCATTTTAACGTGTTTATTATTATTTTTTTCATAGGATACCCGAGATTTTTGTCTTATTAAATCCCTTTTTTTATGTTGTGGTTGAAGGTACTTTTTTTTTTTCTGGGACACTTTTATTTTTTTAGTACCGGTTACGAAAGTGTAAGTGTCCTCAAGAAAAATAATAACAATAATCTGTAACTAAAATATAAAAAGAAAAAGAAAGAAAGAAAGAAAGAAAGAAAGAAACCGCTGAGAGATCGATTTCACATAAATTATGGAAAACACATTCATTTACAAAGTAGAAACGCGAATTAGAAATTTGAAAAGAATGCTCTCATTGGGTTAACAAAGTTTGTCAGTGTTTTTGCTTTACGAGTAGGGGCTCTTAACAGGACTCAGTACCTGTCATTTTGATAAAAAATGACATAAATGTAGAAATTCAGATTTTTATTTTAAAATGTGCCTTAGTATTCTGTCGAAATTTCGGAACGAATCGATAAATAACAAAGGAGATATACTTTTAGTTTTCCTAATAGCCTTCTCATTTAGCGTACCTTTAAAAAACAATAGAGACTAAAAAACGAAAAATTCCACTAAAAATCGATTTTTTAATTTTTACGAATAAAATAAAGTATGTTTTATTTAAATACATATGTATATGTATAATTAATGATGTTTGATTAATAAATACATTAACAAAATGCCTTTTTAAATATGTGTGAGTACTTTAAAGGCTATTATCTCATAATTGAAAATTTCGCACACTTATGAAATTTGAAATGTTCCATGCGCATTCCTAATTATCAGATTCTATTAAAATATTTACTGTGCACTCCTCAAATAATAATAAATAAAAATTAGTATAAATGGTTCCATTTAAGAAACATTTTAATGTTCCTTAAATAGAACCACATACTACAAAACTATCGTTTTTTTATCCAAATAAGTAGAGTATTCTTATAAAATATTTTTAATTCTCTTTACATATTCAGTGAGCTTTTACAATTTATGCTAACTTTTTTTCTAATAATCGAAAAGTATCTGATCCAAAGAAAAAGTCATGTTATATTCAAAAGGAATGCGCATAGGTCATTTTAAAATATAATAATTATTCAGTATTTCAAAATTTTAATAATTAAAAAACTTTTTATTATTTTAACACAAAATTTTGAATTTAACTGTTTTAACTTGCCATTAGCAGGTGCACAAATTTTAAAATGAATCTCTTGAAAATTATAAGATTCCGATTTTAAAGTTCCCTGTTTAAATGTTAATGTTTAAACTCATTTTTCTCAATTCACAATTTTTTATATTTTCATTTTAATTGAAATGCCAAGGCTTCTATAATAATTAAGAAAATTGCCTGAAATAGTTTTAAAAGTATCGTAACACGCTGTGCGTGATAACTAAATATCGGATTTTTTATGTGTTTGTAACTTTAGAAAATATTTGTATGAACTTTAAAATATACTTTTTTCCATATACATTCATTAATTATTTTATTTTTCTTTTGTTCTAATGGATCATCAAAAATCTGATATTCAGATTTATATATAAAAAAGTACTTTGCATAAAGGATAAAAAAATCTATTTCCAAATGTAGAGAATGAAAAAAAAAAAAAAAAAACAAAAAAAAAAAAAAAAAAAAAACAAGGGTGGGGGGAAGGAATTTTAAAATTGTTGAAAATATTATTATTTTTAAAAGTTGCTCTATTGAGAATTTTACACATTTTATGCACGGTTAAAAAAATTCTGAAATTCACGAACATTTTTTCCTGAATTTTACAGAAAAGGTCCCTTTTCACAACAAAAGGGCATTTTCTGTTACAAATCACAAAATTCCACCATATTTCCTGAAATTAACGAAGCGGATGGAAATAGAAACAAAAAACGGTGACACGCCGTCGTGTGGGAGGCTCCATGGCCGAGTGGTCAAGACACCACATCGCTAATTGCCTGCCAGTGCAGATTTTGAGTTCGGGTCTCACTGGCGCCATGGAATAATGAAAACACAAAAAATCCCTTTTAAATTGCATTTTTTCTGTTTATTTTTCGCTTATTTCTTATTAAAAAATATTTTAATTAATTAGCCAAAAATAAATAAATAAACAGGGCACGACAATTTCAAAAAAATGTCTATACTTTTTGTTTGTAAAAATATTGTTAATAAAAACTTTTTTCATTCAAAAAAAAAAAAAAAAAAAAAAAAAAAAAAAAAAAAAAAAAAAAAACAGTGGTTTTAAACAGTGATTTTTTTTTATTTAAACTATTTAAAAAAATTAAAATTGATTTTAAAAAATAATAAATATTATGCATCAGTCTAAAATAAAATAAAATAAACCGTTTACAAGTATTCTAAGGAATATATTTGAAAGGAAATCTTTAAAAAGCACAACAGATTTTAGCACTCATAAAAGACATACTTTGTACAACCCGGCATCAGCAGCTTTGGCTTAGTTAGTAAGGATTTTTTCCGCTATCAAAAAGTCCCGAGTTCGATCCTCAGGACGGCGTAAACTAAATTATACCAAATATTAATAAAAAAAATAATTAAGTAAAACAACATAGCAGCTTAAAATCACTCGGTAATTTCGAATTCTTTGACGGTTAATCGATTCATTAATTTAAAAAATTATATTAAATTATTGTTATTATTATTAAAATCAAACTTTGTAACGGAAAGTTACTGCTTCTTCAAACGGAGTTTTCCTTTCTTGTATTTCCCACAACGGAAAATCTACTAACGGAACAGTAAAAGTACGGCTACTTTGCTGCCGGTAGTTTCACTGTGAATTCACAGATTTATTTTTAACAGTGTGATCAATTATGAATATGCATTATTCAAACATGAACCTGAAAATATGATATAGGTTATAGTTACAAAATATTTTTAAAATTTTGCTTACAGAAAAACATATAGTCTCAAATCTTTTATCAGCTACTGTATAAAATACTGTAAATGTGACAAAAATCATCTAAATATGACTGTCGCATATTGTTTGCTTTACACTACAGATGATTATCCAATTTCTCAGAAACAAGGCTGATTAAAAACACAGTATTCAGTATTTTTCCGCGTTAACGAAATACATATTTATTCAATAAAATGTCAAATATACTCAAAAGCATACGGAATTGCGTTACATTCAGACATAATGGATTTAATATCTAACTTCATTTTATTTTATTTTTCATGTTTATTACTGCTTACATCTGTCAAAGCTTTATGTTTTCGTTAATTGTTTGTATTAAGTGAACTTCCACTTCTAACTATACAGATATTAATCAGATATGATGTTGTGCTTGTTCAAGAAATTGTTACCACAGATGAAACAATGATGGAGAATTTAATCAAGGACCTCAATAAGTAAATATTTTCTTTAAATACTGAAAAATTAAATCTATAAAATGTTTTAAAAATGCAATAGTCTTTATATAACATACGGGATGTCCTTAGACTCATGGGCCAATCTGTGAAGGAAGATATGATAAAGCAGTGTTCGGAAATGAAATGCGTTGCCAAAAAACAAGTGTTTCATTGATGTAACAATTACAATAAGTTTTCACACATGCTACCACCAACATTGATATCAATTTACATCAGCTACAATTTACATTATTGTCAACAGTGATCGCTTGGCAACGTTAGCAAATGAGGAATGTCCCCTTTGAAGATTCCAGGTTTTTCATGAACAGTTGCAACAGCGACTGAAAGTCTTGTAACGATATTCTCTTCAGAGCAAATTGCTGTCTTGTAGATGAGACGCCTGGAATCTCCGAAAAATATGCCAAGAACTTTTTAGATGCTGCCAGGCTTGTGTATATGTTAGTGATGGCACATGTGAACAGACACTGTTAGACCGGGAGGTGGCAGCTGAGACAATCACTCATCGAGTTCACGGATGAAAATCTAGGATTAGTTACATCTTGATTCGCATATTAAAACGCAATCGGTCTGCCAAGTCATATCTTGGTGGAAAACACCTAAAAACCCGATTTTAGTGGTTGACTCGTAGGTTTACATTATGTTTTTCTGCTCCCAATCCTCCATGTTTTCATAATTTTGGGTGCAGGAAAGCACAATGCTAAACCTACGAGTCAATCGCTAAAATCGGGTTTTTAGGTGTTTTCCACCAAGATATGACTTGGCAGACGGATTGCGTTTTAATATGCGAATCAAGATATAACTAATCCTAGGTTTTCATCCGTGAACTCGATAGGGTGATTGTCTATGCTTCCTCCCGGTTTATGTAAATTGTTTGTCAATGAAACGCTTGTTTTTCTTTCTTGCGTATTTCTTGTTTTTCGCCAACATTTTTCATTTACAATCCCATATTGCTATACCAAAATTGCTTCTTTACTTACCTGCTTATAGTTTGTGCCATGAAGTTGAGGCTCATCCTGAGTAATTAGAGCATAGCGGCGAAGGAGTTTCCATTGATATGTAATGATAGCTTAGTTATTCTATAAAAAAATAATAAATAAAGAAGAACTGTTTTATTATTCTCATCAAATTTTAGTGTAAAGATTAAACTTAAGATTTAGTATCTGCATATTCAGTTTTTTTTTTTTTGACTAAGTTTTGTTTGTTTTGATATATTTATATATATATATAAACTTCGATAAATAGTAATAATAAATAATTAATAAGTAAGTAACAGATAATAAATAGTTAATAAACTATATCTTAATCATAGTTCCGTTATTAAGCAAAAATATAATAAATATTTTATTAAAAAATGTAACTATACATTCGAATGATAATGCTTAGAGAATTATAACTCCCGAATCTCAGTTTATTGTTGTTAGTTTTCTGCATTTTCTTATATGATTCATGTCGTATCTGCACACCTTTGTAGGTTAACACCTAAAGGAATAAAATACTCAATGGAAATTAGTGAAAGACTTGGACGAGGTACAGCCAAAGAGCAGTACGCTTTCCTGTATAGGTAAGTTCAAATAGCATTTTTGGAATACTTAAAAATACTCAGGACAACATGTCACATTATTTTTTTGTTGTTTTTTTGCGATTAAAATTGCTACAGAACTTCTTCGTTATATCGCGTATACAACAAAAGTTGGTAAGTAATAAATGATAATAATAATAATAATAATAATATTAAATATACATATGCATATATATATATATATATATACATACAATTGAATTCGTTTAATTAGAACTCATCAGTGTGACGTCACAGACAACTCAATCCCGCATTTCCATGGTAACTGGGACCGAGAGAGTTTAGAGTGTGTTAGAGATGCACTATATACCATCAAAAAGGTCTTCAATACGAAAACAGATACGGTTCGAATGCTGAATTCATTGCATTGGGTGAAGTTTTAAAAGCGATCCGCAAGTGTTTGGGCCGAATTGTAACTTGTTTAAATCAGTTTCAGGGTTGAATTTTTAGCTTCACGATAAAACAATACATTTCATCTCTACATTTTGTGAAATCTCTGATTTGTTTTGACCCAATTTTTTGGAGTTGTGACGTCACCACTGATGAACTTTATACGAGCAGTGTTAAAACAGAAGCTTGGTCAAAATGTGCAATTTGTACGGTAAGAATTTTTGATCACAATTCTGCTTGAAATGAGTTAGAATAAATTTTATCAGAACTAGAAAACTTACGTCATTAAAATCCTATTTAGGGGATACTAAAAAAAAAAAAAAAAAAAAAAAAAAAAAAAATTAGATGGGTTTGAATAAATTTTTTTATCTTGTAACTATCATAATTTTACTAACTTGAAGATGACCTTTAAATAGATAATAATTTAAAACGTACTTTTGCAAATAATATATTTGTAGACATCTGCAGACTTTTTTAACTTCACTATTTCAAAGCTCAATTCAACAAAAATCACTTGTTGCATATCGGGAGATAAATCAAACTTGGTGCTTAATAAATAAATAAATAAATAAAAATAAAAAAATAAATATAGTATCGTTATCTGTTGTGGATTTAATGAAATAATAATGTTATCAGCAGTGTAATAAAAATAACAATAATCAACAAAATCGTCTTTTGAAGTTTAATGTCAAAATAACATTGGCTTTTTGGGTATGTTGCACGGCGATACAAAGGGTTAGTTAGTATAAAAAATCATTATAATCATCACAGAGTTCTAGAATCTTAGTGATTAAACAAAAGAATAAAATAATTGGTACTACTTGGTTATCCCGTCGACCAAAAGACTATAGCCAAATTATAAGATTAAATGCTTATAATCGATGATTGTGAATGTCACATTCAATGACATTAAACACGGTACACATGTTTAAAACGTCATGAAATGATTTTTAATTTTACTTTTTATTTGTATTTTTATCTATGTTTTACTAATTTATTTGTTCTTTCGTTATTCAAACTAAAAAATATGTCAACATGTATAACTTGGCAGTTAGTTTGGCGATTTTTATAATTTGGCGAAAACAGTCGACGGGACAACCAAGTAGTACCAAATAATTTGCTATATAGCTAAGGTAAGTAAGTTTGACAAAATAACATGTGACTAATGTATGACTTTTTACTTTCAACAGAACTGACAAGGTTAGACCTTTGAAAAGCATGGCATATCCTGATCCCCGTGATGAGTTCATGAGACCGCCATTTATTGTCCTATTTGAAACTCCTACTTTAAGTAAGCCTAATTGTATACACTCATTTAGAAAAAGAAATAAGGGGGAAAAAAGTTTGTTTAAAAAATAACAACAGTAAATTTAAAGAAGAGATTTAAATCAATAGACATGGATAACTTTGTCATTAATCTGTCACTGTTTGAATAGCATTTCTTGCGATTTCTGTTTAACCCTTTATATATCAAATTATGAATAAAACAAATACCTCCTATAAATCCCCCCCCCTTGCCTTAATATGATACATTAGAAGATATATATGCTAAAAATTATTATTTACTTATTTTATACAAACTACGGATAATTATATAAAAAGGTACTTAAAAGTAACTGTTGGATCATAACACTTATACAAAAAGCGAGATTTAGAAAAAAGAAACTATATCCAGTTTTTAAAAATTAATTTTATGATGCTGTTAATGAATCATCAGTGAGTATTTGTCATCAAAATTTTTTTCTATTATTGTATCGCTATTGTCTAATGGAAAGCATATCTGAGAGAAATTTGCAAACTTGCAGTTGTAGAGCAGTTGTGCAGTTGTCATAAAATTATTCATAAAAATGCTAAAAGATTTGTTTAGATTTTTTTACTAATCTGTAAAATTTAAAGTTTGGTTTCATAAAAATACAATATTTGTTTTTTTAAATGTATTTTTGTTTTGTTATTCACTAATGTCATTCGTAAATCATGTACCTTCTCCTAACTTATCTTAAAATCCTCCTGTCTAGCACTTGTGCATCCTTAATAAATATATGTCCGTAATGTTTTTACGCACCATACGTATTCAACTGATAAAAATATAAATAAAAATCATGTTAAACCTAAACCACGATCGTACTTATAACTTAAAAGTACCGTTTTGAAAAATGCTCCGTAAATTGAACAAACGGTAAATTTATTTTTATTTCACATAGCATATTGTCAAGAGATTTATTTAAATCAAGGGAAAAAATGATAGTTTACTTTAAAATTTTCACATATTTCTCTGAAATTAACCATACCACACCATCCAATCTCCAAATCAACCAACCTAAGATTATCTAATCTCAAACTTTTATCTTTATAAAAGCCAGAACATATTGACATTTCGTCACCTGAGAATAAGACAGTTTTATCTGTCCAAAACTCATTTTGAAGTTAGAACATTTTGAAAATCAGCATGGTCAATACGTGCAGCGATTAAAGTTTACAAAAAACTTTTGTCATTAATAAGTTCGTATGTATGTATAGACAGCAATTCTATAAAGTGAAAGTTTTTAAATAGCCTTTTCGTGGATTTTTTTACATTTAAAAAAATAATGGAACCATATTATTCTCAAACGTTCTGTCATGCTTAGAATAACAGGGTTCTATAATAAAAGAGAGGTGTGATACTTAATTATTGTAACTTTTTATAGCTTAACAAAGTGAATTTTCATTGATAATTCATATAAATATCAGTTTACAATAAAATATTTATTACTAACTATATTTTAACACAATAACAGCGAATTGCTGCTTAGGTTTATTCAATCTAATTAATAGCATCTTTACAAAACTAATGAATTTACATAAGATAAACAAATTATTTAATTGATTCATTGTTTTATCTGCATTTCTGATAGTAGAAATCATGCATTATTTGTAAGTTAAGCCTTGATTCTCAGTAAGTTTTTTTAGTGATTGTTCTGCTGTAATGAGACTTAATTTTTGGAAAACTTTCAATATGAGATTTCATTTTATCCTTGACCTCATGTGAGATTGCCCTGTTTGAAGTTTTATCCCGATTATCACTAGCTGGAGTATTCGATTTTATATCCTTATTTTCATGCACTGCATAAAATGATTTCTGACTAGTAGACAATGTTTTTCAGTAGAATTATTTGTACACTTTAACCTTGTCACTCCCTATAAATATACAGGGCGCAATATGTTATCTATCGCCGACCTTTAATTTCTCAACCGTTGATCGTAGACATATAGCTTCAATTGAAAAAAAAATGTTTCAAATGAGGTAAATATTCATGTTGTGACGTTGTTTAAAGTAAAATTCAATTTTATAAAAATTACAAAATCCAACTTTTTATACAGTCCCCCGGTCCCTATAATTATATTTAGTAAAAGTTTACACATATCATAAGAAATTTAACACAAAATATTTGACTTCTACACGACAAGAATTGACAGAGTTATTAAATTTCAAAGTTTGAGATTTTTGCACATGATTTTCTCTTTATTCAGGGAGCAGTTAAAAAAATAATTAAAGTAATTCGAGATTAAAATCAGGATGCAATGTCCCTTTTTTAAGGCAAAACCAGCTTTACTAGTACCGCCGTATCAAGGTATCAGAAAACAGAGTTATTTCATCTAAAAATTTCAGTTAACTTGAAGAAAGTCAAATAACGTTCAAAAGTCAAAGTAGTTATTGTTTGTTATCGTAAAACCCGAGCAAAACCATTACCTCTTTTGAGCATGTGTCAGATCTGTTTCAATTTTGGGGACATTCCGCATCAAATCAAGCAGTAAAATATCAATATGTAACCCACTATTAGATATATCAAGAATGCCAATTCATGCAAGTTTTGAAAACTTTGATAATTTTTTTCTCGAAAACTATTTCACAAAGGAGAGAAAAAAAAATTGGTTAATTTATATATATAAATCTTCTGTGCGTGTATATATCACTGAACTCCTCCTAAATGACTGGACCGATTTTAATGAAATTTTGTGTGTGTGTTCCAGTGGATTCGAGAATGGTTTAGATTCACATTTCATCGAAATTGATTCAGTACTTTTTTAGTAATTAGGCAAAAACTAATAGTTAGTGATTTTTCGCTAATCAAAAGTGTTGAATAAGTTCGATGAATGGAGTGTGGACGGAATGTCCGAGCGGTCTAAGGCGACAGATTTAAGCTCTGCTTCTTGAAGAAAGAGATCGCGTGTTCGAACCTCACTCCTGACAAACGTGTATGTTTTACAATAATATTTCCAGTATTAAAATTTTGATTAACCGACTTAAAAATATCGTTAATTTTTAACTAAATAGAGAAAAAAAACTTTTCTCTCAAAAATTGAACCGACTTCAAAAAATACTGAAGAGTGAAAAAAAATTTCCTTACATAATTGTAATAAGAAATTAAATTAAGAGCGTAGTGTTTATCGTTATTACTATATTTACGTACATTTATTTGATTTTCTGGAGTCGGTGCCAGCCAAACCAATTTTAAAATTAAAATTAAGTATCCAACGCAAGTCTTTATATATATAAATCTTCTGTGCGTGTGTATTTCACTTAACTCCACCTAAACGAATGGACCGATTTTAATGAAATTTTGTGTGTGTGTTCCAGTGAATTCGAGAACGGTTTAGATTCACATTTCATCGAAATTGATTCAGTACCTTTTTAGTAATTAGGCAAAAACTAATAGTTAGTGATTTTTCGCTAATTAAAGGTGTTGGATAAGTTCGATGAATAGCGTGCGGACGGAATATCCGAGCGGTCTAAGGCGATAGATTTAAGATCTGCTTCTTGAAGAAAGTGATCGCGTGTTCGAAACCCACTTTTGACAAACGTATATGCTTTAGAATAATATTTCTTGTATTAAAATTTTGATTAACCGACTTCAGAAAATCGTTAACTTTTAACTAAATAGAGAAAAATAAACTTTTCTATCAAAAATTGAATCGACTTCAAAAAATACTGAAGAGTGAAAAATAATTTTCTTACATAATTGTAATAAGAAATTAAATTAAGAGCGTAGTGTTTATCGTGCGTATTACTATATTTACGTACATTTATTGGATTTTCTGGAGTTGGTGCCAGGAAGAACATCGTCTGTCGGTGACAGGACAACGTTTGTCGGGTCAGCTAGTCTTAATAGTAAAAACAAACAAACAAACAAAAACAAAAAAGGTAAAGTCTGTTTATTAAAATCCGCAATGGTGAGTTACATATTGATATTTTACTGCCCGATTTAATGCAGAATGCCCCTAAAATCAAAACAGACCAGACACATGCTCAAAATGACTTATAGTTTTGCTCGGGTTTTACGATAACAAACAATGCCTACTTTGACTTTTGAATGTTATTTGACTTTCTTGAAGTTAACTGAAATTTTTAGATGAAATAACTCTCTTTGGTAATATACTAACCGGCTAAAGCTAGTCTCGCCGTAAAAAAGGGACATTGCACCCAGATTTCCATCTCGAATTCCTTTAATTAATTTTTTAAGTAACCCCCGAATAAAAGAGAAAATAATGCCAAAAATCTTCAATTTTGAAATTTCATAACTCTATGAATTTTTGTCGTTCAGAAGTCAAACTTTTTGTGTTATATCTCTTATGATAAATGTGTAAACTTTTACTAAACATAGCTGTAGAGAACGGGGGACCGTATAAAAAGTCAGATTTTGTAATTTTTGTGAAATTGATTTTTTACTTTAAACAACGCCGCAACATGAATATTTACCTCATTTGGAACATTTTTGGTTTGGAACAACTTTTACGCATTTTTCCTACCACAAAAAATTATTGTAAATATTGTCCTATTTAATCGTCGAAATCCTATGATTAATCAAATGGAAAATCTCTGTATAATTTTAGTGGTAGCAAAAATGCGTAAAAGTTGGCAGCTATGACTTAAGCAATTTTTAAATGTTTTAATTTGTATTGGCGCTACAACCTTTCCTTTAGCCTTAAACATATTCTTTCAATTTCGTTCGGGACGAGGAGTTGGCCGGAAGATGTACGTAACTACGTAAAGATACTTTTAACTCACAAAAAACTCGTAGTTTTTCTTATCACTTTGGTTTGTAGTATTTTTTTACCGGCTTTTATTAATTGATTTAATACAAAAAATATCTGAAACTGGTACTTCATCTAAATTGTCATCCATTCTCCACGCAGGATTTTGTAAATGTGAATCTATAATGATAAATACTTCCTCTTTCCATGGATTATATCTAACAAAATTTTAATGCAGAATTGCATTCATAGAAAAAAACAGAGCATTCCTATGCCAAAGAGTCATTTTTTTTAAAAACATGGCAGTTAGAACCTTATTATTCGCAGAGGACGATTTGTGTATGTGTGTCTGTATGTAGATATTATAAATCACATATCTATATCACACATATCACATGTCAAAATCTATAAATTTAGTAATGATTTTATAATATTTGATGAATATACATAATTAATAGCTTGTAGAGAAACAGATTTTAAATTTTAAATTCATTTGAACAAAGAATATTTATTATATATACAAAGTTTAGTAATATATTAATTAATATATAAATAGATTTATGTAAACAAGAATTGAAGTCAGTGAATAGATTTATTTCAAAAAGGAAATCATTCTGTTTGTTATAAACATCAATGTATAGTTTTTTTTTATTGTCATTAAATATTAATTTAAGATTAAGGGAATTAATGACATTTTTAACCATATAATTATCACTTAATTTTAAAATTTTATGATAATTTATAGGTAATGTATAATTAGATTGATTGCTCATATTTAATACAAGGAGAGAATACAATCAACAGTAGATATATGATTTTCAAAAATAGTAATAATGAGTAGTTAGTGAAAATTTCCGAATTCTGGTTTTTGACAGATTTACACGTTTTATGGGTCAGAGAAAAATCGTTTTTGCAAAATGTTTGTCTACGAGTCTGTCTGTATGTAACGCAAATTTTGTGGGCGCTCTATCTCAAGAACTAAAGTACGGAATCTAATAAAACTTTAGATTCAATTAGTCGTTGGTATAAATTGATGCTGATTAGTTTTTGGTATAAATCGTCCAACAAATGACGTTCTAGGTTGCATTTTTACGATTTCCTCAATAGCTCTATCTCAAGAATAAATGCACGGATCTTCAAAAAATTGCAGATTCATTTAGACCCTGATATAAATTGGTGTTGATTATTTTTTTTTCTGTTAATCACCTAATAAGTGGCGCTACAATGATGCATTATTCATGATTTTCGCAATTTTTATACCTCAAGAACTAATGCAAAGATTTTCATCAAACTTCAGATTCAATTATACCTTGATATAATTTGGTGTTGATTACGTTTTGATGTAAATCACCCAACATTCGTCATCAGTAGGTTACATCTTTCCCAATTTTTGAAATAGGTCTGTTTAAAAAATTATGTACGGTGATTAATCAAACATCATATTGTGTCATACTTTCATATAAAGAGATCCCTTTTGATCCTCATGATGGACATACGGTTTTAATTTTGGCACTGTCTTGGCGAATTTTGAACTATTAACATGTACACAGATAGAAGAAAGTTTTAAGATTGGCACATTCGACTAGTTTTTTATCGGAACACGACAAAGATTGGAAGCAACTGGTAGCGAGTGGGTTTTTACTTACCATTTGCTTCAAGCTAATTTCTAAAAGTATAAATAATTTTACTTAATCAATCACGGAAACAATCAGCAGCGGTCGCGACAGCTGTGGATGTCACCTTAGGAACCAAAATAGGTCCAAGTCAACAAGAATAGAATAGCCACTCGCCTTTCGCAGACCGCCACAGATGGCGATTATTCGCCACAGATTGGTGATAGATAATATTATTCAATCTTCCATAACCGGATATTTTTTCTAAAACAGATTAAACTAGCATTTTCGCTCTAGATCATGAGGTCTCTGGCAAAAGCAGCTCGTAGAAAGCAGAGCTAATTAACAAAAAACATTTATATTCATTATTCCTTTTGGTAGAAGCCAAAATATATTGCCTAGCTCGTGTCTTTTACCTTTTCTTCAGATTTTTTTCTTAAAATGTAATGTAGGATATGGAAAATATTCTTGCTTAAATTTATATGATTAGCATTTCACAAAATGTTTTATATCATTGACAAAAAATTTTCATCTCTTTTTTTTTAGGAGATATGGGATCGATGATTACAATTGGAATTCATACACAGCCGAAGTATGCTGCAAACGAAACCAGTGCTTTAGCAAGTGTCTACGATTTTGCAGTCAAAAAGTTTAAAGTGAAGGTACATCTGAAAAACATTTTATTATTATTTTATTTTATTTCACTGTTTGCCTCTTACAAAAATCAAGATTCTTTTCACAAAAATATTAAATGATCAATGCTTTAGATACGATTAAAATTTTCACATCCAATAGACAAAAAAAAAGTGGGGGGGGGGGGGTAGACCTGAGTGGTTTAACTTTCAATCTAACTCCCTGTTTTTAACTATAGTTATGTATTAAAAAGTAGATTTGACAGAAAAACAATTATATATTACTGTGCTAATACAAGTATAAATAATAAACAAAAAGCAATTTATTTTACATGATTTAATATATAAAATCCAGATACAGATCTTCTTTCTTGTTACCAACAGCTAAATTTATCTCACTCTTAGATTGAGACAATAGTCTTGTATTTTTTCGTGTTTATTTTGTTCTTATTTCTTTTTCAGGATGCTATTATCATGGGCGACATGAATGCGGGATGTGCCAATGTCCGCATCTCTGATTGGGATAATATCGAACTCTGGAAAAGACCGGATTTTACTTGGCTCATTACACACGATATTGATACAACATTATCCACGAATTGCTGCCCATATGACCGGTGAGTGCTGCATAATCGATGCAAAGTGAAGACTGCTTATAACAAAGCATTTTTTTTTTCGTTATGAGTAGACAACGAATTCCTTTCGTGTCAACAAATTCGTTTATGATTTTTTTTATAGAATTCATAACCGTATTAAGAACAGAAAATTAAGCAGTCATTGTTAATGAAATGTTAGTCTGACATAATTTTTTTTTAATCGGAGATATTACCAGAATTATTTTCAGAAGAGTAAAAAACAATTAATTTTGAGAATTCGATTTTTTTTTTTTTTTTTTTTAAGGGCCAGTGTTAAAAAAACCCGACATTTTCGGCTGTTCTAAATTTTACTCTTAAACATATTTAACCACAAGTATGTTTATCAAATACACAAATACAGTATGTGAGTCTCGATCCAAACTGGCAGTATTATCAGCAGCGGTTGTTTTTAGACATTTGGAAACTATAGATAAAAGTTAAAAATCTTGAAACATGGGCTCCACATGAATTCATCTAACAGAAGCAGGTAAGCGGCTTCAAAAATACATTGTCCTTCAAAAGCTAGGTTTAATTTTTTTTTTTTTTTTTTTTTTTTTTTTGTATCGAATCCTTATGATTGCAGAAAAATGGGTTCTGTATGACAACATGAAGAAAACAATACAATAGATCCATAAAGGGGAGTTACCGAAACATAAGTCATACCCGAATTGCACCCACAGAAAGTTTTGCTCTCTGTGTGGTAGAATGAGAAAATTGTGGTGCATTACTAGTTTTTATTGCGCGACTAAGCATTCACAATTGATGGATACCGTCGTCAGCTGGACGCATGTCACCAAACATCGTTTCCGAAACAACCAGTGAGAGTCGACCATTGGGGTTCCATACTGCTTCAAGACAAGTCTCGACCACATGTGTCAATTGCCAGCATAAAAAAATAAATGTCTTGCAATACGAAATTCATCTCCTGCGTATTATCCACATTTGGTCTCATTCTCATTTTCATATATTTTGTCATTTGACCCAAACGGTTTGCTAATCGTGGTGCAGTGATTGATGCTGTTAGCGATTTCCTTGACCACTGTGATGTAGGTTTCTGCTAATGTGGCATTTTTTTTACTGAAAAGAGTCTCTTCACAGATGACTTTTATTTTGCTGAATAAAATCTATCTAATCCTTTGTTACAGCTGTTTGTTTCTTGATGTCAAAATTGGCCAACAATTATGTAGCAATCTAATATTTCTATCGCGTTCAGTCCGATTATTATTTTAGCAGGTATTGAAAGTGATGGCTGCGGCATTTTATTAATGAAATTTCAAACAATAAGGATTTTTAAATATGGTAAAACTAAAATACGACGAAAGAAAAACAACTAAAATACAAATATCTCAATTGTAAATATTGGTTTAGTAAGTTGGCTAAGATCTACAACAAAGTACACAAAATGTGAGCTTCCTCCGACCTCTATCTCGGATTTTTCATGATGGAAATAAAAATTTAATGGAAATCAGTACTTTTTCCAGAAATACGTAAACTATAATACATTTGTGAATGAGAATCCACTTCTCTTATACAAATTGACTTTTCTTATTCGAATACAATGTCTCTATTTATCTAAATTTCTTTTCCGCATATTACAATCATTAATATATAATTTTATTTTATGAGAATCAGAACACTCACATATTTTTGGCATACGAGTACCTGTAGCAACATCATCTCATCGCCCAACAACAGCTTCGACAAACAGTATATGATGAGTCACTGGCACGGAACAATCGAGTTAGCCTTTTGCTTCGCATTACAACATTCGTCTTTATTACAAAAGATTCTTGATTCAATCCCAGCCAACGCCATTACTTGATTTTTACGTTGGTAACTCGGAAAAGAATTACGCACCCCTTTCAACAGATGGCAGCGCCAAAACGAATTTATACTCAACCTGCAAAGCCTGCAGCAATTAGCCCAATTAGCTAAAGAGCTAAATAAGACAACTTTATCACTAACGGTGGAGTGAATAGCAATGTCATCTCTTGAAACAATAACTTGGACGATCAGTATATGACAAGTAGCTGGTACGAAACTATCGAGCTAGCCTTTTGCTCCGTGCTACGGAACTCATCTTCTGTAGAAAAGGCATGTGGTTAAAACCAGAGCTGCGGAGTCGGAGTCAGAGTCGTCAAGTCGGAGTCGGGCCCATTTTTTGAGAAAAAGGAGTCGGAGTCGGAGTCGTAAAAAAACAACCCGACTCCGACTCCGGCTTTTTTCTTAGACAGTTTGAAGTGAAATTAAACCAACAAAATGTAATTTTAAATCCATAGAAGTAATTTTTTATTGCAATTTTTGGATTATATCGGACTACCCAAGTTAAAGAATCCCAATAAACTGCCCAGTGTACACAGGAGATGAAAATTGTTTTTAATTAAAAGCTCTAGTAGATCCCAGATTATTTGCGAACTAGTAAAGATCTTCTATCTTTACAAGAATAAAGCATTGGATTCTTGAAAAATTTCGATTTCCGGCATTCGATGGATTTATACGTTTTAGAAGATCCTGAACTGAACACGATTTGATAGTTTTTCGAAAATGTCTGTCAGTGTCTGTCACTTCGTGGGCCTGCATGCAACAAAAATTTTGGAGCGCTCTATCTCAAGAACTAATGGATGGAATTTCACAAAACTTTAGATTTTGTTAGATCTTGATAGAAACAGGATCTGATTGATTTTTGGTGTATATCACTCGGCAGGTGGCTTTGCTATGCTGCGTTATTCACAATTTCCACAGTAGCTATATCATAAAAATTAATGCACGGATTTTTATAAAACTTTAGATTCAGTTAGTCCTTGATATAATTAGGTGCTGTAAATTTTTGGTGCAAATCGCTCAATAGCTGGCGCTGCTATACTGCATTGCTCATGATATTGCAACAGCGCTACTTCAAAAACAAATGCTTGAATTTTCATTAAACTTTATATTTAATTAGTTTGTAATCTAGATAAGTATAGTTTGGTGTAAATCGCCCTACAGGTAACGCTGATATGCTGCATTTTTTATGATTTTGAAATAGCTGTGGCTCAATCATTAATGCATGGATGGTCATTAAACTTTAGATTCAGTTAGTATCTGATAGAAGTTGATCCTGATTCGTTTTTGATGTACATCACTCAACATGTAAGCACTGTTATGCAGAATTTTAAGATTTCCGCTATAACTCTATCTCAGAAATTAATGTACTGGTTTTCACCAAGCTTCAAATTCAGTTAGAAGTTGATATAACTTGTTGACTAGATTCTGGTGTAAATCACATAAGAGGTGGCGCTGCTATGCTGCATTTTTCAGGAAGTATTAACATTAGGGTGGAGCGAAAAAAATTTTTTTTTTGAAAATCAAAAATGGGTAGGTGCCAAAAGTTGCCTTTATACTAGTACATCAACTGCGTGAAATTTTACAGCTGAAAAAAAAAAATGGCTTGAGTCTGCGCTTTTGCTCCAAAAATCGAAATTTTGGGTAAAATTTGTCATTTTTTGACATTTTTTCAAAAAAAAAAAAAAAAAAAAAAATTTCTACAGAGCTGGTTAGTATTTAAAAGTGTTGCTTTGAACTTTACATTTATCTGCTTAACATATTTAAACTATAAAACAATATGTTTATTCCCTATAGCTGGAGCAAAACAGACAATTTTAGTAAGAAAACAGCATTACCACTCTATTGGGTCATATAACGAATTGTTGTTTTTAATACAGCTCTTGTTTTCAAAACTACCTTGGACATGCGTCGTGGAGGTGGCTATATTTCCTATACCACCCAGCTCAACTATTCGATCATCTTAGTACAGTGTTTTATTTATACATTGATTTGTGATTTTCTTTATAAAAATTTGGCATATTTTCGATGCTTCCACCTTGTTCATCAGTTCTTTGCATACACATGCTGCTGTAACTATCTTCATGTATATTTTTACAGTTTATACAAAATAATGACAAGCAGAGTAATGCACGGGAATATTATTAAAGGGATCTATTCGGCTATCTATTATATTTATCAAACTTACATTCAGTTGATGAATAATGATCGGAAGTTCTGTTACCACAACATTTTTTCAGTCAATTGTATTTTTTTTACGTAATGATTTGCTTCAAAGATGATTTCAGATATTTCAACTATAAGTATGCCATCATTTATTCTACTTTTGCATTTTTTATATGTTGAGAAGCGAGCTGTTTAATGTGATTATAATTGTCAGCGAGAATTGCAATGAAAATTTGTTCTCCATGTGTAAAGCAACCGCTGTTGTAAATATTTTTTTTTGCATTAGTTTTATGCCGTTTTCTAAGTGTTTTCGTATGCAGTTAATTTCCTATTAACTTTTAGATCCCCTTTTTATGAGTGGACAACATTTGATGGTGAAATGTCCTGGGCATAAACTTATAATGCATTGTACTTTATGAGGGAACGGATGGATATCGACTATAAGTGCTCATTTAAAATTAGGAGAATTTTATTTGTCACTGTGAACCATTTTGCATGGGGTAAGCTTAGAATTGTCTTTATGATATTGAATCATTCGCTACTTCACCTCCAGTGAATTTCCTCTGCGTCAATTATTAGAGAAGTCGATATAAAACGTTCTAAGCTACATGGATTCACTGGATCAATAAGGAAAATCTTTGTCAACGTAATATTCACTTCCAATTGCAATTTTTTTTGTTATAAAATAGAGAAATTATTTTCTCAAATTGAGAAAAAGATACTTAGAACAGACTAGAAATTTCTGTCGGCGATTGCAAAGCTAATTCATAAGGAAAGCTATTTCTCAGAAAGAATGGGGAATAGAAATTTAGAAAACATCTCACAGAAAAGACAGCTCATAAAGTTAATAAAATTTTCCGCTTTATATAAGCACAAATTGGCAATCAGCGTCTATATGTTCACTCACCAAATGTATAATCCAAGTTTATACCGCGGGATGTTTTATACCAAATGTACTACACACCTAAATAATAGATCTAAAATCTTATTAGAAATTACTAGACTACGGAACAACACAGGAAACTACATAAAGCATACTAAAACTTCTTCAGAAATATTGTTGCTTTACACGCAAATTTTGTTTGCAATCCTCTGTGACGATCGTCATAATATTAAACAGCTAACTTCTCAGCATATATTCAATGTAATAGGTTCAATAAATGATGGCATACTAGAAACTGAATTCATACAATCAATTTTTAGGCAAATCATTGCATATAAAATGTAATTGATTGAAAGAATGCTGTGATAACAGAACTTCCAATCATAATGTACTAATTGCATGAAATTTTAATGAAGATAATAGACTGCTGACTAGGTTCAATTAAGAACATACCCAATACATTACTCAGCTTCTCTTCTGTTATACATGGTATAAAAATATACGTGCAGCAGGTCACACCAGCATGATCCAAATCATCCAAAGTCTGTGAATACAAAGAAGAGATAAATTACTTTGATATATAGAAAACTTATACTCGTCTTCGGGAAAAAAATAGCAATTCAATACATAAATAAAACACTGGGCCTAGGTGATTGGGTGGTTGGGTGGTTGAGACGGGTGGGATAATGCAACCACCTCTATGAGTTATATACACAGTAGATTTGAAAACAGCTAGGTAAGAAATGCATTCAAAAGAACATTTCGTTGTACGCTCCAATAGAGAGGTTAACGCTGATTTTTCACAAAAAGTTGTCAAATTTGCTCCAATTATACAGACTACAGATATTGTTTTATAGTTTAAATATGTTAAGCAGATAAATATAAAGGTCTAAGCAACACTTTTAAATACTAACCAGCTCTGTAGGAATTTTTATATTTTGTTGAAAACATGTCAAAAAATGACAAATTTTACCAAAAATTTCGATTTTTGGAGCAAAAGCGCAGACTCAAGCCATTTTTTTTCAGCGGTAAAATTTCACGCAGTTGATGTACTAGTATAAAGGCAACTTTTGGCACCTACCCGTTTTTGATTTTCAAAAAAAAATTTTTTTCGCTCCACCCTAATTAACATGTATGATGTTGAAGAAAGCTCTTAGATTAACACATCTGACTAATTTTCTTTCCTTTCCATTGAAATTTTTCTGCTCTTGAGAGCACTAGTTAACATAAAAATTGCGCAGATTTCCCCTTTTCGAGGCCACGGATCCGAAATAGTAAAATATCCGTTTTGTTATCTCTTTTAGATTTCGGTAATTTAATTTTTCAGGTTTGTAATACGTGAAATTACAGAATTTGTAAAACGGTTTTTTTTTTTTTTTTTTTTTTTTTTCCCCCAAAGCTCTAAGAACTGAATACCGAAATAATGACTTTTTGCCTTATTTTTCTTTCGTTCCCTCATAACTTTAACCAGCATCAACATTAGTATATTAGCTAGCCAGGAGTCGGAGTCGGAGTCGCAGTCGTTAAAATTTCCGGAGTCGGAGTTGGAGTCGGAGTCGGAGTCGAAGTCGTTAAAAATTCCGGAGTCGGAGTCGGAGTTGGAGTCGGCCATTTTTCTTAGCGACTCCGCAGCCCTGGTTAAAACCCAACCAATGCCTGCCATTTTCTGACTCTTACAGCACTAGATTCCCGTAAATAACGAAAAACCCCCATTTTAACTCTTTGGAAATTCTTTAAACGCATTATCAAAATACTTAATAAAAATATGGTACAAAGAAAAAAGTTAAAACACACGGAGCGGTTACAAATACAGAATATAAAATGCACTTATAATATAGAAAGAAAAAAAAAATACTGTAAATATTATAATCAGCGTTATTATTGGCGTGGTTACAACATCTAAAACGGGTAACACTAACACGTAAATACCGAATATTCTCTCTTACCCAATACATCTCACCCCTCTTTCCCCAGAAAATAACAAATTTTATTTCTTTATAAATTTTTTATTGTTAGATTTGTGGTTGCCGGAGAAGACATGGACGAAGCTGTGATCTGGGAATCCATCAATGCTTTTAAATACAGAGACGAGTACGATTTATCGACAGAATTGGTAAGTTATACCTCTCAAAATAATAATAATAATAATCGAAATAATATTATAAATGTAAAAGTCCGTTTGGATGTTTGCATGACAATCATGTCAAGATGGATAAATAAATATCTTTGAAACTTTGCACCCCAATAATATTATTCATGTATATTTCTGCAACAATATTTGTACATTTAATAGAAACATTTACTGGCGAATAAATAATCGGTAGGTTGTGTTGTGTTATTTTATGATGGCCAATTATCAACACGAGAAATATAGACCCTAAAGGGTGAATTTGCTATCCGTGGGAGTCTTTATAAAAGAACTTAACCCGTATTTACGCAAGTAAAACCAAGGTTCGAAGAAAAACACGGAAAACTCTGAACGATTAGGCCGACAAGCGCGATTGGGTTCGAACACAGCCCCTCCTGTCTACCAGCTTCCAGAGCAGAAACCTCTCGGCAACTGGTGGGGACACGAAAAAGGAAGAAAAGGAATAAAAAGGAAATTAATAAGTAAGAAAATATTTCTGCGCTAAAAATGACTTTATATTTAAAATAAACCTATATTTTCAGGTTTTTTCTTTTTAATGACACAAAAAGCATATTAATAAAAATATGTGAATATTAATCAAAATAGAAAAGTTTTTACTAACGAGATATAAAAAATGACATTCTGATAGCCATGAAAAGGCCATCTTTACCATATTTCGATTTAAAGAATTATTTCAAACATTGATTTTTATTATTAACATTATTAAATTAACAAAATCAATATGAAGTGGCTTTATTTTTTTCCAATTAATAAAACTAAAATTTTGATAACAATTCATTCACTTTCAACGTTTCACAATCAATTTCTTAGAACAAGTGGCTTGATACGCGCAATTTTCTCTTATAAAACATCAACTTTAAACTCTGCCGTGTTATTTTTTTAATAATCCAGAACATATATGTATACATACATATATATATATATATATATATATTAAATATATTTATACTACATACATATATAAATATACGTTTAGTAAATACAAAATTTTGCTATAAAAGCAATAAGTTATTTATTACGTTTGACATAATAAATTTGTCTATTTGGCCATGACTAATAAATAATAAAAATAAAAAAATAGTCTTTAAATAGACAGTATTAATCTGCATTGAATTATGCTTTGGTCCGTATCGTAATTCATTAAATTTTCATTAAGGTGTTATTTGTATTGCGATTATTCAAAATGACACAATTTCCAGAGTTTTCTACACTCATATATTAAGTTTAAGACCCTTTTACTTGCACAATTTTTTCTAAATCTCATTCGAATCCATCCTTGACGTCAGGCCCGGATTGGCCAGGTCGGCTGGTCGGCGATCGCCGAGGGCCCCCAGCCCAAAGGGGCCCCGGAGGTCTATCCCAAAATTGGAATATACGATTTTATAATTACTACTTGCATAAGAAAAAAATGAGTATTTACCAGTATTTATATGCGTTTACAATAAATTTTAAGCAATTGACATTTTTTTTCGTGGTAACTTATATAGTTTCGTCGTGTCATGTCATTGGACAGACGGAATAGGACTGCTGCTTAATACTTTGCCCTTTGTGCAGTGCTCATAGAGTCAAATTCAGAGTGCATCGCGATGCTCATTTGTCAATCTCATCGAGTATAGTTGTACCTAATGCAATGGTACCAAGGCAACGATATGAAGAGAAAGAAAAAATGAGAAAATTTTTAAACGTTGAAAAATATTTAAAAAGTTTTATTACTTGGTTAAGACGTTCCACTTCTCAGTCGTACTAGAGGATATGTTGTTCAATGGTTAATTGATGTAGTTTTGTTTATTGGAAAACAAGGCATTGTGTACAGATGGGATAAAGTAGAAGGAGATTATACACTTGACTCTGTAGATAACGATAAAACTTTACTCCAACTGGTCACGTTGACTATAAGTTATGTATTTTTAGAAAATCATGTTAAAAAGTATATTGAAGACAACCAAAAAGAGCAGAATGAAAATAGTTAACAAAAAAGTCATAGGAAAGTTAATTAAAAGACCGACTGGATAAGGCTCTTTGTTGAAATTTTTGTTTCTGAAAACCTTTATCAACAAGTTAGCAACAAGTCTGTACGGGCCGGAATTCCCATGTCCGGGGGATCTTCTGGGCTTGTTTATACTTTCAGAGCTCATTGCGAAGACCTGTACAAAAATCTTCTGAAGAACGCCTCGGTCCGACTCAATTTTCAGAAAAAAATCAGTTTTTTTAACATACAATTAAGATTCTTTTAAAGAATACTACATACATATTTATTAGATACTTTATATTTTAAAACAACAAACAACGAAAACTACTCAATCTTATTACTGTTTTAAAAAAGGTATCAAATGATAATTTTAACTGCAGATGTAAATTCCTGACAAAAATTTGATCAGTCAGCGGTCCAGATTTGAAAACCTACGTATGTATATTGGTTTGCTAGATTATTTCCTTGTTACATCTTCTATTTCAAATTATTTATAAAATAAAACTATTTTTTACAACCTGCATTTCTGTATAGATGACGCTACAAAAAAATAAGGAATAAAAAGTATGACAAACAAGCTATGTTTTATATTTAAAAAAAATGTTGTACAAGCACAGTTAACAGCAAATTAGAAAATAACAATATTGATATGGAAGCAGGGGTGCAAAAATCTAGGCGCCAGAGGGTAGTCTCTCACCACTAAAATTTTAAAGTTTTTTTCGCAGAAAATTTAATAGCATTTTAGCAGGAATTTTACACGAAATATTAGACGAAGAAAAACGAAATAAATTTTGTGGTGAGAAACTGCCTGCTGGCGCCTAGATTTTTGCACCCCTGTATGGAAGTAGAATTATATTCCAAGGAAAAACAAATTTCAAAGAAAAAAATGCGTGATGAAAAATTAATAGACGAAATTGAATCTCCATGGCTTCCTTGAATCTCAACGGCTCAAGATATAAATTGGACCTTTTCAGTGTTTTAGATTGTGCCTGGATAAGTATCGAAGAAAGATTTTGTCAAATTTTTTAGAACATTATTCCTGGTTAAACCCAAAGAAATGTAATGGATTCGTAGTGCTTGATGGTTTTCTTATGGATATCCTTTATAGAATTTCTTAATTTTGTAAAACTGAAAGAAGTAAATTACTGATAGACTTGAAACAGTTTACAGGTCAGCATGAAAGTTTTACAGTGGCTAAAGAAGACTTTGAAAGAAACTGAAAGATATCTTTAAATTTGTTTCTCTGACTAAAACCAATGTTTACAGTGTTTATCATGCATCTTTTCTATTATTTTTGAACTCTCATATTCTGAAATGTTTACAAACCTGTATGTCGCTTATGTGTTTGTTCTAACCATACCTTGTATAAAAGTCATTTGTGAAAGGGTGTTTTCAAAATTTAAAATAGTTAAGAATCGAATTATATCGTCACTGCTCAAAACAATTTAAAGAGCACATGATTTGAATAAAATTACGCAAATACTTCCACTAATAAGTAACGTAAAATAAAACATCCATAGTGTAAAGCGTGATAGAACACAGAGGAAGAAGAAAACTTCACATGAAAACAAAAATTTATGACGTCAGAAAGTACAAAAAAGGAATAAGTGCAGAAATCGAAATTTTACAGAAACGTCTGTTTCAATTTCTTAGTTCTAAATTCAATTACTTTTGCTTTGAGAAAAAATAACTTGAAACTCTCACAACATGATTTACCGGAATTCATGGCTTGACGTATGATCGGGACAGTTGAATCCGGGCAAACCCAACGATGTGTAGTGGAAGCTGTTGAAATCGCAAGAGTCAATTCAAGGCAGTATAATCGATTCTAAGACTCAGAAATTATTAGACATTGATCATGGCAAAGTCGGTCATGCGCTATCACAGAAACCGCTAGCGATATATCCTGTTAACAGTTCATCAGGACGGAATAGACTTCATCAGGGTGATATCTATACACGTAAGTCAGCAGCCTGTATTCTGCTGTTTACAAACAACTGTGCGGCCAAAAGATGATCAGCATTTGAGCATCGAGATTGGAAACAAAGCGGTAGATGTAAAATGCTGTTTACAGACGATTCCTAATTCTGCATGGATGTGATATCCGACGTGTTTTGATATGGAGGGGAAGGGGTGCTCGTAATAATCTCATATTATTGAAGGATCATATTACAGACGGAGTGGTTTGATGGTATGTGCTGGAACCAGCATAAATGGATACATACGAGTCTCCATGTCATTCGGAGTGACACTTGTGCAACACAAAGTTATACAGACGAGATACTGAGATCTTATGCCGTATTTAAAGCTGCAACAATTTCTTATCTCTTTTTTTTTTCTTCCATGGAAGATAATGCGAGATCACGTACAGCTCATATTATGGAGAACATCTTTAAAACTGAAACAATACATCGTATGAAGCAGCCAATATGCTCTCCTGATCTGAATCCAATCGAGTATGTTTGAGATACACACTGACGACGCACTGCAGCGAGATTAAGGCTTCTTTTTATTGTCAGAGACATGGTGATTTCCAGTCTTGGGGAGTGGAAAAATACTCTCTAGCCTTATTGATAATGTCATCTAATCCATGAAAAACATACGTGCGGCAGTTTCATCAGTTCGAGAGGACGACATGCTATATAAAATACTTTGCATCATTCTTAAACAGCATTTTTTTGTCATTCATGTGCAACGATATTGTTGCCCTAAACCATCTTTTGATGTTCTATTCATCGTTTTAAGGAATTTAAGTTCTCTTGCAATTTTGTTCGTCTTTTTTTACGCGTTTGCGTATTGATACACATGTACTCTCTATTTTATGCTCATTCAGGGTTGTCTCCTCTTCAATTTTTTGCTTATTCTCCTATTTATTTATTTATTTATTTATTTTGAGCGGTGTATACTTTAAACCAAGACCTTCTCTAATCATCTCTCTAATCTTCTCTCTATTCTAATCTCTAACTCAACTCTCAAATATTTTTTTCGAACGATCTCTATAAAAGTGCAGTTTTATCCAAAAAAACATTTGATTGAAACTGACAGCTTGGCATATGAAAAGCGAAGTGGTCATCCCGGTAAAACAGTTAATGACAGCCAAATGCTTTGCACATAATAACAATAATCTGTACAGTATTTGGCGACTTATCACCTGCGCCTGCTAACATTAAAGTTGGAAATTGGACGCATGGGTGAAGCGGGTAGCCTGGAACTGTTGATGGCAGTCCCATGACTTACAATCCAAGAGCCGACCGCACAAAACCCTATGTCACGGAACACAAGGAAAAAAATCCTTTGTTTTACGGAAGAGTACTAATGGAGGAATCTATGATCCATGTCTGATGAAAGCGAAGTGGAGCATAAGCAAAAAATTAATACCACTAGTGGTTGACTCGTAGGATTAGCATTGTGTTTTCCTGCACTCAGTTTTCCATGTTTTCATACTTTTGATTATACGGCAAACACAATGCAAAACCTACGAGTCAACCACTAGTGGTACAAATTTTTTGAATTATGCACCACTTTACTTCCGGCAGACATGGATCATTAGATTCCTCTATTACTACTCTTCCATAAAATAAAGGCTTTTTTCTTGTGCTCGATGACATAGGGTTTTGTGCAGTCGGCTCTTGGACTATCAGGCTTTTATTATAAAGAGGATGATTCTATTCTTGCTAAACTCCCCGGTAAGGGCCCCTTTTCAGTCTCTTGCCGAGGGCCCCCAAAGGAGCCAGTCCGGGCCTGCTTGACGTACATATAATAATAAATTCATGAGAAAGATGTCAGAGTTTAATTTTATTTTGATGTAGGCTGATACTCGGTAATTCGTTCATATGAGATTGAAAGAAGACCGAATGCCACTCATTTAGCAAAATATCCCCTATGGGCAATTCCATGCGAATTCGTTTGTCTGTTACCCAGCTAAAAATTGGTATGATTGTTGGCCACCGGTATTTTCGTAAAGTTTGCTTCGTTTTATTCAATTGATGAGATCTTCAACAAAATAAGTCACATTTTTCCGACATCAAATACTGGTAGCCAAAAATCGTAGTACGTAACAGACAAACAAGTTCGCATGGAAATAGCCCTATGGAAAAGACAAGAAAAAAAATCTTAAAAAATCCCAATAATTATACGTTATTATTTCTCCCATTAATTACCAGTTTTTAAGACTTTATAAAACAAGATAACTATTAATTACTTTAAAAGTTTCAATATCTATTTTTTCTGTTAGAATATTACTGTGAAATTGAAAAAATTTCATAATATTAAACAACAGTGTAACAACCGATACAAGAATGGTTATTTTCCATATTCGAAGTACTTGTGTCATAAATGACGCGGTATTTTTTCGACGGCTGAAATTTATAAAGAAACTTATCGCTTTCTCGATACAAAGAATTCATTTCTTGACTATGGCCACGTACGAAGTTGAACCATTGAATTTACCGTAGATTTCGACAGCGACGTAGAATGTTTACGTGGGAAATAATGAGTTTATAAAATACTGATGATTTATTTAATTTCTTGGACAGCGAAAAAAATATTATATATATCTTTATTATTTTCAATGCAATAAAAGAAAATGTTTTTTTATTTTTTTTTTATTTCAGTCACTAGCTGTTTCAGATCACTGGCCCATTGAAGTGAAATTAAGAGGAGGCAGTAAGCTATGAAATTTATTTAGGTGGTGGGAAATCTTAATAAAAAAATATGTTTCTTGAGTATTACTTTTATAAATAGCTATACATTTTCTTTGAATGAATCATCATTTTCTTTTAATTTTCTAACTCTATGAAAAGTTTTTACATTGTATCAAAGTTTAATAAAAGTTTGTTTTGTGTAATTTAGAAATCAACTCTTATGAAAATGGAAGTCAATGAAAATTAAAAGAATATCGGCGATATAGTGAGCTGAATTTCAGTTGCTTTCTAAAAGTATTTCGATGATAGGTAATTTCGGCAAATTATCATTTTTTTATTTTTTATTGATTTCTTAATCCATCTTAGAAGAATCACCAGAACGAATACATTCTAACAACGACAACAAAAAACAAATTTAAAGCATCCGTACCAAAGTTAAGCGTGGACACACATTAAATGTTAACTCATTTCTTGGAAGTTAATTTTAAGGCCCCTGTCCTCGCTCGAGGAAACGCTCGCGAGCTAATGCAATTCCTATGGGGAAGCATTTTTTTCTAATAACTTTTTCGTATTTTGACATTTTTGAATTTTTTTTTTTGCATTAGATAGCTGAGGTGCATGCCGACAGCGCACCTTTTTTACTTTTTTGATTTTGGTTGCAGATATTTTTTACAAAGTTAGTTTCACTTTCAAAACCGGTTTCGAAACTGAAAGTACCTTTAAAAAAAATATCTGCAACCAAAATCGAAAAAGTAAAAAAGGTGCGCTATCGGCATGCACCTCAGCTATCCAATACAAAAAAAATTATTCAAAAATGTCAAAATGCGAAAGAGTTATTAGAAAAATGCTTCCCCATAGGAATAACATTAGCTCGTGAGCGTTTCCTCGAGCGAGGACAGGGGCCTTAAAAAATGATATTTATGGAAAATTCTTAATAATCCAGCGACTTTTAGAAAGTAAATGAAATTGAGTATACTATATCTCCCACTGTTAAAAATCTGTACCATTTGCGGCATTGCCATTCCTCTGCTCTTATAGAATATCTCTATTTTGGCCAATGGAAATGCTCCATAATACAATGAAGTAAACGTTTTTTAATAAAAGTGGTGGAGTGACGCTTCAGCAAATAGTACAGATTTTTAACAGATACGAGATCTTTTTGAATTTCCACGATAATCGACAGGTCTTTATATTTCAGCTGCCCTATATTGTTGACTACTCACTGTAAAACATTTGTGTAACGTTACTCCATAAAACTGGTGGCAGCCTTGCTGCCTCCAGTTTGGTGGCGTGTTTTAACCGATATAATCGGTGTAACATTGCAATGTTACACCAGTAATGCATGTTTTTATTACACTATTATGTAAGTGAAAAATTACTCAATGAAGTGTAAATCGTAGCTGCCACCAATTTTATGGAGTAATGTTACCACAAATGCTTTACAGTGCTACTTTGTCAAGATTTTTTAAACTTGGTTGAAAACCCTGCATGTTATGCAAAAAAAAAAAAAAAAAAAAAAATAATAATAATAATTTTTTTCAAGAAACTTTTATATTTCTATGAATATACGTGCTATTTTAATATAGGATATTCCAGGATTATTGGGACAAAATTTAATGGGAGGTAGGGGACATCACAAGGATTAAGATTTGCATAGCAACCGATGGTCGGAAACGGGTTCGTTCGCTGTTAGGTGGTGTTAACTTCTGCAGACTCAAATATCTCTAATATCTGCAGATTTTCGAATCTTTTTGCAAGAGATGTTACCAAGCATGTTGTGACAAGCTTGGTAAGGTTACCACAATATGTCAAACGCTATGTATGGTTTCAACATGATGGGGTACCTCCCCATTATGGCAGATATGTTCATGAACATTTGAATCAGGTGTTTAATCACCGATAGACTGGCCGTTATGAACCGGCCTGACCACGCTCTCCTGCTTTAAGCAATAGTTTTCTTTCTTTGGAGTGCACTGAAAAGTGCTGCGTACGCAACGCGGATTCCGATATGGATCTGGTTTCAAGACTCGTCTGTACTAGAGAAACTGGACCTAGTACCAAAGATTGTAGTTTCTCTAGTCTGTGCTGCTGCGGATATCCAACAAAATCCTGGTTATTTGAGCGAGACCGTCAATCCATGATCCGACGTGTAATGATGCATCGATAGCAATTGTGGAAACTTTGAACATCTTTTGTGATATTTCCGCATATCATCTATCACAGCACATATCATATCTTTCACCTGTCAATTATTTCAGATAATCTCAGTCTTGTGTCTCTTTGTCCCTTGTACCTATCATACTACTTTCCCATGACGTTTCCGATAAATGTATCTATGCAAATCTGAATCCTTGTGGTCTCCCCTATCTTCCCTCAAAGTTTGTCACAATAATCCTTGGGCACCCTTATTTTAGTTCGAATTTCAAACAATAGGTGGCGCTGACGGCGATTGAAGGCCAGGTGATCAATTGTAAATGAAGTGCCGACCTGGCCTTCAATCGCCGTCAGCGGCACCTATTGTTTGAAATTCGAACTAAAATAAAAAATTACGGTAAAAAAACTCCTGACATTATACATAAACTTCCTGCAAAATTTTTTTAAATAGCTGTCACCGTTTGCAAGTTATTGAATTTTAAAATCCATCAGTCATTTTTGGGACACCCGGTATATAAAAAACACATTCCTTTAAACAAAATTAAAATGTTAGACCTTAAAAAAGAATGTAATTTTTTTTAAAAATGAAATTGTCATTATCCTTTCATACAATATGCCAAAAAAAAAAAAAAAACTTTTTATTTAAGCTTTTCAAAATTTAACAAACTTTACATGGAAAACATTTTATTCTCCAATAAAAAATAAATTTACCTATTGAAAATTTGAATTGTTTTTGATGGATTATTTCTATATCTCAGACAATCAAAATCTCACATTTTGTGACACTCACCCAAAACACAATCTTTGCAGGCTTGTGTTCTCATTTGTTAATTCATTATCACCTCACTTTACAGCTTTTATATTTTTCAGCATCCAAAGAAGCAGAACACAACGTGAAACCGAGTTTATGCCTGACTGTGACAGATGAACGAAAAACTAGCATTTCTGAACAAATTCAGAAACAGAAAAAGACATTCGGATTCGAAATTAACGCAGCCGATAACTTCGTGAATCTGTATTCGGAATCTTCCGTCAGCACAGAAGTTTTGCAGAATCTGCAAAAACTTGGCAACAAGTATCCAGAATTAGTTCCCAAAGAAGTTGTCGACGCGATTGTTTACAAAGATGCTCACGGTGCGCTGGAAGACAGGTCCTCTCACAATGATGTAGAGCACACATCTTTTTCTGTTAATGTTTATTATGATATGGAGGAAGAATCGACTACTGTAAATTATTGTACAGCAACTACAATAAACTAAAAAATAAATCTTTTGAAAATAATACAATCTTAGATTTATTTAAAGCAATATAAATACACAATGACTCGATATTTTCAGAGCCCATATTAGGTTTAAGTTTAGGGTTACATTTAACAAACAATGACAATGTTCTTTTCTGATTTCTAGTTTGTATTTCAATACTTTTAAATATTTTATATGAATAAGATATCTTATTTCCCATTTTCAATATTTTTAAACATTTTATATGTATAACATATCTGATGTTAATGCCTGGCGTCATACTTTCCGGGTTCCCATGGCGCCAGTTTTTATACTTTATTGTCACTATTTTCTCAAAACAAAACAAATTTACATATAACTTAACAACATGAGCAGGAGAAATATTCTGCAATTTTATTCTATTAAATAGTGCCGATAAAACATTAAAATTGGCTCAGATTTGAAACCTGTACTTTTGTTCTTTTTCGATTTTGACTGCTTTTTATTTTGTCAGAGTACACTTTTAATTTTGGAGCCTTTTCCGAAAGTAAAAATATCCTCATAAAAAAGACAACAAAACAGTACAACAAAAGTTGAAAAAATAGAAGAATACAATCTCAGATATTCAATGAAAAAAAAGTAAAAATAAAAATATATAGCAGAAAAATATTGAAATGCAAACGAGAAATTTGAAAAGAACGGTGTCATTAGTTCATTATAGCTTACGAAGTTTCTTCGTGTGACTAATACAGGCTTTTCATTTTAATGATGAAACAACAGCAAATGAAAATGAGGTTCAAAGACAAATTAAATATTGAAAATAATAAGTAAATTATTTTTCTGCATTTTAAAATATTTCAACAAATTTACATAGTGTTTTTTTCTGGTAGCAAGATTTTTTAAAAATTAATATCATAGGCTAAATTATACGAATATTGACATCTAAATGAATATTGCCATAATGTAACATACATTTATTTAAATAAAGAAGCTCTATTGCAGTTTTAAATACTTTCTGCTGATTTGGAGGTCTACATAATTTTCAGATCTTAAGGCTCCTATCTCCGTCAGGTGAAGCTCTTTCGAGCTAATACTAATCCATATGGGTTTTTTTTTTCTAATATCTTGCTTGCATTTCGACATTTTTAAGTAATTTATTTAGCAATGGATAGTAGAGGCCCGTCTGTACATCGCTTCGTTTGTACTTTTTCGATTTTGGTTGCAGATATTTTTTAGAATGACACTTTCTTTATCGGAATCGGTTTCGAAAGTGAAAGTAACTTTATGAAAAGTATCTGCAACAAAAATCGAAAAAAGAAAAAAAAAAAAAGAGTGATGTAGAGATGGATCTTAATTATCCAAAAGAAAAGGAAAAAAAAACTGCCCTAGGATTAGCATTACTTCGTGATTGTCATCGCTTGCTGAGACAGGAGCCTTAAGACCATCTGCTAGCTTCTGGGCCTATGAGCCCTGCAATCAATGAACTTTGCACATTTGAATCTACTTTATATTATTCCTAAAAGAAAATTCTTTAAACTCTCTGGAATCTGCAAGACATTGACTGTCTCTGCAAGAGCTAGAACTTGAGGTTGTCTCTTGAATAATTTTCTTAAGGAACATCGGCACAGATGCTTTAAGGACCTTGGGCTATACTGGAGAGCATTTTCAGCTTTAAAGAGACTTTCATGAATTTGTACTATCCTTTGTATACCTTCTTCGTAGTTTTCATTACAAAATAAGCACCTCAAGAAACTGTGAACTTCTTCTTTTGTGAGTAAGGGTTCTGAAATGATTCTGAAATGCAATATGATGCATTTGATGTAGTCGTCAAGAAATGCGTCTTTCTTCCACTTTAAGACTATTGCTGTGAGTGTAAAAGTTATCAGAAGGATTCTCCTGAATCCTCTTTCGATTGGTTGAGATTCTTTGTTTGCATGTCTTAGATAACCATGTGTACAGTGCAAGTCATGCAGCAGGTCCTTCACCAGTTTTTTGAGATTCGGTGGCAGATTAACACCTTCCATATAGTTGAATTCGTACCGCTCAGCAACATTGCTACAAATAAGATAAAGTATTTAGATTATTTATAACAATTAAAAAATATATATGAAAAAAAAAAAAATCCTGCCTGATTCACAAATTCAATTTACGTAACAGAATGGTTATGGATAATAAATAATGTTGATTCTTAAATTATTCCCATGCTAAACATTTGTTATTTAATACAATCAGAGATTAAACAAGAATGAAAAATTTTGGTTGAGGAATAGATTAGAAACACTTTCCAACAAATTTAGAATACTATTAGGAAACTTCACGATTTACTAAGGTGAAAAATAATGGCCGAATGAACAATTTGAAAAACGCATAACAAACTTGATAACCCAATTTCTACTTTACCACGAATAGTCGGGAAATTTTTTTACGATTTTTTTGTGCAATCCTCTATATGATCTATCGATCAGTATGTGTACCACAAAGTATAGCAAAAGTTAGTTCAGTTAGACGCACAGCGCAGCTGAAATTTTCATTCAGCAATTTCTGCCAATAAACGGATCTTATTGAAAAGTTTCCTGCAGCCCTGTATATATGGAATTTATTCAAACCAAGTAACATTTAAAAAATAATTAAATTTAAAAATGCATACTTCAACTTAAAACGCATTTCTAGCAATTATCGTGCGTAGGCTTCAATAGTTCATGTATTGCACATTAACTTCTGTAACCAATTCATTTATTTTTTTGTAAATGAATGATAAATTCTATGTTCATCGCGTTCTATTATAAGAATCTACGGGTGATCCAGAAGTTCCGAGAGTTTTGAAGTGTTAATAATTCGAAAACTATGTAGAATAGGAAGATGTGGTTTTCAGATATATGCTCAGATAAGTGCGGGATTTTCGTTTATAATGAAGTGTTTTTAAAACAAATAGTTAACATTTTTAGCAACAGGTAGCGCGAGTATATAACATCGAAAGTTTTTATACCATACGTTATAAGCAGATGAGTTCATTGCGCAACATCTTTCCTAAAATTATTGTTCAGATTTCTCTTTTAGGGTTGTTAATGCTCAAACTCTTTTTCGAAGGTTAAGGAAATTGCATTTAAAAGGAACTTCGATACAAAATTTGATATGTAATTGCTAAGTTAAAAAACGCTTTGTTTGCATGACAAAACTTTGTTAGTTAAGCAGTTTTACAAAAAGGATGAGTCGGCAAGTTTAGCTTTGCGTTCTTATAAGTACAACGCATGGAATTAAAACCGAAAAAAGACCGATGACCCTTACAAATCTGAAGGCAATGACAAAAAGGTTTCAGGAAATAGGCTCATTGGAAGATCTCCAAAAAAGCGGAAGACCTCAAATGTCACGAAATGTCACCTGTTGCAATCGTAAATGAGGTAGAGCTCGATGCCGATACTCAATCCACATCGTCAGCACATGTTGAATGCAGTGCACATGCGATTTAACGACGAACTGAAATTTCTTATGGGACCGTATGGCGATCACTAAGGATCATTCTCAAGAGATATCCGTATAAAATTCAGCATGTGCATGAATTAAAGTCAACTGGTTTTATAGCACGTCAAGAATTTGTTAATTGGGTTTTTGCAAAAATGGGGAATGATGCGGACTGGATTTCAAATGTTTTGTTTACAGACGAGGCACACTTTTTCCTACATGGAAGCTTGAACACGCAAAACTGTCACACATGGACAAAAGAAATTCTTCATGTATTGTTGGAAAAACCTCTTCATGACGTAAAAGTGACTTTGTGGTGCGGATTTACAACTTCTTTTATTATTGGCCCTTTTTTCTTCGAGGAAATCTCCGGTAGTAGATTGCAAACAGTTTTCGTGACAGATATGCAACGCTTCTAAAGCATAAAGTCATCCCTCATTTGAAAGAGAGAAAAGCGCCCCATTCCATAACATTCATGCAGGATGGAGAGCCACCTCTCATCGTTTCTCCTGTCACGTTGATCCTGAGGCCTATGTTTGGAGATACCCATGTCCTGAGTCGCACTTTTCAGCACGAAAGGCCTCCATGATTTCCAGATCTTACACTTCGTGACTTTTGGTTGTGGGGATACTTGAAGTCTCATGTGTACAGAGATCAGCCTATGTCATTGACCCAGCTGAAAGATGCTATACTCCAGAACGTTTCAAAGATACCCCCTGAATTGCTTTTTAATCCTGTGCAGGCTGTTTTACATCGTCTCACGGCGCTACTTATGAAGTCATATCATAGCAATATTATTCTAACCATTTCAGTGCCACCTGTAGGCAAAATATATAACTAATAATATATATATATATATATATATATATATATATATATATATATGTTATTAAAAAAACGAAATCCCACAAGTTTTTAAGAATTTCTGAGAAAACCGCATCTTTCTATTGTTTATACTTTACTAATTATTAGCATTTAAAAACTTCCCGGAACTTCTGGATCACACTGTATAAGTAATACTTCAGGACATTTTTACTTAACCATTTTATACAAATTAATTTTCACAAACTAATTTTCACGGATTGTGTGATAGATTTAAATTAATCAGTCACAAAATAATGCATAAGCTCTTGCGAAAGCGGTGGATGAGGCCTCGGGAACCGAAAATTTCTCAGTCAAATGAAAATGAATTTTAATCTGAGTACAAAAAGATTGTCGCAAGTTCTGATAGTTTCACGCACTTTTTTGTAATCGGATAATATTTTTAAAATAAAGCAAATTAGCAGGCTTTTTTAGAACCTGCAAGATCTGGACAAAGATTGAAGAGAGTAGTTCGTACGGGGTAGAACCACTAGTTTTATTTTAAAAAGGAAATTCAAATGAATGATTTTTTGGGGGGGGTAAAATGTAGATAAATGTTTGTCACATGTATTTAACATTATCATCCTCAAAATTTGACCTTTTCTACTCTATGAAGATTTGTGGGGAAAATGCATAAACTCCACTAATTGTTAATTTATCGGTTTATGGAACACAGAATGCACAGATTCCCGTTATATTTCGGAATAATCTTCCGTAATGTTAAGTTTATGGACGTTTGATGTATTCGTATATTTAAAATATCTCACCAGGAAATTAATATAGATAATTTATCTTTTCTGTGTACTTTTCTTAAAGGATGTCTCTTTTTTTATTGGTTCTCAAAATATCTCTAAAATCTTTGCTTCGTTTAATATTTTATGTTTTAAAAGCTGACGAACTGTGTGTAAGATTTTAGCACTTCATATAAAATTAAGTCTTTAGGAATATTTGAATTTAGGAAAATTTGGATTTGAATATTGAATTTAGGAAAATTTTGAAAACTAAGAAAAGCAGAACCATGTTTTAAGAAGTGTATACAAAAAATAGAAGATTAAAAATATTATTTTCTCGAGGAGAAATTTTAAATATACGAATGCATCAAACACCCATAGACTTTACATTAGTGGAGGGTATTCTGAAGCTGAGTGAACAGCCGCCTTAAGGCGGATGGTCTCTCATTTTCCGAATTACCATCCGTAATATTAAATCTATGCACGTTTTATACATTTTTATAATTAAAATATCTCCTTAGGAAATTAATATTTTTAACTTCTATTTTCAGTGTCCTCTTCTTTAAGTATGCCTATTTTTCTCTTAATTCCAAAATATGTCTAAAAGCTGACGCTTAATTTTACATAAAGTGTTAGAATTTTACTCCCAGTTCGTCAGCTTTTAAAACATCGAATATTAAACTAAGCAAAGATTTTAGAGATATTTTGATAACCAAGAAAAACAAGTAAGAATGCTTTAAGCATAGATTATGAAACACTTCCCAACACTTCCTGAAATCGTTTACAAAACTTCGTTATCTAGGGAAATAAAGTATTACTGTCGACTGCCAAATATGTATTCCAATACTTTTGAACAGCCTTGTTCAAATCTGTCGGTTGATACAGTAGACTATATAATGGGGAAATTTTGTTTGGATAGAAAACGCCAAACTAGTTTTTAAAAAAATTTCGCAGTTTATACTAATAAGTGGAAACATAATACTACTTGAATACTTTTGTTCAGCTCTCAGTACTTTTAATACACGAAAATATTTCGCTAAAATTTAGTTCAAACAAAAATATTCTTTAAACTAATTAAATCACATTTCCAGAAATTATCATCTAAAGGCGGCCTTGTTCTTTGAGTGACCCTGTTTATAATTTGATCTATATTCTACAAAAATTTCTTAGTAAACTGCTTCTTGTTCAACTTAAAAATGCGTAACTTATTTAAAACCACTTTTAAGTAAATTGCGCGGATATTCAGTAACCTTTCCGAGATCTTTTGTGTAACCCTGTATATCTAAATTGTGTAACTATTAGCAAACAATATTTATACACTCCATATAATGTGCATACATTTAGTGAAACTTAAAAGCGCATATCATGTTTAAAAATGCATTTCATCCATCCAACAGCCATCACCCATAATATACAGTACTTTAGATAGAATATACTATTTGAAATCATTGGTGTGTGTCTGTAAATGCTATGCACTTCGTATTATGCATAAAATAACTCATATTAAGCCTCAGCGACGTATATCAATTAGATTACACATGAAATCGGTTTCCATAATTAAAATATGTCGCAAACAATTCCCGCCTTTATTATTGTGTAATGGAATTCTTTTGAGTGGCCCTATAAATGAATAATAACGGTTATTTTCACTGCATATTTTAGTTCACTTTGCGAATCCATATAAATATGAATATGTTTGACCGGATGTAACACCTATAAAATTTATTTGAAACGATTTTTCCTTTATAGGCTGTGATGTAATGAAAAACTTTTGACTGTCACTGTAAATAAACTAATCATGGTAGAAACTTCATTTTCAATATGGTTTCTGCTAGGGTAAGCGTCAATAACATTAAAACATTTCATGGCAATCCGAGTATATTTAAGAGAGTTAGAGCGCGGACAGACGGACAGACAAACCGAAAGCATAAACACTTTTCAATTTTGTTGGAAAGTGTTAAAAAGAGATATCTTTTAGGAAGAGAATACTGAAAAAAGAAGTTAAAATATTAATGTCCTGATGAGATATTTTGAATATAAAAATGCACCAAACGCCAATAGACTTAACATTAGTGAGGGGAATTCGGAAGCTTGAACAGCCGCTTTAAGGATTTAAAGATGTGCCCAGGATCGAGTTACAATGATCACAATAATTTTGATTCTTTTCCATTTTTAACACTTTCTAACAAAGTTAAAATGTGTTTATGGATTCGGCTTGTCTATCTGTCCTCCAACTCACATAAATATAGTCCGATTTACATAAAATTCATGGCTGTTATTTGATTTGATTGTGGCATGTTAGGTGTTAAAAAATGAATGTGTAGCACTTGAGGTTCATTTATACGAACACTCAAAGAATTCCTTCAGATTACGGTGTATGGGAGTAAATTGTTTGCGGTGATATTTATTTTAAAGATATACACCGATGATCAATTTGATCATTGATTATTTTAAAGATATACTATTTTAAGCATACTGAAATTTATACATATCACAGAAGTGACTAAATGGCGCTTATTAGAGAATGTGGTGTGAACATAATTTTTTATTCTTTACAGAGATACATAAAATAATTAGATTACAGATGAAATTGAACTATTGAAGTCTATAAACAATAATTTCTGATAATGCGGTGTGAGTTTTAAAATTGAACTAGCTTTTTTGACTATTTGGAAAATAGTTGTTGTCCACGGTAGAGAATTTTAAAATCTACCGCATATTTGAATCTTTGTATTGGTTGATTTCCGCAACTTATTCGTTTTCTGATTGGTCCATGATTAATATCCAAAAATGGAATACTTCTGTTGCCACAATGACAAAAAAGTAATAGAAACTAAAAGCAAAATAATAATTTGAAAACAAATTGTGATAAAGATTTCAAAGAAATTTCATTTAAAAGTCCATTTTTATTCTCTACGCAGCGGTGTAAAAATTTTAAATGTGGGATGTTTAGAAGTTAAACAATTTGCAGTCTCGAAAATTGTAAAACTGAAATTTCATTAAAAATTTGTTTGTGAGGGGTCCAGGAATATTAATGTTTAATCCATGTCGTACGTAATATGAGGTGTTCAGAAGTCAGTCTGATTAACTCCATCCAATGAAAATGCATATTTTAAACAGTTAAAGTTGTATATCAATAAACTACTGTTTTCTTATCATTGGTCTAGGAATATACATATGTAATATACCACTCGTTATGATCATCATAAAATTTATGTTTATTATTATTATAAATTTAAATATAGAATTTATTTATAAGTCTTTAAAATTTTAATTTTTGAAAATATCATTTTCCAAATAGTCATAGTAATTTGTGAAATAACATTTTTTTATTTAATGTTGCTTGGTATGTGTAAATACTATCCACCAGGACGGTCCAACGCGGCGCCCTTTGAGTGCTTTCTCGGCGCCCTTTTGAAGATTTCCTGTTACTAGCCTTTTAAAAAAAATTCCAATTAAAAGCGTACTTTGTTTAAAATCCTTGATATTTACTTCAAGGTTTTTTATTTATTTATTTATTAATTTTTAAATCTTACGCATGAAAAATAAAAACGTACTTTAAAAATTTAAACATGTGTTATTGTCTTTTTTCATTAATTTAATCTTAATTAGTTAATCTTTGAAAATTGGTAAGAGTAAGCAATAACTTTTTTAATATGTTAAGATGTGGAATGTAGTAAAACAACTCCCCCTCCATCTCCTTCGTTTATAAAAATTCAGTATTTTTTTTTCTTGTTGCTGATACTGTTAACTAGGCACATTGCTGTTTTATTAGACTGCTAAAGCAATGCAAATTTCTCTCCACTATCTTTGACATTTTAAGTATTTTTTATCATTTTGTTTAAAAAAAACTATAAAATCATGTTAAATGATTTCCATCACGGAAAGCTCATCCAGGCTATCTCGTTGGAGCAAGCCGTGAATTGATCACTAACATACCAGTCTTTATAAAAGCATGTTTGTGTCTCAGAAATAAGTCAAGGGATATTTTTGTGTCTTACTAAACTAAAACCTAACACTTAATATTTTATTTATTTAATCATGATTAAAGTTTCTAGTTCCTTCCACTGAAACTTTTTAGAAAGTCCTTCACAGAAAAATGTATAATTCAAAATTTACTATTACTTACAGTTATTTTGATTTTTTTTCTTTTTACACACAGCTTTAGATCTGCATAGAACATTTATGTCATCTACTTACTACATGCATTTGCAAGTATATATCGCTACTAATACTGTGAGGTAATTTTGGAAGATCTGCAGCCTGTTAATAATGGCGCTCTTCACGGTTTTTCAAGAACTGAAATGCGTCCCTGCTTAGTGAAAGGCTGGACAGGCCTCCTATAGATCATGTACAGGTTTGCAAAAATGTTTTCCAATACATTTCCGTTCATTCGCGAAAACTGCTGAATGAAAATTTTTAACAGTGCTATCCGTTTAACTGGACAAACTTTTAGCATACTATGTAGCATACATAAAATCTGTAGATTATATACAGGGTTTTACAAAACAATCAGATATTTTCCAGACTCTTAATGATAATAGCAGAAATTGGGGATTTTTTAATGCATTATGCGCTTTACAAATTTTTAATTTAGAGATCATCTTTCACTTTAGTAAAATGCAAAAATTTGTTACTGCATATTGATTGTGTTCGAAAGTATTTCATAATCTATGATGGACACATGATTTTTCGTTATTGTTATTTATTTCATCCTGGATGTCTGGAAGATTAACTCGAGTAATGCCTTGAGGGTTTTGTGATTATTAGAATAAATAAAAATAATTTTACTCTCAATCATTGTTATCTCTTAGTGTTAATTATTAAATTATGTGATAAAAATAAATTTCACTGTTTTATTTTTCTCCCCTCAAAAAGTACAGAAAATATTTCAAAAGGACTAAAACCGTCTACCACATCAGAGCCGCAGCTAGAAGTTAATAATAGCTGGGGGGGGGGGGGGGGGCAGGCTCAAGAAAATGTAGTGGCTCATATTTTTTCTCTTTCTGTGTGGTTTGTGACGCAGAAAGATAAATTAGTGCGTATTCACACTGTAGTTACTGTGTTTTTCATTAAACTGTTGTAATAATTTCATTTTATGCTCATAAAAGAATAGGATGATGAAAAATTCGAGTCTATAACTAGTGCAATATTAAACATCATGTTTGTTTCATATGTGCAAATAGGATGAGCGACTGTTGAAAAACTTATTTTAGTTACAATTTAGTATTTCTGCAAAACTGTGAAAAGACTTCAAAACTAAATTAGATTTTTGAACAGAATTTAATTTGGATTTTCGAAATATAAACTCATTTAATGACCTTGGAATAGTGACCTTTTCAAGGGGTGGCTCAAGATGTTTTAGGGGGGGGGGAGCTGAGCCCCCCTTAGTACTCCCTTAGCTACGGCCTTGTATCCCATCCAGAAGATATTAGCTTTTAAATTTTCATGACGTGCAGTACTCATTTTCATTCATAAGAGTGTTTTTCGTTAATGAAGATCCTGGAATTTATTTAGGTGACAATATTAAATTAATAATAATAATGATAATAATTTTTTCTTCTTAAACTCTTTCTTATTGCTTAAGATCTTATGATAATACTAATAATACTATTCTAATGGAATAAATATTATTAATAGAATGAGGGGGGGGGGTAGTTATCGAATGATACATGAAAAAAGATTTAATACGAGTAATACTATTGACGGCTTAAACGCCCTTTTAGGTGCGTTCGTAATTATGTAAATACGTAGCACCGATAGTTGTAGTTCAATTCGTCCATCTGTCCGCATATAACAACGCAAAAAATACCGCACTGAATCGTTTGAAATTTAAAATATATAATTATTATATAATTGTATCGAGTCATTTCAAATTTTATGAAAATTGGATGTATAGTTCAATTACAGGGATAATCAAAAATATCACGTTACATTACGGTCAATGGGGGGGGGGGGGAAGCTTGAAGTGCATTTTAATGCTGTTACTCTCTATCGAACATAATGAAATTGCTATGCATCTTTGAAGTATATACTATAATATGCATTCTGTATAATCTGTGGCACAAAGAATATTTGTTATTCATTTACAGGTCCACACAAAAGTATTCCATTACATATTGGTGTAGGGGGAGCATTGCTTCAGGCGTATTTTAATTGTACAGTAAAACCTCTAAATAACGGACACCTCGGGAACACGGAAATTGTCCGCTATTCGGAGGTGTCCGCTATTGGGAAAACCTCAGAGATTCAAAAATCTCTAAGAAATGTTTAATGCTTCATTAATTGACTTTTATATGTCCTAAAACCTCTATTATATAACTAATCAGAAATTAAAATTATTTTTAAGCAATAAAATTGAATAAAATTGCGAACAGTTTTTTCCACTGTTTATTATATTCTTGAGAAAAAAAAAATTGTTACAAAAGTTTACTTTTGATCGCGATTACATGCAATTTGTTCTTCTATGTGACGTTATTGGACATTGCTGTGTTCCGGGCGGGGAGGGAGGAATTACACTTTTTGACCTTTAAAAGCATAAAATTTCAAAATATTCTTAGGTGACATTTCAATTCTCTGGGCAATTCAATTCCTTCAGGGCAACTGAATGAATTTAGCACTGAACGTGAGGGAGGGGGGTGGGGTGGATTATTCCCAGCTGTTTATCAAGATTTATCTGTTATCACAAAATTTGTGACACATTGTCCTGATAAATTCAGAGGCTTTTTTTCATTTTTTTTTTTTTTATACTTTTTCATCCTTTATCGCCGAATAAAGTGTCCGCTATTCGGAATGTCCGTTATTCAGAGGTTAAACGTACAAAAATTTAGGTTTTGGGAGTGGGGATTAGAAAATTGTCCATTAAATAGAGGTGTCCGCTATTCGGGAGTGTCCGTTATGGAGGTTTTACTGTATTAAACTACTTAAACATTTTATGAAATTGCTATATGTTACTGAGGATTACTACAAGTTACTTTTTGTATAATAGAAAACAGACAGTATTTACAGGGACAAATAAAAGAATATGTGTATTAAAATATTATTGTGGCTACTATACTGTTTACTGTTATTACATTACGACTATACTTACTGTATACTATTACACGAAATACTGTTACTATTACACCAAGATCTGATTATTTTTTAAACTTCGATATAGTACAACCACACCTTATTTGCTACGTTTACGTGTAATTTCCGACTTGTTAAATAAATAGAAAAACAAATGGATGAATTTGAAATTTAATAAAACAATGTATTTTTTTATATAATAGTTAAATATAAACATGTTAATGGATTATTTGATATATAATTCATTTCAATGGTGGTTTATGACAATAATCAAACGTAAGTGGCGAAAATTGAATGGAATTATTATCAGCAATTTTAGAAGAAAATAATAAAAAATCCTCAGCAGAATATGTTTTAGTAAAACTTGCAGTTTTTAAATTTTACATATCAGAAATCAATAATAAAGTCAACAAAACTTTAATAGGTAAACATGAAGAACTCCAGATTTAATTTCAAATTACCCCCAAAAGCTATCAATCAAAATGCATATATTGTAAATTCAGTCGAAGGATGAATGTTTATTCCATTTTTTAGTATTTTATCAAAAATAAAATGAATAAAGGCAACCTTTTAATGTTTTACTAAATGATATAATTTTATGTTATGTATAATAAAAATATCATAGTAATTTTAAAAGAAAAATGTGTCTTTTGAAATTCCTGTTAAATTTAATACCAAATTTACTCATGGTAATAAATAAGTTATTGTTAAGAGACTATTAGAATGTTACTATTATTTTTTTTTATTTTGAAAATTTATTATCAATTTAATTTCATGTGGCCTGAAATAAAAGACATTAAAAATATCTCATAGAAGCATTTTTCAGAATACACAATCGGAAGCTAAAGTTAGCAACCGTCATAAGCGGATGTGTATGAATTTTCCGAGAATTTTTTTTTTTTTTTTTTTTCCAACAAGAAAAACAGTTTCTTATGTTGCTATGAATTTATATAACATCATACCAATATTTTCACGGAATTTAAGAAAGATTTTATTAAATTTGGGGCTTTTTATATTACGTATATGATATGATTTAGTAATTAATTGTAATCATGATGTCCACAAACCTGATTTTTTTTTCAACATAATAAACATGATATATTATTTGTAACGCATTAAATATTATACGAAAATGTATGATACTGTGGGATTAAATTTTGTGTAATTGTTACTACGTGTTCTTACTTCTGTTTTCGTCTTGTTTATGTAACTGATGGTGTAATCTTTACATTCTACATTATTTTTTCACAGTTATTTTTTTTTAATTTAATTTTAACGCAGATAATACTTGCAACATATTGATAAATGAAAAAAAAAAAAAAAAAAAAAAAAAAACAAAAAAAAAAACAAGTTGAATGTAGATTCTGCAAGACCGTAGCTAGAAGTGATCTATAGGGGGGGCTCAAGAGACTGTAGGGGGGGCTCATATATTTTTTTCACATTCTGACGCAGAACGATAATTCAGTGCATATTCATATTGTAGGTACTATAACTGTTGTAATAACTGTTGTAATAACTTCATTTTATAATAAAAAAAGTACATGATGATGAAAATTTTGAGTGTATAACTGGTGCAAAATTAAAAATCATTTTAGCTTCATATGTTCAAACAGGATGAAGGAGTGTTGAATTACATTAAATGCAATTTAGTAATTCTGCAAAACTGTGAAAAGGTCTCGAAGCTAAATTGGATTTTTCCTCGAGCGAGGACAGGGGTCTTAAAAAATGATATTTATGGAAAATCCTTAATCATCCAGCGACTTTTAGAAAGTAAATGAAATTGAGTACACTATATCGCCCACTGTTAAAAATCTGTACCATTTGCGGCATTGCCATTCCTCTGCTCTTATAGAATATCTCTATTTTGGCCAATGGAAATGCTCCATAATACAATGAAGTAAACGTTTTTTAATAAAAGTGGTGGAGTGACGCTTCAGCAAATAGTACAGATTTTTAACAGATACGAGATCTTTTTGAATTTCCACGATAATCGACAGGTCTTTATATTTCAGCTGCCCTATATTGTTGACTACTCACTGTAAAACATTTGTGTAACGTTACTCCATAAAACTGGTGGCAGCCTTGCTGCCTCCAGTTTGGTGGCGTGTTTTAACCGATATAATCGGTGTAACATTGCAATGTTACACCAGTAATGCATGTTTTTATTACACTATTATGTAAGTGAAAAATTACTCAATGAAGTGTAAATCGTAGCTGCCACCAATTTTATGAAGTAATGTTACCACAAATGCTTTACAGTGCTACTTTGTCAAGATTTTTTAAACTTGGTTGAAAACCCTGCATGTTATGCAAAAAAAAAAAAAAAAAAAAAAAAAAAAAAAAAAAAAAAAAAAAAATTTAATTTTTTTCAAGAAACTTTTATATTTCTATGAATATACGTACTATTTTAATATAGGATATTCCAGGATTATTGGGACAAAATTTAATGGGAGGTAGGGGACATCACAAGGATTAAGATTTGCATAGCAACCGATGGCCGGAAACGGGTTCGTTCGCTGTTAGGTGGTGTTAACTTCTGCAGACTCAAATATCTCTAATATCTGCAGATTTTCGAATCTTTTTGCAAGAGATGTTACCAAGCATGTTGTGACAAGCTTGGTGAGGTTACCACAATATGTCAAACGTTATGTATGGTTTCAACATGATGGGGTACCTCCCCATTATGGCAGATATGTTCATGAACATTTGAATCAGGTGTTTAATCACCGATAGTCTGGCCGTTATGAACCGGCCTGACCACGCTCTCCTGCTTTAAGCAATAGTTTTCTTTCTTTGGGGTGCACTGAAAAGTGCTGCGTACGCAACGCGCATTCCGATATGGATCTAATTTCAAGACTCGTCTGTACTAAAGAAACTGGACCTAGTACCAAAGATTGTAGTTTCTCTAGTCTGTGCTGCTGCGGATATCCAACAAAATCCTGGTTATTTGAGCGAGACCGCCAATCCATGATCCGACGTGTAATGATGCATCGATAGCAATTGTGGAAACTTTGAACATCTTTTGTGATATTTCCACATATCATCTATCACAGCACATATCATATCTTTCACCTGTCAATTATTTCAGATAATCTCAGTCTTGTGTCTCTTTGTCCCTTGTACCTATCATACTACTTTCCCATGACGTTTCCGATAAATGTATCTATGCAAATCTGAATCCTTGTGGTGTCCCCTATCTTCCCTTAAAGTTTGTCACAATAATCCTTGGACACCCTTATTTTAGTTCGAATTTCAAACAATAGGTGGCGCTGACGGCGATTGAAGGCCAGGTGATCAATTGTAAATGAAGTGCCGACCTGGCCTTCAATCGCCGTCAGCGGCACCTATTGTTTGAAATTCGAACTAAAATAAAAAATTACGGTAAAAAACTCCTGACATTATACATAAACTTCCTGCAAAATTTTTTTAAATAGCTGTCACCGTTTGCAAGTTATTGAATTTTAAAATCCATCAGTCATTTTTGGGACACCCGGTACATAAAAAACACATTCCTTTAAACAAAATTAAAATGTTAGGCCTTAAAAAAGAATGTAATTTTTTTTAAAATGAAATTGTCATTATCCTTTCATACAATATGCAAAAAAAAAAAAAAAAAAAAAAAAAAACTTTTTATTTAAGCTTTTTAAAATTTAACAAACTTTACATGGAAAACATTTTATTCTCCAATAAAAAATAAATTTACCTATTGAAAATTTGAATTGTTTTTGATGGATTATTTCTATATCTCAGACAATCAAAATCTCACATTTTGTGACACTCACCCAAAACACAATCTTTGCAGGCTTGTGTTCTCATTTGTTAATTCATTATCACCTCACTTTACAGCTTTTATATTTTTCAGCATCCAAAGAAGCAGAACACAACGTGAAACCGAGTTTATGCCTGACTGTGACAGATGAACGAAAAACTAGCATTTCTGAACAAATTCAGAAACAGAAAAAGACATTCGGATTCGAAATTAACGCAGCCGATAACTTCGTGAATCTGTATTCGGAATCTTCCGTCAGCACAGAAGTTTTGCAGAATCTGCAAAAACTTGGCAACAAGTATCCGGAATTAGTTCCCAAAGAAGTTGTCGACGCGATTGTTTACAAAGATGCTCATGGTGCATTGGAAGACAGGTCCTCTCACAATGATGTAGAGCACACATCTTTTTCTGTTAATGTTTATTATGATATGGAGGAAGAATCGACTACTGTAAATTATTGTACAGCAACTACAATAAACTAAAAAAGAATTATTTTAAAATTAATACAATCTTAGATTTTTTTAAAGCAATATAAATACACAGTGACTCGATATTTTCGCCTACATTAGGTTTAGGTTTAGGGTTACATTTAACAAACAATGGCAATGTTCTTTTCTGATTTCTAGTTTGTATTTCAATACTTTTAAATATTTTATATGAATAAGATATCTTATTTCCCATTTTCAATATTTTTAAATATTTTATATGTATAACATATCGGATGTTAATGCCTAGCCTCATACTTTGAGGGCTCCCATGGCGCCAGTTTTTATACTTTATTGTCATCATTTTCTCAAAACAAAACAAATTTACATATAGCTTAACAACATGGGCAAGAGAAATATACTGCAATTTTTTTTCTATTAAATAGTGCCGATAAAACATTAAAATTGGCGCAGATTTGAAACCTGTACTTTTGTTCTTTTTCGATTTTGACTGCTTTTTATTTTGTCAGAGTACACTTTTAATTTTGGAACCTTTGCCGAAATTAAAAATATCTTCTTAAAAAAGACAACAAAAACTGAAAAAATAGAAGAATACATTTTCAGATATTAAAGGGGAAAAAAAGTAAAAATAAAAATATATAGCAGAAAAATATTGAAATGCAAACGAGAAATTTGAAAAGAACGGTGTCATTAGTTTAACATTATAGCTTACGAACTTTCTTCGTGTGACTAATACAGGCTTTTCATTTTAATGGTGAAATAACAGCAAATGAAAATGAGGTTCAAAGACAAATTAAATATTGAAAATAATAAGTAAATTATTTTTCTGCATTTTAAAATATTTCAACAAATTTACATAGTGTTTTTTTCTGGTAGCAAGATTTTTTAAAAATTAATATCATAGGCTAAATTATACGAATATTGACATCTAAATGAATATTGCCATAATGTAACATACATTTATTTAAATAAAGAAGCTCTATTGCAGTTTTAAATACTTTCTGCTGATTTGGAGGTCTACATAATTTTCAGATCTTAAGGCTCCTATATCCGTCAGGTGAAGCTCTTTCGAGCTAATGCTAATCCATATGGTTTTTTTTTTCTAATATCTTGCTTGCATTTCGACATTTTTAAGTAATTTATTTAGCAATGGATAGTAGAGGCCCGTCTGTACATCGCTTCGTTTGTACTTTTTCGATTTTGGTTGCAGATATTTTTTAGAATGACACTTTTTTTATCGGAATTGGTTTCGAAAGTGAAAGTAACTTTATGAAAAGTATCTGCAACAAAAAGCAAAAATAATAATAATAATAATAAAAAAAAAGAGCGATGTAGAGATGGATCCCAATTATCAAAAAAAAAAAAAAAAAAAAAAAAAAAAACTGCCCTAGGATTAGCATTACTTTGTGCTTGTCTTCGCTTGCTGAGACAGGAGCCTTAAGACCATCTGCTAGCTTCTGGGCCTATGAGCCCTGCAATCAATGAACTTTACACATTTGAATCTACTTTATATTATTCCTAAAAGAAAATTCTTTAAACTCTCTGGAATCTGCAAGACATATTGATAAATGAAAAAAAGAAAAAAAAAATCTGAAAGCGGTTTTTTTCATACTAGTTTTTTTCTCTCATCTAATTTTGTCGAGTCATTTCAATTTTTCTGAGAACCGAACACATAGTTCAATTACAGGGACAATCAAGAGTATTACATTACATTACAATGGGGGGGGGGGAAGGTTCAACAATGAGGGTCAATGGGGATAAAAAATTTCAAGTGCATTTTTTTGCTGTTACACTCTTTCGAACACAGAAAAAATGAATGCATCTATGAAGTATGTGCTATAATATCCATTCTGTGCAATCTGTGGTGCAAAGAAGATTTGTTTTTGATTAACAGGGCCATACAAAAGTATTCCATTACATAATGGTATAGAGAGAACATTTTTTATTGCGCGTATTATTTGTATTAAACTTATTCAATATTTTATGAAATTTATATACGTTGCTGAGGAATACTACAAGTTATTTCCTTTATAATTGAAAGCAGACAGTATTTATAGGGACATACAAAAAATTTCAGCTACTTACTGAGACCAAAATATTGTATACTATTACATCAAGATCTGAGTATTTTTAGCTGCGTTCGTAATTATATAAATATGTAGCATCTATAGTCGTCATTTAGTCTGTCCGTCTGTCTGCCCACATATAACAGAGCAAAAACTGCCTAACCAAATTATTTGAGATTTAAAATATGTAATTGCTGCATAATTTTGTGCGGTCATTTCAAATTTTATGAAAATCGGATGCATAATTTCATTACAGGGACAATCAAAAGTATTCCATTACATTACGGTCAATAGGAGAAAATAGTTTAAAATACATTTTAATGAAGTTACATTCTTTCGGATATAATAGAATTGACATGAATATATGAAACATATACTAATATTTATATTATGCACAATCTGTGATACAAAGAAAATTTATTATTAATTTACAGGGCCATGCAAAATTATTCCAGTACATAATGGTATACAGGGAAACATTGTTTGGGGCGTGTTTTATTTACATTAAACTATTTCACATTTTATGAAATTGATATACGTGGCTGAAGTTTAATACAAGTTCCTTCCTGTATAATAGAAAGCAGATAGTATTTACAAGAACGCACAAAAGATTTCGATCACTATACTGTATCCGAAGTACTGTATACTATAACAGCAAGATCTTGATATTTTTAAAACTGCGATATAGTACGAACGCACCTCATTTGCTACGCTTCACGTGCAATTTCCAACTTGTTGAAAGAGATGTAAGTCTGTAATGCGTACCACAACCGTAATTTTTAGGTACGTTCGTAGTTATGCAAATTACGTAGCACCTAGAGTCGTCATTATGTCCGTCTGTCCGTCATATAACAGAGCAAAAACTACCTAATCGAATTCGCTTAAAAATTTTAAATATATAATTGTTGCATAATTTTGTCGAGTCATTTCAAAGTTTATGAAAACCGGATGTATAGTTTAATTACAGGGACAATCAAAAGTATTGCGTTACATTACGATCAATGGAAAAAAATAGTTTCAAGAGCATTTTAATGATGTTACACTATTCCGAACATAATAAAATCGAAATGTATATGTGCAATATGTTCTAAAATATACTTTCTGTACAATCTGTAGCGCAAAGAATATTTGTTATTAATTTCCAGAGCCACACAAAAGTATTCCATTACAGTATTGGAGGGAGGGGGGGGGGGGGGAATTGGTTGGAGCGCGGTTTAATTGTATTAAGGATGTATTTCGATTCAAACTGCTTGTTTTCCGATTTATTTTTGAATTCACTTTTGCTCTCAAACACATGAAACTCGCAGATTCTCTTATTTAGAAAGTGCACAAGGTGCCGTAAAGGTCAATTCTTTGATAGGTGTACAAAATATTGCAAAAAAAGCAATCAAAAACGGCAATTTGAACCGATTTTTCCGAAGTGGGAGATAAGGGAACGAAAAAAAGGGTCTTCCAGAGAAGTTAATTGCTTATAAATCAAATTCTAATGAATTGAGCGTAAAAAGACTTTACTCGGCACCTCATACGTCCCTTCAAGAATCCCTTCAACAAGTTTCATGATTCTACTTTTAAAAATGTGTCTGAAATTGTATCGGAAAATTTCGAGCTGCTGAAGGTGGAAAAGCGTTTTTTCGAATACACCCTTAAATTGTTTTACATTTTATGAAATGGATATACATTGCTGAAGTTTACTGCAAGTTACTATTCGTATAATCGAATGTAGATGTTATTTACAGGGACACACAAAAAGTTTCGTCTACTATACTGTATACTATTACACCAAGATCTGTATATTTTAAAAACTTCGTTATAGTATGAACGCCACCTCATTTGCTAAGTTTGACGTGCAATTTCCGACTTTTTTTAAGCTGCTATAGATAATCATTATTGCATATTAATTTTATGTGAAAAAATATAAAATAAGTCTAGCATTGAATAAGAATATTTTAAAGCCTATTCAAAAGCAAGCCATCGAACCACCGAATAATATCTAATAATAACAGAGAATGGACTTGTACCATTTGCAAAATCAACTGTTCAAATATTCTATTACAAAATATCGTACAAAAAAAAAAAAAAAAAAAAAAAAAAAAAAAAAAAAAAAAAAATAGCCACCTTTAATAATTCTGAAACTAATTATAATAGAAAAAAGTTACTGGTATCAAACGATTGGAAATAGAATCTAATTTTAAATAATGCATATGAAATTTGCTTAGGGGGCCATCTACAATTTAAATGTAGACCCAAACTTTTTTTTTTCCTGAGATAAATCTAATTTTGACTTTATATTTTAAATCTTCGGTTCAAACTATGGCTAGAAATAAAATATCAAATCATTTGGAGGATACGTTTTTGTAGCACAAACATGCAAAATTTATAGATCTAATGTTAAATTACACTTTCATATTTTTATCGATATCTCCTGAGATTATAATCCTAATGTGATAATTTTTGTGTAGTTATAATACGAAAAAAGAAAAAAACACATATAAATACATTGAATTTGTAATTAAAAAACATATTATTAAAAAGGAAATTAATTTCGAAAAAAAAAATATATATGAAATTGCAATGTACAATTTTTTTTTTATCGGATTTATATTTATTATGTCCTACTTTATGCGAATTATCAATTTCAGTTTTTCCCCTAAGCAGTTTCAAAATTACGATTAAAAAGCATCAAAATAATAATTTAAGTATTTTGGAAAAAAAAAAAAAAAAGAAAGAAAGAAAGAAATAAAAGAAAAGAAAAAGAAAAAAAACTTATTTTATTGAAATATTTGGTTTGACAATAGTCGAAGCATATTAAGGGAGGGAAATCATCCTATTAGCAAGAAATAATGCATTAATAAAAGTGATTTTGTCATCCTGAAGCATTTCAAAAACCGAGTATCTAACTTTCAATTTGGATGAAACCCTTAAAATATGCGAAAAGGGGTTTATATGAAATTATTCTCTCGAATTTAATGAAAATTCTTTTCTATGCTAATTAAAAGGTATAAAATATATTAAAGGTGTCAAACATGAGTATTGCAATAATAATAATAATAAAATAGTTTGGATTAATTTTGACATGTAGGTGGCCCCTTAAGCAAATTTTATATGCATCATTTAAAATAAAAACTTTATTTCCAGTCATTTCCTTTCCTATCAGTAACTTACTTTTACAATAATTTCTTGCAAAGTAAGTAACAAATGTTTACTTTTTTTTTTTTTTTTTTTTTCACGATTGTACGTTTCTCTGAAAATTATACACATACAGATAGTAAAAAGCTAATGATATCACAATGAATTAAATAAAAAAATAATGCTTACCAGAAAATAGTTAGGAAATGTGTTGAAAGTTCTAAATCCTCATAAGTGGCATCTTGAGGAACATAATACAGTCCGTATTTTAACAAAACTCTCATGAGTTTAACATCGGAGAACTCTACGACAAAAACTGCTTTCCACCAGCTCCAAAGCTCAAAAATGTAATCCTCTTGGTCAGCCAAATTTAACGGAGAAACAAAAGTACTAACCGGTCGATTTAGCGTTCCCATTCGAGGATACCGTTCACCCAACTTTAATTTACGTAGTGAGCAAGAAACGTTCCAAGACATTTTTAAAATTCTAGCAATTATGTTTTCATCGCTGCATTCAAATTCGATTAAAGAATCCAGTAAAAAATTGTTACAATCAAGCATGTCGTTTATGTCTGTCACGAACTGAAAATTTTCATAAATGTATTGAAGAATACCATTCCAATTTGGATTATTTCCTGTTTCTTTCAGCATATTCACTGGTTTGAAAAAAATTTGCAAGTTCTTGTAAAATTGAGAAGTATCCATATTTTCAATTGGTAATTTGCGTCGATATAGTGTAGTATCCAAGACCGAATAAGAATCCATTTACAAGTTCAATAAACAATATCTATCTCTATATGACTCATTACACTATATCGGTACTAACTATCAGTTAAAATTGATATGTCAACGTAGATAATTTTGACAATAAGCTTTCGTGTGGACATTCTTATCTAAGTGATAAAATCTGTGAATGTATTTGCTGGGAGACATATTTAATAGCCAGTGATGGTTTTCCAAACAATAGCATAATGAGCCGTTTATTTTGAAAATTGGTGTTGGTTCATTTTATGTTATTGCTAGATAATTTACTGCTTGAATCTGAAGGGATTTAAAAATACTCGTCAGCACTAATAGACTTATTTTATGTTTTTTGCTTATTTTTTCAGGGAAATTTAATATTGATATCTGTGTTAGCGAAAAAAAAAAAAAAAAAAAAATCATCTCCTCACTTTCAAAAACAAATGATTTGTTGAAAAAATTGATTTTCTTTGAGTGGAATATAATTACGTAAAAAAAAAAATATATATATTTATTTTATTTTATCTATTTGCTTTTATATATTTAAATAGTACATTATTCTTTAGAAAAATTACAACAAAGCAACAATAAATTTAATTTTATGAGTAAAAAATCGGTAAAAGTTGTTTGCCTATAATTATACTTCTTCCAAATTTAGATATGGTTAATAATTTTAAAGTATTCATGATGAAATTCTGGTTGTATTTGTTAATATAAAGTAGCATATAGAATAATTGTATTTAAAGTAAACTTACCTCATTTTCAAAATGAGCGCACTTGAAATGTAGTTTACTCAATAAAGTACTAGAGTAACAAATCTATGATGATATTAAAGGATGAAATATGATTAAAAAGATGAATAATAAATTAATTAAAAATATAAATTTTATGGGTTTTTTTCTTTTTAACAAAATGGACTTGCATCACTTTCAAAATCATGGGTTTAAATGCAGAACTAAAAAAGGAAATGACTTATTTACAGCAAAATCTCGTTATAATAAATCACTGGGGAGCACTGATGAAATTCGCTATATTGAAAAATTCGTTAAAGTGAATATTTTTATAATGACGTAGTATAGTAGTTCTTTTTAAAAATAACAATCCAAATAATATTTATCAAATTAAAACATTCGTTGTAACGATTTACTACTGTATAATAACAAGACTTGTTTGTTTATATACCTGATATTACAAGAAATGATACACCCTAAATACTATCATATATACAGTTGGTTATGTTTATGACTTCGGATAATCTGGACGTGGTATCTAAGCCCAAGGAAGAGTACGCTCGGTGGGGCGTCTTTCTAAAGCAGCTTTAGAAATTCTAAAGCTGCTATCAGATTCATCAACATTTCGAGAGACTTTTGAGCCAAAATTTGTTTTCCTCCAACTTTTCGCAAAATAACCTCCCAACACCCAGGGTGATAGCAAACAGCAATGTTTTCCAACTTTTTTTCGACAGTTCCAAAAAAGTCTGGGCTAGCCAAGATTTTTCTTCCAACATCGGACATTTCAACGAATCAGAGGTAAGAGATTGATACGAATAGGCGATAAATATTAACGGCTGGTACCAGTAGGACTGGTTTTCCTGCTTTTCCTCCAACTTTTTACAAGATAATTGTAACCCTTTTCTCTCTTTGAACGGGAAAAATTTGGAGTTAAAATCGGCTGTAAAATTTGTCTCGCGTAAACTTGGTGAATCTAATAACAGCTTAAGGAAACTTAACGTGTGCTTACGTAACGATATTCAAGGTTAGAAGAAAACCACGGAAACTCCGAACGATTAGGCCAAAAGTCGCAATTAAGTTCAAACCCACAACTCCGGTCTACCAGTTTTGAGAGCAGAACCTCTTGGCCACTGGTGGGGCATCATATATTCAAAACTTAGATTTTTTTTTTCTTTTTTGAAAATTGGAATCTTTTTTTTTTTTTTTTTTTTTTCTGCATTTAGAATGTTTTTTTTAGTTTTCTTATAGCCGCGCTAAAAAAATTTTTGGTACTTTCGAATTAGTGCCACGCCAGCAGACAATGTATGAAAAATTACACTTCTTATATGAATCTTGGTAATTTTCTTAGTTTCCGAATGTAAACGCATAGTCTGATTGTACATTTGTTTTATTTAACTATTTGTGAAGTTTAAATTTTGTTGGGCAATTTCATTATGGAATATTAAATCAAAACAAAAATTTAATAAATCACATTATTTTCAGTTAAAAAAAAAGTGTGTGTGTGTGTGTGGGGGGGGGGGGGCATCTTACACAGTTGAGTTACACCCAGATTTTTTAAATATCATGCTGCGAAATAATTTTAAGGATTATAAAAAATCAATAAATTGAGATACACTTTTTGAACAGATTGCACTTGAAATAACACTTTTTTTCTTATTCGAATAGGATAAATTTAAACTTTTGCGGTGATTAAAAATAAAAACTAGTCGGATGTGGCAGTTTCGAAACTTTCTTTTTTCTCATACATGTTAATAATTCAAAATTCGCTATGATAGTGACAAAATTAGAAGTCAATCTATTAGTCCAAGAGCCGACTTCACAAAACCCTAAGCCATCGAGCACAAGAAAAAATCTTTTATTTTATGGATGAGTAGTAATAGAGGAATCTAATGATCCATGTCTGCCGTAAGCGAAGTGGTGTATAAGCCAAAAATGAATACCAATAGTAGTTGACTCGTAGGATTAGCATCGTGTTTTCCTGCACCCAGTTTTTCATGTTTTCCCACTTTTGATTGTACGGCAAACAATTCTAAACTTACGAGTCAACCACTAGTGGATCAATTTTTGGCTTAAGCACCACTTCGCTTACGGCAGACATGGATCATTAGATTTCTCTATTACTACTCTTCCATAAAATAACGGATTTTTTTCTTGAGCTCGATGACTTAGGGTTTTGTGCGGTCGGCTCTTGGACTATATGTCCATCGCTAGAATTCTAAAGAATAAAATTCCATGCATTTGTTCTGGAAATAAGACTGTTGCCGGAAATCGTGAAAAATGCGACAATACAGAACCACGTACTAGTCGATTTACACCAAAACACAAGCAGCAATAATATTTATCAAGGTATATTTGAATCTAAAGTTTGATAAAATTCATGCATTCTTGAGAGTTATTGCGGGAATTGGGAAATATTCAGCATAGCAGCACCGCCTGTTGGGTGATTGACAGCAGAACGTTAACAGAACCAATTCATATCAGGGATTAACAGCATCTGAAGTTTGATAAAAATCCGTACATTAATTCTTGAGGTAAAGCTATTGCGGAAATCCTGAAAATTGCAGCATAATAGCGCCACGTGCTGGGTGATTTACACAAAAATGTAAACAGCATAGCATTATCAATTCAAGAGAAGAATCAACCGAATCTGAAGTTTGATAAAAATCCGTGCATTAGTTCTTGCGATATAATTGTTGCGGAAATCCTAAAAAAGGCATATCAGCGCCACCTTTTGAGCTATTCGTACCAAAAACAAATAATTATTAATTTGTATCAGTAAAAAACTAAATATGCTATCATACTGAATATAGAATGATGCTATTTAATGCATTTTGTACATTTATAAATACAAATTTAGTAATATTTATTTTCTTTTAATAATTTTTTAATTAATTTTCTTAAACGGCTCAATTTTTAATAACTAAGTATAAGTATACTTATATTGCTCTATTTATTTATTTATTAAATAATTTCTATTAATACGAATTTAAATTATGCGAATTTGATGCTATTTTTAAAGGCAGACTATTTATAACTATTTGCTCTAAATATCTGTTTATAATTTTATATTATTATTACTATTATTATTATTATATTTATTAATTATTACAATTTTATTAATTATTATTAATTTAATAATAAAAATAATTATTATGTATTTATTAAATTAATTTAACAAATATTATTAATATTTAGGAAATGCTCCAGTATTTTTTAATTTATACTATACAATTAGTTTATTTTAAATAAACTAAGGTAATCTTCTGCCCTACGACCTACGCTCGTCAACCCCGTTCAGATATAGCAAACTCTAAAATAATGCTACTTTGATCGGCTTTAAAAAATTATCAAAGATTTAATTATACTAAAGAAAGCAGTGGCGATCTTCTTGTAAACGGGTTTCCATGCATTTATTCCCCTTTGATTGGGGAATTTCGAAACAAATCAGTTTCTGATTAAGAAATCCAATGGCTGTTTTCGTTCTTCTTTAAATACACTGTTAAAACTAATGGTGACACATTGCACCTTTTAAGGGTGAAAGGCTTGTCTCACTAGTGACACCCAAAAGGAGCCAAAATGGCACCTTTAATTAGGATGAAAAGATAGCACCCTTAATCCAGAGTGCCCAATAATAAAAAATTTTAAAATATACAAAAAGACTTTTGGCCCTCGACGGATTCGAACCCACAACGTCTGATTACAAGCTCAGCGCTCTAACCACTCGGCCATCAAGTTCACCTTCAAAGTTTCCCTGAAATGTTCAAATGTTCTGAAATTCAAAGGTTGCTTTATATAATAAAGCTCGCCAAAAGTTAGCCGAGCGAGTTCTAAACGAAATTGGGATAGCGTATAGCGGTAATAGTCATCGTAGGAAAAAATTATTGTGTTTATCCACCAGTGATAGCGAGTTGAAGGGTAAGGATACACGTCACAGAGCATGCGCAAATGACTAAGGGGTGAAAATCTTCCAGCGGTATGCATTGCGCGGCACCCTAATTAGCGTGAAACACCCGACGGCATCCCAAACACATTTTCAAGTCCGCGGGTGTCAAATTGTAACACCTTTTCACCCCTGGGGCCAAATGCAACCGGTTTGTCACCTTTATTTTTAACAGTGTAAGATCAGTTAAACATTTGCAAATAAGCTAATACGAATGAATTAAATAAACAGAGTCTTTGTATACCGGTATTTTTGAGTATAACACTCTTTAGAAAGCTCTTTTAATCCTTTCCGGGGCAAGATACTTATATTTGTAAAATGTTGAAGTAATTGAATGACACCAGTACTTATACGGAATTTTATTTGTAAACTAATAAAAGTGTATTTTTGCGTATTTAATAAAAGGGAAATTCTCCTAGAAAATTTCTGGTGCCAGTGTGGGAATTTGGAATTAAGATTAGGTGTTGTCATTGTGCCAACACCGCCCTTCAAGGGGTTAAATAAGACATTTTAAATCTTTTGTTTCAAAATTGATGTAATTATTTCCTAAGTTATCTCTCTTTTATTAATATTCACATAAAAATGCTATTGTTAGAAAGGCGATATTTTTTGTGCTGTTTTAGAATTCACTATAATTGTTAAAAAATAAATAAATAAAATAAAACATATCAAAATAGCAATCTTTTTTGTTGCAAATTTTGTCTACTTTTTAAATTCTAGATACTTTTTCACTAAAACAATAAAAAAATTGATTTTTTTAAAACTTATTTTGGATTCACTTTAGCATTTATTTTTATTTTATTTTTATTTTATTTTATTTTATTTATTTATTTTTTTTTTTGGGGGGGGGGGGGGATTGATGTGAAGTTGTATATTCGGATTTAGCGAAAAACATTAAGTAAGCCTTTTTCCAGAATTATCATGAATTTTGCTAGGTAAATTCCTCTGTTGCCTAGACTATGAAATAAAGTTGTAAAGATGTCAACCTATAATACACTATATTGCCATTGATTATGGGACACTTGCGATTTTAGACATTTTACTAAATATCTAGAAAAATACATTAGGAATCATCTCGAAACTCTTAGTGTATAAATATAATAGTATACGTCATATATCTCCGTGAAGATTTTTCACCGAAACTCCATAGGAGACCGTCAACAAATTAAAAAAGAATGAATATCTTTTGAATAACCCTGTCAAAACTAATGTATCAAAATCGCTCAAACTTTAGATTATGATTGAATGCCTTATTGTAATACACTGTGTTCATTTTTATGCAAATAGCATGCATACTCGCAGAGTAATTAAGGTTTTTAAAAAAATGGCCCCAAATTTTTCTAAGTTTTTCCCTTATAATTTTCAGAGTTCTTAATATAAAATAATATTTTTTTCAGAAAATATGACAAACAACATTGCACACAGTACCCTGTAATCAGAATTAAAAAATAATGAAAATTGTATACAAAATGAGTTGGTTTACTAAATAATTTTTTACTGCGCATGCGTCAACGATATCAAAATTTCATTTGCATATTATGTTAGCTAAATGTATAGAGCAACTTTTGTGAAAGTCACAAAATCATAACTTGAAAATTCTGAAAATAATCGTCAATTGAATAAGTTGAAAATCCGTTATTCTCAAAATGAAGCAAAAACAAGAGGGGTTGTATCCATATATTCATTGATTAGTGTCAATATAGAATACACAATATGGGATGTACTACTACATTTGGATAAAATCCCTCATTTTTTTGCTTCATTTTGGAAACAACGGATTTTGTCCTTTTTCTATAGACGATTACTTTCAGAATTTTCAAGCTATAATTTTGAGACTTTTACAAAAGTTGCTCTATACATTTAGCTAACATAATATGTAAATGAAATTTTGATATCTTTGACGCATGCGCAGTAAAAAATTATTTAGTAAACCTACTCATTTTTCATACAATTTTTATTATTTTTTAATTCTGATTACAGGGTACTGTGTGCAATGTTGTTTGTCATATTTTCTGAAAAAAATAATATTTTATATTAAGAACTTTGAAAATTATAAGGGAAAAACTTAGAAAAATTTGGGGCCATTTTTATAAAAACCTTAATTACTCTGCGAATATGCATGCTATTTGCATAAAAATTAACACAGTGTATTAAAATAAGGCATTCAATCATAATCTAGAGTTTGAGCGCTTTTGCTACATTAGTTTTGACAGGGTTATTCAAAAGATATTCATTCTTTTTTAATTTGTTGACGGTCCCCTATGGAGCTTCGATAAAAAATCTTCACGGAGATGTATGAAGTATACTATTATATTTATACACTAAGAGTTTCGAGATGATTCCTAATGTATTTTTCTAGATATTTAGTAAAATGTCTAAAATCGCAAGTGTCCCATAATCAATGGCAATATAGTGTAGAATTATCCCAATATCATTAACAATCAGTTAATAATTTTTCATGAATTATTTTAATTTAATGAGATGCGAGAAAGTGCTTTATTACAGATTTTTTTAAATATTTAATATTAGTTTTTTGGTTAATAAATCATCCCGTTTTTTCTGCTCTATGTCATGGGTGCAACCTTTTAGTAAACACGCGGATACAGTACTATATCCGAAAGTTTTTGTGCTTTCTTGTAAAGGAAAGATAAATGTTATGTGCATCATAGTTTTTATACAATAAGTATCTTATAAACTTCAGTAATGTATATTAATTTCATTATATTATAAATAATTATCTTAATTAAAGTATGTTGGAAGCAGTTTTCCCCCCGTAGACCATTTATGTAGCTGAATTGCTTTGTGTAGCTTTGCAAAAGAAAGAATATGATTCACAGTCCATATTCTATAATCAATAGAAAACAAACTTCTAGTGCACCCCAGAAATTCATATCAATTCCATTATGTTTGTAATAGTGTACCATGATTAAAATACACTGCAAAAGATCCCCCATAGACCTTAATATAGCGAATTATTTTGAGTACCTCTTTAAAAGAGCTATAAGTGAATACAATACCCGATACATTATATAACATACAATATTCGATAGTAAGTATCTTTATGAACACTTCGTGATATATATATATATCAATTTCAATATCTTTGAAATAATTAAAATAATTAAAATACAATACAGTGAATTTTCTCCTAAGGACTATAAGTAACGTTATTCTTCTCAATGACTATATAAAAAATTATAGAAGTTATACATTTCATTTTCAATACCGAACATGCCACCGTAAATTCCAATAACGTCTATCAATTATACTGCAATCCGAATATATTTACACTTGTTCGAGTACGGACAAGCAGACAGACAGACAAACAAATTCAATGCATAAACATTCTTCAACTATCTTGAAATTTTTTTTTTAAATGTTATAGATTATGTTTAAGTCCAAACATCCTATTCTATTAAAAGAGGAGCACTTCAATCTCAATATTTTATTTTCGGACGATAATAACTAATATTCATCACATGGGATCAATATTAGCATACTCGATCTCCTATAACTTTATGAACGTTTGAAAAAAAAAAAAAAATAAATAAATAACAGCTGTTTATCATTAAAAATCACTTTATTGTCATCAATCAATAAATTGTTTTTTGATAATTTTATCATTAACTTTAAGGGAAAAGCATTTTTAAATACTTTTCCCAATACCGTAGATAGCCGATTGTCGGAACCGAGGCCGATCCGGTTAATGAAAAAATCCAGATAATTGAACATCTTTTAAAAATGGCCATATAATTTTTACTTTTTCTATCTTCAATACAAAAAAGTACTGTAATGGAAATTTTTTTCGTCTTCCGGTTTTAACGTTACACGTTTTAAATGTCAGAAATTTCAAAAACATGTTTACACAAAATGTCTGTCTGTTCCTGTGTCCATATGTCGCCATTGTACCATCGAAAAGTGTAAGAAGATATTACATAGAATGGAACAAATTTTTTTGTGTATGTTTTTGCCTGTGGCAAATAGGTCCTCCTTCAGTTTTGAAATATTCCGCCGAAAAAGGGCGCTGTAATAGCAATTTTCGTGTCATTTTCAATATTGTACCATCGAAAAATGTATGAAGTTATGCATGGAATTAAACTAAATTTTTTTGAGTGTGTTTTTGGCTATGGTTAGCAGAAGCAGGTACTCCCAGAATTTAAAAAAAAATCTGCTTGAAGAGGATTATTTGTGCTACTTTTAGTATTGCATAATCAAAAAAATGTATGAAGTTAATAATAGAACCGAACTAAATTTTATATGTATGTATTTATATGTGTATGTATTTGACTTTGGCAAGCAGGTGCTCCCTGAATTTGAAATAAATCTATCGGAAGCGGGTGCTGCAAAAGTGATTTCTATGCTTTTTCGTTATTGTACCATCGAAAAGTGTATAGAGTTATGCACAGAAATGAATCAATTTTGTTATGTATGTTTTTGCCTATGACCAGCAGCTTTTTCTTGAATTTGGAAATATTCCATTTGAAAGGAGCGTTGTGAAAGCGCTTTTTGTATCATTTTCTTGATTCTCTGTCGTTCTGTTGTCCGTCGGATTGTGCAGAGACGGGAGTTGGCGTCCTGCTAAGCCGGCTATTTGCAAAATGCTGATGACAACAGAATAAAATAAAAAAAAAACTATCGATTTTAATAAATATCATGTAATAGATTAACTTTGTTTTATTCCGTTTAACTGACTGAAGCAGAAATTTATAATGAAAATCAAAAGTTGGCATAGTATTGAATAATAATATTGAAGTATTAGCATGCGTAACTGCTTTTTGAAATATTAAGATGCATGGGATATAAGATAATTTTGGGATTGGCACATTCAACTAGTTTTTAAGTAATTTCGCTTCACACTTTTAATATGTTTAGGACTGGCAATTGTAATAAAGCACATTTTAGAATATTACAAACGGCATATTTAGAATTTATTTATTTTTTATTTTTTTTTTCTACAAAATTGGTACAAAAATTCCCCCGCTTCATAGAGGACATTTTTTTTTCGGCAGTCGTATTGGGGAGATGGGATGTCTCTCTTTAGTTGATTTTATGCATTGCTCTATTTGCATTTCATGGAGATTTTATAATTTCAGAATTTTGAAATGTTTATTGAACGATTAACTTTCGAGGAATTTAGCCGAATTTCAGGAAATGACCATTGGTCGATCTAGTTAATTAAGACATCCGGTTAATAGGCGTCAGGATAAGCGGTGTTCAACTGTAGTTTTAATATTACATTAATCAGTTTTATCAACTAGAAAAATAGATTTTTAGGTTGCCAACAATTCTGAATTAAACATTTCAGCATCAATTGCGTTGTTAAATTTATGCATGCAGGAGTAAGAAATTAGTATTAATTTAAGCATTGATTATAATTCGGTTAATTTATCATGTTTTTCTGTAAAACATGCTTGTTAAACATGAAAATGTTGTCTTGAGATGGATAACATCCAAGAAACCGATATTCCCCATGGAAAAAAACTGATTAATACTTTCTAAAAACCACTCCGAAAATCAGCGGCAACAGAAGAAAGTATTTTTTTAATAAATACTTCTTTAAATCTAAAAAGAATGTTAGTTTTCTAAAGATGTAGAACGCTTTTCAAAATCGTAGGTAATTCGACAGAGGTCATTATATATTTTCTTTAATTTGTTATATTTATCTAAATTAAGAAACATTTGTCTCTTTTTGTATAAAAAAAAACTTTGCAGTGAAAATTTTCTTATTTAACATATAGTATTTAAACATACTTTCACCTTTTACGCAGAAGGATTTTCATCTAATAATTAAATTAACAAATCAAAGCTTAAACTTTTATTATATTGGAGATAATTTTATATTTTCATTTATACGTTAAAGTATCTACGCCTTTAAAACTTAATGTCGATCAAAATTTCAATTTCCTGTTTTATAAATTAATATAAAATGTACTTCTTTCGATTTTCAAGCTTTAAAATATTTACATTTCTAACAAACTTTTAAAAACCTTGTGAAAGTTGTTTTGTAATTTTTATCAAAAGTAGTTTTTTGTAAAATTGAATTGGAAAAATTTCATAAGCCAATAAATTATAGTTCAATGATCACAGTATTTTAAAATTATGTTTTAAATATCATATATATTAAAACAGACAGCTATTTCTTTAACCGCCAATTTTCTGACCGGTTTTTCCGCATATGCATATGCTTCAACTGTTTTTCGAACTTTTTTAATTTAAAAGAGATTAAGTTCACGTTAGCCTAGAGGAGTAAACAGCGGTTTAACCCTTTTGGCCTTGAATTTTTTTTTTTTTACAATTTTGGGAAATAATTACTTTTAGGCTAACTAAATTAAAAGTAAGTATCGAAATCATAGAAGTTGCGGTTTACTAGAATTAAATGAATGTTTTCTTTACACAACTCTAACGAATGTAGTTATTTTGAGTGTTTTTCCATATAACAACAGTCAAAGGAAGAATTTTTGAAGATGTTTGGAAAATGTCGTATTACAACCAGATTAAACGAACATAAAAACTTAGTAGTATTTTTTATCTTTTATCACAAATTACTAATTCGGAAAATAAGTTCCTAATTTAAATTTAAAGAGTGAAACATATGTTTGAATTTAAAAAAAATGCCAATGGTTTACTAATAATTAAAAAAATGTATCATTATTAAATGCTGAAACGCAAATGAAGTCATCATAGTAAATGTATCGATATTATTAGGTGCCGGAATTTACAAAGTTAATTTTCAAGACAAAATAATACTCAATAAAAGACATGTCCGATTAATAGGACGTCAGAATCGAAAGGATTAAAGCTGTGAATTTTAGTAGAGAACGCAGGTTCGAGACCAAGCTGGGCAAAATGATTTCTGTAAATTTTTGTCTGTATTTCATTTCAATGATGACATATTTCATTAGGAAGAGAAATTATATAATAATAATAATAATTATTATTATTATTATTTGAATGCTTTATAACTAAATAAAATTAAACACTCAACAATATTTTGAAAAATAATGATTTTGTATTTAAATTATTTAAGCCAAAATATTTTGCACGTAATTACCTATTAAAATAAAACAGGATCTACAATATGATCTACAATTTTTGTTAAATTTTCTGATCATTTATCAAGAATAGGTATGTATCAGAAAGAAAAGTTTGCTATTCTTTTCCGTAAAAAATAAAACAGAAACAAAGAAAAACATTCGTATAAGAACTATAAAAGAAATTACCTTGATAACCATGGTTTATATTATAAAAATATAAAATAAAATTCAAGTAATAAAAAATATGTATTATACATTTTTAGCTACCTTAAGTTTCCAATTTAGGTTTAGAACGAGACTCATAAAAATAAAATTCTCGGCAGCTTTTAATGGTCATGTAGTTAAAATAATAATAAATAAAAAGAAATATAGTTATTATTACTTTTATTATTATTTTTTTAAAATAAAATAAAACAAAATAAAATAAAATAAGAGAGAGAGAGAGAGAAAAGGAGAGAGAGACCTTAGTAAGCAAAAATAAATATTCTACCCAGTATTTTTAGATAATTTTCTGATAAAAAGTAAGCATATATGGTTGTAAATTATATAGTGAAATTCTTTCCTTCATTGAATACGTTAGAGGGGCAGCACCCTCTATTGCCTCGAAGAAATGCGAATATCCTTTATGTGCCATAGAAATTTGTCACGATTTCAACAATTAATTTGAAATAAGCCAATTAAAAATTTAAATACTTTTCTGATGAAAAATTCAAATTATTCAGAGCGATATCTTGACGGGCATTATCTAGTATATTTTCAAAGGAAGCAACAATATTCTTATTCTGATTTATTCAAAAGGTTATGAATTACTCAAATTTAATTTATTAATCATTAATTTTTTTGGAAATTTCCGCGTTATCTTTTTATATGCCTAAAAAGCTTTTAAAATATTCATGTTATTTTCATAAAAATGGTCTAATTCCTGTATAACATTATTACTTTATGCTATCTTCAATAAAAGAGAGCATTGTAATCGAAAATATTTTCAAAAACGATTCTTGATGGAATTACATAAAAATGTCTGTATGTTAGTTTGTTGCCACAAAGTGTACGAAATTCTGTATAAAATTGAACCAATTTTTTTGAGTATGTATTTGGCTTTGACTAGCAGGTCCTCCTTCATTTTGGAAATATCCCGCCTTTAAGAAGCATTGTAATAGCGATTTTTGTGCCATTTTCATTATTGTATCATCGAAAACTGTGTAAAGTTATGCATCGATTTGAACCAATATTTTTGTGTATGTTTTAGGATATGGAAAGCAGGTACTCCTTGAATTTGAAAATATTCTGCAGGAAGGGAACACTGTAATAACGATTTTTGCGCCATTTTCATTATCATATAATCGAAAAGTGTCTGAAATTATGCTAAGAATTGAACCAAATTTTATATTTCTTTATTTATTTATTTGCTATGATAACCAGGTCCTTTAGAAACATTCTGCCGAAAGGGGGCGCGCTGTAAAAGCAATTGTGGTATAATTTTTTTCGGTTTTTCCTAGTTTTATTGAATATTGACAGCGACGGGAACTTCGCATCGTTTTCCTACTAAAGGTCTCTGTCAGGTTCCTAGAAGACATCTACCCTGAATTAGAAAGGAATAACATTTCCTTATCTGAATATTTTATGTATTGTGGGTTGTGTATCCGTGAAGCTCGAAATACCTTTCTTTCTTTTCTATAATAACGAATGACAGATGTTGACACAGGTGTGCAGATGACGCACTCGTTGATGAATGAAAGTGATGGCCGCGGGGCGTGCCTCAGCTGTCATCTAGCTATTGGAGTGATGTGTAAACAGTAGATGTCATGACTCAAGGTTGGTATGCGGAATTGAACCAATGGAGGAACTCTAAGAGGCCCTGCTGGGGGAAGGAAGAGCTCTGACAAGGTCAACTCTGGACTGAGAGGTTGGAGACAGTTCTCGCTTGGCGTTGAGACCGATAGGTCGCTCAGGATTTGTGGTCCTGTTGGATAGTGTATATTTTGAGCGTGGGACAAGGCGTCCCGGTGGATAGTGTTATAGGCCGAGAAGTGAGGCCTAGTACCCTTGTGTATTGAGATTCTGCGGTAATCTCTGATAAAGCGTATCTAACGTGCGTTGAGTGTGAGGAAGAAAGTATAAGTTGAACGGTACACAACCAACGTTTATTGTAGTTAATTTAATGTTGAACCGGATCATCTATATCCGAGTTGTAATTGTAGATAGTTGTAAATATTGTTTCTTGTGTACATATCTATATCTTAAATAAACTGTTAGTTCAGTTCATTAACAGCGTCAGTGTTAATTTACCCAATCCTCACAGCAGGTGACCGATATCACCCATTAATATCGGTGGTGGCAGCTAAAACTACCTAGGACATTCTTCAAAGTTTTGTGGACTGAGAGGAGCGTCCGACAAATTGTTGGCAGCGTCGGGATAGAATCGCCTGAAACCAGTGACCAGCGAGCCGTGTTGCAGTCTGTTAATGCCAGAGTATCCAGTGGAATTCTTGTGTGGTCGTGCCATATCGTCGAGTATGTGCTAAAGCATCGTGCCGGATAGTCGATTGTATGCTAAAGTGTCGTGCCGTATCGTCGAATGTGTGTAAAGTGTCGTGCCGTAGCGTCGAATGTGTGTAAAGTGTTGTGCCGTATCGTCGAGTATGTGCTAAAGTATCGTGCCGGATCGTCGAGTGTGTGATAAAGTATCGTGCCATATCGTCTAGTGTGGACTAAAGTGTTATGCGTATCTTTATTAGAAAGAACTAAACTGAACTGTGTTGTGCCTGATTATCGCTACATCGTGGAGCTATCTGTGAATAGAAGAGTACCCCACCAAATAAAGTATAAGGTAAGGTGTTTTGATCATATCTTTCTTCTGACATCTCGAACCAAATTGTATTGTTGTATAATTAATAGTAATTTAAGTAAATTGTCTATGTAATTTATGTGCAATGAAATAATTGTGTTCAGATAGGTGAAAAGAATTAGTAATCATATTGCTATTGTTTTAAAGAAAGGTCATAATAATTTGAGATGATAATGATATGCTATTTATAATGATATTAGTGAACTAAATTAATGCATTAAATCTAAATTATTGTTAAAGTAATTGTTAAATGAAGCAATACTGTTTAAATTTTAAGAGTTGCATTATCAAAATTCTAAGCAAATGAAAATTTTAATTGGCCAATACTAGCGAGGAAGAAAAAAAAAAGGCTCAAAAGAGAGCCATAGTGAAAAAAAAGGCCCAAAAGAGAGCCATAGTGAAAAAAAAAGGCCCAAAAGAGAGCCATAGAGGAAAAAAAAGGCTCAAAAGAGAGCCATAGTGAGAAAAAATAAAAGTAAAGATTTTCAGTATATTTGTTTTAAGTGTAAGAACCAGTATTGAATTCGGAAATATTTTATGAGGACAATTGTAGAAATTTATATATGCATGTTGTACAATTTTTCTTTATGTGGATTTTTTGATTGACATCAATACTTCTATTCAATTTCAACGTATCAGTGTTATTATATAAATTGTATGTTGTTATCTAAGTGTATATATTGGAATCTATATTGCATAGCAGTCAAATCGAATTATTGTTTTACTTTTTTGTTTTATTGGAAGTATATTGTGTGATATCAATGGTTGAGAAAAATTAGAGTATTCAGTAGGTTAATTAGAAATGAAATGTATTGATTATCTGAAGGGTATTAATCAGTTTAATAAGTGGAGAAATATCTGTACTAAGTTAGAAATTTCGGAAATATTAAGTTGGTAGGTTTAACTATTCTTGTGGGGTGGTTATAACAATCGGTGAAGGTATGGCTTTCTTATTGAAACTAAAAAAGGTTGATTTTCAGGTGATAGCTGAAGAATTGGGTGTTGAATTCACGGAAGATGATACCAGAATTCAGCTTAAGAAAAAGATAATGGACAGTGATGAGTATGACGAGGGGGTTATTAAGGAATTATCTGACGCTATTGTTGCAGAACGATTAGAACAAGAAAAATTAGAATGCGAAAAGTTAGAAAAACAGGAAAGGTTAGAGCGTGAAGAAAAACAGGAAAAATTAGAACGCGAAAAGTTAGAACTCGAAAAGTTAGAAAAACAGGAATAGTTAGAAAAACAGGAAAGGATAGAAATGGAGAAATTGAGGATGGGACATGAATTAGAAATGGAAAGGCTCAGAGTTCAAGGTTCAGCAAATAACTCTAATGGATCTAGGGAATCTAGTAATGAAAGTAACATCGAAAAATTGATCAAAAGTGTTAAAACTCTATCTATCAAAGTACCAGAAGGGACTGAGGGATGGAATTTATTTTTCAACAGTTTAGAAAGGGCATTCCAAACTAAAAATGTACCGGAAAACCAGCAGGCCGAAATTCTACTAAATATGTTAGGAGATAAGGCGGATAATTTGTTAATTTATACCACTAAGGAACAAATGGAGAATTATGAGGAATTAAAGGAGTTAGTCCTAAGGGAACATGAGCCAACCCCGAAGGCATGTTTAGAAAATTTCCGGAAAGCTAGGAGAAATCCGAACGAAACCCATGTATTATTTGTATCGCGCTTAATAGCTACGTGGAAAAATTATTGTAAAATTAGAGGTGCGGACACTTATGAAAAGGTCAACCAGTTAATAGTTACTGATAAGCTAATAAGTACGCTAGATGAGGATACTGCAGCATATATTAGTTTAACTCACCAGGGTAAATGGTTAGAAGCTCCTAAAATTATAAAAGAGTGTGATAATTATTTAAATGCTAAACATAAGTCTTATGCGGTTACGCATAAAAGCTTTAAAGGTAAAGATAAGTACGTAAACAATGAAAAAATGAGACCGAGGGAGGATAATAAATTTAGTGGTAGTTGGAGGCAAAATGGTAGTAATGAGTGTAATTCTTTTCCGGTTAGGAAAACAGGGTTTAAGAAGACGAATGATGCTTCAGGGCCTAAATGTTTTAAGTGTGGTTTGAGAGGTCTTTACCAACGTTTTTGTAATAAAGTGGGTAATGAGGGAACTAATAATGGCAATAAAGGGCGAGACCAGAAAGCAGGTGTTCATAAGATTATGGTGAAAGAAAATCAAGAGTTACCTAATGGGGCTATTGTGGCTAGAATATCGGCAAAGGCCGAGCAGAAAACTAATGTTATTGGTGAGAAATTAAATAAACTTGAGAAAATTGAAGTTAGTGTTAATGGGCAAAAAGCAAAGGGATTGGTTGATTCTGGATGTGAGATTAGTGTTGTTCATAAAGATTTAGTACCGGAAGAGAAATTAAAGGGAGCGGGTAGTATTTATTTACAAGGGTTATTTGGTGAAGCTGTTAAATCACCGTTAGTTAAACTACCGCTAGCTATTCCGCAATTCGGGCAAACTAATATTATTCATCAGGAAGTACTTTGCGCAGTAACTGAAAATATCAATGAGCAAGTAATTTTACATCCCGAGGTGATTAATGAGTTGTCAGGTGTCAGTCTTGAGGAGCCATTGATAGAGTCCGAAGAATTAAAAAGTTCCGAAATTATTATTGATAACTCGAATGAAAAGGAAGATGTAAGTAATGATAGCTGTAATGTTTACGTAATAGACGCGAGATCGCAAAATGTACAAAGTCAGGATCCAGAAAAAACTGAAACGGAGGAAAATAATGAATCTATTGTTAGTAACTCAGATATGTTTAAGAGATCCCAGTTGGAATGTAAAGAATTAGAGAAAGCTTGGGAATTAGCTAAAAAGGAAAAAGGGGATTATTATATTGTAAACGGATTATTGTATCATAAAGAGAAATTGTTAGGTGAAACTATAGCGCAATTAGTAGTACCCACGGTAAGAAGGGAAGAAATCTTAAAATTAGCGCATTCATCGGTATTTGGAGGGCATCATGCAGCCAAGAAAACGTTGCAGAGAATAAGGTATTCTTTTTATTGGGAGGGAATGGCAAAAGAAGCTAAACAGTTTTGTGAATCATGTTTAGAGTGCCAATTGACTAGAGGGGTTAAAGTAAATGATAGAGCTCCTATTTCCCCAGTGTCGCGGCCGGAACTTCCATTTCAGGTTGTTAATGTTGATTTAATTGGGCCTATTGATCCTAAAAGTTCACAAGGGCATCGGTATATACTGACTTTAATTGATCAGTATACCAGATGGGCGGATGCGATCCCTCTAAAAAGTTTAACTGCTAAAACCGCGTGTGAGGCGTTACTTCAAATATTTATGAGAACAGGAATTCCTAATGTAATTGCCTGCGACAATGGAACCAATTTTACTGCCGACTTAACGAAAGAATTTGAGAAAAGGTTAGGTGCTAGTCCAAGATTTTCGACTCCACAGTATCCACAGTCCAACGGACTTGTGGAACGATTTAATCAGACTCTTAAACGTATGCTACATCATACGATTAGGGAAGAAGGAAAAAAATGGCATGAACAAATACCATTTATATTATGGGCGTATAGGGAAGTCCCAAATTCTACGACGGGAATCGCACCTTTCCAGTTATTATATGGTAGAGCGCCGGAGGGTCCGTTATCGATTCTTAAGTCGTCATGGGCAGGAGAAAATAAGGGAGCGCAGTTAGATACTACGCCGATTCATGAGTACTTGGATAAACTTAAGAACCGCTTAGAAAGAGCCGCAAATGAGGCAAAATTGTTGTCTGAGGTTCAACAAAATAGAATTGCGTATCATTATAATTTAAGGTCAAAAGAAAAAACGTTTGAGGTAGGCGATAAAGTTATACTGTTAATCCCCGATTCGACTAATAAGTTATATTCTAGGTGGCAAGGGCCGGCAACTATTGTAGAAAAACGAAACCAGCATTCGTTTATTGTTGAGTTAGCCGACGGGAGTAGGAAGCATGTGCACCAAAATAAGATAAGAGAATTTATCGCTAAATGTAATATAGTTAATATTGTTTTCGAAGGTGATGAGGAATTTGGAGAAGTTGGGGAAATTCCTATTTTGAACCGGGATCAAGAGATAGAACGGGATATTGAGAGGTTTGAAATAAAAGGGCTATCTAATAGTCAAGTCAAAGATTTAAAGTCCATTTTGAGGGAAAATAAAGAAGTGTTTATGGGTCCTGTACGACCAGCGGAAGTAGGGGAACATCGTATTGATCTGAAACCGGGTGTAGAAAGGAAAAAACCAAAGTTATATAGCGTGCCGGTGGCTTATAAAGAGGAAGTGGATAGGCAGATTCAGGAGTTATTAGAATTAAATCTAATCGAACCGTCGAATGCTGAAATTAGCCATCCAATTGTTTGCGTTGCGAAAAAAGATGCAACTGTCAGAATGTGTATTGATTACAGAGCTTTAAATTCTGTAACGCAGGTTCCCACCTTCCCGATGAAAGATTCCCAAGAAATTATGTATACCGCAGGGGCGGCTAAATATTTATCTTCAATAGATTTATTGAGGGGTTATTGGCAAATTAAAATGGCTGAGGATTGTAAACCTCTGACAGCTTTTACGACGCATAACGGAACTTATCAGTGGCGTACAATGCCTTTTGGATTATCAGGGGCTGCTGCTACGTTTCAAAAAGACATGAATGAGGTTCTCCAAGGTCATCGGAGGTATGCAGAAGCATATATTGATGATGTCATCATTTTCTCCGATACCTGGGAAGAGCATTGTGAGCATGTCAGGGCTGTCATTGAAGAGTTGAAAAATAGAAATTTTACGATTAGACTAGACAAATGTAAATTTGGAGAGAAATTGACTAAGTTTTTAGGTCATGTTATTGGGGGTGGAACTCATGCACCTGATGAGGAGAAAATCGGAGCAATAAGGGACTTAAAGAGACCAAAGACTAAAAAGGAAGTTAGATCAGTTTTGGGATTAATGGGATTCTACCGATCTTATATTCCAAATTATGCTGAGATAGCTATACCTTTAACCGAATTAACCAAAGGAAATGTCAAAAATACTGTACCATGGGATGAAAGGGCAGAAAAAGCATTTAATACTCTTAAAGATGAGTTGTGTAAAGTGACGAGTTTGGCTACACCTATCGTAGGCCGGGAATATCAGCTTCACGCCGATGCTTCCGACCTTGCAGTAGGATGTTGTCTTACTCAAAAAGATGAAAAAGGTCAGTTTAAACCTATAGCTTTTGCCAGTCAGAAATTGTCAGGGGCTCAGCGTGCTTGGCCGAGTATAGAGAAAGAGGCTTGGAGTGTTCTCTTCGGGTTGCGGAAGTTTGAAAAGTGGACTTATGGATCTCAAATTGAGGTCATTACCGATCATAATCCGTTAAAATTTCTCACGGAAACAACCCCAAGGTCGCCCAAACTCACTAGGTGGGCTCTAGCCTTGCAACGCTGGAACCTGAGCATTTCTCATCGTCCCGGGGTTCAACATTTGAATGCTGATGCAATTTCGAGGCTACAGAGAAAGAGCTGGGAAGAACAACCAGTTACTAGCCCATCAGTATCAATGTCAAAATAGTAGACAACCTTAAAGGATGTCATCACATGTCTAATTTTTTTTTGTGTGTGTGTAAATATTTTTTAAGTTTTGTGTTTATAATAGTAAATTAGCATGTGTATTGTTTATGCAATAATAGTATTAGTATAAGGTTCAGTAGAGATGTCAGTAGAGAATGTTCAGACACCTGAAAATGCCTATGTAATATTTAGAATGAAGAAATCTGCAAAGAGACTATTGAACTCTTCCGTAATATTATTATATGTTTGGGGAAAATTAGCCCCTAAGAGGCATATTTTCCGCTAAGGTGGGGGGTGTCAGGTTCCTAGAAGACATCTACCCTGAATTAGAAAGGAATAACATTTCCTTATCTGAATATTTTATGTATTGTGGGTTGTGTATCCGTGAAGCTCGAAATACCTTTCTTTCTTTTCTATAATAACGAATGACAGATGTTGACACAGGTGTGCAGATGACGCACTCGTTGATGAATGAAAGTGATGGCCGCGGGGCGTGCCTCAGCTGTCATCTAGCTATTGGAGTGATGTGTAAACAGTAGATGTCATGACTCAAGGTTGGTATGCGGAATTGAACCAATGGAGGAACTCTAAGAGGCCCTGCTGGGGGAAGGAAGAGCTCTGACAAGGTCAACTCTGGACTGAGAGGTTGGAGACAGTTCTCGCTTGACGTTGAGACCGATAGGTCGCTCAGGATTTGTGGTCCTGTTGGATAGTGTATATTTTGAGCGTGGGACAAGGCGTCCCGGTGGATAGTGTTATAGGCCGAGAAATGAGGCCTAGTACCCTTGTGTATTGAGATTCTGCGGTAATCTCTGATAAAGCGTATCTAACGTGCGTTGAGTGTGAGGAAGAAAGTATAAGTTGAACGGTACACAACCAACGTTTATTGTAGTTAATTTAATGTTGAACCGGATCATCTATATACGAGTTGTAATTGTAGATAGTTGTAAATATTGTTTCTTGTGTACATATCTATATCTTAAATAAACTGTTAGTTCAGTTCATTAACAGCGTCAGTGTTAATTTACCCAATCCTCACAGCAGGTGACCGATATCACCCATTAATATCGGTGGTGGCAGCTAAAACTACCTAGGACATTCTTCAAAGTTTTGTGGACTGAGAGGAGCGTCCGACAGTCTCCATATAGAACATACTCAGAATTATAAGATTAAAATGATATAACATATCACATATGTCGAATCCTTTAATTCACCTTATTTATACATAAAACCAAAATTTATACTCAGAATTTTTTGGAAAAAAACACTACTTAAATTTCTTATGTATGTAATACGGCGGAATTACAGTAGAAAGACTGTAAAAAAAAATTTAAAATATTTTCGAAAAAATAGCTTGAAAAGACGAAAGCGTCACGCAATTTGCTCAGCATCACTTTTCCTCGTCATAAAGCAAACGATTTTAATGCAACTGAAAACTGTTGGATTTTTAGCATGCGTGTAAATGATATTTAAAGAATTTAAACATAAACAATAAGAGAGTAATTTATCACTGAATTTAATTTATCACTGAAAAAAAAATTTATACATAAAAAAATTCATATTGAATAAAAAATTATTTTCATACATTTAAGAGTATTCAAAAATAAAAATCAGATGTTTTCACAGCAACAAAATCGAATCGACAATGCCCAATTGAACCTTGAGCTTGAAACAATTTTAATTTAAATTATGAATTTCGTTTTGAATCGCAAATTTTGATGGTTAAATTTGAAAATAAATAAGGTACCCTGGGGTAATAACGCCAGGCGGGGTAATAACGCCAAGTGCTTATATTTTGCATAATTATGAAATAATCAGGTAAATGACACCCATGTGCTCTGCGCAGAAGGGTTTTAAGTCATATAAATCGCAAAAAACAGCTTCAAGTTAATTTGTTTCATTTTTAGTTCTTATTGTTTTTACAAGCAACTAAAATTAACGCTTGATCTAAAATTTGCGAAATAAGGTTTTTGATGTGAAGACTATATTTTTTATCCGGAAATACTTTGTTTATTACATAAATTTGTAGTGTATTTCATGTACTTTCAAATTGTTGTAGAAGATTTTATATATCTTCTCTAGATAATTTGTAGTTTAGGATTTACTGCGCAATAAGTATTCCGGGGTAATAACGCCAGGGATTGGCGTTATTATCCCGGTTGATTCTTAACAGTGGCCGAACTATATCCGAAGGGGGTTTATACACTATATTGCCATTGATTATGGGACACTTGCGATTTTAGACATTTTACTAAATATCTAGAAAAATACATGAGGAATCATCTCGAAACTCATAGTGTATAAATATAATAGTATACGTCATACATCTCCGTGAAGATTTTTTACCGAAACCCCATAGGGGACCGTCAACAAATTAAAAAAGAATGAATATCTTTTGAATAACCCTGTCAAAACTAATGTAGCAAAAGCGCTCAAACTCTAGATTATGATTGAATGCCTTATTGTAATACACTGTGTTCATTTTTATGCAAATAGCATGCATACTCGCAGAGTAATTAAGGTTTTATAAAAATGGCCCCAAATTGTTCTAAGTTTTTCCCTTATAATTTTCAGAGTTCTTAATATAAAATAATATTTTTTTCAGAAAATATGACAAACATCATTGCACACAGTACCCTGTAATCAGAATTTAGAAATAATAAAAATTGTATGAAAAATGAGTAGGTTTACTAAATAATTTTTTACTGCGCATGCATCAAAGATATCAAAATTTCATTTACATATTATGTTAGCTAAATGTATAGAGCAACTTTTGTAAAAATCTCAAAATTATAGCTTGAAAATTCTGAAAGTAATCGTCTTTAGAAAAAGGACAAAATTCGTTGTTTCCAAAATGAAGCAAAAAAAGTCCTTCCGGCAATGCCGGGAGGAAGAGGTAGCTTTCATATACTTATATATTTATTTATTTATTTTAAAGTAAGTTACATTGTTCAAAAATACTAAGCTCAAATTAGTGGAAATAATCTTATAAAATTAGTGATTTTATAAGATTGAATACTAGTTTTTGTCAAGACTGAATATTAATTGGAATTTTTAGAAATTAGTCATCTTTTATTCAACCTGGTTTTATTTTAAGCGATTTAGAGAGTCACCAAATTCCACGATATCATAAAGTGTATGCCATTTTCAAGCAACATTGTGGATCGTTCAGATCAGACCGTTTCAAAATGTCAGCCATAAGCAAAATTCAAAGTGCTATAACTCAATCATTTTTTAAGATATAGACAAAATAAAAAGTGTTTTGGAATCGTTGTTTTAAGTTCTAACACGTAAAAGAAAAATAATTTTCAACTTTTAATTTCTTCACTTTTAATTTTAAATTTAATTTTTTTTTTAAATTTAAAATGGTCACCATTTTGAAACAAAATGGTGGATAATGCTGGCCGACGAACCCGGTCGAGACATTTGTATGTACTATGTACATACCAAGTTTCATTGAAATCGATTCATAAATACACGTGTTATCACGTAACAAAAATCAGATCGTTTCAAAATGTCAGCCATAAGAAAAATTCAAAGTGCTATAATTCAATCATTTTTTAAGATATAGACAAAATAAAAAGTGTTCTGGAATCGTTGTTTTAAGTTCTAACACGTAAAAGAAAAATATTTTTCGAATTTTTATTTTTTCGCATTTAATTTTAAATTTTAAATTTTTTAAAACATTTAAAATGGCCACCATTTTGAAACAAAATGGCGGATGATGCTGGCCAACGAACTCAGTCGAGACATTTGTATGTACTATGTACATACCAAGTTTCATTCAAATCGGTTCATAAATACGTTAGTTATCGCATGACAAAAATCAGATATATATATATGTCAACATTTGAACGGAGGGTGGTTTTGGGGTCTGGGGGTCATGATCGGTGAAAATATACCAAAATTTTCCGGAAGTGTTTTCCTCCGGACGGCTGCAATAGGTAGCTTTTTACTTTTTGTAATGAAAACTACCTAAAATGAGGGATTTTATCCAAAAGTAGTCGTAACATCCCGTATTGTGAAATCTATATTAACACTAATCAATGAATATATGGATACAACCCCTCTTGTTTTTGCTTCATTTTGAGAATAACGGATTTTCAACTTATTCAATTGAGGATTATTTTCAGAATTTTCAACTTATGATTTTGTGACTTCCACAAAAGTTACTCTATACATTTAGCTAACATAATATGCAAATGAAATTTTGATATCTTTGACGCATGCGCAGTAAAAAATTATTTAGTAAACCAACTCATTTTGTATACAATTTTCATTATTTCTAAATTCTGATTACAGGGTACTGTGTGCAATGTTGTTTGTCATATTTTCTAAAAAAAATATTATTTTATATTAAGAACTCTGAAAATTATAAGGAAAAAACTTGGAAAAATTTGGGACCATTTTTATAAAAACCTTAATTACTCTGTGAGTATGCATCCTATTTGCATAAAAATGAACACAGAGTATTACAATAAGGCATTCAATCATAATCTAGAGTGTGAGCGCTTTTTCTACATTAGTTTTGACAGGGTTATTCAAAAGATATTCATTCTTTTTTAATTTGTTGACGGTCCCCTATGGAGTTTCGGTAAAAAATCTTCACGGAGATGTATGACGTATACTATTATATTTATACACTAAGAGTTTCGAGATGATTCCTCATGTATTTTTCTAGATATTTAGTAAAATGTCTAAAATCGCAAGTGTCCCATAATCAATGGCAATATAGTGTATATTAATATGGGGCAGCATTATAATCATTGTTGAAATGGTAAGATTAAGGGGGGGGGGGGTGGTGGTGCCCAATACTTAAAAATAATCTCTCTATATTATTTTTTATTATATTATTTTTTTATTATGTAAAAAATAATTTTTAACTCTTGCAAATAAAACTATATCAAAATGTTTTCGAGATTCAAATTCGAACATCTTCAAAATCAGGTTTCTATTAAATTTCCAATGGATTGTTCAATTGAGTTCGAAATTTTAACTGTCCGCTTTCTCGGCGTTCGGTTTTTCAAAACTTTATAAATTTAACCTTTAACTGATGTGACAGAAATTGTCACGTATGAATGTGATGCGGTTTGTGAGACCGCAAAATTGAAAGATGTATAAAAGGCGGGAATAACTCATATTATTGTGTTTTTGTACTAAACTTTTTATACAAGAGTATTATACTTAATAGTCACCTATTTAGTCTGGTGATAGTACTAAAATTCCAAATGAAACAAAATTTCGGTAGTGTTTGCAGTTAAACTGAAAATTACAAGTTAAACTAAAAAATTAAAAGAAAAGTAGTGGTCTACGAGACCGGTAACATTAGTTAAAGGTTAATAGGCGATCCATGATTAAAAATCATAGAATACTGTTCCTGCGCTAAACTTTTTGTACAGAATTAATTCTAATTAAATTTAATCTATTCAAATATTTCTAACAATATTACGAGAACTCCAAACGAAAGAGAATTTCAGTTGTAACTATAGTTAAACTGGAAAATACAAGTTAAACGCTATTTTTTTTTGGGGGGGGGGGGCGGGGGTACAGTGTTCAGTCAGATTGCTAACAGCAGTTAACCCTTTCCGGTACGGGCAAAATCTGTACTAAAATGAGAAATTATCGACTGACACCGGAATTCACAAACGAATTTCTTAAATATTTTGAATCCCTTCATTTAAGCTTCTATTGTAAAAGCAAAACTTTACTAAAATATTACTGGTGCCGTTTGTAAGTTTGGAATTAAAATTAGGTATCCCAGACCGGGCACAGTGTGCCGGAAAGGGTTAAAGGTTAATTTTGTTGCTAATATAAAGATAATGATATATAACCATATGAATTATGTATAAAATTGAATAAGAGATCTCTTTGGGATAATATTTTTTAATCAAAAATTTTATTCAGTTTATTAAAAATTTATTAAAGCATGTTCTTTAAAACGTCGACAATTTAACTGTAGGTTTGGAGAATCCGCATTAGAGTGGAGTTATGGGTTAAAAACTATTTACTAGATTACTATAATAATATTAACCCTTAACTGCTGTGACAAAAATTGCCGCATAACTTACTGTGAGCTGCCTGTCAGACCGCTTAATCTAACGATGAATAAAATGTTAAATTAACTTTTAGAATATTATTTTTGTATTGAACCTTATATACAGGTCTATTATAAATAAAATTCAGCTATTCAAAAGTCTCTAGAGATAGTAATAGGACTCCAAATGAAAAAAAATTTTCCCGGTAGCTAAAGTTAAACTAAAAATTGCAAGTTAAACTCTGAAATTTGAAAAACTCAGCGGTATGTGAGACGCTAACAGCAGTTTAGGTTTAACAAAAATATTTATTACATATAACTCTAGTTATTATAAAACTTCATATGATTAAAATATTACATTATGAATGGTTAAAACCATGCAATGTTTCTTATAATCATATTTAAGCGGGACTTTTTAAGCAAAAACAGACATAGGGTGTTGTATTCTGTTGAAGCTCCCCCTCACTCCTTTTTCTTTCACTTTCACAAAAAAATCAATATTTTCTATCGCATAGAATGCATACATGGGAATATAAATACTGATTCAAATAATCCGTGCAATGTTTCTAATAATTCTATTTAAATGGTCATTTTTAAGCAAAACTTAGCTTAGAATCTGATATTCTTTTGCCTCCTCCCCCCGCCACCACCACAACTTTCTTTTTCTTTCAGAGTCACAAAAAAATTGTACAACTTCAATAGCTTAGATTGCAATTTGTCAATTTCTAGAGCTGTAGAGTTTGTATTTTTAGAATTGGGTAATCTACATGCCATTATTCCATCTTATTTTATAGTTTTGTTTGCATGGCGTTATTATCCATATAGGTGGGTATTAACGCCAAATAGCATTGGTCAAGAAAAAACGCCATTACATTTTATGAATACATATCTGTTAAATTATTTTATTTTATATAGATAGCCAATGAGTTGCTGTATTATATCCTATATTTGTTTGAAAAATACAATCTAAAACTAAGCCGTGAAAATTGGTAGAACCTTAACGTGGCGTTATTACCCCAGGGTACCTTATATATGACTATCGATATCATAAAGTTATATTTAAAAGAAACTAAAACTGACAAAACTAAAGTTATTTAAATTGAATTTATCTAAACAAATTCAACATGAAACTTTTTTTCCCCTTAAAGTGTGCTTGACATAAAAAAAATATATATAAATATATTTTAAAGAGTGCATTCCATCGTCAATTGATGAAAAATCGCCAAATAACAAAATGTTCATTATCTTTTTACGGATGATGTATGGAGGTTTTGCCGAAGTTTTTTTTATAAACGTATATGTCCACATGAGGAGAACATTCTGTAATTTTTTCAGATTTTTCGCAGTAAGCCCGCATGGAGACTTTTCTTGTACATTGGTTATTCGTGAACAGAGCTAAAGCCCAATAGAATAGCTAAAAACTATTGATTGTAATAAATATCATGATCGAGATTAACTTTATTTTACTCCGTTTAATTGAATGAAGTGGAAATTTAAGATGAAAATCAAATTTGTTACTGTAATATTGAACTTATAACATTGAAGTATCACATTTTTTTTTAATTACTTTTTTTAAATATTAAGATGTATGAGGTAGATGAAAGTTTGGGATTGATACACCCAACTATTTATATTTTTTATGGAATTCATGAAATGTATTTATGTTTAATTGTTTTTAATTTGCATAGTTTTAAGAAAATGGCATTTTTTCTGTTAATTTTACACTTAAAAAAAATAATTAAATAACTTATTTTATGTTTATGTCACATTTGTATGACATTTTAAATAATAATTAGCATTTATAAATATTAAAAACATTTGTTCCAAAGGCATACAGATATAACTTAATGTCATTAGTTAAAATGAATAAAAATTAAAAATAAGCTTTTCTCCTATTATCATTTATTCCTAAAAATTTGAGATACAGAAATTATAAAATGTTTAAAATATAGAGCTCTTGAAAGAGGGAAATAATGTCATTTACGAACTGCTAACTCCGATGTGACTTTTTAATAAAGGGTTTATCAAAACGAAAACGGTAATCTAATTGTAATCTACAATCAAGTCAATGGCAAAACTTCAGCATCTGCAAATGATAAAAAGGATTGTGTAACATACATATTTTTTAATATCCGCTTTTCCCATCTTGCTAAATATAGTCAAAAGCAAAGATTTGGAGATCGTTTAAATCTGTATTTTTTTAGTGTATCTATATTTGATTTTACGTCCAACTTTTTTGTAAGTACCAAATTAAATTAATGTTATGGAAATATTATTTTAAAGTGCAAAATTAAATTGCATTGTGTGTTTATACATTATTTTTATGTTGTTGATGCTTGATAGTATCATAAATTTAAATTAGGATGTCTTAATGCTTTTAATTATTAAAGAATTATAAACTGATTTTTTTTAAATTTTATTAAAAAAGCTATTCATATATGAATATATATATATGTATGTATGTATGTATATATATACATAATACATACATACATACATATACATACATATATATATATATATATATATACAATCCCAATTTCGTGAAAATATTTAATAAGCACCAGGTGCATAATGTATAAACATTATTAAAAACAATAAACATTAAAATAACAATATTGAACAATATAAAAAATAATATAAAATCACCCGCAGAACCAAAAGCCATCACTCATCAGCAGGCGGAATGGCTTTAACCTTCCCCCCGCTGTTAAAATAAAGCTTAATCAGCAGGTTTCGCGTGATCTGGCAAAAAGTTTTTTACTCAAAACTGGCGTGATTTATGGCAGCCTTGCTGCTTCCAATTTTATGGAGTATTTTAACCGACATAACCGATATAACATTGTAATGATACACCAGTAATATGTGTTTAAATTACACCATTATGTATGTTAAAAAAATTTACTCCATAAAATTGGAGGTAGCAGCTGCCGCTAATTTTATGGAGTAACTTTATATTAAATTTTTTACAGTGTACTTTAAAAGTATAAATGGATATACTATGAAATTTCAGAGAGATATGAAGATTAAATAGCATCAAATATTGATATTTATATAACTCTTTTTTTATCTCATTCAAATATGTTTCTGAAAAACTTAATTCGGTGTTGTCAATAAAAATACTGTATATTTAAACTTTATTTAGCATTTCATAAACCCAAATACTCATTGTAAATTAGTCGCAAATCCCATATATATGGTTATTTCTAATGTAATTAGTCTATTTTCAATAGTTTGATGTTTTTTGCTTTTATTCTAATACTGGGCATTGCATTACATAAATATATCAATAGCAATTGCTGTCTAGTCCTTAAGCCGATGGCACTTAAAGTACGCCGCTCATGTCTTTATGTATGCCCAAACCGTCCGTGTCTTTAATAGTTAATATTTCGATTAATTAGCCTTTTTTTTTTTTTTTTTTTTTTTCGAAAGTCACTATCAACGATCTTTTTAAACTTTTGCGACGATAGGTACCTTCAGTGCTCCTAAACTCCTTATCTGAACGCCTGCATATTGGAATTTGCATGTAACAGAAAAATGCTATTTTTTTCAAAAACTTTGTGACATACGATAATCGCTATAGTTTTCCTGCAAGGTTTAAACTTCTACTACGCCAAACTTTTTCATAATTTTAGTTTGCGTAGATTCGGAAATAGGGGTAAGGAAAATGTCTTTTGCATTACATTTTTAATAATGTCTCTAAAAATATAATATCTAAACTTAAAAGAAATGTATTTTGAAGCTCAACGTTACAAAAGCTTTCACACGTCACCTCAACAGTATTATTTATTTATTTATTTATTTATTTTATTTATTTATTTATTTATTTATTTTCGTGGGGAGCAGCACAACTTAACTAGCCAGTCTACATTTTCCTTAAATATATTTGTGAATGGGAAATAATCTGTAAATATGTGGGTTCATAGCCTTTATTATACGCCAACCAATTAGAACTTTCCACATTTCGTAGTTTATGAGCTAAATGGCTACGACACATGGGATGACAGAGACAAGAGTGATCTTATAATGGTTTCATTTTCATATATTTAGTTCAAATCCCTAAGAACTGATAGATGTATTATTTCTTTTGTATAGTGTATAGTTGTAAACTCTTCAACTGCAATTTTCAAATAAGGTACAATATAGTTTTCTTCTTCTTCTTTTTCTTCAAAAAAAAACATATATATAAGAAGGAAGAGTAAAGTGGCTACCCTAAAATTTGATGAATTTTTAAATATCTTTTTGATTAGTAAAGTTCTTGAAACAAATACCAGTAGCAACCATAATAGCTTTAGTTTCAATTGGTATTTTACTACTAAAAAAACTTATTTTTAAATATATACATTTCTTTAAAAGAAAAATTACAAAATGGCCGCTTTGCCCGCCCGGGTTGTGCTAAAGTAGCCAGCATAGGTAAATAAATATATCACAGTGATTCTAGAATGTACATTTAATCAACACAAACTAAAATATCATTAAGAAAAAGCATTATGTTCTGCAATACTTTAAAAAAAATTAATTTTTTTTAAGTTTGTCTTTTTATTAGGTGCAGTATGATCCTGCCCGCACGAGCTACCAGACCCGCTCTAATGAGACAGTCCACAGAGCCAGTTTTCGTTTCTTTTTTTTTCTCGGTGGGGTACGGTAGAAAGGCGTGATCTTGTCTCCCTCTGCAACGCTCTCGTTTGCCTTGCTTTTCGGCGCAAAATTTTCCTTTCTGCGGCACGAGTTAGCTTTTCGGAAATTCTCGGCTTTCATTAATTTTCTCAAAATTGTCCCCACTCGCAGCTAAGTTCAGTACCACCGTTTAGGCTCAAAATTATTCAGCCACATTTCGTCTGGTAAGATGAGTACTAGGTATGCGGCAATAAATCACATATTAACCTAATGTGCAGTAAAATCACAAAGATTACCAGCAAAGCATTTAATCTAAATAGCCGATCTGGGGGCTTGTCTCAGTGGATCATCAAAAATTCCCAACATGTACGCTAAAGGCGCCTGGTGCATGTAAAATCCGTCGTATGTGCAAAGTTCTCCAAGTTACCTGTGAATTATACCTCTGGAGGTGCCTTGTCAAGTGAAAGTCTCGTCATCTGATCAAGGTTCTAAATTACGAGACCAACTTGAGTAGCCATTTGCAGTAGAAACAGGATGTAACGTTAAGCAACCGACATAACAAAGTATGCTTAAACCAGAAGCAAGTACTGCAGATATGATGACGTGCGAAGCGAATGAACCAGGTTTATTGCCGCTACGCGGCAATTAGGCTGTCTCCCGCCCAGATACCAAGTATCTAACCCGTTAAGCTGAGGAGGTAACTCGGCAGGTAGAGGCCTCGTCATCGGTTAGAAAGAAAGAAAGTCTTATATAGTTACAATTAAAATGAAACATTTATATCAATAGGACGACTGGAGGAATTCAAGTGTCTTTTGAAGACATACAGACTGCAAATATAAAAAATAATAAGCCTTACTCTGCAGAAATTATTGGTCCAACCTATTTTTCTTCTTCCAAAGAAAATTAGACTATTTTGCTATAACCGTGGTCTAGTACACTGTAAAAAATAAAAAAAAATCTGTAAAGTTACTGATTTTTTTTAGGAAACTATGATTCCTAGAATATTTTATGTAACGGCAACAGCGAAAATTCATGTAACAGATACACGTTTACACCGTAAATCAAAAAATATGCAAGGTTACTAAGGATTTTTTAGAAAATTCGAATGCCTAGAACTTTTATGTTACAGCAACCCGGATTACATATAAAATTTTAGTAAAATTACTGTAATGTCAGTAGATTCATTTGTAAAGCTACAGATTTCTTTAGCTTTACAAAAACTAATTTTGTAGATTCACATCTTTATATATGCAGTATATAGGTAAAATTTTAGTCAGTATACAGATTTTTTTAAATTAACACCCGTAGAATTACTTTTTTTACAGTATAATATTTTGTTATGATCAATGAATTAAAAAAAAAAAAAAAAAAAAAAAAAAAAAAAAAAAAAAAAAAATCGGGCAAAGTAGCTATTTGGCCTTTTTGCATCTCTTTGTGACTACTTTGCTGGAAAGATGACATTACAGAAACTGTGGCTTAGCATCTAATCTACATGACTTAGAATTTTCAAGCATTATTAAAAATTATTTGTCATATCATTTAAAAGATTATTTCACATCGACCAAACAGCATAAGAGCAAATAATTGTAAAACTACATATTATTTAGCTATAATAAAAAAAAATGTACTACATGACTAAAAAAAAAATTATAATAAAATAACATTAGTTTAGAATAAGAAAAATGTAGCCTCAACATTTCAGACAATACTACCGTCATCTGTGATGACTGTTTCAACTGATTTATGCATGGCGGAAGCAATGTGCGGTGGAAAATAAATCAAATGGCCACTTGCCGGCACTGGGCCTTTTATCAACAGGTCCTATAAGACGTGACTTATAGGACACGTCCTATAAGACTCCTTGGACGTGTTGCTTTTACCCGTCCATCCTCTACTGTTAATAAGAACACAAATAAAGTTCAACAAGTAAAAAAATTGAAAACCCCTGCTCCAAGCAACGTAAATTATTCATAATTAGAGGACATTTTGGAACATCATCATGATAATAATAACTATTATTATTAAACAATCTAACATGTTATCATTTCTTACTGTGGGGAAAAATGTATATTGGAAAAAGAAAATTAAAAAATTTAATAAATATTATCTAATAGTAAGAAGGAATTGGAAAAAGCTGTTTGTTTTTTCTATTTCGTTTTTTTTTTTTTTTTTTTTTTTTTTTTGCATTTATTATGCAAATCTGTTTTAAAATAATGTTGCATTCATAATTTTTTAATCTATAAGTTTTATAACTTATCATAAAATCACAAGTTTTCCATTTAAATGACTGGAAACATGTGCGTCTTCATTCTATCGATCCGGGGCATTCAAAGTTCTCAAAAACTGCATTTTTAATATTTTTTCTAATAAAATACTAAGTTAAATATATTAAATAAAGAACTGTATGATTACATGATGATTAGTCAGCAAATAATAACAATTTTTACTTTCTTCTACCTTACAAGAAAAAGTATTGGATTCATCAAAATTATCGAAATCCGGTTTTCAAAGAATTCACGTTTTAGGGGTCAGAGAACTCGAAAAACATGTTTTTACAAAATGTCTGTCTGTGACAAAAATTTTGTGGGCGCTCTATCTTAAGAACTAAAGCACGGAATTTTAGAAAACTTAGGTTCTGTTAGGCCTTGGTATAAACTAGATCTGATTAGTTTTTGGTGTACATCGCTCAACAGGTGGCGCTTCTATGCTGCATTATTCACAATTTCCACAATAGCCATATCTCAAGAACTAGTGCATGGATTTTCATAACATTACATGTTATGTTAGTACTTGATATAATATGGGGCTGATTACGTTTTGGTGTAAATCTCTCAGCAGGTGGTGCTGCAGTGGGGCATTATTCGTGATTATCACAATAGCTCTAGCTCAAGGTCTAATGCGTGAAATTTTCTAAAACTTTAGATTCAGTTAGTCCCTGATATAGATTAGTGTTGTTTAGCTTTTGAGGTAAATTGCCTTGCAGATGACTCTGCTATGCTGCCTTTTTCACGGTTTTGCAATAAATGTATCTCAACAAATGATACATAGATTTTTATCAAACTTCAAATTCAGCTAGTACCTGACAAAAATGTATCCTGATTAGTTTTTAATGTACATCACCCAACATGTGACGCTGTTATGCAGATTTCTTTTTAATATTGTGCAATAGCTGCATCTCAAAGTCGGATTAGCACGAATTTCCATCAAACTTCAGATTTAGTAATAAGTTGGCATAAGTTGTTGCTGACGAGATTTGGATAAACAATCCAACCCGTGGCTCTGGTAAGCTGAATTTTTCAGGGCGTATTAACATGCATAAGATAGATGAAAGTTTTGAGATTGCCACATCTAACTATTTTGTGACCCTACCGTATCGCTCCGTCCGTAACTAAAGTTTTAAGTCCATATATGACAAAATGGATTTTGTCATAATTTGTCATATTAAAAAAGATATGGTTAAACTTTCTTGCAATACATATATATGAAATTTCGTACAGAGTTTTATGTCATATTTTTAACAAACTGTCGTCAGTATTTTTAATTTCATGTAAAAATAAAAAAAAATGTATTCCTCAAAGTAAAAATCAGTAAAAAAATCCGTTTTTTATTACTTTTAAATTTAGTATTAATTTTTAAAAAATAATTATATAAATTCTGACAAAAAATTAATAAAAATTTTTTTCTGCACATAATAACGAAAAATGTAATGAAATCGAACTAGTGGTTTATGAGTTATACTGAAAAACTTTACAAGTTATACTAAATTTAAATTTTTTTGAAAAATAATTCGAAGTTTTAAAAACTTTTTGTCTTAAATGTAATTATCATAGAGATACGCATTTAAGATAAAAAATAATTTAAAAATACCTACAAATAAAGAAAAGAAAATATTGACCACCGGATCTCTTTTGACCCTGCCTTTATAATATGAATTTATAAGTTTAATTTTTTTATTTTAACATTTCGAAGTTTTAAAAACTTTTTTGTCTTAAATGTAATATTCATAGAAACACACATTCAGAGGGGGGGGGGGGCTATTAAAAATGCCTATAAATAAAGAAAATAAAATTTTAACCACCGGACGCCTTTTAACCTCCCCATCCTCCACCTCTCTGATCTCTGACCACCGGAAAAAGAAAAAAAAAAAAGAAAGAAAGAAATAGAAAGAAGTCCGTTTTAAAATTTACTTTAGTCTTGACTGCCTTTAGGCAAATTAACCACTATACACTTAAATTAGATTTTTTTTTTTCTTTTCAGGTTTCAGATATCTGAAGCATGATAATCAAAATAGCCATAATCATACTTTTCCTTGCCCCATGTATTTTTTTGACAGAATGCTCTGTTTTCCTTGGCTCAAAACAATTTCAGAAGGAGTCTTCTGTTTGGACCAAGTTACATCCGAAATTCAAAGCAGGTGACACGTTATCAGTAGTTGAACCACCTTTACTGATAGGTTCATTCAATATACAGACTCTCACGAGAAAAAAATTTGAAAGAACACATGTAATGGACATTGTCGAACAGGTGAGATATTGAAAAATAGAAAAAAAATACATGTTTCTTTTATATATAATATTTACTGGCCATGTTTTAAATAAAGTAAAATCCATAGCTGCCAACTTTTACGCATTTTTGCTACCACTAAAATTGTACAGATATTTTCCATTTGTTTAATCGTAAGATTTCGACGATTAAGTAAGCCAATATTTTCTATAAAATTTTTGTGGTAGAAAAAATGCGTAAAAGTTGGCAGCTATGTAAAATCTGATGCTTTTTTCTGACTTATTTTATTTTAAAAACAAAGTTATAGGGCTATTTTATAGTTAATCTCATCGTATGATCGTATGATCCGCGCGTAATCAAACCCATAGACAATTGGTATATTTGACACAAAAGGGAGGTTTAAAATTTTCGGTGGCATTCACATCCATTTAAAAGGGACATTATAGCAACGAGGAAAACGCCTCGAAAGTAGCTAAGAAATATTATGTAAAAATAACAAAAGAAATAAAAAAAAAACTTTTATTTTTCTCTGAATAATCATTTACGAATTGTGATAACTATCTGATAAAGTTGGCTTTATAGTCTGCGTTCGTAATTATGTAAATACGTAGCACCTATAGTCGTCTTTCAGTCCGTCCGTCTGTCTGTATTTAACAGAGCAAAAACTACTCAACCCAATTATTTGAAGTTTAAAATATTTAATTGTTGCATAATTTTGTCGAGTCATTTCAAATTTTATGAAAATCGGATTTATAGTTTAATTATTGCGACAATCAAAATTATTCCATCATATTACGGCCAATGGGAAAAAATAATTTCAAATGCATTTCAAGGATTTTCCGAACATAACATAATTACAGTAAAACCCCGATAATTCGGATTAATTGGGACCAGACCCAATCCGGATTATCGAAAACCCGGATTTTCCGGAGAATTAGAAAATAATGAAATAAAATAAAACATACTTACAGAAAATCACCTTTATGTTAAACTATTGAATATTTACAGAGTAAAAAGGTTTACTTTGTAATAAAAAAGTTTATAAATTTTTGGTGTGCCAGTTTTCTATACCTTTTGCGAGCCGTAAGGTCACGCATCCACTTGAGCATAAGTACATCTAAATAATTTTCTGCAAGTGATATTGTAGAAGCGTTTTGTCACAATAACAAGAAAACTGACCTATTGGCTGACAAAGATCGGAAAGCGATCCGTATCAGACAATGGGTCTTATAGGGACTATTTTACCTTGCTTTCTTCCAATGCTCTAAGTAAAAATTTATTGTGCAGTGATTTTTTATGATTTTTCTAAGTGGTTTAAATTGAAAATTGGGGAAATTGGAATTGCCAAACTTAGTGATATATTGTTGTTTCTTTGAAAGATAACATCAAAGAGTTTAAGTAAGAAAGCTTAAGCTATTCGTCCGAAAAGATTTCAGAAAAAATTTCTTTTATTCAGAATACGACGATGAAACAAGTTAATGTCATGGAAATTAACGAATCACTTCTCAAACTTAAAAAAAAAGGACCAAACCGATTTAGATTATCCGGAGATCCGGATTAACGGGGTCCGAATTAGCGGGTTCTACTGTAATATGAATTTATGAAGTATGTACTAAAATATACATTCTGTAAATCTGTGGTGCAAAGAATATTTGTTATTAATTCACAGGACCACACAAAAATATTCCAAATCATAATGGTATGGGGGAGGGACTTTGTTTGGGGGGAGTTTTAATTATCTTAAACTATTTCACATTTTATGAAATATATATACGTTGCTGAGGTTCACTACAAGTTACTTCCTATATAATAGAAAGCAAATAGCATTTGCAGGGACACACAAAAGAATTCCGCTACTTAATGCATTACACCAAGATCTGAATGTTTTAAAAACTTCATTATAGTGCGAATGCATTTGCTACGTTTGACATGCAATTTCCGACTTGTTTTCATTATTCTAGCAAACGTTTATTGAAAAGGTATATATATTTTTTCTTTTTAAATCTACGCTTCAAAATCTTTTAAAATTCCACAAAATCTCACTAAATTCAGTTACAGCTCAATAAGTTTGATCCGAAAGCATGTTATTTTCCTACTCGATGATTGATAATATGTGATATTTAGAAATTTTGAAGACGGTACCTCTGAAATAACTGCCTTTAGACCAGCGGGTCCCAACCTGGTGTAAGCGTACCCCTAGTGGTAGGTGGCGATAATGCTAGGGAGCTGGGGATATGTGATAATAACATCGATAAGGATAGAAATTACAAGAATGGTTATTAAAGTACCAAAAACGTTATAAATGACAATATAAATGGTATCAGTTTATTATATGGTTGTGATAAAAAGGTTACTAATGGGGGGGGGGGGGAAATATGTTTCCGCTATCTAATTGAGAGTAGGGGAGAAGCAGGGGTAAGTAGAGCATGTTCACGAGAAATGGCCATTATATGGGGCAAATGAATTTTTTTAAGATTTGATTTAGATAAAAAATAGTTTTTTTATTTATTTTAAAAATTTAATTATCTTTTCTTTACAGATAATCCATCGATATGACTTGATTTTGATATTAGAGATACATACTAATGATGATTACCACACGAAAAAACTACTGAAAGACTTGAACAGGCAAGTACAAAATTTAATAAAGCATGATAATTGGAATTTTTTTATTGCATTGCCAAATAACTGAAATAATTATCGATTTAATTAATTGCAATATGTCAATATTTTGTGAAAATTTCAGTGAGAATCGACATAAGGTTGTAATGGTTATTATATGATCGTAATAAAATGATGATGTTTAAAATGAATTTTTAAAAGTTGGATTCAATTTAAATTTGTAGGTTATTCTTTACGACAAAATATAGAGGACTTTCAAAGTATCTAGAATTTACCTTGAATTGTATTACTGAAAAATGATGGGTTAAATTAATTTTATACCAAGTTTTTATTAATGATACTTTAAAGTACCTTCGGAGAACAAAAGATTACGGTACTCTGCAAAGAAATATTCATCTAGTTTTTTAGATTGACTTGACCATCATATATTTTCTTCATTGTGTGTGTATAATGCTGAAAGTTACGCCAGAATATATGAATAAAATATTTCTTTTCTTATTTATCCCAACAGAGACCTACCTCCCGGTGAAGTTTACAACATGGTACTCAGTGAGAAACATAATTTAACCATGGAGCACTATGCAATCTATTATAAGTATTCAGCTTCATATAAAAGAAATACATTTTTTGCTTTCAATTATTTGTATAGTTATTTTATTGGTTGTTTTGTGTATTGGTTGAGGCTCTGCATGTTATAAACAAAAAAACACGAAGAATTATTTTTATTTTTAAGAAAAAACGTTTATATCTTCCTATATGTACAGTCGTGGCAAAAAAAGTTAACAATCCCTACTATCTCTGCAATAAATAATAGTACAATATAATTATTTGTACCATACGATTGGAAATAAAGTCTACTTAGTAGACTTTATTAGAAGATATAACATCTGCTTAGAGGTCCATCTACAGATCAAAACAAAATAAACTTTTCTTTTAACTATTTGGAAAAAATAGTTGTTTTTCTCGGTAAAGAATTGGGAAATATAAAGTGTATCTGAGTCTTTTAATTGGTTAAATTTACCACAAATATAAATCCATAAGAAAAATCCTATCTTGCAAGTCATGCTTTTTTCTGATATTAATTTCACAATTCATATCATAATTTTTTTAAATTTAAAATTGCGATGTACTTATGTTTGGGCTTTTAGTACTATAACCGCATAAACATTTTTCCCGTTAGGATTATAATTTCAGAAAATATTAATAAAAATATAAAAAATTAATTTAACATTAGAAGCGCTAAATTTTGAATGTATGTATATAATTCAAAAACTTATTATCAAAATGACATGAAATTTCATTTTCAGGCATAATTAGAACCAAATATTTAAAATATCTTGTCAACTAAGATATTTCCATTGAAAAAAATAAAAGTTTGAGTTATGTCATTTAAAAGTAGACTTAATTCCTAATCATTTGGTACTAGTAACTTTTTTCTGGGATTATTTGTTACAAAGTTTTAGGGTGTGTTTACTTTTTTTTCACAACTGTACATGTTATTATTGCACAAATGGTGCACAGATCTACAAGATGCTTATAGAAATATATATATATATACAGGGTGTTCCAAAAAAGACCGGTATATTTAAAAAATCAATAAAAACTAAACGGGCAGCGATAGAAATACACTGTTTGTTGCAATACGCTTGGGACAACAGTAAATTTTCAGGCAGACAAACTTTCGAAATTAGTTAAGATTTTCAACAACAGATGGCGCTGCAGTCAGAAAAATCTAAAATACGATATTTTCTACATATCCACCATGCGCAGTAATAATACGGTGTAGTCTCTGAAAGAAATTACTAGAAGCCTTTGTAAATGTGTCAGGCGGGATGGCTTCACGTGCAGAAGAGATGCACTGTTTCAGTTGCTCAGTTGTTTCTGGATTGTGGCGGTGCACCTGGTCTTTCAAGTCAAAAATCCTCTGTTCTAAGGATTAAACCATTTTTTCACAGCAAACTTACAATCTGTGAACAGCACACGCTTACAGCAGAAAGACGATTTAGACTTAGAGAATGGCGAATTCACAACTGCGTTTTTTCTATATCTTTCAAATCGCCTGCAGCGCCATCTGTTGTTGAAAATTGTAACTAATTTCGAAAGTTTGTCTGTCTGAAAATTTACTATTGTCCTAAGCATATTGCAACAAATGGTGTATTTCTATCGCTGCCCGTTTAGTTTTTATTGATTTTTCAAATATACCGGTCATTTTTGAAACACCCTGTATTTACGTGTGTGTGTGTGTGTAAATATTCGCAAATCTGATTGGTAATAAACGGTTTATTAAAACAACAGTACATCACTCAGTAATCTAACAGTATAATGTTATCCCTCAAAATACGGATTCATGCTGAAATATATTTTTGTGTTCTTCTCTTTTAGAACAAATAAATTCAAATTAATTGCTTCGGAATCATATGACGACCCAGCTGTTTTTTATCGAAAACCTCTTGTTGCCATATTTGAAGCATTTACTCTAAGTAAGTAAATTTTTGCGATATAAGATAAAACGGAAATACCTACAAATATTTGATTTTACCTTACAAAATATTTCATAAATATTAAATAATAAAAGTAAAAATAAAAATAAATTATCAAAATATTTTCTTTTATAGGCATTTAAATTCATTTCAAAATCATGTTTAATTTTTTTACTGCAATTCATGAATTTTATTGATTATTATCATCAAGTTATTATCATCTTTTTTTTAGTGCCTTGTTAGTTTTTTAAATTCTCTTCATCTCCTCTGAATATACTTACACACGATATACGAATTTTAATTTTATTAGTCTTATTTTTGTTCTGTTTTAACTTCGGGTTTATTGAAGTATGTGCACATTTTTTGTTACTATTCAGCCTGTCTGAAAATTGCAGACACAACAAAAAAATGTCTTTTATTTAAAAACACTACAAAATCAAACAACAAAAACATGTGATTTACTTATTAGATTGATGTAAATTATTCAAGCACACTCTATCAAAATTAATAAATGCATGTATTATCATAACTTTGACCCCCCCCTTTCCCCCCCAAAAAAAATTACAAAGATCTGTCATTATATAATCTTAAAGATTTATAGACCGAGAGGCGGCAGCACAGACAATTACTTCATCCAGTTCACGAATGAAAATCTAGGATTAGTTAAATCTCGATTTGCATATTAAAATGCAATCGGTCTGTAAATCATATCTTGGTAGAAAACACCTAAAACCCCTATTTTACCAGTTGATTCACAGGTTTACCATTATATTTTACTGCTCTCAATCCTCCATGTTTTTATACTTTTAAATGCAGGACAGTACAATAGTAAATCTACGAGTCAATCGGTAAAATCGGGTTTTTAAGTGTTTTCCTCCAAGATATGAGTTGGCAGATCGATTGCGCTTTAATGTGCCAATCGAGATTTAACTAATTCTAGATTTTCAGCCGTGAACTCGATGAGGTGATTATCTGTGCTGCTGCCTCACGGTCTATTAGGCATAAAGGAGAAAGAGCTTTTTTCAATACTTTAAACTGATGCTATTTATTAATAGTAGTATACTTCTGTGATTTAGGATAACATCAGAAAATCGCCTTTTCTCTGAATAGACTAGCTTGTGAAATATTATCGATGACAGAGAATATCATGCTTTTTTTTCATAACCACTTTTAATTCTCATATTGCTTTCCATTCTTGTATATTTTCCGGTTTATGATACTGCAAATGTTTTCAATTTTGATTAAGTTCAGGCTTAAACCTGGACATTCTGAAACACATTTCGGACGAAAAGCCACTTTTTTGTACTCAGTAAGTCGTGGATGTTGCCGTAATGAAATCTTAACCAAGAACCCCGTAAGATACCATCAAATGGAAGTAAATGCTGCTCTATTCGGTCTCTATATATGGGTGATTCTCAAAATAGGGGACAATTTATGTCTTTCGGCATACAAAAAAATTGAGAGGTTTTCTGTCATGTTTTTATATTTAGATATGTTTGTCTTAATATTATTCATTATTTGACTTAACTTCCCGCTGCACAGGTCTGTAGATTAGTTCATTTAGAAACATAATAATCTGTAGAAGATGAATAAATATTAAGTCTTGAACTGAAGAATACAATACAATTTTCCATCTTTATTTATCGCGACACAAAACCACAAAGAAAAACGAGTATATTCACTTTCTTAATAAAAAAATCACTTTTACATATCTATATCTCATACTACAATTTACGGTTTTTATTTTTAAAACTCCTCGAAAGTTCCAGAAAATTATTCATCCGTTCTACCGTTGCCACCTTTTTCGAAAACCGAAGAAACTTGAATTTAGCACAATATTCTGTCAGTGACAGTTCACGAAAAGCCATGGGGTTAGTCCTTGGCAATAGAGTTGGTCCTCAGCCGAGCATGTTCATAACAGAATCAGTTCAGGGCAGTAGAGTTTGTCCGCAAAGCTCCTTGACTCTTTGTGAGGATTTTGCATTTCTATATACTGTTTAGTAATTATTTTGGTAGCGATGAAGTGATGCAAATCCTTTTCATCTTAAATAACTTTTATTCAAGATATGATAAAGTAAAATACAGTTGTAAGAACTCAGGGTTCTTTATGATAAAATAAACCACACGCCTTTTACAGCGAGCTGCGTCCTCGAGAGTCATCTCCAACTCCCCTTCTCATCCTCATCAAGAGCTTCCTCTCCTTCGGGCTCCTCCCAGATCAAAGTTATTGGCTCAGCTGGGATACGCCTCGGCGCCAGGTTGCCATCGTCCGTCTGGACCTAGTGAAACTATTTCAACCGATTTTTAGTTCTCAGGGTGGTCTGGTGATTAGTCAACTGTAGCCGTAACTAATATGCTAACGTCACATGAAAAAGGCCGCGCTAGACTTGCTGTCTACAGGGAAAAAAGGACCTTAATCCTTTTAAGTGCATACACAATTCACGTTTTCACAATCGCCAGACTTCGATGTAGCAGTGCATTGTCTAGCAGTAATTAGCCAAATTGTTAAATCCTTACAACCATCCCCTCCTGTGACAGAGATTTTTCACATGTGGAAAATCTTACGTCGAGGTACAGTTACTCTTAACTTAGTTCACTACAGAGGTTAGCACCAGTTAATTTTATTAATTTAACTTGTAAGATAAAACACACAATTTATTACAATACAACATTTTTATAATCCAGATACACATTTTAATTAATAATATAATATAGAAATAATTTGAACGCAAGCTAATTAAGAATTTATATACAAATATTATCTACAGCACACATTCATTCTATTCTACTCAAACAGTCCACGTGCACTATTTCTTTCCCTGGACGGTGCTTGATTGTGTAATGATAAGGCTGTAATATTAAGGACCAACGGATTAAGCGCGGATTATTTCCTGCGTTGTTTTTGAGCCAAATCAGTGGGTTATGGTCGGTTTCAATACTGAATTTTTGACCGTCCAAATAATGACGTAATTTTTTTATAGCATAAATTATGGCCGCACATTCTTTCTCACTCGTAGAGAAGTTTTTCTCTGGGGGAGTAAATTTCCTGCTCAAGTATATGACGGGATGTTCTTCATCATTTTCGCGTTGAGCCATGATGACCCCGATCCCTTTTTCGGATGCATCAGTTTGTATAATGAACTCCTCTGCGTAATTTGGCGCATATAGGACCGGTTTTTCGGTCAGCTTCTTTTTCAAAGTGCGAAAAGCCGCCTCCATTTCAGGGTTCCAATCGATTTTCGCTTTACGTGTTTTCCCTTTTAAAGCGCGCGTCAAAGGCTCTATTATCGTCGCGTAATTTCTGATATATCTAGAATAATATCCTGACATTCCTAAAAAACGGCGAATTTCGGTCTTTGACTTCGGCTCAGGAAATTCTGTTATAGCTTGGATTTTGGATTCTGTTGGGGTGCGGCAACCGTCCCCTACGACATGTCCTAAATATTTAACTGTACGTTGCGCAAATTTACACTTGGATAATTTTACTTTTATTTTAGCCTCTTTGATGCGGTCCAATACTATCCCTATATGTCTCAGATGTTCGTTCCAATCATCGGAAAATATTGCCATATCATCTAAATATGGAAGGCAAAAATCTTCCAAGCCTCTGAGTAATACACTCATAAATTTCGAAAATCTATAGCTTGCCCCTATCAACCCGAAAGGCATCATGAGGGGTAGAAATGAACCCCAACTCGTGACGAAGGCTGCCAATTTCTGAGCCCTCGGCGTCATAGGGATTTGCCAATATCCCTTGGTCAAATCTAAAGTCGTTATATACTTAGCCCTAGCCACACGCTCCACGCGTTCCTCTATATTCGGTAGAGGAAACACCTCAGGTCGAGTTATAGCATTCAATTTGCGGTAATCAATGCAGGGACGCGGATCCCTTGCCGGGGATTCAACCAATATCATGGGAGAATTATATTCGGATTCGCCTTCAATTATCACGCCCAATTGTAACATTCGTTTAACTTCCGCCTTTAATATCTCTGTTTGTCTTGGAGAATTTCGATAAGGGCGAAGCCTTATCGGCGCATCGCTAGTTATTTCTATGTCATGCGTGATTAAATCGGTTCTACCGGGATTATTCGAAAAAACATCCCTTCTCTCCCATAAGACTTCGGCCAACTCAGCCATTTGTTCAGCATTGCACCTTTCTTTCAAAGCGCTATCCGTAACTATATTTTGGAAATCGTACTCTTCCGGGCTATTAGTTAAAAGAGGAATCTCTAAATCATCCTCGATCTCATTAGACTCGAACTCCTCTTCCACCACTAAATTCACTAACTGCTCTCTTTGGAGATACGGTTTGAGTAAATTCACGTGATAAATTTGCGAAGGCGTCCTGCGATGTGGTATGTTTACGACGTAATTCGTTTCCGAAATTTTTTTCTCCACGGTACCTGGGCCCGTCCAATTCACCGAAAATTTATTGGTCTTGTTCAACGCTAATACAAGTACCTTATCGCCTACTTTAAATTTTCTTTCCACTGCATCTCTGTCATACCACTTTTTCCTTTCATCCCTCGTTTTTGTCATAGTTTCTACCGCTAAATCTTGACATCGCTTCATACGGTTTATTAGATCGAATACATATTCTGTGACGAAACTTTCCGCGGGTTCTAATCCCTTCCATTTCTCATATAAAAGCGTCTCTGGCGTTCTTAGATTCCTACCGTGTACAAGTTCTGCTGGGGAAAACCCCGTGCTTTCGTGTGTCACCGTGCGCAAAGCTAGTAAAGCATAGGGGAGGTTTTTCTCCCAAGAATTACCGGCTTCTAAGCATAAAACTTTCAGTAATCTTTTCACGGTTCTATGCCACCTCTCGACTGCTTGACTCTGTGGGTGGTGTACGGAAGAGTGTACAACTTTCACCCCGAATCGCTCCAAAAATTCGCTCGTAAGTTGGCTAACATAACTCCTGCCAAGATCAGATTGTAATTCAACAGGGAAACCCAGTCTGCTAAAAACAATAGTTAAGGCTTCAATGATAGTCACAGAGAGCAAGTCTTTGATGGGTATCGCCTCAGGATATCTGGACGATACACACATAGCCGTCAGCAAATATCGATTCCCATTTTCGGAGAGGGGGAGCGGATCTACCGTATCCGTACACAAGCGAGTAAAAATACTAGTCACAATCGGAACACAAGTTAAAGGAACTTTCTTTTGGTCCCCCGCTTTCCCAACCCGCTGACAAGGATCGCAAGTCTTAACATACGTTTCGATATCTTTAACAGCATTCGGCCAAAAATAATTCCTAAATATTTTGTCCTTAGTTTTCTTTATTCCAAGGTGAGCCCCCACGTTATCATGACACAAAGACAAAATCCCTTTCCTAAAATCCAGCGGAACCACTATTTGTTCTCGTAGGAAACCCCGGTGATCTTTAATCTTCCTGATCAACAAACCATTCTTTATTTCAAAGTGCGATTTTTTCTCGGCCGCCCTTTGTCTAACCCAGGCCAACGTAGCGTCATTCTCTTGAGCTCTACTCAAATCCTGTTTACTAATGCGCGCCAGATTTCCCTCGGGGGGTCCGCTATCCACCGGTGGAAGAAAAACCTCCCTTGTTTCTTCGCCTTGGGCGATTTCTCCACTCTCTGCATCTGATTCTACGGAGTCGTAATCAGCTGTATTCTCCTCCCCGCTGTTCCGGGAATTCTCTTCTTTGTCCACTGTAGGGTGAACGGAACCTCCCTCCGTACATCCCCGCGTATCGGTTTCGGTTTGCTGGTTTATCTTTTCTCGCTGCGCTCTCTGCCTAGTCATTACGGCGTTAATGGAATGCGCGTTTAGTTTTTGCCTATCAATTAACTGTTGCGTTCTATTCCCTAACAAGTAATGATCCATATCAGTTTCTTTGGCTACCGCGGCCGCTTTAGTGCGTATCGTGTCACCAGTACTTAAATTAATTTCCACTTTGACTATAGGTAAACAACGCAGTTCATTATCTAACGCCTGTTTCACCCACACTCGTTCGCCCGTAAATTGGTCCGTAGTTACATCGTGAGCTGAAATCAAATCAATATTGCTGCCGGAATCACGTAATATTTTCATTTCTTTCCCATTTATTACCCCGCGACTGACATAGGGGCTGTAGGCACTTTCCAGATCGTCGAGACCCGACACGTGATACACTGATTCTTTATCTTTCCGTTTTGATTCCGGACAATTAAATTTATAATGACCTGATTTCTTACAAATAAAACAAGTAATTTCTTTTCTCTTATCGAATATCTCATTTCGATTTTTAGAGTTTTCTTTATCCCTCCAATTTATTTTGGTCTCATCCGTTCTAGTTTCGGTTTTAGACTTATTACGCTCAAAAGGTTTTGCGGCGCTATGAATTTTAGGGGATCCTTCCCGCCTAATATTTTTCCTCGCCACCTCGTACGCGTCTAACTTTTTAGCTAACTCAAATGGTGTAATTATCGCGCTCCAAACATCAATAAAATGTTGCTTCGCTTCCGGGTTAATTTTCCGTTTCATTTGATCAGTGATTATCAAATCTCTGAGTTGTTCGAACGTCGTTATTTCTAAACCACTTAACCATTGGTCAAAGAAATTGGAAGCTTCGTACACGAAATCTTTCCATGTTTTGTTCTCGGGCTTTTTAGAATTTACGAATTTTAGCCGAAAGTCTTCTGCTGAAAGTTGAAATCTTTCGAAAAGCATTTTTTTAATGTGGTCGAAATCATCTGAATCAGAGGGAGATTCGCGTAGTATCAATTCCCCTAAATCGGTAGGCAATAGTCCTAACAAATGAGTAACCCACTGATTTTTATCAATTTGAGCTTTGCGTGCTTGTCTTTCAAACAAATTTAAATAAATGGAAATCTCGGAGTTCTCTGAATCAAATTTTGGTAGAACAGACTTTAAAGATATTTTTGGTTCTCTCTCGCTCTGATTAGAGGCCAAACTAATTGTATCCGTCTCCCGTTCTAACCTTAGTTTCGCTAATTCATGCTCCCTTTCCAACGCTTTAGTCTTTTGTTCCCTCTCATAAACTTTCAGTAATTCTCTCTCAGCCCTTTCTTCATTTTCCCTGTCTAGCCTATCCTTTTCAATAATTTTTAGCTGGGCTAATGCCAAAGTCTCATCATAATCAGGTGCTTCAATTAGTTTTTTTATGATTTTAGGAATATTATCCGAATCCTCTAAATTTGCGCCAAATTCAACAGCTAATACCTTTAAATCACATTTTCTCTTTCCTGACCACGTCATTCTGAACGGTGCGTGATTATGAAAAAAAAAAAAAACAATCTATACTAGGTTCACTCCGTAAATGGATGCCTCTCAATTATTTCCCGTAATGTAAATATTCACAATCATAATACGCGACATGTCAATCACAATACAAAATACACTATGAAAATACAATACAAATACTCAACAATATGCTAAATAGCACTTATCATTACTCAAACAGGAAAATATTTCTAAAGCACTTTACCGAACCCAATGTTAAACAATCAACTGATTCTTAAAAAATATTAATTTTGATTAATATGCAAATAAGAGATAGAAATTTCTTTAGTTAATCGCAAAACTCTAGTATAATATTTAAACTTTTACTACACATAAAGATTTAAATCCTAAATCACAGAATTATATTTATTCAAAATTATTAAAATGCATTTCCTATAAATAATTAGTTATTCAAATTACTGCATGCCAATTTGTACCCTATTTAAACTTTTTAATTTTAAACTTTGCAAATTTAATTTAATTCAATTTTGAATAATCATAGATAACTGCCGATGATTTTTTTTTTGAACGAACACACAACCTACAGTGAAAACCTCTGCAATGAACAATTTAAGAGCACTGACCTGTATTCCTTTTTCGGATGTCCACAGCTTCCACACTTAGGGTAATCCACTGTCCACTTTCCCCGGGCGTCCTTTTCTGGATTATCTCGGGCTCCAAGCTACGTCTGTTGATTCTTTTTCGTCTCAGGTCTCCGGCTGCACGTCCGACCTCTCCTCGGCTCTGGGTCACGTCGCTTGCGTCTGGGCTAATTTCCTTCAAGTCCCCGCTGCACGTCTGGAGTCCTCGGCTCTGAGTTACGTCAATTGCGTCTGGACTAATTTCCTTCAAGTCCCCGCTGCACGTCTGGAGTCCTCGGCTCTGAGTCACGTCGCTTGCGTCTGGGCTAATTTCCTTCAAGTCCCCGCTGCACGTCTGGAGTCCTCGGCTCTGAGTCACGTCGCTTGCGTCTGGGCTAATTTCCTTCAAGTCCCCGCTGCACGTCTGGAGTCCTCGGCTCTGAGTCACGTCACTTGCGTCTGGGCTCTTTCGTTCCGGTCCCCGCTGTACGTCTGACTCTCCTAACTCTCAGTCACGTCGCCTGCGTCCGGGCTCCACTAGCGATTTTCATCATCGTCCGCTGCGTCTGGGCTTCAGTGGCTATTTTTCATAATCTTCCGCTGCCACCACTGTGAGGATTTTGCATTTCTATATACTGTTTAGTAATTATTTTGGTAGCGATGAAGTGATGCAAATCCTTTTCATCTTAAATAACTTTTATTCAAGATATGATAAAGTAAAATACAGTTGTAAGAACTCAGGGTTCTTTATGATAAAATAATCCACACGCCTTTTACAGCGAGCTGCGTCCTCGAGAGTCATCTCCAACTCCCCTTCTCATCCTCATCAAGAGCTTCCTCTCCTTCGGGCTCCTCCCAGATCAAAGTTATTGGCTCAGCTGGGATACGCCTCGGCGCCAGGTTGCCATCGTCCGTCTGGACCTAGTGAAACTATTTCAACCGATTTTTAGTTCTCAGGGTGGTCTGGTGATTAGTCAACTGTAGCCGTAACTAATATGCTAACGTCACATGAAAAAGGCCGCGCTAGACTTGCTGTCTACAGGGAAAAAAGGACCTTAATCCTTTTAAGTGCATACACAATTCACGTTTTCACAATCGCCAGACTTCGATGTAGCAGTGCATTGTCTAGCAGTAATTAGCCAAATTGTTAAATCCTTACATCTTACAATTCCCCCCTAAAAGAGCTCATTAGTGGCTTTTGACACAATGAAGCTTTAAAGTACATACACACGAAAAAAAAAATATTAGCAAGGATGAGAGCAATGTGAATCTTCCCATTTCTTTTAAATTAAATATATACAAATACCACAATATATACACTAAATATAAGCATGAACAACCATGAACAACAGAAACACCAAAATACATCAAAATTTAAAACATCATACAACTACCTTTTTTTTTTTTTTTTTTTTTTTTTTTTTGTTTAACTCTCAGAACGTCACAAGTAGTTTTTGCAGTAATATTTTTAACTGGTACGGCTTCAGCCCACCGAGTACACAAGTCGACGGCACTTATCACAAACTTATGACCTCTACGAGAAGGCGGTTCCAAAGGACCAATGCAGTTCATACTCCACACCCCGAAAGCATTTTCAGGTCGAACCAAGGAGCGTATAGGTATCCTATCTCTATATGTGACAGTTCTTCTTAATTGACACTGTTTGCAACTTGTACAGAACCCTTTAACATCTTGTTTCAATCCAGGCCAATAAAAGGAATATTTTATTCTATGTTTTGTTTTCTGTTCTCCCAAATGACCCTCCAAAGGAATTCCGTGAGCAACAGATAAAATATACTGTCTCTTACACTGAGGTAACACCACCTGCTTCACATTTTCACCACAGACATCTTCAGAATGCATAAGAATACCTTCCTCTATAAAATAAGCACTTTTATTATTTTCAGCCATTTCCCAAATATTTCTTAAAGTATCATCAGCTTTTTGTAGTTTTATTCCTCTGTTTCCTTCTCACTCAAATCAAGTTCACCAGTTTCAAGATCTGAATTCAACTTTTCAACCTTTCCATGCTCATTGTACATTTCTAACTCATTTCCACCCTCCAAATCAACATCACCAGTGAGATCAGAGACATTCTTAACCTTCGTATATAATATAACCTTATGGTTTAATGCTTCATAAGCAGTTGGACATATAAGCATCTCATTCACCAATTTCTTGGAAACGGCACAAGTTACCATTACATTTCCATGAATTTTATCATCTATTCGCATCGGTATTATTTTTAATGGAGCGACTTCACTCTCTCCGAATGCTGAAGTTATCACAATCGTTCCTTCTCCTTCAACTGATACATCCTTGACTAAGTCTGCCCGTATCACCGAGATCTGTGTACCAGAATCATAGATACCGTCCAACACATTACTTCCACATTTAATCCTAACCACTTCCAATTCATTAAATTTTCCTTCTCTTTTCACGCAGGACGAAACAGGTATTGTTATTCTTGCAGTTAATATCGATGACTGCTCTTCTCCAACTTTCTCATTCGATTGCACAGAGTTCGTTTGTGCTCTTTGTACACCTTGAGTACCACGTTGATTTGGGCAAAATAGAGCCTTGTGACCCTCTTGTCCACACGAATAACAAGTAATTTTATTAGGTATCCGTGTCCTTGCTTTATAAGTACAAACTCTTGACTCATATCTGCGGTCCGATGCGAAACCAGGATTTCTATTATCAGTGTGCTTAGAATAAAATGAAAAATTACTCTTCTCTTCCGAAAATCTATCTTTCTTAACTAACTTCCTAAAATCTTGTCGCACACTTTCATATAAGTCAAGTTTCTCAGCCAAATCAGTAGGAGATACTATTTTAGGCCATTCATCCACGAAATGATCTCGAATTTCATCAGGCACTCTTCTTTTTAATTGATCAGTTACAATCAAATCTTTCAAAGAATTGAAATCAACAATTTTAAGTCCATCGATCCATTCTTGAAAATAACCATTTAATTCAAATACAAATTCTTGCCATGTGCGTTCAGGGTTTCTTTGATGTTCCATAAACTTTCTACGGAATCTCTCAGGACATAACGTAAACCGTCTCAGTAGAATCCCTTTAATATATTCATAATCTTCAAATTTTTCCTCTGCCTCACGTGCGAGAGCCTGTATAATATCGGACGGCAGCAAAACCAACAAGTTCGATACCCAATGTTTTGGATCTACACACATCCTTTTTGCTTGGCGTTCAAAAATAGATAAATACAAAACAATGTCGTCTCCTTGACATTAAATTTCGGCATAAGTTTCGCAAATTCAATTCCATAATTATAGGTTTTCATTTCCAATCCATCAATTCCTGCTCTTTCGCTATCTTTCCCTATCCTCAACTTCTCCAACTCAAACTCCCTCTCTTCTCTTTCCAACGCAATTTTTTCCATCTCCTTTCGTTTCGCCTTATTCTCTTTTCTCGTCTCTATAATAGTTTCCATCAATCCCTTCACAAACTCTACTTCATAGTTTTTACTCGCCATAATTAGTTGTTTTAAATCAGCTATTATTGCATCCGGTTCAGCGTGTTCTCCCAATTCTTCAGCCAGACACCGTAAATCTTCTTTACGAGCCTTACCCAAAAATGACATTGTTACTTTTTAAATAATTTCTCAAGAGGGTAGTAAACTGTCCAATAAATTGGCGAAAACTCAAATTAACCGTAACTCGGAATCACTAATCCACCACTCTAATAAACACCAGAAATAAGTCCACTTTGTAACCATATCACACATATAAATTCAATACCATTGCGAGCACCATAGCAATTTCAAAATTCAACACCTTCACATGTATAACGTCACAATACAACACTTCAACAAATACTACTTCATAAATCAATCCAAATTCATATTAAAACAAAATTATACGCACCACATCAATGAACACTCATCATAATTTATAAATCCTTCAATTAACATATATACACAACCAATACTCAATTACTCTCCGAAATATACACATCCGTCCTTTCATATCAAAACATCTCATATATAAAACCAACAATAAAAAAAATCACAACCAAAATCAATTCAAAATATCCTCCATCCAGCCGGCACTACAAAACACCACTCCTATAATGCTACAATACTACTACACTTTAGCACTGACGTCTACTTAGTTACACTCAAAACAAATTCCTTTCCTTAACGTCAAAATCTATAATAATAAAGAGAGAAGGATGTTTGTCTGTCAGCGTTGTTCTGAAGAGACTGCTGCACGTTGAGTTACAAAATTTGGAGGGAAGGTACTTTTTTACATGTAGTTTTGCACCTCGAAGCCCGATTTTCTATTTTTTGATTAGATTTTTTTAAATAATTTTTTAGGCGATTTTTAGCGTTATTTTTGCGGTTTTATTCCATTAGTGAAAGGAATACGGTTTCATTCTTTTAACCCAAAATAGCAATTTTTTTTTCTCTTTTCAGCAAAGTTTATTTGGAATTTGTACAGCGATTTTTGAATTTTTAACGAATTTTTAATGCAATTTTTAGTTTTTTTTTTCTCAATTTGCGGCTATTTTTTGAGATTGATAAAAAGAAAATCGTTTTAAACATTTAGCCTAATGCCCTAAATTTTGTGTTTGTTACGATTTTTAGATTTTAACGATTTTTAATGCGATTTTCAATGCGATTTTTAACGTTTTGTTTAAGATTTTTGCGTTTAGCATCTATTTTTTTCATAGTTGTTCTATCAAAAACTTGAGCTGTTGAGAATGCAATAAGTAGTATTTTTTTGTGAAATCTACCTAAAATGTCAAAAATTTAGGTACCACTATTTTCGAATAGCAATTTCATAAAATATCTTAAATTCTTGCTTAAGACCGCTACCCCCTCGAGTAATATATCACCTGATAGATTATTTAACAGACTATCGTTTTGATAAAGTTTTTGAAGAATAGAGTGCGCCACCTGGTGGTGGAAAATGGAACTAACAGAACGCGATTTTTTAAAATCTATAATAATAAAGAGAGAAGGATGTTTGTCTGTCAGCGCTGTTCTGAAGAGACTGCTGCACGTAGAGTTACAAAATGCAGAGGGAAGGTACTTTTATACATGTAGTTTTGCACTTCGAAGCCCGATTTTCAATTTTTTATTAGATATTTTTTGATAATTTTTTAGAAGATTTTTAGCGTTCTTTTTGCAGTTCTATCCAATTAGTGAAAGAAATACGGTTTCATTCTTTTAACCCAATATAGCAATTTTTTTTCTCTTTTCAGCAAAATTTATTCGGAATTTGTACAGCGATTTTTAGATTGATAAAAAGAAAACCGTTTCAAACTTTTAGCCTAATGCCCTAAATTTTGTGTTTGTTACGAATTTTAAATTTTAACGGTTTTTAATGCGATTTTCAATGTGATTTTTAACGCTTTTTAAAGATTTTTTGCGTTTAGCATCTATTTTTTCATAGTTGTTCTATGAAAATCTTGAGCTGTTGAGAATGCAATAAGTAGTATTTTTTGCGAAATTTACCTAAAATGTCAAAAATTTAGTTACCACTGTTTTCGAATAGCAATTTCGTAAAATATCTTAAATTCTTGCATAAGACCGCTGCCCCCTCGAGTAATATATCACCTGATAGGTTGTTTAACAGAGTATCGTTTTCATAAAGTTTTTGAAGAATAGAGTGCGCTAGCTGGTGGTGAAAAACGGAACTAACAGAACGCGATTTTGTTAAAATTTGGAAATATAACAATGTGATTTATTTTAAATTTTAAAATGGTTTATAATACATGATAAAAAATGTAAACAAAAAATGGTGTGATACATGATAAAAAATGTAAACAAAGAATGGTGTGATACATTTCAAGGTGCGTGAAAGAATGGGACGCGAAAAAAATTAGGAAATTTAATAAGGAGATCTGTTTTAAACTTTAAGGTAGTTTATAACGCACGTTAAAATTTTTAAAGTACTGGCGATGCTCTGGAGAGACTGCTGCACGAAGTTATGTATGAAGTTTTACACCTTGAAGGCCGATTTTCAGTTTTTTTAATTTAATTCATATGCGAATTTTAGTGGGTTTCGAGGCGATTTTTCCACATTAGCAAAAAAGAAAGCGGTTTCATTCTTTCGACCTAATTTATTGAATTTTGTTCCCTTTTCAGTATAATTTATTTGGATTTCGTGCAACGATGTTTGGATTTTTAGTGAGTTATTTAATGTAAATTTTGCCGCTATTATTCGACATTAGTAAAAGGAATTTTGCTTAAAACTTTCAGGCTGATGTATTAAATTTTAGCTGTTATGATTTATGAATTTCAGCTAATTTTAATACGATTTTTCGAGATTTTTTGGGTTTGATGTCGAATTTTTGTCATTCATGAGATATTTTCAATTACAAAGTTTTACCCTATTAGAGTAAATTTTGACCCCTGTGATTTTTTAATATTAGTGATTTTTAATGCACTTTTCAATGCAATTTTTAGAAATTTTTCGAGTTTTTGGTGATTTTTTGATATTTGGAAGTAAAAATTGTTTTCAAACTTTTAATCTAATATAATTTTAGGAATTTTTAACGCGATTTTTTCAAGAATTTTTGTGTTCCGTATCGATTTTTTATTATCTATAAAGATTTTCATTTACTACGTGATTATCCTGTCGACCAATTTCGCCAAATTATATCAATCGTGAAACAAGCCAAATTATGCTAATAGATGTAATTTTTATGTTAAATAATGAAAGAAAAGATAATTTAGAAAAACATTAATACAAATACATATAAAAATAAGAAGTAAAAACCACTCGATGAAGGAACAAACATATGTAACATGTTTAATGTCAACTGAATATGGAATTTACGATCCGCCATTATTTTCATTTAATCTTATGGTTTGACCCAGATAGTTTCTTGGTCAACCGGATAATCAAATAGTACAGATTTCCGTTTAGAATGTTTTATCCGTTTGATGAAATTCTGATTACTGCGATTTAAAAAATAACTAGCGATATTTAGTGCATTTTTCAATGCATTTTTAATAAACTTTTTAATGCGATTTAGTACTATTTTTTTCGATCCCCACCACAGTGGTGTTTTAACAATTAAAAAATTATTTTGGTTTCAAACTTTCAGCCTAATATAGTAAATTTCACCATTTACCGTTTTTTAATTTTGTCGATTTTCAATGTGATTTTTGATATATTTTGTGTTCGCCGTCGATTTTTTTGTGATTCATGTAAAAAAGAATGATTGCTACGTTTTACACGACTAGAATATTTTTTTATTCACGGGATGTATTTACATTTAGCGATTTTTAATGAATTTTTCAATGGTTTTGTATTGGTTTTTTGAATCTCACGGCTATTTTTTGAAATTTCGAAAAGGAAATTAATTTCAAACATTTACACTTCATTTACGAATTTTGAAAATCAGTGATTTTTTAATGCAATTTTTAGCAATCTTTTCATTATTTCTCACTCTTTGCGTCGATTTTTTCATTCGTATTTAAGAAAGAATTCAGATTACACTATTTTACTCTATTAATGTAAATGTTGTCCCCCGCTATTTTTAAATTTGAAACGATTTGTAATGCATTTTTGAATACAATTTTTAGATGTTTTCGAGTCCACGGCGATTTTTTCACAGTTGGAAAAGAAATTTTTAAATAACTTGTAGCTTAATGTAGTAAATTTTGACATCAATGATTCAGATTTTTTGTGTATTTTCATTAAATGTTTAGCAAGTTTTGTGTCGATATTTTTTAACTAATGAAAGAGTTCAGATTTCAATGTTTTGTCCCATTATGGTAAATTATGTCCGCAGGAATTTAATATAAATGTTTATCTTACTATGGCAAATTTTGTCTAGATTTTTGAATTTTACTGATTTTTAATCTGTTTTATAGTGATTTTTCAAGTTCTGTTACAGTTGTTGACATCGGTAAAAGAATTTCGGCTTCTAACTTTTAGCATAAATAGTACAATTTTTTTCTCCACGCTTTTATGAATTTTGCCAATTTGTAATGCGATATTCAATGTAATTTTTAGTTAGTTTGGGGGATTTTAGGTGTTCCGTGTTGACTTTTCCTTATTCATGAACGATTTCCGATTACAATATTTTCGACTGAATATTAAATTTTTACAGCCATGACATTTAAATATTCAGCGATTTTTAATATAGTTTTCGATACGATTTTTAGCCATTTTTTTAAGTTCCTTGGCAATTTTCTGCCATTCAGAAACCAATTTTGATATCAAACATTTTGATTAATGTAGTTATGTTTCGAATGCAATGTTTCATCTCTTAATATGATTTTGGCGTTCCATGCCTACATTTTGAAATTTATGAATGATTTCGACCATAATCCCTCCCCTCACGCCCTGCCTTAATGTCAATTTTTTAAGATTTGACTTCCAAATATTTAGCTATTTTTAATGCAATTTTCAATGTAATTTTTAGCCATTCTTCAAGTTCCGTGGCGATTTTTTTACATCCAGAAATCGATTTCGATTTCAAACTTTTTGGTTAATATGGTTAATTTCTTGATTACAATATTTTATAATATAACAGTAAATTTTTACCCTAGGAATTTTTTAATGTTTTACGACTTTCATTACAACTTTCAATGCAATTTTTGGGCTTTCTCAGTCTTTTAACATTTTTCAAAGGAATTTGATTTTAAATCTCTAGACTAATAAGAGTTTGGTTTCAAATTTTTATCCTTTACGGTAATTGTTTTGCTCTCTTATTTTGATCTACAGCAATTTTTAATGTAGTATGCTTTTTTTTTTTTTTTTGAGTTCACGGCGATTTTTTTCAGATGCGGAAAAGGAATTCGGTTTTTAATTTCTTCGCTAATATGATAAATTTTCTCTTGTGCAATAAAAGGTTTTTAATGCGATTTTTTTAGCTTTTTTTTCAGTTAAATGTTTTTTATATTATCAAATTAATTAGATTCAAAACATTTATCCAAGTTGAGTAAACTTTGAGTTCCGTGATTTTTGAAAATTTGGCCATTTTTAAAGCGATGTTTACGTTTCTTCGCGACCCGCTTCGATTTTTTAGACGTTCAATTTTTGGCCGAATTTATTAAATTCTGAGCTCTTTTCTTCAAAGTTTATTCGAATTTTGAAACACAATTTTTTAATTTTGTTTTATATTTTTATGAGATTTTTAATGTTTTTTACGATTTGTAAGATTTTTCCACATTAGTAAAAATAATCCAGCTTCAATTTTCTAGCCCATCTCTTTTCAACGAAGTTTAGATGAAATTCGTGCATCATATTTTAATATTTTCGAGGTTTTTATTATGATTTTTAAAGTTTTTTTCGCAATTCTTGCTATTTTTTGATGAACCCGGGCAACGCCGGGCAGAACAGCTAGTATGAAATAAAATCGCAAAAATCTTAATAAATTTATCATAGATACAATATAAATTCTTATAATGGGAAGTCACATTAATAAAAAGCTCTCACCTTGCATATCCTTCCAGACTACGCCACTTAACTTCCCGCTGCACAGGTCTGTAGATTAGTTCATTTAGAAACATAATAATCTGTAGAAGATGAATAAATATTAAGTCTTGAACTGAAGAATACAATATAATTTTCCATCTTTATTTATCGCGACACAAAACCACAAAGAAAAACGAGTATATTCACTTTCTTAACAAAAAAATCACTTTTACATATCTATATCTCATACTACAATCTACGGTTTTTATTTTTAAAACTCCTCGAAAGTTCCAGAAAATTATTCATCCGTTCTGCCGTTGCCACCTTTTTCGAAAACCGAAGAAACTTGAATTTAGCACAATATTCTGTCCGTTACAGTTCACGCAAAGCCATGGGGTTAGTCCTTGGCAATAGAGTTGGTCCTCAGCCGAGCATGTTCATAACAGAGTCAGTTCAGGGCAGTAGAGTTTGTCCGCAAAGCTCCTTGACTCTTACAATTTGCACTCAAGAATTACTCAATTTTTAGTTAAAAACACCTTAAAATAACAGAATAAATGTTCAAAATGTCATTAGCATGGATGTCCACAGCAGCTGTGCCTTATGTATACTAGCTTTTTCAAGAGTTAATATCATGTTTATCAAATGAAACAAATGTTATTCTTTCTTTAAATTAATCAAGGAGAGGATTTATCCAATAAATTTCTTTTTAAAAATAAAATTATAGTATATAAAAAAATAATTAAAGTTTGTCCTCCATATTCGATTTTCAAAACAAGGTAATACTATAACAGCTGGTTATTAATCAAAATTTCATTTTCACATATGACAATAGTTTTAAAATATAAAGTTTCTCCATGGCAACAAGTATCTATTTTATCCCAGCCTGAAAATAGAAGCATGTATTGTATTTTAAGAATAGAAGTTGAATATTAGGGGCGTACATCAATTGTATGTCAATAGAATGGATAATAATTTTCATGTTTATTTTATTGTTAAAATTTTTATTTTATTTATTTGCATAGAACTTTTGTGTTTTGAAAAGCCTTAGAAAGGACTATTGCATTGTGATTATATTATGGCTCATAATCTTATTTAAATTAAAATTTGTCATTAGCATGGACAAATATCAGTGTCATTAGCATGGTTTTTCTGTCCATGCTAAAAACTCCTATGTGCATAAATGTAACCAGTGCTTATATTGTATCCTTTATAAAGTTTAATTTTACGTATAAATTTAGGTATTACATTTATTATCCCAAAAATATGCATTAAATCTGTAGGAAAATCACTAAGACAGCTTCTTACATTGTTAGTGTCAGAATGTTGCTCATGTAAACAAAGTTTGCTCTTTGGTAATGTTTTTATTCTCCTTATATGTATATATGTAAAAATGGAAACCATTTGCTGAAAAGGAAGGCTAATAAATATAGAAAAAAATATTTAAACAGGAAGAAAATAAAAATTTCATAATATATTTATTCCATGCAATTTGTTTTGTCATTAGCATGGCTCAAAAAATACTAATTATTTTTTTTAAGTTAATTTTTAAATATTTAGCTCTGCTGACTACATGGAAGGTATACCTAATACTATACGAACAACACCTATTTTTTTCAGAAATTTTGCTAATGGTAATTTTTTTAAGATTTCATTTCTGAAATAATCCCCTATTTTGAGAATCACCCATATACACACGCACTAGGAAAAATTGTTTTACACAAAAATCTTTGAGCTCACCCAATCTTATTCAAAAGATGGTGCTACTGAACACATCATGTTGTCATTTTACTTATTTAGTGTAAATTGGTGTATCAAGGTATTGTTTTAATGACAATAAAACATTAAATTTATTTTGCAGCAAAAGTAAAAAAAAAAGTTCTTTTAATTTTAATCGTTGGTCATGGTTGTTGTTTAATCAATAATACGTTTTTGATCCAGAGTCACGAAATCCCCTTCAATTATTCACGGATAAAATTTTAGAATGTATTCAAGTTAAAATCAGAAAGAAGAATCGTACTTCAAGCATGCATGATGAAACGTTTTACAACGCATCCACAAAATATTAACAAAATTTCATCGTCTATCAAGTTGTAATATGATGCCTAATTAAAAAATTTACAAGAACGCATAACATATTTGAAATCCCAATTTGAGCAACTACGATCTACAGGCAGAAAATCATTCGAAATTTTTTGTGCAGCCCTGTATATAATACATGGATACGTATATGTAATCGTATCATCTATAAACTATATATGTGTAAAAATTTAGTTCAGTTAGGAATTGCAAATCTCAGTTGAAAATTTCCCTTCATCAGTTCTCTCCAATAAGAAGAAATACATGTGAATTCTTTTGTGCAGTCGTCTATACAATTTACAAAATTCTTGCACAGCGAGTAACATGTAAAAAATATAGTTAAATTTAAAAGCACATACCGAAATTGGAAACGCTCTTCCTACAATTATTGAATAAAGATAGTACTGTAACTGAATTCTTTCGTGCGTCCCTATAAATTAACGATAAATGCTATGAACACTCTATTGGACAGTAGGCATATTGTGGTGAACATCAATGATTTATATCAATTTCAATGCTTTTGAAGTAACGCAATATCATCAAAATACGCTGCAAATGATTTTACCCATTGACTATAACGTAACGGTATTATTTTGAGTACCCTTGTAAATTAATTATCAATGCTAGACACTTCATTTTCAAAACGAAACCTGCCATGGTAATGATTATTAATATGTATCAATTACAGGAAATCCCAGTATATTTAAACGAGTTAGAACATAAAGAATAAGGAAGACATACCAACTAAATTCATAAACATTTTTCAACTACATAGTAAAGTGTTTAAAAAAAAAAAAAAAAAAAAAAAAAAAAAAGAGTTTCATGTTTTTGTTTGCCGTAAAAAAATTGTCAATGACACCAGTTAATTTTAAATTGATGTTATTATTTTTAGTGTTCGGTGTTAAAGAAAAGCTATATGCTTTCAGGTTGCTTGGTTGGTGTGGTCAGTAAGTGGAGGCTGCTGCCACGCTCAGGATCCGGGTTCGAATCACAGGGCGTGATTGTCTGTTTAAAGTTATATACATGTATCTAATTAAAAGAAATAAAATTGTTACGTCTGGCTAGTGTCATCTGTTTCTATGTACAAATAGTGATCATCCGAGGTGACAGCCATAGTTGCCATAAGCCTCAAAAGCAATCTTCACTACGGTGGGCTGCAAATGTTCAAATGTATACTTTCAGAGATTAGCATTACAGATGAGATATACTGTGAGACCGTGGCATCATTAGTGAAAATTTTATTTATTAGCAAAGTAAAAAAATGAATAAATAAAAACCTTACCAAATGCACTTTAGGAAACAAGAATGTAGTCTAAATTTCTCACAGTGCTTTACAATATATTTGAAATATACGACTGTTTTTTTAGCCATCAGCCCTAAACTTTCTACTGGATCGATTTTGATTTGATATATATATATATATTTAAATGAAAGTTATCCATATGTAGACGTGCCCATTCTAGCTATTTCTTTATTTATTTTAATTTTTATATTTTATATTTAATTTTAAAAGCTATTTTATGGAATTTCGGTACTTACGTATTAACGCCACCGCAGGTACAGGTTTGGCGGCTTTTAAGTACCGCCAATCTACACCTAAAATTTTTGCGAATAAATTATAAAATAAAACACTATTTAAAATCAAAATGCTTTCAAAATTCAAAACACTTTATTTAAAAATAAAGTAGTCAATCAGATTTCGGTGGTAAATGTGCCGATATAGAGTTTAACTCCTGTATCATCGCTCAAGAAAAAATAAACTTATATCTTGTTCTGTTTTCGGCAAATTCCAAATACGCATTTTCATAGCACTAAAATATGGCGTCAAATATCAGCAAACAACAAGGTAACAAGGAATCCAAACGATAACTGCGTGCGCCTGTGAACAACAAGATTGCTCTTTATTGCCGCATTAGTGCAATTTCTGCTGCGGTGGCGTTAACACGTAAGTACCATTTCTTCAAAACAATGGCAAATCGCATTAATTCCATTGTCACAGAGAAAAGAAAAATACTGAAAAATATTCAGACACGTGGCTTTTTGAATGTATATTTTTTAATTTGCAAGTTAAATTTCGGTTAAATAAATATTTATAAATGTGTACTTTATTTTAATAAGTGCGTAAAAATTCATATTTACTGTGACGTCACGAGAATATTACTTATTGGGCTTATTTTATCTTGATGCATTTTAATTTTATTGATGCTATTTTTTATTACAATGAAATAGAAAATATGTTTTTATTTTAATACATGTTGGTTAAGTATAAAAATACGCGTATAAAGTACATGTGGAGAATTCGTTCCGATGAAAGTGGCTACATATTTAGTTTATAGTCCGGGAGCCGACCGTCGATTTTCCTATGTATCGAGTACAAGGACCGGACATACATCAAAATGTAGCTCTCAATGTGCACATTAAGTATATCACTGGTTGCCAGGTCCTATCCTGCGGGAACCTGGTGGCAGCCGCACATTTATGACGTCAATTTTGAGTGTTTACCTATGTATCGAGTACAAGGCCAAAACATACATGAAAATGTAGGTCTCAATGTGCACATTAAGAATATAACTGGCTGCCAGGTCCTATCCTGCCGGAACCCGCTGGCAGCCGCACATTTATGACGTCAATTTTGAGTGTTTGCCTATGTATCGAGTACAAGGACCGGACATACATGAAAATGTAGGTCTCAATGTGCACATTAAGAATATCACTGGCTGCCAGGTCCTATCCTGCCGGAACCCGGTGGCAGCCGCACATATATGACGTCAGTTTTGAGTGCTTACCTATGTATCGAGTACAAGGACCGGACATACATCAAAATCTAGGTCTCAATGTGCACATTAAGAATATTACTGGGTGCCAGGTCCTATCCTGCCGGAACCCGGTGGCAGCCGTACATTTATGACGTCAATTTTGAGTGTTTGCCTATGTATCGAGTACAAGGACCGGACATACATCAAAATGTAGGTAAACACTCAAAATTGACGTCATAAAAGTGCGGCTGCCACCAGGCTCCGGCAGGATAGGACCTGGCAGCCAGTGATATTCTTAATGTGCACATTGAAGTCTACATTTTGATGTATGTGGCAGCCAGTGATATTCTTAATGTGCACATTGAAATCTACATTTTGATGTATGTGGCAGCCAGTGATATTCTTAGTGTGCACATTGAGACCTACATTTTAATGCATGTCCGGTCCTTGTACTCGATACATAGGTAAACACTCAAAATTGACGTCATGAAAGTGCGGCTGCCTTGGGTTCCGGCAGGATAGGACCTGGCAGCTACTGATATTCTTAATGTGCATGTGCACACTGAGACCTACATTTCGATGTATGTCCGGTCTTTGTACTCGATACATAGGAAAATCGACGGTCGGCTCCCGGACTATTAAAATTTATTTTTATCTTGACACATGTAAAGAGAAAAATTGATTTTTTGATGGAGTCAAAATGACGTAATTTACACTGATTTTTCATTTCTTGATTGTAATCACTATAAGTGGAGACTTTATTGATTATTTCATCTTGAATACATATTTTCTCTCGCTTAAAAAAAAAAAAAAAATGAATAATTTTAGGTAAGTTATATTATTTTTTTAATAAAAATTTCAGAAAAGTAAAAAATTTCAGGAAAGTGAAGATTGTTTTAGAGTAAACAAAAAAAAAAAAAAAAAAAAAAAAAGACTTGATGTAAATCTTATATTTTATAGGAGTAAATTTTGTAGGTTTATTGTAAATTTTGTAAATAGACTAAACAATTCCTTATTATCGACAAAGTTTTATTTCTTTCATTGTAGAATTCTGTATTGTCGTCAAAAAACAATAGTCTATTCTTGAAATTGAATTTACTTTTCAAATTCCTTGAAATATGTTTTGAATCCGGTTATAATAAGAATTATAATTTATTATTTTTTAAGAATCCATTGGGTATGTTAACTTATAACAAGGAAAGTATCTTTGTTTGTGAAAATGGGACAGCCATCCCAACTATGGAAAGGAAATGAGGAAATCCTACAAAGAAATTATCAGACGAAAACATTAAAATTTTGTTTCCTCTCCAAAATGTCTTTTCAAAATATTTTCTCTATTTTTAAATAAAAATTAATAAGCTTAAAAAAACAGTGTATATGTTTCAGAAAAAATGAAATTGAACTGAAGAGTCATTCATGAGGTTTTTTTTTAAACGTTGAATTTCGATCGGTTCCATCTCGTCTGTTTGAAAGAGAGCTGAATTGTTATTGACGAAGGGAAGAAACATTGTACCTGATTCTGAAGCTTTGGCGCAGTCAGCGTTACACTATTAAAGAAAGAGAGAGGAAAAAAAAAAAAAAACTTTTTCAAATTAACAGGAAAAAACTGTCAATTTTGGCGCCAGTTTAAAACCGCTTAATTTACGGAAAATATTTGTAATTTTTCATTAAAACAACATTTTTTCTGTAATAAATACATCTTTTATTCTGTAAAAATTACGAAATTCAGTGTCTTTTTTAGAAAAAAACTGTTATTCTTAAAAATAATTTTTTTTTTTTTTTTTTTTTTTTTTTTTTTTGTAAAAAATACAATTTTTTTTTTTCTGTAAAAGTTAGTTTTTTTTTTTTTTTTTTTTTTTTTTTTACGGATTTTTTAGAATACCTTTAGTATGTTCGCTCTTTCTCTTTCAAGTCGTTTTTCAAAATTATTCGAAAGCAGCCTTCCTGCCACAGTGGTGAAAAGATATTTTAAAGCATTAAGAATTGTGATACTATTGAAGATTTCTGACAGTATTTAGTCTTAAATAATAAATTTGCCATTTTAACGGAATTTTCAGTAAGATGAACATCACGAAACGTCTTTACAGAAAAGTATTTAGAATGAATACTTAATACATGTAAGAAGATTATTTTTAAATGAGAAAAGTGATCTTGAAAGCATTTAAAAATACTATTACCAATTTTCTATTGAGTATTTTCAGACTTTAATAGCATAAACTTTTACAGACTAGGGCGGCTCGCCTCAAATGAGCCCAAATCCATTTTCAGTTCGCAACTTATAGTAGCCAAAAACATGTTTTTCATTTTAAAATATCATTTTAAGGAGCCAACATACTTTATACAAGCACCTAAATTTTCATAGAGTTTGTTTGTCAATTTATGTTTTTCTTTATTTATTAGGAGATATGAAAAAATTCGGAGTAGTTGGGCAACACGCAAAACCCTCTCAAGCAGTACAAGAAATAGATGGATTAGCAAGAGTTTATGATTACGTTAAAGATACGTATAAAACTGAAGTAAGGCATTCCTTTTTTTTCCATGACATCTTTTCTTTTTTATTTAAAGTCGCATAATAAATACACAATTCACAGATTTATCAACTAAAATTGTTTTATTTCAGTTTTACTGAATATATATCGCACAGTGAATATAGGCGAATATAAGATCTCCATAAAAATCTTGATTTGAGCTGTAGATTCGCTAAACGTTTCAGGTAACTAAATTCACACTATTTGGTTTTACTGCTTCCAAATAAAATTCACTGTATAGTATTGCATAAACGTAGTTACAGTGGCTTATTGTTCCTTTGAACGTGCTACATTTCACTAATAAATATGCCAGGAGGACTTGAATATTGTGCACAAGAGTTCTAAAGCACAGCAAATCTAATTGGTGGTAAAACTTGTATTTAGTGTATAATTAAAGATTTTACAAGGTGTTTATGCAAACTGTTTTATCAAAATCTACAAGTTATAAAATGACAGTAACATCAGTAAAAAAATATATTAGGCATAGAAAATTAGGGTTGAAGAATGCTTGCTCAGTCAAAAATACTGGAAGGCCTCAATCCAAGTCAATTCTTTGTTTTCGTTCATAACTTTATCAATTATAAAAGCATTGTAATGATATTTTCAACAAAAATATTTTGCTTCCTGTGAAATGTAGCAAAATTCTCATACATTTTTGAATTGTCCAATATTCCCATCCAAACAACAACGAGCAAAATGCGCCATGGTTCCAAATAAGCTGTCAGTACATAGAAAATCACTGACCAAGCTGCATTGCACATTGCGCATCAAGCATTTCTTGCGTTGCCATCATTCTGTTATTAAAGAAAATAAAGCTAGCATGTTAAAAATTTCGTTTAATTATTTTCATTTATATATCTATCTATATATATATATATAAAATAATTCGTCCTGACTGACTCATAATCAACGCATAGCCCAAACTAATGAACCTAGAAGCATGAAAAATGGAGAGAAAATACTTTATATGAGTAAGCGTGCGCTAAGACGAGGTTTTTGAAAATTTCTTCCCTGAACGGGTTAAATGGAGGGGGGTTGGTCGAAAGTTATAGAACATCTTGCTAAATCTTAGCAGCCGTTTTAGGTAGGAGTGTAAAAACGCAGAAAAAAATTCTACTAAAAAATAATTAAACACGTATTATTTTATTATTTAGATTAAGATGACTAATTTTATAATTCAGAAAATTACAGAAAAACAACTCTTATTGCAAACAAGAAATAAATCTGTAAATAAAGCATTTCCAAATGTGAAAAAGCCAGTATTAAAATCTGAAGATGAGGTTATAATAACGAGTAAGTAGACTGGTGTTGCTAGAAAACCACCAAAGAAAATTAATTTCTTTGGTAGGTTAGCACAGATTTATACCTTCAAACCTGCTTTTACCAGCTAGTATTAATGGAAAAAGTTATGACTTAATGTGCATTGCTAAATACTGCAAGTGAGTTTGCTTCTGAGATTATCAAATTGTTAAATTGAATTCATATTTTACAAAAAAAGCAAATTACGATCATGTTATTTGTAAATTAGCGCATTTTTCCGTAAAATATTGTTAAAAGTAACATCAGTGCTCTTTACAAACTACTTATTTATTTTTATTGCGCTACTTGTTACATTACATTGTTCAAAATAGTATAGTGCAACAATACAAACTTGTATAGTAAGTAGCGACTACTGTAGTTTCGTTGATTCTGACCCCTGACTAGGATCCCCTTGTGTTCATGAAGGGTAAGAAGTAAAGGTCTTTCTTCAGATTAATGGATTTCGAACCATAAAAAATGCCCTAGCTTTAATCAGCAACGAATGCGACAACTCTTTATATTATGATCATAAGACAAGAAGCCGGCTTCTGGTATAGAATATTTTAAATTCTTTACATTCTCGAATACTCTAACAGTTAACAAGTAAAATCTCTAAACGTAAATTAGCCGAATTTCATAAAAATATTGACGTTTTGCTGACAAAAACAATTGTAAGAGATAGATGTAGTAAAAAAAAAAAAAGTGAGAGGAAGAAATGGCAAAATTGATGAAAGGACTTCTGGAAAAAGTTAAGAGCATTAGAATAACATAGTGAAACCATTATTTTTTATTTTTTAAACAAAAAATTTCTTCAGTTTTTCATTCTTTCATTAAATTTTACTATCATCAAGTTAACCATTTAAAGCATCTTTTAACGATTTCATTTGAAAATAGTATTGATCGAACTTATATAATCGTAGGATGTGCTTTTGATGGGTGATTTTAATGCAGACTGCACCTACGTCAAAGAGAACGATTGGAAAAACATCTCCTTGTGGTACAGGCCAGAATTCACCTGGGCAATCACGAGCAAAACAGACACTACGACAAATTATAAGAGCTGTGCACTAGACAGGTATACATTGTATACATTCTTTAATTTTTGTTTGAGACTGTGTCTTTTAGTCTTCATATAATGTCTTTGTAAAAACGCGCAATTGCCGCGACAAACTTTTTTGTCTTACAATAAATTCTCGTAATATAGGGCATCACGACAGACAAAGAAAAATCGCGATGGTATTAAAAATTACGAAACATGTTAATTTACAAAATAATGTTTTTATTAGTCTCCAATATTTTATAAACATATTACAACATTCTGAATAGAACCGACAATGAAGAAGAACAATTATCGTTACTGCCACACACTGTAAAAAATAAATGTGTAAATTGGCTAATTTTACACACATATATGTGTAATTTTGTAAAATTACACACCTGTAATAAAAATTACACATTTTTTTTCGGAAATTTACCTGTTTTTGTGTGTATTTAGCGTCTGAAAGTAAGTGTGTAATTTGTTATCACTTGATAAACTCAGACAAGTGTGTAAATTCCGAAAAATGCCTGAATTTACACGAATTGAAGTGCTATTCTAATTTAAGCATAATAATGTTTACTCAGAGAAGTGTGTAAATTTCTGAAATCACCCACTTGTTTTAAAATTTACACATTTCGTACAAAAAATTGCCTGTTTTTATGTGTATTTTGTTTATTAGAATGAGTACGTAAGTTTTTATCACTTAATAGACACACAGAAGTGTGTAAATGTTAAAGATTACGTGTATTTACGCGAATTGGAGTGTTTTACATAATTATAAATATGTAAATTTTAAAAGACAGTTTCAAAATGTATTAGAAGACTTTCCGACAAAACTGAAAAATGTTTATGCATTCGTTTTGTCTGTCCATCTGTCCGCGCTCTAACTCTCCTAAATATACTCAAATTTCCATGAAAATTTTAGATGTTATTGATGTTCACGTTAACACAAACCCTACTGAAAATGAAGTTTCTATCATGATTAATTTATTTACAGGGATATTTCAAATTTACCATTACATTACGGCCTATGGGAAAAAATAGTTTCGAATGAGTTTTAAAGGTGTAACACCCTGCCAAACATATTTAAATTTATATGCATTTGCAAAGTACGTTAAAATATGTTTTTTAAAAAAATGCAGTATAAATGATAGTTATTATTCATTTACAGGGCCACACGAAAGAATTCCATTATGCAAGAACAAAAGGGCGGGGGATTATTTGCGAGATATTTTAATAATGTTAAACGACTTCGTGTACAATAAAATTGATATACTGATACGCTGAGTCATAATATGAAGTGCATAGCATTTACAGGGAGATACAAAAGATTTCAAATAGTATATTCTATTTGAAGTACTGTGTATTATCGATGATGGTTGATGGATGGATGAAATTCATTTTTAATTATGATATGCGTTTTTAAGTTTCCCTAAATATATGCATATAACATAGTGTGTATAAATTCTATAGTTTATATACAAGGTTACACAAAGGAACTCGTAAAGGTTACTGAATACGAGCGTAATTTATTAAAAGGTGGTTTTTAAATAAGTTATACATTTTTATGTTGAACCGCTTACTCAGAAATGTTTGTAGAATATAGATAAAATGATATATAGGGTCATGTAAAGTACTGGATATGTGGTCACAATTCGATGATAACTTCTGAAAATGTTATTTAAGAATGTTTTAGTTTAAAATAGATTTTAGGTAAATATTGGACTGTAATATAGGTACCAGGTAAATTACAGGGTTGATCAAAAGTATTCAAGTACGTTTTTATCCATTAGTATGAATTGCTAATAAATAAATTTAACGAAAGTTTAGCGTTTTCTTGCTTAACTAAATTTTCTTATTATATAGTATATACATCAACAGAAAGATTAAATACAGGGCTGTTCAAAAGTATTGAAATACATATTTGGCTATGGACATTAACACGTTATTTTCCTAAATAATGAAGTTTTGTTAAAGATTTCAGGAAGTGTTGGAAAGTGTTTCGTAATCTATCCTTAACGGATAATTTTTCTTTCTTGTTAATTGAGATATGAGTTTTAAAATTGATTTTTGCATATTGCGTTCTGTGTACAAATGCTGTAGATCTTGTACAGGGTAACACAGCAGAAAGTGCACAGATTACAGTACATGAACGGAAGTAGCTTAAAGGTGGTTTTAAAATAAATTCTACATTTTTACACAGAATTGCATTTAATAAGCTAAGATAATATATATGGAGAAAAATGATATACAGGACCACCGAAAGAATTTGATACATGGCTGCCTATGTAAGATATCCTCTGGAAATGTAAGTTCACTAGATTTAAACGTGTTTTTGTTTTAATTAAATCATAGCTAAATAGTGGCATAACCTTATGCAAAAATAGTAGACAAAATACAGGGCTGTACAAAAGAATTAAAATTTGCAATCGTCTTTTGGGTAAAAAATTCTAAAAGTCAAATTTCAACCTATTAGTCGTTTTAATACTTTACAACATTGTTGAAAATGCTTAAGAATACGGTTTGTTTGTCCGTATTCTAACTAGCGTTAATAGTTGGATTGCTCTGTAATTGATACATGTATTAAGGCAATATTTTAATTCATAACCCAAATTATGACTAATATAATATAATAATTTATAAAAAAGAAACTCTACAATTCATTTTAACAGGAAACTTTTTGAAATTGAATTTAAAAAAAAGTGAAATGCATTAAAAAAAATTTAAACCGAAAATTTTAATTAGAGCCACTTTTATGAAAATAACGTGCGTTTAACTTCCAAATCTACCGTTGTATAAATAAACGGAAAACAACATCTGCGTTTCACATCTCGCTGTTCGGCAATAAATTCACTTGCAGACGATCAAAACAGTTAGTCTTTGGAATAAAGAACGTTTTGTTTGCTCGTATATATTGTTCTTTCATAAATGTATATAGTTCGCATGAATTTTAAAACTTTTAGGAAAATGTTACAAGAATGCGGCCAAAGGATACTTTACATGACAGTCCGAAAAGGTACAGTGTCAGTAATGTAGTTAAAAAAGAGCTCATTAATGTCATTGTACTGTATTCGGACATAATTCTACGAAAGAATCTACGTATTTCTATTTGGATTATCCCAGTTTAACACAGAGGAAGGTCATAAGAAATAGGTAAGGAAAAAGTATTTTCTCAGCTTTCTCTTTTAGCTAATATTTTTAGTTTTAGTTAATTTCACATAAACATTTTATAAAAGCAATGACTAACATTCATTTAGCTTTTATCAATTCAATAAACTTTACTAAATTTAATTTTTATTTTGTTGAAATAAAAGGCCGCATGCCAACGATTTATTCATTTAAATGGTATTTAAATCAGATTTTTTTTTTCCTTTTTAAAACTATGCGGTAAAATTATGTTTCTTTAAATTTTAAAAGTTTTGGGTTTTAAAAGTAATTTAACCAATAGTTAACATAATTACTATACATGTATTATCACATCCCAATAGTTTCTACTTTAAACAGAGATTTAACTCATATATGAATCATATCGCATTATAAAATGTATGAATATGAAATATATGATATGTACAACATGCATATGAGGTATATATAGGCTAGATGGGAAGGTAATGGACAAGCTTCAATATTTTTGGTTAATAAAAAATACTTATTAACAATTTAATTTATGTATATGTATTTCATTAACTCCTCTCTACATGATTTAAAATCTAAATTATTTTTTATGCTCCTAATCAAGACACAGAAAATAATATTTCAAAGTTCCATCGATTTTCAGGAAAATTTGAATGAATTTGCTAAGAGTTGTCTTCATTTAAAAAACTAATACTGTCATTTTTCTTTCCTTGCAAAATTTGCATGTGTTCATGTTTCGTAAGAAAGAAAATTTTGAATTTTATGTACTTATGACTATTTGCAAAATTTCATTTATTTTTAAGAATTTAAGAAGCGTGTGTTACTGAGGTCGGGGGGCGCTCAATTAAATCTAATAATTCCCATTTAAATAAAAACAATTAAGTTACAGAAATTGTTAAAAATCAATTGTATTCTGAAAAATTAACTGCATCTATTGTGCCACATCTGTCACCGGAGACTGAGTGGCGCTCAACGTGTTATTTGTTAAAAATAGAGGGAAGTAAACGAATTTGTGCTAAAATAATTTTTTTTTCATATTTTCTTTTATCCATCTAAACCTTCCAATATATAAATAATTTGATAACTGTAATTCCCTGACATTTAGAATTTTAAACAATGTATCTAAAATAATTAAAATTTTGATATTGTGATAGTTACAATGATTTATTTAAACAGTGAACAATTCTCAAAATATTTCATTAATTATTGCTATGCTAATTTGTTAAATTTATTTGAAGCAAATATATTTTTTAATAGCATGCCTTCCTTAAATTCTGGCTCTAATTATTGTTATAAAATCTATTACTTTTGTGAGGTTACATTACTGGATTCACATTCCTTATTCTTTTTTTATTGTGTCTTATAAAAAATAACCTGTATTTTTAATACACTGCTAAAAATAAATTTTTCACCTCATTTTATTCTAAAAATTGCATAGTAATAATTCTAATCCCTTGTACTATTTATGATAGTATCAGTGTTATAGTGGCTTTGGCAACATAATCCAGCCAAAAATTACATTTTTGGAAAAAAAAAAAACGAACATAAAAATTTCACATTATAGGCAAAATAGAGTACAGAATTCAGTTCTGTAAGATATAAACAATTAATGACCGTTTTTAAAAATCATGTATCAAGAGTTATTATTGATTTAAATGTATAATTTCATAAATAAGAATGTAATATCTACAACCTATTATTAAAGTTATTTTTTTTAATAATCAAAAAATATTTTTTAAGTTTTCTTTTACTGCTTGCAAACCCTTATGTAAAATGAATTAATCCTTTCTGTCATCACGTTGTATATATGCAAACAGAAGGATATATTATAATTTCAGAAAGAAAACAGATTAAGAAAAATAAAGAAAATAGATTATAATAACAGAAAGATAATAGATTACAATTTGAGACGACCCTGTTTCTTGATTGAGCGTAAATAATTCTTGTTTTAAGATTACAAATCTGTTAGAAAGAAACAAGTTGGAAAATGCGCGTTAAACAAAGCAAATCAGGTGCATTTCGTACTATAAAGAAGTTAAAAAAATATTCAGATCTTAGTGTAATAGTAGACAGTACTTCGGATACTGTTTAAGTATCCGAAATGTTTTCTTTGTCTTTGTAAACACTATATATCTGCTTTCTATCATAAAATAAGTAATCTTTAACGAATCTCAGCAACATAAGCATCAATTTCATAAAATGTGAAATATTTTAATATAATTAAAACGCGTCCCAAAACAATGTTTCCTTCTTTACCATAATGTAATGGAATATTTTAGTATGGCCCTGTAAATTAATTAAAACGATTCTCTGCACTACAGATTATACAGAATTTATATTGTAGTATATACTTCATAGATGCATGTCAATTTTATTATGTTCGAAAACGTGTAACATTATTAAAAGGCACTTGAAACTATTTTTATACATTGGCGGTTATGCAAGGGAACGCTTTTCACTGTCTCTATAATTGAATTATTCATCTCATTTTCATAAAAATTGAAATGACTTGATAAAATTATGCAAGAGTTATGTATTTTAAATTTCAAACAATTCGGATAAGTAGTTTTTGCGTTGTTATATGCGAACGGACAGATAGACAGACGGACGGATTGAATGACAACTATAGTTATTACGTATTTACATAATTACGATCGCGTACTTAGAAACAAGTCAAGCATATACGAATTTGTACTTCATGTAATTTTGTTTTGCTATTTTAAAAACTTTTTCGCAGTTTATACATCAAAGAATAAGGTAAATCTTTGTACCCAAAAACCTGTCTATTTTAAATATTACACAAAAATGTGTTTTCCATGTTGTGTAGACATATGTGTAAAAACAGAATATTACACAAAAATCTGTGCATTCTGTACATAACACAAAAACATGTGTATTTTGCATATTACACAACATTGTAGGTATTTTCCTATTGCACAAAAATATATGTAAAAAAAGAATATTACACATATGTATGTGTAAAAATAGTGCTCAGAAATATGTGTATTTCAGTGCAATTCACACATTAAAGTGTGTATTTCAAGAGTTATCAGATAACTTTTACACATTTGGACTTATCATCAAATTATACATTAAAATGTGTATTCTGAAATTTACACATTTGACGCAATTTACACACAAATTTACACATATAGACATGTCGTTTTTGTATCATCGATTTACACATTTTTGTGTGTAAATTTACACATTTTTTTTTAGAGTGCATATATAAAGTTATATAAAACATACGATTCAAGTAAAACTTTTTTTTTTTTTCCGAGACACGAGCAAAAAAGGCAAATACTCAAACGAGCTATATAATAAGAGGCTACCGTATTTTAAAATTCTGTATTTCATGTTTATTTCAAAAGATATTTTCTGTTTCAAATGTGTGACGGTCTAACAAATGCACAATAGAAATTTTCCATCAAATCTATTATTGAATATATATATATATACACTGCTCAAAAGAATTAAAGGATATTTGAAGTTTTATATAAAATAAAGATATAAACGAAATTTTTTTGCCGAAAATAGAAGAAGAGAATCACAAATGCAAAATTTTCTGGTTTTCAAACTGTGGAGTATGCAAATTTTAAGTTCGACGTCAAAAACGTCGCTTCAGTGGCAGCGAATGAAATTTGACTTTCAACTGGATAAAAGAGAATGAAGACAAGGATGATCGGCATTCAGTGATTGCTTTGTTTCGATGAGTACGATGTCTCAGCGAAGTCATTTGACAGATTCAGAAGCTTGGAGAATTGTTGGTAGGTTAGAAGGGGGCCAAACTCAAGTCGAAGTAGCGCAAGCCATTGGAGTGTCACAAAGTGTCATTTCCAGGATCTGGAACCGTTTTTTGGAGAGTGGATGTGCAGGCCGAAGACCAGGGCAAGGTCGTCGACGGGCAACAACGCCCAATGAAGGTCGGTATTTAGCGTTAACAGCTCGGAGACACCGAAACATGAACGCTACTCTTCTCCAACAGCACCTTCACTCGGCTACAGGCACCACCATTTCAACTCAGACTGTTCGAAACTGGCTCCATGCTGTAGGTCTCTATGCTCGCCGATCGTTGGTTGATTGGTTGATTTTTGTCGTCCGATTATCTACGCTAATGGGATATAGGACCAGGGGGAGTGCCCTCCGTGGGGGTCTTTCTAAGGGAACCTAACCCGTATTTACGCAAGGTTCGAAGAAAACCACGGAAAACTCCGAACGGTTAGGCCGACAGCCGCGATTGGGTTCGAACCTAGCACCTGCCGTCTACCAGTTGAGAGGTCCGAACCTCTCGGCCACTGGTGGGGCATGCTCGCCGATCGATGGTATGTGTTAGATTAACATCAAGGCATCGTCGCGACCGCAGGGAATGGGCAACCGAGCATGTCAACTGGAGGAGAAATGAATGGAGCAATATTCTGTTTTCTGACGAGTCCCGTTTTTGTGTGCATCCGGATAATAGGCGTATTTTCATCTGGAGGGACCGTATCAGTAGAAATAATCCTGCGTTCGTGCACGAAAGTGTCAGATTTGGCGGTGGAGAAGTGTTGGTGTATGGTGGCATCTCCATTGACGGGCGCACTGACCTCTACATCATTCGAGATGGAGCTCTGACTGGTCGCCGATATAGGGATGAGATCCTCAGACCTATTGTAGTCCCTTACGCTGCAGCAATCGGAGATAACTTCATTTTAATGGACGATAACTGCAGGCCACATCTTGCAAACCTGGTGGAGGATTTCCTTTTCGAGGAAGGAATCGTTTGAATGGAATGGCCAGCGTATTCTCCAGACATGAATCCAATCGAGCACGTTTGGGACCCTCTAGGAAGACGAGTTTCGGGCCGCCAACAACCCCCACAAACTCTCCAAGAACTGGAAAGAGCTCTTCTGGAAGAGTGGGGCAGAATACCCCAACTCGTCATTAATAGCCTCATTGAGTCCATGCCTCAAAGGTGTTCAACGTTGCTGGCCACCCGTGGAAACCATACCCCCTACTGAAAATGATTTTCTTTGAAGAAAACACCTTTTCTTATTCTTTTTTTCTCATATGCACAAATCGTGTTTTTTTCCTTTTGTACACAAATGCGCAATAAAATGAATTTTTTTCTGCCAAACATGTGTAATTTATTCTCATATAACCTACTATGTCTGTCGACCATGTATCAATCAGCTAAAAAGTTTCCGAGATACAAAATCCACCTAAAACTGCAATATCCTTTAAATGTTTTGAGCAGTGTATATACAATGTGTCCCACTGAAATAAAGCACCATGATTTTGTATCGTAATTGGACAGGAAACAAACCAATGAGAACGAAACAAATATAATAAGAAAGTTTAATTACAAATAAGTATTTACAAGGAGTAACTCGCTCTTCGTCTATCTGGGAAGAAAAAAAATGAATGTATAAAAAGAGAGGAGAGTGAAAGTGTGCCGCCGAAATAAAGCCACTACTGTCAATAGCCAAAATATCCTTCATGTTTATATATGACATAGAATGTATGATGTGGTATAACATGTACCTATCTCTGGAAGATATTAAGCATCAGTATTATTCCAGGCTTCAATAATGGCGGCCTCCAATTCTACCATAAACTTAAATTGTGTTCTATTGACATATGCATACCTACTGAGGATATTAGATACATTTTTAGAGGGTTGAGATGAGCGTACAGGACAAGCCATGACATGCACACAATTATCCAAAAACCATTCCTAAGAGGATTTTGCAAAGATTATGGGGGCGTTGTTCTGCTGGAAAATTCAACTTAGGCCATCAATTCTTTCTGAAAATGACTGTAAATAGATTTATAGCATTTCTTGGTAATAGGCAGACGTCATGCGCTTTGAGTAAAAAGATAAGTTAAGTTTACCGTCATAGTCGACGCCTCAAAACACCATTAATAAGCCTCCGCCTACCAGCCTATGTTGAAAGCTATCCACAAGCAAAGAAGAATCGATGGGGCCAAATAATAACAAACCTGGAAGGACCAGCAACATCTTCTTTATGTTTTCAGACGAGAAAAAATTAGTTTGGATGGTTCAGATAGCCTTGCTTTCCATTGGCATGACATGAGGAAAGAAGAGAAATTTTCTCCAAAAGACAGCATGGTGGAAGCTTATTAATAGTGTTGGGAGGTTTCGGCTATTCTGTGTATTTTTTTTTTTTTTTTTTTTTTTTTTTGTCGTCCGATTATCTATACTAGGGATATAGGACCAGGGAGAGTGCCCTTCGTTCGGGTCTTTCTAAGGGAACCTAACCCGTATTTACGCAAGGTTCGAAGAAAACCACGAAAACTCCGAACGGTTAGGCCGACAGCCGCGATTGGGTTCGAACCCAGCACCTGCCGTCTACCAGTTGATTCGGCTATTCTGATCAACTGAAACTGGCTTTCCCCTCAGACCGCATGTAGGCTGCGGATTATTAAGAATAGCTAGAAACTCTATTGCCAATTTCAGAGAGAATTGGTGACCTAAGTTGAATTTTCGAGCAGGAAAACGTCCGCATAAATGCCTTTACAAAATCATGTCTATCCTTTCCTTATCCAATATCCTTTGGATAATTGAGGATATATAATGGAAGGGCCTGCTCTATACCTCCATTTCAATCCTCAAAATATATGTGGAGTATTCCGAGTAAGCTTAAAGTACCAACATCAGACAATTCAAGTCTGTGGCAGGACTGAAGGCCTCCATCGTTGAGCCCTGAGATATTATTGGTGCTACTGTTTCCCAGAGATTGGTACATGATATGCCACATTGTATATTCCAAGTCATATATAAGTATCGCAGCTATATTGGCTATTAACAGTAGTGGCTTTATTTAGGCGGGACACTCCCCCCCCCCTTTTTTTATACATATATTTTTTTCTGACCAAGTGGGTCAGGGAGTGAATTACTCCTTATAAATATGCATTTTTATATCAATTTTCTTAACATGTTTGTTTCGTTCTAATGGATTTGTTTCGGGTCCAATTACAGTAGAAAATCACGATGGTTTTATTTCGGTGGGGCAGACTGTGTATATATATATATACATATATATATATACATTAGTTTTCAAAATGATATGAACATTAGTTTTTCAAGCATAAAAAAGAAGAAACTGTTACAAAAGAAACAGAAGTCTAATCAAATCGAAATAGAACAAAGTGCTTTATTTTATAACAAAATATAATTGAAACAGCAATTTATAGATAAAATAAACTGCATTTTTCCATTTTGAAGGGTTTCATATGAACATTGACCAAAAATATAGATTAAAAGACAGTATATGCACCTGATGTTTTAATTAATGTAAAAACGCGATCATGCATGGAATGAACTAAGCTTTTTAATATATTTTGATCGATTTTATTCTAGTGGAAGATGGTAGTCGTTTTTAAATCTGAAATTGTGGCATATTGATTTCCATTTGCTTGAACAGCTCAAACCAGTAGGCTTCATACTTTTCTTCATACGAAAAATCTATCAATTTGCAGCAAATGGCAGCAAGATTTTTTCAAGTAGATTTTGGTAGGCTATTGCATTCATTCTGCCAGAGGAAAACGTAACGTTGATCTTACAATCAGGCACGTAGCCAGGGAGGGGGCTAAGGGGGCTGAAGCCCCTCCCGAAAGTTTGAAAAGACTTTACAAAATTATCCCTATGATAATAAAAAAATTGTTTGTTTTTATCTTTCATTACATTACAATCAATTGTATTTTTAACTGTAAAAATATAAATTTATTTATTATATCGGTTATTTGGATATATTGTGTTTTAATAGATATTTACCACAAAAAAGATAAATTATTTTTAAAACGCAACTTTAACTATCTTTATGCGCAGTAAAATTCGGTCAAGTGTAATTCTCTGTCATTAATTTGATTGAGAAAAAATAGTGCAATACATATATGGCTTATTAACTTTAGGAGACAGATATAAAACGTTTACTTGCGTGTTATGATTTCCCTTAATTTTCTTTATCTTCATCCATATAAACGAAACTTCAACTTTCAAAGCAGTCAATGTTAAAATGTTTTGCACAGAAAGAAGCCAAAAATTTTAATAGCCGCCTATAATGTAAAATTCTGGGAAAAATATATAATTTTAAAGAAGTTATCTTGATGATGATGTTATAACTGTAAAACGCCTTTTATTAAAAAGAAACTGTTAGAATGTATTTTTGAAGAATAATGATGCACGGAAAAACGATATGCTATCAAAAAATCTTTTAAAATCGCCACGGCGGCATCCCCTAGTCTCTTCACTGAACAACTTTTCTGTGAATTGTTTGTATGTGAATCTCTAATAGCAAGAAAATGTGCGTAAAGTAGCTGGTTTGTCTGGTTAATTTTCTTTGTATTTTGTAGAACTATCAACTTCAGGGATGGATACCCCTATGTAGAGATTTTTTTTAAGTTTTTCATAGTACCACCAAGAGAATTAGGCGTGTGTGCTGACGGGGTAGGGGATGCTATTTAAATTAGTCAGTATAGAGGCATTTTTAGTTGTGTCAGGGGACGAAGTAAAAATTTAAACAACACAGGTTCAGTTTAAAGACAGAAATTTAATTTAGTATTTGTAATAAAGGGTATTCTAAGTTCAAAAAAGCAAATTTTATCAAATACAGATTCTGGGTCTATAAAAACTTTCTAAACCGCAAATTTAATGACGGAAAATACAGTATTTTGTCAATTGGCTAGATAAGATGGAAAGAAAAATGTTAATGATTGTTAATGGGATATTTTAAGTAACTAGAAAATATATGAAATGGCAAAAATATTTTTACAGACGTGTACCATTTTTTATTGAAAAATCATAAAACAGCACCATGGGTGCATTAAATCTTGAACTAACTTACGTAAAACCAATTCAATAATATCAACTTTTTCTGGCAGCAAGCCTTGTTTAGAATTAAAATTTAAGATTGTTTGGATGTTAATGTTCAAAACAATTTGGCTTGGTGGGGGCTTGTCAAGTACTCGGTATGAGCCTACAGTATGGCAAGAAACTTGGTTCGATATTGCTATGTAATTTGAGATGACTTAGATGATGCCACGAAGAGAAACATTTTTTGTTCTATTTTACTTTCCAAACAGCTTTATAGTTTAATAAAAATAAGAAAAATGGAAGAAATTTCTGGAAACAATATTTCTTTTTCTTACATATTCCAAAACTCATTTATGTATTGTTGTTTTTTGTTTTTTCTTGAAAAAAATAGGTACAAAAAAGAAGACTAATTTCTAAATTTTCAGACATTGGAAAAAGGCGAAATGTGTTTTCTTATGCAATTCTTATAACATATGCAATTATATTATCACAAACCGTATCTTATTTTAGCAAACAAAATTAAAAATTTCTTCAGGAATATAGCAAATTAATTTTTTATTGTTGAGTTTGCAAAGAGTTTCAAGAAAAGAAGAAATCAGAGCAGCTCTTGGACCAATACTTGAAACAATCTAACTTTGCTCAGAGAAAAATGTGCTAATTTGAGATGACCACGATGATGATCCTCTAACCTTAGAGAAATCTATATAAAAGAGACAGCTAAGAGCTCTTTGAAATTTTAAGCAAAATCCGGAGAGAATGAATTTAAACGCGATATTATAAATATCCGTAGAAATGCTTTTTTCTTCACCCAAGACATTTAGAATAAAATCATTCAAATATCCTCGGATACAGTTACTAAAGTATTAATTATCAAAATAAATAATGTGATCTGTTTTGTTAGTGCAAACAAAATGCGTAGCTTAATTGCTAATGAAACTCAAGAGCAGAACAGCTTGACTTTTGTGTTAGATATGTAGACTATTAAAATATTCACAAACCCCAATAATTCAGAAAATTCTTTTAGGTTTTATTCCAATATTTTGTATTCTCTGCCAAAAATTCAAGAAAAGTAACATTACAACATTGTGATCAACTATAACTTGACATGTATAAATGCATTACAAAGGCGTATGATGAAGCAGCTAATAAGTATGGTCATATTGGCGGGGTCCATTCTAAAATTTTACAGAGTATCCAAAAATTAGATACATCAACTTTGAAAGCCATCTGTTAAATCTTGCCTTGTCCAACAGCATGCTGATTCCCATAACCTGAAAGTATCATGGACTTGTTAAAGTAGTGGCAAAGATTTTTAAACATCACCTAAAGGCAAATTTAGTGTTTCAAGAAGCAATTGCATAATGTACCTCATTAAACAAAAGAAAACGACTTCTCCGCATTTGTGATACAAAATTTATTGAGAGGCATGAAAGTATATTAATTTTTCTTGAGCTACATACATTTGCTTTAGATCAGAAATTACTTTGAAAAATACATGGACGATTTCTTTGGTAGCTGGAGCTTTTTTGGCAGACAGGAGAAGAATGATTTTCTCATAAGCCTGTCTGTTTGTGAGAAGGTTTTCTGTCTGACAAAATCATAGTGAGTTTTTCAAGAAAAATCTCGTGACATGATATCGACTGTAACTTATGTTAAAGATGTCCTAATTCTTTTACATAAATATAGAGAAAAATGAAGTGGAAATCTTTTGTGAGATATTTTATTGTGCATCAAAACTTCAAGAAGACATCTTTCAAATTAAGATAATTCCAATAAAGTTTCAATAAAGATCCCAAGACTCGTTTATACAGACAAACAACACATACAAACCCTCAAATTACATTCGCTGAAGTGTATTACAATATCACTGTCTTTATTCTCTGTGTAGGAAGTCTTATTCAAAATTTAAATGTTCTAATTTCGAATGAAGACATTTTAAGAGATTTCCTATTATTTCTTCCAGGATTTGTTTAACTGAAAAAAACAAGTAAATTAGACAGTGTGCCGCAATATTTTCATGATAAAGTGTCAATGTAGTAAGTGAAAGCTGAATATGAATTAGGGTGCAAACAAATTGTTGACACCAACACAGAGGTCTTAAAAGTTTTAGTACTTTTAATGTGACGTATTACAATAATATCAAACACTTGTTCGCAGTTTTTTTTTAACTCAGTAACAACAGTCAGTGTTGAAAGATCTTTTTCGACAGTGAAATTATTTAAATCTTTGCCTCGAATCATTATGGCCGATGAGAGACTGATAGCTTTTTTCAATCATTTCCATTCATTGGGACATTGCAGTAGATCTTGATACGTTATTCAGCATCATGGCTAAGAAGAAATTACGACGATTGATTCTGTTGCATTAGTAAATTTACTGTACCAAGATTACTGCATTTATAATTATTATAATCAGAGAATGTGAAATACAAATAAAATTTTTATCATTAAATATGACTGTAGCAATTTTTCTCTGGAAAAAAATTATGAAAGAAATTGTAATTTTATTTATGGCTCAATAGCTTCAAGACTTCGTTCTTGCAATATCAGACTCTTCCATGCTAATATTAATCCTATGTTTTAAATCAATTCATGTTACTAGTTTGCATTTCAATATTTTTTAACTTTTTTCCCGTAGCTTGAAGCTCATCTCAAATATTGTTATTTTGTGCTTTTTAGGTTTCGCGGGATTTTTTCCTAAATACTCTTTGGTTTCAGAACCGGTTTGGAAACTGGAAATGCTTTTGAATGTCAAAAATTGCAAAAGAAATTAAAAAAAAAAAAAAATACGAAATAACAATATTTGACAATGTTAACAAGTATCCAATCCAAGAACACATTTTAGGTTAAGCCTTGATTATTTTAATTTTTTTTACTGTAAATTATGCAAATTACTTTTGTAAGATCAGAAAAAAAATTAAAGATTCAGCCCCTCCCGAAAGGAAATCCTGGCTACGGGCCTGCTTACAATGAAATCCAAACGCATCCCAAACCATGAGTGAACCTCCATCCTTCTGCTGTTTTGAAAATGCTTTTGCTTTCATGCGCAGATCGTGCCAATAATAAGAAAAACCAATCGGATCATTTAAATTGAATTTTTTTTTCATCAGAAAATATCGCTGTTTTATATTCTAACTTCCAGGACATGTAATACCTTTTTAAGTATTAAAAAACGCCGCCCTTTTATGGGCCTTTGTATGCGCCGCATTTTTTCAGTATTAAAAAGTGCTGTACAATGGGTACTATTGATTGATGTTAGCAATCTCGTAGGCCAATGCTTTTTTTTTTTTTTTTTTTTTTTTTTTTTCAATTTTTAGTATTTAACTCGCAAATTTCGGTTTAACTACAAACACTAGTGAGATCTTTTTTTTATTTGAAGCGCATAGTATTTGGAGTCGTAAGAGACTTCTGAGCGGATGAATTTTATTAGTCTTGAATATATACTTTAATACAGATACATTTTTATTTTACAGAATATTTTTATTTTAGCCAGATGCACAAGATAAATCACCAAACGTTGTTCACGTCGCATTTTATTCGTATTTCATTTTCATTCAAAGTATAATAATTTCTATCATTTTACATAAAATACATAACTTTAATTTTAAACTAAAAAAGAAATAATAAATTCTTAACTTTTACTTCTTTTTTCTTTGGATTCCCCCCCCCTCCCACCCCATCTTTCTTTTAAGAAAAGAATAGAAAAATAAATAATACCACAAACCATTACGTTTAACTTCAAAATCAAAACGCTGTTTTAATTAACCACACGAAGAATTAAAAATGTTATTGGCGATATTTGCGCCCGGATAACATAAAAATACGAAGAATTTTTGGGGATTGTGGCGACTTTTCTGTAGCCTTATTAAAAAGAAAATAAAAATAATTAAAAATGGATTCTTTCATATAAAAAGCGAAGGGATACCAGCCCTAATTGTTTATGACAGTCACATGAACCTATTAGGGTATAGATAAAATGATGGTGGAGGGCCAATATTTGTCAGTTTGTCACTAAGCGGCTAAAATTAAAGAACAGAAATGCCCACCTAGCATATAAGGGCCTGTCCATAAATGATGTCGTGCTTGGAGGAGTGGGGGGGAGGAGGTTCATGAAAATGTAACAGTTTGTGACAAGGGGGTGGGAGGGGCTAAGAAGAAATGTGACATCAAATATTTTTGTTAAAATAAAAGAATTAAAAATCAGGTTAAATTTTGAAGTTATTTTGAAATTAATATATTTTGTGTTCATAAAAAGTACAGATAAGATTTAAAGCCTAATATATAAAATTCCATTTCAGATTCTGAAATACCACTGTTTTCAGCTGCTCTTTCTAATTAATACATTATTATTATTGTACATTAATAATGTTTTTAATTGTAAAACTAAATCTTATTTCATATAAAATAAGAAAAGGAATCATTTTTATTGTTATGCTCAAAATGTCATTAAAACTCATAGTTAAAGTAAAAAAAAAAAAAAAAAAAAAAAAAAAAAAAAAAAAAAAAAAAAAAAAAAGTAAAATTTGAAATGTGATCTATAACGTAAGGCTTTTTTCTAAACTGCAAATATATGTTTATGTAATGTAAGTGTAGCATGTGACAAGCGGGGAGGGGGGGGGGGGGGTGTATGGTGAAGTGTGACATATTGTGACAAATTGGGGGAAGGGAATCAAAAATATTGAAAAAAAGCATGACATCATTTATGAACAGTCCTTAAAAAGTGAAGCGATCAAACCGGAACTGCTGATGACAGTCACATGGCTTATGCTTTTATTATACAGATTTAAAGAAATTATAATTAGTTATTTCCTACCTTTAAGCAGGGTTCGTAAACTTCAGGGAATTTTCCAGGAGAAATATCAGTATTATTTTACAGAAACACAAATCTAGGTTAAAAGAAAAAAAAATGCCTTATTTAGTTACGAGTTTCCTATAACAAAAAAATACTGGAACCAAAGAATTTCTTGGTCGGAAAATTCAAGGAGATATGCGCACCCCGATTAAGGTGAATCTTTTAAAGACTGTTCCAAACAAATCTTTATCCTGTGTCATTTCTTCTATAAATTTTTATATTTATTTAGGTTTGTGTATGCTGGAGAAAGGATGAATGATGGAGTCATTTTATCTTCAGCGCGAGTATTCGATTTCCAGGAAGCTTTCAATCTCGACATTTATGAGGTAAGGCTGATTTTGATGACAATTTAGATCATTTGAAAAATTAATAAGAACAACGAATTCTATAGATTTTCCTTGTATGTTTAAATAATTTTCTCAAATCAGGGCTGTACTTAAAAGTCAATAATAGGGAGGGGGAGCTCAAGAAAATGTAGGGGGGATCATATTTTCCCCCCTTTTCTCTGACACATGCACGCAGAAATAAACACACTGATAAATATGACCAAAATATTATATAGAAAGATAAATTAGTGCATATTCACTACACTGCAGACATTATGTTTCTTATTAAACTGTTTGTAATAACTTATTTTTATGCTAAGAAAAGAATAGGTTGCAGAATGAAATATTTAAGTGTATAACTAGCATAAAACTATGTATCATATTAGCCTGATATATATACAAATAATATGTACAGCTGTTGAAACACTTATTTGCACTTTTTGGGTACTTTAACACTACAATTTAGTACTTCTGCAAAACTGTGAAAGGAACTCAAAACTAAGTTCGATTTTTGAACAGAATTTCATTTGAATTATCGGAACAGAAATTCGTTTAGTGACCTTGGAATCTTTTCCAGGGGAGGCTCAAAATGTTTTAGAGGGGCTGAACTTCCTAGCTATGGCTCTGTCTCAAATTCAAATACCATTTTTTAACTCCCAATGGAAAAGATTAGCCGAACTTACATTCAGAATAATCTATTTATTTATTAGATATAACCATTTACAGTAGAGTCGAGAAAATCGGAGTCTCAGAAGTCCAGCGTCTGCAACACTTAGTTAAATTGTGCTTAATTTTTTTTACATAAAGTGATAATATCCATTGAGAATCTTACTGATGATGATGTCGAAAACATTATTTTGAAAGATTTGGTGATGGAAGTACCTGGCTGCAGGGGCGTGCGAAGAGGAAACTGCGCCCGGTGCAAAGTTTCAATTTGTCGCCCCCTCACCCAACTTTTTTTTTTTTTTTATAACAGGCTAAAAATGACGTTGGCAGTATAAATTTGGCACCCTCTAAATTTCCGCGCCCGGGGCGACCGCCCCCCCCCCTTTTGCACGGCGCTGCCTGGCTGTTAAAATTGTAATTCAAACGACGTGAAAGTGTGGCTAAAAATGATGAAATGATAAAAAATATTTGAATCGACTTTTGTAGAAACGATATAAGATGAGCAAGAATGAAATGACATTGAAGAAAGCAACTCTCTACTATTTGAAAATTTGTCATAGTGAAGGTTCTGCATCTTTGGAACTGGCTTCAAAATATGTAGAACATCAAAATGAAGCCACCTCTACTAAGTATGTGTTTCCTAGTGTTGGTTAGATATTACATTTAAATAAGACGTAACGTGTTAAAACAGCAGAAAATGAAAGCTTTGTGTGTTTCTTAAGTGTTGGTTAGATATTGCATTCAAATAAGACGGAATGTGTTAAAGCAGCAAAAAATGGATTAAAAAAAAAAAAAAAACTCCAAAGTATTCTGTATATTATTACAGAAGGGAAAAAATATGGACATTATTTGACATTTTAATTGAGTAAAATTATAATTGATAAGAATTTTCTACTTTTTCGAAAAATCTGAGGTAGTGTCAGACCCAATTACCTCGGATTTTCGAGACTCAACTATAACTTAAAAAACAACAACATAAGGTTATTGAATTTATTAGATACAGACAACATCATATAGAAAACAAAATGACAACTAAGTTAATTTGCAAATGCGTTTTATAAATGCATTAAGATTTTTTTTTCTTTTACGACTTATAAGAAAATTTTGAACACTTAAAATTGAACAAATATCATTAACATAAAATTCGTAAAATTCATTTACCTCCTCCCCTTCAGAATTCAAGATTAGTCGATGTAATTTATTAGAATAGTCTATTTGTTAACATTAATTATTCTACTTAATGAACAATTATATGAAATTAAATTATATCATAATTGCCAACTTATACGCTTTCTTATACCCCAAAAATGTTATAATTTTTTTCCTTATTGACTCGGCAGATTACGGCGGTTAAAAAACATAAAATTTACTATTGCAGTTGTGCGTTACAAAAAATAATTAAGTGTTAGCAGCTGTGTTATATCATTGCTTTTATAAACTCTGTTTTAAATTATTAAAATACAAATTATAAAAGAACGGTATGAAAACGAAATTATTTTAAATTAAACAATGTGATAGCTTTTTTTTTTTTTTTTTTTTTTTTCATTATAAAACGTCGATTTTTTTGGATTCTCAAGTATTAGGTGCAGACATTAGACAAATCATGCTCCATCCTATCAAATACGGAGGTTATCATATAAAATAAATCTGTCCAAGATCCCAAAAAATTAGAAATTTCTCACGACTCTGAATTTTTATAAAAAGCAACATAAAATTGTAGCAGAATGCACGAACCGAAATTTTCACGGCCGGCCGAACGAAAACTATCTTGTTCTAGATTCGATCTTTCTATATTTTTTAATTTCCTTGTCTAAACTCCGACTTTAAATTCTAAAAAAAAAAAAAAAAAAAAAAAAAAATCCGATTTTTTGTAACATATAATTAATATCCCCCGTAGCTACATAGACATATAAGCGAAAATTTCATAGTACTGTATATCCGCAACCCATAGAATACAGAATAGCAAAATTAATGATCATTTATACTTTTACACTTTTGCATTAAAAAAGGTTCATTAAATAAATAGGAGGATAGTTTAAGATAAAAGAGAAAAGATGGTTGAAAATATCCTATTTTGTAAAGCGATAATTTTGCAATTAAAAAAATTCGTAATAAAAAATTAAGTTGATTTTTTGAAAATATTTTCCCGTAATTTATTAATTTATATTTTCCAAGACGTTGTTGTTCGTTGGGTTTATTGACGCTACGCGGTCGCTCGTCGATATACCAGGTATCAAACTCGTTCAGCTGGGGCAACCTGGAAGGTACGGAGTCTGATCACAGGTTAGAAAGAAAGAAAGAAATTATCTTCTTAATAAAATTTCTTATCATTATTATTTTTAGATTAAAACAAAAACTGTCCTTGAAACAATTCCAGATCCGACCAAGTATATAGAAGAGATGTAAATCTCCCCGTCTCAATCTCTTGAAAACACTAAGCCCGGACACATTGCATGATGTTACTGTTCATTGCGGATTTCTACTTTGGACATGTTAAATATCTTATCGATTTTGTCAAATTAGCACCGGCTCGGGCAAACATTTTTAACTTTTTCTCGGCCCAGAAAATGCTCATATTTGGTAGGTTTCGTTTTTTCTTTTAAATTTGTTCCAGAATGCCGGCTAGCCAGGGGGGGGGGGGGGGACCATTTCGGTTCATATATCCTCCTGAGACCTGAGCAAAATAAAATACATATATTCTTTCAAAGATTAGTTTTTCTGACCAATTAGGCCTAAAAACTAATATTTTTTACAAAATCGATAAATTTTAATTTTTAAATTTTGCTGGGGGACACATCCATTTGAATGGATGTTCAGGTCATAAGCACTATAACTATAAAAAATTTATGCAGAAAAGATGTAAAACAAAATTTATTTTTTATCAAAGTAACATAAATTTATTACTCAAAAATAATTATTGTTAATAAAAATAAATTGTAAATATAAATTATTAACAGTTAATGCTAAAAAATTAAATTAATCTCCATGAATTGTTTTAAAACAATTTCGTTCAGCAGTTATGCATAAAAACATTTGGCAATTTGTGCAATGAAATTTAGTTTTTTTTTTGTTACAGCCTGTATTTCTACAATGCGCAGAGTTTTTGATGTTGGCATGTTCTGGCATATATTTTGCTTCTTTCTGCTAAAAAGGAATTAATGGCAAAACTAAGATTTTTTTTTTTTTTTTTTTTTTTTTTTTTTTGCTTTAGGTTAAACTTTACGATCACAATCCAGATCATCACATGAAGCTATGGCAGTATTTTTTGTACCATCTGCTATTAATTTCTCTGAAATACCTATTCGAAATTCCATAAACTTTAAAAAGTCTCTCTTTGGATATATCCATTAATTTCATAACCTCTTTTGTATTTCACAGCTTTCCACAGCTTTTTTTTCTTTCTCTGCTTGTGAAATATTATTATCAAAAACAACCTTCAGTTTGATCGGATAAAAAAGTACCTGTCCCTCCTCTTTGCATCAAAAATTAGTTGTACCCGAGTACTACACTTCCAGAACATCTTGACTTAAGGAAACCCCAATGTACTCATGAGCAAAGTGATACCAACAAAAGTTTTAACTTCAGAGGCAGTTATGTTGAGGGAATTTCTATTTTTCATAACACATGTTCTATTAGTGCAATCAGCAATTAGTTTGTACATATTATCATCTATGTAATTTAAAAAGTAATCATGTGGAATGTAGTTATGGCGATCCTGTACATCCGAATTAAGTTCTTGAATAATTTCAGGAGCATCTGGGATACTCAATGCAAATCTGAAAATAATATAAAATAGTTTCAGAATTTCTAGATAATCATACACTATTTAGTTAATTGTAAAATTGTAGCATTTAAATAGCTGAAATAGTACTTATGTTACACTAGATGTGTCACTTTCATATTAGAAAAGGTTCAAGATCAATTATTATCATGAAAATCTGATAGTAAAATAACGAGGCGCCTGATTAATGTCCCACTGATTAAGGTCCCGGTACGTCATTTTGACGTCACAAGAAACCGGGATATAAATCCAGTACTTGAGCATTTCACTTTTCACGAAATCCTGATTAACGTCCCACTGATATACATCCCGCTATCAGATCGGGACCTAAATCCAGTCACAGAGAATTTTACTTTCGTCGAGACCCTGATTAAGGTCCCACTGATTAAGATCCCGCTATACGTCATTTTGACGTCACAAGAAACCGGGATATAAATCCAGTGCTTGAGCATTTCACTTTTCACGAAACCCTGATTAACGTCCCACTGATATACATCCCGCTATCAGACCGGGACCTAAATCCAGTCACAGAGAGTTTTACTTTCGTCGAGACCCTGATTAAGGTCCCACTGATTAAGATCCCGCTATACGTCATTTTGCTGACGTCAGAGTAGATGGGACTTAAATCAGGGGGACTTAAATCCAGTGCTAAAGCATTTTACTTGCGACAAAATCCTGATTAACATCCCTATGATATATATCCCGGTACGCCATTTTGATGACGTCACAGTAGATTGAAACTTAAATCAGTGTTAGGAACACATTTGTTTTTTCGCAAGAATTCCTAATTTACGACTTCATGATATATGCTCCCACATGCCATTTTTATTCAAAACAAATGGGATTCATGTAGGAAAGGTCACTAAATGTCTGTATTATAACATATTATTATTATTATTAATATTATTAAGTATTACTATTATTATTGTTTACTATTACTATTATTATTATTTTATTTTCTCTACCTCGTGCTTTTAATCTGGAATATATTTCTCATGTCATCATTGATGATTTATTAGGATAATAATGAAAAAACTTTCTTTCTATTAATTACATACTTTAAAATCAGCTTGGAAAATGTATAATTTTTAAAATACACCAGCTTCTCGCGCTTTTATAACGATGCTATAGAATATAGACAATATTTATCATTTTTTATTTATCATTCATATTTATCATTTTATTTCATTAGTTAAAAAAAATTTCCGTCTGTTTACCAGAAACATTCAGAATTACGATACTGAAAACACTGTACTTTAAAATTTTACGCTTAAAGGCCAGGCACATATAGCACTAACTTCTTTCGGTCAGGCGTCGCTATTTTTTATCTTTCTTATCGGCGCTTTGATGTAGGGGAGACTGGGGTACAATGGACCACGGGGTACAATGGTCCACCCCCTATTTTTGATATTAATTCTGTTTTTGAAAGCTTCATATTTTAGTATATAGATGACAGTCATGAAGTAGTAAAAAGAAGTTTGAAACCATGTGCATAGCTGACATTTTAGCCATTTTATGCTTGATAATTGATTTGACACAGGAGGAGTAAGGCAAAAGTAAATATTTTCAGTGAAACATATCTTCATTTATTTATTACAGATTTGTAATTTGAAAGATACTGTGTGACAAAATAAAAAGGTAAGACAATGCATTATTATATTTATTATAGCTAAAATAATAGAATTCTAAATTTCTTTTTTTATCATCAAGTTTTTGTCAAACTTCCATATGGGGTACAATGGACCATCAGAAACTGGGGTACAATGGACCATGATCCATTGTACCCTAGTTTTGTATCTTATGTTTTTAAAAGTTAAATATTGTATGTGAAATTCAGAATTAATAAATTATTTTACTTCTGTGTGTAGATTAATTAATGATTCATGTTGTGTAATGCATTTTTGAAATATTTATCTGTGTAATAAAAGCTTTCAAATTTAAAAATTAACCCAAATTGAACACCAAAATTAGTAAACAAAACATTTTGTGCATTTGAGGGTTTTTTTTTTTTTTTTTTAATTTCACATGATTTGTTAATTTAATATTCCTGCACTTATGTATACATGCATCCATAATAATGAGTTATATTTAAATAAAATAATAAAATGAGAAAAACAAAAATATATCTACCTATTAGTTTGTGTCTGGATGTAATAATTAAATAAGGTAAAATTCATTAAAAAAATACAGATTATGTAAAGTAGACAGGAAAAATTTATTATATTTTTTCCTTAGTCATATATTTAGATATGACTTTCCTTAGTCATATATTTAGATATTTCTTATTATAAAGGTTTATATTTAACTTTAAGTGGCATCATTGGACAAAAAGATTATACATCATTTTTCATATTTCTTTTAGCAATGCCAAGAAACAAGCCTAGGAAAACCAATAGAGGTTCTGTGCCACATAAAGTTGTGGAACAGGCTTTAAAATGTATTGTAGAAGATAATAAACCTAATTGTTCAATCTGCGACCGGTATAATGACTTAATGATAAAAAAAATGAAGAAAAAAAATGTTACTTTAGTTAGAGCTAAAAGAGTGAATAAACAAATAAAAATTAATAATAAAATGTGAATAAACAAATAAAAATGAATAATAAAATGTGAATAAACAAATTTGTTATAGTTTATCTTTCTTATTGTTAAAAAATGAATTACACTGATATATTTTTATTCAAATTAGAAGTGGTCCATAGAGCCCCATGCTGTGGACCATTGTACCCCGGCATTGGGGTACAATGGTCCACTTTGTTACTTGCTATTTAAAAAAATATATTAAAAAAAGTATGCATAATTATTATTTTTGAGTGGATGCAGTATAAACTTTAATGTATAGGTAACATGCATGTACTTTATCAAAAGAAAAAAATCAATACTTTAAGAATAAACAGTCAAAATTTACAAAAGTGGACCATTGTACCCCAGTCTCCACTATAAATTGCTATTTCAGTGCACTGAATCTGAACTTCAAGACAGAAATCGAACTCGAAATCAGTTGACAGCTTTACGGCTGAAGATGGGGGAGATAAACTTTCCCTTCCTTTGTCAATTCGGTAGAGTCAGTCCCTCAAAAATCATTTAAAGATGTTTCAAAACTACCAAGCTTTTGTTCCATTCGGAAACAAAGAAAGATTTATTGCTCTTTTAGTGTAATAAAAAATAATGCTGTTTGCCCGCAGCCTTATATTTTATGTTATGATTAATTTTTAGATATTTTCAAGAAAATATATAACTTTTACATAAAATACAGTCGACTCTCGTTAATTCGAAATCAGATAATTCGAATCTTCGCTTAATTCGAACTAAACATGAAGTCCCGAAATTTTCAATGGCAAAATAACGTTAAACATTTTCATTAATTCTAATTCATTTTATCTTGACTTCGTTTAATTCGAACTAACGAGAATTCCGATTTTTCATTCTTCCTTTCTTTCTCACGAATTTCAGACCATTTGAATAACTTTCTTTCCCATACATTTGACATCCACTTTCTTAGTGCCTCATCTGTCCATCAGTGACGCTTAAAAATTTTCTTCCATTGTGCTTGTTTCTAATCACTTAATTGGTTTACGTATTTATACATTCTAATTTAATATTAAGTCATATTCTGATGATAACAGACGAAATAAGTTAAAAAAAAAAACACTATAACATTAATTCCTTTGTAAGAGGACCATATTAAGCATGTTTTCATTTCATACTTTCCATAATTCGAACTCCCGATAATTCGAACATTTCTTGTGGTCCCGACGAGTTCGAATTAACGAGAGCCGACTGTATGTTTTTTTTTTCTGAATTATCGTGCATATTTTCATGTTATTATTATTTTTAATTTTTAAATTGTTTCTTTGGTACTTTTTTAGTGTAGAAGTCTTGACGAAATAAAAAAAAAAAAAGAAAAGAAAAAGAAAAAGCAAAAGAAAGAAAGAAAAAACGAAATTTGGCATCATATTTTTCTTGAATCTTGTTCTCTTTTATTAGAAATTTGTTTTATTTAAAAAAAAAATCACATCCTTATATCCTTATATCTATATCATAAAGGCCAAACGTATCTGTGCGTAACGCATACGTCATTTTGCGCATAGCAACACTTTCAAATTTTAAATGAATTTCGGTATTGAAATTTTTGCTACTAAAAATTTTTTAATTTCTTAATGTTGCATATTTTCAATTTTTACACCATCGTGTAGGGAAAAAAATGTTCTTTTAAATGAAATTTGTTTGAAAGCTGTATCTTAATTTGTTTTTGAAATATCAATTTTTTTGTATCTTTTAATAACTCCTTTCTAATTGTGGCAACAGGAGTACTCGATTTCTATTTGAAGCAAAGGAAAAAAGGGAAAAAATTGAGTGCTGTATCTTTATGTTGCCATTTTCTCATTAAAAGGGAAAAAATAGAAATTTAAATATCTTCTGTTATAAATCCCGGTGAATTTTGACTTCTTTACACAATTTGATTTACACGTAAAATAATATCAACAGTTTAATATCTATTTCAGCTAATAGCACCGAGACTTCAAGTTTTGAATCAAAATTATCAAATTGAAATGACAATTTTTTTTTAAACGTGAATACAGATGTGAAATGTACATTTGTAAATTTTGATATGGTGAAAATGATGCCGGGCTTAGATTTCACAAAAAAAAAAAAAAAAAAAAAAAAAAAAAAAAAATTCTGTGATTGAGTCAAAGTTGAATAAATTTTGCTTTTTATCATTTTGGAATACTAGCATTAGAACTTTAATTAATAACTTTATCATAATAACATATCTTTATTATTTTTTACTGCTTACATATGCGATTAAAGTTTAATTTTAACAATTTCTACAACTGCGTTTTATATAAATAGTATTTTGTTAGTTTGACGATAAATATCGTTTGTTTAAGACTTAGACGTACCAATATAAAATGCATTTTTTACTATAATTAATTTTGTAGGTTTATTATAATTTAATGAAACAGTTCCTTCTTAAACATTTTCTTTCGTCAAAATTTGACGGGTTCTGCCTTGTCTATATTAATATTATAAAGAGGAAAGATTTATTTGATTGTTTGTTTGTTTGAATTGAATAGGCTGCAAAACTATTTGACGGATTTGAAAAATTCTTTCACCGTCTGAAAGCTACACTATTTCCGGTGAACATAGGCTATATTATATTTAAAAAAAAAAAAAAAAAAAAAAAAAAAGGGATTTTTACTAAAATACCAATAATGCAACCCAAGGTGTAGAAAAATGACCTTAAAATTAACTAACATCGCGTCCGCTGCGAATACTATTGATTATCTATACTAATATTATAAAGAGTAAAGATTTGATTGTTTGTTTGTTTGACTTGAATAGGCTCCGAAACTACTTGACGGATTTGAAAAATTCTTTCACCGTCTGAAAGCTACACTATTTCTGGTGAACATAGGCTATATTATATTTAAAAAAAAACAAAGGGATTCTTACTAAAATGCCAATAATGTAACCCAAAGTGTATAAAAATGACCTTAAAAAATCTTTACACCGCGTGCTCTGCGAATACTATTGATTATAATGTATATACATAAAACAAAGTCGGGTTCCTTACACCATTTATAACTCAAGAACGGATGTATCGATTTTTATGATATTTTGTATGAAGGTATCTGAGACCTTAGATCAACATATAGGCTACTTTTTACCCGACTACCTAAAAGAAGGGTAATGTTTTAGTAGTTGAATTTAATGGGATGAAGTGTCAGTAACAATTTCCGGTGTCAGTAGTGGCACGGGACTGGGCGACTTGCTCTACCCGTAGCAAAGCGAGGGCGGGCTGCTAGTATATTATAAAAGTGATAGAGTGTCCGAAAGTTGGAATGAAATTGGCTTCAAGACGGATGGATTAATGACTTTGAAACTTTGCTTATAGATAAATTATAGCCCGGAAATAAACATAGGCTATGTTTTATTCATTTTATTCAAATATTTTCCTTAATAATTCAAAATTTCATTATTTTTTATACAGAATCAATAGGCATTTTTTAGGTAAAATTTAACCATTTCCCTTTCTTGCTGTCAACCAAATAGAAATTTGGAATGATAATTTTTCAGCGTCAGTAAATTTTCAACTAAGCAATTTCCGTGCAAAAAAATGAAAATAAAAAAAATTAAAAGAAAATAAGTATGACATCATATTTTAAAAAGAAATAAAGAGAGTATTTTTTGTTATATATTAAACATGTATATTTGTTTCATTAACAAGAATTTTTTTGTCAAAAATGGCGGCATAATTAGGAAAAAAATATTGAATGAAAAGGAATAATATTATTAATGAAATATTTCACATGGAAAAATGTGACGTCATTGTTGAAATAAAAGAGGTACCTTATAGTAGTCGTTAAAAATACAAGAGGCATGAATATCAGTAGCTAATGGAGCTAGATAAATAATGACGCCAGATTTAAAATGAATGAGCAAATTTTTTACTTATACTAATTAATAAGTTATAAGTTACATACAAATGAAAATTTTTATTCAAAACTCATAATTATTAAAAGAATTTTTTTTTTTTTTTGGAAAAAGGCGGAAAATATAAATACTAATCAATATATTTTTCACTCTATTTTTTAACACTTTCCAAGAAAGTTGAAAAGTTATTATGCCTTCGGTTTGTCTGTCCATCTTGCCGCTTTCTAACTTTAGTAAATTTCATAGCAATCCGAGTAGCCATGAAATTTTTGTACTTTAATAACATTTACCTTAACACGGATACCTACTGAAAATGATGTTTCTACCATGATTAGTTTGTTTTTAGAGATTGTCAAAAATTTCTTTACATTACGGCATTATGTGGAAAAATCGTTTCAATTGAATTTTAACGATATTACACCCTGTGAACAATATTACACCCTGTTGAAATTTATATGCATCAACAAAGTGCACTAAAATATTCATTCACCTGTCAACGATATTATACCCTGTTCAAATTTATATGCATCAACAAAGTGCACTAAAATATTCATTTTGTAAAGTATGCAGTGAAAAGGACAATAGGAAATGATATTTTCAATGAAATATTTCACTTGGAAAAATATGACGCCATTGTTGAAATAAAACAGGTACTTTATAATTCTAGTGGCTCTACTTTATAGTAGTCGTTAAAAATACAAGGGACATGGATATCAGGAACTATTGGAGCTCGATAAATAATGACGTCACATTTAAAATGAATGAGAAATATTTTGTACTTATGCTAATTAATAAGTTATAAATCATATACTAATGAAGATTTTCTTTCAAAATTCATAATTATTAGTGGAACACATTTTTTGTGTGGAAAAGGGGAATAAAACTGATTAATTTACTTACCCATCATACGTAGTATAGGGTAAGTTTTGCAATCGTTTTGAAAATCGAAGTAATTTTTTTAGCGGATTTACACGTTTCAGACACTAGAGATTCCTAAAAACATATTTTTACAAAAAAATTTGCCGTCCGTCCGTCTGCCTGTGTGTCAGTAAACGCTCTATCTCCCGAAGAAATTGAGATAGAGACTTGAAATTGTGTATGTACTTAGTATGTAAGAATGCGACGAAGCCTATTGAATATCAGTAACCTCGATTATCCGGATCTATTTTTTTCGGACTCTCGAAAAATTCGTTCTGATGGAAGGTATATAAAAATTTTCGATTTTTTTTATTTTAAGGAATGGATGTAAAAGAAACTGTTAGTCAATATGGCTTTTATTTTTGGAATTATAAGGATGTTTCTTTTATGCAGTTCGGTACTACTTGAGTAGTTTGGCGTTTCATTTAATTTATCGAAATGGGTTCATCAGCAATTCATGACGACAGCATTACTATGTGTATTAAAATATGTAAAGATACTCTTAAACTTTGTTTTGCAATTGCAACGCACTTTGCAAATAGTTTAAACATATTTTATTTTCATATATTTATCGCATATCCATGATGAGTAAGTATTATGGTGGACCCTAACGACTAGTTTTCTTTAAAATTAAAAAGAATATAATTTCAATTCGTATAGATCAGCGCTGTACCAGATTTTTGGCACCCTTTTGAATGTTTCCTATTGCTAATATTTTTTAAAAAATAAAATTCCATTTAAAAATGCTTTATTTTAAATCCTTGATATTTGCTTGAGATATATTTTTGAAAACTATGAAAGTAAATTACAATCATCAAAAATGAAAATGTGTTTTATTAATTTAATCATGTGTTATTGCGTATCTTCACTAATTTACAATTATTCTTTATGCAAAATGCTATGGAAAGTATGGCAAAGGAAATTCGCAAAAGTTGAAATAAATTAATATGGCTAAGATGTGAAAAGTAGAAAAAAAAGCGCATCCCTTTCCCCTCCTTCATGCAGGAATGTTAAACTTTTTTTTTTTTTTTTTTTTTTTTTTTTTTTTGTTATTACACTATATACTGTTATTTTATCACTCAGACTTTTATTAAAATTTTAGGCATTTTTCTGAAATTGTTTTAAAAAATCAATAAAATTGTACAAAATGACTTCCATCAATAAAAGTTCTTTCAAGACATTTCTTCGAAACTATCCATGGATTGGTCACTGACATCCTTTCTGTTTTTGTGCTTTTTATAATGTCATATTTTCACCTCCAAAATAAATTAAGGAGTATCTACTCATCACAAAAACAACTTTTAACAATGTCTCTGATTACCATTTTATTTCAATTAAAAATTAGATTAAAGTCGTTAACTCCTTCCACTTCAGAAATCTTTGAGATAACATCTCAGTGAAAAATGTATTTCGAACTTACTTTGACTTATAGTTATTTGATTTTTCTCTTTTTTACACGAAACTCTAGGGACCTTATTTCCTTTGCAACGGTATTGCATTTGTATGTGTGCCTATTTTTTTCTGAGAGACAGCTGGGTTGTGTATTGTCCTTACCGTTTATATAGAAGAACTCTTAGAGCGCTATTTCACGGGTTCCGGGCTCGATTTTACGGATTGCACACTTTTCACTCTGTTGGTCTACACTTTGTTAGCAATGTGATGATTCACATAATAAATATTCAATAATTTCAAGCGCCATTTCATTGTTGAAAATTAATTACAAATATATATGTGGTTACCGATGCTTGGTTTGTTTGTGTCTCAGGTCACGCCTCAGAATTGTGCGCTCCTGAAGACTATTCAATCTTGTATTATAGTTGCAGCCTTACCAACATATGCGAGTGAGAGATGGCTAGACCGTGTATCATCCTCGTAGCTTAAATGGTAGAGCCACGGCCAGACTTCATGCGCTGACTATTAAATCAGTCCGGCCATGGTAGAGCGCTTGGAGCGCTATATCAAGAGTTCCAGGTTCGATTCCCGGCTTACATATTTTTCACTCTCATGGTGTACGCTTTGTTAGCAATGTGATAATTCACGCTATTCAATAATTTCAAACGTAATTTCACTGTTGAAAATTAATTAATTATATTTATTCTTTCGGCGTTCAATTTTTCCCTTTAACCCTTTAACGTTCATTGGTTTCGCCACGAAACCACAAAATTTTAATTCCGATATGCAACACTAACACCGGTATTTTTATCTAAAAATACCCCTTTTATTATGCATGTGAAAAATCACGTTTTCTTATTTAGAAATATACTTGTTCTTAATTACCGGTGTCATTCATTTATTTCGACATCTTAGCAATGAAAATGCTTTGATCGTTAAAGGGTTAAGGGGGCTCAGGGGTTGAAAACTTTTCAAAAAATCGTTTTTTGTGATACAATTTGATTATTCATTTAATTCTTAACTCAATGCAAGAAACCGCATTAAAATATTTGCATTTTTAACGGAGTTATAAGCATTTATGTATCAACAATTTCATCGCCGCATCCATATAATTTCAACTTTAAGTCGCGTTTTCTCAAAACTTGATTTTTGATGACTAACACCAAGATTTAAAAAAAAAAAAACTATTTAATAAAATGGCTTTTTTTTTTTTTTTTTTTTTTTTTTTTTTTTTTTTTTTACATGCGTATTACATTATTATCTAGATTATGAATTAATATATTTTAGATAGTTTAATATTTTGAGTATTTTAATGGAAAAAAGTTGTAATTTTTAGGGTTTTTTTAAATTTTCAACTTTGAGAGATTTTTTAATACTGTTTTTATTAAGTGATAGTTATATCCTTAATTCATAATCTAGATTATGATGTTACATGTATGCAAAAAAAAAAAAAAAAAAAAAAAAAAAAAAAAAAAAAAAAGCCATTCCATCAAATAGTTTTTTTTTTTTTTTTTTTTTTGATCTTGGTGTTAGTCATCAAAAATCAAGTTTTGAGAAAACACGACTTAAAGTTGAAATTATATGGATGCGGCTATGTAAATATTGATACATAAATGTTTATAACTCCGTTAAAAATGCTAATATTTTTATGCGGTTTTTTGCATTGAGTTAAGAATTAATTGAATAATCAAACTAGATCATTAAAAAAAGGATTTTTTTGAAAAGTTTTCAACCCCTGTGCCCCCTTAAGTGTTTTTTTCTCTCTAAATAATTAAAATATTTTCAAAGTCTCTTAGTTTTTCATAATTCACGTCTAAATAAAAAATTTTACGCTATTTTTTATATTCAATATTTTCTACATGTGATCATTTAGTTATTAATTTCATTTCAGTTTTTAATAGCCTCGTGTTAATGGATTTTTATTTGAGAACAAAGTGTAATTATTTGCGCTGTTTCTTTGAACACCTGGCGGCGCGGCGGTATAACTATGAAACCACTCAATTTCAATTCCCGAACGCCACATTGTCACCATGTCTAGTAAAAGAAAATTCGGTTTATTGAATTCCAGCAAAATATCTTTTTCTTAATTTCAAATAAAGTTGTTTTCAAATTCCGCTGTCAATCATAAATTCCAACACTTAAGCAATGAATTTGCTCTGCACTACAAAGTGTTAATCAGTATAAAACATTTGCCTTTTTTAATTAACCCATTAGTGCCTAGCGTCTCTTTTTAGGGACGCTTATAAAAAAGGCAATAAAGCATATTTCACACCAGTAAATACAGAGATAAATAAGCATTATTTTTCACGAGACAAATTCCTCAATAAATTAAGATAAAATTTATTTGTCTTTTAAAAGTGGTGGGAAACCCAAAATTTCATTTTTAATGAAAAAATAATTTGGGCATTAATGGGTTAATAATATTTAGCCTTGAAATTGTGGATATTGATGTATGTTTTCGTATATGGAATGTAAAAGAAATTGTATAAAAATTCGAGTGACTTTTAACATGTTTGTTTTAAGATTCAATTTAAATTATTTTTTAAAAACACACTCAAACTATACCTATAGTTTTCCAATACACTGTGAGGTATATCACTTTCACTGAACATATGTTTGGCTTTAAAATATATAAATTAAGATTAAGATAAAAAGATTTAACGGGCCTACCGGCCCGTTATAAGGACTTAAACAAAACGATAAAATATCAGCTATTTTCATTGAATATGGCTTTAACGAGAATAAATATAAATGTACGTCATGAGCCGATATTAGTTTGACAACATCAATACTGAAATATAACTTGTACATTGTAGAGATCGGCATAAGTCAGTTACTTTGTCTGACTCGAGCTGAATATTTTTTAAGATTAATCGTGCTGGGCAATGCTATTGATTATTTTTTCATTTCCGTTATTTAAAATAAATTAAAATGTCACTCAATATAATTTTGGTCGACGGGATGACTGCCAAAATATCTGGCAGCCTTTAAATGTCTGCGCCTCGGGGCGATTGCCCCTCCCCCCTCATGCCCCGCGCTGTACGGCATTGTAACACTATAATAAATTTATATCACATTAATTGGCACTATAATTAGCGATTTAATATAATCAGTCACATTTATTCCGGGAGGGACGAATTGTTTAAACGAAGCATCCTTATAACTCCAAAATTAACAATCCTATGAAATAACAATTTGCGGCGTCGGAATAAGCGTCTCATTTCGCATTCAAATATATCTTTGAATCGAAAATTGAATGATATACAGAGCCAGGAAAAATCTCCGTAATATTGACGTAACCTGTTTTTCGATTGCAAATATCTCGACAACTAATAATCCGATGGACTCGGTTCTTGTTGTCAAATTTTTGCCATTTTATGGCCTTTAACGTCCATCCCTTGAAATTAAAAAAATCAAAAAAATTTTATGTATTTTTTATGAGAACGGGTTTCTCGAGGGTACGAAAAAAATAATTCCGGATAATCGAGGTCACTGAATATTATCCGGATAATTGGGGCTTGTTTGTACTCGCACATAGTAAGCCCATACAAATTTTCAAGTCTCTATCTCAATTTGTTCGGGAGATACAGTAGGTTATCCCGTCGACCCAAAAACTATCGCCAAATTATAAGATTGAATGCCGTCTGTCCGTCAGTGACGCTTTATATTTTTCTTCCATCGAACTTGTGTCTAATCTTTTATTCGGTTTATGTATTTATACATTCTTAAGCGATTAGAATTATAAGAGACATTATGAGCGATTTCGATCACGTCATCACCCGTTTTTCTCCTGCTTTCCGACCGGTTTTTCTATTTTCGTCGAGAAATGTGCTCAAAAACATCCACTTTGTAGGCTTGGTATAAAAGATCTATTGTGTTAAAAAGAAAAAAAAATTGAAATTATTTTAAAAAGAAAATAAAGAACACGCACCACATTTGCCACGCTTTTTCTTAAAAAGTAACAATCCTATCAACTAACAATTTGCTGCGTCGGCTTAAGGGTCTCATTTCACATTCAAATATATCTTTGAATCGAAATTTGAATGAAATACAGTGACGTAAAAATTCGACGTAATATCTGCGAGATTCATTTTTCGATTCTAAATATCTCGACAACTAATGATCCGATCGATAACGTTCTTGGTGCAAAAGTTTTGCTATTTTATCACCTTTTACGACCATACCTTGAAATTAAAAAAATCGGAAATTTTTATATAATTTTCATCAGAGCGATTTTTTCGAGAGTACGAAAAAAATAGTTCCGGATAACCGAGGTTATTGATATTAAATAGGCTTCTTTGTCTTGTTGCATACTAAGTACATACAAAATTTCAAGTCTCTAGATCAATTCGTTCGGAGATAAAGCGGTACTACTAGGTTATCCCGTCAACCCAAAAACTATCGCCACATTATAAGATTAAATGACAATAATGGATGATATCTCGCTTGCATTGCAATATTTTTATACGATTTTTTTTGCACTGGATAGCTGAGATCGATGTGTATTTTTACTTTTACGATTTCGATTGCAGATATTGGGTTTCGATTTTTGAAGAGAATTTAAAATACAGTTATTTAAATTATGGCAGGAAAAGTTATTTTCACGCACACACAAAATGTCTAAAATTGCAAGTGGCCAGTCACCTTTGGCCATATAGTGTATTACTGTTGATTCTCTCCCCTCCCCCCCCCCCACCCATTTCTCCTAAAAATAAAGCAGCATTTCAGCAAAAGTATATATTTTTTTTTTTTGTGGAAAAAATAATCTTATCTAAAAGGCAGGCATTAAAATACTATTTTAAATTATTTCTCATTTTCCCATTTCACGCGCTTTTCTTTATTTTTATGCAATTTTATGCCTGCTTTGCATCTTGAAATAGCAAGAAATATATTTAAAAATGCAATTTGTCTGAAAATCGTATATCATAAATGCTTTTTGCTGTTAGTTGGAAGTATAGTAAAATATATTAAATGTAACACATATATTAGATTTTCAATAAAAAATTCAATGCATTTACATTCTGTACACCGAGAAATCTGAATTAGATCACTTGTTTTTAATTGATGTAAATTAATTATTTAATAAACTACCTCATATCTTTCTTTCATTCAGCTTTGAATGTAATAGTATAGTCAAAAACAACTCTTGGTACAAATATATATATATATTTAATCAGATATTTTTTTCCCAATTTAATTATTAGAATTATAAATCTTGATGTATTTTCAGTTCTTTGTGGAATCACTTCGAAAATACAGGAGAAAGAACGACAAACAACGTTGAAGGCTGGCACAGCAAAATAAACAAGAGAGCTCACAGCCATCATTTAAATATTTATAACTTTGTTCTGCTCCTTAAACAGGAGCAGAGAGAAAATGAAGCTGTAATGCGAATGATGAATGCCGGGCATCAATTTCCAGCTGGGAAACCAAAGTACAGATTACTTGATGCCCAATTAGCGAGTTTAAAAGAGAAAATAACAAGTTGAATGTAGATTCTGCCATTGCAGAATAAGGTTTCGCCTCCGATTAGAAAAAAAAAAAAAAAAAAAAAAAATCGATAGAGGTTTTTTAGAAGGGCGACCCCGTTTAGATTGTAATGAACTAACTTCATTTTCTTGTGTTTATCAATATAATAGCAAACAGAACGGCGTGAAATACCCAACTGAATAGCAATTTCTCTCTGAGACATTGGAATTGCGGAATAATAAAGATATACAATTTGACGTGCTACTTCTTCATTGACTAGATTCATCAAAAACGGATTTTTTCTTTAGTTTAATCGCTTTTTTATAGACTCTGAGTATAAGGAAATGCAATTTAACAATAAAACGCGTGGAATCCCGTCGAATTCGACGAGTGAAATGTTTAAAAGACCCGATCGATTTGGTTTTAAAAAAAGCAAAAGTAATTACATTATTGAATCAATATACTATAATAAATATATTTACAAACTAAATGTCAAATTTGCCAGTTACAATTTTGCTTGCAAATATTCGCACATCTTCAGTTAAAATTGTAATCTGATTGCCGGCGAAATCAAGAAATTTTATTTTATATGCACTCACAGAAAAATAGTTTTATTAAAAAGAAAAAAAAATCATATTTACTATAACATTATTTTCACTAACTGAAGTCATCTGAAAGTAAAATCTCAATCTCAGTGTCCATAATGAAAAAGAAATATTGAAATGTAATATCGGGTACTACTAGGTTATCCCGTCGACCAAAAAATTATCGCCAAACTATAAGATTAAATGCCAATAATGGATGATCGTGAATGTCACATTCAAAGACATTAAATACGATTCATGTGTTAAAAATGTCATTAAGTGATTTTTATTTCGACTTTTTATTATATTTTAATTAATATTCTACTAATATTTGTTTTTTCGTTATTTAAAATAAAAATTATGTCAATATGTATAATCTGGCTATTAGTTTGGCGATTTGTATAATTTGGCGAAATTGATCGAAGGGATAACAGAGTAGTACCTAATATCGTTATGAGTAAAAATGCGATGTTTTAAATAGTGACGTCATTTTTTCTTCAAATGTTTTTTAAAAGTTACTGTTATTAGTAATATGAAAAAGGCACCCGTAATAATATTGTAATTCCCATTTATCTGGTTGATGAATGAATCATTTTCCTCATTTGAAATTTTTCTTATTTTGCTTTAGACATTAATTTTTATCATAAATTATTTTCTGTTATTTTAATTACATTACTAGCAAAAGCCATGCTTTGTTTGGATTCGCGAAGCATTATTTTATAAAACAGATATTTGAAAGTAACAATATTTTTTTTATTATTATTTTTGCATCTTTATTAAACAAAAACGTTATTTTATGTTTTGGCGCATTTTAATTTTTTATTTATGATGTAAAACTGGCATAATAAGGTATTTTCGAAGCAAACTTTTACAAATTTTTTTTAAATTTTCAACTAAAAGCTCTTTTAAAGATGTTTTTACAATTTCAAGTAACCACTGGTGTTTTTTAATTGTTTGAAATATGCATGTTTCCAATCTTTGTAATCAACATCCGATAATCTTTGATAGCTATTTTAGAATAATATATTTGAAGAAAGCTTGAAGAAAGTTACTTCTTCAAAATCCTATTTTCTGGAAAAAACATTTGAAATCTGCTTTCGTTGATACTATGAATTTTTAACTGTAAAACATTTTATTTTAATTTCTTCGTTTTTATACATGTTAGCGTATGATAATTGCTGTAATTCTCTCCGCGTGGGAGAACTTTTTACTTTCTGCGAATGGCAACTCAATGGAATTACCTTTAAACGAAGCGCTCTCTCATTCTCGCAGTGACGTTTTCACGAATAATTATTGTTGTGTTTGCGAACTTATTAAAGTCTTATTTTTCTATAAAATCCTTCTGATTAATGAGTCGATATTATTTAGCCACAATATGACCTTCGCAAAAATATTTATAAAGAGCTTGAACCAACAACTTCACGCAGATCTTTTAATTTTTCATTTATATAACAAATTTAAGAATTAATTTTATTTGTTTACAATTATTTTGTTGCCAGTTTACAAAAAAAAAAAAAAAAAAAAAAAAAAAAATCCATAATACAATTTTTTTAAAATGTTTAAGTGTCATCTGTGCAAACGATTTTGCGGGATAATGAAAACATGTTTTATTTAATAAATTAATCATGATTCTATCTATAATTATTTACTCCATGATTTAAACTTTTTTTTCTGAAAATATACGCCTTTCATTTTTTATTTATTTGCTAAAATGCGTCCGTATTGGAAATGCATGTAAAATAAATTAATTAAAATAATATTTTTTTTAACGTTTTACTGTAAAAAAAAAATTATATTCTGCAAATCTACAGATCATAATTTATTTTTGTGTTTAATTTGAAGTTAAAATATTGAATAGTTTTTTTTGTAAAGCGTACGACAAATTGTAATTTGAGTGGACTATAAGAGGATTCGCTTCGCTCATCCTAATTAATATTATTTCTCAGTAAATATATATTTTTTTACCTCAATTAGTTCATAACTATACGCAATCATTTTGGAAAATAAATTTTTATTATCGAGAGAAAAGCTAAACTGAGTTGCCACCATTTTGAACAAATAATGTAAAAAACATTTAAAATTAAAAATAAAATATAAAAGTGGAAATAAATTAAAAAATAACTAAAATAGGCACAACTACAAATAAATAGCTTTCATTTAAAAAAATAATTATCAAAATCCGTTCAGTAGAAAATTCAGGGCTGATGACACGACATTTTTTAGCTTGTCTGAAAGAAATAGCATCGGAGGCTAATAACTGAAGAAATTTCCTTATTAAATTATATAAACGCGGTCAGCAAACTAATACATTTATAATAAATTTGTTTGAAATTTTAAATTTGTGTGGAATTATTTATTTATAAGCTCAAACAAACATATTATATTTGCCATTGCAATGAAAAAAAAAAAAAAAAACATTCTATTGGTACGATTGTAATAAATTAAATCTAATTTACTAAATGTAGAACTAGAATTTTGCTCAAGATTTCAATTATTTAGATATTATCTAATTTAGTTACCGTGATGTTACTTCAGTAATGCTGTACTTGTTTTCGCTCTAAATCATCTTTTTAGGTGCGTTCGTAATTATGTAAATACGTAGCACCTATTGTTGTCGCTCAGTCCGTCCGTCTGTCTGTCTGTCCGTCTGTCTGTCTGTCCGTCTGTCTGTCTGTCTGTCCGTCTGTCTGTCTGTCTGTCCGTCCGCATATAACAACGCAAAAACTACCCAACCGAATCGTTTGAAATTTAAAATACATAATTATTACATAATTTTGTCGAGTCATTTCAAATTTTATGAAAATCGGATGGATAGATCAATTACAGGGACAATCAAAAGGATTCCGTTACATTACGGTCAATGGGGAAAAAAGTTTCAAATGCATTTTAATCGTTTGAAATTTAAAACGTATATTTATTACATAATTTTGTCGAGTCATTTCAAATTTTAAGAAAATCGTATGGATAGATCAATTACAGGGACAATCAAAAGGATTCCGTTACATTACGGTCAATGGGGAAAAAAGTTTCAAATGCATTTTAATCGTTTGAAATTTAAAACTTATATTTATTACATAATTTTGTCGAGTCATTTCAAATTTTAAGAAAATCGTATGGATAGATCAATTACAGGGACAATCAAAAGGATTACATTACATTACGGTCAATGGGGAAAAAAGTTTCAAATGCATTTTAATCGTTTGAAATTTAAAACGTATATTTATGACATAATTTTGTCGAGTCATTTCAAATTTTATGAAAATCGTATGGATACATCAATTACAGGGACAATCAAAAGTATTCCGTTACATTACGGTCAATGGGGGAAGAAGTTTCAAATGCATTTTAATGGTGTTACACTCATTTTAATATAACAGAATTGACATGAATCTATGAAATATGTACTAAAAAAATACATTTTGTACAATCTGTGATGCAAAGAATATTTATTATTAATTTACAGGGCCACGCAAATGTATTCCACTAAATAATGTTATACGGGTAAACATTGTTTGGGGGGTGTTTTAATTATATTAAACTACTTCTCATTTTATGAATAAAATATACGTTAATGAAGTATAATAAAAATTACTCTCTGCATATTTACAGTAACACAAAGATTTCGACCACTATACTGTATCCAAAGTACGCTCTACTATATCAGCAAGATCTGAATATTTTAAAACTTCGTTATCAACGAACGCACCTCATTTGCTACGCTTTACGTGCAATTTCCAACTTGTTTTACACTGTAATTATTGATACCTAAGAATATTTGCATATGTTTTCTTAAATTCACTTTCTTTCTCAATAGCTGAAGATTAATCTCAAGAGTAAGGAGGCTCTTATGTAAATAAATATGCTATTTTATGACTTGCATCGAAATATATTTTAAAAATGTATTATTTCTTAAAACTTTAATTGCATATAAATAACAAATAGTTTTGTGTTTTAAATTTTATTAACATACTTACCTATTATCTGTTATACATTTTCATTCGTATTTGTTAATTTATTACATTTATAACAATCAAAATTACACAAGTTAGATTTCCAAGATTCAATTCTGAATGTATATAAAATTATTTAGGACTTGGGAAGCTAGAAATTAGAAACTAAGCTTATTTTAAATGAAGTAGCAAACTGCTTCTCCTAACTAGGGAACTGCAAGAAGTGTAAGCCACCGATTTTGACGAAAGAGGTATCATTGGAAAGATCTGATCGTGAACAGTAAAAAACTTAATAGAACCACCCGTCGAAAATGAGTCGTTTTCGAGATATCCGACAATTTATGTCACGTAGCTCTAGTGCCTACTTAAAGGGGCTCAGGAGTTGAAAAATTTTCAAAAAATCGATTATTTTTTTATGATATAGTTTGATTATTCAATTAATTCTTAATTCAATGCAAAAAACCGCATAAAAATATTAGCATTTTTAACGGAGCTATAAGCATTTATGTATCAATACTTATACATAGCCGCATCCATATAATTTCAACTTTAAGTCGTGTTTTCTCAAAACTTGATTTTTGATGACTAACACCAAGATTTAAAAAAAAAAAAAACTATTTGATGGAATGGCTTTTTTTTTTTTTTTTTTTTTTTTGCATACATGTAACATCATAATCTAGATTATGAATTAAGGATATAACTATCACTTAATAAAAACAGTATTAAAAAATCTCTCAAAGTTGAAAATTTAAAAAAACCCTAAAAATTACAACTTTTTTCCATTAAAATACTCAAAATATTAAACTATCTAAAATATATTAATTCATAATCTAGATAATAATGTAATACGCATGCAAAAAAAAAAAAAAAAAAAAGCCATTTTATTAAATAGTTTTTTTTTTTTTTTGTGTTTTAATAGTGAAAAATGAACTCATGGTGAAAAACTATTATCTCAGAAATCTATGAGATGTTACAGGAATAAGATATAATGAGTTTCTATGGAAAATTGTGGCAATTACTGAAAAAGCTTAGCTGCCTTATAAGTTAATTTTTTTTTTTTTTTTTTTTTTTTGTTTAAATAGTGTGTTTTAGCTTTTTGACTGTCCCTGTAAATAAAGTAATCATGCTAGAAACTTCATTTTCAAAAGGAATCGTTCTAGGTTATACATAAGTAATTTCCTAAAATTTCATGGCAATCCGAGTATATTTACTGGAGTTAGAGTGCGGACTTTCGGCCAGACAAACCGAAAGCATAAACACGTTAAACTTTGCAGGAAAGTTTTAAAAACCTACTTTTTCTTCTTCCAGGCATCAAAATGGCTGTTGAAATAGGTCCTCTCTAGGCAGACCTACTATTTAAAAGAACGATTAATCTTTCTTCCTCTAACCCTCTTCCTGCGTGGTGGGGAAAATCTGATGAATGGTTTTCTTATTGTTTAAGAACAAAACCCGTGCCCAGCGTTGCAGAATCTGTCCGGTAGAGGGGTAGTTTCTGGGAAATATGTTGATAATTATGTACTGTATGTTGGATATATGTTGTAAAATAAAAATGTTAGTTGAATGCAACTGAACGCAAATAATAAATAAAAATAAATTTTCTTTATTTTTTAATTTAATGATTGAAACCAATTATGTCAGAAAACATTATGACACATCTTACGTTTTTCTGATAATTATTAATTACAATTCATTTTGATTGGATTCATTTAAAACTGTTTTATTTATTTATTTTTATTTATTTGTGAAAAAAGTAATATGCTTAATCATTTGCTGTAATTGTCACTTTAATTTAGGCCAAATGTTTATCATTTAAAACAGGACTTTTATTCATTCATCTCCACAATATTACATTTCAAAAAATATAGTACAAAACATTTAAAAAATATATGTTAGAAAATTTTAATGTACTAACTATGTTGCGTGTCTTCATTAATTTGTAATAATAATGATATTTTTTTATTACTAGCTAATATTAGTAATTAAAAAATTAATCGTTTAAAAACCTGCAGTTCTTGATAGATTTTCAGTGTTTAAACGCATTTAAATATATAAATAAATAAATAAAAATAAAAACAGATTTAAATAATAATAAAAAAAGATTTTTTATAAAAACAATACATTTTTTTATTTGTTAGGATACTTATAAAATACTGAAAAATGCTATGCAGAAACATAAACCAAAATTTTAAAAGCAAACAGATATTGAGGATAATTTAAAAAATATAAAGATTAATAAATTAATTTTGTAAATAATTATTTTTGATATGCAAGAGCGTAATTTATTTATTTTTAGGCAGTAACAATTTAAATTTATCCACAATATAAAATAATTTTCCATGGAATTTTTATTGTACTTTTTGTTTTTACTTAAAATTTACATTGAAAGTCAAATTTTAAGAGGAGGGGATACAACTAAAGTCTTGCATTGGTCAAAATGTATACGACTCGAGCCCGAAAATTCTATTTATATCTCCCTGATCAGAATCGGATAATATCTGTATACACATATATATAGATAGGTAGATAGATATAGATAGATAGAAAGATGGAACCACAACTTGATCCTAACTCGAGAAAATGATTTGAACCACAACCTGAAATAACAAAAAATCTTCAATTATGAAAAGCGATCTTCAGTTACATCTCCTATACCAATTTTAATATTTTATATAAAAATAAGAACATATCTTTATTCTTTAATATTCAAATATAGTATAAATTTTAAATAACGAATTCGGATCGGATTATATATAGATATGTTTTTCTTTTTGTGCATGCAGAGTAGAAACATATGGGGGGGGGGGGGGGGTTCTGGTCAATGAAAGGCGAAGGGCAAAATGATGACATTTTTTTCGTTTAATACAAAAGTACACATGTAAATGAAATACCAAAAAATAAAAATAAAAATATCAAACTAATGTTAAACCTAGAGAAGTTTTTTTTTTCTTTTTTCTTTTTTTTTTTTTAATTTTTGTTTCCATTTTAATATGTTTTACTTTTTTTCTGAGCAAAGCTGAGCTCGATTTTTTTCGTTGCAATGTATTTTCTTTTGAAACCAGTACTAAAAGTGAAATTAAATTTATATAAATATCAGCAATCAAAATCGAAAATGTAAGCTGAAATACCCAGTTAGAATTCAACTTCAATTATTCTAAGCAAAGAAATGAGAAAAAAAAAGCTATTAAAATAAATGTTAGTATTTAAGAAGGATGTTCTAATAAGTTTAACATTAACATTTCAATTTTTTCGTGGGCAAGTTGTTTATATATTTATATCTCGTATTTTATGTATTTATACTCGCATTCGAACAACAGTAGCCACGTCTGATCCACTGTCAGAAAGTTATTCCTATAAGCTCCAAACCAGCCTTTCACCCCCCCCCCCTTCTTTTTACCGCTCAATCCAAAACTATGTGAATATAACAGCTACGGTTCTGAAATCTAGCATATAGACATTTAAAAAAATGGGTTTGAATATTTCACATCAACCATCGAAATAAAACACTTCATATTATACTAGGGACAATACTTATTGAACCACCCTCGTACATTGTTAATCTTAGAAAATAAATTCTAGATTGAGCTGATTTTTTGAAAATTGAACCTCCTTTGCTCTCTCGTGACTGAGATTGAGTGTGTGTGTGTGTGTGGGGGGGGGGGAGCTTTAAAAATAATTTCAAAATGTGTCATTGCCTCAATGAAAAAAAATTTAGAAGATATGGAGAATTAAAATATAAACACTAGGTATTTAAATGTATTTTTTAAATTCAATTTCCCTTGTTCTTCTTCTTCTGGAGGATGGAGGGAGTGTCAACAAACTCCGAATCTATCTCTTATAGTGTTTATTTTTTTTAGATTATATATAATTTAATTAATAATAATTTTAACTACATAGAATAATTTATACATTATATAATAAAAATTATTATTATTATAAAATTACATATTAAAGTTTTATTATATTTTGTATTATATTTATATATTTTTATTTATATAATACACTAGCTTTAACCCATGCCTTCGCTCATATAGTATATGAGCTTTTCCAGTACTATTTAATTATTCTGTCGACCAATTTCACCAAATTATACAGATTGCTAAAATATTCGCTAAGTTTTGCAAGGTTACGATTAAATAATATTTCTTAAAAAAAGAAAAAAAAAATAGATTAGCTTTGAATAAATAGAGAATCATTGACGTAATTACAAGAGAGAGAGAAAAAAGTACTTTGTACATTCAGGATTGTAATGAATAGAACGTTAGCATGCATTTTGGCAGAATGCTGGTATAACCAGAAAATGCCGTAAGATAATCGAAAAAACTTTGTTCAAATTTACCCCATCATTTGCTGTAGACTCGAGTATGGAATGATGGGACTTCTTTAAAGAGATAAAACCAATATAAAAAACCTTTTAAAGTTAAGTATTTGTTAAACCACGCTTCGTAACATAAACCTATTATACAATGCATATTATAAAAAAAAACACCTACTTTCCAATCATGATCAGTGGTTACAGCTAACAGTAAATACATCTCTCATTATCACAATATTTTAGTTTAAATATATACTAAATATTATCATGATATTTTAAATTTCTGTCATTATTTTCAGTCTTGGGAACGGTCTTTCTCTGGAGAGGGGACACCAATATATTTTATAAACTATTTTAGTGATAGTCTGCTGTAACAATTGCAAGGTAAAGCAGTATTTTTATGTTATTCGTGCGCATGTGATGAATCGATAAATATTGTTCTGATAGCCATGATTCTTATCACATTCATTTTATTTAAAACGTAAACATTTCACTCATTTCATTTAAAATACACCCGTCTAAAAAACACATATTGAAAAAAATCTAAAATAAATAGCTTTAACACGTCATTTCATTTGTAAGAGAAATGGACACGACAGAGAACGGCTGTTTTTGTGGAGGATTAAATAAGATCAATTAAATATTTAAAATTCAGCTCGCCTAAAATGGATATATAAACAATGTTGCGGCTTCTCGGAATTTCATAAAGACAACAGAAAAAAAAAATTGTTTAAAACAATGCGTTTTAACACTAAAACAGCCGGGTATTTTACTAAAGTTTTATAAAAAGTGTTTCGCACCAGAATTTTAATTTTAAGCTATTTCATTTATTTAATTAGTCTATTTTTGTGCTGCATATATTTAACATATCTTATAAAGAAAATTCTGGTTCGAATCGACTACTATCATTCTAGCAGGGGTCATTTTGACCCCTAATGGCGGTTCTAGTGTTAAACTATCATTTTAAATTTGATTAAATTTCTCTATACTATAAGTCTTATAGCACACAATAATTCAACTATAGCTTTATAGCTTTTTTTTATTTTAATATTCACTCGTATTTTTTTTTTTTTTTTTTTTTTTTAATATAATTGAAGAGCAACACTATCATTTGTGCTATTATTCTTAAACAAAAAATAAGTAACTTGTCAAGTGGTATTGGAATTGTAAAATTTAATGGTATATTCGAAAAAATAGTTTTCCAATCTCAACAGATCGAAATTTACTGGGACATTTTCAGATTCATTTTTAAAAGTAAAATCATAAAATTTCTTGAATTAATTATAGAAGAGATGTATAAAAGGCAGTGTGCTTTCATTTTTAGCTCAATTCATTAGAATTTGATTTATAAACAATTATTTTCTCAGTATGACCATTTTTTTTTTCTCCAGCTTCCGAAAATTGGGTTCAAAACGCCAATTTTGGCAGCATTTTTTGCAATACTTTCCACATTTATCAATAAATTGAGAGCATGTCACATTGTGTAGTCTCTAAATAAGGAAATTTGCAGTTGGATGCGTTTGAGAGCAAAACTGAATTTAAAACTAAATCAGAAAATAAGCAGTTTAGATTAGAATACGCCCTTAAGTGCGTTCGTAATTATATAATTATGTAGCACCTATAGTCGCTAAAGGCGTCATATGATCCACAGTCTGTTTGCTCGCCTGTTCACATATAATAGTTTTTATAATAGTTAATAGTTTATAGTTTCACATATAATAGTTTAGTTATTAATAGTTTATAATAGTAAACCCAAACAATATGTTTAAAATGTAATTTAGAGCAGCAGCAATTTGTTGATTCGTGTAAAAGTTTATGAAAATCGAATGAAAACTTGAAAAGATCTTAATAAAGTTTCTTCCTTCTGTTAAATCCTATCATACGTAATTAATTGAAAGATTCCCCATGATAGGTAATGATTCTAAGTTTCCATGGTGATAACGTTTTTTTAAATGGAGTCCTATTATTTTTGTATTGCTGAATTCAATACATATATAATCGTAATACATTTCGTGTTCGTGGATTTTTTCATAAGAATTCAACAGCTTATTGCATCAAGATCTGAATATTTATAAAACTAGTTATAGTACGAACTAGTGCATCAACAAATTTGCTACGTTTGACATACAAATTCCGATTTGTTACCTTTGGCAACAATAGTAAAAAAAGACTTTTTAATTATATAGAATAATTTTCTAATCAATTAATGAATATTTAAATAAAAATTTTTAAAAAGTAAAAAGTAAAATAAAATTAGTCAAATTAAAAAAATATTTGCACACCGCAAACTTGTCAGGTCTGTGAAAGATTATTAAATTGTTATACGTAATTTTTGATCCTAGAAACCTTTTTTTAATGCAACTACCTTGACTAATTTCAAATTTAAGAAGCGCTTAAAATAATTCTCAGCTTAATATCAGCTAATAAATCAGCTTCAGCGAATTTATGAATTTTTCTCTACCAATCTTATACCGATTTTCACAATTTTCTATCTAATAGTTTTTTTAAAAATAAGCGGGGAAAAAAATACGAACGTCAGCATTAATAATTACTTTTTTTAGAATAGAGAAAAATAAGCTACAGCTTTTATTTCTTTGTTAATTTTGAGGCTATACTAAACTTCTGCTTCTAATAAGCAACAAAATTGATTTATTTCTAATGCTTAAATTCTTTGAAAACCGAAATAAAAGATTACACCGACATTAAATTAGCAACATATGTCCGAGCACATGTTTTTTGCACATGTGACAAAGCTAAAATTCCAGAAAAGATTGTATTACTTAGTACAAGCTAAAGTGTATGACACGCTAAGTATGACATTCGAAAATGTTTTTCCTATCTTTAACAAGTGGCACTCAGGCCCGTAACCAGACGGGGGGCAGGAAGGGGGCGAGCCCCTCCTATCGTCCTCTAGAGCCTCCTCTAACGATTTCTTTACTTTCTATTTTTTTTTTAAACAAAATACATATTTTAGCTTTCCTTAAAAAAAATGCAAGAAATTTTTTAGAGTGTTTACTGTTTTGAATAAAATGGGAATACGCCAAAAAATTTGTATCCGGAACCCTATTAGATTAGTCCTGTTATCTTGCTAGCGGTAAATTGCAATTCTCGAAACATATTTTAAAGGAACATTTCTTTCTCCTGAAAAAAATTAAGTCCAGATGCACTAACTGGTCACCACATGTGTTAGTACATCGTTATATTTACAAAGCAACGGTCTTATACAGGATGAATGGAAGTGGACACATGTTGTTCAAGTTGATCGATACTTAGTAAAGCAATGGTCAATGTCTTGACTTAAACATTAAAAACCTGTTTCTAAATTTTAATGGTTTGCTTGTTGACAATACGTAATTTTTAGTAGATTTAGTTAACGATGAAATATCACTTGGAAACTAGAATGTTTGAAAATTAGAAAAATAAAAAATGTCAATTTATACACGTGGGATAAAAAAAAATAATTGAAAGCCCGTAATTGTTTCATGTTATGGGGGTTGGAAAGGATATATTAAGAAAGTAGGAAAAGGGTATTTTCATTTGTTTTGCTTTTGAATTTTCATCTTTATTATTATTATTATTATTATTATTTTTGTGTGTGTGTGTGTGTGTGTTCAATGAAAACTTCTTTTTTCCAATTTGTCATATAACTTTAAACATATTAAGCAAAAAAGCATGATTAAGGTTAAGTTTATTATAAGATTACAACAAAAATATCTTCAATTATTTGGTGTATGGTACATTAAATTTATTTTGTAGTGTAAATCCGCTACATTTTAACACATTTGCAGCATAAGTTTTATTTATAAAGGCATAAAATTAGCAGATATTTTGGATTTTGGTTATTCAGTCTCAAAAAATAAAGCTGTGATTGTGTTTTATAAGCTTTTTTTCCAATCTAAAAAAGTCACTTTTCGGCATAATCGTGAAATAATTTTATTTATAAAGATATTTGCAGGTATTTAGACTATAAGAAATCAAACAGCATTTTACATTTTTCTGTAGCAGAAAAATTATCTGTCAAAAAATGATGGCAGATTTGACATCGGTTGATTTTTATGGCATTTAATGACAAAATGCTCGACGTCGTGTAGTAAATGATTATAACTCGTGATATATGGCCATAGCTGCCAACGTTTACGCATTTTTGCTACCACTAAAATTGTACAGAAATTTTCTATTTGTTCAATCATAAGATTTCGAAGATTAAATAAGAAAATATTTATTATGAAATTTTTTTGGTAGGAAAAATGCGTAAAAGTTGGCAGCTATGTATATGGCATTTATAAGAAAACGGGAAACAGTATTCAATTCTTAGGCGTCTGTATGTGAGAAGATGAAATTTTTAAACAAATGGTAAGAAAATCATTTCTTGGATGCATCATGAATATTCTCGTTATTGGGTGAAAGAAAAATATTTTTTAAGATCAATTGAAATGGTAAAACACTTAATAATAAACAGTCATTTTACATTTAATGAAAGTTGTTCACTTTAGAGATCTGCACGGGCCGGGTTCGGGCTGATTTCCATTAACAGCATTCGGGCCGGGCTCGGGCCGGGCCGGCCGGGCCTAGTCACTAATCTTTTCGGGCCGGACTTGGGCCTTCATTTTTTTTCCTGGAGTATCGGGCCGGGCCGAGCCTAACTTATTTTTTCCGTACGAAGCCGAGACTGATTTCGTTCTTCCTAGTCTTCACGGACCAAAATAATCAGTTCCTGTTGAATTTTCCCGTATGAAAATACTTTTTTGACGTGGAAAAATCTGTTCATAAATTAGTAAAGTTTGGCTTTGTCCAAAATTTTTTGCAAAATAGGCATATACTTTTAAGTCGTCATTATTCTACAATTAAACATTTGAATTTTTTCTTTTTAAAGAATCGTAGATCACTAGGCGTCTTAAAATAGAATTAACCGGATTAAACTCATAAGAAAAAAAAAAAAAAAAAAAAAAAAAACATTATTATAACGGAATTCTAGTTTAAACTGAATTTTAGGAAAAACAAGTAAAACGTATGCGGCAAAAAACAGCATTGAATAATATCAAATTAAAATCACAATCACAATCTTTTTTTTTTTTTTTTAACAAAACTGTTATTAATCCCTTGGGGACGAGCGACCCATGTATATGACGCCAAAAAGTGCTCAGAATCTTTGTTTATATCCACCAGTAAAATTTGCCTTATTAAATCCGAGCACTTTCACTATTTCATAAGGCACAAATTTGTTTTTTAAAAACCGGTGACAAAACATTAAAAATTTTTTTAAAGGCTCCTGTCTCTAAGGGGCAAAGTCAAGTTATGTTTCAAAAATATTAAATATATATTTGAAATAATGATTCATGTTTGAAACTATATAATTATACACAGAATTGTAAATTTAATTATTGTGAATTGTTAAGTAGTTGGTTTTATAAATCCTATTTTTAATAAAACAAAGTCAGGCAAGATTAGTTTTAAAGAGAAACTTATATCATCACTAAATTAAATCGTATTTAGAACAGCCGTGACTTTAAAATGATCTAATAACTCAGCAGAAAACTAAATATTAATAAAATTAAATAAACCACGACTTACTGTTAGTTAAAAATATTTAACATATGAAATTAAAATAAGAATAATAAATTCAATTTCATTAAGTCTGTAATTTAAACCAAAACAATCATGCAAAAACTGTTAACTTTTAAAACTAAAAATGAAATATATATGTATGTATATTCTTTTACTAAAAAATAAAACCGACTGCAAAAATTATTGCAATATTTATATTATATATTATCAACTCTGACATAGAATCTCATATTTTAAAATCTATGTGTTTTTTTTTTTCCATAATGGCCAATGTAAACACACTATTTGATATTAACCATAGCTATAGTTGCTAATCTTACTTGAAAATAAACATTTATAACATGAGAAAAAATGCTACAAAAATGGTAAAATTCAATTTTTTAAACTAAATATTAAATCGTAAAAAATCTCATAGATAATTGGATGGGTATATGTTGGATACTTATATTGAATTTAGCTTCACTTGCATAGACACCAAAAAGTCAAATTAACGTACATAAATATAATACGCATGGTAAATAGGCATGCTCTTAATTTCTTATTAATTATTATGTAAAAATATTTTTTTAATTTGCAATAGTTTTTGAAAAAGTTTTTATTTTTAATAAAAAATAATACATATACATATATATATATACACATTTATTTCCCGATGATCATGAAGTATTTTGTCTCTAATTGTTTCCTTGTAGAAAAGTTCCGTTATACAGAGGTTTCACTTTAGACAGGTTCCGCTATAGACAGTTTCATTTTATCAGTTTTTGCTATATTTAGTTTTCTTAAGATATGGATTGTTAAAATATGTTAGCCCCCAGAAAAATTTCAGAGCCCCCCCCCCCTCCCCTGGCTTGACTCGCGGGTTACAGCTCTGGTGGCACTTGCTAGGCCACATTGAGAAAAATGAATGTTAACAGAAAATAATCATTAAAAACTGTAGGTATGTTAAATGTTAAAGCGATAAATTGTTGAAATCTTTTGTTCGAAATCTTTTTGATGCCAGAAGTAAACATGGATCAAGGCTCCCCCCTCCCCCCGCTCCTCACACACAATAAATTTTACCGACCGCAAGTATTTTATACAAAAAAGGGAAAAAATATCTATGAAAAATAATAATTAAAATCCTAGTAAGAAATACGTTAACAACAATCCATATGATTAACATTAGCTTGAGCAGTCACCTGAAGAAATTGGAACGCTAATGTTAAATGTATGGGAACGGGTTTTACTTTTTTTTTTTCCTCACATGCATATTAATAGTTTTAAATGACTTTTTTAATCTTGCTTAGAATAGCTGAGATTGAATTATAACCGGGATAGAGTTTAATTTTTCAATTTTAATTGCAGATTTTTTTTTCTTTTTGCATAGAAGATTTGTGAAGATGCATAACCTGTTAATATATTTTATCGTAATAGTAAATTTAGAAATATAGAACTATTATACAGAACATTCAGTTATCACTCCATTTTATTTATGGTTGAAAGAGTTATAGATGTAAATGCGAATTTGCGAAACAGGGAAAATCCAAAAGTAAATGTATACTATAGAAATCTTCACAAACACATGCAGATGCAAATAACAATAATAATATTTCGCTCCAAAAATCGGTAAAAATACTTCTCATAAAGTTTGAGATATTTTCAACCTTCGACGCACAATCATGGGGAAAAAAAAGTAAACATCCCCTATCAACCGTGCAATGAATTATTTTAGAAGAAAGTTGCTGTTACCAAAAGATTATAAATAAAATCTACTTTTGAATGATGTATGTAAAAATCGCTTAGGAAGTCATTTTCACATAAAATTCTTTAATTCAATACCAATGCACAAGTTTGCCGCCATAAATAGATTTTACTCTCTTCGATTATCCTAAATTCAAATTTTTATAAATTCCGTACAATTATTTTCCGAGAAATTAATTATTTTAAAACGAGCGTAATTTATAGATTGTATTTAAATTAAAGTTCTGTACTCGATTATTAAATGCTACAGAATAAATATATCTCTTCTATTAATGCATATTATTTTTTTTACCAATAAGACCCTTTCAGTGGCTTAATAGGATTCGACTATTACCATCCCAAATGTTTCGTTAAATTGAGTAAAATATACATTTTTTTCTAGGCATAAATTGAGCCAAAGATTAAAAATATGTTGTTAAATTTGGTTATTGCCATTAAAAAAAAAAAAAAAAGTTTCTGTTCATTTTAATATGTAGATGCCCACCCACCTAAGCAAATTTTATATGCATGATTTAAAAGTAGACATTATTTCCAATCCTTTGGTACCAATAACTTTCTTCTACGATAAATTATTGAAGCGTAAGTAGGTGTGTTTACTTTTTGTTTTCATTTCCCATGACTGTATACTATTCTTTTCACCCAAACCATGAAATTTTCAGCTTATACAGTTTTTCACTATGCACACATCCTTCTTTAACTTATTTTAGTATTTAATATTACATAATAATTTAATTATAAAGTACCTCCTCAAAATGCACGTAAAATATAACAGTTTATAAAAATGTTAGCTCTTCATTGAGCCTTCAAATCAAATTCATATCACTTGCCCTGGTAAAAAAAAAAAAAAAAAAACAGAGTAATACAGAACTGAAGGATATTCAAGTGATTTGGGATCGAATATATTTTCTTTTTTCTAATCTTGAATCATAAGTAATTGTTGCATCATAACGACGAATCTCATGCATTTGAGACTAAATATAAATTCAAAAATAAATTCTTAGAAATCGGCACTTTTCGATTTCGAACAACCGTAATAAAAAATAGTTTTACTTGTAGCTTATCTGGCTAAAATTCGTTATTACAGAAGTATTTTTTATTAAAATCCAGGCATTGAGAATGCGAATGAAGATTCAATCTGACAAATAAATGCCAAATAACTTTTTATTACTAATCAGAGTGTAAACAGTTCTTTTAGTGATGTTTCCAAAGCAATATTGAACATCCCAAACACATTGCAATTTACAATAATTATTATTAACCAATTTTCATAATACAATATGAATTTTTTTAGCTTAAACTTTCACAACAGGATAGGAAATCTTTAAACAGTTTAAAGATTTCAAAGTTTTACTTTTAATTACTATTAAATTTTAACTTTACCAAAAATCTTATAGTATCCTATCTTATATACACTATATTGCCATTGATTATGGGACACTTGCGATTTTAGACATTTTACTAAATATCTAGAAAAATACATGAGGAATCATCTCGAAACTCTTAGTGTATAAATATAATAGTATAAGTCATACATCTCCGTGAAAATTTTTTCCCGAAACTCCAAAGGGGACCGTCAACAAATTAAAAAAGAATGAATATCTTTTGAATAACCCTGTCAAAACTAATGTAGCAAAAGCGCTCAAATTCTAGATTGTGATTGAATGCCTTATTGTAATAAGCCTTGTTCATTTTTATGCAAATAGCATGCATACTCGCAGAATAATTAAGGTTTTTATAAAAATGATCCCAAATTTTTCCAAGTTTTTTCCTTATAATTTTCAGAGTTCTTAATATAAAATATTATTTTTTTCAGAAAATATGACAAACAACATTGCACACAGTACCCTGTAATCAGAATTAAAAAATTATGAAAATTGTATAAAAAATGAGTTGGTTTACTAAATAACTTTTTACTGCGCATGCGTCAACGATATCATGATTTCATTTGCATATTATGTTAGCTAAATGTATAGAGCAACTTTTGTGAAAGTCACAAAATCATAACTTGAAAATTCTGACAATAATCGTCAATTGAATAAGTCGAAAATCCGTTATTCTCAAAATGAAGCAAAAACAAGAGGGGTTGTATCCATATATTCATTGATTAGTGTCAATATAGAATACACAATATGGGATGTACTACTGCATTTGGATAAAATCCCTCATTTTTTTGCTTCATTTTGGAAACAACGGATTTTGTCCTTTTTCTATAGACGATTACTTTCAGAATTTTCAAGCTATGATTTTGAGACTTTTACAAAAGTTGCTCTATACATTTAGCTAACATAATATGCAAATGAAATTATGATATCTTTGACGCATGCGCAGTAAAAAATTATATAGTAAACCTACTCATTTTTCATACAATTTTTATTATTTTTTAATTCTGATTGCAGTGTACTATGTGCAATGTTGTTTGTCATATTTTCTGAAAAAAATATTATTTTATATTAAGAACTCTGAAAATTATAATGGAAAAACCTGGACAAATTTGGGACCATTTTTATAAAAACCTTAATTACTCTCCGAGTGTGCATGCTATTTGCATAAAAATGAACACAGTGTATTACAATAAGGCATTCAATCATAATCTAGAGTTTGAGCGCTTTTGCTACATTAGTTTTGACAGGGTTATTCAAAAGATATTCATTGTTTTTTAATTTGTTGACGGTCCCCTATGACGTTTCGGTAAAAAATCTTCACGGAGATATATGACGTATACTATTATATTTATACACTAAGAGTTTCGAGATGATTCCTCATGTATTTTTCTAGATATTTAGTAAAATGTCTAAAATCGCAAGTGTCCCATAATCAATGGCAATATAGTGTATAAATATTTTTCATAATTTAGCAAATGCAAAATCTGTTTTCGTCTTTTTTTAATCATTAAAATATGTGTCTAAAATATTTAATGAAATCGTATGAGCATATTCAAATTGATTTTGCGCAATATTAATAGCTCAGTAATATAGTTCAGCACAATAGCTTTAAATCGAAATCACAACTTTTCAGATTACTGCGTATCCTTTGACTTCTCTGCCTTAAAGAAATGATTTGGAAAAAATTGTCCATTTATAAAATAAATTACATGTTTGGAATAAAATTCTAAATAATGCAACATCACGAGGTAGAGAAAATAAAATAATAATAATAATAATAGTAATACTTTATATTAATAATAATCATGATAATATGTACATTTAGTGACCTATCCTACATGAATCCCATTTGTTTTGAAATAAAAATGGCATGCAAAACAAATGTGTTCCTAGCACTGATTTAAGTTTCAATCTACTGTGACGTCATCAAAATGGCGTACCGGGATATATATCATAGGGATGTTAATCAGGATTTCGTCGAAAGTAAAATGCTTTAGCACTGGATTTAAGTCCCCCTGATTTAAGTCCCATCTACTCTGACGTCAGCAAAATGACATATAGCGGGATCTTAATCAGTGGGACCTTAATCAGGGTCTCGACGAAAGTAAAATTCTCTGTGACTGGATTTAGGTCCCGGTCTGATAGCGGGATGTATATCAGTGGGACGTTAATCAGGGTTTCGTGAAAAGTGAAATGCTCAAGCACTGGATTTATATCCCGGTTTCTTGTGACGTCAAAATGACGTATAGCGGGATCTTAATCAGTGGGACCTTAATCAGGGTCTCGACGAAAGTAAAATTCTCTGTGACTGGATTTAGGTCCCGGTCTGATAGCGGGATGTATATCAGTGGGACGTTAATCAGGGTTTCGTGAAAAGTGAAATGCTCAAGCACTGGATTTATATCCCGGTTTCTTGTGACGTCAAAATGACGTACCGGGACCTTAATCAGTGGGACCTTAATCAGCGCCCCCAAACAGAGCAATATATATGCACTGCGTATTCAATAGTAAGTAAATATATTAAAACAAAAGTAATAATTTTATTGCTATAATTACTTTTTGCAATTTTATATTTTCAAGACACACACATAGCTGACAACATTTCTGGATTTTGAATACCAATAATTTTAAAGGAAAATATTTGCCTTCCTTAATGTCAATAAATAGAAGAAATACTCAGATTAAAATATAAAATGTATTCATAAAAATTAGTAGCATTAAAAAAATGTAAAAGTTAGCAGCTATACACAAACACACATAACATATTTTAAAAAATATTATTTTATAAGAAATTGCTTCAAAGATTTCTTCCATGTAAAAGGTGCCGCTTTCTTTTTTTTCTCTACTAGCTGTTCGGATTTTTCTATCGGGCTATCCTCAATATCTGTTTCATCCGAAGAATCACTTAAATCCAAAACTGCATTTAGTAAACCTTTATCAGTAATAGGATCATTAATCTCATTATCATCACTCCAATTATCAATTTCAATATCAGATAAATCACCATTAGCCATTAATTCTAACTCTTCTAGTGCTGTCAATCCTATAGATTATTAAAACATACATAAATGACACGTTTATTTATTCTTAAAAGACATGAAAAATTCTAATTTGTAAAAAATACTCTCTAAAACTAAGAAGATATTTATTTTTTAAAGGGAATATTTGTTTACATTAGAAATAAAAGTACTAAGCCTAATTATGCAATAGATGAATTGAGAACTGACATCCATTTTAATGGATGTTTTAAAAACAAGCTAATTAAAAAAATATGAACATATTTAACATTATTAATTTATTTTATCTTAAAACAAAAGATCAAAGTATCAGAAAAACATTAAAATAATACTAAAAGATAATAAGAATAATATGAAAAGTGAAACTTACCGCGAGAGCGTCGATTTCCAACGTAGCTCATGTTCTCCGCCATTTTATAAACAAATAAATTGCTGTTCCCAGATTCTTAAAGTTAAAAAGTGATTTTTGATTCATCCGTTATGATACCATGCCTGTTCTTGATTTAAAAAATATAAATTTCCGCAAGAGGAAGGAAAAGTAAAACATCCATTTTAATGGATGTTAGGTCTCAGGAGGATATATATTTATCAGCTCGACTCAGCAGATTGAATGAATTTGTCTCTATTTTATCAAGCCAAACCCGTACGTATATTTATAATTGTGGTGAGACAAATCGATAAAAGAAGAATGAAAAAATACCAGTCCATTGGATCGTGTAGAATAGCCGAATTTGGGGCACTTCACTTATTTTCAGGTGTAGCTCGCCTAATTTTCGGAATCCTGCAAATTATCACTACACGCGGTCAATATATTCCTCCACTAAGTAAATGTTTAGAACCATTTTTTTAAATCTTAAATTTTATTTTGATTTTAAATTTAAAAGAAAAGAAATCTCAAGTAAGTTTTTCTTTAAAAAAATTCTTGCTTGCAAATATGTGTAAAAGCACTTATATTACTAACATGGTTAATTTTTTGTATGCCATTTGTCGTGTTTAAATGACAATGGTTTGTCCAACATAGTGTATTTTGTGATAACTTTTATGGTTTTTGATTTTCCATACAATTTGCGTTGATGCCAGTAAAGTGCTTTTATAATCAAAAGAATGGTGACTTAGCCGCTGGGTGTATGCTCGGATTGAAATTTCCATCCAAACTATGTCAGTGCATAAGCCAAAACTTGAAAATGTTTATAAATTTCATTAGATGAGTGAAACAAGTCAACAAACATTTGCTTAGCAATAACGAACACTCGTTGAATTTTTGTCCAAAATCATTGTTTTTTGACAAAATTTGTCAAAATTTGTCCAAATTCAGCGACTAGTCGTATAAGTTGGACTCCCAGTCTCCTAAATTGGACCAAACAATAATAGCATATTTTAATGTGTAGGGAATATAAATAATTATATTAAAATCAAAGTTTTCGATAAATGAAACAATCAAATAAAACATGTAATTAAATCAAGTGTCTCAAACTAAAAGCAATTGTTTTAAATCCAAATATATTCCAAATATAAATGAAAGTTATAAGTAATTAAAAATAAAATATATGGAGGTAATTTTCAATTACTTGATATATCATGTAAGAAGTAATGAAATACTTACATGTGATTTTTTTTTTAAATTCTAGTACTCACACAACAATAAACCAAGTTTATATGTATGCTGTTCGCTGAATTAATTTTATATGCTTTAACAAAGTGATCCAATTTGAACTTACGTAGAATAAAAGACTCGTTTTCTGTTTTCAGACTCGTAGTATTTCAGACCATTGGCCCATTGAATTGAGAATTAGAGGCAAAAGTAAGTTAATAAGCTTTAATGTTGTGTAATGTTGTGTGTTATAATAAATTAAGATATTATGTCGTAAATGAGTAGTAGTTTTTAGGGAATTATAGGAATGGGAATAGCAGATCGGTAGAATCGATCGGGAATAGCAGATAAATATAAAATACATTAAAAAATCGCTTAAAAAATATTTTAAAAATGCTTTTTGTAATAACTGAAAAATTAAGATGTCGAAAATCTTAAATACATAAAATCATTGAAAAAAATATTCAGAAAGAGATAAATAATTCTGTGTAGTTAAAAAAAAAAAAAAAAAAAAAAAAAAAAAGAAATGTTACTATGACATTTTTTATCCGTAGTTTTATTTTAGAAACAAAGGATATACTATTTTTCGTTGTTGTTTGTTTGTTTCTTATTCCAGATGGTAATCAGCCTATACCATATCCTCCAGTACAATTCTGTAAGATATTTGCACTGCTAGGTGGGGCTTGTTGAGCTTAAGCCATTTGGTAGGCCTCCCCACCTAGCTGAAACTGATATTTGCACTGATGCAACAATAACGATCATATCTTCCTTAATTGCTAAAATGTGTTAAATAAAGCACACAGAAACAATAAGACGTTTTTGTGTACAAGGTGTATCTGGAATTCTTCAACAAACTTAGGGTGATGATAGTATGCATCAAGATGAACAAAAAATGCAATGGAAGATGGGGTCGCAAATGACGTTTAAAGGATAAAAATGGCAAAACTAATAAAAATAACGAAATCTCATATGCTACTTTTCTGCAGAACTAGCTAGTAGCACGAAGCTGGTTTTCCTTTCACTTTATGCACATTCGGTCAGATAGCCAAGCAAATCTGTGATCAGGAATCCACTTATGCATATTTTCCATCTTCTTAGAAACAGACCAATAAATGCAGCTTTGCAGAAAGCATGCGTTGTAAGTACATGAACTGACGACGATAGGTAGTATCTTTGTCAAAACATTTTGTACTGTATTGCACCTATTCTTAGCATTAAATAATTGTTTGGAGTGTTTCTTTCTTGTCCCAGCTTCTCCATTTCCAGACGCATTTTCTTGATTTTCATCCTTTAAGCGTCATTTGTGACCCCATGTTCCATTGCATTTTTTCTTCGTCTTCATGAGTACTATCATCCCACTAAGTTTGATGAAGCATTTCCGATACATCCTGTATAAACGGTCTACATGCATCAGTTTTACCTAAGCCTTTTTCAAAGCAAATTATATTTTTTTTTACAATTAATTTAAAGTGCGATGATTTGAAACGCTATCATTAACTTTTTTCCCCCGTGATTGATGATTTGACAATAATTCTTTTGCAGATGTCTACGATTTTATTTATATAGTATGTGTGCAATACTAAGAAGAAACCAGATTATTAAAGCATTTATTTCTAAGAACAATGACAATAATCTGAGAAATAAATTATTTAGCGATTAAAAACACTTTGTATAATTCCTTCTATAGTAAAAAAAAAACTAGCCTTAAAAGGAATGACTCTTGGAATGATGCTGATGTGGAAGATTTCCGGAACTAACGAATCCGGGTTGTCCACTCCTTCCATGAGTCAAATGGACCAATCAGGAAAGGGCTCCGTCTATGCATCGCCATATGGGTTACCATAAAGAGAGGAAAGGTTACCATCGCCAACAATCGCCAAGTTTGTCGCCAACTTGGCGATATATCGCCAAATTTGGCGACCAAAATTAGTTGTCAAAAGTGACGCCAACTTGGCGATAACTGTAATATTTCGCCAAATTTTTAATTTCTTTACAACACCAGTCGTTTGATACATCATTTGAGAGGTTTGCAACTGCTTATTCATATAATGGATGTCTTGTGTTTTATCGCCCATTGTGCTCCCCAGGGGGGACACATTTTTATTTTCTTTACAACACCAGTCGTGTTACACAAGATTTGAAAGGTCTGCAACTGCTTATTCATATTATGGATGTCTTGTGTGTCACCCCCACACTCTGCTCTCCCAAGGGGGGGGGGGCGGTCACATTTTTAATTTCTTTACAACACCAGTTGAGTGACACATCATTTGAAAAATCTGCAACTGCTTATTCATATTATGGATGTGTTGTGTGTCATCCCCCACTCTGTCCCCCAGGGGGGCACATTTTTAATTTCTTTACAACACCAATTGTGTGACACATCATTTGAGAGGTCTGCAACTGCTTATTCATATTATGGATACCTTGTGTGTAACCCCCCCCCCTCTGCCCTCAGAGGGGGCGCATTTTGTAATTTCTTTACAACACCAATTGTGTGGCACATCATTTGAAAGGTCTGCAACTGCTTATTCATACCATGCGTTATTGGCGAGCGCAGCAGGCAGGGGTAGACAATAATTTGGAATCGCGAAGCGATTACGCGGGGGGTTGGCGAGCATAGCGAGCAGGGGGGCGGGGCCCCCCTAATGTTAAAAAAAAAAAAAAAAAAAAAAAAAAAAACAAATACCTGTAGAAAATTTTTATTTGTCTTGAAAAAGATTTCGGTGAAGCCAAAACATGTAGATAGTTTATGGGTGGATATAAATAAATGTGAGATTTTGGTTACCTCAGATGTTGAAATTATTCGTTGAAAACAATCCAAAATTTCAAAAGATAAATTTATTTTCTTTTGGATAATAAAGGAATTTCACTGTAAAACTGTTAAATTTTGAAGATCTTAAATTATAAGTTAATTTTTACGTAATTAATGTAATTTCTTGGCATATTGTATACCAGGATAATGACAATTTCATTCTAAAACATTTTTTACTTTATTTTTTTATGTTCAACATTTTAACTTTGTTTAAAAGAAATGTTTTCTATATAGTCTCAAATTGAATGTAATATTCAGGTTTATTTATTAATTTATGGAAGTCAGAAAAATGGCATAATAAAAGTGTACTCAATTTTTACAAAAATTTTAAACACATTATTTTTACAGAAATGTATAAAATGTCTTGCTGGTAGCTGTTATTTTACTACTTCTGACTTAAACACTATCAAAAATAAGAAAAATTACTCTGCAGCGCCATATTTATAGCTGATAAAGAACTAAAATGAGTAGACCAGGAAAATGACTTTCATTTTCAGTGACAATCCTATTTTAATTATTTAAAAATATGTTTTAAATACAGAATTTGTTACCTTCCACATATAAGTGGAAGGTATAAAATATAGCTTTTTTTTTCACTTTTTTAATACAATCTTGTTTGCTTATGGATTTTCTATATTCCTTTTCAGTGTCCAAAATAGCTGAGAAACATCTAACAGCGAAATTATGTTTTAGTATAGAAGATTCTCGACAAGCGTCTAATATCACTTTTCAGAATGTGTATAAACTAGCAAAAAGAGCCTTCTTCACTGCAAACCAAACGAAAGAAGGTGTTTTACTCAGCAACAGAACAAGAGACGAGAAAGATATGATTACTGCTTTGAGTAATATTAGAACATTTTTGCCAAACGTAGTAAGCCACGAACTAGCAGAAGCTATCAAATATAAAGTCAACCACGGTAGCTTACGTGACGATAGTTCTTTTGCAGATGTTTATGACGCTAGGTATATCCTGAATGTCCTAACAAGAAATGAATTTGTTACAGCATTTGTTTGTAAAACAACGACAGTAAACTGAGAAATAAATTATTTTGAAATAAAAATATTCTTTTTCTTTTAACATACAATCACTTACAATCAAATAATCAATCAATATAGCGAAGATGTTGGCTTGTATGTATGTATAGAATATTGCTAAAATTGTTTGTAACGTAAATAAAAAGATTTTGTGTGATTATTTTTAATATACAATCATTTGCAATCAAATAATCAATCAATGTAGAGGGGATGTTGGCTTATAAATATATATACGGTATTGTTACTATTATTTGTAACATTCAGACAAAAACTGAGGTCATAACCCTAAACTGGTCCCTGTAATTCCATGAGAATACTCATCGACAGTCATTTACAAATTCCCAATTTAGGAACTTCAATCAACACAATTGTACTTGATTGTACTTGAATTGTAATTGAATTGTACACAATTGTACAATTGTACTGATTCCCCTCTAAATTTTAAGAGGGCTCCAAACTGATTGTGAAATGAGACTTCCAATTTCCATTTTCTTTCTTTCTTTTTTTTACATTTTTTTCCCCTTTTGGAAAGGAAAGTTTGCCTAATACAAGAAGAAATCCGCACACTAGTTCAGGAAACTTATTTAACCGGAAAACCTGAATTTAAGTTAATAGAATGATTAAGATATTAATTAATCCTATAGCATCTGGATGTGCTGATTAGAAACCACCAGGGTAATTGATCATAGAGGTATACGTATACTGAACAGTGAATAGATCAGAAGTACATAGTACAGGAAGCATAAGAAAGTTGTTTAATGAAATATAATGAGATCTCTTAAGCCACTTCCAGGAATAATATTAGTATCATTGATAAGTTTTCATATATGAAAAATTAAATTAAGCAAATTTTTGCCAAGTGAAAGAGGCCGGCAGAATGATGCCGTGCTTCTTCTGAATTCAAAGGTTAATTGGGCTTTGGTAAACTGCTCTGCCATGGATCGAAGGTATTAGGATTTCTTGATTAAGTAGAAAACTGAATTCTCCATTTGGAAATAGTTTATTATAGATGAGTTGAGTTTAATGCAATGTAACATCCCACCACAGTTTTATAAAATACGTAGGCGCTTTCACTACTAAAAGTTTAACAGTTAGTCATGTCGTATCATAATAAACTACATTTTCAACAAGATATTACAAAATCTTTCTATATTCCGAGGACTCTCTTCTTAACAGCAAACTTAGTAATTTTAAGGCAACGGTTGGCACAAAATTCAGGGCTCCGTATTCATGTTTGGGCCAAAGGTGACCGGCCACATGCGATTTTAGACATTTTGTTAAATATCTTGAAAAATACATAAGGAATTATCCTGAAACTTCAAATGTGTAAACATAATAGTACAGGTCACATATTTCCGTGAAGATTTTTTCCCGAAACTGTAGGGGACCTTCAACAAATTGAAAAAGAACAAATACTTTTTGAATAACCCTGTCAAAATTAATATAACAAAAGCATTCAAACTGTAGATTATGATTAAGTGTCTTATTGTAATAAAGATCTCTCAGCTGTCACTATTGATGTCGGAATCGCCAAAATAATTTCTGTCAAAAGATAAACATCAGAAAATAATTTCTTCACTAATTCCTCCGATGTCATAATTTTAATTGCTATCGACAATGCATTTCAGTCAGTTCCGTCCGGGATTTATACTTCATTTTTAATTCGCAGGGGCAACACCTTCCCACTTACTTTACCAATTGATGTGAAAATCACATGTAATACTACCTCGCGTTATCGCGAAAACATGGTCTCAGCTTGTAAAGGTCAAAGAAAAGCATTCGCCTCTGTTACTGAAAAAGAGTTATGCTGTTGCTAGAAGTGTTTTATCTTCATTAAGAGTCCTTATTTTGAAATTCAGACAAAAAAGTGATGTTTTGATAGTTGTATTTTTTAATTGCCTTGATACTTTTTATGTTGAAGTAAATCATATTTAATAAATATTGGCAATTTTGATGCCCTGAAAAATTTTTCTCTTTTCTATAGAAAATGTCAAAGTTGAAGGTTGTGAAGGTCATTTTTCATGAAAAGTGAAATGCTCGTACATTTGGAGCACTATATCTCGCGCAAGCAACAACATCCTGAAATTCTTTTGGCATAAACTGTTAGTATAACCCTATACCTGCTTATTAAAATCTATTTGTTTCCTTGGGGCATTGTTACTTTACTTTGTTATGTTGTTACAAAGTACAGTTAAAATGACGTTTTTTTTTTCCATTTTCCGTACTTAATATCTTATTTAAGCAATAGTACCCCAAGCTTTTTCTTATAGAATATGAAAGTACACTACTAGGACAAACTAAATAATATAGTACTGCACGGAGATATTGTTGCTGTTAGTAGATATAATCTGTTAAATATGCAAAATTTTCAAAATCTTCAATATTTCAATTAGCATTATCTAAAAGAAGCGCCACGTTTGAATAAAACAAAATATCTCACACAATAGTTAAACATATGTACAAAAACATGGAAAAGAAAAGGAAATGGGGCCTCGCGATGTTTTCAGGCAAAAAAAAAAAAAAAAAAAAAAAAAAAGACAAAAATTAGATGAAAAGCAATGTCCATTATCACATTTTTCCTCTAAGAGAAAATGAAAAATCCTATTTCGCTTTCGGAAGCTGCGGCAAAAAAGGGATATTTCATTTTCTCATAGGGAAAAAAACATAGATAGAAGAAAGAGAACTAGGATTTTTCATTTTCTGATAGGGAAGAAATTTTTCATCGACATTGTTTATTAGAAAATTTTGTCATTTTTTTACCTAAAAATATCACGAGGCCCTACTTTTAGGTAGCTTTCATTACAAAAAGTAAAAAGCTACCTATTGCAGCCGTCCGGAGGAAAGCACTTCCGGAAAATTTTGGTATATTTTCACCGATCATGACCCCCAGACCCCAAAACCACCCTCCATTCAAATGTTGACATATATATATATATATATATATATAACCATATATATATATATATATATATATATCTGATTTTTGTCATGCGATAACTAACGTATTTATGAACCGATTTGAATGAAACTTGGTATGTACATAGTACATACAAATGTCTCGACCGAGTTCGTTGGTCAGCATCATCCGCCATTTTGTTTCAAAATGGCGGCCATTTTAAATTTTTAAAAAAATTTAAAATTTAAAATTAAATGCGAAAAAATTAAAAATTGAAAAATATTTTCCTTTTACGTGTTAGAACTTAAAAGAAAGATTCCAGAACACTTTTTATTTTGTCTATATCTTAAAAAATGATTGAGTTATAGCACTTTGAATTTTTCTTATGGCTGACATTTTGAAACGATCTGATATTTGTCACGTGATAACACGCGTATTTATGAACCGATTTCAATGAAACTTGGTATGTACATAGTACATACAAATGTCTCGACCGAGTTCGTTGGCCAGCTTCATCCGCCATTTTGTTTCAAAATGGTGGCAATTTTAAATTTTTTAAAAAATTTGAAATTTAAAATTAAATGCGAAAAAAATCAAACTTTGAAAAATATTTTTCTTTTACGTGTTAGAATTAAAACAACGATTTCAGAACACTTTTTATTTTGTCTATATCTTACAAAAGGATTGAGTTATAGCACTTTGAATTTTTCTTATCTCTGACATTTTGAAATGATCTGATTTTTGTCACGTGATAACACGCGTATTTATGAACCGATTTCAATGAAACTTGGTATGTACATAGTACATACAAATGTCTCGACCGAGTTCGTTGGCCATCATCATCCACCATTTTGTTTCAAAATGGTGGCCATTTTAAATTTTTTAAAAAATTTAAAATTTAAAATTAAATGCGAAAGAACTAAAAGTTGAAAAATATTTTTCTTTGACCTGTTAGAACTTAAAACAACGATTCCAGAACACTTTTTATTTTGTCTATATCTTAAAAAATGATTGAGTTATAGCACTTTGAATTTTGCTTATGGCTGACATTTTGAAACGGTCTGATCTGAACGATCCACAATGTTGCTTTAAAATGGCATACACTTTATGATATCGTGGAATTTGGTGACTCTCTAAATCGCTTAAAATAAAACCAGGTTGAATAAAATATGACTAATTGCTAAAAATTCCTATTAATATTCAGTCTTGACAAAAACTAGTATTCAATCTCATAAAATCACTAATTTTATAAGATTATTTCCACTAAATTGAGCTTAGTATTTTTGAACAATGTAAATTACCTTAAAATAAATAAATAAATATATAAGTATATGAAAGCTACCTCTTCCTCCCGGCATTGCCGGAAGGACTTTTTTTTCTTCTCCATGTTTTTGTACATATGTTCAACTATTGTGTGAAATAATTTGTTTTTTTCAAACGTGGCGCTTTTTTTAGATAATGCTAATTGAAATGTTGAATATTTTGAAAAATTTGCATATTTAACAGATTATATCTACTAACAGCAACAATATCTCCGTGCAGTACTATATTATTTAGTTTGTCCTAGTAGTGTACTTTCATATTCTATAAGAAAAAGTTTTGGGTACTATTGCATAAATAAGATATTAAGTGCGGAAAATGGACAGAAACGTTATTTTGACTATACTCTGTGGCAACATAACAATGTAATGTAACAATGTCCCATGGAAACAAATACATTTTAATAAGCAGGTAGGGTTATACTAACAGCATATGCCAAAAGAGTTTTAGGATGTTGTTGCTTGCGAGAGGTATAGTGCTCCAAATATACCAGCATTTCACTTTTCATGAATAATAGCCTTCACAGCCTTGAACTTTGACATTTTCTATAGAAAAGAGGAAATTTTTTCAGGCCTTCAAAATTGCACATTATTCATTAAATATGATCTACTTCAACATATAAAAAAATCAAGCAAATAATTAAAAAAAAAAAAAAAAAAAAAAAACTATCACATTTTGTCTGATTTTCAAAATAATGGCTCTTAATTAAAGAAATTGATAGTTTCTTAAATTTTTTTGGAGTGCAAGTGTAAACACGACAGAGTACCTTTTGCAGTGTTATAGTGTAGCCATATAAATTTCTCAAACTCCATCTTAACAATGTATTTTGTGAAAAAAAAGATAGACTTTATTGTTTAATTCAACAATGTATCGTAAACATATGTGATGATACTCTTTCTTTGGGGAAGATGAGTCCGTCTGAAATATTCCAGGGAGAGCCACAGCTCCCCTATCTCCCCAGGTTTCTGAACCTTTGTCATGTCCTTTTTGACTGTGTATTTAAAGAGGTTTTGAAATAAGCCAATTTCTTTATTCTATTCTATATCATAAGTATCATGTAATGCAAGTTCATTTAGAGAGGGAGAAGAATGTAAATTGTAGTTATAGCTGATACTCAGTAGCAGACAACTGAACAACGCAATATGAAAACACAAAAGAAAAAAAATGTTGATTTTACAGCATAATACTAGGCAGCTCGGTTGTCAGTATTATACTGTAAAAGAAGCAGTAATCTATCGTCGTATTCATATGAATTAAATAGTATAGTTCTGCTTAAGGATATATTATTTACTAATTTTACGGTTTATTATTGCTAATTTTACGGTTTTAAATTGAAAACCCAGCTGCCAATATTACCGTATTTACTCATGCGTGATAATTCAGAATTATCACAGATTTTTAAAGCAAAGTAGCAGAAATTGACATTTATTTCTGAAAGAGGTTTCACCATGAAACTGCAAACTCAAAGTGACCCTCATTCTCAAGGTGAGAATGTCGGCGGTATTAAAGGATCGCTACATCATTATCGATCAACGAAACCGACTGGCGGATGACACTAGGGTGAATGGGCGACCGCCCGCATCGTGCCTTTGTTGACACTCCGACACGAAGCGAAAGTACGAAAGTGACCAAAAGGCCAGACAGGCTGGCGCCGTGGGTGTGAAATCTCAGGTGCCAATAATCGCACAATTTTACTAATCATGTAATGAGAAAAAGATCATTAAGGTTCATGATTGGTTTGTGACCACTAAGGAGAGATCTAGAGGAGGTCCGGGATCGTAAGAAAAGGAGAAGCCAGGGGCTTGCAGAGGATTCTGAGAGAGGATTCTCGCAGAGAGTAGAGAGGGAGAGCAGAGCGGTTAGCTCGGAGTGTTCTCTCGGATAGTGAAGCAGCTCGGATTTGAGAGCTGGAAGAAAGATCCCGCCAGCGGATCTGAGAAAGTGATTCTGATCGCAGTGCCTGTGCAGCGTCGACACACTGTGGATTGTGTTCTCGCCAGGAGAGACAGCGATAACTCTCGTCTTGAGTGGTTTGATAACGCCGTTATCTGTGAACTATTTTACCTCTACGTGGTGTGTAATTTAGAAAGACTTTACGTCTATCACGAACTTTGTGTTTACAGAACTCAAACTGAACTTTAGTTGAAGCTAGTTGGTATAAGAGCCTACGTGTTCTATAATAATTTTATGCTGTAAATATTTTCTATAGAGGATCTTTTTTGTTCTACAAATTATAAATAGATTCTCCATTAAATATTCTTGCCTGGATTATTTGCCGAGCGGCACACACGCTACCTACCACTTAGCATTAATCTACTAAGGGCTAAGTCATTACACATGTATAACGCGCACTTTTTTTCAAAAAAACAGGACAAAATTCCCAGGTGCGCGTTATACACAGAATATTTTTTTACCGCTGGATGTAATCACACGACATACATACTTGTTTACTCCATTCAAAGAAGACATAATCACTCGGAAAATCTTATTTAGTTGAAGTATTACATCATCTTTATATCATTCCTTGCACATTTTTATACATTAACTTTATATAAACGCTAATTAACAATTCTCATTGCTGTCACTTACTCGCCTACCCCCCGTCATTCACTCTTTACCCGAAGTCTAAAAAGGTATTTTCGCTTTGTTTTTGGCCTGATGTAATGTTTGTTCCGACTTTCATGACTGAATTTCATTTAGTCATTCACTCATTTGCATATTAAATTTACGGTGCGCGTTATATACGAGATTTTAAAAAATCGCCATTTTTTTCTTGTATAGTACGGGTCGCATTATACACGAATAAATACGGTATATTGTAAAATAGTCAATTCTTGCAGCGCAGATAGGATGTACGTCTATTGCACATATATGCAGATTTTATACAAGTACTATAATTTAGTATTTGAACAAAATTGCAAAAGAGCCCCAAAACTAAGTTCGACTTTTGAACACAGTTTTATTTGAAATTTTGAAATTGAGTCTCGTTTGTTGACCTTGAAATTTTCCTCAGGATATTCAACATTTTCTTAGAAGGAGGCAGGGGGAGGGGAGAATGAACCCCACCTAGTACCACTCTAGCTACAGCCCTGGGTTTATATTGCTTTAAAACACAAGGTCAAGTTCACCGATATATTTCGTTTGATTCAGGTTCCGTCAAAGAAATCGACCAGCGATAATTTAAGCCTGATAATTTATGTATAAATTAACAAGCTTAATATTTTTAAGCTATTGTAATTCCTAGTAATAAATAAATATTGTGAGATATTAAAACAATTTTTAAAAGCCAAATCAAAACTTTTCTTTTGTATTGTTATTTAATTCAATAAACTTATCAGAGCGAATCCTAAGCATCTAAAAATGGGATTTCCTGTCCATTGAAGCTAATATTTTATTTCAAAACACGAGGAATGCACGGGACAAAGGTAAAGAGTCTTCCGCTGCCTGAATTTCACGACTGAACGCGCGGATGAGATATTTCACGAATATTCATTTCCATCTGTTGTTATCAGGAGAATTAGCGAAAGGTGAGTTTCGCGTTCTTCATATAAATTATATTAGATACTGTAATACTTATATTGAACTAACACTATTATGTATGTAAAGAAAGGTTCAAAGGATAGTCCATAAGCATGATTTTCCATTATTATTATTAAATCTTTTATTTCGAAAAACATAAAGTAAATGCATTTTTGGTAGTTTCATAACGAATTATTTTTAGTCCTTCGTCATCTTCTTTATAAAAGTTTTTCATTGCAGTTGGTTTAGATCTATAATTGCTTATTTTACTGTATGTTTTACGTATATACTAGAAGATATCCACTCTCAACGGGGTTCAGTGAATAAATCCAAAATCCTAAACCGTTATGCATAGACATATAATTCCAGTTACAAAATTGTTTTAAATGAGATAAAATAATATTTTTAATTCCATTTAGCTAAATAAAAATACTTTAAAAAAAATTACGAAATTTCTATATTGTCTTCTGGTTCTGTAGGTTATATTTATTAAAAATATCTTATTACACTGAAAAGCAATTTAAAAAAATCCTCTTTTTCTCCGAGTAATAGCTATTTAAAGTTAAAGCATATTTTTTTATGCTGGGTTATACATCAATTTATTAGAAATATAAATAATAGTCAAATATAAAAAAAATACTTAATTGAAAAATTAACATTACAATATAAACATGAAACATATTTTCATTCTGGTATATTAAATCAAAATGTGCAATTTGTACTAAAAATATAAATTAAAAATTAATAGATTTTTTTTTTTCATGAAAAGCAAGCGACGCAATTCTTAACAAAATGATATTAGATTACCTAATTTAAAAATTAAAAGTCATCTTAAGACTTATTCGAAGTTCGGCTGCAATGCAGAAACGTACATGCGAAATAAATCCTTTTAAAACTTGACCATCTTGTGTACGATCTCACGAAGAATCGCCCACTTACCTGCGTTCAGATGCAGAAAATTGGTTATGCAGTTTCTCATAATTCGGTCAATTTTAATGTTAAACGTCTGTGGGACTTTTTTTTTTTTTTTGTCTTACTTGTTATTTGTGTAATAAGAAATGTTTATCAAATATCATTTATAGAAGCGTGAGACCATATAAAAATTCAAATTCATAACTTTTTAAGAAATGTTTTTATTGATACAAATGACTTTTAAATCAATTTGTTACATCATTTAAAACATTTTTATAATTGGAACTATATATTTATGGATGACGGTTTAGAAATTAGACCTTGGAGACCGTTGGGAGTGGACATCCCGGATATTAAAATTTTAGTGTGCATGAAAAATACATGACAATTTCATTATACTGGATAACGTAACACCATTATCTCTATTTAGACAACATTCTATAACAAAGAAGTACCAAATTATTTTTTATTATTAATCTTATTCCAACAAGAAATTCTTTCAAAAATATTTCTGAACCGTAATTTCAATAAATAATTGAAAAACAAATTACTGAATGTTTTGTTATTGAGCTATCAAGTAGTTAAAATGTAGGTATAAAAATAAAATTTAAATTTAAACCAAACTCTATTTTATAAGCATTCAACATTCATTTTAAAATTCACTAATTTTTTGACTGAAATTTGTGTTTTTCTCAAAAATGTCCATTATAGTGCATTCATGTGGCGCACATATTGAACACGATTATGAAAATTTCACTGTTTCTTTTTTATATGCTTGCTGAAAGCACATATATTTAAAAATGCTAAAAGTACATTTATTTAAAAATATATATGATTTTTACTCTGTTTCTTTTTTTAACATGGAGCAATAGGAAAGATAATATGAAGTATTATTTAAATTATCGTTTAAAAATTTCTAAATTGATTTCTCAACGTGTAATTGTAAATTAATTAATATCAAACTATTAAATGATAAAATCTTAACTTTTAAAAATTACTTTCTTCATTATCCATTTATAATTTATTTTCTACTTTTAGGTAGATTTCGTATGAAATACTACCTATTGCATTCTCTCCCATGTTGGAATTTCTGAAATATTTTTGCGGATCTACACGAATCATGACTCCTAGACCCCAAAACTACCATCAGTAAAAAAGTTTATCTATCAATCTATCTATCTATCAATCTATCTATCTATCTATCGGTGTATATCACTTTCTTCTAGACACGATAACTTCCATAATTATGCTCAGATCTTCTTCAAACTTTTACATAAAATCAAGGAGCTTAAAATCTCGGTCGAGTTCGTAAATGGGCAAAATCGGACCAAGGGGGTGGAAATAGGGAGGGTTTTTGTGAAAACCGAAAAAACGCGATAACTTCTTAATTAAAACAGATATCGAATCAGTTTAAAGTTTATATTACTTCTAAGAAATGGGCAAAAAGTTTATGCATGACAGATTTTTGATAAAGTTAAAAATGGGCTCAAGGAACGAAAAAAACATGGTTTTTGGGAGAAAAAAAATTCATAACTTCGTCAATTCTCAAGATATCAAATCCAACTAAATTTTATATAAATATACTTAATATTATCTAAAACTTTTGTATTTACAAGTTTTTGATAGGACCAACTTTTACCGATGAAAAAAATTAAAAATGAAAAGAAAAAGGGCGGGTTAAAAAGCAAAAAAATCCATAACTTACTCAATTCTTAAGCAACCAAATCTAATTAAATTTAGTTTACATCTTCACAATAATACCTACAACTTTTATATTAACAAGTTTTTCATAGAACCAATTTTTAAAGCAAAAATAAATGAAACAAAAATAGGAGTTGAAGAAAAAACCTCAAATCCAAACTGCTTATATTCTGACTCATTTTTAAGTTCATTTTTGATTTTAAACGCATCCAAATGACAGATCCTCTTTTTTAGGAACTATATAACTTGACGTATTGGCCAGTTTTTTGATAAAGGCAGAATATATTTTTAAAAAGGCTGCCAAAAAGGGCATTTTGAACAGATTTCCCGAAGTTATCGTCATTAGAAAATTGATTAAGTATAACAAATTGCGTTTTTTCTGAGTCATTTTTAAATCCATTTTTGTTCTCAAACCCTTCCAATTTACAGGTCCTCTTATTTAGGAACTATGTAATGTGACGGATTGGCCAGTTTTTTGATAAAGGCAGAATATATTTCAAAAAAGGCTGCCAAAATGGGCACTTAGCACAAAATTTCCCAAGGCGATCTTGATTAATGAACTGTGGGTATTCAAATAACAAATTGGTTATTTTATGACTCATTTTTAAATCCAATTTTGCTCTGACACACATTCAATTGACAGTTTTTTGTTACTTAGGAACTATATAATGTGCGTATTCGTCGATTTTTTGATAAAGGATGAATATATATTTTTTTAAAAGCTGTCAAAGTAAGCACTTCGCAAAAAAATTTCCCAAAGCGATCATGATAAAAGAATTGAGGTTGTATTCAAATAACAAATTGTTTATTTTATGACTCATTTTTAAATTCAGTTTTGCTCTCAAACACATTCAATTGACAGTTATTTGTTATTTAGGAACTGTGTAATGTGCCGTATTGGTCAGATTTTTGATAAAGGCTAAATATATATTTAAAAAAAGCTGTCAAAGTGGGCACTTCGCACAAAATTTCCCAAAGCGATCTTGATGAAAGAATTGTGGATGTATTAAAATAATAAATTGGTTATTTTATGACTCATTTTTAAATTCAGTTTTGCTGTCAAACGAATTTAATTAACAGTTTTTTTTGTTATTTAGGAACTATATAATGAGCATATTGGTCAGTTTTTTAAATAAAGTAAGAATGTAATTCAAAATATGTTGCCAAAATGGGCATTTGAGTCGAATTTCGTTTAAGATGATTTTGATAAAACCAGTTCTTACAGAAAAATGAAATTAAAAAAATTTTAAAAGCGGCTGAATAACGTAGTTAAACTGCGTTTATCGCTAATCTTTTTTTTTTTTTTTCTTGAGATGAAAAATTTTCGAAATTTTACCTCCGCCTATAGGCCATGCCGACAGGGATTTTTAGCTTTTAAAAAGTTTTATTGTTGCAGTTTCACAGCCACTTGATCTATTTTGACGAATCATTAAATATAATGCTGTTTCAATTCTTATACGAGTTGTTATCGTTGTACGAGTTACGGAGAATATTTGGCGATTAATTACTTGTGGCAGGATATCGGAAAAATACCTTAAAATGAATATATTAATTTACAATTAAGTTCTAAAAATATTTAAATGTTGCATTGACAACCGAAATATATTTGAGAGAGTAATTTCTATAAAGCTACCTAGTAATTCTATCATTCTATTATTCTAAACCAGGAAATGAGTTAAAAGTCAAATACAAAATTACCAGTTTGAAATAGATAAATAATTAAATTTTAGCATATTTTGCACATTTCTTATCCCTTTAAAGTTACAAAAAGATAATTTATTAAAGATTTTGTGAATTCATTTATTAATCCGAACATATGTATATAACTGATATGAAAACTAAATTATCATTAAATATTGATAGATTAATAAATTTTATCTCTAATTGCAGGGCTTTAATAAATTAACATTCCAAAACAAAAGGAAAGACTTTTTTTTTTGTGTGTGTGTGTGTGTGTGTGTGTGTGCGCGCGCGCATTTTTCGAGATAGTCGCTCCAGAATTAAATATCTACTAAAAAACGCTTTTTGTTACTGAATCACATGTAAATTAAATCTGCCTTAGCTCTTAACTGAAATATTTTACTTGAATTATAGATCATTCTAGATATAGGTTTGGTAAATATTTTAGTATATATATATAATAAATACTTTATTATTGTTATTATTTAACATTGTTTTTTTTTCAATGGATTCCTTTTTTCCTAATTTGTAACAGTAAATAAAGTCCGACCAGTCGGGTGCATTATGGGTCGAATTTCTTAGCTTTTAGCACGACCTATAACAGAAACTGGTTGGATGTTTTTGTTTTTTTATCAAGCCATGCACCCCTGATGAGCAGTTTAATAAAAGAGCCTTCTACTGTCCATTTATCCATTTGTCTTTCATAATTTTGGTATTCTGCCTTCTATATCACTTCAAACTTCAAATGATTTTAATAGGTTGATTGTAAAAATACTGGTTTCATTGGTTTATTGTATGGTAATATCTGAATTACTTTGGTTATATTTATAAAAGTATTTATATATATATATAAGGATGAAAGTTGAGTTTAAAAAATGGTCTGATATCAAATTTCCAAGCTTATATTATGGTATTTATTTAACATTTCCCATTAAAAAAAATTACTAATTGTAAGTCGATGCCTTTGCATTTGTTGATAGAAATCCTTTTCTCTTGTACTGAATACATCGTAACGTGTTTTGAAAATTCAAATGTTTTAAAATTATGCATGATGGGCTTGGCGGCCATCTTTCCATATTTTACACTAATTTCTATGTACCCAAATGCGTAGTTAAAATTTAAAAACTCAAAATTGTTACTCAAGCAGACATTTCCGTACTTAAATATTGGTGTTGAAATTTAAAAGTTTTGTTTAGTTGTAGGTAATCTATAAATAGATCGCTAGCTGGTAATGAGTTATATATATCTGTCCGTAATTAAAATCAAAAGTTCTAAATTGTACTTAATACAAACATATAACGCTTTTCTTTACAAACTCGGGTGCTTAGAACGTTTCACGTTAACGTTAACTTTAAAACGTTTCAGGTGGTTCTGCGAGTAATATTTTTCCTCGCCAAATGCAAGCGATTTTAATTTGAAAATTTCTAGTTAAATAACTTCTTAAATATGCAATACTTAATGAATTTAAACTTGAATAATGAAACAATTTATTATTTTTTAAATAATGAATTTAAACTTAAACAGTGAAACAATTTATTATTTTTTCTATAAGCTTATTTGATATATACAATTTTCATGTTGCTATGGTTATTTAATTTTTCACGGTTTCTCTAGTTAGATAAGTTTTAAATATATTTTAAAAGTTACTGACCAAAATAGAGCGTTTTCGATATTGAATAAGTCGTTGTTTCCATGGCAACAATACTATTCTCTTTTCGTCACTAATGCTCCTTATTCACCACCTATTTCAACCTAAGAAACCTCGGTCAGATGCTCAAATGAAATTCTCGATAACATTTGATTGGGCATTATCAGCAAGACATCCAATCAGGACTAAAGGTGAATATCTTGAGCATTCAATCAAGGTTTTCGGTATAACTCGGGTCGAGGTAGTTTGTGAATACGAACGTTACAGTACAGAAGTCAAATGGACAGTGCTCAGAATTGGACCTTGATTTTGAGTTTGAAGCCGTCCATTCAAAAAAAAAAAAAAAAAAAAAAAAAAAAAAAAAAAATAATAATAATAATAATAATAAAAAATAAATAAATAAGTGATCAGTATTAGAAAATGCTCTGACGAGCAGCAAAAAAGATTAATTTATTATTATTATTTTTTAACTATGAAAAAGTGCTTAACAAGTCCTTATAATTGAGCATGAGAAAAGACAAGGGGTCCCTTCTTGGCAGCAACTCACTGTCAGTGCCAAATTAAAAATAAATAAATAAATAAATAAATAAAAATAAAATATATATTTGCGCTTTTTCCATATAAAAGAAATTAGTCACAGTTTTGATAAAATCGTGTAGTGTAAAAGGCGTAGTTAGAAAAGACGCAGCGTGATTAAACATGAATGTAAAGCAAAATAGTGCCAGAAACCTTAGATCTTGCAGCTTATCGTATTCATGCAGTCCCATCAAGAACACCAGCAGTGTAAAACTGCACAGAAAACTGATTTGTCGTGCAGTTGCGTTGGAGAGTCAACAATGCAGTTAACATGTAAAGCACGATTGAAAATTTTATTAAAAAGGAAAGATGGAAATACTAGTTTTACGCAATATTTATTTTTACACAAATTTCTTTTATATGGAAAAAAGCGCAAATTTGATTTTTTAAAATTTGGCATTGACAGTGAGTTGCAGCCAAGAAGGGATTATTTGTCCTTTCTCATGCTCAATTATAAGGACTTGTTAAACACCTTTTCCTACTTAAAAATATATTAACCTTTTCTGGTGCTCGTCAGAGCATTTTTTAATACTAGTATATATATTAACAAATTTCAAAATATTAAATTAATTTTTTAAAAAATAAAACTATTAACTGTGAGTGCATTATTGCAATAAAATAAACAAATAATACCAACCCCAATTTTGGAATTGCTGTACAAGTCCAATTATTCGTAATTTCTGAACTGTTTTCGTATATACAGATATCCGAATAATTGAAGCAAACAAAAAAGAAAAAAAGTTTATGAAATACTTTCTTTAAAATTTCTTTTGTTTAACAAAACATTAGATTTAATGCATGCTGTGCTGACAATAAGATTGCTTATTAATTATTAACCATTTGAAAAATGGTTGTTGTTTTCGGGAGAATGGACCCGATGATGTTACCACTTTTTTAACCATTTGAAAAATGGTTGTTGTTTTCGGGAGAATGGACCCGATGATGTTACCACTTTTAGATGATGTTACCATGTTTAGATGATGTGGTCACTTTTGAATTTAAATTAATTTCTTTACTTTTAGAAGAGTTTTTATTTGAATTTAAATTAAATTCTTTACTTTTAGAAGAATTTTTATTTGAATAGTAAATTAAAATGGTTAAAATCATTGTAATAAAGGAGAAAACTAACAAATTTAAAAATGGGTAGACGGAAATTAACAGATACGGAAAAAGCCGAAGCCAAAGAAATGAATGAACGTGAATATCGCATTCAATGATATTAAACACAGTCAACATGTATAAGTTGCTTATTAGTTTGGCGATTCGTATCATTTGGCGAAATTGGTCGACGGGATAACTGAGTAATACTGTATTTGGTTTGGCGCAAAAACGTCTTTCAATGCAGAAAATGATAAAATCAAAAGATTATTGAGCCGCTGAAAACCAATTACGTGTTGAAAGGCGATCACGAAAAAGGAAGCAATTTAATGCCGAACCGATTAATTGTAAAACATCATGTCGCCAGGGCGACCAATCCACTAGCCATGGCGTTTTACTATCGGTCGGTTCTAACCAGGAAAATTTGAGTGCCAATAGTGATTCTAACAAGCCGGAAAATGTTATAGCTATTACTCTTGATTTTCCACCACCTAAAAAGAAAACTAAAAAGCAATCGGCTTGGGAAAAACTGGGAAAAAACTTTTTTGATTCGATGTCTGATGGACCCATTCACAGATGCATGTGTTGCGATCGATTTTGGTTTAAAACCTCCATCACCAAAATTCTGCTCTGTAAAATCAAACAATATATGCCAAAGTCTTACAAGTATAACAGTATATGCCAAAGCTGTATTTTAATAATGATTACTTTTGCACCAACAATGTTAAATAGTTTGAAATGTTTCTTTCGTCGCCAACTTTTATGCTTGGCGACAATAGAGTGATATAACTTAAACGAACCGTACCTTCAAATTGCAGCATGTATAAAGTCATTTATAGCAGTGGCACGGATAATACACAATAAAACAACTGGTATTTAGCTTAAAATGATAGATGAATGTATCGAGTGAAACATTTTTCAAATGGTTGGGGTAATTTCTTAAATTACAATTATTTGTAAGCTAAAAAAGTTTCATTATTATTTTTTTTTTTTTTAAGTATCGCATTCATGCATAAGAATCGCACGTATATTTTGTATATAGATTTAAAGGTCTTAGTTAAACTTGTCTAACAAAGGTTCCCGTTGACACTTGTTTGAATGTTGCCAGTACTAGAACACTGTTATATAGCAAAAAATCAATTTATTTAAATATAGGTTTAAAAACTTCCAATTTGTTCAATTCAGGTGTTTAGAGAAAATTATATTTTTACGAGCGAACACAAATAATTTGCAATTCAGACTTTAAATATATATATATTTTTTTATTTCCTGCTATCGATTCGGTTATTTGGCGTTCCGGATAAATGTAGTTAGGATAATGAGAGTTTTGCTGTTATTTGAATTGTGTCTCATTCTATTAGAACGGTACTTTATTATAAAACATAAATTTATAATTTACTTTTAAATTAGTTTTCCGTATATAACTGATGTTTATATTTTCTTGATAAAAGTAAATAAAACTTACCTTCTGTATTCAAGACCATTTTATCAGTGTGAAAATAACCTTCTTTTCTTAATAAAAGACTTGAAACTGATTCCATGAGAAGCATTATTCATAGTTTAATCTAATCCGGCATGCTTCGAAAACGCAGTAATTTCAAAATTCACCTCCAAACGTATTTGACTATCGATAGATTTCCAGCATCGAATACATACGCATGCTCACTCCATTACGACTGCTTCCGATATTGGAAAAGGGTAGTAGCTTTTGTCAATGTTTCCAATATTGGATGAATTCGCCAAAGAGAATCCGTTGCTGCGCCAGTGAATTTCCCGATAATTGGCTTCCCATGCCAGTAAAGGCTACACATACACATGCATTAATTTATTTTGCAAATAGTAGTATATATTTTTGTTACTCAGATAACTATAAAAAAAGAAAAAAGTTTACAGAAATATTTAAAAATTCTTGACAATATTTTTATACATTGTGCGATTAAATTTATTAGGGAATAAACCTGGAATTGCCGGATAATAGAATATAGGTGAAAAACATCATATATATATATTAATTCTGATATCAACATCTTTATTTTCTCTGAACATATTAAAAATTATTAAACATTATTTTCATACATATTTTGCACAAATTGAATGTTATTTTGATACAAAAAAATTGCAGTTTATGAAAACACGTATCAATTAATAATCCCAATGATTTGCAATTGAGAAAGCTTCCCATGAACAACTACTTTCTTACTGATAACTTATAGATTACGTACATGTATTTTTTAGAAAACCCATTAATAAGAATCATAATTATACTATAGCAAAAGCCATGCTTTGTTTAGATTCGCGAAGCATTATTTTATAAGATAAATATTTGAAAGTCATAATATTTTTTTTTATTATTATTTTTGCATCTTTATTAAGCAAAAACAACCTTTATATTGCATCTTTATAGAACGAATTTAACAACTAGTTTTATTTGTTTATAATTCTTTTCTTTCCGCTTTACACGCCCCCCCCCCCCCAAAAAAAAAAAAATTAGGGGGCTTACTTTAGCTTTCTGCGAGCTATGCTCGCCAACCCCTGTCCAGACACCCAAGACTCTGAAAGCGCACTAATTTCATCGGCTTTAAAAATTTTGAATAATAATTTAGAAAAACAAAAGCGATCTCCCCATAAATGGATTTCCATTCATATTTTTTTTTTTACTAAGCTTTTAAATCGAAATTAATCGCTGGGCCTCGATGGCCGAATGGTTAAGACGCCGCTCTGCTAATCTGGAGGTTGTGGGTTCGATTTCCGCTGGCTCCATTGCACACACACTTTGTGTGGAACTCCTGATTGTATTTCTCTTGTGATGTAAATTTACTTGTGCTATCTCGTCCTTGTATATTGACAATGACTTATAAGTAAGCTTTCATGTCGAGCACACAAGTCAGATGTATGTTGTTCAAATTAATCGCTGTCAGAAGATACAAAGTCTGTTTTCATCTTTGATTCTTTGATTAAAAAAATAGTTAAAAAATTGAAAATAAGCTAATATAAAATGAATTAAGTAAACAGTAAACAGAGTCTTTTTCTCTCGGTATTTACCCTATATAGCATCTAGTTCTGGATTCTGAAAACTCTTAAACGTTTAGATTTCACATAAATAGATTTATACTCGTTTTTTTATTAGATAGGATAAAGCGGGATAAAATGTGTAGTGTATTTTGAAATTTGTGTTGTTAATTTCAATCTTTATATATAAAAATCTTCTGTGCGTGTGTATGTAATTGAACTCTTCCTAAACGACAGGACCGATTTTGATGAAATTTTGTGTGTGCGTTCCAGTAGATTCGAGAATGGTTTAGATTCACATTTCGTCGAAATTGATTCAGTATTTTTTTAGTAATTAGGCAAAAACTAATAGTTAGTGATTTTTCGCTAATTAAAAGTGCTATATATAATAAAGAAAGTCAGGATTTCGTATTAATCATAGCACAAAAAAATCAACCGAACCAAAAATCTTGAAAATTGGGGTAAAAATATTTCTTATAACATCGAGTGCCGCTAAAAATTGATTTTCGAAAATTTCACCCCTAAGATGAGTAGAAAAAAGAACGAACTTAAAAAAAATTCCTTAAAATTAAGCTGTTGTAGTTATTTTTCAACTGATAACATATTTTAGTGCATTTTTTCATTCTGAATCGAATGGTACTAAGCAAATTCGTTTAAATTCAGTAGTTCGTGAGATAATTCACATTTTCCTAATTTGGCGATGTCTTCGGCGCAAAAACCTGAAATTTTCAATGCTCATGGGCGTAAGAAGGGGGGGTGCAGGGGGGTCCTGGACCCCCCTAGAATTCTGACTGGACCCCTTATTAAAATTTTACAGTGAAATGAAGACTATTTTTTTTTTTTTTGAAAGATCATTTAAAAGATTTCAAAAGCAGTAATTCTTTAGATGATAAACAATATTAACAAAACCGAATAAAACGCAGCTTGTTTGCAAATTTTCTATACTACTATTTAAAGGGGCGGAGGGTGCAAACTTAAAGTTTCATAAGCGATAAATATCGACAAACATGTCTGACATGAGATTGATTCTGGTCTGGAACTTGGGAGGTCTTGATATTTACATGCCTTAATCGAGAAAAGGGATCTTTTATTGTTCGTCCTACGATAAGGCAACAGTTTTTCTTTTGTATGAGTTGTCCTTGGACCTCAGGAAAGAAAAAAAGTCTCACTGTACGATCTGTAGAACTCTGAACCCCGTCCACTTAAATTCTGGGAAGTTACGTATAGAAATCGATCGGATTCCCTCTTCTCTCAAAGATATTAATCTAACATTTAACTACACCATTTTGCAATGGTTTTGCGCTTTCTCTGTAAATTGCTTGTAGGTAGAACTGGGAACTATTATCACCCATCCCATATAATCTATGAAAGAACAGGTAATATTCAAGGAGAAAAAAAAGAGAAGGAACAGTAGAAATGACAGATGTATTGTTTTATCCAGTAGTGACCATCCCCCCCCCCCCAAAAAAAATTCCCTTCATACTTTAACATCCCCCCCAAACATAATACAAATTGTAAATTACATTCTACTTGTAATCTACTGCACCTTCAAGAGATAGCGAAATGAGAATAGCAGAATGAGCTATTATTGCCCTTATCTATTATATAAAGAAAGAAAACATAGGAACATTTCTGGACTTAAATATTGAAATATTAAAAAATTAAAAATCTCCCCCCCCCAAAAAAAAAGCACTTTTTCTCAAATCCCCCCCCCCCCCCAAAACTAAATTGTATGACGCATCTTGCGTCACCAAACCCCTCTCTGGGCACCCCTGGTTTTATCTACTATTATTCCTAACTTTTTCTTTCGTTAATTTTGCATTCAAATACGCACTGTAAAACATTTGTGTAACGTTACTCCATAAAATTGGTGGCAGCTACGATTTCCATTTCAAGGAGTAATTTTTTACTTATATAATGGTGTAATTTAAACATATATTACTGGTGTAACTTTGCAATGTTACACCGGTTATATCGGTTAAAGTACCCCACAAAATCGGAGGCAGCAAGGCTGCCACCAATTTTATGGAGTAAAATTACACAAATGTTTTACAGTGCGGGCGGATTCAGTATTTTATTCATAGGAGTGTGGGGTTCATAGATCCTTTTTGAGAGGAAAAGCTCATATCTCTTCAGGGTGTTCTTAAATCAAAAAGGGCAACTTTGTGACACATGCTTTAATTTATTTTTGTTCGGAAATGCATAAAAATAGCAGGCGTTATTATTCAGAAACTGTCTAGTTGCACTCAAGTTTCTGTTTTTTAAAAAAACACAATAGATTTTTCATAACAAGCCTTCAAATTTGACACTTTTGCGCACATTTCCCGACGAAAGCAGAAAAACCGGTCGAAAAGCAGGAGAAAAACGGATGATCATGTGATCGAAATAGCTTAGAAATGGATAGGTAATTTAATTATCATAAAGTGGGAAAATAAGTTCGATTCAAAATCGCTTCCATAGTCAGGCATTCCAATTTTATAAATTTCTGTTAAAAAATGAATTTGTAAATGTGTCTAAACGTTTTGCGCTTGTTGAGCCGAGCAGTTACACCCTTAAGCTCACATTAAAGGCTGCTTCCATATCCAAAACAATTCATTTTCTGATATTTTTGAAAAATTATTTTCATTCGTAAATACAAAACGATGGCATTACGAAGAAATTTAATAATTTCATTTTCTTATAAAGACATAAAATTATTTTAAAAAAATGAGCATTTTAAACCAGTTTTTAGGACTTTACAGTTAGAAAAATGTCGTCATAAGGGAGCTCCTTTAAATTCCACATTTTAATGAGATTTCCTGAAAAACACATTGTCTTTATCGAAAAATGGAAAACGCTAATCTATCACATTTATTTTGACTAATTGCACTTGAAAATTTTCTTTTACAACTCAGAAAAAAAAATGATTTTATGGATATGTCAGAAATTAAGTATTTTAGATTTAAGTAAATATTTAGAGAATCGGAAAGTATCTCGTTGTTGAGAAAGAAGAAACTTCGAAAAAATTTAATATATATTTAATTTTTAAACTATCCTTTGAAAATTTCCTTCATTCTGGAGGGGAAGAGAGGACTGGGGGTACATCATGATCTTCGTGACTCTACTCCCCCCCCCCCTCCTTGGATTATCAAATAGACTCCATGTGTGTAGCCTTGAAAATGTTAAATGTGAAACATCTTATGTTGTTTATATTTTACTTTACCCTGCTTTTATACATGCATTAATATTTTACATGATATTTTTATGCATATTCTCAGCTTTTAAATGCTATTGATGTGTTTGTGTGTCTGCGGAAGGTTAGGGGAGTAAACACGAAATCCCACTCTTTGTCACACTAGTGTGTCTATATACAAGTATGTGCATCAAATAAGTGTATGTGTATAAAAGTATATGCATTCTATATAGAAGTAATGAATGTCTTTCAAACGCTTAAATAAACTAATTCATATAAATTTTACAGCAACTTTAAATTAATTTAGAATTTAGTTACATCTACTAAAGGTAAAATAATTGTAATTTATTCAAAAACTTCATTGCAATTGACTATTCTTTTTTTATGGTTTTAACAATAATTTTCAAACATGATTTTTATTTTTAAATCTATCTCTATCGTCTGCAGAGAATTAGGAAAAATAAGTACCATTTACTTTTAAATTAACCCCTTTTTTAGTCACAGGCTATCAAAGTCTGAGAGCTTATGTGCCCTCCCGTTCTGTATGTATGTATTCGTACGTTCATGTGTGCGTACGTGCGTAACGCGATAACTCTTGATAAAAATATCCAATCCCCTTGAAATTTTGTATATAGGTATATTCTGATAAAACGCTTCCCTGATTAGTTTTTGGAGTGTTCATTCGATATGTATAATAGAGGGAACGAGGGGATCATACCCCCCCCCCTTAATTGATATGAATGAGTTTTTCATGCAGAATTTATCAGATTTCATTCAAATTTTAGCATAGGATCATTCTGATGAGGGCACCGCCATGATTTGTTTTGCGAGTTCATTGGATAAGTCTAAAAGGGGCGAAATGGGAAGTACCCCCCCCCTTAATTAAGGCTAATGAGGTTTTCCCGCAGAATTTACCGATTTGCTTCAAATTTGTGATATAGGTTCATTCTGATAAGGCGCTTCCTTGATTGGTTTTCGGAATTCATTGAATAAGACAAATGGGGATTGGTGGGATTACTCTCTTAATTTATTTAAACGTTTTTTCTTGCAGAATTAACCGATTTGCTTCAATTTTTGGATGCAGATTCATAGTGATAAGATGCTTCACTAATTAGCTGTGGGGTTCTTTCGTTAAGTTCTTGTTTAAGGGGTACTTGAGATTACCCCCCACCCCTCTTAAATTTTATAAATGGGTTTTTATACAGAATTGTCCAGTTTGCTTTTAAGTTTGGATGTAGGTTCTTTCTGATAAGGTGAATCTCTGAATGGTTTTGGACGTTTAATGGTTAATTATAAAAGAGGGGTAATAACTACTCTTAAATTACATAAATGGATTTTTACTAAAAATTTTCCGATTTACTGTGAATTTTGGATATAGATTTTTTATATGATAAAGCATTTCCCTGATCAGTTTAGGAGTTCAATGATTAAGTATAAAAAGGTAAAAGTGAGGAGTTGTTTCACCTCCTTAATTTGTTTTTCGAACGGAATTAACTCTTGAAAATATAAGGCTGTAATGGACAATTAGTATGCGTAACCTCTGAGCTCAATGTCATCAGTTTAACTGGGCAATATTATTTTTAATGTTGGTTTGTTTGTGATTATGACGGCCAATTATCTACACTTCGGATATAGGTTCTAAAGTGGGCAATGCCCTCCTTAGGGGTCTTTCTAAGGAAACCTAACCCGTATTTACGCAAGGAAATCCAAGGTTCTAAAAAAACCTAGGAAAACTCCGAACGGTTAGGCTGACGGCCGCGATTAGGTTCGAGTCCAGCATCTGCCGTCTATCAGTTTCGGAGGCAGAACCTCTCGGCTCCTGGTGGGATATATTAACTTGAATTATTGTGTAAAATAGATATAAAATGAAATGTGAGCTCATATAATATTATAAGCATTTGAAAGTTGTATAAATGAGGTTATTCAAAGTGTCTTTCAAGAATGAATTTTTTTTTAGACTTTAAAAATAGGAAGTTTCTTTTTGGAATAGAATATTTTGTGCCATTTATACTACACTTTTGGATAATTTCTGTGATACCTTTTTAAGATGCATTTCCGAAGCAAAGATAAATTTAGCAGGGAGATTGATTTTATTGTAAAATAAAAGGTGGGGGGAATTGCTTTTATTGAAAAAGTAAAGAGGGGTGGAATTTAACAGCTAAACCATTCAAAATAATATTTGTTTTAGAAAATCAATGACTGTATTTAGCATAAGTTTATCAGTTACATTTGGAAATACATTGTTAATGTATCCAAAGTTTTTTTTTATTTTTAAAAAAAGCTATTATATATGCAGATTTAGATTTAATTTTATTGTAAAGGTATCGGTTAAAATGGCAGTTCGATTATAAGAGTTTGGTGCCACTGAATAGATGGAAAGAATTTCCACCTTTTTTCTCATTTCTCACTTTCATACCTGTATAGCTTTGGTGGGAAAAGTTTAAAAATTGTTTTTCCTTATTTTGAAGCAAACTTTTTCGAATATTTCGATGGGAATTGAACATTATAGAAATACAATTACATGCCCCTGAAAGGTTTAATAAAAACAGTTCATCATTTCATTTCCTGCTTATATGCCATAAGGGATCTTCATCATAAAATTATATAAAGAATACTGCCCAGTTAAACTGATGGCATTGAGCTCACAGGCTACAAATACTAATTGTACATTAAAGCCTTATATTATCAAGGGTTAATTCCGTTCGAAAAAAAATGAAGAAGGGGAAACAGCTCTCCCGTTTCCTCTTTTTTTATACTTAATCATTGAACCTCCTATACTATCAAAGACATGCTTTATCATATAAAAAATCTATATCCAAAATTCAGAGCAAATGAGATAATTCTTAATAAAAATCCATTTAGCATTTATACAATTTAAAAGGAGTTATACCCCTCTTTTATACTTAACCATTAAACTTCCAAAACTATTCAGAGATTTAAACGAAATCTGAAAATTCTGCTTGAAAAACCCATTTATATAAATTAAGGGGGAGGGGGCATTAGAACCCCTGTTCCCCCTATTTATACTTATTCAATGAACACCTAATGACAGTCACGGAATCGCCTCATCAGAATGATCCTAATCTAAATTTTGAACGAAAACTTAATTCTGCATGAAAATCCCATTTATATCAACTAAGGGGTGGGGCATCAGCCCCCCGTTCCCCCTCTTATACATATCGAATGAACTCCAAAAAGTAATCAGGGAAGCGCCTTGTCAGGATATACCTACATACAAAATTTCAAGTGGATCGGATATTTTTATCATGAGTTATCGCGTTACGCACGAACATACGAACGTACATACAGAACGGACGGGCACATAAGCTCTCAGGCTATGATAGCCTGTGAGCTAATAAACATAAATTTAACAAACATGTAATTGAACTACGCTCTTAATCCCTTCGCGATGGGAGCCTTTTACGAAATTTTAAATGTTTGGTCAATGTTTTTAAAAAAACAAAAATTTATTGAATCGAGAAAATGCTCCGATTAAATACGGCAAATTTTACAATACATTTTTACTGGTGGGGATACACGAGAAATTTTAAGCCTATTTGTGGCATCTATACGTGTCCCCAAGGGGTTAAACAACTGAACTGTACAGAATTGAAATGTTATTGTTTCGAAATTATCAAATGGTACCGCGCCCCCCCCCCCCTAGAAAGTGCGTGTGTATGTAATTAAACTCCTCCTAAACGACAGGACCGATTTTGATGAAATTTTGTGTGTGCGTTCCAGTAGATTCGAGAATGGTTTAGATTCACATTTCGTCGAAATTGATTCAGTACTTTTTTAGTAATTAGGTAAAAACTAATAGTTAGTGATTTTTCGCTAATTAAAAGTGCTATATATATTAAAGAAAGTCAGGATTTCGTATTAATCGTAGCACAAAAAAATCTACCGATCCAAAAATCTTGAAAATTGGGGTAAAAATACTTCTTATAACATCGAGTGCCGCTAAAAATTGATTTTCGAAAATTCCACCCCTAAGATGAGTAGAAAAAAGAACGAACTTTTAAAAAATTCTTTAAAAATAAGCTTTTGTAGTTATTTTTCAACTGATAACATATTTTAGTGCATTTTTTCATTCTGAATCGAATGGTACTAAGCAAATTCGTTTAAATCCAGTAGCTCGTGAGATAATTCACATTTTCCTAATTTGGCGATGTCTTCGGCGCAAAAACCTGAAATTTTCAATGCTCATCTTTATATATAAAAATCTTCTGTGCGTGTGTATGTAATTGAACTCCTCCTAAACGACAGGACCGATTTTGATGAAATTTTGTGTGTGCGTTCCAGTAGATTCGAGAATGGTTTAGATTCACATTTCGTCGAAATTGATTCAGTACTTTTTTAGTATTTAGGTAAAAACTAATAGTTAGTGATTTTTCGCTAATTAAAAGGGCTATATATATTAAAGAAAGTCAGGATTTCGTATTAATCGTAGCACAAAAAAATCTACCGATCCAAAAATCTTGAAAATTGGGGTAAAAATACTTCTTATAACATCGAGTGCCGCTAAAAATTGATTTTCGAAAATTCCACCCCTGAGATGAGTAGAAAAAAGAACGAACTTTTAAAAAATTCCTTAAAAATAAGCTTTTGTAGTTATTTTTCAATTGATAACATATTTTAGTGCATTTTTTCATTCTGAATCGAATGGTACTAAGCAAATTCGTTTAAATCCAGTAGTTCGTGAGATAATTCACATTTTCCTAATTTGTCGATGTCTTCGGCGCAAAAACCTGAAATTTTCAATGCTCATCTTTATATATGTTGCGGCCAAAACCCGAAATCGGCCAATTCTAGAACTGGCCGGCCAATTCCCGAACTGGCCAGTAACGTTTAAAAATGACTGGCCAATTCTAGAATTGGCCGGCCAATTCGCGAACTGGCCAGATGCGATTAACCAATTCGCGAACTGGCCAGATGTGATTGGCCAATTCCCGAAATAGATAGAGGCACTCGGTTTAATCATTTCTAACACAGTTGAAAGTGTCTATGAATTCAAATAGTGTAGTCGTCTACCTGGCCGTTCTCTAACTCGAGTAAAGGCTCGGGATGACTTGTATTTGTTATCTTATTTCGTTTATCAATTTATTTTGGCACTGATAGGGAATTGTGTACTGTTTTTTGTTAATTTACTGGGATATACAAAAATATTTCGCTTCAATATAATCAATAAGAATCGTTTTTACGGTACATTTTAATGTTGTTACATTACAATAAAATTGGTACCTATGTATCATTAATAAAGACGACAAACAGTTATTGTCTGAGCGAAGCGAAGTCTTTAGACTCAGAGATACGTAACGATATTAAAATTCAAAAAAATTCTTTCGTCAAGCAAATCTCAAAAAGTACTTGTCGGATTTTGATTCTGTTTGTGCCAATAGGTACCTATGAAGGTAATCTGGTGAATGCACCTACTTTTAAAAATTAATTCCAAATAGTTTAAAAGTTATATTAAAAAAACTGATAAAAAAGCACAATTTATGTGCATACGTCACATAAATTTGGTGAGCGTGATTTTCACCGGCTGGACATTTTCGTAGATAACCGAATCAGTACATGGAGTAAATAGTAATCATTTTCGCACTCAGAAATATTGAATGCAATAAAACATTTTAAAATTTAATCATGCAGGAAAATGAAACTGTTATTTTTTTATATTAAAAAATGTCATAAAAACTTTGATTTTGAGGTTTTGTGATAATCTCTTATCAGCACTTTTTAATCTCTAAAAGAATGTTTTACATATTTCGCGTGTGAAAATTAGAAACAATTACGTTTTTAAATAAAAATTTCTTTTATGACATCATTTTCCCTTTATATTTATTTTCATTGCATGTTTTCTTTTAACTTATATTTTGTTTGTGTATGGAAGTCAATTCTGGTCACTAATTTTTCGGCACGGATACCACAAGCGCATCAGATTTGGCGCTATTTTTTTCAAAGCCCATTTGGCGAAAACTCCCTTTTCAAATAACGCTTACATACACATTTTTAAATTATTTTCTATTTTCAAAAAGAACTTACAGTAAATAAAATAATAATAATAATTAATAACTATAAGAAGAAATATTTTATATAATTAAAAGAAGGAAGTGAAAGTAAATAACCATTTTATGAGTAAATAAACAAATAATAAATAAATAAAGCCGGGTTACCATCTCAGGTAAAATAATGCCATTTTGACGCCAATTATGTACCCTGGTGCATATGTGACATTTTTCCCCATTTTTCATCCGTTTCCTGTTGGCATACAACTTTGAAATATGGAGTATGTATGCATACCTGGGAGCAATACTGGAATTAGACATTGATTTTTTTTAATTCGATCCAAAAAGGGGCAACGGGGCTATTTTTTAAAGTTTTATACAGTTTATACTGCATAAAGGAGCCACTTACCTATTTCTATATACCAGAAGAAGTAAGTGGTATGTAAAAACAATTATAGTATACATAAATAAAATACTTGTTGTAAAATGAAATGAAGTGAAACTAATTGAACGCGTAAATTAAGAAAATGAAAATATCGTCTGATTTTATTTATTATCTTTCGAAGAACTTTGACAAGTGTATGAGAACGATTGAGTTCTCTGAATGTAATGAAGGAATGTGCCTTTTAGATGGAATTAAACTACATTTTTTATAATATATGGACTTTTAGATGAATTTGAACTTAGAATAAGTTTATCTCAACAGATGATTTTCGATTTTAATTCAAAGCTCCGCGCATCGCATAGATGCAACCCGCAAATGAAGACTTGCATGGTTAGTAAGTAATTTTTAAACTAACCCTATTTTCGAATTCTAACAATACTTGAGATAATATACTAGAGATATAAGCACCAGGTTTGGCGAGATTTTTAATGCCAACTAGGCGAAAACATCGTTTTGATTACCAGATGCATATAGCATGCTATAACGACACGTTATTTATTTATTTCAAAATGGAAAAAAAAAAGGAATAAATGAAACATTTCCTGTTATTAAAAAAGATATAACAATCAATAAATGATAATATTTTTAGAACAAACAATTTATTATAACATTTATATGATAACCAGCGTGTTAGGCAACTAAACGCAATTTTGGCACCAATTAGGTACCTCGGTGTATATAGGGCATATATGTGCCATATTTATTTGTAAAACTAAGCATGAAAGTTTACCAGGTGTGTTTTCATAGGCGCTTATATCTTTTTGCAACATAGCGCACCTTTCGAAGCCAAAACTGCACAAAAGAAAAAATAATCAATATTTGCAGCATTTTTTTTAATGTAATGCACATTTTGTAATCAGTAGGCTCGATAATCAGACCTCGTTTTTTTGCTTTAAAACATGATATTTCATACGACGTTTTTTTGGGATTCGTCGTTTTTCCATATTTAATAGTATGTGTCTACTCGTTTTGTACCCTTTTTTGTAACTTTTTTCTTTATTAACAGCGACATCTGGATTTCCTATTTAAATAAAAATTCTTCTAAATACAAAGAATTTTGTTAAAATAAATAAATAATAGGAAATGCGGACATCTATTGTTCAAAACACAAAATTTTTCCTATTGAGTTCATAAAAATCAGTAAAAACATAATTTTTATGATAATAAAAAGGTGACTTATGTAATAACAGAGTCATATATTATGTACGTTATGGATTAAGTATGAATATTTCAATGAAAAGTGATATTTCAAAAGTATTATGAAATTAGTTAAAAACCATTTATTTTAAACTAAATGAATAAAAGATTTATATTTTTAATGAAATAAATGGGATTTGAAAAATTATTGGAAATTTATCACCATAGTTGTATCAATATTACAATCAGTACCTTGTATGCAAAATGGAACAATTAGCAATACTTTTTGTACCCGAAAAATGGTCGTTGCTTTTTTTAAGGTTAAAAAGTAGATTACGAAATATTCCTATATAGAGATGCCAAACCCTCGTTTATTGCATAGCAGAATTTTCTTATAGGAAAAGTTATTTTTTAAATCCGCAGAGTGTTCCAATTTAATAAAACATTTTCTGTATTAAAATACTTTTACCCAAAATGCCGGAGACTTGGCAGCTCTGCCTATTTTTAATTAATCACGGTACTTTGTTTAATCGGATTCAAATATAGTGAAAACAACGTTTTTTGGCTACAATTCCTTGATGTTGACTAATGAATGTTTTGATTTATGCTATTATTGCTTCCTCTCATTTATTTATTTGAATTTTAAATAAGATGACTCAAAATCGTGTTTTTTAATTATACGAAAAAAAATGCATTTCGAGAGAGGGCGAAAAGGACAATATTTGGCGATTTAATTACCTGCGTTTAGCTAAGTTTCTTACTACCTTGTATTTAATACTCTTCACAATACTTCGCTGTTATATGGACTTAGGCGCTTTTATAAAAAATTTGACGTAATTCGGGCTGAAGAAAGGGAGTTTTTTACTGAATAATACAAATAAATGAAAAATGAATATTAAGAAATACTAATAAAAGAAAAATGAAGCATTATATTGATCTATGTATATTTAAAAACTCATATGCTAACACTAATTAGATAATTTATGTGCAGGGGTGGGGAAATTTTCCAAATTCTTACCAGCCAATGATTTATTTCGCTAGCCCGCAAGATGCAACACACGCAGTTGAAAAAAGTTATGACAAAATCGCACGCGATTACAGACAAAATTACTATTACTACAATGCATTTTCATAATTCTTTTTTGTATAATATTAAGAAATATATGTAACAAAGGTAAGATTAAAATTAGATAGAACTTAGTACCATACTTACACTGTAATAATTTGGAAAGTTAAAATATCTAGATTAAAAAAGTGTTTCTGATAATGTGCCTATTGCCTACAGTTTTTCAAAAACTAAGAATGCACTAGCCTTATGAGAAAATCCACTCGCCACTGGCGAGCAAAATGATGTATTTCCCCACCCCTGTTTATGTGTTTATAATAGGAGATAAATAGCTTTTGATTCTGTATTTCTATGCTATAAAGCATTAACGCTTGTGTGTTTTTCGTTAGCATTGGGAGTACCTAGCCGATTTAAAAAATAATGTGGGCAAAAAATGTTGGTAACCATCTTTGCTGCAAAATATACTATATTTTGCGTAGGAACAATAATCACCATCAATGCACGAGCAAAAAAAGTTCTAAAATTGAGAATTCTTTGATGTTGATATGACTAAAAATTTAAAATATATATATATATATATTTTTTTTTTTGGTGGCAACTTTTAAGATATAATATTCTCATTGAACGATTTCTAAAACATTCGACAATTTAATTTCACATATTAAACATTTTTTTTCTAGAAAAAGTTTTAAACCCAATTTATTGAGAATATTGCAATTTCTAGGATACTGTTGGGGTCAGAGACTATAACTTTGGCATCACAGTAACTTATAAGATGTAAGTGCTGGTTTAGGACAAATTTTTAAAAAAGGATTTCTTAACTCTTATCGACAACCTCATTGCATCCGTGGAAAATAGATATTCAACATTATAAACTATTCGGACGGATTTCACACCATATAAAAACACTTCATTTCTCTTCAAACATAATAGTTTATGTTATTTATAGTTTCTCAAATCTGTGCGAAGCTTCTGTTTATGCTCATGACATCATTTCAAAGAGCTATATTTCCAATATAGGAAAATTTGGTGTTTTATTTTCTGTATTACTTTTAACATTTTGCATATTTCCAATTTTTTATCCATGCATGGTTTGCTTTTCTTTTATAAAAATAGTATATGAAACAAGATTTTGTAGTTCTACGATTCGATATGCTTATTTTCATCATTATATTTTATCACAATGAATGACCAATTAAAGGTAACATCTCATTTTCTTTAATTATCGCAAGTTATTAAATGTGTATTCTCAGTAATATCGCTCAGACTAATCCCTCTGAGGGAAGTCCTAGTTTATTACAGTACATGAAATATTGCAATTCTAGATTTTTTCAGAAACACTGAAAATTTTATTAACAAGAAAATGATAAAAGAATTTTTTAGTGCCTTTTAATGATGTTACACTATTTCAAATTTAATGAAAATCACATGCTTCTCTAGTGTAGAAGAACTTTTTTTATAGAGTATATTGATTAAGTAGCCATTTTAGTTCGTTTATTGGGACGCCAAAATGAATTCCGATAAAGATTATGATATTGCCAAAAAATCCTTTTTAGGGCATTTTTATAATGTTACATTATTTGAAACATAATGCAATTTACAACCCTAGCTTATGTAGGAAGCAATATATATTTTGTAGAGTATTGGTTAATTAATAATCATAGTTCGTTAATAGAAACATCAAAAATGACTCCAATGAAGAATTATGATACATTTCATACATAATGAAGTTTATATGCCCTTCTCATGTGGGAAGCAATGCTTTTTTGTAGAGTATTGATTATGTAGTCAATATAGCTCATTTGTAGGGACGCAAAAAGTATTCCGATAAAGAATTATGATAAATGCAAGGAATCTTTCATAAAGTATTTTAATGATGTTACACTATTTCAACATAATGCATATGTGGGATGTAATTTTTTTTGTAGCATATTGAATAAGTAGCCATTCTAATGTACGTTTATAAGAACGCCAAAATAATTCCGATGAAGAATAATGATGTATGCCAAAATACCTTTTATAGGGTATTTTAATGATGTTGCACTATTTCAAACATAATGCAATTTACAAGCCTGTCTCATGTGAGTAGCAATATTTTTTTTTAGAATATTGATTAAGTAGCCATTATAAGGAAATATAATACATGCAAACAAATCTTTTATAAGGCATTTTAATGATGTTACACGATTTCGAACATAATGCACATGTGATACTTTTTTTGTAAAGTATTGATTAAATAGCCGTTACAGTTCGTTTACAGGAACGCCAAAAAGAATTCCGGTATAGAATTATGATGTATGCCAAAAAATCTGTTATAGGTTATTTTAATGATATTACACTATTTCAAACATAATGCAATTCATGAGCCTCACTGATGTGAGAAACAATGTCTTTTGTTGCGTATTGATTAAGTAGCATTTGTAGATCATTTATAGGGGCGCCAAAACAATTCCAATAAAGAATTATGGCATATTTCAAACATAGTAAAATTTATATGCCTCACTCATGAGGGAAGCAGTAGGTTTCTTTGTAGAATATTGATTAAGAAATCATTATAAATCGTTAATAGGGACTCCAAAAAAGTATTCCGATAAGGAATTATGATATATGCGAGAAATACTTTTACAGAGTATTTTTTTGATATTTCACAACATAATAAACCCTTTATACATTTCTAATATGCTCTACAACATGTTTTCTATAAATTATTGAGTAGGTGGAATTTACCATTTATATTCCGATTGTTTTTCATGTGCATTTCCAGCTGCGATAAACTTTTAATATTTATTTGTAAAGCAATTTGTAGATCATAGAAAGCTTTAATGAAAGATAAAATAAATAGATTACTAGTTGCGGAAACCTATTGCTGAAATGAAATTTTACTTTTTTTTTATGCTTATGTGGATATCTCTTTACATAAAAAGAACCGGAATAAATTCTCTTAACAACATTGCGATAGAGTTGCATGATATTTTGTAATCTACACAGTGATTCATTTCCTTTCTTGTTTTAAGTTTAAAATTGCATATTTGTCGATGAGTTACGTTTATTACTTTAAAAAAATCCCCCTTCATGTTTATTTTAATTTGTAAAGAATCTTCTGCAGAATGTAGTTAATCAGGTTCAAAAGAATTGGAAATAATGCGAAATACTATAAATTTACTGAGACCATTTTTATACAAATAAAAAATAATATTTCTATTAGAAAAAATGGCAATTTAGACTACTAAGGTGGCATATCAGAATAGCATGGAAATATCCTTTTCTGTCACGTGTGCATATCAGTGCCATCAAACGGAACCGTCGCAAATTACGTTCTTCTTTGAATAAGAAACAATTTCTAAAAGAATTTCAAGGCGGCGCCGCTTCTACTGGGTAGCCTTAAATCCCCAATTCGGGTGTTGGCCAAGGCTTCTCGGCCAGTTCGCGAATTGGCCGGCCAAAACCCGAAATACGCTATTCATTTCATGTATTTCGGGTATTGGCCGGGAAGCTTGGCCAGTTCGGGTATTGGCCGGCCAGTTCGGGTATTGGCCGGCCAGTTCTAGAATTGGCCAGGCTCCGGGTTTTGGCCGCAACATATATAAAAATCTTCTGTGCGTGTGTATGTAATTGAACTCCTCCTAAACGACTGGACCGATTTTGATGAAATTTTGTGTGTGCGTTCCAGTAGATTCGAGAATGGCTTAAATTCACATTTCGTCGAAATTGATTCAGTACTTTTTTAGTAATTAGGCAAAAACTAATAATTAGTGATTTTTCGATAATCAAAAGTGTTGAATAAGTTCGATGAATGAAGTGCGGACGGAATGTCGGAGCGGTCTAATGCGCCAGATTTAAGCTCAGCTTCTTGAAGAAAGAGATCGCGTGTTCGAACCCCACTGCTGACAAACGTGTATGCTTTACAACAATATTTTCTCTATTATAATTTTGATTAATCGACTTCAGATAATCGTTAACTTTTAACTAAAAAGAGAAAAATAAACTTTTCTATCAAAAATTGAACCGACTTCAAAAACTAATGAAGAGTAAAAAATAATTTCCTTACATAATTGTAATAAGAAATTAAATTAAGAGCGTAGTGTTTATTCTGTGTATAACCATATTTACGTACATTTATTTGATTTTCTGGAGTCGGTGCCAAGAAGGACAACATCTGTCGGTGACAGGACAACGTCTGTCGGGTGCGCTAGTATTTAATAAAACATTTGTTATATATCAGAATCGACCCGGATGATTATCTTTTTTTTTTTTTTTTTTTTTTTTTTTTTTTTAGTTTAAATGACATTTCAAGTTATGTAGTTAATAACTTTGAAAAATATGCGCATGAATGCACTTTCTTGGCTTGAATCATCATTTCGAGCAACATAGATTGTTGCACCAATGCAGAACTTACCTACATGCATTTCATGTATGGGATTGCACAAGGAAATGAATTATCTGCTCAAAGGATTTAGATTGAATGAACCCGAATATTTGATCGTTTTCATTAGGAGTTGTGCGCTAATACATCGTTTTATGCTTCCAGGCGTGATAAGAGCACACTAAGATAATGCAGAATTCCTGCAGTGGAAGAAGCAGTATTACGCACAGTAAAGGATAGTCCTTCGAAAGTTCAAAAGCTGCTGGACGTGGTTTGGTGCGAGCCATTTCTTTGCGTAACCCCAAACATAAAATGCGTTTCGGCTAACTCTGCATTGGTGTAACGATGCATGTTGCTCGAAATCCGCGAGGCAATGACGGTTCAAGCTAGCAAAGCGTTTTTTTTCAACATATTTATAACAGCGTGCTCTATTGCCTCAACGCTGCATTTCCACAATCACATTTCCTGTACGAAATCTACTTATTTAGACTCCCTCCACTTGCCTTTATATTTTTGACAAATAGTTTTGAACCACACAGTAATTATTAGATTTCTAGATGAATTATGTGTCTGCCAGGTTTGTTCGGGGCAGCTTAATTGGTTGAGCATTCATGGCTTCGGCCAAAGATCCCTCGTTCGAATCCTGGTCTGGACATTTTTTTCACCCAATTTGGAAAAATTACAACGTTATTTATTCATGTGTAAATACATAACCAGCATTTTTCTGGAGCTATATTACCTGTTTTTTTTATGAATATATTAAGATTTTCAAGCTTTTTACGAGCTTCAAAAGCAGGATTTTTTCTAAAAAAAAAAAACATTTGTTTGTCCGAGAATAGTTAGGTGGAATTAGGAAAATAATCTCTTTCTGGTTGATTATTTTTCTCTCTCAGCGATAATACATATTTCTACATTGCAAATGTCTGTAAAAGTTCTACATTAGAAATGTCTGTAAAAGTGCAATATTTATTTGCAGTAGTTTTACCAGAAAGAAACTGAATTTGCAAGAATATTCCTTTAACCAAAGGATGAAAGGAATGTTCTGAGGTCGTTGAAGAAGAAGAAATAATATAGATGTACCCGTTTAAACGAATATTGAGGATTCCAGAAATAGTATTCGATTAAGCGGATTATTTGATTAAACGGGAAACATATAAATATAGTTATTTAATGTATAATAAAATGGCAATATTATTAAATACAAAATAATTAATTAACAGAGCAAGAAAAGCGTTAAAACTTTTAATAGAATAATACAAACTGAAACAAAAATAAAGTAATGTAAAGTAAATACGTAATAAATGTCAGTAAACACATGCATTTGGTTTATATTACATTTAATGCAGCTCGTCTGAATTGGGTCTAAATTTTGTTAAGCTTGTTAGAATTTTACTTACGTTATTTATAAAGGTCTAAAAAATCGATTAAAGTTTTCATATAGTATCATAATTATCATGTTGAGCCTCTGGCGGCACATTATCATTAAGGGGCTATTCAGTGTGAAAGCATATGAAAGGGTTAGCTTGCTAATGCTAATCCTATGAAAGAAATTTATAAAGATGTCTCGGGTCGCATTTCAGTATTTATCTTTTTTGCATTGGATAGCTGAGATCGATCTGTATAAAGGTCATTTTTTATTTTTTGGTTTTTGATTGCTGATTTTTTTAATGTGGATGCTTTGATTTTCGGAATCGGTTTCGAAAATGAAAGTGTCCCCATTAAAAATACCTGTAAACAAAATCGAAAAAGTAAAAATCGTCCTTTGACAAAAGAAAACAAACAAAATACAAAATTGATCAAAACTGTGTAATTTATTTCACCATTTTTTTAATTAATTCCTTCCTCCCGCCAAAAAAAGGGGGGGGGGACCTCATATGACCCATCCACTGCACATCTGCCGGCGAAATATAGGCAGTAAATACTATACATTTGTTTTCAGTGAAAGAATAAAAAATGACAAAAGGTGAGGGGAAATTCCAGCTGAAACGTGTTTTTAACATTCGTTTTCAAATTGTCTCACTCAGTTGTTTTTCAATTAAGCCGAACATTTCGCATTTGGTTAAGCAATTTAAGTGTTTAAGAGTTTTAAGTATTTGGTTAAGCAGGGAATAAATTCGGTTCCTTAGGATTTTATTCTAGTAAACAAGGTATTCGATTATCCGTGACCCGATTAAGTGGGGAGGACTGTACAGATAAAGACTTTCTAAAGATAGCTCTTTTGTAAGATTTATAACTGAATGAAAGGAAGGAGCATAAAAGTATATTTTTATTCTTTTCACTCTTTAAATCCAAACACTGAGCAAGAGTAACCAGTTTTTTTCATGTTGCATTATTAACCCTTTCTTGGCCAGAAAAATTCGGTTCATAAAATAGAATAATTGACTGACACCAGAATTTACGAGTTTTTCAGAAAATAAAGTCCTGCTTTAGTACATTTTCATAATAAAGCAATTAAGATATTAATGGAATTGTTTAGCAGTTTTGAAATTAAAATTAGGAGGTCACGCCGTGTGACCACAGCCCTCGAAAGGGTTAAAAGTGTTGAATTCAACCACTTTTCTCTTTTGTAGGAGGGACTTTTGTAGCTCCGGGGGGGGGGGGCATTATAGAGTTCCGGGGGGGGGGGATTGCACTTCTTCACCATTGAAAACCCCAAATCTCCAATTTTCCGGGGGGGGGCATTTCACTGCTCCGGGGGGATGTCCCCCCCGGGCCACCCCCTGAATTTAACACTGGGTTAAAAAGAAAAGCTTATATGAAATCAATAGCTTGAAATTTGCAGACTATTGCAATTTTAGCTAACATTTTCCAGAGAAAATTATGGTATATATTAATTTTATCATTGGATAATTAAAGTAAGTAATAACTGTCATTGACTTGTTTCTGTATATGTGTTTTAAGATTTTTAATTATTATTATTTTTTCACAGGTGTTACAAATAATGGTTAATAAGCAGACTTTCATAATTCCTTTTTCTTCTCATATTAACCAAGTGCGACTGTATTTTTTAGGCAACAGTACTAATGGTGTAAACTCTTATTTCTAGGTTTACAATTAAAAAAAAAAGAAAGAAAAAGTGGACATGAAAAGCAGAAGACTGAGAAAAATGGTAATTCTAATGATCGTAATGTCTACAATAATTTTTTTCTATAGGTTGAATCTATCAAAAGATAACAAAAAGAAACATAACATAGTCGAATTAAGAAATGCAACACGAAATTTGTCACTCTCAATAAGGGACAAATTAGTCACCCATTTTATATTACCATCAAAATTAAAAGGCAAAAAGTTACCTTTTCATCAAATTTATGAATCACGTCAGGTTGGATATCCGGCTGATTTACAAACTATCAAATTTGTAAATAAAACTAAAATAATCCTCTTGTGGACACCTTGGAATGGAATTCATAAAACAATTAACTATTATTCTCTGCAGATCGGGAGAAGATTTTTTGAGAAATACAACTGTCCTAACACAGAATGTTTCACAACACGTAACCGAAAACACTTGAAAAAATCTGATGCTGTTTTATTTCATTTACTTGATATTAATTCTTCAGACTTACCAGCTGACAGAAACACAGACCAAATATGGATTTTATACAACATGGAGCCCCCTTGGCTAATAAAAAAACATGTGTATCCTCAATTGTCAAAATTAAGTAATTTATTTAATTGGACAATGTCGTACAGAAGTGATTCAGATATTTTAGCCAGATATGGCTTCATTGCACCTCAGAACAGAATAACATCCAACCCAAGTTTAATATCATTTAAAAATAAAACAAAAAATGTAGTGTGGTTTGTTAGCGATTGCGTTACAGACAGTAAAAGAGAAGATTATGCACACGAACTTAGCAAGTATATTGATGTTGATATTTATGGAAAATGTGGAAATTTTAACTGTTACCCAGCCCAATCAGGGATTTGCTATGAGAAAGTTTTGCAAAAATACAAGTTTTACTTATCATTTGAAAATGCAATATGTAAAGATTATGTGACAGAAAAATTTTTCAACGTTTTTAATTATCATATCATTCCAATTGTGTTTGGTGGTGCAAATTATTCAAAAATTGCACCAGAGGGAACATTCATAGATGCCAATAAATACTTAAGTCCTAAAGATTTAGCTGAAACTTTACTTAAAATTGGTAAAAATGAAACATTATACAGATATCTTTTGTTAAAGAAACAACGCTTTAAATCATACTTGGATCCCTGGATGTGCAGATTATGCCAAAAGTTACACAGCAATGGAAATAACTCAGTTTTAGTAGATGTAGAAAAATGGTGGCTGACTGAATCTATGTGCCAAACATGGCGAAAACCAGAATACAATAACCAGCCTGCTGTATCCTATGAAAATAAACATGCTATGGAAATAAATATCTTATGATGATTTTATCTTGTTTATGGATGCATTTTTAGTAATTCAAATTATATACATGCACAGATATCTCCTATTTCATGTAACACAAACAATACATTTTCATTATCAATTTTCTAAACTTTCTTGTGTATAGGGTGACCCAGCCAATAATTGATCAATTAAAATTGGTGCTGTGCAGTTTATATTATATTTCCTTCCATTTAAATTTTAGATGTAAACTAAGCTAATTGCTATAAGCTTTAATTAATGTCTTATAGTGACAAAAATTAAATCTTCTGAAATTAAATAGCAACAAAATTATAAAGATATTTTTTTTAATTGCCATTTTCCAAAGTACAGTAAAACCTCCATAACGGACACTCCCGAATAGCGGACACCTCTATTTAACGGACAGTTTACCGATCCCCACTCCCAAAATCTAAATTTTTGTATGTTTAACCTCTGAATAACGGACATTCCGAATAGCGGACAGTAATTTTGGCGATAAAATATGAGAAATCGTTTTTTAATGAACGAAAAAAACCTCTAAATTTGTCCATGAAATGTGATGAAATTTTGTGATCACAGATAAATGTAGAGAATGGGTCGGGTCCCACCCGGGCCTTCCCTCCCACGTCCAGTATTAAATTCAGGGAATGGTCCGGGGAACCATGGCTCCTCCCAGAGAATCACAATGCCCCTCTCTCACTCCCCTCCGGAAGATTTGATATTTAATGCTTTTAAGAAGTAGTAAAATACAGTCAGCAGTGACACACTTTTTTTTATGATGATGATTCAGGGAAATTAAAATTATTGACATGGTTAAAACTTCACATAAAATAAAGAACGTTATAATCTTTAAATGCTAAAGGAAACTTTTTAAATACATTTTTTTCGTAAGAATGTAATTAACAGTGTATAAAAGCAATGTTCCATTTTATTTCAATTGTATTGCTTGAAAAAATAATTTTAATTTCTGATTAATCATATATTAGAAATTTAGGACATATAAAAGTCAATTAATGAAACTTTAAGCATTTCTTAGCAATTTTTGAATCTCTGATTTTTTTTCCCAATAGCGGACACCTCCGAATAGCGGACAATTTCCGCGCTCCCGTGGTGTCCGTTATTTGGAGGTTTTACTGTAGTTGATCAGGTGAAAGAAATCAATCAAAAATCTAAAATTTAATCTTTAAAATATCATCCTTGGTTTGAGATTAACAATAATTTTTATAAAAATATCAGTTAAAATAAGCAAGATGGAAGTCAATTATTTTAATTTGCCATAATTGTCTTCGACTAATCAAAAATTAAATCTGTATATTTTCTAATTAAAAAAAAAAAAAATTCATAAAATGGCAAATAGCTGACAAGAATATGACAATAGATGCACTAACCTTCAAACAAAAATATTACATCTAGTGCTTCATATAAAACTCCTTTCTGCATAAAATAACACAGTATTGAAAAAAAAAAAAAAAAAAAAAAAAAAAAATTGGGATGCTTATTAATATTATACGAACACAGGTTTTCAAAAATCTAGCAACATCACTGAACCTATATAGTTTGATATTACAATTATCTTTTGGTTATGAGGGTTAAGCATACTGGAACTTCTGTTAAATCCTCAAGCCCCAAATTATGAATTAGTTAAAATTTTATTTTTTAAAAAATTTTCAAAATACATTAGAAGATTAATGCAATCACTGATTAAATTTTAAATAAATTCCGTCTAACACTAAAATTAATAAACCAAAGCAATTTTTATAGGATTTTTATGGAATATCTACAACTTTACTTAAATCATTTATTTAAAATGCTGTTTTCAATATCTTATAGAAATAGAAAATGCATAAATATAATTGCTTACAAATAAAAATAAAACATTTTCAGAGCCGAATATTTTTACTCCATGTTGTGATTCATTTAAATTGCATGAGGTCTTTTGATTATTTGGTGTTAATGAGAAATCCAGTTTTATTATACAATTAAAGTTTCCACACTAGCAAATCTAAACAAATCTTAATTAGAACATTTTTTGAACATTTTCTATACATTTCACCCTTTAAAATATAGAATTTTTTAAAAACCATTCTTAGTGAGCATTTACATCTAAATAATACTTACTAACCATTTCAAATTTCTATATTATAGAAATCACAATTCTAGAACTTTCTTCTGGTGCAATAACTACATGGCTTTTTTTTTTCCTTCTTGGGGGGGGGGGGGGGGAGCAACAAAAATTATCACATTTTTAATCTTCAATTTTTTACATGGGTACTTTTGTCATAAACATATTCTTAGGAGTTCCTTTGTCTTATTTTGACTCCTTCTTTTGTCATAAATATATTCTTAAATTATTCTTATTATTCTTAATTTTCTTAGGAGAGACTACTGATTTATATCAGCCATAGTCTTGTATAAACATTTTGTATACATCAACTACCTGCTATATATATTTTTCTTACTTCATGTCAGAGTTTTGTTATATCAACAATATCACAAATTAGTGGATGTTAATATCTTAAAAATCCAAGCATCATTATCAGGATTTCCAGCAAAACATGGTCTGGCAATTTTCTGGACTAAATCTAAAAAAATTTCACGACCAAATGAGCATACAATAAAATTCTCTTTTTATTTCTGGAATCTTTTGAAAATTAGCAATTTTTTTTATCAGTCGTTTGACGAACTTCACAACCTGCCCCCCCCCCCCCCTAAAAAATTTGACAAATTTTGCCTCATTTTTCATTCTTTTGTCAGAGTTTTCCATGAATTTTTAAAAAAATATTTGTAAATTTCTTGATTTTTCTTATATATTAAAAAACTTTCCTAACTACTGTGAAATTCTCTGACTTTCCATATTGCTGGGAACCATATGTTACGATCTGTAAATTGGTACTACGTGCATAATGGATCACATTTATGTTATTAGTTGATCTTGTTCATTTATTTAACAATACCTCCTCTACAGCACAGATTTTCATCACATATATTCATTATAACATGTATATTTTGACATATGAAGCAATATTATGCTCTTCTGAAAAACAAGGTAACTCTGACACACAATAACCAAAACCTAACCTCAAACTGAAAAAAAGGTAACACTGCATTACTCAACCTTATACAGGACTCTGCAATATTTTCATAACTGACAACTGGAAAACAATTACAGAACATTGTGTCAAAGATTTTGAATAGATGCATAAAAATATGATTTTGAATGGAGACATGACCAGGAAATTACAGAAACATTTTAACCATTTCATTCTTGTAAATGGTTCTGGAGATAATGCTGTTAAGAAATATCACACTCACTTTCAAATAAATAACTGATTTTTCCATACATTTAGAGAGAAAAATGATTTTGTAATTATACCAGAAAGATTAAGTATTACTAAATGTAGAAAATAAAAGGTATGATAATTGCATCATTTACTCACTGCATGTATGTGTGAAGGGGATACATCATTCATTCCTATTTCTCAAAACAGCAAACTTTAAAATATTTGTAAATAATGAAAGTACAAACCATAAAAATCATATTTTAAATAAAGTAAAAATGGAAACTTTATTTGACTTCGAAAACAATATACAAATGAGGACATTATGTCAAAATGGGTAGAAGCATTCAACAGGCATTTAAAAAAATACAGGAAAGTTGTTTATATAACAGATGTATTTCTCAATTACATATGAAGAACAGTTGGCACTAATTAAAGTCCATAAATCTTTAATGTTCTATCCATACTAACAGAAGCTAAGAAATGTGCATGCTGTCCAAACCTCACTCCTGTGGCCAAGGCTGTGTGATCACTAAAAGTCTTCAAGTTATCCCACTGTTTACATAGGTATATTCTATTTGATAAGGAGAAAAATAAATATTATAAATATGCTGTTTTACACCTAGATTTATACAACAATATATATATATAAAACCATTTTACAATATTACAATTCAACATACAATGAATATAGATTAACCCAATATATAACAAACTTAAACAGGAGTTAGCAATATTGGAGCAATTACAAATAATAATGGAGATTGTGGTACGTGGTTCATTATCATGGGTAATACCACATAGACACAACAATTACAATTAATTTTTGAGTAGAAATCAGGAAAAAATCCTAATATGATTTCTACATTACCAATTAATCACAACCATAAAATATAAGTCAAATAAGAAAAACAGGACATATATTAGACCATTAAAAATAGAAATAGAAACTATATATTGTATATATAACCCCGATCTCCAATTTCATTTGTAATTGTTTCAATATTGCTAATTCTATTTGATTGTCTTGTCATGCTTAAGTTTATTATATTGGGTTATTGTACATTTACTGTAAGATGTTAAATTGTAATATTATACATTGGGTTATACATATATAATGTAACAAGAATGCTTGAAAAGAGAATACAGGTAAGTAGACGCATGCAATGAAGTTTTAGACAATGGGCCTGAAAATATATTAAATTCAGTAATCTTACATCAAAGATTCAGCTTTCCATTAATCTGAAAATATGCTTGCAACTCTTAATTTTTTTAGTTTCTAAAAAAACTCTTAAGAATATATATAAAAATATCCCTTTTCCTACAAGAAGCTCCTTTTCCTTTTTAAAACCTTGATGAATGTGTGAGTGAAATTCACCATAGTACATACATTTTATTAAAAAATATCAGCTTGAATTACATGTATATTTTTTGAATAATACTATATACTTTCATATATGCAACTTAATAAATACAGATAATATTCAACAAATCATAATTCATAAAAGATTAATGCAGTAAATTCTGTCTAAGCAAAATCAATCATGACAGAGAAAAATTTTTAGACAAACATAATATTAGGGGTGCACAATCTTTTCAAGAGAAGGGCCACTTACAAATATGTCTGGGCAGTCGAGGGCCACATCAATAACTTGGAGATAATTTGATTTCGAAGGGGATCTATGGAATATAATCGAATAAAAAATATATTTTCAGAGGGTAAATGGGAAAATACTCCTTTAGGTTTCACTTAAGGCCCCTGTCCTCGCTCGAGGAAACGCTCGCGAGCTAATGCTATTCCTATGGGGAAGCATTTTTCTAATAACTCTTTTGCATTTTGACATTTTTGAATAATTTTTTTTTGCATTGGCTAGCTGAGGTGCATGCCAACAGCACACCTTTTTTACTTTTTCGATTTTGGTTGCAGATATATTTTTTAAAAAGTACTTTCAGTTTCGAAACCGGTTTTGAAAGTGAAAATATCTTTGTAAAAAATATCTGCAACCAAAATCGAAAAAGTAAAAAAGGTGCACTGTCGGCATGCACCTCAGCTATACAATGCAAAAAAAATTATTCAAAAATGTCAACATGCGAAAGAGTTATTAGAAAAATGCATCCCCATAGGAATAGCATTAGCTCGCGAGCGTTTCCTCGAGCGAGGACAGGGGCCTTAACCAGTCAAAATATCCACTTCAGTTCGTAAAGATATATCAGCAGTTCTTAAGTTTGTGTATATAACAGATATAGCAAGGATTATTCTCAAGATGTAATGTTATTCCTTGTCTTTATTCAGGAGAGTAAATTTTGTTTTATTAAAAGTGCTGAAAAACAAAGATTGGCTGGTGCTGAAAAAAAAAATGTGATCTTTATGAACAAAGGAGAGGGAAGGAGCCGATCAATAAGATTTTTCCGTGTCTCATCACTGAAACTCCTGATTTTTCAATGCCTGATCAACAAAATTTGTAGCTTTCCATGTATGTGGATCAAATTAGAGATTTTTATGAAAGTGATCAACAAAATTTACAATTTTTACGAAACTGATTGAGAAAATTCTATCTTTCTGTGCCTGATCAACAAAATTTGCGATTCTTACGAAACCGATCGACAAATTTTGGCATTTTTGCAAGGCGGATCGACAAAAACATGATTTTTTACAAAGCCCATCGACGAAGTTCACAATTTTCACGAAGCCGATTGACGAAATTTGCGATTTTTACGAAGCTGATCGGCGAAATTTTCGACTTTTTTGCGGCTGATCGACAAAATTATCGATTTTTACGAAGCCGATCGGCGAAATTCACAAATTTTACGAAGCCGATTGACGAAATTTGCGATTTTTACGAAGCTGATCGGCCAAATTCCTGACTTTTCTGAGGCACTGATCGACGAAATTATCGATTTTTACAAAGCCGATTGCCGAAATTCGCAATTTTTCTTCGCATGATCAATAAAATTTGCAATTTTTCTGCGGCTGATTGACAAAATTATAAATTTTAATGAAGCCGATCGGCGAAATTTGTGGTTTTTACAAAGCCAATTGACGAAATTTGCGATTTTTAAGAAGCCAATTGACGAAATTACCGATTTTTAAGATGCCAATCGGCAAAATTACCGATTTTTACGAAGCCAATTGACAAAATTACCGATTTTTATGAAGCCAATCGACAAAATTCGCAATTTTTACGAAGCCGATTGACGAAATTTGCGATTTTTACGAAGCTGATCGACGAAATTCACGACTTTACTGCGGCTGGTCGACAAAATTATCGTTTTCTACGAAGCCGATTGCCGAAATTCGCGATTTTTACAAAGCTGATCTACGAAATTTGCAATTTTTCACCGCATGATTGATAAAATTCGCGATTTTTTCATACCAAATCGACAATTCTCGCGATTTTTATAAAGCCAATTTACAAAATTCGCAATTTTTACGAACCTGATAGACCAAATTTGCGATTTTTGCAATGCCGATCGACAAAATTCGCGATTTTTCTTCGCCTGATATCAAATTTCCAGACATTTCCACACCGGATAGATGAAATTTTTGATGATTTTATTTGAGCCTGATCAACGAAATTTGCAAAATTCCTGTGTCCAACTGACAAAATTTGAAATTTTCAGAACTCAATCAATAAAACTCGCGATTTTTCCGTGTCTGATCGACAAAATTCGTGCTTTTCAGCCTTTAACTGACGAGATCTGCATTTTTTCCACGACCAATCAACGAAATTTGTGAATTTTAATTCACTTTGACGACACAGCATTTTTTTACGCGGCAAGATGAAATTCGTGATTTTTTTCTCTTGAGAAACTTACAAAACTTATGATTGTTTCACAGCTGATGAACGAAATTTTCAATTTTTCCACGCATCATCGCAAAATTCATGATTTTCCGGTGCTTTATCAATGGACTTTGCAATTTTTTCGCCCCTGACCGACACAATTCGCGATTTCTTCGTGTCCGATCAACGAAATTCACATTTTTTTGACGCGGCAAACCGAGAAAACATGCGGACTTTCCCGCAGCCGATGAGTTTAATTTGCAATTTTTTCGTGCATCATCAACAAATCTGACGATTTTTTTCTTGGCTGATCAATGAAATGCGCGATTTCCAAGTCTGACCGATGAAATTCGCGATCTTCCCGTGCCTGATCGACAAAACTCGCGTATTTTCCGTGTCCGATCAGTTAAATTTACTACTTTTTTCTGAGCCTCACGGGCAAAATTTGCGATTTTTTCATACCTGATGAACGAAAAGTGCAATTTTTCCGCACTTGATCAACGAAATTCGCAATTTTTCTGTGCCCGATCTACGAAATTTGCGATTCTTAAGTGACTGACAAAATTTTATATTTTCTCGCGGTAAATTGACGAAATTTATGATTTTTACCTGCGACTTTTCCACAAAAATTGAAGTTTTTTCTAGCTGTAAATTGACAAAGTTCGCGGGCCACACGTTAACACATCGCGGGCCACTTTTGGCCCATGGGCCACAGGTTGTGCATCCCTAATAATATTATAGAACAAAAATAAAAAAATCAATGCTTGACAACAAGAAAAGTTTGAGCAATTTCCAAAATAAATTAAAGGACCAAAAAAATTTTTTTTAATTAAAAAATCAGAAATATTATTTGTAAGCAAACTATACATGTTTTGTGTAAAAGCTGTACCAAAATTGATAAAAAAAAAAAAAAAAAAAAAAAAAAAAAAAAATGTGATCTAAATGTTTTAATTGAAAGTAGATAATTGCAAAATTTTTCAAGATAATTTCAATGATTAATAATAATAAAAGCACTTACCTAATATCTGATCCAGCCACAGCTAGATATGTACCACTTTGATCAAAGCATAAAGATTTAACCTAGAAGAAAAAAGAAAATAAATAAACTCAAATATTTATTATTACAGAACCAATTATTTCTTTACTGTTATATTACACAGTGAAACATATCAACATTTTTATGAAAAAAAAATGTTTTAAATAAAATTCAGGGGATATCACAACTGATTATGTATATTCAAGTTATATGCTTGTGATGTTAAGAGGAAAGAAGATAGATAACAGACACAAATGGTGAAAAAAATGTATTTTTTAATCAAAAACTAGATAATAGATTACTTGTTAATTGTGATTGTCATCTTCATTAACAAATAAATTCATTTAAGGTTACATTATTCATCAGTCAAACTATCATGCACAAATAATACAATGTTATAATTACCATAACTAAGTTTTCTATGAAAAATAAGAGAAAGCACTGTAGAAAAAATAAATTAAATCATAACTGATTAAACTGAAACTTCACTTTTTACAGGTTTAATTTTGTAGATTAAAAATTGAAAATATACGATTGCATGTGCTCAGATTTGCATATGAAATCACATTTCACAAATTCAAATTATCACAAACATTCTTCAAACATAAGATACACAAATTACTTTCTTTTCCGTTAAGTAGATGAAAACAAAATATATGGGGACATAAATAATGCAAGCAAATATGGTAATGAGAACAAAACCAAGAGTAGTGTGGTTAAATCACGTTTGATGTAAAATACTCACTTCATAGGCTTCATCCAAAGAAATAGTCTTAAAATTCTTCAATTTCCTTAAATCCCATAATTTAACTACTGAATCATCTGCAGATGTAGCTAGGTAATATCCATTTTCTGAAAATGCAATAGCAGATATCGGACCTGAATGTCCTGGGAAATTTGCTACATTGGCACGCTCTTTCAAATCCCAGATCTTAATTAAAGAGTCAGAAGTTCCAGTTCCAAAAATTAAACCATCAGGATGAAATTGAGCAGTAGTCAAGGCTAGAATAGGATAAAGATATCATTTCAATTACATAAAGTATGCCTATATTTCTTAATCATTATATATATAAAACCACTCCGTGTATAACAATTCCGGGGTCAACCTATCCATGAGAAAAAGAAACTCATTCGTCAATGAAAACGTTTCATAGTCGTAATGGAGCGTTCTCATTGGTCAGATTTACAGTGGGAACTGTAAATGACGTCACTACATTTTACTTCGCTTTGAAATCTTTCCACGATTTCAAAAAGTACACTGTTAAAAGTTTGACCTATTTGCTGCAGGACACTCCACAGCTTTTATAGAATATCTCTTTTATGACCAATGAGAATGCTCCATAACACAGTAAAGTAACAGTTTTCTATAAAAGAGGTGGAGTGACACTGTAGCAAATGAGTCAAATTTTTTACAGTGTATATTTAATTAAAACTTTTTATTAAAGAAAAGCGAAGGTGCGTTTTAAATACAATATTGTTAAATTTTTTTATATTCGGGTTGTTTTAATTTTTTTTTCTTTACAGCCGTGAATGACTCTTGAGAATTTCAAATCTATATAAAAACACTGTGAAAAGTTACCTCCGATTTTAAAGGCAATCTATTTTCTGACCAATGAAACCGTTCCATAGTCGTAATGGAGCGTTCTCAATGGTCAGATTTACAGTGGGAGCTGTAAATGACACTACTACATTTTACTTCGCTTTGAAATTTTTTAACGATTTCAAAAACACTATTTAATTAAAACTTTTAACGGCGGGTAACTTAATTAAAACTTTCAAACTGCGGGTGCGTTTTAAATTTCATTATAATCCCCACCCCCATCTATCAGATAGTTTTGCTATAGTTTTAAATGCAGATTTCTGTTGAATTTTTTTTTTCTTTCCTTCTCTTTTTTTGTTAGATTTTCCCCTTTCCAAGTTTAATCGCTGTATTTATTAAAATTGTTTCAGCCTAAAGTGGCTATGATTGACCATAGTTGTAATTTTTTATCATCCTTTAAAAATGCAAACATGTCATTTTGATGGGCTATCTTCTAGTTGGGAATAGTTATATTACTTAAATAAGCAAACAAAAATTTAATAATAATTAGAACACTGTGATGGGAGTTCACTTTATAAGTGTAATAAATTTAAGGAATACACATTTCAATAACTTTTGATTCTTAATTGAAAATATCAATCAAACAAAATCATTCAAATGACACAGAGAAGGCATATTTATTTGCATATTTTCCACTTTCTTTTTGCATTTTAAGGAGTGTAAACATTATGTAATTGTTTCAAGATTCATTCACATTTATTTTTTAGAACTGGAAAATTTGAAGTAACAAAAACAACAATAAAAAAGATTGAATTTATATGATTATGTTTTAATAAATATTAAATAAGCTATCACAGTTTTTACAGTTTTAAAATGGGCTTTCCCAAAAATCCTTTATTTAATTTTCAAGAGTATTATAAAATGATTAATAAAAATAAATAAAAAATAAAATCTATGTTATTAGACAATACTAGAAGAAATTTTGAAGACTTTTACATGAATGTGAAAACATTTAGTTTGCCTAATATTTTCCCTTAATGTCTAAATATTTTAATGAATTGAATTTATTAAACTTAAGGAATCAAGATGATGTTTGATTTATTTATTCCATTTCATTATTCTATTTATGATTCCACTCAATTTATTTACATAAAATTTTTGTGTAAGAAAATATGGATAAACTTTCTGGGAAAAATTAAGTTGAAGTTTTGAAGAAATCATAGCTAAATGACATTTTAGACTAAATGAAAAACGTATGCTAACATATAACAACTAAAAAATAATTTCTTCCATTTTCAATTATGTCTAGTCTGTTCAGTATATTTTCATATAAAGCATTTCGGTAAACAATTTTTATGTTTTGCAAACCTCTTTTACAGTGTTTAAGATATTAGAGTAAACAAATGGAATGTGATTTAATGATCCATTCATTTATGAAATGCATTCATTTTTATAGAAATATTTTTAAATTTAAAAAATATATAGAACGATAAATATTTAATTTTAATGTTTTGTGAAATCTTCAGAATCTACTTTGCCATCTATTTATATAAAATGCTAAAATATATGGTAGAGAAAAAACAATTATTTCTCTATTGTCAATATTAACAAGTGGTTTGTGACAGTAAAAATGATGATAATTTCCATCAATTGGCTAAAATTAAGAAAATACATCAAGATACCAAATTAAAAATTTCAAAGCAAGCATACATTGATACTTTTATGTTAGCCGAGTGCAAATCTCACCTCTCACTTACAGCATTTTTTTATCTCACCAATAGAATTTTTTATTTTCTACATGATAAATTAAAACAATGTTCTGCCGAAATTAAATGTCTTACTTTATAGGTTATTTATTTATTTTTTTAAGCGTTTGAATTATGAATGAATTTAATGTTTTAAAGTATAAAAATTATTTAAACAGAACTTTAAACATTTCAGTTTTAAAGTTATGTATTTAAAATAAAATTATCGAAAGTGCTAATTTTAAAATGAAATTAATGAAACACAAAAAATCGCGACAGGAACAATGTTTGGCAATTTATCACCTGCATCCAGCTAACATATAATAAAATGTAATTCTTGATTTCTTTAACAGAATCTTTAGATTCGGCAAAGGACTGAGCAAGTAAATTAAATTATGAATAAAAGTAACATGATACAATGCTTAGCAAACATTTAAGGGAGACCAAGCAGGTAATTTTATGGTTGATTGATTGATTGATTTTTGACGTCCGATTATCTGCGCTTGGGATATAGGACCAGGAGGGGATGCCCTTCGTGGGGGTCTTTCTAAGGGAACCTAACCCGTATTTACGCAAGGTTCGAAGAAAACCACGAAAACTCCGAACGGTTAGGCCGACAGCCGCGATTGGGTTCGAACCCAGCACCTGCCGTCTACCAGTTGAGAGGTCCGAACCTCTCGGCCACTGGTGGGGCCATAATTTTATGGATTTAGTACTGAATAATTTTCTTCCATTATTCCTATTATTTTATTTATTGAACAAAGCGAGATAATTAGGTTCTGTGTGTAAATATTATTATTATTATTATTATTTTCTTATGTATTACAAGACTGATTTCTGGAACTTAAGGAATGAAATCAGTTACTATGTAATTTGAACATAAAATATGTAATAATTTCAAAGATTGCCAACACATAATATAAGCTTTTCATAGAGTAATTTTCATCATCAATTTCAGAATCACTACTATTATCTATAAAGAGAGTAAAAGTGCTTGTTTTGTAATAATTCTGAAATCTTCATTACTTAATAAATCTCTTAACTATATGTCACATACATTTAGAGCATTTGAAATCCTTGGTGGTCTGCTGGTCTAAGGCCACCAAAAATTCAATTAGACCATTAGCTTAAAAAATTTAGTGATCTGTGGTACCAGTAATTCCCCCCCCCCCTCTCTCTCTGACAGGTACACATAAATATTCCTATCCCTGAGAAAATTGAACCAAACACAAAGTTTTATTTTATTTTAAAAAATAAATATACATAAAAAATTATATTAATCCTTACAGTCAGTTGAAATAAATGAATGGAAATAAAATATACATAATTAATATTTTTATAGTTTTTGTTTACGTATACTTTTTTTTTTTTTTTTTTTAGAAAATTATAATTTTACATTTTATTATGCCGAAAATGTTGGGTAACTGCAAAAGTTTGGTTTATATTCTAGTTGAAAAGGGTGTGTGTGTGTGTGGGGGGGGGGGGGGGGGAACTAAATGGGTTAAAAATACACTGACGGAAAAAAAATCCCAACACCAAGAAAGACTTGTGTTAGCCAAACAAAATTTTGTAGGCGTGTTTATACATCTGAAAGATGACATTGATTCAAATTTCGGGCTTCGCGTATAAGTGTGGCGCTAGTAGCGCCACTCACAACTTTATAGTCAGGTTTGCTTTAAACGAGTGCTGTAAAGTTCGTGAGCATTTTTTCTCTTCAAAATTTTACTAATTGAGATGAGGTTGATCATGAATGCCTTTAAGAAGACGAAGAAGCTATTATCATCAGCTCCCCGAATTGGAAAGAGGTCGTAAATTAGGGCAATGAGAAAGTGGATTTTCTTTCCGCGATTTTACAGAAAGACTTGGACAGAATGTATCCACTGTGCATGATTGTAGGGAGCAATGGTCAAGGGATGGTATTGCCTCAAGAAGACCAGGTTCCGGGTGACCACGTGGCACTTCTGAGAGGGAAGACCGTCGTATTCGGCGTACGCCTGTGGCTCATCGTATTGTGCCTGCGACGGAAATTTGAGCCGTAGTTTGTACCACAATGACACAACAAACTGTTAGAAATCGGTTACTTCAAGGACAGCTCGATGCAAGGCATGCATTCCACTGACTCTAAGCCATTGCCGTTTGCGACGCCAATGATGTCGAGCCAGAGCTCACTGGAGGATGAAGTGGAGATCTGTTGTGTTTTCTGGTGAAAGCATGTTCTGCTTTCGTGCCAGTGATGGCCATGTGCTGGTCAGAAGGAGGCCATGGGAACGTCTGCAATCAAACTGTCTGCGGCTTAAAAACACTGGATCTACAATCTGGAGTCATGGTCTAAGAAGCAATTTTCTATGACACCAGAAGCACTCTCCGGCTTATCCCAAGCACATTGACTGCAAATTTGTAAGTCAGTCCGGTAATTCAACCTGTAGTGCTGCCATTCAAGAAAAGCATTCAAGGGGCGTTTTTCAACAGGATAACGCGCGCCCTCATGCCGCTACTGTAACACAACGTGCTCTACTGAGTGTCGACCTGTTACCTTGACCAGCGAGATCACCAGATCTGTCTTCCATTGAGCACGTATGGGCTATCATTGGATGAGAACTCCGGTGTCATCCCCAGCCAGCACTGACCATCACAGTATTGACACAGCAAGTACAACAAGCATGGAACTCCATACGACAAAGTGACATTCGGCACCTGTATGACACTATGCATGCACGTGTGCAAGTATGCATTCAAAATTCTGGAGGTTATAGCGACTTTTAATGTAACAGCATTTCACATTTGAAATGCATTTTATTGACCTTAAATTAACCTATGATCTCGAAAATCTAATCAATTAAACATTTTAACTAGACAAATGCACTGTCCAAATTTCATTACTTTACAATAAGTTTTTCTTGGTGTTGGGATTTTTTTTCCGCCAGTGTACTTAATAGAATTTTATGTAGCGGGCAAGTGATGATGATTGCGGGCTAGTAAACTCACATGCTTACTGGTCCTTGGGACCAGTACCTTTCTTTTAATCAATTCTATCGCTTTTAGTATAAAGAAATCACCTCCATCATTAAATTTAAATAATGCCCGACTCTTTAGAAAATAGATCACACAATACCTGAATGTGATTTTGTTTCATTGATGCCATATCTTCAGAAGAGCACAAATACACAAATCAGCAAAAACAAACTCCAATTTGCAAAAGCACATACTATTTACCAAAGAAACAGCTAACTGATATTGAAAGGGGGGAAATATTATTCAGAGGAAAAGCCAACAATCTGAAAACATTCATTCATCCTCTTATCCCTTTTAATAAAACTAAGATGAAATATAATTAAGATACAAGATAATTTGGAGCTCAATTATAAGTTTCAGATAAATAATTATAGAAAAAAAAACTTTAATAAATAATAATGAAATACTTATTTATCTTGCTATCAACAATTCACAGTAAACAAAATCAATTGCCAAATAACATTATTTAAGTCAATAAACATAACATCACATTAAGTGTTGCCAACATAACACAATTGATATACATACTCTATTGTTTAGGGTCTTGTTCATCTCAAAAAACCCCTCATAGTCTTGATTCTCTGTCTGTCAGTCTTGTACTCAAAAACAATTTAAGTTACAGACTTTTTTTTTTTTTTTCTTTATTATTTTTTTTTTATATAGAGTTGAATACAGCCTGTCATACCCAAAATCATAAAAAAAGCGACATTATTTAAATTAAATGAGATTATTCTTTTTCAATTTCAAAACAATTTGAATGTCAACATATTTCACTAAGTATCCACAGTATACTGGTAGAGGATTCATCTTTCATGATTTTGGATTTGAATCTCTCCTCTGTCATTTATATAAAAATTTAATAATTATAAATTAACAAATTTGATTAAGTTTGTATTTTAAAAATAAATTGTTTTAAAAGAGATATTAAATGAAACCCTCTGAATTATTCTGCAATCACATTTACCCAATTGTTATATATTTTGTGCATAAACCAGCTTAATTTAAAAATAAAGTACACTGGTGTCCAAAATCCAGGGATGTCGCGGACGCGCTATAGCGCGTAAAATACGCAAAAAATCGGCGACGGGACGCAAAAAAAATGGCGCTTACGCGTCCCGAGGGACGCGTAATTTTCGTCAGAAGTTCGCAAAAAAGGCAAATTTCGTTTAAAAAATCTCGAAAAAACGAATAATTTTCCGCAAATTTCGTCAAAAATTTTGCGAAAAAAATGGCTAATTTTGTTACAAAATCCCGAAAAAAGGCAGATTTCTACAAAAAATTGCGAAAAAACGACATACTTCATCCAAAAATCGTGATAAACGGAAAATTTTGTCTAGAGATTCACGAAAAAACGGCAATTTTCATAAAAAATCGTGATCAAATGGCACATTTTGTCTAAAGATGGCAAAAAAGCGGCACATTTCGTCAAATGATCGCAAAAAAAGGCACATTTCATCAAAAAATCGCAAAAAAGACAAATTTCGTTAAAAAAATCGCGAAATAACGAATAATTTTCGGCAAATTTCGTTAAAGATTCGCAAAAAATGACTAATTTTGCTACAAAATCTCGAACAAAAAGCAGATTTCTTCAAAAAAATCGCGAAAAAAACACAAATTTCATCCAAAAATCGTGATAAAACGACAAATTTTGTCAAAAAATTCGCGAAAACAGCAATTTTCATCAAAAAATCGTGATAAAATAGCACATTTCATCAAAAGATCGTGAAAAACCGGCTCATTTCGTTAAAAATCGCAAAAAAAGGCAAATTTTGCCAAAATATCGCGAAAAAAAACGGCAAATTTCGTCAAAAAATCGCGAAAAAACGGCAAATTTCGTGAAAAAAATAGCTTTGAAATGCAATTTTCGTCAAAAGGGTACGAAAAAAAAGTTAATGAAAGGATAGAAATTTTCCTTTCCAAAAACTAACTTCCCTGCTTCCAAATAGTTTTTTTTTTCTTTTTGCTGCTACAAAAACAGATTTTCCTGCTTCACAATCTGTTTTTGATTGTTCTGATTATTTTGAAAAGTATTCTTTTTTTTTTTTTTTAGAAAAAATGTCTTTTTCAATAAATCAATTTTACCCCATTTTAAAAGAAATGTGAACAATAGTGATACTTGTTATCTTCTACACTCAAATAAGCATTATTTTATAATTTGTATCTTGCACATTATTTTTTAAAAAAGTAAAGTAAATATCTATTAATAGTTTTAAAAATATATTGGCTTTAATTATTTATACATTAATTAAAAAAATAATTATTGCATTTAACTTTTCTTTTGCAAATGAACAAGTTCAATTTTTGCGTCTAAAAATATGACTTATTAGTGGGGACCCACTTTTTTGAAAAAGGGACCCAGAATTTTAGAAGTCCTGGGTCCACGGGACCCAGGATTTTTCAAGTTCAGCGGCATCACTGCATAATTGGTAATTAAGTAATTATTTTTAAGTAATGAAAGAAATATGAATCGGAATGTGCTGAAAATCCAGGTGTGTAAACAAAATAGTATGCGTCGCATATTTTCGCGAAGAGTTTTCCCCGAAATCGAACAGGGGACCATCAACAAATTGAAAAAGAACGAAGATCTTTTGGATAACCCTGTCAAAACTAATGTAGCAAAAGCATTCAAACTGCACATTATGATTAATTGGCTTATTGTAATGTACTGTGTTAATTTTTACAAGGATAGCATGTATACTCGTGGAGAAATTAAGGTTTTTATAAAAACAGTCCTAAATTTTTCCAAGTTTTTTGCTCATAATTTGCAGAGTTCTTATTATAAAATAATGTTCTTTTCTGAAAATATAACAAACATCATTGTACACAATACCCTGTCATCAGAATTTAAAAATAATAAAAATTGTATGAAAAATGAGTATGTTTAGTAAATAATTTTTCATTGTGCATGCATCAACGATATCAAAATGTCATTTGCATATTGTGTTAGCTAAATGTATAGAGCAACTTCTGTAAAAGTTTCAAAAACATAGCTTGAAAGTTCTGAAAATGGTCGCCTATAGAATCAACTCAAAATCCGTTATTCCTAAAGGAAGCAAAAAAAATCAGGGTTTTTTCCTAAATATAGTTGTACGTGCAATATTGTGTAGGCACTAAACAATGGAATATGGATACAGCCCCTCATCTTTTTGCTTCATTTAGGGAATAAAGGATTTTGATCTCATTCTATCAACGATAATTTTCAGAATTTTTAAGCTATGTTTTTGAGACTTTCACAAAAGTTGCTCTATACATTTAACTAACATAATATGCAAATGAAATTTTAATAGCGTTCACGCATGCGCAGTAAAAAATTATTTAGTAAACCTGCTCATTTGTCATACAATTTTTATTATTTTTTAATTCTGATGACAGGGCATTGTGTGCAATGATGTTTGTCATTTTTTCAAAAAAGAACATTATTTTATATTAAGAACTCTGCAAATTATAAGCAAAAAACTTAGGACTGTTTTTATAAAAACCTTAATTTCTCTACGAGTATACATGCTATCCTTGTAAAAATTAACACAATACATTACAATAAGCCAATTAATCATAATGTGCAGTTTGAACGCTTTTGCTACATTAGTTTTGACAGGGTTATCCAAAAGATCTTCGTTCTTTTTCAATTTGTTGACGGTCCCCTGTTTGATTTCGGGGAAAACTCTTCGCGAAAATATGTGACACGTACTATTTTGTTTACACACCTGGAGTTTCAGCACATTCCGATTCATATTTCTTTCATTACTTAAAAATAATTACTTAATTACCAATTATGCTTAAATTTTGGACACCAGTGTATATGAGTTAATCGCACTTTCTTTCCTTTCTCTAATATTTTCAAAAAAAAAAAAAAAAAGTTTGGAATTTCTTATTTATGAAACAGAATGTGATAAAATATTTTCAAATTAGAAAATTGAAACATAAAAAAGTGCATGATAAGACAATATATCTGGAAAAAACAATATTGATGGAATATGAAAAACTATTATGTGAATACCCACTAAAAAAGAAAATTATTTTAATGGCTCCAAAATGACATTTGTAATTGCACTGTAGTTTGCTTATTGTGGTTAAAAGAAAGTAGTATTAATTAAATATAAGGAGGAACAGTGGTATTTGAACAACTGCATAGTGATCACATACAAAAATCTACTCAATATCAAATGTTTACCAAATACTTTATTAATAATTAAATTGAGGTTCCATGAAATCAGGACACTGTAATATAAGTGTGTTTGTTCTCACATCATGCTTATCCATTACTGGCAGTGACCCCAATAAAAATATTACTGAGCTTAAAACATCAATTTTTTCAAGAAATGTGCTTGATTTTGAGAATAATATTAAATCAGAGTTCAGAAAAATGAAAATACTGGGAGGTTACATGATAATAATGTAGCCAATAAGCTTTTACTACAAAATTATTACATGATTTCGGTTTTGCCTCTAGTTAGTTTTCTCTTTAAACCTGGAACTTGAAAGTGATTAAAATGTAATAACAATACAAACTAGTTAAAATTACTTGATAAATATATACTACTTGTATTTGTTGATTGAAATATCAAAATTATTTTGTTGTTTAAAGTGTTCAACAAAAAATTCTCAGGAGTAAAGTACGCCGAATATACTTACAATGCTGAGAGGATGTATCCCCAACTTTAGTTAAAATTCGTCCAGTTCTAAGATCAGAGAAAGCCCAATGTTCATCTGTGGATGTACTTAGTAGATAATCACCAGTAGCATGCAAACTAAGTCCAGTAACACCACCCTCATGAGCTCTTATAGCTTGAATTGTTTGTGAAGTTGGGACGTGCCAAATTCTTATAACTGAATCTGGTGATGCAGTGATTACAGTATCCTAAAGAAAAAGAATAAAATAAATGATAAAAACTTTAATATAGAAATTTACGGGGAGGAAAAACATCTTCTATATGTGTACACACAGAAATTCCTTACATCTGTGGGTTTTGATTATTTGTAAAATAAAAAATTATTAACATTTCAACATTTCCAAGCACTTAATTTGGTTACTTGCAATTTTTATTCTATAAGAGTATTTTTTAATGAGTAAATTTGCTTTGTTTTACTTATTCCATAAACTATTTGACACTAGACAGCTCCATTGTACTGTACAGCCTAAGTTTTGAGAATGTGAATTCTCATATTGAGGCAAAATATAGATCAGTATTTGCAAGAAACTCAAAAACACTACTTGATAGGGGGGAAAAAAATCTAAATTTTCCAAAATTTAAAATATTTAATTTTTTTTTTTTTTTTTTTTTTTTTTTTTTTTTTTTTTAAATGTATAGGGAATCGCACTAGAAATTGAAGAAGCACTGTTTAAAGTTGCACTTTCACGAAAAAGTATAATAATCATAGTTTTCATCAGGATTATGATATTTATGATATACTATTGATAAGGATTTTTTGATATTGTTATCATGATTTATATTTTATATCAATTTTATTGATGTATCGCCCAGCCCTATAAGTCAGTAACTTTTAACTTTCCCTCTCAAAGGTTAAACCTATGTGCAAAGAACACATTTGCATATTTATAAGAAATATCTTCTCAGGAAATTAATATTTTTAGCTTATTTTTCTCATCTACAAGGATGTCTTTCTTTTTTTACTTGTCAAAATATTTTTAAATATATACATTTAATTTTATGTAAAACATTAGAATCCTAGTTTGTTAGCTTTCAATATGTAAATTATTAAATTAAGTATAAAATTTAGAAATATTTTGAGAATTCAGAAAAAAAGAAACATCAATTAATAATTAAAGAATGAGTACAAAAAGGGGGAAAAAAGTTTAAAATATTAATTTTCCAAAAAGATATTTTAAATATATAAATACAATTATGCATTCTATGTCCATGTCCATAGGTTTAAAATTAGCGAAGGGAATTCATAAACTAATTAACAGCCATAACATGAAAATTATATCTTATAGTGCTGACATGAAAATATATCTCAGAAATCTATAGATTGCAAATGCTTATGAATTTCCATAACCTTAGCTTAAAAAATAAAATCTAATTTTGAAATGAATGCAAAATATAGCAATAAATATAACAATAAGTATAAGAAGAAAATCACAGAGTAAACATTTCCCCAAAACCTTCTAAAGATGACCAAAGACATACAATGCTTCTGAAATGCTGCAAGCAATTGTTATACATTAAATATGATGATTAAGGATAAAATAAAAATCAAACTCAAATCATTAAATTGGCCAAAAAAAAAAAAAAAAAAAAAAAAAAAGAATAGTATTATTTAAAAATAAAACCGTAATAAGATTTATTTATATATATATATATATATATATATATATATATTTTTACGTGATTTTATAAAAGCGAAGCTATTGTAGAAATATTTATAAATTAACTACTGCTAAAAAGAATATTTTCACACAAATTGATAAATGAATATTTAAGTCAGCTAATAGATTAAACAGGAAGAAGAAATACTCTGCCACTATTTTTCAAAAATTTGAAATAAAATGTGATAAAAGCAAAAAATTGCATTAATTTAATTACAGTACATGGTTGTTCTAGTATTCAAAGAAGTATTTTATCAATGCACTTTAAAAGAATTATGAACTTGACCATGTTAATTAAAAAAAAAATACTAATAAAAAGGGCGAGGAGTGAATAAAGAAGCTTGTGCTCAAGAAAAAAGTGATTGTATTGTCAAATTTTCAAGATATATAAATAAATTCTCAGAAGCAGGCTTGGCTGATGAGAAAATATTCTACCAGCCAATATTACTGATAAGCTGGTCCAGCCACAAACCAGTGACAAATAAATTATCCAAAAAAGTAGTTTTTGTGAGAAGACAAGCAATGTTATTTATATAAAAAAAGCATGCTTATTGCATAACGATATTTTATTTAAAATTAATTTAAAAAAATCATGCTTTATTTGCAGAGTGTCTTATAGAATTATCAGTCTTTTTTTCTACTATAACTTCACTGCATATATGATCATTTTCCAGGAAGAAAACATCTTTCTTTGAGTACAAAATGTTGCTTTCTGTGAGATTCATTACTGAAAATCAGTATTAACAATTAACATGTTATACTAATTAAGATTATGAATATTATCTACATCAACAATATTTTGGTTATCTTTTCAGTGATGGAACAGTATGAACTTAATTTTGGAATGGTAAAAAGACATTTTGGGGCAGCAAAATTATTTTTTAGTTTTGAAGGAAAATAGTCTGTTCAAAAAATCATAACAATAAAAGATACATGCAATTAATAATTATTTTAGACAAATTAAGAGTTATGATATTTGGCATGACATTACAATTTATTTAAAAACTTTTATTAGAAAATTAATATGTAATCTATAAAGTAATTAGAAAATAATCTTGATGTTAATGGCTCAAAAGATAGAATATGTATAGATGCATAAAAAGCTGCAAGAACTTTTTTTTTTTTTTTTTTTTTTTTTTTTTTTAAAGCAACAACACTTAACAACAACTAAAACCCTCCCATAAATAAGCTGGAATTAATTGGGTTGAAAATATATGTAGCATGAGTGTAAGTGGCTCAGTGTGTTATTCAAGAAGGAAAAGAAGTGGAACCTGAATGGTCCTGATAGTTGCAATTGTTACTGCATGTTCTCAGGAAATGACTGCATACTTTCTTCAATAGATGACAAAGGTTTAGAACTCTGATGATTTGGGGATTGAAGGAGGGGGGATATGATTGGCTTTAATGTCCAAATCTCTTTGACATTAATCTACTTCAAACAAACTTTTAAAAAATAAAAAGAGGGACCAGCATAACATCTACTTATAATTCATGACACCTTATGTTGTCTTGAGTGGAGATTTCAGAATGAGAATGTTTTATTTACAACTCATATAGTATGAAATAAGGGCTTTCAAACAAAATCACAACATTTTAAATTGGACAGGTTTAAACCTAACTGAGAACATTTGGAATAACTTAATTCATGAAGTGTATAAGAATGAAAAGGATTATTCAATATAAAAATATCTACATTACTAAATGGTCAAACCTATAGGTAAGTAAAAATACATTGATACATAACATTGCAAAAACTGTAAATAGTTTGTAATTGCACTTTTTAGAATTTCATTCCAACTCCCATGCAATACTTTGGCCCATAAAAATTTAGAATCATGTTTAAGACAAATAAACACATATAAATTAGCAATAAATTTGAATGATTTTACATGACATTAAGTCAGACAAATGAGAAATCATGTCTATTTCCTATTTGTCTAGTTTTAATTATCCTCAAAAGTATGTAAACTTGAAAGTCTTACATTCATCTCGAAAAGTTTTTACATATTTGGTCATTCATCTTGATGACACCGATGTAGTCATAAGATAGCCACAAGGTATGTGTGATATGCAGAAGGTGTACTAAAGACTCATGAATGGCCATAGTATACAATATAGCTTTATTTGTTAAATATAGGTTATATCGAACATGAAAAATCTAGAAGGTATATGACATATATCTCCATATACCTTCCATTACATTTATGTTGAATAAAACGATTCATGTGCCTACTTTCTTGATATTCCAAGTTAACAAACAAATTTGACTCCCTTGACAAAAAGACTCCAAATTCAATCTTTTTGCCTGATACAGAAAATTTCCTTTTCTTTTCAGTAAAGTTTAGTTCAAAATTGGTGCCGAGATTTTTAAACTTTTCATGATTTTTAATTATTTATTTATTTTTATGTCTCTATTTTGCCAAAAATAAGAAGTTTGTTTTTAATCAACCAATTTTTTTTATTTGATACCTTATCCTTCTATGTAGAATAGATTTTTAGGAACAGGTTAGAAACAAAACTAGTAGTTGGGCAATAATGGATATGCATAACATAATATGAAAATAAAACATGTATAAACTATTTATAAAATGCAACGCAATACCAAAACAAAATTGAAACATATACCTGAATATTTTTAACATACATAGTAATCATCTATTACTGAATTCTGGTGAACCAATTTCGACAAATTATATGAAACGCCAAATTACTCAAATAGTACTGAATTGCGCAAAAGAAACATCTTTATAACTCCAAGAATAATATTCATATTAACTAAAAATTTACTGTGTCGGATTAAGCATCTCATTTCCAATTAAAATATATATTTGAATTAAAATTTGAATGAAATATAGGATCATGAAAAATCAAAGAATGTGGAAAACAGGATTACGGGCAGGATTACATCCTGGCAAATAATCATCCGATCAATTTCGTTCTTATTGCAAAATTTGTGTTATTTTATTGTCTTTTACATTCTCCTCTTAAAATAAAAAATAAAAATTGAAAATTGTTATATACTTTTCATCAGAATGAATATTTTGAGAGTCCGAAAAAAATAGATCCAGATATTGAAGTTACTGATATTAAGTAGGATTCATCCCATTCTTACATACTAAGTGCATACAAAATTTCAAATCTCTACCTCAATTTGTTCGAGAGATAGAGCGTTTACAGATACACATACAGACAGACAGATTTTTTTTTTTTTTTTCCCGGAATCTCCTGTGTCTAAAACATGTAAATCCATCAAAGAAAAAATTTTTGATTTTCGAACGATTGCAAGACTTGCATATACTGTGCATGATGGGTAGTAAAAATCAAAACATTTTAAAGTTTTTTATTTATTTATTTATTTATTTTTTTTTTTAATTAATTGTTGTGGAAAGAAACGTTAGAGATTATTTTTCCTCTGAAAAGAATGAAGGGAAGAGGAGAAAAATTCCAATACCAGTTACCTTTGACAATACATTGACATAATACATTTTTTTTTATTTAACAGGCATGAAAGTGAGAAATGAGAAAAAAGGTGGAAAAATTTCTTCATCTACATAGTCGCACCAAACTTGTTTAATTTAAGCATAATTTTAATAGCTACATATACAATCAAATTAAATGTAACTGCACATATTACTGTTTTTTTTTCTTCATAATTTAGAAATTATTAACAATACCCTTTGCTTCAGACATTCATCACAGAAATTACCCAAAAGTTTTGTATAAATGGTACAAAATATTCTATTCCAAAAACACTTCCTTCCACTTTGAATTTTTAAAGTCTAAAAGAAAATTCATTCTCAAGACATTTTGAACATCTTCATTTACATTACTTTCAGATGCTTACATGATATCAGTTCATTTTTCATTTTGTCTTTTTGTCACAAGAATTCCAGAACAAACTCCAAGGGTTTGAATAGACAAAATGTCAGGTAATTTTTTAAGCACTTCCCCCTCCACCTAATAGCCTTCTAAAATTTTCTTTGCATTTTAGCATTAATCCAGAGAATGTCCAAAATTGCTTTAAAAAAGGTGGAATTCCTCCTTTAGGAGGAACTCTTTCATGCCTGATTTAACCAAGTGGAAAAAACAAGATTCATTAAGATAACTCAACTAGTGAGGCGAGAAATTTTTAAAATAATACTGGGAAATAATATGATAAATATGCAGAAATACCTCTGGAGAATAATGCCTGGATTCAATGCTAATTTTAAATATATTTAAAGTTATTATAATACAATATGAATTAGTTAGTGCTTACATAAATGTACTGCATGCTACAGAATGGAAAATTATGCAGATATTACATTTGATAGAACAAAAAACACTCATAAAATAGATTTGTAATAATCACTGTCACCAAATAACAAGCTGCAATTTGCTTATTGACCTAGCCTTTTATATGATATAATGCATTTTTCAGCAACACGTGATATTCTGCCCAGTTGGTGAATGATGAATAGATACTATGTATTGCTCAATTTTTTTTTTTTTTTTTTCCCCTTCATTAAATTCTTCTATTACAGTTTGTTCCTTTTGTGATTAATTCTTCCTTATTTCAATTTTATTTGGTGTAATCCATATATTGAAGTGTTTAAAACTGCCAATATATTCAGATTTCCTAATGGTTCTATTTTCTAGTAAGTTTTATATAAATATATATTTTACTATAACAATTAATGTATATTATTATTAAATGCCATCTTCATTTAACAATTAAGTTATTGTTATACAAACTCATGAGATAAATTTTGTTTCAAAGGTATTCTATATATATATATATATATATACATAAACAAGAACAAATACTATGATACTGCACAAAAACTCATAATTAAAAAGAAAATTTATACCAGAGGTGTATAATTCTCATAAAATATCAAAGGAACTGTTTTTAAAAAACTTAAGTTATTATCTTAAAATAATTTTAAAATACCTCTTCAGGATGATAAATGACAGAGGTAACTTTCTTGGTATGTCCTTTAAGAATAGTAATGACCTGTTCTGTGTCCTTATTAAAAATAGCAGCATTTTTATCATTTCCACCAGTAAGAATTTTACTTGTGTCAGAAGGACAGACATCCATTGCCAAAATACCAGGCACACTGGCACTGTGAATACCCTAGATTAAAGATGGGACAAAATCAATGAGGCATAGTATAAATTCTGAAAAATAAGATGAAAACTGTAGTTAATGCAAACACAAAAAATGATTAAAACACTATTATTTTAATCAAATAGATTTTTTCAGGAAAACTTCTGGATTATTTAAAAAAAAATGCATAAAAATTTATGATTTGCATATTTTTTTTCTTTCTGATTTAAATCAGACAACAAACACCTAATTACATAACAATATTTATAAATCTAAGCTTTCATGTTCAGAACTTACAGCATTCTTAGGTATTAAAATATATATGGAAGACAAAATTAGAATAAAGCAAAGAATTTTTTGTTTACAATAATCTTTTTAAGTCTTTGGATGACAAAGAATGAATCAAGCTAAAAAGCCACGGTCATGTTTTTGTGAAATTATAAAGTTTTCCTTGTATTTGTGAAAATTCTAGACATAATTTGTGATTTTTAAACTATCGATACATTTTCAGGTATCCTTATATTCTTCACATATGAAAAAGCTAAGCTAAAATGCTTACCAATTGCAAACCAAGCTTGTTTGAGAATTAAACACCGAGAGTTTTGTGTTAGGCTGAACACATGGCCGGGATGTACCATGCATGTACTTCGGGGTCCAAAGTCAAGAAACAGTAATGGGCACTGTCAGCACAGATTCTTCATAGATTGTAATGTCAAGTTTTTTTTTTTTTTTTTTTTTTTTTTTTTTTTTTTTTTTTTTTTGTAACATTTTTTAGATTTTTGTGATCAATAATTTGTTCTCTGAATTTTAAAATATTAGTAGGTTAATAACTCATTTTTTATGTATGCATTTATGAGACAAATCCTGCATACCTAATCATATGACAATTTTTCTATACCATCCAATGGTTTACCATAAACAACGATGATATGATGGCACTTGATAGACTAATTCAACAACCTTTTTTGCATCATTATAAATAAAATGTATTGAATTTCAATTTATTATTTTTTTCCCCTTGAATAACTGTATATTTGATGCTATGGTCAATTTTATTGCTACAAAAAATTTAAATCCAGCAAGTTTTGAGATATTTATGATACAATTTAATCTAGATTTAAACTAGACAAAACTTATCTTTTAAAGATAAATTTTGCGAAAAACATAATTAAAAAGATTTATGTTGCAATACATTAGGAATGAACTAAAATTTAGTCATACATCAGGTCATTAAATATAAAATGTCTAATTTAATAACAGACTTTTTTAAATTCAGAATTTACATCCTGAAATTTTGAATAGTAATTTTTTTATTTGTAGAATATCTAATATCTTACAAAGTAAAAATAACAATTAAAAGTTTATAGACAAAATTTGGAATTTCTAAAAAAAGAGGCTTTTAAATCAGGTGTGTTTATACATTATGATTAAATAATTTAAATGCATTTCCCATCACATATTTCTAGATGCTGTAACTAATGCTTAGTTTCTACACATTCAGGCAAAAAATATGATTGTTAAGCTGCCCAAGAAAACATTTTTTGAATACATTCTAAAATTTCCACACTATATCGTCTATATACTGTAGTACTAAGCAGCCAGATGAAGTGAAACAAGAAATTGAGTGGCATCTCACAAGGAAAAATATGAATATCAGCACATGGACATGTTAATGGTGCATTCTTTTTTCATGTTCTATGGGCTTGATTACCAGGAGATTTGGCTCAAACACTTCTGGTACATGTTGCTTTAGATAGCAGGGACTCAAATCCTAGATTTATTTGGAAAGAGAATTGATGGGAGCACACTAGATGTTGTGGAAGACAATGGGGACACTAAAACTAAGTTTGTTCAAAAGATATAAAATCATACAAACTTCAGTTTAGTTTAAGGTTATTTTAACAGGCACTGGGCAATGTTAGCTAATTGTTATAAAGAAATAATAAATAAAGCAAAGAAAGTTTAAAAAAAAAGAAAAATAAAGTGTAGTATTTTGTGAAATAAATATTTCACAAAATTAATTTTTAATTTTGTGACCTAAGGAGAGAAAGGGGTACAAAAGGACAGAACCAGAATTTTTATGAGATTGAATTATTTATCACTAGCTGACCCGCCCGGCGTTGCCCGGGTTCGTATTAACAATATTAAACGAACTTGGAATTTGTATGATTTTATCTTTAACTCGAAACATGCAGAAATACATTGTCTGAAATACGTGGCCACTGACTGTGTCAAAATCGGTTTAAAAAACAGCTAATGTTAAGTTCTAAAAATATTCAAAATGAGCGATGAGAAATGTGGGAGGGAATATGCATCCAACGACTGCCTGATTTTCGTGTTAAAATGTTGATATTTATCAAAAATCACTGTTAAGTCATGTAACTAATTATTTTTTTTTTTCACATAGAAATCCCAAGTGAAATATTTTGAATTTCAAACTAATTATATCACTCTTAAATCCGACTATACTGTAAAGGCGTTTTCCTTTAAATATTAGTTAATAATTGTTTTCCCCCCTTAGTTAACATTACAATATTCCCTTAAATGGAAACTTTAGTTAATAAGCTAGATTTTTAATCCCTTTCATTCTTTTCAGTTACTAACGGCCATTTTTCCTTTAAAATATGACTTCACTTATCTCTAATTCTTTCTTTAAAGCCACAACATATACCTGTTTGTTCATGTAACTGTAAGAATTTTCCCATAGCAACAACCATTTAAAGAGTTATTTCTAGCCTGTATTTATTCATAGTTAAACGCTACTCGCTTAAGAAGCAGATGCGCTAAGTTTGTCTTTTATTTTATTTCATTTGAATTCATTTTCTTTCTGAGCCCGTGAGACTCTTGTTAACCCTATGTAAAGAATTCAATCCTTGTGGTTTTCCGGGCCATATGCTGTCTTTTATCATTTGGCGTTAATCATTTCAAATTATGCACTTTGGTTTCTATCATTGAATGTCTATGTAACGGAAACTCTCCACGTGCCTTCTCTCATCGCAATTTGTGCGTATCAGTCGTTTTTGGCTATTTTTATGTACATGTATCCCGCCAACACTTGACGATGTGAAAAATGTATTTGCCACCACTCCTTCTCTGCAACAGCTAGCGATCGGACATCGGACCTATCTCTGCGAGGGTCCCTCTCTGGCACGGCAACCATTCTTGTAACTGTGAAAGTAATAAAAACTTGTCTGTAGTAAACAGCCTCCTGTGTTGCCTTTCTCATTATTCATGGATTATCTACGAACTTGGGATTGAAACTACAATTACGATTTAACAACGCAAACTTCCTATACGATGTTGAAACCGTCCTCATATATACCATGAATGAAATCGATACTCGCTCGTAGCTAAAGTGTTGGTATGTAGTATTATAATTTCAGAGTCATTTAACAAAATTAAGTGTTATTTTTAATCAAATCATGCATAATTAAATTCCTAACCGTAAACTTTTTTACCGTAACCATAATCTGCCTGTAACCTAACTTTGACTTAACAGTACCTTATCGTAAATTAAATATAACAGAAATGTAACCTAGCCTTCACTTTATTGTAACATATTCTTATTGTAACCATAACATAAATGCAATTTTACTTTAACCTAGCTTTAACTTAACAGTGACCTAACTGTAACCTAACGGGATATTAAATATAATCAAAGACATACCGTAATGTAATCGCAACCTAAATGTTACCAAACCATATATGGGTTTCATGTCCATGGAAATTATTTTGTCTTGTTCGGATCTGGTTATGATTCATTAGAACATTTTTGTCGGGTTCAGATTTTAGGTATTTTTTGATATTGAGTTATAATGTTCGGGTCGTATTCATGTCCATGAAAATTATTTTGCCTTGCTCAGATACAATTATGGTTCTTTGGAATATTTTTGTCGGGAACAGATTTGTTTCAATTCAGATTTCGGCTTTTTCTTCAAATGAAATTTTTGGGTTCAGGTTTTCTTGCGTGTTCACGGAAATTATGCTGCCTTGTTCGAATAAGAACATGCTTCACTGGAATATTTTTTTTCAAGTTCAGATTTGGTTCAGTTCAGATTTCGTGATTTTTTTCACAGAATTTTTTTAGGTTCAGATTCAGTTCAGGTGAATGGAAATTTTTTGTCTTATTCAGATCCGGTTACGATTCTTTGGAATATTTTTTATCAGGTTCTGATTTGGTTCGATTCAAATTTCAGGTATTTTTTCAAATAGAATTTTTAGGTTCGGATCTCGTTCATGTCCACGGAAATTATTTTGTTATACTCGAATCCAGTTATGATTCTTTCGAATATTTTGGTCGAATTTAGATGTGGTTTGTGTCAAATTTCAGTTTTTTTCAAATCGAATATTTTAGGTTCGAGTTGGGTTTATGTCCATAGAAATTATTTCGTCTTGCTTGGATTGGGTTATAGTTCTTTGGAATATTTTTGTCAGGTCCAGATTTGGTTCAATTCAGATTTCGAGTTTTTTCTTCAAATATAACTGTTGAGTTCGGGTCTTCTTGCATGTTCACGGAAATAATTCTGTCTTGTTCGAATAAGGACATGCTTCAATGGAATATTTCTGCCAAGTTCAGATTTCGTTCAGTTCACGATTTTTTCAAAGAAATTTTTTGGGTTCGGATTGTGTTCATGTCCATTGAAATATTTTGTCTTGTTTGGATCCAGTTGCGTTTGTTTGAAATAGTTTTGTCAGATTCAGATTTGGTTCGATTTAAATTTCAGGTATTTTTTTGAATGGGAGTTTTAGGTTCGTATCGGGTTCATGTCCACGGAAATTATTTTGTCTTACTCGAATCCGGTTATGGTTCTTTCGAATACTTTGGTCAGATTTAGATGTGGTTTAGGTCAAATTTCAGGATTTTTTAAATGTAATTTTTTAGGTTCGAGTCGGGTTTATGATCATGGAAAGTATTTTGTATTGCTGGGATCGGGTAATAGTTTTCTGGAATATTTTTATCGGTTTCAGATTTCGTTCGAGTCATATTTCGGGTTTTTTTAAAGAAAATATTTAGGTTCGGGTCAGATTTCATGCCCACGAAAATTATTTTTCCTTGTTTGAATCGGGTTATGCTTCATTTGAACATTTTTGCGGGATTCAGATTTGGTTCGGGTCAGTTATCAAATCCATAGTTTTTCCCAAACAGAATTTTTAGGTCAGGGTCGGGTTTATACTCACGGAAATTTTGTGTATCACGGATCGGAGTGTCGTCTGTTTTTTTTTTTTTTTTTTTCTGGCTGGAATCGGGTAATGTTTAAATTAGTCTAAACATTAAGGTTATAATCAGTTTTGCTACTATTCTTTTTATGGCTATTTCTGATAGATAATTTACTTAGCTATTTGATAATTTATTATGGTGAATGAATCGTTTGCGGATACAAACAATTGTACGCCAAACAGTTATTTTATTTTTGTTTTAAAAACAAATTAAAGCCATATTACAATTTTAATTTGAACAGAACACATTTAAATTTAATCAATGATTAAAAAAATAAACTCATAGAAAAGTGTTGTGTAATGTTTTTTATTGCAACACAGCAAGATTAGATCAATCATAGGCAAGAATTATTTGATTATTTTTATCATATGACTTTGAAATATCAATATAGAAGCATCATTTAAGACTTTGCTTGAAAAATCAACATTCTTTCGTTAATGTCTTAAAATCGTCTGCACTCTGAAATCTAGATTTTAGATTAATATTATTATTTAAGTGTTCATGCATGATTTTAAAAGAATCTTTTCATCACTATATTTTATATATTGACATGGAATTATAAATAAGTTGTTAAATCATAAACATTTTTCATCTACATTATAAAGTATTAAAAATTTCTGAAAAAAAAAGAGAAAACTTTTAGTAATAAAATTTTTTACTTCAAATCATATGTTTTCAATATTTTATTTAATTTTGTTTTGACATTTAATTATTTTTAATTTTCCAATTTCAATTATTTTAAAAGCAAACATTTATTTTAATAAATAATATAATAGAAAAAAAACATTTAAAAAATTACGATTTCTTCGTAAAATATGCTTTAGCTGTAATTCATTTTTTCCAATCCGTCTTATTAATACAAAATTCCTTCCTCGTGCTTTATTTTGAGACATTAAAATTTCAGCGATAAATGGTTTCCTCTTGCAAACCTTTCTTTTTTTCGTTTTACTTCGCCACCACCTATCTTTTTCCTCCATGGCGTACAGCAGATGTGATTTTAAAAAAAAAACCTCATTTAAACTGACAGTTTGCCAGTCTATGAATTTTAAAGGTCAGTCTCAGTTTTTAAAATTATTTCTGCGTAAATTTTATGCAACCAATCAACCATAAGAGAATAAAAAGGAAAAAAGCTAAAAAAAAGCGATTTTTTATGAGAGTGAGGTTTGGAATTTAATTAATTACTCAGTTAATAAATAGAATTTTGAAATTCTGAGCGTCAGGTGCATCAGGAGAGATATTGGGCTACTCTCAGAAAAATTTTGAGCTTCGTACGTACCGTAGTTTTCGCTAATTATTGCAGACACACACACACACACACACACACACACACAGAGCGATTTGTTATTTTATTAATATAGATTAATGTTAAATATTTATAACTAAAACTGAAGAAAATTAGAACTAGACAGTTGAGCTAAGGGTGGGAGCAGTAATTTCAGATTGTTAATTATTGCTACAATTACAGTAAAGTAATAAATACAGAAAAAAAAAAAAAGAAGAACAGAGCCTTTTAAAGATTTCAAACTTTATTAGTAAGGGAAGAGAAAAAGGAGAAACAGATTTTATTTTCTTTTTTTTTTTTTTTTTTTTTTTTTTTGAGGTGAGGGATAGGAGTTTAAGAGAAGACTGATTATTTACCTTACCAAAGATTTACAAATAGGATAGAACATATTTCATATTTAAGAGTTTAACATTATATTTACAAGTTATAAAGATTATAAAATTTGTAAACTTTGAAAGAGGAGGCAAGGAGAGAAAACATCAATTTTGAATGGCAGTGGGGGGAGGAGGATTATACGATTGATTATTCACTATTACATTAAAGTAATAGATAGAGAGGAAAAGTTAAGAAACAATATTGTAATATCATTTTTAAAGATTTTAAATTTGGTAAACTAAGAGATTGGAAGGAAAGAAAATAAAACATTTTTTTAAAAATTTAATTTAATATTTTTAAATATTTAAAAATACACCAAAAATTAAATGAAAGAGTGGTTTAAATTTTGTATAAATCAAAGTATAAAGCATTTAAAAAATAAAAATAAAGGCAAAAAATATATTTAAAATTCTATTTCAGTGGTATTTTAAGAAATGTTTGGATCGATCCCAAACATACTTCAGGGATTTAAATATAAGAAGGCAAGTTCACTGTAAGATACATTTGTAACATATATACACTAGCACACCAAAATAATAAACTTACAGGATGGGAAGCAAGAGTTTGAAATTGTCGTATTTGCTCTGGTTTTGCCAGTTCTTCAGGAACAGATTTTCCTCTTTTCTTTCGCTCACTGGTAAGAAGTGTAGCTTTATCTTGAAGCTTGATAAACAGATATAGCATTATAAATAAGTGAAAAATGCAATTAATAATCATACAAAGAGTGAAAAAGGAAAAAATATAAAGCAATCTATAAAAAGTAAACCCAATACAGCAGTGAATATAAATTGTTCATAGAATTGTCTACAGACAATGAAATTGAATTAATTTTTCATGCCAAAGTTTTATTTTATCATTTGAGCATTTCCAGTTCTTTACTTATAAAATAAACTCTGGATTTTATCAAATGAAAAAGACTAGAGATATGAAAAAATAGACTTTTTACAAAGGTATATTCATTTAATTATACAATTTTGTATCAATCATATAATTTTGTATTAGAACGTTGACACTATTTATGAGAAGCATGTATTAATATTTATTAATATAATATAATTAAGTATTTTCTATTTATTGCAGAAGAGAAAAAAATGTCTTTTTGCCAATAATATTTTATTTTAGTGTCACTATAATATTTTACATGCTTAAAATAAAGTATTCCAACATCTGAGTAAATATTTTTCACATTGAAGTTGTTGAAACACAAAGTGTTGAAATAATACTAGATAGTAATACTTCCAAATATTTATTTATTTATTTATTTTATTTTTTAAGAGACTATCTACTAATTACTGTTTAAATATTGTCATGCAAACAAACAAACAAACGAACAAAAAAAAGCAGATGCGTTTTAAAATGAAATTATGGATTTCAAGAATTTATTTTATAAAAACAGTATAGGAATGCAATACATTCTACACATCACTGGATAAAGGAAAGTAGGAAAATTGATCTATGGAACATTATGTTCATTGACACAATATCTCTTTGTAATGCAGTAAAGATAAAAATGATAGTTCATACATGTGATAACTGATCATTAGTTACTGAATTCATGGCTTCTGCAACTTCATTTCACAAACCTTGAAAATTAAAAGCATAGATAGTAGGAAGAAATCAGTAATCAAGGATCAGTTAAACTTGTGTGAGTATAAGAAATAAACAAGGTTGTAATGTTTTCCATAGTACAAAGCATGCTTTTGTCAAATTAATGCATTCCCAAAGACCTCTTTTAATACTCTATAAACAATGTAGGAAAACTGGAAGGTAAAAGCTATAAGAAATTAAAATCACTTTTTGACCTGTAAGTTAAAATGGTAAATCAAGGATTTTTTTTTAGTATTTTTTTACTTGATAAACATATTTTTCAGCATACAGTAATATTTTAGGGTGTCAAAATGCAAAGAATATTCGAGGAGTGACATACAAGGCTTAATTTGTGCTGGAACCCATCAGAGTTCAGCTCCAGTACTTCTCTATTTTAAGTAGATATTTAAATGATGGCTGGAATTACCAGAGCTCATAATAAAGGGCAAAATTAGCACTAGCCACCGGCCACAGGGCCAATAAATGATAAACAGTGGCCAGTGAAAAATTGTCTATCAGCGGCCACCATATGGCCACTTTTTTACAAGGTGATAATATATTTTACTTACATTTTATCAACAATTCTACTTTTTTGGGTTCCAGTATATTTATATTAACATATTTATTTGTGCTATTCAGTCTTACATTAATACTTATAGAAATTTTAACTGCTTAGTACTTTTAAATAAAAAAGTGGCCACTAGTTTAAACATCGTGGCCATTTGAAAAATTAGTCTTACTGGCCAGTGGCCACTAAAGAAATTTCCCAATTTTGCCCTATAGCTCATAAATACAGGGCTCTAGAGCCTAGTGCAATAGTGATTTAGTAAAAAAACAGATTTTAAATTACAATTTTCTTTCTCTCCCATTTCTAAGTTTCTGCATTCTTTTCTATCAAAGCATTTATATGCATAAGATTTTCAGAATAATTTTCTTATAAATATTTTTGCTAGTTCTTCGTTCATTATATATGTCATTATATAGCTGCAAATAATTCCTTTTTTTGGTTAACATTATTTCTGAGTCAAAATTATTATTACCTTATTTAACTGCAGAATTCTGCAATTAATGAGCACTAAAACTAGGCAAAGATTTCTATTTGGAAGAAGTGATAAAGTGGAATAGTTAATAATTAAGTATATGCAGGTAGATATTAGATGCAGAGATTAAAAATTAAAGAAAAAAAAAAAGATGCTTTATTATTTGCAACTAATGTGAAATATAAATATACAAATTGAAATGGAGATGAGGGGATGGGGGGTGGGATATGCACTCCATGGGTTTTGTACAGCAGAATATTAGGGCTCTGGTACATTTTTTTTCCTCTTGAGAAATTAAGCCCTAGTGACAGATACACAATAAATAAAATCAGATATCCAAAGATTGTGATTTACAGCTGTGACAAAAGAAAAAAAATACTATCAATTATTTGGAATGTTTTGGAAAATCATGTACATCAACAGAATTGTTGTACAAAACCTAATATTAAACACATTAAATTTTTTTTCTTTATTTCTTATTTTCGTGATAATATATCGTCTGTCTTACTATTCAAAAAGCTAGAAATGCCATACTGTTTAAAAGTTTTAATTATCACTTCCAATTTTAAACCCAGCTATTCTGCATTTTAAAAAAGTATTTTTCTTATCTTTCGATGATTTTTTTTAAATACGACTTTTTGCCTAAAACTTTTATCTCCTTAAAAAAGCATCATTTCAAGCAGAAGTGACATATTGTTGATTTATTCACTAAATATATCCATAATATGCATTTTGGCATAAAAATTTCAGGTCAACTTATACATCAGAAAATGCAGTAATATCAGAACTGCCAAAATTTAGATTTAAAAATTAATAGCAAGTTTCTACAGCTTTAATATCATACCATTTTTCAGCATGTGTGGTGGTGGTAAAACAGAGATAGAAAAAAATATTTAATAAACACATATTGAGTAAATTGACTATAGTATAGTTTTGATCCTGCTAATTTTATAAATTTCATTTTATAAACAATGGATAACAACTCAACTTTCAGAATATTGCTTTTTATAAGAAATAAGTTTTGTGAAAAATAAGCAATCTTTCTAAAGTTAAAAAAATAATTATCTTCCAATATTACTGGCTCATTAAAATATGCATTAAAAATATGTAGTTACTATAAAAAAAAAAAAAAAATACATATATATATATATATATATATATATATAGTAAAGAGAAAATCATTACTTTTTGAATAACTTCAGGTGTCATTCCAGCTTCTTCCATAGGCTGATCAGCAACACCAGCAGCTTCTGCACCATACTGCTGTGGAAAATTAAGAAATTTTAAATACAGTTATATGCAATCAGAAAACAATTTACAAAATAATAAGTGATAACATTGTTTCAACTTACAGGTTGTTGAACACCAACTGGAGCAACAGCAATACCAGCTTGTGGTTTCAGAGTTGCCAAAGCTGAAAAAGAAACAACTTTTAGCACATCTCATAAATATAAACATTAAAGCATGCAAATATAATAGTAATAAAGTTTGAAAACTATAATCACTGACTGTTAGAATGGAAATATTTTATCAATTTGTATAAAATTAAATAAAGTTAACTGCATAATTATAAAAATTTGCATGAATTAATTTATGATTTCAATTGTACACGCAAATCTCAATATCTCAATTTGTATTTTCAGGTTTAAATCAGTGTACTTTTCATAATCTCAGAATATTTCTTTGAAAAAATAAAAAGCCAACTTCAACTTCTGTTCTCAGAATCATGGAAAAAATAGTTATGATTTTTTTATTTTTAATCATAATGAAACAAACAACAAAAGCAGCAACGCATCTATTTTCTAAGAAATCTGAGCATTCAGCAGAAACTGTTGCTCTTTTCAGATTCTAAGTATCTATCTATATCTCCTAATATATTTATTTTCATTATAAGTGAGCATTACTTTATTGGAGACTTAATAAATATAATATAGTATAAGATATAGCTTTGAAATCGAAAATATTTTATACAGATAAGTCGGAACAAAGTAAAGTACATTTTTCTGAGACAGTATTTTCTCGATTTTTTCATGTTAAAAAAATCTGACGATTTTTAAGTAACTTTAGACTTGTACAAAATAACAGCCAGTTAAAGACTCCATTTTATTTACCTTTGACTATGTCAGAAACTGTCAAATCAGAAGCAGGCAAACAATATGAGAGTTGGGAAAATTCCTTGATCATAAAGAGAACTAATGCAGTCGAAAAGAAAAATCTCTTCCCTTAATAAAAAGGGATTAAGCTCATGTGGAAAGGGGTGAAATTAAAATCAAAGCAATTAGAATTGCAATTTATTCCACTATTCCCTCACAGTGAAACGTTCCATTGGGCAAGAGTTTACATAGAACCGGTGAAAATCACATGCAATGCACCATCTGCTCCATTCTCATTCATTTCATTTAGAATTAGAACTAAGATGAAAATACAAAAAGAAGTGAAAATAAAAAAAATTGCACTTCCATTATGGTAAAAAGAAATGATATTGAAGGTGCTAAGAAATGATACCAAGAACCAAATTACAGGGTTGGCATGGTTTAAACAAATTGGTTTAAACCAACTGGTTTTTTTCTCAAAAAAACCAACTGTTTTTCTTTTTTTTTTCGAAAAAAATCTAATGACATTTTCTTATTTTTCTTTATAATTTGACTTACAAATTATTGCAGATAAAAATTTTCTACTCTACAACACTTTATTTCAGCAATAAGCATTAGATAATTTTTTTATGAATAAGATGAAAATCAGCATGCATTATTAACATATTCTATTGCTTTAAAGAAAAAGCTTAGAATATGTGAATTAATTAAAGATAATAGATTAAAAATATTCAATATTTTGTATAAAAAAATGTCTATTAAAAAAATGCAGATTATTTAAAACAATCTACCGTAACATGCACAATGATTTTGTATATGAAGCTACATAACTCGGTGATTTTTTTGGTCAAACTATGAAATAAACTTTTTTTGATTGGGGAGATTATCTTTAAGAATTAAAATAAAAATAAAAATATGAAGTTGAATAAGAGAGTATATTCAAAAATTAGGTGCTAATTATAGTATTTTAATAATACCAATCTAATTTTCCCCCCTGTTATTAGCTGAATCTAATGACCAAAAATGCTGATTTTAAATTGTCATTGAATAAACAAAACCCACAAGTATTTCAAGTTTATTTTAAAAAAAATTGTGGTAAAGACTTATATTATTCAAACTGCATAAAATTTTTATTATTAGTAATCAAAAGATTGTTTAAAAATTTTTTCAAACCATCAATATTTCATTGTGTAGAGTAGTATATTCTTTGAACATAAAACTGTCTACTAAAAATTTTTTCAATTTTCTTCATAATTCATGGTAATTATTTAATTTATATTTTCAAATTTGAAGTTATACTACTAGTAATCCAACAATGTCTATTTTTATCAATAAATACACATGTACATGTAATAAAAAAGTATCATTTAAAAAAACCTAGTTTAAACCAAAAAAAGCTGGTTTATTTGTTTTTTTTTTTTTTTTTTTTTTTTTCAAAAAAACCTGATTTTTTCCCAACCCTGCCAAATTAGTAATTTAATATGATGTAGGAAAGTCACTCATACCAGAAATTAAAAAGAATGGTAGCCTCATTATAAATTTTGCAGCTGTATTTGAAAGTGACCAAGGAAGTTTAGAACAAAAGTCTATGAAAAGATTTTAACAAAAATATTTTTCAAGATCCTTTTATGTGACAAAAAGTTTTTCATCAATAAAAAATTGAATGGCGAGATTATTTTTCAAGCAAGTTTTGGATGACTAATCCTTACCCCGGGTGCAGAATCAGCACAACTCTGTAACGCATGTCACAGATTTTGAAGAGGTCTGCAGACTGTTATTCAACCGTTAAAATTTAGAAGAAAAAAGTTTGCTAGAAATTATTTGTCATGTACCATAGATCCGTGCCACATGCGACTGACAAAGTTCCAACTCCCTTTAAACTATAAATAATGAACAACTGGTTCAGAAAAATTAAGGCAATCATTTCCAAAAATTAAAAAAATACATATCGGTCATAAATCCGAAAATTCAGACAAAAATGTATTGCGAGTTTTGTCAAATGGTTGCCGAAAAAAATAAATTTCATCATGGTATGAAGAAAAAAATCTGCAATTTTGTCATAGATCGCAGGAAAAACACTAGTTTTGTCGGAGGATCACAAAAAAAAGGAAGGAAAAAACACAAATTTCTTCAAAAAAAAAAAAAAAAAAAAAAAAGAAAAGAAAAAAAAGAAAGGTAAATTTTATTTAAAAAAATCACGTGAAAACGGCAAGTTTCATCAAAAATTGTAAAAAAAAAATTGCGAATAAACGGCAAATTTTGTTAAAAGATTGCAAATTAGATAAATTTCGTCAAAAGATCATCGCGAAAAAATATAATTTTTTCAAAAGATCGAGGGAAAAGGAAAAAGCAGTGCTGGGAGCAGATTCTCTCTCCCTTTCAGACAATGTATGATGGCGGTAAACATTCTGAGGATAAAGGTAACTTATTTTTAAAAGTACCTTCCTTTTATGTTACTCAAAAATACTTGGGAGGTTTGAGTGCATGTAACATAATGCAAGGAATTGGAAACTGGGCACTGATTCTGAAGACTGTTTGTAAAGTTTCTACTTGTTGCGCAGATTGCAGAAAGAAAAAAAAAAAAAAAAAATCTGGGGCTGGGATCCTTATTAATTTTGGAAAAGAATTTGAAGGAATTACCGAATTAGAAAAAAAATAATAAATAATAATTTACAATGCAGATGATAGTGGGCTATTTGCAGATCCCTACTATAAAAACATACCTGCCAACATGTCAATTTTGAAATCCTTACAATTTTCTTGATGTATTTTTGCATAAAAATGCATAACATATGCATATGCAACGCAAAAAGTAATACCATTTCTTAACAATATTTTCTATGCTACTTTAATATTTATTTTTCTATTTATATTTTGAAAAATAAAAACATGAGGTTGCACAAGAAAATGTTTTTCCAATTTCATACTTTGGGAACATTTTTACAAAGAACTGACCTGCATGATGATCTGTAATAAATAAGGGCAGATTAAATTCACAGCAAATTTCCTGAAAGGTTACAGCAGATGAGGGGTGGGAGGGAGAGTATATCTACTGGCATTAATTATGCATTTTTACTGGGTATCTTTGATGAAATGCACATTTTTTCAGCGATTCTTTCACAAAATTCACATTTTATATGCAATCTTTTGTTGAAATTGGCGTTTTTTCAACAATCTTTTGACAAAATCTGCATTTTCTCTGCAATTTTGTGACAAAATTCACTGTTTTCTGCGACTCTTTCACTAAATTTGCACGATCTTTACACAAAATTGTCATTTTATCTGCAATCATCAGACAAAATCGGCGATTTATCTGTGATATTTTAGCAAAATCGGCAATTTATTGCGATTTTTTGTCGAAACAGGTGTTTTCCTGTGATTTTTTCTACGAAATCGGCATTTTTTTTTTGATGATCTTTAGACAAAATTTGGATTTTTTATGCGATCTTTTCTCGAAAACGGTGTTTTATCTCTGCGATCTTTTAACGAAATTGGCATTTGGTCCGTGATTTTTTTTTGAAGAAATCTGCATTTTTTCTGATGATTTTTAGACACAATTTGCATTTTTACGCAATCTTCTTTCAAAAACAGCATTTTATCCCTGAGATATTTTGACAGAATCGGCGTTTTTTCTGTGATCTTTTGATTAAATCGGCATTTTTTTATTTTTTTTTTTCAATGATCTTCTGACAAAATATTTTAAAGCCTTCTTTTCTTGAAAACTGTGTTTTTTTTTGTTTTTTTTTCGTGATTTTTTAACGAAATCAGCATTATATCAGCAATTTTTAGATGAAATCGACGTTTTCCTGCAGTCTTCAGACGAAATGAGTGTTTTATCTACGATATTTTGGTGAAATCGTCGTTTTTTTCTGCGATCCGCATAGGAAATTGGCATTTTTCAGTGATCTTTTGACAAAATTTGTTGACAAAACTTGAAATGTATACTGGGACCCCCCACCCCTTCTTAAGAAATTTTTCAATGAGCCCGCTCCAACAATGATTTTATGATGCGCCCATAAAGGCTCGGCCAAATCAGTAGGTAACTGCAACAATGAAGCAATTGAAAGACAAAAGTCAAAAATAAATTGTAAATAAATGTACGGTGTCAAAAAAAAAATGTTTTTATAAATTAGTAATTCCATATTAATTGATTTATTGTTTTGTTTAGAAATAATTTAGAACCATGAAATACTGACAAAATGTTTGCTTTTTCGACGATCCTTTCACGAAATTTGCATTCCTGTGCGATTGTTTTTTCCGGTCGCAAAACCATACAATCGTTTTGTTCATCCTTACACTTACAACAAAATCCGTACATTGTATGACCAAACCGTACAAGTTGGCAACTATGCAAAAACCATTAGCTTCCAGAACTGAAAAATTTTCTTAAGTATTAAATTAATTAAGGAAAGAATATCAACTTTAGGTGTACAAATGCACCAGGAAATCACTGATTAACATTGTTGGTGATAGGGAAAAAAAAAAAAAAAAAAAAAAAAAAAAAAAACTTGACCCTTTAAAAATGTGAAAAATTTGCTAGTTGTTTACATTCATCAAAAGAAGGTATTGATGGTTATAGGAATTTTCATTGATTGATAAAATAAGTGTTTCATTCCTAAAGTAAAAAAGCATCAAGGAAATGTGAAGAAATCAAGTGACTATTATTGCTTCAAGTTAATACTCCTTCACATCTATGTGCAAATCTATCTATTTTTTAACATAAAAAATGGAAAGTTTTGAATATTGTTCATTTCATACTAACTAATATTACATTTACATCCCATAGATTAAAGTATGATAGAGGCCTATAAATGACTTTATAGGAAGTAAATGTTAAGAAAACTTCTTTCATTAGAGGTGGAAGAGTTCGATTTTCAGCAAACCAAAAATATCGATTTAAAGACTATTCTATGACGGTAGCAGATTTCTAGAACTTAATAAAATAATCAACACAGAAAAAATTTTGGAATGAAATTCTTAACAAAAAATAAGAGAAAACTAATAATGGATCAAAAGAAATTAATATTGAAAATCAGGACTACAAAATAATGATTGGTTAAATAGTGATACAGATGATTCTGGCTATCAGATATCAAATGATGAGGCTGTACAATAATTCAAGTAGAAAAAGAAATTGAGGGAAATTGAAACAGATATTATAATAAAAAATCCAGGCTCATCACATAATGAAATGTGATACCTATGAATGTTTGGAAACAACTATGAAATGGTTGGAACAACAGAGAATGCCGATACAATCAACTTATGTATTTAAGAAGAATCGGTGATATGACAGCATTGAAATGAATATTTTCTTTAAAACAAAAAACAAAACAAAGCTTTTTTGCTTAAGTTTCAAATTTTGCAGTTCAGAAAATATATATATATGCCAGCATTAACAGCAGTTCTTAGACTGATCAAAATGTGAAGGAAAATGATGCACACACAAGAATTTTTTTTAAATATTCATTCATTAAAAAAATTGCATGTTTTAAAAAATAAATTTTAATCATTTCAGAGTAATCAGGAACATCCTTTTAATATTGTATGTCATATTATCTGAACTATTGCTGGCCTTAACTAGTTCAGATAGTCTACTCTACTGTAGAAGATGAAGAGGATGCATACAATCTTTAATTTTTCTCATCAATTTTGAATTAGTAATTAGTGAAATTTTGAATAGTAATTTTTGTCTTATTTAATGCCAGTAATTTAACTAAGCAAAGACTTATTTTTGAAATATTGGATTTAAAAGATTATAAATTGTTATGGAATCAATAATGTGAAGGTAAATATGCTGCCTGCCTTAGTATATTTACAGCCAGCACTTATGTTTCTTATTTTAAATTCTTTTTTTAAACTAAAGGCAGATTTTTCTAAGCAAATCTATTTTTGTGTTCAGAAAGTTATAAATTCATATTCTTTAAAAAAGTTTAGAAAAATAATTAAACAACACTAATATTTTAGAACACTTTTTGAAATTTGAGAAAAAAAAATTCTATTTCAGACAAAAACTTAAAATTTGAATAATGACTTAGTTTGTAGTTAAAAACTTTAAATAATTAAATTTAAACATCAATAACATATCACATATTTATTCCAATCTGTTACAACTTGAGTCTTTAACTTCAGAGAGAGAGGGATTAATAATATGATAATAAGATCAAATTTTAGCCTGGAGGAGTGCCAAATATATTATTTTACTGTTAAGATCATTTTGACAAAATTTAGGAATGAAATTTACTAGTTGTTTCTTATACTTTGTCTGAAGATTTTTTTATAAATATGTTACACAAAATGAAAGTTGTTTAGCAAATTTTAATGTATTTCAACACCTTTTAAAAATAAATGGTATTAATATATTTTTTAAATTATGGAAGAAAAGCACACATCTTAGCACACCTGCTTAATTTTATGCATAATAACTGAATTAAAACACTTATAAAACAGGAAAAGGGAACATTAAAAAATTACATTATTCCATACAAATGCTTTTTTTTTTTTTTGGCATAGGACTTAAAAACATAAATAATGAATTGCATATACGGCCTCTGACAATAAAGTTCGGTGAATGAATTCAGAGCGACTAATCTGGCAACACTGGAGAAACAAAACGCTGCACCTGCATAGAGGCAAGTGTTGACCATCTTCCCTTTACCGTTGTTCAAATGAGCGTCGTTTATATTCTGTGTAAGACGTGCTTTACTAAGTGCTTGTTCGGTGTGTTGGTTCTTAATTGAGAACAGGAAAATGAACAAACAAAAGATCTGTTTAAAATTTGGTTTTAAGCTTTGCAAGATACCGAAAGAAATTCAGAAGGTGGTGCAAATTGATCATCCACCATACTCATCAGATCTCAATCCTCCAGATTTCTTCCTATTTTGATGACTCAAATTCTCTTTGAAATAGATTTGACCATATTGCTAACATCCAACGAAACATGACGAAGCTTTTGAACTCCATCCCAAAAGAAAACTTCTTGCGAATTTGCCAGGACATGTATAGCAGATCTTAGCGTTGCATAGTTATGGGAGATGACTATTTTGAAGTAAGATATGGTAACTTTTGTTAATATTTCATCTATATTAAAATTAAGCACTATTCACCAAATTTTATTGTCAGAGGTAGTATATATATATATATATATATATTATTATTATTATTTTTAAAGTAATTTTGAATTTGAAAAATGCTTCTTGAAATAAAAAGCTAACATTGATGGAGTATAAATAGCTAATTTTAACTGCTTTTCTGAAATAAAGTTACAGGTATAATTTAATATTGAACTAAAAATTTTCGAATACTCTAAAAATACAAAAAATATTTTTTTGCTAAAATCCAAGCAGTTATTTGCAATGGTGCAGAAAAATGAGGATCAGCAGAGATTAGCAAAATATTTCTCATCAAATAATAATCATTAAAATTACAGTTAATGGTGCTTTATAGCACAAACTATCATGAGTATATGATGAGTTTTTGAGCAGGCAAGCTCAAATAATTAAAATATATATATATTCTAATTATTATTTCTATCAAACATATGAATTTCATTTTTTAACAAACACTATTTTATAATTAAAATATTATTATTTTTTTAATTACCATACTAGGTATTAAACAATAACACATAATGAAGAAACTAATTAAAATGTGCAGTTTCCTACCTTCACGAGCAGCTGTGACTTCCTTAGTCAAACGAGCAATTACACGACAAGCAGCATCATGCTGATACAGTGCATGAGATAATTCTATAAAAGAAAACATTTAGAGGTTATCAAAATGGAATCAGGTTGACAAATAAAAAGATATAAATATGCACACAAGATGAAACTTAAGACTAATTTATTACTAACCTTGACGAGCAGTTTGTAACTGCTGTCTTAGAGTGAAGCTGTGCAACATTACAGCATCCTGCATAAATTAAGAAGAAAAGATAAAAATTGTGAAATAAAGCAGTAAACAAAACCATAATTAACAATTAGCAATTATGCAAAATTAAAATTTTTGAAAAACCACAAATTAGGAAATGATACAACTCACAGAAAAAGAGTCAACATTTTTTGTATTATGCCTTAATTGATTTTGATTGAAAATTATGTACTAAAGTTTATTTCTTAGCTATTTTATAATCATTTCTGTTGTATTTATAAAGATAATAAGACTAAACCTTCACATAAATTATACTATACAATTTTTTTTTTAATTTTTTTTTTTATAAAAGTGGAATCAATCTTTTCTTCCTTACAGTATTAAAATCCTGGTAGCAGAAAGTTCAAGACAGGAGACAAGCATCACAGATTTTCTTTTCAGTTTTGCAGATTCTTCTCCATTGAACCTTTATTTTGCTTCATATTATGATTAGCTCTTTATTAGTTAATGCAAAAAGTTAAGATTATTATTAATAAAATATATAAAATACCTAAAAATGCTACAGATAAGTGCATGTTTAAATAATTAATGCTTAAGTTGTAAAAATATTTTACCTATAGATTACGTTTTTGTCCATGAAGTATCTATCACAGATACTTGGAGAATTTTCTGCTACTGGGATTACAATTATGGCATATTTTAGACAATTTTGCCTAAAATTAAGCTGAATTGAAAGCAAATTGAAAATAATATTGAAATTACATAGCCATGGATTTCAAGATTGAAATAAGCAAAAAAAGAAGAAAAGTATAGTGGAAAATGTAATACAATAGACATATAAATGAGTAAATTTCTTACTTTTATGGCAATAAAGCAACAAAGGCAATTAAAATCTTCAAAACTTAGTAACAAAATTAATAAGTCTTGTTTCTACCCCTCCCCCCCCCCCCAAAAAAAAGAAAAGATATATGCATTTTTATAAAACTAAACTAATAAGCACAATAAAACTAAATTTATTTTGAATTTATAAACTTCAATCAGCTAAAGAGAATTTTAGCTAAACTATCAATTAAGGATGTAGAAAATATTCAGCCATTTCGAGAAACATCCAGTTAGTCAGATACTTTGACTGAATGTGAATACTATGGATGTTTAGCTGTATACTGTGGATATTTAGCTGAATACTGTGGATATTTAGCTGAATACTGTGGATATTTAGCTGAATACTGTGGACATTTAGTTAAATACATTTAGGATAATTTCTTCCATTGGGTCGTGTAAATTTCTCAAATCAAAAATGCATATATGTTCTGACACATTCATGTAGTCATTTTTATGCTTAAATATACAAATTTTGAAGGTTTATTTTATTTACTTAGAAACTGCACAGCGTTACTTTGTTTTCTTTAGACTAAAAGATTTTTTTTTCAGAAAATGGTGCCTAAGTCTTAAGATTTAAATATCCTTCTCTACAGGTCTGTTGCTTCCAATAGATAGCAAAAGGATATATATACCATATTCCCTGCATTAACCAGCATATCGCAAAATTTGAGGGATACCAGGTTTTGGAATATTAGTCCTTGGTCTTTCCCGGCATGCTGGAAAAAGCGAGGATCTTCAAAACGGAAAGGAATGAAGTTTGTTTAACGCTTGAATTGAATGCAAGTTGTTCCGTAATTCTCCTCTGAATATTTAATGAATTATTATTTGTAATCTGTCAGTTGTAAGATGAAACCTTAAATTTGTTGTACACGGTTTTAGTCTTTTAAAAATTTTAAATAAAATTGATGCATGTAGTTTTGCGTTATATTAAAGGATTTAGTTTTGAATATGCATGTTAATATGACTACAGATACACTGTAACTATAGCCAAGGATGTAATGGAAGGAGTTGCAATTGGGGAGAGTTTTTAAACTGAGATTTTGGGTTTCAAGTTGAAGGGAAAGAAATATGTATGGATTAAAGTACGTTAGAATTGACGCAAGATTAAACAAAGTTCATTAGTTGTATTTAGTAGCAGGAATTTCTTTTGAGTCTACTGTGTTCCTTTTGTTAAGCCTATTTCCAAATTAAAAAAAAAAAAAAATCAAGAATTAAAATGTAAAAATTTTCAAACACTGTCAATAATCATTTGAGAAGAAACTTTATTTACAGACATGAAAGTTAGAAAGCATAAAACAATTATAAGACTGTTCCAGAAAATATGCATTAAATTAATCTGATTTAATTAGATAGTCAAATCATTACCCATTCATCTTGCAATGTTTTCAATATTGCAGGAATACTAGTTGCTGATGGTGGACGGGGCTTAACAACAGATGGAGCTGAAAAATAAAAGAAAAAAAAATTAGCAGGACAAGGAAAAAAAATTACCATTGGCTGTGAAAAAACTTATATTATCACGCTAACATAATAACTTAAATCTATATTTACAGAACAAGTAATTTACTCATAAAAAATTATTAAAGCTAATTCTTTTATACAGGGTGAACTAAAAGTCTATCCCTGATTATAATAATTCATTACAAATTAACCATTTGTATAATAAAGTAACTTGCTATAATATTGGATAGGTCTATTTTAATAGTTTTTTGAGCAACAGATGATGTGATTGTTCCTTCAAGAGTGACTCAGGGAAGGAAGACTCTAAGAAAGACATTTCTGACCAAAATAGCATCGGTTCAAGAGAAAGCTCAATGTGTGTTTTGATTTCATGAAACGAAATCACTCATTAATATTCAGCAAAATTTTTGAAATTGTTATGGAGGCAACCCTCCTGATGCAAAATCAATAAAGTTATGATAAGACAGAGTAAAAACAGGCAGCACTGCTCATATATATACAGAAAGAAATTTTGTACTTTTGGATATAACTAGGGATAAAAATAGTTTAAAGGTTAAAAAAAAAAAAAAAAAAAAAAAATCCTGGAACTGAATGTACATCAGAAAATAAAAAATTAGCAAACAAATAAATCTCTAGATACTAACCATGACATGATATTTAAAAATATTCTCAAATCCTACGCATTTTTTTTTTTTTTTCGCACGGAAAAAGAAAAGATCAAAAATGGGAAATTTGATTAATGGCTAATGGATAGTTTTAGAACTGGCCATTTTTTTTACTTAAGGGTGTATTCAAAAAAACGGTTTTCCATCTTCAACAGCACGAAATTTTTCGATACAATTTCGGACGCCTTTTTAAGAGTAGAAACATGAAACTTGCTGAGGGAATTTTGGAAGAGACGTATTAAGGTGCCCTGGGATGTCTTTTTGCACTCATTTCATTAGAATTTCATTTATAAACAATTATTTTCTCAGTATGACCCATTTTTTCGTTCGCAGATCTCCCGCTTTGGAAAATTCAGTTCAAAATGCTGTTTTTGATTGCTTTTTTTGCAATATTTTCTGCATTTATCAAAGAATCGATAATTAGGGCATCTTGTGTACTTTCTAAATAAGAGAATTTGAATGTTTGGTGCATTTGAGAGCAAAAATGTATTTAAAAATAAATCGGAAAAAACACAGTTTGAATCGAAATACACCCTTAAAAGTATTAAACAATAAAATTAAATAAAAAAAAAATCTTTTGGCATCAAAATTGAATTACCTAAATAAATATGTTAATTAGGATGAGCGAAGCGAATCCTCTACTAGCCCACTCAAATTACATTTTGTCGTACGCTTTACAAAAAAACTATTCAGTATTTTGATTTGAAATTAAACACATATATAAATTATGATCGGTAGATTTGCACAATATATTTTTTTTTACAGAATAACTTTTTAAAAAATTATTATTTTAATTAATTTATTTTACATGTTTTTCCATTACGGACGCATTTTTAGAAATAAGAAATAAAGCATGCATATTTTCAGAACAATAAATAATTCATGGAGTTAACAATTGTAGATAGAATCATGATTAATTAAATAAATAAAATGTATTTTCTTTATTCCGACAAAATCATTTACGCTGATGTCACTTACGCATATTAAAATCAAGATAAGTTAGCCTTGATTAAAATTATATTGTTTTATTTATTTATTTATTTTTTCGTAAAGTGGCAACAAAAAAATTTTAAACAAATAAAATTAATTGTTAAATTCATTATGTAAAGAGTTATTTGAATTCGAAGATTGAAAATTAAACCAAATGAAACATATATTATTATTTTGGTATATGTAGTACTATTTTTAAATAGTTTGCCGTTTAAAAACAATTTATAGAATGTAGTAGTTCTATTATAAAAAATGCCAAGGAAACATATACTTACTGGATGAAAAGAATGCGAATATGATATAGCTTTAAGGCAAGAGGTTAGATACCAGCGTAAAAAACGACGGCATAGATGTCATATACACACCATATCGGCGCGATTTTTCCGACGCCAATTTGGCAAAAACCTGGTTTTCGAATACCAGTTACCATATATATATATTTTAAAAAGGGAATAACAATAAATTTTAAAAAGTTTAATTAATACCTGTGGAACAAAACAATTTATATAATTAAAAAAAAGAAAATAAAGTAAATAAACAATTTATTAATAAATAAACAATATCCGGGTTACCATGTCAAGCAAAATAACTACACTTTGTCGCCAATTAAGTACTCCGGTGCATATATGACATTGGAGTCTGAAAAAAATAGCTCCAATGTAGTGCGTATATGACATCTGTGCCAAAAGGACGACATGACGAATCTCTTCTGATAGAGAATGCATGTGCTCGGAAAAATGCTTTAAATTTCGAAGATGCACAAAAAAATTTTAAATAAAATTTTTGTAAAATTTTTCATCATCGTTGGCTTGGCATTCACTCTGACGGATCTCAAAAGACTTGCCATTAAATGTACAGTAAATAATGAACTAAATATTTTTTCTTTAGCTAATGATATGGATCCTGGTCCACATCCCTAAATATTAAAGGACTTAACTTTCGTTGAGGAGAAATTAATTGCCTAAGTTCGTCCAGTTATTACTGTTTATCGCATTAAAGGTGGTCAGCTTGAATACAGTGGGCAAATTATTAATTTTCATCAAGATATTATAGGATTTTGTACTTTATCACCTCATTCCATAGACACTATAACACAATACATTTTTGGGTACTACTTGATTATCCCGTCGACCAAAAATATAATGCCAAATTTCAGGATTAAATGCCAATAATGGATTATCATAAATGTCACATTGCATGACATTAAACATAATACACGTGATTGTTATGTCATCAAGTGATTTTTAATTCGGGTACTATTTGGTTATCCCGTCGACCAATTTCGTCAAATAATACAAATAGCCAAACTATTAGCACAATTGCACAAAGTGACGCTTTTTTAAAAAAATAACGAAAAATCAAATAAATTAGTAAAACATTAATAAAAATCCAAATAAAAAATCGAATTAAGGTACTACTTGATTATCCCGTTAATCAATTTCGCCAAATTATACAAATCGCCAAACAATTGGCCAAATTAAACAAATTGACATAATTTTTATTTTAAATAACGAAAGAACAAATAAATTAATGAAACATTACTAACAAGGAAGGTCTCCATACGGGCATACCCCGAAAAATCTGAAAAAATTACAAAATATTCTTCTCGTGTGGGTATATACGTTTATAAAAAAAAATTCGGCGGAACCTCCATTCAATAGCCGTAAAAAAATAATGAAAATTTCGTTATTTGGCGATTTATCGCCGGTTGGCGAAGGAATGTAATTTCAAAAAATACTTTATGTCAAATACACTTCAAAAAAAAGTTTCATGTTGAACTTGTTTTGATAAATTTAATTTAAATAACTTCAGTTATGTCAGTTTTAGATTGTTTTAAGCATAATTTTCTGATATCGATATTTATATATATTAATATTCAAATTTAACCACCAAAATATATGATTCAAAACGAAATTCATAATTTAAATTAATTAAATTTGTTTCAAGCTCAAAGCCCAATTGAGAATTGTCGAATAGATTTTGTTGCTATGGAAACACCTGGCTTTTATTTTTAAATATTTAAATGCATGAAGATAATTTTTCTCAATATGATTTTTTTTTTTTTAATCTATGAAAACATTTTTTCCAGTGATTAATTAAATAGCTATTTCAACAAGTAATATATATATCTGTAATACAATATGTATATATATGTATATAATATATTAAAGTCTCTTGTTTATGTTTAAATTCATTAAATACCATTTACACGCATTCTAAATATAAAATATCCTGCAGTTTCAAGTTGCATTACAGTCGTTTGCTTTTGACGAGCAAAAAGGGCTGCTCGCCAAATCGCGTGACGCTTTCGTCTTTTTACGCCAAATATTCGAATATATTTTATTTTTTTACATATTTTCTTCTGTGATTCCGCCGCTAATTTTGACTGATCCTTTATTACATACCTAAGTACTTTAATTAGTATTTTTTTCATCAAATTCTGAGTATGCCCAGTATGGAGACCTTCCTTATAAGAATACAAATAAAACTTCATAATAAAAATAACTTGATGGCATAACGGACACGTGATACGAGTTTAATGTTATGTGAATGTGATATTTTTTACCATCATCATTAGCATTTAATCTTTTAGTTTGGCCGTACCTATTTGGTCGACAGGATAATCAAGTAGTACCAAATAATATAAAAAAAGGTTTTTTTTTTCCAATAAATAGCTAATGAAATAATGCTTCGCGAATCCAAACAAAGCATGGCTTTTGCTAGTATAATCATATTTCAAATGGAAAAATAGAATTCTGATTAAAAAGCAAGAGAATTTTATTTTCTGCTTGTAGGAAGGAGGCCATAAGGTGAAGGACATAGACAAACAATTTTTCAATAGTCACCTTTTCTAATTTAGTGACCTTGTGGTAGTGGTAATTTTCCCCTATATGATACAGTATCTTATTTTGGGAATATATAAGGTAGGAAAAATGCATTAAAAAAGAAAAAAAAAAAAAAAAAAAAAAAGAAAACCTTGTGTGCATTTAGAAAATTAAAATAGAATTTTAATTGGCTTTTATGTCATTTTAAACATCTATAAAAAATTTTTATTCTAATCAATGATTTAAAAAAATATATATCAGTTGATTCAAATCACTATTTAATAGCTGATTAAATAAACTGATTAAAATCATTGACATCCTAGTATAAAGATAAATTAATATAAAAAAGAAATAGTGAAACAATGCTTTAGAGCTGCCTTTCATTTTTTTTTATTAATTAAAAATTATTAAATAACAATAGTTTGTTACATTAATGAGCCAAACTTACTTTTAAGTTCAATCAAGCTTTCTTCAGTCAATTCTTTCCCATTAATAGGATCAGTCCCATTCTCCTGGATGTACTTCACAATCAGTCGTTTCTCAAAAATACTTCCAGACACAGGAGAAACAACTGGCTGTTCTGGAACTTCATTGCTCACTAAACACACACACACAAAAATTAAAATACAATATAAGGTTCATTAAGAATGAGTAATTTTGTAAAATCTAACCTCAATATAAAGTAAATTAGTCTCAGTAAAATTAAAAAGTAAATTTAAAAAAAAAATACTGAAATTAAGAAATCTTTTCATAAAATTCATATACATAAATATAAGGCACAATACTTTAAAACAGGATATACATGCCAGTAATGAACACCTTTGAAGAAAAAATTATATTTTAATTACATACTACTTGATTATCCCATCAATCAAAAAATTATCGCCAAATAAAGCTGAAAATAAGCACTCACCAGTCACCACTCGGCGACTAAATATGAAAAATTGGTGACTAAAAATATGGAAAATATCAGCCAAATGCAGAATTTTCCAAAAGGTATTTCATCAAAAAATCACAGAAAAAAAACCTGCAAATTTCTTCAAAAATCGCAAAAAAATCCAAATTCCATGAAAAGATTGCGGGGAAAATGCAAATATCATCAATAGATTGCAGGAAACAAATTTCGTCAATGGACCAGAAAAAAAAAAAAAAAAAAAAACATGAGCTTCATGTAACTATCATGAAAAGAACGCAAATATACTCAAAGGATCATAAAAAGAATGTGAATATCGTCAAAGAATTGCAAAAAATGCAAATATTGTTGAAAAATCATGAGAAAATGCAAATTTCATCAAAGAATTGTAAAAAAAAAAAGCCTCACAAATATCGACAAATAATCACGAAAAAACAAAATAATTGTGAAAAACACAAATATCATCAAATAACTCATCACCAGAGAACCGCGAAGAAACGTAAATATCGTCAAGGAATCATAAAAAAAAAAAGTAAGTATCGTCAAAGAATTGAGAAAACCAAAGTGAATTTTGTCAGTAATGGGGAAAATGAATGCAAAAAACATGAATTTTGTCAACAAAGTTTTAATAGCAAAAAACACTAAAAAGAATTGCAAAAAAAAAAAAAAAAAAAAAAAAAAAAAAAAAATCCCGAATATCGTCAAAAAATTGCAAGAATGAATGAGATTATTGTAAAAAAATAACAAACACGAATTTTGTCAAAAATCGTGAAAAATTTCCGAAGGATGTCCTCTAATATATTAATTAGAGATACACCGAATAGTGATTTTGGCCAAATACTGAATATTCGGCTAGCCAAATAATAATTGCTGGACCAAATACCGAATATTCGGCCAGCTGAATAGTAACTATTTGGCCGAATACTGAATATTCGGCTTTCCAAATATATTCTATATTTCAAAGTTTAAAAGGTATTAAAATGTTACTTTTTAAAGCAGTTTTACATAATATTTAATAAAAGAAACTTACATTTTGATAAACAAAAGCTTTTTATAAGAACATTTAGTATTGAAAAAAATCTGCTTTGAATTATTTAAGAAGCACAATTATGCGACTTTTTTAATTAATAAAATTTTAAATTTCATGGTTTCTTCTGCAAATTAAAACAAACATTTTAAAATCAAAGAGAAAAAATAGTTGAAGAAAAACTTTACAGTCTCATAATTGTCTTTTATAAATAACTCAAGGCAGATTTTTTTTCAATATAAAGTACAAATACTTTCACCTTAATTCTGAATAAAAGAATGAATAGCTCATAGTTCTTTTCTTATGAATGGTGCCATTTTTCACCCTTCCCATCATATCACATTTTACAGAAATCAAAGCATGTCAATTGAAAATATAGTTATATCCCCCGTGGCAGAAACACGGCGACGTAGTCGCGGACACAGAAATATCTTGCGGACAGTTTTTGTCTGTACTAATGAAATCAATTAAAAAAATTTGTCCGCAACTTTCGGACACTTTTTGTCCGCAATTGTCGGACACTTTTTGTCTGCATTAACGAAAAATTTTTAAAAATTGTCCAAAACTTTCGGACATTTTTTTTCTTTCGGCAGTACGCAGCTGTTTCCTAATCCGGACGTCAAATTCCCGCCTCTCTCGCCAATTCATTCCTGCTTTCTTCAGCGCTGCGGCCGCTAAGATGAGCAGCTGTCTTTGTGAAGAACACGTGCTTAGAATGGTGTCCCGGGATAAAGTTTAGTGTGTGATTCTAAAATAGTACATAAAAAAAAAAAAAAATAAATAAATAAAAAAAAATCTCAAGAGTATCCCGGTATAGCATTGTAATAGAAAACTCTTTTCCTTTTTTTCTCCCTCAATTTTTTCCTGTATGTATGAAAAAAAGTCAGAATTCTAAAATATCCTTCCTTTATTTATTTATTTTTATGCACTGGAGTAAAAAAAAAATAAATAATTGTAATTTAAGAAATTACCCCAACCATTTGAAAAATGTTTCACTCGATACATTCATCTATCATTTTAAGCTAAATACCAGTTGTTTTATTGTGTATTATCCGTGCCACTGCTATAAATGACTTTATACATGCTGCAATTTGAAGGTACGGTTCGTTTAAGTTATATCACTCTATTGTCGCCAAGCATAAAAGTTGGCGACGAAAGAAACATTTCAAACTATTTAACATTGTTGGTGCAAAAGTAATCATTATTAAAATACAGCTTTGGCATATACTGTTATACTTGTAAGACTTTGGCATATATTGTTTGATTTTACAGAGCAGAATTTTGGTGATGGAGGTTTTAAACCAAAATCGATCGCAGCACATGCATCTGTGAATGGGTCCATCAGACATCGAATCAAAAAAGTTTTTTCCCAGTTTTTCCCAAGCCGATTGCTTTTTAGTTTTCTTTTTAGGTGGTGGAAAATCAAGAGTAATAGCTATAACATTTTCCGGCTTGTTAGAATCACTATTGGCACTCAAATTTTCCTGGTTAGAACCGACCGATAGTAAAACGCCATGGCTAGTGGATTGGTCGCCCTGGCGACATGATGTTTTACAATTAATCGGTTCGGCATTAAATTGCTTCCTTTTTCGTGATCGCCTTTCAACACGTAATTGGTTTTCAGCGGCTCAATAATCTTTTGATTTTATCATTTTCTGCATTGAAAGACGTTTTTGCGCCAAACCAAATACAGTATTACTCAGTTATCCCGTCGACCAATTTCGCCAAATGATACGAATCGCCAAACTAATAAGCAACTTATACATGTTGACTGTGTTTAATATCATTGAATGCGATATTCACGTTCATTCATTTCTTTGGCTTCGGCTTTTTCCGTATCTGTTAATTTCCGTCTACCCATTTTTAGGTGCGTTCGTAATTATGTAAATACGTAGCACCTACTGTTGTCGCTCAGTCCGTCCGTCTGTCTGTCTGTCCGTCTGTCTGTCCGTCTGTCTGTCTGTCTGTCCGTCCGCATATAACAACGCAAAAACTACCCAACCGAATCGTTTGAAATTTAAAATACATAATTATTACATAATTTTGTCGAGTCATTTCAAATTTTATGAAATTCGGATGTATAGATCAATTACAGGGACAATCAAAAGGATTCCGTTACATTACGGTCAATAGGGAAAAAAGTTTCAAATGCATTTTAATCGTTTGAAATTTAAAACGTATATTTATTGCATAATTTTGTCGAGTCATTTCAAATTTTATGAAAATTGTATGGATAGATCAATTACAGGGACAATCAAAAGGATTCCGTTACATTACGGTCAATGGGGAAAAAAGTTTCAAATGCATTTTAATCGTTTGAAATTTAAAACGTATATTTATTACATAATTATGTCGAGTCATTTCAAATGTTATGAAAATCGGATGGATAGATCAATTACAGGGACAATCAAAAGTATCCCGTTACATTACGGTCAATGGGGAAAAAAGTTTCAAATGCATTTTAATGGTGTTACACTTATTTGAATATAATAGAATCGACATGAATCTATGAAATATGTACTAAAAATACATTTTTTATAATCTGTGATGCAAAGAATATTTATTATTAAATTACAGGGCCACACAAATGTATTCCACTAAATAATGTTATACGGGGAAACATTGTTTGGGAGGTGTTTTAATTATATTAAACTACTTCACATTTTATGAATAAGATATACGTTAATGAAGTATAATAAGAATTACTCCCTGCATATTTACAGGAACACAAAGATTTCGACCACTATACTGTATCCAAAGTACGCTCTACTATATCAGCAAGATCTGAATATTTTAAAACTTCGTTATCAACGAACGCACTTCATTTGCTACGCTTTACGTGCAATTTCCAACTTGTTAAATTTGTTAGTTTTCTCCTTTATTACAATGATTTTAACCATTTTAATTTACTATTCAAATAAAAATTCTTCTAAAAGTAAAGAATTTAATTTAAATTCAAATAAAAATTCTTCTAAAAATAAAGAATTTAATTTAAATTCAAAAGTGGTAACATCATTCAAAAGTGGTAACATCATCGGGTCCATTCTCCCGAAAACAACAACCATTTTTCAAATGGTTAAAAAAAAAAAAAATGAGCACACATTTTTAAAGACGCCATCCTGGTCAAAGTATGACTGGAAATTATTTTAAAAAGTGGAAGATTCTAAGAGGTAACAAGAGGGGGGCGCCAACAGAGCAAAAGGTAAAGGGGGCGCCAAATTAAGATTTTCTTTGGTGTGTTTATTATAAAGAATGATTATGTGTTGGGGCAAGGGGGGGGGGGGGGGGCGCCAAAAGCCATGTTTGCCCCGGGCGCAAAAAAGGCTAGTTTCGGCGCTGGATTCTAGTTTAAAAAAAGAACAAATCAGGTCTGAATTTGATGAGTATCACGATCAGGAAAATATCTTGGAAAATAATAAGAACAATGGAAACTAGAATACTGCAATAATGAAATATATCACCAAAAGATTTCTTTGTGATCGAGCTGTGAAACGAGCAGGATATGACGATGAAAAGTCTGCAACTCTAACTGATGTTCTACAAGCAGTAAAGAATAAATGTTACATAATTTATATTTACTTATTATTAGTATACAGTACGGGACATAATTTATTTGAAAATTAGGGCATCCATAAAAAACTAATCACAGAGTAATAGCAAAGAAAACTGAGATATCTGCATTTGTTTTGCTTATTTAAATGCTTTGTTTATTCAAGCATTTAAGTTGGAAGTCAAGTAGATATTTAAATAGAAATAATGCATATATAGCCATGAAATATTTTTGTTGAAATTATCTTTTTTCGTACTAAACATTATCAAAGGAAATCTTATCTCATTAACATCCGAGTTCTTTGATCTAAATAAACAAACCACAAGTCGTTATCAGCTTTTTTTTCTAGCAAGTGGGCTTTTTTGTCGTTGGGAATAATTTTCTTAAAACTTATTATATTTTAATAAAAATTTGGTACACAACCTAATTTATTATTATTGCAACTTGTTGAAAATTTGAACAAAATCGTACAATTAACAACAGAAATATAATTTTTTTTTAATTATATCTGCAATTCGCTGAAAAACTTAAAAAAATGTTAGGCTAAAAATAAAAACCGAATTGTTTTTTTCCGCAATTCTTCCACGAAATTGCGTTTTTCCCCCCACGATCAGGAGTGCCTACCCCCCCCCCCAAGGAATTTGTCAGAAAATTTATCAACCATTAAATGCCAAACTGAAACAAAAATTAAAAAATTGCTCAAACGCTAAAATAATTTATCAGATTTGATTGCAATAAAAACATATTCATTAAATAAACGCTTTATGCATATAAATTAATAATTATCATAAAAAAATCTAAAACGATATATATATATATATATATTCAATATATTGAAATTTTACCAGCTAAGACGGAAACCTGTTTAAAACAAGGTCTTCACCGGTTCTTAAGCCCCCCCCCCCCTTCCCCCAAGGAAATTCTGATATGCAGACATGCCACTTTTCCGCAGAATCCCGCTTTTTCGGCACTATATATTTTATCATTCCTGAGATCAATGCAAGTATGCATTAAATTTTTTTACCTTCTTTTGAGAAGGGCGGACGAAATACACGAAAAACAAAAACCCCAAGGAAATTCTGATATGCAGACATGCCACTTTTCCGCAGAATCTCGCTTTTTCGGCGCTGTATTTTATCATTCCTGAGATCAATGCAAATATGCATTAAAATTTTTTACCTTCTTTTTTGTGGGGGGGGGGGGGGGGGGCGGACGAAATACACAAAAAACAAAAACGGGAGAACAAATAGTGGCCGCCAAATTGAAATAGTTTTCGTTTTCCTCCGACATTCTCTTTCCCCTGTCTGATCGGATTTGGGTGCTTTAGAGCCAAAATACATCAATTTTAATTTGATGTGACAGCACCTTTGGCAGGTTAACAAATTAGGTACAAATTAGGGGGAAACCCATTCTCGCTCCTTTTTGGGTTTTTGCAAAAAGGTAAAACTACCGCCATTTTGTTGCATTCGTATTTTCCCTCTTATCAGCGGAAATGATTTTTTTTCGCCTGATTGATTGCTTTTTCGAAAGCTATACATTTCCCTTTGAACGTTACTTTATTTATTGAATGGTTAGTCCCTTAAGTATGACTTGCGTCTGGAAGTAACATCTGGAAATCATTATCCAGTTCTAGAAACTAGGCTCCTTTATTTTTGGGGGAACTAAAGTTGCAATGTTTCTTTAAATAAGCCATGCAACAATACAAAAAAGAAAAAGAAAATAAAAACTTTTAACTAAGCATCATTATTTGAAGTTAGTTCAAACTTAAATTAAAAAAAGAATCTTTGCATAGAATTTAAAAATGAACAGTGTTGGAAAAATATTTCATATACTAAATTATTGTTCTGCAATATTTTGATTTAAATTATTTTAAGGGTGTATTCGAAAAAACGCTTTTCCACCTTCAACAGCTCGAAATTTTCCAAAACAATTTCAGACACATTTTTAAAAGCAGAAACATGAAACTTGCTGAGGGGATTTTTGAACTGATGTATAAGGTGCCGTGTGTGTCATTTTACGCTAAATTCATTATAATTTGATTCATAAACAATTATCTTCTCAATATGAGCCATTTTTTTTTTTTTTGTTCACAGATCTCCCGCTTCGGAAAAATTGGTTCAAAATGCCACTTTGATTGAATTTTTTGCAATACTTTCTGCATTTATCAATGATTTGACAATTACGGCACCTTGTGTACGTTCTAAATAAGACAATTTGTCAGTTTGATGCATATGAGAGCAAAAATGAATTTAAAAATGTATCAGAAAATAAGTAGTTTGAATAGAAATACATCTTTAAAGCTGTTTTTGGAAAAAATAATGCTGGACAATAGTAATTTGGACAATAATAATGGTGAATAGGTTAAATTTCTTCCCACTTTAACATAGCTATTTTTATTAATTAAATATACTCGGATTGCTATGAAATTTTCATACTTTATTGATGTTTACCCTAACACGAACCCTATTGTGAATAAAGTTTCTACCATGATTAGTTTATTTACAGGGATAGTCAAAAGTTTTTCGATACATTACGGCCTATGGGGAAAAATCGTTCCAAATGAATTTTAAAGATGTTACACCCTGTCAAACATACTCAAATTTATATGGATTAGTAGAATGCACTAAAAATGGCATTCCGTAAAATATGCTGCGAAAATAATAGTTACTATTCATTTACAGGTCATTACATTACTCAGTCAAAATAATTCCATTACAGAATAATAAAGCAGGGCGTGGGGAATTGTTTGCGACGCATTTTAATTATTTTAAACGATTTAAAGTATCATAAAAATGATAAACGCCGCTGAGACTTAATATTTCACGGATAATATGAAGTGCATAATATTTACATGGACACACAAAATATTTCAAATCGTATATTCTATCCGAAGTGCTGTATATTATTGATGATAGCTGATGGATAGAAGAAGTGCATTTATTAAATAATATGTGCATTTTTGCGTTGAACTCCTTTCAATTTAATAAGAAATGCTTGTAGAATATAGATAAAATGATATACAGGGTCACGCATAGAATTATCTACATGGCCACCCAAGCATGATAATTTCTGGAAATGTGATTTAAGTTGTTTTAAAAATGTTTTTGTTTGAACTAGATTTTAGCAAAATACTGGCGTGTAATAAAGATACTAGGTAAACTACAGGGCTGTAGAAAAGTATTCAAGTGTGTTCCCATCTATTAGAATAAAGTAGAAGAAGAAATTTCAACCAGTTAGGCATTTTTTTGCTAAATTAAATGTTCCATTAAATGGTATAAATATCAACCGACAGATCAAATACAGGGCTGTTCAAAAAATATTGGAATACATGCTTGGCTATCGACAGTAGCATTTTTCTAAATAACGAAGTTTTGTTAAAGATTTCAGCAAATGTTAGAAAATGTTTCATAATCTAGGCTTAATGCATGATGTTTCTTACTTGTTATACATGCGTAAAACTTGTAGACATGTTCGAAATAGTGTTTAGGCTCTTTAATATAGATGAAAAAAACTATTAGCTTACGGTACTTGATTTATCAGTGAGTGTAATATTATACAAATTGAGACATAAGCTTAGAAAAATCACTATTTTTTTTTCTTTTTTGCAAACTTTATTTTCCTAGTTAAGGGTGTATTTCGATTCAAACTGCTTATTTTCCGATTTATTTTTGAATTCATTTTTGCTCTCAAATGCACCAAACATTCAATATATCTTATTTGGAAAGTACACAAGGTGCCATGATTGTCGATTCTTTGATAAATGCAGAAAATATTGTAAAAAAAAGCAATCAAAAACGGCATTTCGAACCGATTTTTCCGAAGCGAGAGATCTGTGAACGAAAAAAAGGGTCTTATTGATAAGGTAATTGTTTATAAATCAAATTCTAATAAATTTAGCGTAAAAAGACATCACACGTCACCTCATACGTCCATTCAAGAATCCCCTCAGCAAGTTTCATGTTTCTACTTTTAAAAATGTATCTGAAATTGTTTCTGAAAATTTCGAGCTGTTGAAGGTGGGAGAGCATTTTTTCGAATACACCTTTAAATATATTTAGATAAAACAATTTCTTTATAAAAACAACTCCATGTATTTAATTTTAATTAAAATCTTTAAATAAAAAGACAAGTTTTGAGGCCATTTCTAAACTTAACTTATTTCGTATTTTTGGCTGTACCAGTTCAAATGTTGAAAATATTCTTTCAATACTCACTGAAGAGGCTTTTGCTGTAATAAGTTGTTCAACTTATAGTAAAGACGTTGCTATTAAATTTGTTGATTTGAATTTGCTGACTCTTCCACATTTTATATGGGATAACTTCTTTTACTGTATTCTGCTCAAAAAAATGTTCTTTAAAATATCATATAAATGATAAATTTCAACAAAAGACCACTAAAAATATGCACATATCATCAAAAACTTATGAAAAAACTATAATTTCGTTTTTAAAAAAGTTTGGTTTCTCCGTTCCAAAACTGAATTTGCTGCTCCAAAACCTGATTTGTTGCAACAAAATTATTTTTAGGTAGATTTAGTATGAAATACTACCTATTGCATTGTCTCCCATGTAGGAATTTCTGAAAAATTTTTGCGGATCTACACGAATCATGACTCCTAGACCCCAAAACTACCATCAGTAAAAAAGTTTATCTATCTATCTATCTATCTATCTATCTATCTATCTATCGGTGTATATCACTTTCTTCTAGACACGATAACTTCCATAATTATGCTCAGATCTTCATCAAACTTTTACATAAAATCAAGGGGCATAAAATCTCGGTTAAGTTCGTTAATGGGCAAAATCGGACCAAGGGGGTGGAAGTTAGGAGGGTTTTTGTGAAAACAGAAAAAACGCGATAACTTTTTAATTAAAATAGATATCGAATCCATTTAAAGTTTATATTACTTCTAAAAAATGAGGAAAAAGTTTATGCGTGACAGATTTTTGATAAAGTTAAAAATGGGCTCAAGGGGCGAAAAAAACATGGTTTTTGGGAGAAAAAAATTCATAACTTCGTCAATTCTCAAGATATCAAATCCAACTAAATTTTATATAAATGTACTTAATATTATCTAAAACTTTTGTATTTACAAGTTTTTGATAGGACCAATTTTTACCGATGAAAAAAAATTAAAAACGAAAAGAAAAAGGGGGGAGGAAAAAGAAAAAACCCATAACTTACTCAATTCATAAGCAATTAAATTTAATTAAATTTATTTTACATCTTCACAATAATATCTACAACTTTTATATTGACAAGTTTTTCATAGAACCAATTCTTATAGCAAAAATAAATTAAACAAAAATAGGAGTTGGAGAAAAAACCTCAAATCCAAACTGCTTATATTCTGACTCATTTTAAAATTCATTTTTGATTTTAAACGCATCCAAATGACAGATCCTCTTATTTAGCAACTATATAATGCGACTTATTGGCCAATTTTTTGATAAAGGCAGAATATATTTTTAAAAAGGCTGCCAAAAAAGGTATTTTGAACAGATTTCCCGAAGTTTTCATCATTAAAAAATTCATTAAGTATAACAAATTGCGTTTTTCATGAGTCATTTTTAAATTCGTTTTTGTTCTCAAACCCATCCAATTTACAGGTCCTATTATTTAGGAACTATATAACTTGACGTATTGGCCAGTTTTTTGATAAAGGCAGAATATATTTTTTAAAAGGCTGCCAAAAAGGGTATTTTGAACAGAATTTCACGAAGTTATCGTGATAAAAATTTGAGGAAATTTAAGAAATTGCGTTTTTACCGAGTCATTTTTAAATCTTTTTTTTGTTCTCAAACGCATCCAATTTACAGGTTCTCTTATTTAGGAACTATATAATGTGACGGAGTGGCCAGTTTTTTGATAAAGGCAGAATATATTTCAAAAAAGGCTGCCAAAATGGGCACTTCGCACAAAATTTCCCAAAGCGAGATGATTAATGAACTGTGGGTATTCAAATAACAAATTGGTTATTTTATGACTCATTTTTAAATCCAATTTTGCTCTGACACGCATTCAATTGACAGTTTTTTGTTGCTTAGGAACTATATAATGTGCGTATTCGTCGATTTTTTGATAAAGGATGAATATATATATTTTAAAAGCTGTCAAAGTAAGCACTTCGCAAAAAAATTTCCCTAAGCTATCATGATAAAAGAATTTAGGTTGTATTCAAATAACAAATTGTTTATTTTATGACTCATTTTTAAATTCAATTTTGCTCTCAAACGCATTCAATTGACAGTTATTTGTTATTTAGGAACTGTATAATGTGCCGTATTGGTCAGATTTTTGATAAAGGCTAAATATATATTTAAAAAAATCTGTCAAAGTGGGAACTTCGCACAAAATTTCTCAAAGCGATCTTGATTAAAGAATTGTGGATGTATTAAAAATAATAAATTGGTTATTTTATGACTCATTTTTAAATTCAATTTTGCTGTCAAACGAATTTAATTAACAGTTTTTTGTTATTTAGGAACTATATAATGATCATATTGGTAATTTTTTTTAAATAAAGTAAGAATATAATTCAAAATATATTGCCAAAATGGGCATTTAAGTAGAGATAGGCATTTTTTTTTTTTTTTTTTTTTTTTTTTTTTTTTGAGATGAAAACTTTTCGAAATCTACCTCCGCCTATAGGCCATGCCGAAAGGGATTTTTTTTTCTTTGCTTTCTCCAAAAACGGATTTTCATGTCCCAAAATTGTTTTTTTTTCTGTTCCAAAAACGGATTTTCCTGCTTCAAAATCGGTTTTTGACTGCTCCAGATCCTTCTGAATGAATGCGACCCCTGTATGCGTTTTCAGAGTGATTTCTATAGATCATTTTAATACATTTTGTATTGTTGATTTAATAAGAAACATAATATATCATGCACATTATTTAACAAAAATATTTTTTTTTTCGTTTAACACCATAAATTGGTACTGTAAATTAAAAACAGAATTTTAGAAACATATCCATCTAAAAAATTATCACTTAAAATTTTCCATTTCTTTTCATAATATTTACTCTGTATTACAAGGTATAAAACTATAACATATTTCTTATCGTAATATTTATTTGATAGTTAAAGGTGTCACTGCTGTAAAGGCATAACGTTACATACTTTATGGTAGAGAATTTGTGACTTTAAATTTTCAGGGCAGACTTTTTAGGATAATTTTTTAGATTTCGATATTTAAAGTGATTTTGACCCCTTTTTTTAATAAAACAATTTAGCACATTTAAACATCTTATTATAACATATTTTATTTTAACATTTTATTATGATTTAACAGGTAAAAAAAATTGTTCTAAGAAAGCAATATAGCGTATAATGTTCAATGGAATTGGAACTGTTTTCTTCATTATCACCATTTCATATGTGACAATATAAATGTTTTTTTTTTTTTTTCTTTATATCAGTGTATTCATTTCTTCTGTAGATTTGAGTACTTGGTCAACCTAAGAAACTAATACACTGTTTTCAATAGATACGCTATATTTTAATTTTTTTTAAAACTGGTTTAATCTTAATTTCAAATTTAAAGCACCACTTTACATATTCATTATTATCTAATTCTTCAAAAAATATTTATTTTGCTATTTATTTATTTAAGTTTTATTATTATTGAAATATAGTTGTATTTTCGTAATATTAAACAGTAAGAACCATATTTATAATGTACATAAGATAATTGTAACAGACTACTCCCACAGTCAATTTTCATCCTGCTGCCTTACTGTCGCAGACACAACCATAACTTTCTGCTACTGGGGAATATGCATTCTGTCACGACCGTCTAAATCTAATGTAGAAGAAGCAGATTTTTATAACTAACAACAGATAAAAATATTGCCCAGTTAAACTGATGGCATTGACACACAGGCTTCGCATACTAATTATTCATTAGAGCCTTATATTTTCAAGGGTTAATTCCGTTCGAAAAAAAAAGTTAAGAATGGGAAACAGCCCTCCCCTTTCCCCTTTTTATACTTAATCATTGAACCTCCTAAACTATCAAGAACATGCTTTATCATATTAAAAATCTATATCCAAAATTCAGAGCAAATCAGATAATTCTTAATAAAAAAACCCATTTAGCATTTATATAATTTAAGAGCAGTTATCCCCCTCTTTTATACTTAACCATTAAACTTCCAAAACTATTCAGAGATTTGAATGAAATCTGACAATTCTGCTTGAAAAACATGTAAATTAAGGGGAGGGGCATAAGCTCCCGGTTCCCCCTGTTTATACTTATTCAATGAACACCTAATAACAGTCGCGAATTCGATCCTATAACCTATACTAGATCCTATACTAGATCCTATAACCGATCCTATATCTAAATTTTGAATGAAAACTGTTAATTCTGCTTGAAAACCCATTTATATCAATTAGGGGGAGGGGCATGAGCCCCCCGTTCTCTCTCTTATACATATCGAATGAACTCCAAAAACTAATCAGGGAAGCGCCTTATCATAATAAGCCTAAATCCAAAATTTCATGTAAATCGGATATTTTTATTATGAGTTATCGCGTTACGTAAGAACTTACGCACGCACGTACATGCATACATATAGAACGGGCTGGCACATAAGCTCTCAGGCTTAGATAGTTTGTGAGCTAAAAACTAAAGGGTGAAAATAGACAAAACGTTTCATTCAAACTTTAAAAAGTCTTTAAAATATATTATTCCTAGAGTTTCTTAAAAATCTTGCATGCTCTTAAGTCTTAATAAATGCATGTCCAAAAAGTTTTTTTTTTTTTTTTTTTTTTTTTTTTACATGTTTCAAAGTAAAAATACATTTTAAACTAAGCATATAGTTATACTTTCATCTGAACAAACTTTTCACATGTATTTTATGTACGTATTTTTATACTTCACCAGCATGTATTAAAATCTACACTATTAATAAAAACATAATTTATATTTCATTGTAATAAAAAATGGCATCAATAAAATAAAAATACATAGATAAAAAAAATCCTTGTCGGTTTGGCCTACAAGCGGAGGTAGATTTCGTTAAGTGCTCATTTTAAAAAAAACAAAAATGAAATATAATTGGAGAAAAACTCAGTTTAACAATTTTATTTGGCCACTTTTGAAGAAATTTTAATTTCATTTTTGTGTAAGAGCTGATTTTATGAGAATCATCTTAGGCTGAATTCGGCTCAAAATACCCACTTTGACAGGATTTTTTGAAATATACAGTCGAACTTCAAGGGGGAAGGCTAGGTAAAATTATGTTCATGTTAACAGTAATTCATGTTATCCGTATCAAATCTTTGTATTCGTCTTTAAAGGGGATTGTGAAAACAATTCACATTAAAAGTAATTCATGTTGAGCGTGTTTATTTTAACAAGGTTTGACTATATTAGGACATCAAGAAAAATTGATCAATGCAGCGCATTTTATAGTTTCTAAATAAGAGAAACTGTCAACTGAATACGTTTGAGAGCAAAATTGAATTTAAAAATGAGTCAGAAGATAAGCATTTTGCTATGTGAATACATTCTCAATTTTTCTATCATGTTCGCTTCGGGAAATTATCTTCAAAATAGCCACTTTGGCGGCATTTTTTTAAAAATACATTCTGCCTTTATCAAAAAACTGACCAATACGGCACATTGTACAGTTCCTAAAAAAGAGAACCTGTCAATTGGATGCCTTAGAGGGCAAAAATGGATTAAAAAATGCGCCTGAAAAAAAAAAAAAAAAAAAAGCAATTTATTATTTGAATACTTCAATTTTTCAATCATGATCACTTTGAGAAATTCTGTTCAAAATGACATTTTGACAGCATTTTTCGAAATATATTCCTCTTTATCAAAAATCTGGCTAATAGGTCACATTATGTAGTTCCCAAATAAGAGAATCTGTATTTGGATGCGTTTAAAATCAAAAATGAATTTTGAAATAAGTCATAATATAAGAAGTTTGAATTTAAGATTTTCATCTTCAACTCCTATTATTGTTTAATTTATTTTTGCTATAAGAATTGATCCTACCAAAAACTTGTCAGTATAAAAGTTATAGATACTATTAAGAAGATGTATAATAAACTTACTCGGATTTCATATCTTAAGAATTGAGATGTTATTGATTTTTCTCTTTAATACCCTCCCCCTTTTTTGTTTTCATTTTTAATTTTTCCTTTTTCAATAAGAGTTACAAGAGTTACTCCAATCAAAAACTTGTAAATACAAAAGTTTTAGATGATATTAAGACTATTTATAAACAAAATTAGTTTAATTTGATATCTTGAGAATTGACAAGTTTATGAGCTTTTAATTCCCAAAAATTCTTTTTTTTTTTTTTCCGCCCCTTGAGCCCATCTTTAATTTTATCAAAAATCTGTCATGCATAAACATTTGGCCCATTTTTTAGAAGTAATATAAACTTTAAATTGATTCGATACCTATTTTAACTAAGAAATTATTATTATTATTATTTTCACAACACCCTTCCCTATTTCTACTCCCTTAACGTGACCGTGATTTTATGCCCCTTGATTTTATGTATCAGTTTGGGAAAAAGTTATATGTATTTATAAATAGATAGATAGATAGATAGACAGATAAACGTTTTTACTAATGGTAGTTTTGGGGTCTAGGGGTCATGATCGGTGTAGATCTGCAAAAAATTTTCTGAAATTCCAACATAGGAACGATCGCAATAGAAAATATTTTATACGGAATCTATCTAAAAACGGAGAAAGAGAAAGAGAGACAATTAATTAAAAGATCATATTAAACTTTATTATGGATTTAATTTGAATTTTTTAAAATAAAAATTGCATTGGAATATGCTCGATTATTTATGTCACTTTTTAAGAAGAAAATGATTCCAAAATGTGGAAAAATGGACAATCAACCCGATAAAGATAAACGAACGAAGAACCTTAACAAATAGTGAAAGCATTAAAAATCTGTCCCATTTATCAATTTTATATCACCATTTTTAGAAATATGCATATTTTTAATAAATTTTCAGTAGCTTAAAATAACGGATATGATATGAATTCGAAAAGAAAAATTTATTGAAGAAAATATTTTTTACATCTTTTATGTCCTCAGATTTCACATCATTTTTAATAAAGTTTCGAATTTTGGTAAAGTCTAAATGTTTTCTGTACTAAAAAAAATAAAAATAAAATAAAAAGAAAAAAATAAAAAAAATAAAGAAATATAAAAAAAATAAAAATAATTGAAAAATAAAAATTTCTCTCTACAAATTTTGGCGTATTTTTAGACACAAAGAGCATAACAGTGAAAGACATGGCAAATGAAGTATCTGTAATGAAATAGGATTTCTCCTCTTTGGATAAATGAATTGTATCTAGAGTGATATTCGGCTTTTATCTAACTGCGACGTTAACCAGGTTGTCGCGCTCCGAAATTCCATTCAAAACATAAGCTTTGTTCGCTTTTCCTGAAAAATCTCAAGCCTTTATCGAAAAATTAAAAACATTCGATGACAAACAGAAATGGATTTAAGAATATGTCGGAAATTAGACAGTTTTGATTATGAAATCAACGATTAAATCATGATTTTACCGAAAAGCCCAGATTGTGTTTGCAATTTGAGGTTTAATTGTTTTGGAAACTCAAAACTATTGGTGACTATTCAGTAATTGAACGCTGAGGGAAAAAATTATAAAAATCCTATTTAAATAGATAAAAAAAAATCGGAGCTAAATAAAGAAAAAATCTAATTTTTTAAAATATCATGATATTTTACATCCTAGTTTAGAATAGAAAACAAACATAAATGTTACTTGAAATCGCTACTTAGTACTGATGCATTCGTGATTTAAAACTATACTGAATACTGTCATAAATACTATTGGCCGAGAGGTTCTGACCTTTCAACTGGTAGATGGCAGGTGCTGGGTTCGAATCCAATCGCGGCCGTCGGCCTAACCATTCGGAGTTTTCCGTGTTTTTTCTTCGAACCTTGGATTTCCTTGCGTAAATACGGGTTAGGTTCCCTTCGAAAGGCCCCCACGGAGGGCATCCCACCCCTTTAGGGCCCATATCCCACGTGTAGATAATTAGTAAAATAATTCAAAACATAAATACTATATATGATGCAAACACATTGTTAAAAAATTGTACTTTTGCTGCACCGTTTTTATAGAATATTTGACCTATGTTAATGCTCCATAAAAAAGAAGTCATTGTTTTGTATAAAAGCTGTGGTTTGATAATGCAGCAAAAATTTCAAAATTTAGCAGTGCAAGAACTTTTCTATATGCACCTAAGAAAAATAGACGATGCATAACTTTTTATTGAAAGAGTTTCTGAACAGGATTTAAAGGCTATTTGTTTTCAACTGCTTTATTCAACAAGGATTCGCAAAACGGTTAAACATATTTGCAAATTATTTTTTTAGCGGAAATATACCTAAAACTGGAAGGTCTGATTATAGAAACGAATCGGAATCGACCTGTATCCTCATTTACAAATTATTTTTTTCGCGGAAATATACATAAAACCTGAAGGCCTGACTATGGAAACGAATCGTAATCGATCTGTATCTCCATTTTTTAATGAATAAATGACTTGTTAAGTTACAAGCTATTTTGATCACGTGACAAATACGTTTTCCAACCCTGTTTGAGTGAGTATTCTCTTTTCTTACAGAAATTCGGTTAAAACGCCCATTTGGACACTATTTTCTTAAATATCTATTGCACTTGCAAATAAACCAGAAAAAAAAATATTTTTTTTTAATTAAAAATTATTAATTTATAATTTTTTTAAATTAATAAATAATAAAATTTATTCAAAGTTAATACAATTTATTTTAAATTAATAAAATTTAAAATTAAAATTTATTAATTTTTAAAAATAATTAATTAAAAAAAAATTAAGATTTTAATATTATTTTTCCTATTTTTCTTTAATTATACAGCACTTTATAGAAAATTTGATGATTTAGATAATTTTTGAAGTTTGAAAATAGCTTAAAACTTATATTCATGTAGCAATGAATTATAAACAACATACGCAACCTTTACAACAACGTTAATATGCTGTTGAACTCTTTATTCATCTTATGAAAAGATTTGAACAATTCAGGAGTAGACCAGAAACTAATTGCGGAATTGTGTTTGAAATATTTATGTAACAGAGGTAAACGAAAATATATTTATCAAAATAAGAAAGCAAAATGTACATTTGTACAGTAAAATGTAAATCTTTAGAATTAAAAAATTTAAATAAAGTGAATCCCACTTGATCTATAATTAACTTAAATAGACAAAATAGTATTTTAAATGAAATATGAGAGAAATATGATACTATTAAAGTTATTTTATTATTATTAGAGGATTTTGTTTCATAGGAATATGCAGGATCATCGCTGAGACTTTAAATTGGTTGGGGGGGGGGGGGATTTAAATTGTCAAATGAAATTATATTTGGAAATTTTGCCAGGTCCTAGTCAGTTTTGCCAGGTAGCTTTTATTAAAGTTTTATTTTTTTTTTTTTTGTCGGGGGGGGGGGGGGGGGGAGGCATGAGTGAGGGTCTTGATAATTCATGTGGAATTTATTCATAATTTCTGACATATTTACTTCTTAAGTTGGCTTTTTTTATTTATCTAAACTTTAACTTTCGATTTTAAATAGAATAAACTTTGCCTAAGGCAGAATCAATCGAAATCTGATTTTTAATTTTTTTTTTTTCTTACAGTAGACAATATTTTACTTTAGACAATTTTTACTCTTATAAATTCACAGAGCATGAAAATCTTTTTGAGGATGAATTTGTTTCTGACGCAGAGTTCGCATTACAGAAAGTTATTGTATTTCCATATGCAATTCCTAAAAACATAAGTGATTTTTTTTTTACCTTTCTTTCTTTTTAATATAAAAATTTCACTTCAAAAATTTATTAATATTCCAATTGATTGTAAAGCTGAGAAAACCAGGCAATGAATAAACTGATTTTAGAAAAATGGGATTTTGAGATCAGTAGACAGATCTATAAATTATACAAACAAGCAATTATTATACATCCTTAATTTTGTTCTCCGGAAATATGTATTTTATTCGATTTCTTATTATAAACTAATAATATTTGGAATTTGCAATATAAATAAAATGAAAAACACACCTTGCAAGTTAAGTGATTTTGGTGCAATTATAGAAAATTGAGACATGTAGGCACCATTTATAGAGATGAATTTGAATAAAAGTTTGGAGAGCTTGACATTATTGTCAAACTAATGTTTGTTTATTTCTTATTTAAGGATTTTCTCAAATGCAAATTGGCTAGTTTATGACCATTTTTAAATTCATTATTGTTCATAAACGTATCAAATTAGCAGATGACCTTATTCAGAAATCATGCAATCGAACTGTTTTTTTCTTTTTTTGGAAACAAACACCCAGTCAAATTTGGCATTTTGAACCTAATTTCCAGAGACGAAAGCGCAAGAAAGGAGGAAAAATCATTTTCCTGAGAGAATAATTCTTATAATTCCAGTTGTTAATCACTTATCGGAAACAACTATTCGATTACAAAAATATCTTGAATATGGTTGTGTCTCCAGTTAACACGGTTATATTTAAAAGTTAATGAGAAAATGTATTTTACAACTAGACATAGTCGAGCAAAGAAAAATACTTTTCGAGTGCTGCCTTAATCGAATTCGACCATACGATTGTCGTCATGTTCTATAGGTGGCTGACCTACTTTTGATTAAAAACTACTGTTCAAAAACTTTAATATGTGTCTTGTACACATGTTCAATCCATTACTTGCATTTTAAACAAATTCGGAAGATATTATTTCAAACAGATTAATAATATGAAAATATATCAGCTTTTTGATAAAACTTTTTGTAAATGTAAAACTAACTCATGTTACCCTGCTTCGCATTATACTTTTTTCGGAAAGTAAATTAAAAACCGTTAAATCGAGATAATTAAACAAAAAATAATGATATTTGTTCATATTTGTCGGTGAGTATGAGTTACTTTTTCTTTACTTGTCTCTCCATAGTATTTAAAATATTCTAAAAGTATTTTTGAGACTTCAAGACTTAAATTTTAATATTGTTGCAGTTCTATTGCTTAGCTCTCCAATGATAAGAAAAATAAGACTGTTTAAAAAATCTCTTTCATCTACTTTAAAATAATTAATATTTTGTTTCTAAGCATTATTTTATATAAAGATAATATTATACACTCCATTTCATTATCCTACAGATGTATGCAACGAATATAACACAGTGATATACTAAAAACATACATATATTTATCCTTAGATCTGTGTTCTAAACACCTTTAGAAGCAAGATAAGAAATTTTCACGTGGCATGCACTATCGAATATCAAGGTCAGGGGTCGTATATCAAGTTATTTTCCATCGTATAGAAACTTTCTATCAGTGAACCGGAAATGACAAGTGTTCGGAAGTTAAAAATCTTTAAACACAGTCAAAAAATGGAGTATATAATGGTCTGTTTTTTCGCATTTCACACTTCCGCTTTTACGTTACCGTACGTACTGTTATCATTACTCATTCCTAATTACTCCTAAATTTTCACACTCTGACACAACATTCTCACACTCATGATGTATCTATTTTGGCTGTCGCGGGAATTCGCCTCTGATCGCGCGCACCAAAGCAATTAGCGATGCCGCGGATGCACTATAGCGCTTAAATTACACGAAAAATTGGCGTTGGGATGCAAACAATAGTTCTAACGACGTCCCATGGGACGCGTAATTTTTACAGACGTAAATTCTTCAAAGAATCGTGAAGTAAATGGGAATTCCGTCCAAGGACCGCGAAAAAATGTCGGTTTTCATCAAAGAATCGCTGAAAAAAAGACTAATTTCGTCGGAGAATCACAAAAAAAAAAAAAAAAAAAAAAAAAAAAAATACAAATTTTGTAGAAGAATCGCAGGAAGAAGAAAAATTTCGTCAATGGGCTGCAGAAAAAAAAGACTAATTTCATCGAAAGATCGAGAAAAAATGGCAAATTTTGTCAAAGAATCCGAAAAAAACGGCGAATTTCGTCGTAAGTAAATATGCTAGACAATTTTTCTAATGCTGATTTATTAAATTTAGGTTTTTGGACTTTTTTTAAAATATGCATTTAAAAAGTAGTTAAGAATATTACATATAAAATATGTAGAATACCTGATTTGTGATATATTCATTTTTCAGTGTCTTTTCTTTTTCTAAACATATGTTGTGTAAATGTGTATATGCAGTTAGAAGAAAATACTGCATTGCGGTTGCAGACAGAATTTGATGTTAATGGGGCTTGTCGCAGACACAGTTAAAAAATTCTGCCACAGGGGTTATATCTTAATAATTGTTAATGCAACAAATGAAAACACAAGTTTGACCTAGAGTGAGGTGAAATACAATGTACTTATGACTCAATAAGTTAATTATCATTATGGTTTCATGAACAAAAATTGCTTGCATTGTTAGCTATTACTAATCTGAAAAGTTTTTCTTTCTTGTTTAAGGACTTTTTTGGGGGGGAAAGCAAGATACAGATTATTTACTAAACAAAATTTAGGAACTTGCATCTGTACATGATTTATTCCTAAGGATAATACTAAAAAATCACCATTTTAATCCTTCTCATGGTTAATTTTCTTAAGTTGTACTTTACAAACAACAAATAAATAATGTAAAAATATTCTATATGTATTATAAAGGCCAAACGTATCAGTGCGTAATAATGCATACGTCATTTTGCGAATGGCAACACTTTGAAATTTGACATGAAATTTCGGTTTTGTAATTTTTATTACTACAAATTTTTAAACATTGCACATTTTCAAATTTTAAACCATCGTTTAGAGAAAAAAATGTACTTTTAAATACAATTTGTTTGAAAACTGTATCTTAATTTGTTTTTGAAATATTATTTCTTTAAAGTTTTTAATACCATTTTTCTAATTGTAGCAACAGGAGCACTCCATTTCAATTAAAAGTAAAGGAAAAAGGGAAAAAAAAAGGTTGATTTTTGTACCTTGTTACCATTTTTTCATTAAAAGTGAAAAAAAAAAAAAAAAAAAATTAAATACATACGGTGACAAGAATATCTTCTTTTATAAAACCCGGTGAATTTTGGTTTCATTTACAAAATTTTATTTACACTTAAAAGAATGTTAAATCGTTCAGTATCTAGGTAATAAAATCGATATTTTATGTTTTGAATCAAAATGATCAAATTAAAATATAAATTTTTTTTTAAAGTGAATACAGATTTGAAAGGTACAATATGTAAATTTTGAGATAGTAAAAATGATGTAGGGATTATATTTCATGGAGAAAAAAATTCTATGATTGAGTCGAAGTGCAATAAATTTTGCTTTGTTTCATTTTGGAATACAAACATAGTTGATAGTTTTATCATAATAACAGATCTTTCTTCTTTTTTACTGCTTACATGTACCATTCATGGGTGCAAGTTTGAAATTTTGCCAGGACTGAAATCATTTTCGCGATTATTTGACGCAAATAACGTTTTTCTTGAGATCCATCAACAGGAATCACGTTTATTCTGCAATTTTTGACGAAAAATGAGTCCTTTTGAATGAAATAGTGCTTTTTTCTGCGATCTTTTTGACAGAAGTAACTCCTTATTTCCGCGATTGACAAAAATCACCTTTTATTTATAACTTTTTGATGAAAATTCGTCTTTTTTCATGATCTTTTAGCAAAAAAATGCATCATTTTAGCTATCATTTTTAATCGTCGGAGATTTTTCAGTCCCGCTTCCGTCTTCGGGAACTTTTAAAAGACTGAATTCCGTCCTGTGGACAAAAAACTTGCACCCATAGTACCATTAAAGTTTAATTTTAATTTGAAAGTTAAATTTCTACAACTGAGTTTCATGGAAGTAGTAATTTGTAAATTTAAGTTAAATATAATTTGTTTAAGAGTTACACTTACCAAAAATGTGTTTTTTATTGTAACTAATTTTGTAGGTTTATTATAAATCAATGAAACAGTTCCTTCTTAAACATTTTCTTTCATTGAAATTCGACGGGCTCTACCTTGTTATTTAAAAATTATTTTATTTCTAATTATTTAAAATATATTTATAAATTGACAGTTAAAAGTAGACATTGTGAACAGTTTTTAAAAATGTGTTTTAAAAGGTTTTATTAAGTATTGGTTTCGGCCGAATACTTTGATATTCGGCCAAACCGAATATTCGACAGACCGAATAGTTTGATATTCAGCCAAGCCAAATATTTGGCTGAACCGAATATTTTGATATTCGAATTATCCTTGTATCCGAATATTCAGTAACATGGCTGAATGCAAAATAGATACTGAATATTCGGTGCATTCCTAATATTAATCAGAGCTTTCAAATAAAATAAAATATTGAAACAATATATGGCTGATTCTCTCCAAATAGGCCAAAATAATAGCCATGAGGGAGTGATGAATTAAAAAAAAATGCCTGTTTACTTTTTTACCATTATCTGAATTGAAATTAACCTTGGTGGGTTTAACTCTATCTAAATAATTCTAAGTAATAATCAGAGTTTCCCCCAGGTTTTAAAAGGGGCAGGGCGCTACTGTTCTGAAAAGGCCACTTTTATAGAGTTGAATCTATAATCTAGAGGTTAAAAAATCGTGCAAAAACAGAAATTTGATCAAAAAATCGAGAAAAAATAAATTTCGTCAAAAAAATGAAAAACGAAAAAAAAAATGACCGATTTTGCTAAAAAAGTCACGAAAAAAAGACAAATTTTGTGAAAAGATCGCAAAAAATTGCTATTTTTGTTAAAAGACCTCAAAAAATGGCAAATTTCTTCAAAAGATATTGTTCAATTATTGTTGAAAGGCTGTGTTTTTTCAAATGCGGGGCAAGAAGGGCGCTATTTTTTGAATGAGTGACAAGCGGGACGCTAGTTTTTGGATGAGGGGCAAGAGGGGCGCTATTTTTTAAACTAAAAGGCAGGAGGGGCGGAGTGTCCCCCTGAAACCCTCTCGGGGAAACTCTGTAATAATAATTGATATTTTTTTAATACAGTAGACTCCCTCGAATCTGCAACTCTCTAAAATCCGTATATATTTTATGGATGTAAACAATGAAAAATTCAATTCAGATTATAGGGACAAAAAATGACTTTTTTTGGTTTTTTATTAATTCCACGTATATTTTAATTTGTAATCTTGTTGATATTATTGAATTCATGTATTTTCATGAAGAAAAAATAAATTTATTTTTGAAAAAATTCAAGATATTACTGATATTATTGGTAATCACAACTTACCAAATGTATTTGCATGTATTAACGACGAAAAAAAAAAAAATAAATAAATAAGTCTGCCTTAACCTGAATTAAACTTCCTTATTTTATAATTTTGTTGTGAATTAGTAATGTACCTTTATGAGGCTAATTTCATTGAATAATTTAGGAAAAAAATCTTTCATCTTTATAATGAATATTTAATCATACATATTGATTACTAACTTGACCTTTGCTTTTAAAAATCATCTTATTTTTTGTTATTTAAGATTATTACTTATTTTAATGTTTTATTTTATTGTAAGCATTCATTAAAGTTTCAATTGCATTATTAATTACATTCAAATTACTGTTTAAAAAAAGTAAACAAAACAATGACCAGAAATCCGCACAGCCTCTGGTCCCAAGCTGTGCGGATTTGAAGGAGTCTACTGTATTTACTTGTATTCAGTAGAGTTTGATGAGAGAGTGATTATGTCCTAAGCCTTCCTCATAAGCCACTACTGAATACAGCTAAATATTAAGAATTTTAAATTATTATTGAATTATAAGTATTTAATTAGAGTTAAAGCCCACTAAGACTAATCTCAATTCAGATAATGGTAAAAAAGTAAATGGGCATTTTGTTAAAATTCATCACTCCCTCATGACTATTATTTTGGCCAATTTGGAGAGAATCACTCATACGAAAAGGAAAAAACATAAAACAATAGTGTTTCTAGTGATAGAAATAATAGAGAAATACTATGTTGCGTATCATGTTTGATGAAAAATGACTACAGAAATAACACAAGACCATTTTAATTGGTGTAAAAAATTTCCAATTGATGCACTCTTACACAAACTTTTATACCGTTGAAATGCGAAAAACTTATCTAAAGATTAAATTTGATGCTTCAAAAAGCATTTTACACAGCATTTATATAACTTTATTTAAAACGTAAACAAGCTCGCCATTCAAAATATAGAATAACGATCTACATTTAATAACATTGCATTTTAAATTATATAACAGCATAAAATATATAAGAAACACCCTTATCATTCTCAATAAATGCGGAATTAAAAACTATACATCAAAGTTATCTTTGTTTTATAAGATCATGTATCTAATGGTCTTGCTAGAATAAAAATCATCAGTTAAACAAATGCATAACAAGTCGAAAATATGATAATGATGACATTAAAAACTCACAAGCGCAACTTAGAGACATTTTACACTATACCAAGAATTCCAGATGGTATATTCTAAAAATAATTAAGGAAAAGATTAAAAATTAAATTTATACACCGGCAACAAATAAATTTTCGTTGGTTGGTTGGCTTGCCGATTAACTAGAAAAAGAAGGGAGTGTGCTTATCCGGTGATGCCAACTTCAAAATCGGAACTGAAATATTTTTGGTACTACCCGCGACATTACGTTCTGTTCTAGACGAGTTTTAGCACCTCCCCCTAGACTTCAGAGCCGTTCTGATTGGCTAGCCAGATTCAGGTGAAGTGGTCAGACATCCGACGACTGTTTACACTCATTCGGATGTTCGTTTTCAGTTATTTCGTTTCTCATGAAGCAGAAGTTAAATTTGAATAAATTACTTTTCATTTTCGGATGATGAAATTGCTATTTTCTACTTAAAAAAAAATTCCAAAAATACCTGCATAAAAAATTTCATCGTTTTTATTTACTAAACCTTTTTTTTTTTTTACTTTTAAAAATTAAAACTGTTTTATAAATTTTAAATATTACTTAAATTAAAATTTTCTAAAGGAAAAAATCGATATTTATGCTAAAACGCATTGTTATTTATAAAACGCTGCACTTGCAGGAGGATTTTCCATATCTAAACCATAAAAAATATTAAAATCAGGAACGCATTTTGGAAAAGGGGGGAGGGGATATTCTCTTAACAATTTCCTGAATTTGTAACTTAATGCTTCTGTACCTTCACGAAACATATTTCGAATTTCCATATTTAGTGCTATAAATTTTTTTAATGATTATTTTTTATTTATTAATTTTGTCTTCTTTACTTTAAAGTAACCTTAGTTGAAATTTTACATTTTAGCACATAATATTAAATTTTTGATGCAAATAAATTAAATTCAGAACACAATTAAATTAGATTTTTTTTTTCATTTTACAGATAATCATAAAATGTAAATGAACAGTTTTTTTTTCCAGAAAAATTAGAAACTTTGAATAAATGTTATTCTAATGTAAAGCGCAAAAATGAAAAAATAAATAATAATCATAATTTATTGTCGGTGTAACAATAGTTTGTAGTTAATGTATCCGTCAAGAAGTAAAGAAAAGCTTAAATGATTAGGGGTCATCCATAAATGATGTTACGCACTTTTTCCATATTTTTGACCCCCCCCCCCATTTGTCACAAAGTGTCATACATCACTTTACTCCCACCCCCCCTCTTCTCACATGCTATATTAAGAAAACATATACTTGCAGTTCAGAAAGAAAAATAATAATGTTTTAAATCACATTTCAAATTTTATTTTTAAATTTTAATTATGTGTTTTAATAACATTTGTGAGCTGAAAAATAAACAAGTTGGAAATTGCACGTGAAGCGTAGCAAATAAGGTGCGTTCGTACTATAAGTTTTAAAATATTCAGACCTTGCTGGTATAGTAGAGCGTACTTTGGATACAGTATAGTGGTCGAAATCTTTGTGTTCCTGTAAATATGCAGGGAGTAATTTTTATTATACTTCATTAACGTATATCTTATTCATAAAATGTGAAGTAGTTTAATATAATTAAAACACGCCCCAAACAATGTTTCCCCGTAAAACATTATTTAGTGGAATACATTTGTGTGGCCCTGTAATTTAATAATAAATATTCTTTTCTTCCCAGATTGTGCTGAATGTATATTTTAGTACATACTTCATACATTCATGTCAATTATATTATGTTCAAACGAGTGTAACACCATTAAAATTCATTTGAAACTTTTTTTCCTATTGATCGTAATGTAACGGAATCCTTTTGATTGTCCCTGTAATTGATCTATCCATCCGATTTTCCTAACATTTGAAATCACTCGACAAAATTATGTAATAATGATATGTTTTAAATTTCAAACGATTAAAATGCATTTGATACTTTTTTCCCCCATTGACCGTAATGTAACGGAATACTTTTGATTGTCCCTGTAACTGATCTATCCATCCGATTTTCGTAAAATTTGAAATGACTCGACAAAATTATGTAATAATTATATATTTTAAATTTCAAACGGTTGGATAGTTTTTGCGTTGTTATATGCGGACAGACAGACAGACAGACAGACGGACGGACTGAGCGACAACAATAGATGCTACGTATTTACATAATTACGAACGCACCTAAAAAGGTTTGTATTTTGTATGAAATAAGATTTTCAAAATAATAATAATTGTTAATATAGAAATAGTAATTGATGATTATAGATAATAGTAATTGATGATTATAGATAATATTAATTGATAATTATCTATTAATATCTATTACTCATCATCATTATCCATTAATCATCTATTACTGTTAATATTGAATATATAATTAGTAATAAAATATTAATATGAAAGAGCAATTAAAAACAGTAGTATTTTGGAATTTGAACTAGAATTTGGCTTTAAATCTCATCTTTATAAACACAAAATATTTCAATTTTAAAAAACCCTCCTACTTCATAATTTAATCTACAGTATTTAATGCTTTTATTTTTACCAAAATGTGTGATGTCACATTTCTTCTTACCTCCTCCCACACCATTCTCACAATTTCCTGAATCTCCCTTCAAGCGTGACATTATTTATGGACGGCCGCTTAGTAATAATTTAGCATACATTTTCTATGGATATTTAAAGCCATAATTCTCATTCCCAATTCAGAAAGACAGTTGTATTATTATTATAATAAAAAAAAAAGAAACACTTTGAAATATCTGTAAACTGATGTTTTTGTAATTTATTAGTGCTTTTCTTTATATTGTTTTTTATGCATTGTGACAAAAAGAGTATTTTGTTTTGTTTTATCGATGTTTATTGTCTCCACAGAGATTTAAATTCCTTTTAACCCCCTCCCCCCATTCAATTATGTTTTGCTAAGGTGAAATATTACCTGTTTAAGACTTTAAATCGTAAATCTTTTTATCCACAACAGTAAATACGTAGTTTTAAAAGCTTAAAAATAAAATCCAGATAAAATTTTAAAATAAATTTTATTTATTTATTTATTTTTTTTTTTTTTTGGGGGGGGGGGGGGGATAAATTAATTTTTTTATTACGAAACATGTGAAAGCTTAAATGTATAATTGTTTGGAATGTATAAAAGAATAAATATAATCAATAATATTTATAAATTTTATTTAAATAAAGAACAATCTGATAATTATCACAAACATTTATTATTATTTATTGAAAATAAACTAATATACTATAAATAAAAAGTATGTAAAGTTTATAATTAATAATTATAATTATTATCATAATTAATAATAATTAATATTATAATCATAATAATGATTATTAAGAATATAAAAATAGTGACACATATTTAGTTCACTACACAGTCTGCATTTAAAAATACTGTATCAAATTCACATAAATAAATTTGAATTAGAAGAATTTATTTAATATATAAAAAGAAATATTCAGTATATTTAATTACAAAAAATATGGCATTTAAAAAAAAGAAATTAAAAGCAATTGAAGGTTGCTATTACACAAAAAAACCCATACGAAACTTTCGCACTACAATCTGAGGTTTATTATTATTATTATTATTATTATTATTATTATTATTATTATTATTATTATTGTTATTATTATTATTATTACTATTATTATTATTATTATTATTAAATTAATCGCCATTATTTTTAATCAAACTACTTGTTGACGTGACAACGTCTTGTAAATTGGTTTGCCGGGAGACACTTCAAGAAACTGCGTTACGTTACGTTACGCTCCGCTCACGATACGCGCTCACTTTTCTCTTAACTTTTTCCGGTCACTTGTGGGACCATTTTCTGAACGTGAATGTGAATTCGCTGCAAGGAAGGGGCGGTGCTTAATAGGAATTTTAGATAGTATCAAACTAAGACGAAATACGTTATGTATTAGTTATTAGTATAAAGTACAAAGAAAATAAGTGTAGTTTATTTCGTAATTCGGTGGTATATTATGGAAAACTAATGATATGTGATTAGTGAAAGCCATTTTACTTTAGTTATATTCTGCTCATTGAAAAATTCTTTAATATGCTGTTAACAAAATTCAACATTTGACATCAATAAACATGAAGTAAAATGTGTTTAACAAACACAGTGTATTGCAAGTTATTGTATGTATATTTGTATATAAATACGTATGTATGTGTAAAGGTAAAAATAAAATTTTGTTAATATGAAATTCAGTGCGAGATTCTTTGTATAAATTAATGTTTTAAATATAATTCTTTGTATAAATAAATGTTTTAAATTATTACTATTATTTCATCCTTCTTCCTACTATACGAATGAATATTCACATTAAAATTATTTTACAACTCAAAGTCGTTGTCACGTAAAACTTTCGCCCGTATACCGACTTTACAGGCAACCAATTTTTTCTTATTAATCTGTTAAACTACATGTATTTACATGTTCTTAATTTTTATTACTCTCTTTTTTCATTAAATATAGATAGATTTCAAACATGTGTTTTAAAAATGTATGAAATTCATTAAAACTGCAATCACTAAAACGAATTTTTAAAATAAATACTTTCTCCTACTAAAATACTAACAAGGAATCTACAAAAATGGAGAACAATGATACAACTATTAAACTAATTCACTCATCTGAAAACAACCGCTGCTAAGACATTAAAAACCGGTATGGTCTTGATATCTGAATCAAGTGAGCCAATCAGAAACGGCTCTGACGTTTAGGGGGCGTTGCTAGAACTCGTCTAGAACAGAACGTTAGTAGGATCAGAATTGTCGCGTACTACCCTGTTATCCCGTCGACCGATTTCGCCAAATTATACAAATATACAAATCGCCAAACTAATAGCCAAATTATACATATTGACGTAATATTTATTTTAAACAATAAAAAACAAACAAATAATTAGTAGAATACTAATAAAAATACAAATAAAAAGTCGAAATAAAAATCACTTAATAATGTTTTAAACACACGTATCGTATTTAATATAATTGAATTGACATTCACGATCATCCATTATTGGCATTTAATCTTATAATTTGGCGATAGTATTTTGGTCCACGGGATAACAGAGTAGACAGAGTAGTATCATATTTTTATTTATCGGAGTCGATCGGTCTCGCGATCAGTCAATCCGAGTCGATCCGAGCAGTCGATCAGAGTTCTTTAGGCGCGTTCAGCGGAGTCACCGTTTTACATACCGGTAGCATCGATAGAGCACGGGCACGGTTGCAAGTAAACTGTCATTTTCACTGCTTGGGTGGCAGAAACTTCGCGTTCCTTGTTTGTCGTCATTTAAATCCATAGCAATCTTCCCGATGTAATGACTTTTTCGTCCAATCACGATTATTTTTGGAAAAATATAGTCTTGTCTGGCTATGCTTAATCTTTTTCTAATGTTTCATTCCTCCCTCCCCCCGATATATAAAAAAAAATAAACATTTATTGTTGATCTCTATAGTTTAAAAATTCTCTTCTGTTTGCGGCTTTCTACTCATAATAAATCAATAATGAATAAAGCAAATTAAATTCCTTCCGTCAAAAATTACACTTTCCGTCCTCCCCCCCCCCCCTCTCATCATATACAGCTTCACATTTTTAAAACTTTATTTTATTTAAATAAAATTTGCCGCATTTATTTCTGACTTATCACAATACATAAATAAGTAATAATTTAGATTATCTCCAGCTTATCCTAAATATGTATGCTTCCATCTTTAGCTCCTCCCCCCTTTCCATCGTGCAAATAAGTTTAAAATATTTCTTTTATAAAAAAAATATTTTCTACAATTTTTTTTCTCTCTCCAGGGACAAAAAATAATTAAATATACCAATACAAATATATCGATTTTTTTATCATCCCCTTTATACCGAACAATTTTCATCCCACTTGCCCCCCCCCCTCCCCTCTAGCAGAATGAGTTTTAAAACTTTAAAGTTATTTATTTGAAAAGAAAACTGAAGTATTTGTTGGTCACTAATCAGAATAAATAAATAATGATTAAAATCACTTCCTAACATTCCAAACTTACGCTTCCCCCGGTAGCCCCTCCCCCTTCCGGAATACAAAGGAGTTTACTTTTTTTAAATCTTTATTTTACATAAGAAATCTTTTCAATTTATTGTTTCGTAGTCGCAAAAATAATTAATCATGAAACTTATACCCTATTCCTGAAATTCTCATCCCCTCCTCTTTTTGCGCCCCCCCCCCCAGTTTGCTGATTGTCAAATATTTAAAAATAGTTAGTTTAAAAAATATTTATTTGAAAAAATATTTATTTTAAAAAAATGCTAGGCCTGTGTGTTATTAATACATGAAAAATAATCTTAATTATCCTTAACGTACAATCATTTACGTCTCCCCCCCCCCTTTGATACAAAATATGTGTATGCGAGTAAGAAAGAGTAAAAGCATAAATTGTGATTTTTCTTAGGTTTTAAAGTTATTTTTCTTTCTGTATAAAAAATAAAAAAAATAATAAAAAATCTATTTTTTTGTTTGTTGTTTTGTAGCGACAATAAAGAAGTTGTGGCGGCCATCGTGCGCGGTCAATAAAACGAGTTTCTCGCAGGAAGCGATCGAGCTAGCCTTTTGCTCGGCGGATAAGACGCTCGCTTTCTGACCATGGGATCTCCAGTTCGAAACCTGCCCGGGCACATCACCTGCATTGGTGACCTCGGACAAACGAACACACTTCACCACCTTCGCTCTAGTCCAACAGATGGCAGCACTGAAAACACCCCCAGCATCCAAAGCCTGCGAAACGCTCGCAGCACGAAAGCCTGTGTAACGCTCAGAGCACACGACCAAAGCCTGTGTAACGCTCACAGCAAGCAAAGCCTGCCACGCCGCGCATCATCGAGGGGTCACACGTGCAATCGGCGGCAGCACGACAACGACAACGCATCAGTCTGGCACGGGCACGCGCCAGCGCAACAAGAGTCCATATCGCTAGTCGAACGTCAACGCGACGTTCTTCTCACTGGGGGTGGAGTACTGTGGCGGCCAGGCGCGGATCCACGGAGGGGATGATCGCCCCCCCCCCTTTAAACCAGTGTTGAATTCAGACTTTTTTTCGGAAGGGATTTCTGCGACTTTGTCGGAGACATTCTATTGTTCCGGAAAAAACGCGAATTTCATTAAAATGTCGCTAAAACACGCTAATTTTGCAAAGTGTCGCGGAAAAACGGCGAATTTCGACAAAAGATCGCGGAAAAAGCACAAATTTTGTCAATGGTCACGCAAAAAAAAAAAGAATTTATCGACAAAGGACCGCTAAAAAACGCGAATTTTGACACAAGATCGCTGAAAGCGTGAACTTTGTCAAAGTGTCGCGGAAAAAACTCGAATTTCGTCAAAAGGTCGAGGTAAAAGCACGTTTTTTGTCAAATGTTTGCAAAAAAACGTTAATTTTGTCAAAGTATAGCGGAAAAAGAGCAAATTTCGTCAGAAGGTCGTGGAAAAAGCGCTTATTTTGTCAAAGGGTAGGAAAAAGGGAAGGTAAAGTATCGCGGAAAAAGTACTAATTTCGACATAGGATCGCTGAAAAAGCGCGAACTTCGACATAGGATTGCTGAAAAGGCGCTAATTTTGTCAAAGTATTGCGAAAAAGCGCGAATTTCGTCAAATTATTACGGAAAAAGCGCGAATTTCATCATAGGGTCGCGGAAAAAATGCGAATTTCGACAGAGGTTCGCGTAAAAAACGCAAACTTCGTCATGGGATTGCTGAAAAAGCACTAATTTTGTCAAAATATCGTGAAAAAGCGCGAATTTCGTCAAATGATCACTGAAGAAGTGCGAATTTCATCACAGGGTCGCGTAAAAAACGCGAACTTCGACATATTATCACTGAAAAGGCGCGATTTTTGTCAAAGTGTTGCGCAAAAAGTTTGAATTTCGTCAAAATTTCGAGGAAAGGGTGCTATTTTTTTCAAAGGGTTGCAAAAAACTGCTAATTTTGTCAAAGTACCGCGAAAAAGTGCAAATTTCGTCAAAGGGTCGCGGAAGAAGCGCAAATGTTGACAGATGATCGCATAAAAAACGCGAACTTCGACATAGGACTGCTGAAAAGGCGCGATTTTTGTCAAAGTGTCGTGTAAAAAGCTCGAATTTCATCAAAAGTTCGTGGAAAGAGGGCTACTTTTTTCAAAAGGTTGCGAAAAGGGAAGGCAAAGGAACTCGGATAAAGTGCGAATTTCGACATAGGATCGCTGGAAAAGCGCGAGTTTTGTCAGAGCGGGAAAAACCTCAATTTCGTCAAAAGGTCGAGGAAAATGAGCTACTTTTCTCAAAGGGTTGCAAAAAATTGCTAACTTTGTCAAAGTACCGCAGAAAAGAGCCAATTTCGTCAAAGGATCGCGGAAAAACCCCGAATTTTGACAGAGTATCGCGGAAAAAACGCAAAATTCGTTAAAAATGCCAAAAAAATGCAAATTCCGTCAAAGAATCGCGAAAAGAGCGCGAATTTAGTTAAAAGATAGCGAAAAAAAACGTATTTCGTCAGGAAATCTCGGAAAAGCATTTCATTTGATCATTCATTTAATAATAACTGTACAAGGAATGATTTCATGAACAGAAATTATGACTATGTTGATTCTATGTTTCTTAGTATCGCCCCCCCCCCCAAACGATCCTCTGGATCCGCCCCTGGTGGCGGCCATCCTGCACGGTCAATAAAACGAGTTTCTCGCAAGAAGCGATCGAGCTAGCCTTTTGCTCGGCGGATAAGACGCTCGCTTTCTGACCGTGGGATCTCCAGTTCGAACCCTGCCTGGGCACCGTCGCCTGCAAGGTAATTAGTAACATAAATAATCCCCATTACTGAAATTTCCTTTTCCCTTTCTTCTCATATCCCCCATATAACATTCAAAATTTCAATGAAAAGCGTAGTCGTTGATACCTAATAACAATAAATATCTCCTTTCTCCCCCCCCACCCCAATAAGAATAATTCTGCCCCCCCCCTCGTGTGTTTTGTCACAGCACACTACAAAAAAAGTGCACCAATAACTCTAATAAAGTTAGTAAATATATCAAAGTAAAGGTACTTGTACGAGAAATCTGTGGTAATTACAGTGGAAAAGGAATAGTTTTTGCCACCCAAACAAGCGAGCAGCTGAAGCGTGACGACACATGCGCGTGCTCTACTAGAGCACGCACATGTGTCTTCATAGGTCGGATACCTGTTCATAGTGTTCATAGCGCTCACGCTCAGTGCTGCAAATCGATACACAATCTATGTTCAATTCTGTTTATCTTCTGGACTTTTTAAAGAAGCTCCGTGTACCCTCTGTTTCTCAAATTAAGCATTAGCGTATACCCTATCTGTGAACATGCATGACGTCTACTGTCTGATTATAGATAATGTGCATATGACGTCACGCAGACGAATTAGGATGTACTTCTCAACTTGCGGTGGGCAAAAATAATAATTCTTGGAGAGTTAGTAATTTATAACGTATTATTTCCTGCGTATAATACAATAAAATAAAATTTATTACTTGAAAATACTTTAGCAGGTAATGGGTAAACAAGAATTAATTAACTTAATTCAGATAAAAAAATATGAAATAAACATTACGAAGATAACTTTAATTTAGAAAAAGAAAGCTAACAGGCTTCCGCTATGGAACAAGCTGAAAAAAAACTTTTAAACTACAATACCAACAATTGCCACAAAAGTTAACAGAAGAAAACTACATATAAAAAGGCACGTTAAATACAAGGAGTATGAGTAAGAATTTAAACAGTCTAATAATTGAAGTTTATAATATCTACACTTCCCCTTGAACTTGGAATTATGGCATTCTTACCATACCCAAGAGAGTCCTTAACATTTCAAAACGTCTTCTAGGTAAGGCTTTTGTAAAAATATCCGCAATTTGGTATTCACCATCAATGTGCTGGACACTGACTTCACCAATTAAACACTTTTCTCGAACAAAATGATGCATTATCAACTTGTAGAATAGGAGTTGATGTTAATGGGGCAATGGCATCAAAGAGACGTTTCAGCCAAACAATTTCTTTGGTTGCTTCACTTGCAGCTATATACACTGCTTCTGTGGTGCTTAATGACACACATTGCTGTCGACGACTTGCCCAGTCAATGGCTCCTCCACTGTATTTAAATGCAGTACCGGAAACTGATTTTCTGGTTCTTGTGTCACTGGCGTAATCTGCATCACTGTAAGCTTCTAAGATACCAGGATGAAAACCAGACTTAAACACTAATGCAAAATTAGATGTTCCCTTGATGTACTTTAGTATTCGTTTTACGATTGACCAATGTTTTTGTTTTGCTTTATCCAAGAACTGGGAATAATATGAAACAAGGCAATATCGGGACGGATAGCAACTGCCATGTACATCAAAGTGCCTACAGCTTGTCTGTAAGGAACTTTTTCAGAAACAATCTCCTCGTTATCTTCCCCTGAAAGATTATCCTTTTCTATGCGAGTAGAAACTGGATTAGCATCTTTCATGTTGAATTTTTCCAAAACTTTATTAGCATAATTTTGCTGACTAATAGCAATATTTCCACTTGTCAGCTTTTTAATCTCTACACCAAGATAGTATTCAGCATCTTTGTATCTTACCTTGAATTCACGCTGCAATTCTTCAAGGAAATGATTCTTGATCTGAGAAGTTGTGGCAACAAGTCCATCATCTACATGTAATGCTAATAACAACTTCTGTTGCTTCTCGTTACTGCAAAACAAACATGGATCAGCAGCACTCTCTGTAAGACCACATTTTCCCAGGAACTATTTAAATCGCTTGTTCCAACACCTTGGAGCTGTTTCAATCCGTAGAGGCTTTTAACTAGTTAAACACACACGGCCTGAATTGTCATCATATCCTTCGGGCTGTTTCATATAGATTTTTTCTTCTAACGTCCCATACAGGAATGCAGTTTTAACATCAAACTGTATCAGGTCTAAATTTTCATTTGCTGCAACACTTTTTAAAGCTCGAATAGTTTCAAAACGTGCAACTGGGCTGAAGGTTTCTGAATAATCTATATCTTTTCTTTGAGAAAATCCTTTAACTACAAGCCTAGCTTTGAATCGATCAATTTCACCATTAGCATGACGCTTCAATTTATATACCCATCTGTTTGTAATGGCTCGTCTTCCTTCTGGTAGGTCTGTTAAATACCAAGTATTGTTTTCTAATAACGATTTAATTTCCTCATCCATTGCAGCTTGCCATTCATTTGCCTTGTCCGATTTTACCGCTTGGTAATAGTGTTCTGGTTCACTCTCTTCTGCAATACAGCATTCAATAAGACGTTCAGGTGCCTTTAACTGCGTCCTGTCCCTTAGATTTCGATCATGCTGCGCATTTTCAGAAGTTTCATCTGCATCAAAATCAGTTCCATAATCGTCAGGAGTAGGACTTTCATCTATTCTAAGCTGTTCCGGCTCAATTGCAACAACAGTTGCTGTTGATATAGATTCAGGAGAAAACACCACTTCTCTTGTTCGTTCAAATTTTTTTGTACCTTTGAACCATACACGATAACCATCAACATCATCCAAGTAGCCAACTAAAATACCTTTCTGGCCTTTCGGATCCCACTTCTTGCGCTTCTGCTTGGGGGTATGAACAAAACACTCGGTGCCAATAATTCGAAGATGACTGAGTCTTGGTGTTTTCCCATAAAAAACTTCATAAGGGGATTTTTGTTCAACTGCAGATCTTCCAGCACGATTCAGTATATGTACTACAGCATTGACTATTTCAGTCCACAGAGATTTTGGTAAATCTTTTGCGATCATGATTGATCTAGCTAACTCGATGAGAGTTCGATTATTTCGTTCAGCAGATCCATTTTGTTGAGATGTATAGGGTGTGCTGTATCGAAATTCTGCTCCCATTTTCTGAAGCAAACCTTTCAAAATTTTGTTGTTATATTCCAATACACCATCACTAAGGACTGCCTTGATTGGTTTCTGTGTTTGATTTCTGAAGAAAGTACAAAATTCTTCAAATTCAGATGTAACCTCAGATTTATGCTTGAGAAAATACACTTTTCTGAATTTAGAGTAATCATCAGTAAAACATACATAGTAATTGGCGCCACCTAATGATTCTTCTTCCATAGGCCCACAGACATCAGTATGGATAACATCACCAACATCCTTAGCTCGTTGTTGACGATTTCGAAATGGTAATCGATGTTGTTTACTTAGCACGCATGCTTCGCAAGACTCACCATCATCTTTCACTTCTATACCTTGAGTGTCCAGAAACTTTTTCACACGCTGTTTATTCAAATGTCCAAGTCTCTTATGCCAAAGTTGAAGCGAGTTTGATTCAGTAAGTTGAACTTCAGAAGAGGGCAGTGTTACAATGTTAGTTGCACTGTTTACCGCAGGTACTATTACTTTGCATAGCAATCTGAATAAGTTACCTTGGCGTAGTCCCACAGCAACAATTCCTTTAGGTTTTACAAATTCACACTTATTGTTACACATATTAAATTTTGATCCATGGTCTAGAGCTTGACTTGCAGAAAATAAATTGCTACGGAAATTACATGACTGTGACCACTCATTTAAATCCAAAATATTCAGGAAAAGCATCCCGTGACCTACTTCATCTACTTTAGCCCGTTCAACATTTAAAATTTGAAAGCCTGCCTTACTCAAAAGTTGACGTGCAATATACAGAAAATTTGCTAAGCGATTTGCTCACGTGATTGTGCATTTTGTGCTTACGTTTTATTAGTTGTACTTTATATGGTAGGTTGATTGATACAATATAACAAATCAATTGGTAACCTAAAAACTTTAACTTTTTAACAATTTTCTTTTACTTATTTAAAAATGATTTATACGTTGCCTTATATTTTTCGTGATAAATGGAATGCTGTTAATAAACCAAGATTGTGATATTAACATATTATGAGATTTATTGGAATTTGCACTGTTAGTTAGACAATTTTTCAGAGAAGGTTTCAGTATATATATTTCTTATTTAATGATTGAATATTTTAATACCGTGTGGATAACAGATCAAAATACATGATAAAACAGCAGAAACAAATGACGCGCAACATCATGTTATTATAAGCAAAATGCTTATATAATACTGGTATAATACTTTCAGTAGAAAATTTATAAACATTCTAATCATACTTTATTCCTTACAAAACTAATATTTTTTAAGAGGTATCTCTTTAAAAAGTATAGGTGTAGATATTTTTAGTTTAAAAAATTTACATCTACTACATTTTGCTTTTTATAATATTTTCCTTGTATGTATTAACACCGTAAAGTATGATTTGCATCCTAAACTCACTTCTAAAGTACTCAAAAAAGAAGAAGAAAAAGAAAATAAAAACATCAAGATATTATTTTATTAGCATACGGATATTTTCGCACAATACTATCATTTCATTTGCTTAATACATATATGTATACTAGCAGCCTTCGCCCGCTACACTGGTCAGTTTTACTAATGAAACCTTGAATCAAACGAATCATTATCTGTGAATTTAATCATGCGTTTTAAAGCAATGTGGAGATTTACATGGAATGTCGATCTGAATTGCTGAAAGCAATATGGACGTTATTACGCTATTATATATTCTATTGAATCAGACAATAATAATTATTATATTTTGGGCCGTTAAGAATCAATTTCTTTGGTTGATCATTTACAGTAAGATTTGGTAAAGAAGGGTGGAACAACATGTAACATGCTAAAAACGTTCATGAAAAATTGTCAATACAAGTTTCATCAGTTTCCGTTAATTAAGCCTATTGAAAAGTCTTGCCGTACATATTTGGGTTCATCTGATTGTAGACCTTAAATCCATAATTCTATAACTAAGCGACCTGGTGACGAAGCAACACCAAGCAAATGAGATTTATACTAAATCATTCACTGAAAAATTAACTAACCAATAAAGCTCCATTGAAATCCGCTTAGCAGAATCATTTAAACTGAAGATGTATAAACTAAACTAAACTTTGTGACTGAACAATCCATGAAAGATCTCGACAGGGCCGTAGCTAGAAGTGAACAATAGGGGGGGGGGGGGCTCATAATTTGTTTTTTCTCTCTCTCTTGATACAGAAAGATAAATTAGTGCATATTCACATTGTAGATACCATGTTTCTCATTAAACTGTTGTAATAACTTCACTTTATGCTAAGAAAAGTACATGGTGATGAAAATTTTGAGTCTATAACTGGTGAAAAATTAAACATATGTATAAATAGGATGAGGGAGTGTTGAAACATTTATTTTAGATACAATTTAGTAATTCTGCAAAACTGTGCAAGGGTCTGAAAACTAAATTAAATTTTGGAACAGAACTTCATTTGGATTTTCGGAACAGAAATTCCTTTAGTGACCTTGGAATCTTTCCAGGGGGGGGGGGGCTTAAAATATTTTAGGGGGGCTGAGCCGTCCATAGCACCCCCTTAGCTACGGCCCTGGATCTCGACCGACAGTGTCCATCCCTGTTTTCTTGAACTTGGGTCCTGATGAGGTGTTTTGCAGCATATGTTCCGGCTAGGTGTTCAGCCTAACGCAAGACCCTCATACTTTAGTTCCCAAGCAAGCTTAGTACTCATTTTATCGATACCGAAGGGATCAAAGACTGAGTGAACCTTAACCAGTCGGGAGTCGAACTCTCGACCTGCAGAACAGAAGTCAGACACTCTGACTACTACGCCACTGAGCTTAAATTTTTCCGAAATTGACTCTGAAATTATTTAATTAACAGTTTAAATCTATTCAAAATTCATTCATCAGAAACTTTTTAAAAAATCACATCCATCGAAATTTTGTTTAATTGATTTAGAACTTTCTCCTTAATTGTTTAACTGTCCAACGTAGAATGATGAATTTTATACTAACATATTTTCTAAAAAATGATCTAAATAACAATATAGGTTCCATCAAAATTTATTCAGCAGGACTTAAGTTAAAAACTGCCAGAATGAAATTCCTGTTTTCATTTTATGTATAGTGTGATAGTTACATATAACTTTCATAATCGCATTAATCTGATTATTGAACTCTCAAGGATTAAGGTGTTCTTATAGAGGTCATGTGTAGTTATATGACCTCTGGATTTTTTAAGAAACGCTATATAACTTCCGTAATTATAGCATATATATTCTTTAGTGCATACCCTCTGTCTGTAGCGTAGGATTTTCTTTACTATATCACTGAGAACTTTCTCGCATAACTCTGTAGCTAAAAAAATTAGAATGATATGATAAATATTGAAACAACCCTTGAAATATTATTTAACTGTGTAACTGTCATCAAAATAAATTTATTAACACTTTAAATCTTCCATAATCGGGTTTACCTAATTTTAGAATACCCGTAACTCTTGCTAAGTATTGAAGAACGATGAATTTTACATTAAATCTTTTATAAACTGAACAATGTAAGCTCTAGAAAATTTTATTTAGTAAAATCTAAGTTATAATCAATCGGAATGAAATAAGAATTTAAGTTTTACATGCATAGTAAATGATGCATAAAAATGTTAGTTCTGCTATTTGCGATTTAAAAAACGCTATTCGCGAGATTTACCCGCGGCTAACATAAAAAATACCCAATTTTATATAATCTAGAAGCAAACGACAAATCACCAAGATACTACTTGGTTATCCCGTTGACCAATTTCGCCAAATCATACAAATCGCCAAACTAATAGCAAAATTATGCATATTCACATAATTTTATTTTAAATAACAAAAGAATAAGTAAATAATTAAAACATTAATAAAAATACAAATAAAAAGTCGAAATAAAAATTACTTGATGACGTTTTAAACACGTATTCAGGATGGCGAGTAGTCAGGGAAAAACATCTACTACATACTCCTTGATTACCCCGTCAGCCAATTACGACACATAATATAAATTGCCAGACTATTAGTAAATTAAACAAATTGGCATAATTTCTGTTTATTTAAAACAAACGAAATAACGAAATAACTTATAAATTAATAAAAGGTTAATAATATTGGAAATTAAACATATAATTAAAAATCTCTTGATGAAATAACAAACTCAAGTAACATGTTTAATGTCAAATGAATGCGACATTTACGATAACCATTATTGGTATTTTTTACTACAATTTGGCGATAGTTTTTTGACCAACGGGATAATCAAGTAATAGTGTAATTGCTTTAAAGAAGTATCCTTATAACCAGAGTTGGGCAAAATACATCGAAAAAACATTTTCGATACAAAATACAAAATACATTAGTTTTGAGAACCTAAAATACAAAATACAAAATACTTTTAAAAAGAAAAAATTCAAAATACAAAATACATGTATTTTCAAAATACATTCAAAATACAAAATACATTTTCAAATTTTGAAAATCGCTGGGTGTTGCAAAGTGCTTTCTCAAAATTGATTAGGTTTTTGAAATTGTAACATAGTTTCCAAAATAAGGAAAACTAGAAAGAAAAATCATGCGTCCAGCATAGATTATGAAACATTTTCCAACACATTCAGAATAATGTAACAAAACTTTATAGTATATTAAAGAGAATGATAATGTCTAAATAAAGAATTTGAAAAGGCGTATAATGCACTCGAAAACCCAATTTCTACTATTGGTATCAATAATAAAAAAAATATCGGATATTTTTTTGTGTGTGCGGTTCTGTATATGATTTATGGATTTGTATATACATACTACATAGTATGTTAAAAGTTTTTTCAGTTGAACGAATATTTCCCATTCAGCAATTTCCGTGAATTTACCAAATGTACTTGAACACTTTTGTACAGCCCTGTGTAGGATATTTAAAATTTAGATACCCGAAGTCATGTTAAAAATATAGTTAAATTTAAAAACGCTTATCATAACTGAAAACGTACTCCTAGCAATTATTATTCATAGCCTTCAAAAATTTGATTATTATTCAGTTTCTTCTTTAGCCAAATTCTTTCATGCACCCCTGTAAATGAATGTTGAAATGTATGCACATCATATTCAGCAGTAATCGTCATGTCGTATACTTCAGTGTTAAATATAAATTTCAGCAGATTTAAATTAGCATATTATTATTAAAGTACACCACGCATGCGCGTAGCCAATGGGGGTGCCCTGGGTGCCCGGGCACCCCCCCCCCCCCCGTTCGCGCAAATCCAAAATTGATTATTTTAAAAAATTAAAATTTATAAAAGAAAAAAGAAGAAAAATGTAAGCAAAGTTAGTTCAATTTAGTTAATCAAAACTAACAATCTATGTTTTGAAATGTGATAAAAGAAGAGACCTTGATTCTTTCTTTTTTTCTTTTTAAGAAAATTATTTTGTTCATCTTTTTTAAAACTAGAATATTTACTAGAATCTGTATTAATCACAGTAAATCAAAAAGTTGGTTTTATAATCCCAATTTGATATCTTTTCTTTATGGAATTTAACACCTTTCTATTGCATGCATATTTCCATAAAAAATTAGAGTAAATTCTTGACAAGGATAGAAACTACTATTTATATATTTGCTTTTGTTACCTAAAGTCTAGATAGGAGCAAAAACAAAATTGAAAGGAAATGCAGATGTGAAATGATAATTCCACCATGTGATTAACCTGGAGAACGGAGGGGGTGGAAGGTTGTACAAATTAGAGATGAGACAGGCTCAGCCCCAGCACGAAAGCCCGAGACCATACCTGGGTCTGAAGCGGGCACGGGCTCTATTTTCATTTTAGTGTTCGGGCCCGGGGAGGGCGGGGGGGGGGGGGGCTCGGGCTCATTCTTTCTGAGAATTAAAAAACATTTATGTGTAGAAGAGATTGAAAGAACGCCTATTTTCCTTTTAAAATTATTGATTCTTTTTCAAGTCATTTCAGTGCTATTTTAATCAAAACGAAAGAAAAATAAAAATATTTTTTTTATATATTTCAATAGTTGATTGTTGCTTCAAAATAAAATTTGTGATGTATGGAGATTTATGTCTACTGCATTTCCGCCGACGATTAATTGATAAGGCGCCTATCATAATAATCATAAATAAAAAATTAGCTTCTGGTTGGATTTTCGTTTGAGGCAGAAGATATTTTTTAATTCGATCGTTTATTTATTTATTTTGTTAGAGAATGATTTCTTCGTTTTTGATGCAGTCTAGATGCTTGAGGTTTGCAAATTATTTGATTGTGCACGAATCATAATCGTTCTTTATATGATAACAGCATTGTGATTTTAGGTAGATTTCGTATGAAATACTACCTATTGCATTGTCTCCCATGTTGGAATTTCTGAAAAATTTTTGCGGATCTACACGAATCATGACTCCTAGACCCCAAAACTACCATCAGTAAAAAAGTTTATATATCTATCTATCTATCTATCTATCTATCTATCTATCTATCTATCTATCTATCTATCGGTGTATATCACTTTCTTCTAGACACGATAACTTCCATAATTATGCTCAGATCTTCATCAAACTTTTACATAAAATCAAAGGGCATAAAATCTCGGTTAAGTTCGTTAATGGGCAAAATCGGACCAAGGAGGTGAAAGTTAGGAGGGTTTTTGTGAAAACAGAAAAAACGCGATAACTTTTTAATTAAAATAGATATCGAATCAGTTTAAAGTTTATATTACTTCTAAAAAATGAGGAAAAAGTTTATGCGTGACAGATTTTTGATAAAGTTAAAAGTGGGCTCAAGGGGCGAAAAAAACATGGTTTTTGGGAGAAAAAAAATCATAACTTCGTCAATTCTCAAGATATCAAATCCAACTAAATTTTATATAAATGTACTCAATATTATCTAAAACTTTTGTATTTACAAGTTTTTGATAGGACCAATTTTTACCGATGAAAAAAATTAAAAACGAAAAGAAAAAGGGGGGAGGAAAAAGAAAAAAAACCATAACTTACTCAATTCTTAAGCAATTAAATCTAATTAAATTTATTTTACATCTTCACAATAATATCTACAATTTTTATATTGACAAGTTTTTCATAGAACCAATTCTTATAGCAAAAATAAATTAAACAAAAATAGGAGTTGGAGAAAAAACCTCAAATCCAAACTGCTTATATTCTGACTCATTTTAAAATTCATTTTTGATTTTAAACGCATCCAAATGACAGATCCTATTATTTAGCAACTATATAATGCGACGTATTGGCCAATTTTTTGATAAAGGCAGAATATATTTTTAAAAAGGCTGCCAAAAAAGGTATTTTGAACAGATTTCCCGAAGTTTTCATCATTAAAAAATTCATTAAGTATAACAAATTGCGTTTTTTATGCGTCATTTTTAAATTCATTTTTGTTCTCAAACCCATCCAATTTACAGGTCCTATTATTTAGGAACTATATAACTTGACGTATTGGGCGGTTTTTAGATAAAGGCAGAATATATATTTTAAAAGGCTGCCAAAAAGGGTATTTTGAACAGAATTTCACGAAGTTATCGTGATTAAAATTTGCGGAAATTTAAGAAATTGCGTTTTTACCGAGTCATTTTTAAATCATTTTTTGTTCTCAAACGCATCCAATTTACAGGTTCTCTTATTTAGGAACTATATAATGTGACGGAGTGGCCAGTTTTTTGATAAAGGCAGAATATATTTAAAAAAAGGCTGCCAAAATGGGCACTTCGCACAAAATTTCCCAAAGCGACATGATTAATGAACTGTGGGTATTCAAATAACAAATTGGTTATTTTATGACTCATTTTTAAATCCAATTTTGCTCTGACACACATTCAATTGACAGTTTTTTGTTACTTAGGAACTATATAATGTGCGTATTCGTCGATTTTTTGATAAAGGGTGAATATATATATTTTAAAAGCTGTCAAAGTAAGCACTTCGCAAAAAAATTTCCCAAAGCGATCATGATAAAAGAATTGAGGTTGTATTCAAATAACAAATTGTTTATTTTATGACTCATTTTTAAATTCAATTTTGCTCTCAAACGCATTCAATTGACAGTTATTTGTTATTTAGGAACTGTGTAATGTGCCGTATTGGTCAGAGTTTTGATAAAGGCTAAATATATATTTAAAAAAAATCTGTCAAAGTAGGCACTTCGCACAAAATTTCTCAAAGCGATCTTGATTAAAGAATTGTGGATGTATTAAAATAATAAATTGGTTATTTTATGACTCATTTTTAAATTCAATTTTGCTGTCAAACGAATTTAATTAACAGTTTTTTGTTATTTAGGAACTATATAATGAGCATATTGTTCAATTTTTTAAATAAAGTAAGAATATAATTCAAAATATATTGCCAAAATGGGCATTTGAGTAAAAATAGGCTTTTTTTTTTTTTTTTTTTTTTTTTTTTTTTTTGAGATGAAAACTTTTCGAAATCTACCTCCGCCTATAGGCCATGCCGAAAGGGATTTTTTTTTTTCTGTTTGTCATCATGAATTTTGCTTATGCTGAGGATTTCCCTTTGTGAGTAAACATATTTTACATGTTATTCCGATTGAAAACATTCGATTAATGTTTCTTCTTTTCCCATAAAAACAACGGAACTTTAAGATAACTGTATCAATGTTTTAATTTGCTTTGATTTTAAGGTTCTCGTAAATCATGGGGAATTGTTAAGAGAAATGAATTAATTATAGATAAATGTACAAGGATGTAGTGGAGGGTATACTGGGGTATACGCCGTATACCTTCTGGATTTTTTTTAAGGAACACCGTATAACCTTCTGTTTCTCATGAAACCCATAGGATGTACTCTCTAGAGTATACTCTGTGCCTTGAGCATATACCCTCTGCGTCGATCGTACCTGTGGGTTTTTTTACGACTACACCCCTGACAATGTACTCTTTTTATAGGAAATTGAAAACGTTTTTTGATTCTTCAGCATACAAATAGTAATTTCTATAAACACTATCCATTTATTCATTACACTTCTTTAATATGTCCATCAAATTTTCATCTTAAAGGACAAGAAATATGGGAATCATTTTAGGTATAAAGGATATTTTTATTTGATACCAAATTGCTCTTTTCATAAGCTCGAATTTAAATTTTTATTTAATAGTAAATTTTATAAGAAATTTTTTAAAATGGGATTTCACATTTGAAAATTTTTTTAAATATCATTAAATCTTTTATTTATTTATTTATTTATTTTTGTATATTTTTTGTATCGGACTCGGATGGGCTCGGGCTCCAATGTACTAAAAATCTTTTGGGCGCGGGTTTCAAAAATCGAGCCCGAACTCATCTCTAGTATAAATCTGTGCTTCTTCTGAAAATAAGAAATGATGCTACGCAAAATTCAAATTAATGTGGAGGTTGGTTTGTTGGTTTGCTAAATTTCGTTTTTTGGGATCATATTTTGACATTCGTACGGGCTCATTTTTTTTTAACGGGGAAATTTTATTTATTCATGCGTAGAAAGTATAAGAGCTATTTTTACACTTTAAATTGCATACTACAATTATTTTAATGCTACTTTGATCAAAATGACGGGGGGAACTAAACTCGTGCTTATTTATTTTAGTATTTCATTGCTGTTTGAAGTGAAAACTTGTGATAATTACAGATTTATGTTTACGGATATCTTTATTTTATATCTATCATGTTTTATCTATGTTTATGTATCGTTTTCTTATCCATTAGCAGCGTCGTGCGAAAGGGGGAGCGTAGGGGGCAGCTGCCCGGCGTGGAACTTTAAGGGGCGCCAAATTTATACTACAAACGTCATTTTTGGCCTGTTACAAGAAAAAAGTTGGTTGAAGGTTGCGCAAAATTGTAACTTTGCCCCGGGCGCAGCTTTCTCTTCGCACGCCCCTGTCCATTAGATTTAGTTTTAAGCAACTTCTCATCCTTCACGCAATGAAAAATTGCGTTTGGGTCTTTTTTAAAAGAAGTTTTTCTTCACAATTATACCTTCCGCAAATACCTGTCTAAAACGGAAATTTGATAGGTTTTATGGGGTTCCGTTTTATTAGGTTTTATTACATAAGATGTTGTTTGTACCCAACATGTTCAGGTTAAAAAATTTGGGCAACCCCCCCCCCCCGTTTAAAAGGCTGGCTACGCCTATGCCACGAAGAATTTTTTCCCATAGATCATAATGTAACGAAAGTTTTTTTGTGTGCTCCTATAAATGAACTGTTGATGCTACACTCTTCATTTTCAATGAACATGCCATACTAATGTCCAATAAAATCTTTGAATTTTATGGAAATTGGACAGTATTTACGCGAGTTAGATCTAGTGTTGAATTCAGGGGTTGGGCTGGAGGGTTATCCCTTCCCCGGGAGCAATGAAATGCACCCTCAAAAAATTCGAAATTTTGTGCTTTTAATGGTCAAAAATTGCAATTTATCCCCTGGAACTCTATAATGTCGCCCCCCCTCCCCCGGGAGCCACAAAAGTCCCTCCCGGAGAAAGTGTCTGCATTCAACATTGGGCAGACAGACAAGCAAACCGAATTCATGAACACTGACTTATTAGAAAGTGTTAAAAATGAAATGAAAAAGTGTCAAAATGAAACAAAAAAGAAATCAGTCTAAATTCTAACAGAAAACTCATTTCATACAGAAACAAAAGTATTTTCAAAAAGGGTCGTTTTCACTTTTGACTTTTACTCCCTTTCGGCAACGTACACATGCGGTTCATTTTCGGGTGTATCGAGTAACAAATAAAAAGAATATTGCCCAGTTAAATTTTTAACACTGAGCTTACAGGCTATACGCACTAATTGTATATTACAGCCTTATTTTTTCAAAAAATAATGCCCCTCGAAAAAAAATTAAGGGGGCAATTAGCTCCCCCATTTCCATTCTTTATACTTAATGATTGAATTTTCAAAACAAATTAGGGATGCGCCTAATATTAATGAACCTAAATATAAAATTCGAAGCAAATCGGATAATTCTGCATAAAACCTTTTTTATTTAATTTAAGAGGGTTAATCCTCCGTTCTCCTTTTTATACTTAATCATTACATCCTAAAAACTATTCAGGAATTTGCTTTATCAGAAAGAATCTATATCCAAAATTAAAGCAAATCGGATAATTCTGCATAAAATCTCATTTATCTAATTTAAGAGGGGTAATAATCGAACGTTCCCCCTCTTTATACGTAACAAAAGAACCCCAAAATTAATCTGAGAAGCCTCTTATCAATATGAACTTATATCCAAAACTTGAAGCAAATTGATTAATTGCATGAAAAATTCATTTACCTAAATTAAAAGGGTTAGCCCCAGATCTGTTTTTTATTCCTTAACAAATAGATCTCCAAAACAAATCAGACAAACGCCTTTTCAGAATGAACATAAAACCAATATTTGAAGCTTATCGGTAAATTCTGCGTAAAAAAACCTTTTATCTACTTTAAAGGGGGGGGGGTCCCTTCTTCTTTAAACTTAAGCAATGGAAACCCAAAACTAATCATGGAAAAGCCCCATCAGAATGATCTTATATCTAAAATTTGAAGCTAAGCGGTAAACTCGGCGTAAAAAACTCATTTACATACATTAAACGGGTAGGGTTATCTCCTATTCCCATCGCCCATTTATAGTTAACCAATGAACACACAAAACTAATTATGCAGACGCCTCATTTATGTCTAAAATTTGAAATTAATAGGTAAATTCTGTATAAAAAACCCCAATTACCCAAATTAAAAAGGGGGTCAACCCCCATTTCCCTCCCCCATTTATGCTTAACCAAGGAATATTCAAAACTGGAGGCACTACATCAGAATGATTCTATATCTAAAATTTGAACAAAATCTAATAATTAAGCATGAAAAATCCATTTATCTAAATTAAGAGAGGGGATTATCCCCCAATTCCCCTCCTCCTATACTAACCCAATGCACTCCCAAAATTAATGTGGGAAGCGCCCTTTCACCATAAACTTATATAAAAAATTTGAAGCATATCGGATTTTTTTTTTATCATGAGTATCGTGTTAGTATATATATACAGAACGGGCGGATACGTAAGCTCTCAGGCTTTGATAGCTCGAGAGCTAAAAAGTTATATTTACAAATAAAAACTTTTTTTTTTTTTGACGGTGTAATTGTTTTTTAAAAATTAGAAATTTTAACGATAAAAAAAAAATGCGCCTTTTTTAGACGATTTTTTCGCTACGCTAAAAGTAATTAAACGTATGTATGTCAACATACCCCTAATATTTTTCAAGCTTCTACCACGAAGAACAATTTTGAAATGGTTTTGACCAGTAGAAATTAGGCCCGACCCGATCCGAACCTCCAGAAAAAATTAAGGCTCGTTCCCGGCTCAACCCGAGTGCCGAGAATGAAAGTCGGCTTAGCTCGGCTCTGCCCGCGGCTCGAATTTGGGCCCAGACCCGGTCCGTGCAGATCTCTATTGCACACCATGTCTTATCACATTAAAATTATTCTCTTGGGGGATTTTCATTAGGAACGTTAAAAGTGTTATTCTTATTTAGTTCTTCACGAGCTTTTATAAATGATAATAGCATTACATTCCTAACGTCTGAAAAAAAAAAGAAAAAAAAAAGAAAAAAAAAGAAAGAAAAGCAATAAGAAGTAAAACTCTTCATGAGTCCTTGTCTGTCACGGAACATTTTGTATTGTAATTCTCGTAGCATAAGTAAGATTATTACATTATTTTTGTAACAATTCAGCATAAGCTATACATCCTGTTCATTAACAGTGTTTATCATACCACTGGCTGTAAAAAGGTGTTTTTGTTAACATCCAGAAACTAATTCAAAGACTAAACAAAATGGAAAGTATTTCCTGTTGCGAATCTTTGATTTGCGGTTTACAGAATTGCAAATTTTGAAATCTACAAAAATGTATTTTGAGAGTATTTTCAAAATACAAAATACTTGGAAAAATCACTTCAAAATACATTACCAAAATACTTTCCCTTAGTCAGTTCAAAATACAAAATACAAAATACAAATGTATTTTGAAAATGTATTTCAAATACATGTATTTTCGATACTGCCCAACTCTGCTTATAACTATAAAAATGATAATTATTTTAACTAACAATATGCTGCTTTGGTTGAAGCGTCTCATTTCCATTTAAAATATATTTTTGAATTGAAATTTGAATGAAATACAGGGTCATGAAAAATCGAAGAATTTAGAAAATGTTTATACATATATCTCAGCAACTAATTATCCAATTAACTTCATTTTTTTATGCAAAATTTATGTTTTTTTTAAATTAACTTTTACATCAACTCTTTAATATATAAATATATATATATATATATATATATATATATATATATATATATATATATATATATATATATATATATATATATATATATATATATATTAGAACGAATATTTAGAGAGTACGAAAAAAAAATAGTTACGGATAATCGAGGTTACTGGTATTAAATAGGCTTCTTCCCATTCGTAGATACCATATTTCAAGTCTCTATCTCAATTTGTTCTGGAGATAGTGCGTTCACAGACAGATGGACGGCAAAATTTTTTTTCTAAAACTATGTTTTCGTAATCTCCAGTGTCTGAAATGTATAAATCCGTCAATTTTTTGTTTTCTATTTTCAAAACGATTGCCACACTTGCCCTATACTACATATGATGGGTAAGTAATAGGCAATCCCTTTAAGATATCTGAAAATTCACTTTTCAAGATTTTCAGAGAGAATACTAATAGCATATGCGGTGAAAGGAGATAGAAAATGATAACCTGGATAAGAAGTCAGACGAAATTTTTCGACATCACCGAGAGAGCAAAACTGTTAAAATGGAAATGGGTTTGGCACATTAAAGAAAACAAAACAGTAGATGAAGTACATCCATCATACATTGGTATACCAGAGAATGCAAGAAATCAACGAAGATAAGATGGAGTGACGAAATCAGAAAAATTGTTGAAATTAATTGGTCTAGACAGAAAATAATGGGAAAAGCATTAAGGCTATCTCAGTATTCTCCTCCTTAATGTTAAGTCTATGGACATTTGATACCATTTTTACATTCAAAATATCTCCTTGGGAAATTAATATGCTTAACTTCTTTTTTTAAGTGTTCTCTTCTTAAAGGATGTATCTTTTGTTTTCTTAGTTTTCAAAATATTTTATGCATAATTTTATATGAAGTGTTAAAATTTTACTACCAGCTCGTCAGTTTCGTCAGCTCGTCACAGAACATTGAAAAAAAAAAGTTAAAAATATTAATTGCCTGCGGAGATATTTTTAATATAAGAATGCATCAAACGCCCATAGACTTAACATTGCCGAGGGGAATTTGGCCACTGCATGACCAGCTGCCTTAAATTTGGAGCATTGAAACAATCTAGGGTAGTCCTACATCCAGCAGTGGATTAAAAATGGTTAATGATGCTATCTCCTGAAATGTTAAAGATGTAAAGAAATTTAAAGATGTGAGCGACCTATTTTCAAAATTCAGTTTATAGACATAAAATAAAACTACTGGAATCTTTCGATAGTAATCGAAAACGTGATGGTCCATCAGACTGTATTTTAAGCTGCAGCTATTGTATCTTAAATAAATGATAAAAAAATAAATCAGCTCTAATATTGACAGAATAAATCTGCAGGTGTTTCATTTTTCGCTGCAGGCCTTGTCGCAGTGAGTTACAAGGATTAGTTTATTTTATTTCGGAGCCATGAAGGTAAGTGCAAATTATGTTTTATAAAATATATTTGCTGGTTTGGAATATCTTAAAAAGAAAGAAAATTACCTGGAATAAATTACGTAAAACCGATAACTAAAGAGATTTTTATTTGAAAATTAGCAACAAAATATATCCATAATCAATAATTTGTCAGTGATTTGGGAAACTAAAGCCTACGATTCAGTTATTCCTACTATTCAGTCATAGACGGAGTTTCCGGGTACAATGTCCAAAATAGTGGGACAAGAGAATGTAAAAAGCTGGACAGGGTTTCTAAATCAAAACTTAAAAATGTAAACAGTTGTCTGTCATTTTATTTAGCTGTTTTTGCCTTACGTCCGCCAGTCAGTTTTTTCCAAAGGAATCTTGAATCTTATATATATCGTATTATTTTGCTTTTTCATGGTTAATACGAAGATGAAACCACACACTTCATTTGTAGTTCCAAAGTATTTCGGGCTTGACAATTCTGCTTTGGTTCTGCAAATTCCATTTTTATTCATTTTATTTATTTATTTAATTTTTCCCCTATGTTCATTGTGATAATTTTCTATTAAATTCAATGGTTCATATATTGTAATACAATTAATGGTTCTATATATATACATATATACATACATACAGCATATATGAAATAAAATAATAATAATGTGTATTTTTAAAATATTTTTAAAACGACGTTCCGTTTTATGAAATTATGACAAATATTTTTCCGCTTCGTGAAATTATGGTAAATATCATCCTAGTTTGTAAAATTATTAAAACACATTGTTACAGTTCCGAAAAAACATTAATATTTCCCTTTCTGTTCAACTTCACCCAAAAAATTGATAATTAAAACGTGCGGAATTGCATTTAACATCACCGGTATAAGCAATAACCTAAATTACTGAATGTGTTCTTTTCTCTAACCGATGATCAGGCACCTACCTGCGAGGTTGCCCCGACTGCACGAGATTGATACCTGCATGGAGCTAAGAAGGTATATGGAGGAGACATATCAATCTAGCATCATGGTGAGACCTGACGCCGAAAAACCAGTTCTTTCCCCCTCTTTCATATCCGCCATGTTTGACTTTTACCGTAGTTGACTTGCGCCGCGAGGAGCTTCCTCAATACGACGATCGGTAGCAGACGGGAAAAGGCAGTTTACCCAGGTCAAATATGGCAGCCGCGGCGTTGTAACGGGGGGGGGGGGTAGGAAAAGCTTCAAGTGACGTCACATATGTCTCCTCCATATACCTTCTTAGCTCCATGGATACCTGGTACAGAGTCACAGGCAATAAGGAAAGGGCATGTTTACAAACAAACACTTCTTTCAACCTACATTTTTGTCATTACGATCATTGTAGGATTCATCTTGACGACGTAGCCCAATCATAGCAAGCAGACAACCATGATAAAATTTGTAGGCCAATCAGAATGCCCGAAGAGTCGGTGCTATAACGAAGCACGGGTGAAAACAGCTTGCCCACACTAATAGGAGCCCACAGTGACGTCAGCTGCCCTTTCCTTATAAACCTAACGTCATCACGATCGTCATCTTATCTGCAGTGTCCATTGACTGTGCCCAGTGCCATACTTGCAGCTGTGAAGCGGTATTGAGATCAGACACTTTTTTTCCGAGAGGGATTTATATGGTTCCGGACGTGGGAAGTATTATAGAGTTCCAAGGAGGAAAAATTATACTTTATCAGCAATGAAAACACAAAATTTTAAATCTTCCAGGGAGGGGGAGGGGATCCAGTAGACGGAACATCCCTCTTCCGGGCAGTGCCAGTTTTAATCTCTTGATGTAAAGAGGATGGAATCAGGCTGAATTTTGACGCACACGAAGATCTTTTACACTGTTGCGACAGCTAAAGAATATATTCAGCGTTTTCAGTCACGGAAGCTTATTATTTTATACTATCGGGCCCATCTTGTGTTGCCCAGAAACTGTTATAACATACTTGCAATAAAATCTTACATTGACTATTAAAATTCAAGTTTGTATGATTTTATAGCTTTGGAAATCTTTTAAATAAACCTGTTTACGAGGTCTCCGCTAAGTTCGGTAACATCTAGTGCATTCCTGACAAACCTTTGCTTAGATCCTCATATAAAAACCCTACATCCAAAATTCGTAGCAAATCGGATAATTCTTCATAAAAACCCATTTATATAATTTTAGAGGAGTTATCCCCATCCTTTATACTTAACCATTAAACTTCCAAAACTATTCAGAGATTTATATTATCAGAAAGAACTTACGTCCAAAATTTAAAGCAAATCGGATGTGCATAATTCTGCATAAAGACCATTTATCAAATTTAAGGGTGGGGGGGGGGGCGAGGTAATCGCCCGTAGCCTCTTTTTACTTAACAAAAGACCCCACAGCTAATTAGGGAAGCATTTTATCAGTATGAACCAGTATCCAAAAAAATGAAGCAAATCGGTTAATTCTGCATGAAATACCATTTACATAAAATAAGAGGGATAGTCCCACCAATCCTCCTTTATACTTATCCAATGAATTCCCAAAACAAATCAGGGAAACGCTTTATCAAAATGAATCTATATCCGAAATTCGAAGCAAATCGGTAAATTCTGCGTGAAAAACCCATTAACATAAATTAAGGGGGGGGGGGGTAGGTTACCTCCCATTTACCCCCACTAAGACTTATTCAATGAACTCGCAAAACTAATCATGGAGGTGCCCTTATCAGAATGATCCTATGCCTAAAATTTGAATGAAATCTGATAAATCTGCGTGAAAACCCATTTATCTAAATTAAGGGTGAGGAATTAGTCCCTCATTTCCCCTCTTTATACTTATCCAATGAACACCTAATACTATTCACGTAGGCACCACATCAGAATGATCCTATATCTGAATTTTGAACAAAACCTGATAAATACCGCATGAAAAACTCATTTATATAAATTAAGGGGAGGGGCATTAGTCCCCCGTCCCCCCCTATTTATACTTATCCAATCAACACCTAATACTAATAACGGAGGCGTCTCATCAGAATGATCCTATATCTAAATTTTCAACGAAAACTGATACATGAGCATGAAAAACCCATTTATATAAATTGAGGGGAGGGTCATTAGCCCCCTTCCCCCTCTTATATTTATCGAATGACCTCCCAAAACTAATCAGGGAAGCGCCTTATCAGAAAATACTTATATCCAAAATTTCAAGAGAATGGGATGTTTTTATCATGAGTTATCGCGTTACGCGCGTACATACATACATATAGAACGGGCGGGCACATAAGTTGTCAGGCTTTGATAGCCTGTGAGCTAAAAAAGGGGGCCATAGGGCCCAATAAAAATATAAGGGTGTTGGTCCGGGGAGAAATATCCAAGACTCAAATTTTAACATTTTAATAAACATTTTCTATTACTTAAGAAAGTAGTTACACAATACATTAAAACAAATGATTTTTGACATGTTTCGGTTCCATTCAAGATAAGAACCATAATCTTAATATAAAAATACAAATCATCTCTCGGTCAGCACAAATGACTCGCAAAAATGAGGTATACACAAAAACATTCGATGTACTGCGAAACATTAAATTAAAAAAAAATGACTATGATCTAAAAATATTTTCTAATGTGAAAAGTATCATTGCAAACAAATCCATAACGCGAATATTGTTCAATGGACTCATTTATAATGGACTTACCATAAAAGTTTTATACAAAACACAATTTACTTTCATTAAACAGAATCCTCCCTATCCTCCCCTTTATCCTCCCTATTTAAACAAAGTAGAACCCGTCGAATTTCGACGAAAGAAAATGTTTAAAAAGGAACAGTTTCTTTGATTTATATAAACCTACAAAATTAGTTATTGTAAAAAATGCATTTTATATTGATAAATCTAACTCTTAAACAAACGATATTTAACGGCAAATTAAAAAAAATATTATATATATAAAACTCAGTTGTAGAAATTGTTAAAATTAAACTTTAATCGTACATGTAAGCAGTAAAAAATAATAAAGATATGTTATTATGATAAAGCTATCAATTTGGGTTCTTATGCTAGTATTCCAAAATGAAAAAAAAAAAAAAAAAAAAAAAAATTACCTTTGACTCGATCATAGAATTTTTTCCCTGTGAAATCTAAACTCGGGTTCATTTTCATCACATCAAAATTTACAAATGCACAATTCGTATCTGTATTCACCTTTTCAGAAAAAATTGCACTTTAATTTGATCATTTTGATACAAACTTGAAGTTACAAAGCTATTAGCTGAAACAGATATTAAACTGTTGATATTATTTTACGTGTAAATCAAATTTTGTAAATGAAATCAAAATTCAACGGGTTTTATAACAGAAGACATTTAAATTTCAATTTTTTCCCTTTTAGTGAGAAAATGGCAACATAAAGATATAGTAATCAATTTCTTTCCCTTTTTCCTTTGCTTTTAATAGAAATGGAGTACTCCTGTTGCCACGATTAGAAAAATGGTATTAAAAACTACAAATAATAATAATAATAATAATAATAATAATAATAATAATAATAATAATAATGATAATAATAATAATATTTCAAAAACAAATTAAGATACAGATTTCAAACAAATTTCATTTAAAAGTGAATTTTTTTCTCTACACGATGGTGTAAAAATTAGAAATGTGCAATATTTATAAGTTTAAAAATTGGTAGTAGCAAAAATTGCAATACCGAAATTTCTTTTAAAATTTGAAAGTGTTGCCATTCAAAAAATGACGTATGCGTTACGCACAGATACGTTTGGCCTTTATAATATAGATAGATATATATATATAGATATAATCTATATAAAGCAGTTTTTGTACGACCCAATTTAATATACAATTAATTCCATAATACCCGAGCTTTATCTAGATTATATTTAGATGGGGAATAAAAATTCTGTTCAATGAAAGCAAATTGTGTTTTGTATCAAATTTTAATCGTAAATCAGGAAGCTCATTGAAATACACACAAGAAAAGGTATGCAATGATGTTGTTTCTTTTATTATTCGTAAGTTATGATTAGAGTTGATGAATAAATTCCTCGGAAAGAGCTTGAATAGGAGAAGCCAAATTGGAAAATAATTTTAAGTCATGGTCTATTTTTAGATCATTGGCTGTCAAAGCCTGAGAGCTTATATGCCTGCCCGTTCTGTACGTGCGTATGTATGTAACGCGATAACTCATGATAAAAATATCCGATTTGCTTCAAATTTTGGATATAGATTTATTGTGATAAGGTGCTTCCTTGTTTCATTTTGGGAGTTCAAGAGGTGGGGGTGGGAATGGGGGACCAACCCCCCCTTTTATTTTATATAAATGAGTTTTTTATGCTGAATTATCAGATTTCGTTCATTTTTTTAAATATAGGATCATTCTGATGAGGCACCTCCATGATCAGTTTTGGGTGTTCATTAGTTAAGTATAAAAGGGGGGGGGGATATGGGGTAACCCAGCTTAATTTAGGTAAATGGATTTTTTACACAGAATATACCGATTAGCTTCAAATTTTAAATATAAGATCATTCTGATGAGGCACCTGCATGGTCAGTTTTGGGTGTTCATTGGTTAAGCATATATGGGGGAGAGGAATTCTGGAATAAGCCCCTTAATGTAGGTAAATGTGTTTTCACGTTGTATTTACCGATAAGTTTCAAATTTTGGATGTAGGTTCATTCTGTCTGATAAGGTGCTTCCTTGATTTGTTTTAGCGATTCATTGGTTAAGTATAAAGCGGGGATCTGATGGTTACAACTCTTAATCTAGGTAAGTGAATTTTTCATACAGAATAAACCGATTGATTTCAATTTTTGGATATAAATTCATAGTGATAAGACGCTTCTCTGATTAGTTTTTGAGTTCTTTTATTACGTATAAATAGGAGAAAGGGCGATTATCCCCCCCCCCCCCTTTAAATGAGATAAATGGGTTTTTATGCAGAATTATCCGATTTGCTTTAAATTTTGAATCTAGGTTCTTTCTGATAAGGCGAATCCCTGAATAGTTTTGGGGGTGTAATGGTTAAGTACAGAGTTGAATTCAGACACTTTTCTCCGGGAGGCACTTCAGTGGATCGGGGGGACATTATAGAGTTCCGGGGGAAATTGTACTTTTTGACCATTGAAAACGCAAAATTTCAAATTTTCCGACGAGATATTTCATTGCTTCGGGGGGAATGTCCCCCCCCCCCCTGAATTCAACACTGGTTAAGTATAAAGGAGAGAATGGAGGATAATCTCTCTTAAATTAAATAAATAAGGTTTCATGCAGAATTATCCGATTTTCTTCGAACTCTGAATATAGGTTCATTATGATCAGGCGTAACACTGATTAGTTTTGGGGTTCAATCATTAAGTAAAAAGGATGGAAATGGGGGAGCTAATCCCCCCTCCCCTTAGCTTGTTTTTTCAAGGGCCATTATTCCTTGAAAAAACAACGCTGTAGTATATAATTAGTGTGAATAGTATGTGAGCTAAATGCCTTCAGTTCAACTGGCCAGTATCCATTTTATTGAAGTTAATGTTTCACAGTAAAGCTCGTTTTTTTCCCTTTTGTGTGTGTGTGTGTGTGTGTAAATTTCATTGTCGCTTGTCATTTGTATTGACCATGGAGGAAAAAGATAGATGGAGGTGCAGTATGCCCTAAAATCGGCTTGTAATATGATTGCGCGTTATCGCTCAAATTTAAATGTCCTTATTAGGCCCAAACAAAACAATCATGTGGAACAGGAATCGATTTTTTTACATCATCCGTGCATATTGTTTCTAAATGAAAATGATCTGTTATTTAAGCATGTAACATTTAAGCATTCTAAAGTAACATTTTACTGTAGTATGAATTAAAAACTGTATTATTAAAAGTTATCTTTTCTGCGAAGCACGTGGTTGTGTTTTGGATTAATGTAGCGAATTTTAGGATTATATTTTTGGCGTCACCCCCAGCCATTATCCTTCCATTCTATTTTTTCTTTTTATGGTATTGACCGTGAAACGATTTGCAGTTTTATATTATGATTATACTTCTTATCTTGATTGGAATTGAAACATCTCATAAATGATTTATTTTTAATATATTGTGTAACACCTTTCTTAATCAATAGAAAATGTTTATTAAAATGTTCATAAAAAGGTGATGTTCACATAAATCTTGGGATTTTAAAAATCTACTTGATTTAAAAAAAAAATATATATATGTATCAACTTTTAAGTTATGTATTTGGAAGATTACAAAATTAGCAAGTGGAAATCACATGACGCACAAATTGTTCAAGGGGCCTCGGATTGAGCTCCAGGGGATCATAGGATCTTAACTGGAATGTTGAAAGGAAAGAATAATTAAATGGAAAACGAGCCCCCAAAACGGAGATCGGTTTAAAAGGGGGGGGGGGGCGATTTAGGGCATGAGAAAATAATGAGGCCTAGGTGGCCCGTGCTTTAAAAAATAAAAAATATAAAAGTATGTCTGTGCGTTAGGACCTGTCTTGAGCCATCCACACTTAAATTTTCAGATTACGTGAGGTAGATTTCGCTAGCCATCGAAGACAGACGCACATACATACATAATCTGACAGAGTGAAGCTTTGTGTGAATGTGCCTGTTGTTTTCCACGGCGGATATTACGTTTTTATTGCCCAGTTTCACTTTTTTACCATTATTTATTATTCACAAAGTGAATTAAATGCTTTATGTGTATTACAGCGCGCCCTAACGGCGGATTTTTGTATTTGTAATTTTTGCAATTTTTATTTAATAAATGTCAATCGCATCATTTGAATTATCTGTACATACTTTCCCGCTTTAATAAATATTGACGGTTCTAAAAATAATATTCGATTAAGCGAGTTTTTAATTAAACGGGCAAACATATAAATGTAGTATTTAATGTGTAATAAAATAGAAAAATTATTAAATATAGTATATTTAACAGAGTAAGAAAATTGTTAAAAACTTTAATTGAATAATACAAACTCAATTAAAAACAAAATAATGTAAAGTAAATACGTAATAATTTAATGTCAATAAACACATGCACTTGGTTTATATTACATTTAATGCAGGGAATTCATAGAATTTTATTTACGTTATTTATACAGATTTTAAAAAATCGATTAAAGTGATTTATGTGAAATTTTAGAGGAGCAAATGACGAGTTAATTTTCGAATGGAATCATAATTATCATCTTAAGGCTCTGAAACGGGCATTGTCATTAAGAAACACTACTCCAGGGATTAGCTCGCTAATGCTATGAAAGAAATTTATAAAGGTATTTCGGTCGCATTTCAATATTTTTAAATGATATTTTTTCAGTTGGATAGCTGAGATCGATTTGTACGAAAGCCGTTTTTTTACTTATTATACTTTTATGATTCGATTTTTTGTGAACAACCGGTTTCAAAAATGAAAGTGTCCCCATTAAAAATACATGTAAACAAAACAGAAAAAAAATAAAAAAGTCCTTTGACAAACGAAAACAAACAAAACACAAAATTTATTGAAACAGTCCAATTTATTTCAGCATTTCTTACATTCATCCTTCTGCCCCTTCTCCAAATAAAAAAGAGACAGCTCATAGGAATAAATTCGGTTTCGGAAACTTTTATTCCAATAAGCGGTATATTCGATTATCAGTGACCCGATTAAGTGCGGAGGATTGCAGTTCAAATTTGATCTCATTTGGATCAATAGAACACGTTCTAGAACCTCTGAAGAGGGCAACTCATTTCTTGCTAACCCTGTACTTTATTTTATTAAATTCCGTTATCTTTTGTAGCCGAATAAATTTCATATCATTATTGCACTTTCATTTACATTTAATTAACAAAAATAAATTCATATCCACTGTTTTATTGAAATATACTTGAGACATAGAAATAGCACAGCAAGTGTGTAACTGTATTAATTTTTTGATCTTATAAAGTTTCTACAATGAATGTTTGACGTATTTTTCTTCTTTTATTGATGCAGGTTCCTGTATACCTGTGCTTTTTTCTTTCGGGTTGCCTCGTATTGTCGCATCCTGCAATAAAAGATGAAGCGATTCTGCTTGAAGATTATGTCGAGTTGGATGAGTATGTAGATTCTAATAGACTTCTCATAGAATCTGACAACGAGGACTATTTGGAAATAAATATTTACTATGTTTGACCTCATAACAATATCAGAGATGACAGTGTAAAAGATTTGTGAATAAATATCTATTCCTTGTCAACAAAATTCCAGAACCTGAATGTAGTTGATTAATTACTATTGATATGTATCATCGCTATGTACAATAAAAAATACTTAGAAAAGGAATTTCTTCAAAGTGTTATTATTATTATTATTGTTGTTGTTGTTGTTGTTGTTGTTATTGTTGTTGTTGTTGTTATTGTTATTATTATTATTATTTTTTTTTTTTTTTTTTTTTTTTTTTACAGACACATTAGTTCTACGTTATATCGTCTTGGAAGTAAAGAAAAGAATGCGTCACATTTTGCATTTGTCTCTTTTTGGACCGTTACAATCGTGTGATACTCTTTTGGCTACCTGCATTCATGGTTTTTCTGCATCTGCGTCATGAAAAAAGTATCAAATGACTCAAGTAGTTCAATGAAATACACACATGTAATGGCCCCTCGGTAACCTGTCTTTTTCACCAGCTTTATCTTAATGTGTGATATAAAAGAAGTCATTGAAAAATCTGGAATATGTTTACAACTAATGGCGTCATATGTTTCGATTGAGGCAGGATATCCCATTTTCAAACATTCCAATATCTGTCTCCCGAAATACTGCCCGGGAAGCCAAAAAGTCCTGATTTTTCCTGATACACGATTTTTTTTAAAAAAATTTCTTTGAGTATCATTTTCACCAATAGCCTGCATCGAATGTCGCTTGCGGTAAAATCTGGGAAAAACAGAATCTGTCTATGACGGAAAATTGTTATGATCCACCAGAAAGAGATAGGCAGATATGAATATGATACACTTTTTTAAAATAACTATTTTTAACATTTGGAAAGCTCTTTTTTAACATTCTTTTCGTGTTTTCCTATAAAGTGACCTTTCATTTATTTATTAAAAATATAGTGAATTTAAAAAGTAATCATTGAAAAAATATACTCCAATTATTTTGAATGGTTACTATTGTATCAAATCTCCCCATCCGGGGAGCATTGGTACACTTTCAAGGGAGATTTGATAAACTGTTATGAAAAAAAAAAAAAAAAAAAAGTCAGATTAACAATAATTCGATTTTATAAATCAGCGTCATTTTTATATGAACTATCTTATAAAAGTTCTACTTCACTGTTTTAAAAATATTTTTTTCTAATATTTTTATTGTAGATAGCCCTTTTTTGCTTCAATGATATGCGTCTTTTTTCTCTAACTTTAAATTATTTATCCAGTTTCTTTCTTTCTTTCTTTCTTTTTTTGCAGATATATCTATCAATATTAATATTTTACTTTACACTTACCACCTTTTTGTGGCTAAAGCTGTTTCCTTTGAATAAGGTTTAATGTCCTCAGGAGACTTGTAAACTTGGTATGGCGATCCTGTATTTTCATTTACTTGTTTTTTAGATACCGTGTCAGTACATAGCACATTCACATTTAACTCATTGGTTTCGTGGAGTAGAGATGATCCAAAAAGAGATGTTGAGAGTAAAAAAAGCAGGTATCATCGAAAAAATATTAAGATTAAAAGGTTAAATTACTGTCTTTTTAAATCTTGATAAAATTAAATATTTGTTTGAGTAAATGATTTCGGAAAAGCATAACCAATTTGAGTAGCTCTTGCTGTAAAACAATAGTGAATATTACAGTCCTATATCATTTTTCAACTTAAAAATCTATAAAATTTCAAATATGTAAGCGTATCATTTCTTTCCAGTTCAAATATATTTTCTCACTATCATGTCTTATTGGATTTTCAATCCTTTGTACAAATGTGGTTGCAAAATGGCAATCTGCTTTTTTGTAAAATTAACCCTTACAATGTGCTTTATAAATTAGCAAAAATAGTAAAAAAAAAAAAAAGGTTTAATTTTGAGAATAATAAAAGTTATGAAAGAAAATCAAAAAAAAAAAAAAAAATAAAATACATTGGCATTCTAAAAATCTTCAAAAAAAAAAAGCAAAGTTATCATTTCTTCACTGTTTTATCCAGCTAATAATGGCTTTTATAAATAAAAAAAGCTTTTAGATGTGCTAGAATGGCTGTTAGTACCATTTTTTGAAAGTAGTTGTCAATGTTTTAAACCTCTGGTACCTTCACTACCGTAAAAATCTACCTGCTCAGGCGGGAAATTGTGTAAAATGAAATATTTTTCCAGCCCTCTACCGATTTTGCTTTTACAAGTTTTACTGTGCTGTTTAGTAAATTCCTTGAAAACGAAGGCTCTCTGAAATATAAAAAAAAACTTGGAAGAAATATAATACAATTAAACCTGCTAAGACATGAAACTACTCCAAAACAGAACTTTGTTTTATAGTATTTCCATTTTCGTAGACTTTAATGTATATAAGATCAATGTATTTATTTTAAAATGTTAAACTTATTTAAACGTAATCAGAAGTGGATCATAGAATGAATCCGTTTTAAGATTTCCATTTTATCAGTCCCCCCCCCCCCTTTACATTTTGTCTTCCTGTGCTGCCTTTTTTAAAATGACAATAACCCTAGCAACACGAGTTATTACTTTAAAGTAAATGGCACTGCTTAGAGGCTGTTCCAGTATTACATAAGTATATGTTTAGACATTTTGTATCCTTTTCTTTCTTTTGTAAGGAAAAATAAGCAAATGCTAGACCCTCCCCTCCTTTATTTACGTAAGATTTTATGATATTCTAACATCAATACTGATTGTCATAAAAATCACACTTAACGATAAATTACATATTACTCCATCAAATTTATACATAAATAGGCTTATAGGGCTTGTGATATCAAAGAAAAAACAAACTCAGTTTAATATACTGTTACTTATTGCATTAAACAATTTATTGAATGCAAAATGGTTTTAGATATGTGATAAATATCCGATAAACTATTATTTATCGCATTGTATTAAAAAAAAGCTTAAAGAAATGTAGCAGGTCCTAACTTATTTAGTCATTAAATAAAAATTTTAACAAGAATCATAGGAATATTATGCGTTTGTCTTTATGTTTTCTAGTCTGGTGTTTAAGATCTTTGAATCTATGTTTCTGCATTGTCTATTGTTGCGTTTTCAATGTAGTGGTGGGCTGGAATGCTCCAAATTTTCAGTCCAAGTTTACTCCATGTGTTTTATCTCAAGTTGTTCAACAATCGCAGAACGTTCATCCAAATCATGTTCTTGTGCTTTTTGTTGCTAAACCTATAGCTGCTTCGTTGTCTGATGCTTACGTAAAAATTCTTGATCCCCCCTCTCCCCCAGTGTCCCAGTGCCCTAAAAAAATGCAGACATAAAATCTCTCTACCCCCTTTAATGCTTACGTAATATTTCAACGACACCATAGCTCCCAACGTTTATACTTTTTTATTACCACTAAAATTTGACAAAAAATTTTTGAATAATTTGTTCGTCAGATTTCTTCTTTTAAATTATATGACATTTCCTATAAAATTTTAGTGGTGAAGAAAAAGCGTAAAAGCTGGCAGTTATGATTTTTTGTCTGTCTCCAGAAGTTAGCTTATTTGTATAAGACAATTTTCAATAAAATAAATTATGAAGAATGATAGTTATTTGTTATTATCTATATGTAAGTTCTTTAAAAATGCAGAAAAGTAAAGCTATTTTTTTTTTCTTTTTTTGGGAGGTGGGAGCGGGGGGTGGGGTGGAGTGGGAATTATGAAGAGTACAGAAAAATGAATGAAATAGCAACTAATTATTATATTAGATAAAAAATATTAGGTCAGTACAGAACCAGAACTTTTTAAAAATAGAAAACTACAATTTACTTCATTGAAAATGCAGTTAAGTACAACTACAAAAATTTGTTTAAAAAAATAGAAACTACAAAGTAATTTTAAAAAGTCTATGCTATTTCCAGATTTTGTTAAATGATTCAATCAACATTTGAAATTGAACATACTATTAAGCAATACAGTGATCCGTTGTTATATCATATCAGTCGGGGTATAGTCAAATAAGTACCATATAACTGGGGTCATTAATAATCAGGAAAGACAATGCACGAGAAAATCTTTTTTTGTGCTAGTCTTCAAAATAATTTATACACATTTTTCTCCTTATATGCCGACCGAGAAAATTCAGTATTAATTTTCTCTCTCATGATATTAAAAAATAATAAATCTGTAAGTAAAGCAATTTCAGAAGAAGAAACACATCATTATAAGATCGAATAATGAGTAAGTAGATGATGATTATCAGGAAGAAAATTTAATTGTTTTACAGGTTTCGGGATTCACCAGAAATCGTAAATGAAAATTTAAAAATCTTACAGTTTGTTTTTAATAATGAATTATAATAATCATTTTAATAGTTCTAATTATTTATTTTAAATTCGAAATATTTTTCACCTGTTTAAAAATAAATCAGGCATGAGAAAACTAAACATTAATTTTTTAATTTTATTTATTTATTTTTTTAATTTTCTAGGGACGATTTCCTATCCTTTGAACTTTTAATTTTTTTTCAAAGTTCTATAATACTTTCAAAAACTAATTTCGCCTACAATTTTTGAGTTTTTTAAAAACTATTTAAAAATTTTTTTTTGTCTGTTTTCTTATAATTGCGTTCAATAATGCTAGGGATATCTTTTCCAAAAAACTAATTAGTTTGGGAGAATATATAAAAAAAATGACATAGCATATGAAAAAAAAATTAAAAATGGCCGTTTGTTTAGCATTTTTATATTTTAAAAATAAACTATTTATGTTAGTTAAAATTTAATCCCTAGTTTTATAACGCACCTTCAAATTAATTAATTAATTAAATGAAATAAAATAAAATAAAATAAATAATAATTATAAAATAAAATAAAAATAAATTAAAAATGAAAGTCGCTTAAAAAATATATGTTTAGCATAAGTTTTAGCATTTTGATTATACTGATACATTGAAAAAGTCTAATTAGAAAAAAAAAAAAAATGAATTTAAAGACTGCAACTCTAATGCATTTTAAGAAAAATGTAAGCTGTAAAATGTCTTTTTCACACATTTATAATCACCAGATATTTATGTAACGTCGTCAAAGAATATTAGTTTCAATGCATTTTAAGTAACAAAAGAATGGAAAATTGATATGTTTGTCGTTTTTCACAAAGTTGAACGGCAACAAATTCTTTTAATTTTGAAAATGTATCCTCCGAGGAAGAATTTTTGGGGTAACTCGAGAGTTAATTTTCCCACAAAATGTAGATTTTGTTTCTCGAAACATGATAATGAAATCAAAAGAAGAAATTAATAATCACAATTTACTCTTTCAACTTTATTATCAATTTAATAAAGTTCTTGACGGAATCGTCAAGTTACATTCTTATGGATGTTCTCACATCCATTTCTCTCAACCTTGTTGAAAGCCACCGAAGGGTGCAGCTCCTTGGTACTGGTACTGAGGCTGAGCATACTGCTGGGGTGCGGCCTGGAATCGCTGCTGGTAGGCCATTTGAGGCTGGTTGACTGCTTGGAACTGAGGCTGAGCTGGAGCTGGAGCTTGAGGAAGTCCAGATCCTGAGGCAGCAAGACCCGAAGCGCGAGCTCGCAAGGCCCGGAACTGGGGATTGGCATGAGCCACGGCGAAAATGATACAGAAGATAGCCAAGAACTGGAATGAAATCAACAGATTAAAAAGTTGAAGCGTTCGTTTTTAAGATTGATTTACTGTCACAGTTTAAGGTTGAAGTCCTAGTTCTTTGGATCAAAAGTTTCGATTCCACCCCCCCCCCTTTATTTATTCTTTTCTCTCCACTTTAAGTGAATAGATTGTTGTCCTAAAACAATTAAGTAATATTACAATATTTACAATTTCTTTTCTTTTCTTTTTTTCTTTCCCTTTGCTTGTTGAACATAACACTATTGTAAAAAATTAAACTTATTTTCTTCGAAAACATAATTTTCAAACTGAGCGACCAATTTTTCTCTTAAACAATCCGACAGGTTCCCTTCCTTTTTCATTTACTACTATTAGTTCATACGCTATCTCTATATATGTTTATATATCTTGTTCAAATTTTCAATCGTTTATAAAATATATTTTATTCATCCACTCAAGTTCAAATATATTTTTAAAAATTTGTAGTGTATATCACTTGATGTTAATACAGTTTTTCAAATATTAATTAATTACAGTAATTAATTTTAGTTTTATATGGAGAAAAAATTGCAAGAAAATTCGTTCTATTTTGCCACTTAATATTGTGATTCTGTCATACGTATATGCATATTTATATCAATTGTAATTATTTAATAAAAAGTAACTAAAATAAATTTTTTCTTTGTTGACCTAAGTAGGAATTGAATTAAAAAATACACATACATACTTGTTTATACATAAAAAGGCAATCGTTTTTGCTGGAACTTATATCACCAAGAAACATCCTTTTCATTGATTAATTATATTTTAAAGGTAATTAAATTTAAAAAGAAAGATGAATTAAATTGTCATTTTATTTTGTTCAATTGAGTTACAGTTTATCAAAAATCAATTTTTAAAATTAATTTTTAGTGTAAGCTCCAGAGACTAATTCCCTTTCATAATTTGTCAACCGGATTTGCTTTAGATACTTATGTTCGGAGAAAAACGATCGCCCAATTGGAACTTCATGGCGTACTTCTGCAAGTATTCTCCCCGACACAATCCGTATTATTAATTTGCTTTGACATCCAAAAATTTAAATATGCAAGTAAATATAATGCAAAAATAACGGATGTATTATATGATATTAAATAAATAAGATGTTAAATAAATACACATTTTAATTCCATTTTAATACAAAATGGTGAAAAAATGTAAAATCCCAACAAATTTTGCTACTTTTTAAAGCAAAATTTCATGTTTATACTGAACAGCATTCATTCATTTCAGCTAAATATGTATATTTCAATCCTTTGTAATCCATACTACTGTTATACTTACTTGTGCACCGAGCTAAGCGTTTACAATATCTTCAAAATTAACTTAATAACTCAAAATATGTCAAAAATACCTATTTTTTCTAGTTTAGAGCATAATGAGTATGGAAAGCATTCTAACAAAATTTCATTGAAATATGTTAACGCATTTTCTGTGCGTAAAAGGATTTATCAAACAGGCAAATAACAAAAAAAAAAAAAAAAAAAAAAAAAATTACAGAAATCGTATTTAAATACAGTAGAAGCCTGATATAATGCGGTTGTTCGGAGACATGTTTCACTCCCGCGTTATAACTTAACCGCGGTATATCGGAATGGTGTCAAAGAAGTGGTACAAAATGATGAAAACACTTACCCACTTTATTAAATGTAATTAATCTTAACATTCGTTGAATACAGATGTAATCTTACGCTATCTTAAAAATGTCAATAATAGCTGTTTGGCGAACTGAGGTGTTTCGTTTCATTTCGGCATATTGTTTCACGCTAGCAAGATGGAATAGATGAACACAATCTGAATCGTCTTGCCTCTCCATCCACTAAATTACTTTCGTTAAGTATGAAATGATTTCACATGCGGAACGTCGTCTTTCATTACCACATTATTTTCATTTTCAGCATCATCATCTTGCTTTATGCAATTTTTATGCATTTTAACATTAATGATATTCTGATCTGTTATGACCTCCGAAATTGCTTCGCTGTTATCGATTTCTTTCCAGTCATTTAAAAGGTCAAAAAAGAAATATCGAAATGCATAGCACTAACCGCAGAATGCAAGCTCCTTATCGTGTTTCACTGAAATTTGTCCTAAAATTTATCATTTTTTTTTTTTTTTCGGGGGACATATTTTTTCCCTTGTTAAATCCGAATTCGTGGTATATCGGACCACGTTATTTCGGACTTCTACTGTATTTCTTATCTATAAAAATATCCAGAAATGTGTATTACAATTTCTATATAAAAACCGTAAAAAATTCTCGCACCGAAACGTTGTTTACAATTCCACTTTCCTTCCTACATCCACTTCAGGTAGTTGATTCATTACTTTCTGTTTATTAAATTGGTTATAATTACTCGTTTTCCAGTAATCGTAGAGATAAAATTAACATCAGTTCGAAATCAGAAAAGTTGTGCTTTCAAATAAAAGAATAATAATAATAAAAAAAAACAATTTTTTTTTCCACAACAGACATTCTAATGTAAGAAGATATCTTTGAACCGCTGACGGGAAAAATATATTGTTAGGTTGTTGACTGCGATTAAAAATTAAACTGTTGTGAAGTTAAAGTCAATTTTATCATTTGATTCACATATATTTTTGCTGTATTTCTTGACAGTTACAATTTTTCAACCAGCAACTTATTTAAACTAACCACTTATTTAAATTTAAAAAATACAGAGTTTGTAGAGTAGAGTCTGCCTTCCGTGTAGCACACTCAATTTTGAATATATAACTCAACATTAACAAAAAATAACAAAATATATACATTGAAAGTATTTAAGAGGATTTTTAAACCCACTTTTTACCCGTAATTCGAAGCTCTAAAGTAGAGATTACCAAATTATGGTACTCAAGAGCAGTACAGCTAAACAACTAAAAAATAGTATAATTCAGTAAGAGGTATACAACCTTCCGATACTGGTTCGCGAACAAGCCAGTTATTCTGAATGAAATCGAGTTAAAGCATTTCGAATCTCTACATATTTTCTCAGCCGTTGACCAAAATAAACATTTTAGAAAAAAAAAAATATTTCCTTTACTGTAAACATCTTAAATAGAAAAACAATGAGTTATTAAAAAGAATTAGTGAAAATGCAGCATCAAAAATACATCTTGAATTCAGGGGTGGGAATGGAAAAACAATAATTAATTTTTGTAGCAAGTCAAATTATAGTTTTGAAGTACGTAAATTAAGTTTTAGAGCGTGTTAATTACATTTTGTAACAGCTAAAAATTAACAGTGAATATGCTTTGCTATAAACTTTTCTTTACCATTGTGCATATATACAAAGTGCAATAAAGATTAAAACAGAAATGAATAAAAGTATATTTGAGAATTTCAAAATTTGTAGAAATATGACAAGAACAGACGAACTAACTTTTCACGTACCAATAATGTAGTGTAATAAATATATCATATTCTGACAAGAAATGCTTTACAATCTTTTAGAATTAAAAAAGAAGTCGCGACTGATTTATATTTTTCTGCACTTTATATAAAAAAGCTGTATGGATTTAAAATGTTACTAGTTAAATATGGTTATTTACAGTACTTATTGCATATTTTTTAGCAAATGACAAGAAAAATTTGATAGTAAATTTAAATAATAGAAGTAATACTTGTAAATGTGAGTAATTACTGAGCAATACAATAATCTCTTAATGGTATAATTCAATAAGAGGTATCTCAAAATTAGGGTATAGTAATGGGGAAATATGATTTGATATCTCATAATTCAAAGGTGCGGGGATATAAAGTTTGTTTTTGTAGTAGGATAAATTGCAGTTCTGTATTAGGATTTAACAGTTTTACAATAGGACAAATATATGTTTAGCATTGAAAATATGTAGGTTTTCCATTTTTTAATAAAAACAAAGGATATTTTTTTAAATGTCAAAGTGAGTATTTTAAACTTAATTTTAGAACATTACAGTCCAAGAAAGGGCTGTAGGCCTCAAAAAGCATTTACTCAAGATGTAAGGTTGATTGAAAAATTCTATTGAATTCCAAATTACTTCAACAGATAGTCATGTCTTATCAATTCCACGTTTTTTACACTTAAAAAAAATTTGTGTATGTGTCAAATAGTTCTGCATTGTTGAAGAGATAAAAATATTTTGTTTGAGAACAGCCTTAAAGCTGAATTTCTTTACAATAATGCGTATTTTTCATAGATGATAATGTAATGTAAGTATGTGAAAACATCAACTGTGTTTTGGAGAGATCATTCTCCTTTATCTAAGGATCTCACAACCAAAATAAACCAAATCCATTAAAAAAAAAAAAAAGAGAGAGAGTCAGCATTTAGTTGAAATCTGTGTTTAGTTAGTTTGATACTTTTTTACCCCATTCCCATCGTGAAACAAGTCTGTAAACACATGCCATACATGAGAAAGTATGCGAAAACATTGAAATTCAAGAAAAGGAACTTTTAGCATTATTCATTATTCAGTTAAATTTTTATAATACTGTATATCTTAGCTAGTTCCGTTTTGAACAGTGTATTTCCGAGTCTATACAAAGTACATATCAATAGTTTTTTTTAATTAACTTTTTTACATTACAAAATTTCCATTTTTTGGAGCAGACTGGAGCAGAATTAACAAAATTTCTTGTTTTCGCAGCAGAATGCTACAAAAAATCAGAACTGGAGCAATTTGGAGTAATTGGAGCAAATTTTCTATCCTTCCCTGAACTGATAAATGATATAAATGAATAGTGCGATGCAGTTGTACCACTTAGCTATGGATTTCAATGTGTAAATGAAGGTATAAATGAAGGTTGGATGATGGTAATTAATGCAAATTTGATAACAGAAATAGGAATGCATGTAAAAAATATTTATATTTTTTTAATGGAAAGAAAAACATAGGTATTCACTAGAAGTTGTAACTGCAATGCATTATGCATCCTAAAATTCTATTATCACTATTACGATTACTTTTGCTATTATTATTATCTTATTATTATGGTTAGCAATAGTTTGCTTTATTAGGATGGACTAATGATAGATTATGTCATTGAAATACAATTTTTTACTTTCTTCTTGCCTCAAATGATTTTAATATGATAAACATTCACATATCAGATAATGAATATTATTTAAACAACATTAATATCAGAGATTACTTTTAGAAATCGTTATCTTTATTCTTTTTCATTTTTCAAATGTAAAAAAAAAAAAAAAAAAAAAAAAAAAGTGAAGGTAGTAATTTTTACAGGTATTCTAATCAGGGTTTAATTTCTAACAAAAATGCATTGGATTTCCAATTCTTCTTGAATAGCAAACTTAGTGTAATCCCCCATTGCCTGGACTCGCACATTTATATTTCATATATTATTTACAAAATTTAAAGGAATTTCATCTTCAGCAAAAATAAATATTTTAACGTATTTTGTTTATATAGATAAGCATTATATACAATAAAATGTAATAAATAAACAGCACAACAATATTAAAATCAGAGGTGGGAGATTATCCGAAACTACAAATCTTCAAGGATTTGTTTGTATCAACTAGCAAAATACAATACATGCTCTTATAGTCTCCGAAGCGCAGTTTTTATAAGCTCGGGTGAATTCCGACCAATATTTAAAGATGCACTAAAATCGAAGAAGTACCGGAGCTGACCTCCGGTGAGCTCCGGCACAAATTAAGTACTCATTCTATCAGAAATAAATAATAATAATAATAGTAAACATAAAACATCTTAAAATAAATGTTTTCTTTTTCATTCTCATGCTGGCAAAATAAATTATTAGATTATTATAATTCGAGTTTTAGAGTAAGTTAGAAATTATTTTGAGTCTCGCCTATGATGACTGTTGCATCTTGAAATGTCAAATTTCAAGGTGCAACCGGAAAGAAAAACATCGATTCATTTCATTTTTTTTCTTTTCAAAATTTGGCAGAAATCTTTGACAAAAATTTAATTTGAATAAATAAATATTAAAACATTATTTAAAAGCACACACATATACATTTATACTTAATTTTAAAAATTAATAAAATTCGGTATTCGGATGAGAGGTCGTTAATAGCATTGTAATGTTTCTAATAATAATATCTAATATGATTTAATGGCAATATACTACAGAATCAAAGCCCCTTTCCTTAAATGTGAGGTATAAGGGACGGAGGCCACAGCCCAGGGCTCATGTCCCACTTGAAGAAATAGTGGGAGGAACACGGATCTGGCTATAGTACAACAGTGACTGCTATAATGCAAAATCTCTGCCAAGAAATTTCGGATTTCTATTTTTACTGAAATATACTAAAAGATGTTTTACTTGAATATTTAAAATAAATTTACTTACCTTCATGGTAATTATTGAAAATTTGAGAATGCGTTCAAGAGAGAACAGATTTCGAAGAGAACGTTTTTGATGTGTTCCAATGTGTCTTCCCTCACCGTATTTATACCCAGCTCTACAATATCAACAAACAGGTGATCTGATGTTGTTCCAGTTATTTAATCTAAATAAATGATCGCACTGACCAATTAAAAAAGATAATAATTAAATAAAGGATTAATATGTCAATGTTGACATTTGAGAATAGAGAAACAAGGATTATTTTGCGGTTAAACAATTTAAGCGTTTCTGATGACGCAACAGATTATCCCTTTCATTCAAAAATGGAGATGCTGAAAATTCTCGAATTCTCAGGAAATTAAAAAAAAGTTATTTTTAATAAATTTAAGACACACTATTTTTGCTTGATTAAAAAAAAGTATTTTTCCTAGTATCACTTCATCATCAGCCTCATTCACTATACAATAACTCGCTACTACTAAAATCATGCTACTATTTAACTCTTTATGCCACAATAGTTCTTTAAGGGAGCCATGGACCTTTATTTAAGCAAAAATTCATCCCAAAATCGACATTTCTTTTTGTTTGTATCATTATTATCCAATTTGTACCATGTCTTTCGTGTGAAACCACAATATTTTACGCCAAGTTACAAGTATTTAAATTTTGTTTACAAACAATTTTTTGGCCTAATCTGATTTTTCAAATCTGATTTTTCAAAATACTATTCTTCCACTTTTTAAAGTTTTGGAATAGTACCTTCTTATTTAACTTTTGATCAAAATTCAAGAAACTAAAAAAGAAGAATTCTGGTATTGAATCGTGGTATTTCTTTCCAATCATAGAAAGAAATTGTGTATGCATTTTAAAACCGTCTTCATTAAGACAATTAAACTAAATTTTTATCTTATTATAAAGCAGAATTTTGATGAAAATCGACATGGAATTTATAAAAAATCTCAAAAAAAAAAAAAAAAAAAAAAACCTAAAATTTTAAGAGGTTAAAAAATCGATACACAGATTTGTTTGTAATAGAGTTTTACGTGATAAAATTCCAAAATCGACGAAATCTAAAAAAATAAGACGCAAGGAGCATTTTAAAATTTCTTTTTAAATTTAAATTTTTAAATATATCTTAAAATTATAATATGAATGGAATTTTTAAAGGTGTTATATATATTTATGGTGAAATGTATATTTCCATAAAATTTCAAGTCTTTATTCTGAAAATTAAAAGATTTTTTTTAATGTCCACGGCCCCCTTAATATACAACCATAAAAATTATTCTGAAATTATTAACATACCATATGGCAGTAATAAAATAAATCCTCAAGGCTGTTGTTTGTCTCACAGATAGCAGGTTTTATAAAATCTTCACAATAAAACTTTAAATTTTCAGTTTAATTATAGATACTAGTAAAATTTAGTTTCACTTGGAGCCATATTACTTTCGTTAGAGAATTCTAAATAGTGAATATTCATTAACAAAAATTTTCTACATAAGATTTAGTAGAAAAATACTATCCTATAAGTTAATCGAGCTTTTTATTCATTTTTCGAATAAGCAGTCTCGGAAAATGCTAACAGTGGCTATTAGCAAATTTTTATGGCTTTTGAATCACCAGAGAGAAGTGGGACATTATGGAATATTAAAATGCTCTAAGGTGAGGTGAGGTTCTCCCCCCCCCCCCCCTTGACCACTCCCTTAATTAGCAATTATTTCTTATCCAAAATCATCATTTGTTGTTCCAAGCAAACAACTTTTAATGAATATTTTTTTCCCATTTATGTTCTAATTGTTTGGCTTTATTAAATGTTGAACGAATAGCGCTGACAGGTGTCCCGATTTATGCGAGATATTTAGTTTTTCAGGGGTCATCTGTCGGGGTAAGTACAAATCAAGAAGCCAAAAGTCCCGAAATTTCATAATACACAAAATTTTTTAAATTTATTTTAATACGATGCTATTCATCATTTTTTATCAAATGGAATTTAATGCTGTAAAACTTCTGGAGGCAAAATTTATAAAGAAAAATTTCATCGTCCTTTCAAAGGAATAACTTAAAAACTACCTAGACGAAAATCTGTCTAAAATGGTATTTCTAGTTTCTAGTTTCACAATGCTTATTGTACTTTGTTCTGTACACTCTGCGTAAAAAGAAACTGCGCATTAAAGGAAATTCTGTTTTTATAGCAAAAATTCATGGATCCTACGATAGACTATAGACTCTTTAATTATAACTTTTAAGTTGTTGTTACTACTGTTAAGAGCCTATGATGGTTCTCATATAGGATATCTGCGATCGGGGAATGTTCTATTTTTGTTGCAGGATTTTTTTTTTTTTTTTGAAGTGAAAACTTCTTTAGCGGCGCTGAGCACTTTTTGTATGGGTAAAAACTTCCAAACTCGCGTCAGGGTCACGTGATGCTGATCGAAAAAGCGTAAGATCGAGGGGAAGGGAGAGGAACTAGTATCTCCTACTCTTTCTACCGTGTCTGAGTGTGCTGCTCCGTTTAGGCGGCACAGGGCGCTTGCACGAATGTCCGTGTGTGTTTTTTTAAGTTATAATTGTATTTAAGTTTAGCAACTTATACTGTTAATAGATGGAATAAAACGTTATGAAAGAAAAAGTATGACATTGTGCATTGATTATGCTGCAGTTTCCAACTACTTTTTTTCATTTTTTTTATTGTATTTAAATAATAACAACATAAATTGATACCAAATGGAATAAAAAGTTAAGAAAGAAAAAACATGACATTGCACATCAATTATGCTGCACTTTCCAACCATTTTTTTCAATTCCTTAAATTTTCAATTGTATTTAAAGGTTAACAACTTACATTGTTATCAAATTGAATAAAAAGTTAAGAAAGAAAAGACATGACATTGCTCATCGATTATACTACACTTTTCAACCAATTTTTAAAATTATAATTGTATTTAAAGTTTAACAACTTATACTGTTACCAGAAGGAATAAAATGTTAAGAAAGAAAAAATATGACATTGTGTATCAATTATGCTGCACTTTCCAACCACTTTTTTCAGTTTTTTTAATTTTTGATTGTATTTAAATAGTAACAACATAAATTGATACCAAATGGTATAAAAAGTTAAGAAAGAAAAACATGACATTGCACATCGATTATGCTGCACTTTTAAACCTTTTTTTTTTAAAATGTTTAACAACTTATATTGTTATCAAATGGAATAAAATGATAAGAAAGAAAAGACATGATATTGTACATTGATTATGCAGTACTTTCCAACCAATTTTAAAAATTGTAATTGTATTTAAACCTTAACAACTTATACTGTTACCAGAGGGAATAAAATGTTAAGAAAGAAAAAGTATGACATGGCGCATTGATTACATTGCACTTTCCAACCATTTTTCTCTCTTTTTTAAATTTTTGATTGTATTTAAATAGTAACAACATAAATTGATACCAAATGGAATAAAAAGTTAAGAAAGAAAAAACATGACATTGCACATCAATAATGCTACATTTCAAAACCATTTTTAAAAACTTTATTTTTTATTGTATTTCAATAATAACAACATAAATTGATACCAAATGGAATAAAAAGTTAAGAAAGAAAAAACATGACATTGCACATCAATTATGCTGCACTTTCCAACCATTTTTTTCAATTCCTTAAATTTTCAACTGTATTTAAAGTTTAACAACTTACATTGTTATCAAATTGAATAAAAAGTTAAGAAAGAAAAGACATGACATTGCTCATCGATTATACTACACTTTTCAACCAATTTTTAAAATTATAATTGTATTTAAAGTTTAACAACATATACTGTTACCAGAAGGAATAAAATGTTAAGAAAGAAAAAATAGGACATTGTGTATCAATTATGCTGCACTTTCCAACCACTTTTTTCAGTTTTTTTAATTTTTGATTGTATTTAAATAGTAACAACATAAATTGATACCAAATGGTATAAAAAGTTAAGAAAGAAAAACATGACATTGCACATCGATTATGCTGTACTTTTAAACCTTTTTTTTTTTAAATGTTTAACAACTTATATTGTTATCAAATGGAATAAAATGATAAAAAGAAAAGACATGATATTGTACATTGATTATGTAGTACTTTCCAACCAATTTTAAAAATTGTAATTGTATTTAAACCTTAACAACTTATACTGTTACCAGAGGGAATAAATGTTAAGAAAGAAAAAGTATGACATCGCGCATTGATTACATTGCACTTTCGAACCATTTTTCTCTCTTTTTTTTTAAATTTTTGATTGTATTTAAATAGTAATAACATAAATTGATACCAAATGGAATAAAAAGTTAAGAAAGAAAAAACATGACATTGCACATCAATTATGCTACATTTCAAAACCATTTTTAAAAATTTTAATTGTATTTAAAGTTTAACAAAATATACTGTTACCAGATGGAATAAAAAGTTAAGAAAGAAAAATCATGATATTGTGCATCGATTATGCTGCACTTTCCAACCATTTTTTAAAAAATTGTATTTAAAGTTTAACAACTTATATTGTTTGATTACTATTCAATTTGTTGCAAGTTTCAGAAGATATGGTCGTCCAGCAGCAGGAGTAGCTATTTATAAAAGGTTGTTTGATGTAATGGGCATATATTTCCTCAATTCATATGAATGTGCATGTGAGGTACACCAGTATGTTTAGTAGTAATGTTTTTGATATCAGTGATATATGTGTTTGTTGTTGCCACTCTGAAAATGAAAAACTAATTGTATTGGCTGCCATTTATATTTCACCGGATAAGTCTTTAAGTGCAAATGAGAATTTTTGTATGAAAATTTATTTATTTGTTCTAAAGAGGCTTCTGCATTACTTCAAGATAGAATTGGAAAGAGATTTGATGATTTGCCGATGATTTTGAGTAGGAATTTCAACATCAACTTTGTGGATGATGAAAATCTACAATTAATTGAATTTTTAAATAGAAAATTTTATTTAACAATGACCAACCATCGCAATCTTAGCACAGAGAGATAAAAAATTACAATTGATGCAGTCATTACAAGATATTTAAATAGAATTGAATCAAAATTGTTTGCTATATATTTTAGTTACCATAAACCTATAACATCAAATCTAGAATATAATGATAATAATGATGATGATGATGGAAGAATTGTTGAAATGGGGATGAAAACTCATAAGTTTTATGGGTATTTATTTCAAAGAATACCAACTGACGATATTTCATATTTCATGCATTTGTAAATTTATGTTTTAAGCAATAGATTGCAATTTTTGTATGTAAAATAATATGCATTATTTTTCATGTACAATAGCGCATTAAATGAAAATTGTAATATAATTTTTGTAGCAGTAGTTTATAATAATGAATAAAAAACACTTAATTTAAAAGTATTTTCTGCACAAAAAAATATGTCCAGACGACTAAAAAAATAAACACATAATTGTTCAAGTTTTCACTTCTGTCGGCACTCCCGGAGTGCCTTTTTTTTTTTTTCGGGAACACTTTTATTTTCGGGACCGTTTTCAAAAGGGGGGTAAAACATAATAAACAGCAACTAGAATAAAAAAAAAAGCACGAAATCACTTGGTTAGACATTGACTTCACATATCCTATGAAAAAAAAAAAAGTAAAAAATAAAATGCGAATGATAAATTTGGAAAGAACGTTGCCATCGGTTTAACACAACCTTCTGAATGTCTTCGCGTCATTAGCGTACATAAGTTCTAGGCTACTTCCGTCAAGAGAAAAGACCAGTTTGCTACAGCTAATTATATGGCAGAAATTTATAAAAATATTCTGGTTGCATTTCAGTATTTTTAAATGATTTTTTCAGTTAAATAGCTGAGATTGATGTATGCCGGACTTTTTTTTTTCTTTTTGAAGATGCTTTTATTTTTGAAACTGGTTCCAAAAAATAAAAGCGTCCTCATTTAAAAAATATATGCAAACAAAATCGAAAAAGTTAAAATCGGCGTTTTTACAGATTGATATTTGGTTAAGGAATTATAACGAAGAGCTCTGACCAAAAATACTCACTTTAGTTTTTTTTTTTCATGTTTATAATCTATATTTTCAAACAGCTGCGATAGTTATTTTTATAATGAGTTGCTACTTATTGTATGTAAATGTTTTAGTTATCATTAACAGTGTTAATCGATATTCCATATGGTGGAGATTTAAAAATCTTAAAAATGTTGTACAGTAAAACTTTCTAAGACGGAATTGCATAGGATAGAAAAAAAAAAAAAATGCATTATAGACAAGTATCCTTCTTAGCAGATGTAAATGTATTATGTTTTCTCCATTATAAGCCGTTATCTGTTTCACACGTTTTTACCATATTTTAATTTAGCTATATTTTAATACGCTTAGAAATCTATATTCTTTGAAAATAACAAATTTTAATGTTTAAATGTAAAATAATAACGATTTGAAAATATATGCACTTTTTTGCAATAATTTTTGGATCAGCCCACATTTTACAGATCTTTGAACGAACACGGTGATGCCGAGACAATGATTTTCATTCGGGTTGAGTCAAAACCGCGATTGAAAATTTTAGTCTGTGAAGACTAGGAAGAAAAAAACCTGTCCCGATTTGATACGAAAAATAAATAAATAAATAAATAAATAAATAAAAATGAATTAAGCCCGGTTGAGTATTTAGACAAAAGTAAAGTCCGGGCCCAGCCCGAACCCGAGAACAAACGAGATCTCTGAATTTTACAGTTATCTGTTAAGAGACATTGTAAGTTAATAATGATTGCCAATTAACAAAAAATATCCACCGTTTTGAAAAATTACCTACCATGACTTCAAACATATTTTTTAGGTGTGAAACTTTTTTATTAACATTCAATTCTAACATTCTGAAATGGTCTTAAAAAGAGGAATACACATAACAATTTTTTAACTAGTCTAATTAAATTTTAAAATAGTAATAATTACTATTATTATTTAATAAACGAAGATAAATGAAACCTACGTAAATTTGTGATTTTCTGAATAAAAAAGTAAACTGAATGAAATGAATTAACTTTTTAATAAAGTAGATGTTTAATAAAATGAAGATTTTCTGTATAAATTAATAAACATGGATTAAATGTGTTAGCTGATTACCAGTGAATATTAAATCATTTACTTCTCCTAATAAAACTTATAAATAAAATAGTGATTTTCAGATTGTATATACAAAATTAAATGGGTTTACTAATCGTTAAACTTTTGACTACGGGTGAAGAAATATACAAGTAGCCACTTTTCTTAATCTCTTCATACCACTTTTTGAAAAATAATCTCTGCCTTGCACTACATTGATCATTTAAAAATTTCAATATTAACTGGCGGTTAGATTTGCCAACCTAGAGTATCTCAGCTGGGAGTTGAACCGCGAGTTAAAGGTTGGCCGTGACTTGGCCGGTTAAAGTTGTGAACGAAAATTTGAATTCTACTTCAGGGTGGGCACATGCTAAAAATCCCTGATATTTCTATGATATTTCCAGGCTAGCCTCAAACTTACAGGTTCGCATTAAAATAATGAAATTTTCATCGATAATTTGTTTTGCAACATTACTCTGACACATACAGTCATTACTTACAAGGAAGGTCTCCATACTGGGGGGCATACTCAGATTTTTTTGAAAAAATTACCAATTAAACTACTCATGTGTGTAATAAAGGATCAGTGAAAATTAGCGGCGGAATTGCATTAGAAAACATGTAAAAAAAAAATACTTTCGAATATTTGGCGTGAAAAAACGAAAGTGTCACATGATTTGGCGAGCAGCACTTTTCTCCGCCAAAAGCAAATTATTTTAATGCAACTGAAAACTTTTGGATTTTTAGAATCCGTATAAATGGTATTTAATGAATTATAAACAATGAGAGAGTTTAATATATTATATACTTATATATATATGTAATTGCATATATATATATTATTTGTTGCTGTAGTTACTTAATTTACCTCTGAGAAAAAAGAATTTCATATATAAAAAATTCTTATTCAGTAAAATTATTTTCATACATTTAAGCGTATTCAAAAATAAAAGCCAAGTGTTTCCATAGCAACAAAACCGAATTGACAATGCTCAACTGCAGTTTGAACTTGAAATAATTTTAATTAATTTAAATTTGAGTTTCGTTTTAAATATGAAATTTTAATGGTCAAATTTGAATACAAATGATTATAAATATCAATCTAACGAAATTATACTTAAAACAAACTAAAACTGACAAAACCAAAGATATTTAATTTATCTAAACACGTTGAACATGAAACTTTACTTTAAAATGCATTTGACATCTATACATATAATAAAACAGTAGGACCCGGTGTGTCTGTACATTGAAGATAATTGACAAAAATGGAGTCAGGGCGATAAAAGAAAACCAATGAAACACAAAAAATTTTTTTTTGAATTTTTTGTCTGTCTGTCTGTTTGTCTGTCTGTCTGTCTGTTTGTTCGAGGTTATCTTCGTAACTACTGAATGGATTTTTATGCGGTTTTCACTAATGAAGAATGCACACTCTCGGGCAGTGTATAGGCTTTGTTTCATCAAAATCGGACAACAGACAAAAAAGTAACAAAAAGAAACAAAAGAAACTATTAGGTGCGCTGCTCACGTTTTTTAGTACATAACGTTTTTTAGTACATATAAAATCCAATAGATGTCACTGTGCGATTTTAAAACGCGCTATCGTTATGTTTTCGCCAGTCTACTTAAGTATGAGAAAGTTTCAAGCTGGCTGTCGTTCCATGTGGTTTAGTCGGTAGAACGTCAGTGCGCCATACTGATGGCCCGGGTTCGATTCCCAGCATGGAATTTTTTTTCACTATGTTGGCATTAACGCCTATAAGCAATTAAAAGAATTTGAAATATTGTATTCAAGGCGAATTTTCTCTCTGGGAAAATTTCCTTGCATTAATATGTCAGTGTAATTTTTTTTTCGATTTAATTTTTTTTTTCGAAACTTTGTTTTTCTTAAAAAATTACAGTAAATATTTGATATTTCCCAACGTTTTTTGAATGATCGACTTGCTTTTTTTTTTTTTTTAATGTATGTCTGAACCTTATCTAACTACTTCTTCAAGATTTCTTTAGATAAACCGACCAGCGTAGCGGGCGAAGGCCGCTAGTAAAAAATAAAAATTGAAATGGTTTTTCCTCGCCAATCGGTGATAAATCGCCAAATAAAGAAATTTTCATTATTTTTTTACGGACACGGTACGGAGGTTCCGCCGAAATTTTTTTTATAAACGTATATACCCTCATGAGAAGAACATTCTGTAATTTTTTCAGATTTTTTGGAGTATGCCCGTATGGAGACCTTCCTTGTTAGTAAAAGTTTATATTTAAAAGAAAAGAAAATCCAGTACAATTTCTTGCATAGTTAATCAAAAATATACACATTACTGTTTGTTAGATCTTGTAGAACTGTACAATGTAAGAATGCTGTCTTTTCTAAACAACATGTAGTGGGGGGCTAAATTACTCTGCAAAATTACTGTGTATCTTGGTAATGACAATAGGGAAATATTTCAAATAAAGATAACTAATGTCTGTTATTCCGTCAACCATTATTAATAGGAGAAAAAAAAAGAGTTTACATAAGTTTGTTACCTTATCAAGAGATTCGTTAATTAAAATAACAATTATCATTAAACAATGATGTCCTGATAATAAAACAGAAAAAAACCCACTGCAAAACTATTGCGATGTGTAGAATTTATCAAATTCTACTGATCAAACATTTACTCACAAGTAGAAGTTTTAATTTACAAAAATTAAGAACTGTTGGATTTAACTCCAAAATAATGAAAGAGTAAAATAATGTTTGATTGCTCTACTAGTACCTGATGTATATTTTCTATTTTTATTTTGTGGATAAAATGTCAATTTGGCATTTAAAATGAATGAAATAAGTTAACTTATTTCTATGCTTTCTCTCGCATTTTGAGAAAAAAATGATACAAATCAATGATCTTGATCTGCCATCTAAATAAAATGAGACATAACATATTTTCAAAAATAGTGAATTTTGCCATAAGAAAAACGTGTATCAATGGGTATGATATGAGACTGTCTACAAATTGATAAACAGTGGCAATCTAATGTGAAAAATTGAAAAAGAATATTCTTAGAAAAGGAAGCTGATTAGATGGCTCCAAATTAACATTTGTAACTGTATTAAGGTTTCTTTATAGCTTGGTTATTAATTAATATCAATAAAGTGATGAAAAAAGTAATTGGATTTAAATCATTGTATAGTTATTGATTAGAATAATTATCTCAAAAGTTTTAAAATCTTCTTTCTAACAAGAAAATCTGGAATAATTGGAAGGCTAAAAGAAATTGTAGAAGTCAATAAAAATCTCTTTTAAAAGAAAAATATATAAATAAATAAAGAAGAAGAAGTCAGTGTAATTCTTGTTCAGCAATGGTTGTTTGGAGGTTTATTTCCAGAAACTGATGGATATTTTATAAGTTTCATAAGTTATTATATAAGTATATTATATAAGGATATTATATAAGTTATTTTATAAGTATTTTATAAGTTTTTTTCTAAAAGTTAATATAGTATAATTTGGCAATCAATTGAATAGTTAAAATAGTTTCTGTTTTGATTAAAGTGTCCAATGTATAAAAAATAGAGTAGAGAAATCATTGCATTGGTTCTAAAGCTTTCCAAATCTCAAAAAATAAATAAATAAATAAATAAATAAATAAATAAAAGGCAAAGCAAAATAATCCAAACCTAAAAGAAAAAAAAATAATCCAAACCTAAAAAAAAAGGTTTTAATTAATAAATTTGAAATTTATTAGGACAAGCCTTGGCAATTATATGTGCAACTTTACAATTTTTTTTTTTTTTTTTTTTTTTTTTTTTTTTTTTTATCGATTGAATTTTTTTCATGTTTAAAGTACACAATGTAATGATTGCTTAAACAAAAAAGATCACGCAAAATTCAAAGCTGACTTGATTAATTTACATTTTTTAGCCAAGACGCATAAAATTTCTCATTATCTGAGAATGACTTGCGTATCAAGTTTTGTTAATTATAGATTTTTTCTAACATACAATCATTCATTTTCATAAATGACATACATCTAGTTTTTTTTGGGGGGGGGAGGGGGGGCAAGACCAAATTTAAAGTGCACAGCAAGATTTTGTTCATAACATTATAACACTGTTTCAAAATTAATATTTTAATTAAAAACCTTGTTTTGCATATTCCTGAAAATCTGTTTAAAATAACAAAATTGTTTTTTAACTGGCAAAAATCTGTAACAATCATTATCTTCATTTTGATAAAATATCATTGTTAAACTATGGCAAAAAGACATAAATTCTGGTTTCCAATAAACAGAGGACTTCAAACAAAAAAGACATATCTCACGGCTTTTTTATGTTATTAACACTGATTGTGCAAATGCTCCAAAATCAGATTGAATGTTTGTTTTATATCACATTAATAACAGATCATTTTACTTTTAGTTTTTAAAAGATGTAAAATAATGTAAGAAATTTAGGCTACATTCTTGTTTCTCAAATACCAAGAGATTTTTTTTCCTTTATTTTTTTGTATAAATAAATTTTTACCATGGGACTGAGTCCGAAGATTGGTATAAAAATAGAGTCTAAGTTGGTTTTCATGCATGGGCTGAATTGTGAGCTTAATTTTTTCCCTCCTAGTTTACCGCAATCATAATAAAGATTAACACTTGTTTCAATGAATTTCCAGGTTTAGTCTGAATTCCCCTGATTTTTCCATAATATTTCCAGGTTAACAAAATTCCCCTGTATTTCCATGTTTTCCAGATCTGTAACCAGCCTGTACTTGGTGTAAAACAGCATTACAAAAAAAAAAAAAAAAAAAAAAGATTCTTGACAAAAATTTTGGTTAACCCTTTCGGGTCTGGTGTACTATTAATAATACATGTCTTTTAATTGAATACTATTTTATTTTAAGAAATACATTTGCTACTATTTACATGTAGTAATGTTAGTATACGTCTGGCATTTACTATATGACTTCATTTACGTTTAGGCATTTAGTAATAATAAGAATAATTATTATTTGGTTAATTCTCTTTGTACCGTTTGCGATTCTTTTATTTTAAACATATATTTCACTCATTAAATTTAAAATAAAAGTTATTTTCGTGAAAGAATCATATTTAATAAATTGCAAAAAATATAAGAAAATTTTTAATATAAGTTAAATCTTATTATAGTACAACATTTTCTAAACATCTCCAAAAATTCTCCCTTAGCCTATTGTCATGCCAAAACGAATTGAATAGTACGCAAAACTACAATGTTCGTTATGTTTCAGACAATGAAATATTCGTTAAACTCTAATTAACCTATTTGGATAGCTAGCGTTAATGTTATTAACGTAGAAGTAATTTTTTTTTTAAATTGAAAAAAAATTGGGACCCAAAGGGTTATTTTCAAAAATTTTTGTAATACTGTTATAAAACTTAGGGAGAGTTTTTAAAATTTTTTTATCTTTATTTTTTCTTTATTTTTTTGAAAATTTTTGTAATATTAGAAAAACTGTTAGTTACCCTGTAAAACGAATCTATTCGTTTCACAGAATAACTGAAAGGCTAATCAGTGCATAAAATATAATTGAATCTTAAACGTTCTGAAAAATATTTAGGTGGAATATTTAAAGACCTTTTTGACTGTTAGATTTTTTTATTTTTTTTATTTTATTATTATTTTTTTTTTTTTTTTGCATAACATTACTGATGAACCACGTTTGAGAGGAACCTGGACAGAACTGCTCATGGGCGAAAAGAGCGAGTCCATGTCAAAAATGGGGAAGTTAGTACCATCTCGAGATGAGTTTATTTATTAAACATCCTAGATATGTCAAATTTTTTTGGCGAATACCTTTTTGTTTCTCTAATTCAATTATCTGTTTCTAAACATTACATTGTAATTCAGTTACACTAAAATAAGTTAAAAAAAAAAAAAGACAAATATAATAAAAAAGATGATTTAAAGGTATGGTTATAACTTTTTCCCTCGCAATATAGCGTAACTTAATCTTTTTAGAATTAACGCCTGAATGGTGTGATTTTAAAACTTGCCAGATTAGCAATTTTTTAAAATTATTTCGCTACATTATTGTGTACATTATTTATTTATATTATTTGCATACATTGGATATGAAAATGAGAAATGATGCAGATATCATATACGCGCAAGGTTTGGTAAAAAAAAAAAATTTCTAACGTCAATTTGGCGAAAACCTCATTTTCGAATGCTGGTTAAATATACATTTTAAAATTATTAATTATTATTAAAAAAATTAACAATAAATAAAACAATTTTTAAATATAATAAATTTTAAAAACAAATAACAATAGAGCAAAAAACATTTTATATAATTAAAAAAAATTAAAGTAAATAAACAATTTATCAAAAAATAAACACTATCAGGGTTGCCATATTAGGCAAAATAACGCCATTCTGGCGCCAAGTAAATCCCAGTGAGTATATGACACACAAGTGCCCTGAATATTTAGGTTGTTAGAATTGGCGAATTTCTTGCATAGCCGCCAAGACAGATGCCAAGCAGTCGTTAAAACTGCATTTTAGCCATAAATATAAATGTAAAAAAAAAAAAAAAAAAAAAAAAGACATGTTTTTATTAAAATTCACAAAAATGTAGGAGAAATATATATATTTTGGAAAGGTTATTCCGAGAACTACTAATAGATCCACAATCTATTTATTTTAAAATAAAATTTCACTCGGAACAAAAAATAGAAAACAATATTTAATATCATTTCTCGGCCTGATAGGCTATTACCCCCAAAGTCTGAATGGAATCGGCTTGGCATTCTACCAAGTGAAGACCTTACAAAGCTGGTACATCAGTATCTACAAGAGCTGTTCAATAATGAATGATTAAATATTTTTTTAGCAAATTTTAACCCATATAAATTTACTTTTTATGTTCCATTGGTGTCTTAATGTGTAATGACTACATGGTATTACTATTATTATAAGTGTATTTATTACTAGTAATATAGCCGTTAAAGCATAGCCACGAAGCCACAAAAGATCAGATAATTTCAATATGACATACGATGGATGCAACGCGCAATGAGCAATATGCTCTTGCTAATTTGGAAATTTTACTTTAGTTTGAAGAAATCCTCAGTCGAAACATGTGCTATAGAGAGTATTTTCTTTCTTATTAGTTAGAAGATGGTTTGAGATGCTTATGGAAGAGAAACACAATCATCTTCAAGCGTCTTTTCTTCCTTGTAGAAAAGTTTAAAGATGGTTTCAGATGTTTATGAAAGAGAAAGACAACAAGAGACTATATCTTACAGAAAGTCTTAGAATTTGTCCATGTGTTCCTTCGACTTAGAATTAATTCCTTTGGGACGAGCGACCAGTTATATGTGTCCCTGAAGGTGCCCAGAATCCTTCATTATTCTCACCAGTTATTTTTAGCCATAAAGTTTAACTTACTTAATCAGAGCATTTTTCACGATTCAATTACAAAAAAATTTCTGTTTTGAAATATCGGTGATAAAAAAATTAAAAATTAAGCAAAGGGCTCTCGTCGCAAAGGGATTAAAAAAGTTCTCAGATGATATTGTTGAAAAAAGAAATGTATCAGTTTCGTTGAGAATAACGCTTTTAAATTCTAGAAACATAAATGACTCACGATCCGCCATTTGCAGTGTTGAATTCAGACAGTTTTTTTCCGGGAGGGACTTGCTCCGGGGGTACATTATAAAATTCCAGGAGGAAATTGCGCTTTTTGTCCATTGAAAACACAAAATCTCAAAATTTTCTGGTGGGGGTTTTTTATTGCTCCAAGGGAAATGTTACCTCCGGGCCACCTCCTGAAATCAACACGGCTCCATTTGTATATTCACATACAGATTTTTTCAAAACGATGTGAATAGCAAGTATGTATATTTAATAAACATTGCCTGAATTTAATCTTATGACAGCATAAGGAATGTTCTGGTTTTGATTTTAAGAAGATGCTTCACTGAAACTCCCTGATGACGAAAACCTATATTAATCTACGGAAAAACTTAACCCTTACCTTACCCTTTACCTTAATACCATTAGTAAAATAAGGTTTTCACTGTCAGAAAATAAATGTCAAGTGTTAACGAGATGTTTCTTTAAAATATACTTTCTTAAGTTTTAAGTTTTTTTAACTCTTTCAGGGACAAAGTATTTATTTTGCTCTAAAAGATTGACAAAAGGATTTTCAAACAAATATATTTGAGAGTAAGTAAAGCTTTCTTCCATATATATATATATACATATTGAAATTTAGGAAGATATTTTATAAAAACGTACTTCGCCATTATCTGACATGTGCTTTCTGATATTGGTAAAACATTTTGGTCAAAACTGTATTATAATAATTATATTAGGTAATGAGCAATCTTATATTTATTTTCCCACCGGTTAAGATAAGCTTTTTCGATAGTTCTCAAAAAAGACGATTTTGTTTCAGTGAAGCAATAGTGAAACGCTGTTAGTGCGAACTAAGTGAGTCAATTTTTTTGTACAAATTAAACGGCGTAAAAACTTAAATGGTGTCCAATCATCCCTTTGAAATGATATTCCCGTTGAATAAATTGAATTCATTTTTTGATAAAAATTAAATAGATTAATTCAATGTTAAAATAAAATTCTCTATTTGGCAACTTAAGTTAAAAAGCAAGCTAGTGGAGCTTTGAAGAGAATAAGTACATTACTCAGAACAAACATAATATGCAAAGAAATTCTCACATTTGTATAATTTAACTTTCATTAAATTAATCCCTCATCTTTTTCTTTTTTTGCGTTGTTTGAGCAAATGATCATTTTACCACTTCATTTAATTTTTTAAAAATGATTTTGAAGTTTTGTGACACATTAGAAAATTTGGTCTGTTATAACTCAATATCGGCGAACAACTGTTAGCAATTAAAAAGGGATGGAAATTTTTTTTCTTTTCATTATTGTCACAATTTCATGTCTTTTCAATAATATAATGTCGAAGAAAATGAAATTGTCTTCATTAAAATAGACCGGGAGGCAGTAGCAGAGACAATCACCTTATCGAGCTCTCGGATGAAAATCTAGGATTATTCAAATCTCGAAACGCATATTAAAACGCAATCGGTCTGTCAAGTCCTATCTTGGTGGAAAACCCATAAAAAACCGATTTTAGCAATTGACTCATAGGATTACTATTATATTTTCCTGCTGCCAATCCTCCATGTTTTCATACTTTTGGGTGTAAAAAAGTACAATGGAAAATCTACGAGTCAACCGTCAAAATCGGGTTTTCATGTATTTTCCATCAAGATAAAATTTGGCAGATCGATTGCGTTTTAATATGCGAATCGAGATTTAACTGATCCTAGATTTTCACCCGTGAACTCGATGAGGTGATTGTCTAAGCTGCCGACTCAAGGTCTAATAAGTGTTAAATGGAGATGTATTTACAGAAGTAAAATACATTTCAAATTTTGTTTAAAAACATCAACGAATCGTCTTATCCCTTGATATTTTCACAACGAGCAAAAAAGATTCTAAACTTTTCTTGTACGTGTATATTGTGCAAGTAATGGCAAACACTGGTGTGAGATGGGTACACGACATTTCGGTCCCGCCATTTCGGTCCCGCCGTTTCGGTCCCGCCGTTTCGGTCCCGAGACATATCGGTCCCTGGACATTTCGGTCCCGAGACATTTCGGTCCCTGGACATTTCGGTCCCGAGACATTTCGGTCCCGAGACATTTCGGTCCCTTGCCATTTCGGTCCCTGGCCATTTCGGTCCTTAATCATTTTGGTCACTTGCCATTTCGGTCCATTGCTATTTCTTTACCGGCCACTTTATAATTTGGTTTCTGATTGATGAAGGCCCACTAAACGTTGTAAGCTCAACACTGTTCGGGCCATTTTTAATATTTTTATTCTCCTGCCCCCCTTCTCTCAAATTTTATACAAAGCTGAATATAATAGTCCAATAAGTTTAATCTATTGTAACTCGTGATAATAAAATCACAGCGAGTTGTAAATTTGATTAAACAATGTTATATAATTTTACACTGTCTTTATTATTATTATTTAACAGAATAAATATTTTAAGTTTTATCATATATTTTTTATATTAGGTATTTTATCTATACTATAAACTCTAATTTTTATTGATTAACTTTTATTTTTATTGATTGTTTTCGCACACTTTCTTAGAATCTTTAAATTAGTGATTTCGTAACTAGGCGTGCTATAAAAAATTTTTGTTAAAAAAATAAAAATGCTCCAACGACCTTTTTTGATGTAATACTTATTGGTTGCATTTTTTTTTTTTTTTTAAACAGTTTTCTTACTTTATGAAGACAATTTTTCTGAGTTAATTTTATTAAAAGTGGGCCTATTTCTTTGTAATAAAATGATTATTTTTCATTTTATATAATAATGTAACTATTATTTTAAGTAATTTTATTTTCGATTTTTAAATGACAAAACTAAGCTTTTTTAATTTATCGTTTATTTATTTATTTCCATTATCTTTTCGCTCCCACTTTCACAGAAAAAAATTGACAATTTTAATTTTAATTTTATTATTAATTGAATAAATAGTTTTAAATTTCAGTAACTTTAAATATAAAATAAATAAACAGGTAAACGATAAGCTTCAGTTTATAACTACTAAAATAATTTATTAAAATATTAAATTTAGTTAATTAAAATTTAATAAAATATTAATTTGATTTTCATTTTAAAATCACTAACTGTTTTGAGATTTAATTTATAGCAATTATTCATCACCATAAGTTATTATTCAAAAATTGTTATTTATTTCAAAAAAGGAAATTATTATTATTATTATTATTATTTTGAAAAATCAATTAGTAACGTAACGTAATAATTAATTAAACATAATAATGCAACACTGTAACAATGCGTAAAAATATTTCTTAACAGGTTTAGGTAACATTATTATCCAGACGCAGATTTAAATTTTTTGAAACAAAGTTATAGTTTACAGTTCGCAAAAATCAATAATATATTAATTATTATATTTAAAGAGTAAGAAAAATATGATAAACTATGATAAACTAACCAATAAATGAATAAATAACATATTTATTTTGAGAATCCTTATCATTTTTATACACCTAATGAAGTTAATAACATTATAGTAGCTGAAATTTAAAAAATATGTTTTTTTCATTTTTGCTATAATTTCTATATAGTTCTTGTATTAGATTTTAAGCAAGTAATTGGTAAATAAGTCACTTAAACAATTAATAGTTAAAATAATTTTGAATCCTTATTAATAAATATGTTTGATAAAAATAACTTAATTTTTGAGAATTTTTTTATTTAACAACATAATTATTAATGCTTTCAAATTTTCTAAGATGATGTTAATCATTTAATAAAATAATGTATAACATTAAGTAAATAACAAATCAAAACCGTGTGCCGAGAATTTTTAAACACTTTTTTTTATGTTGGTGTTCCTATAAAATTGGAAATGTATGCATATAAGTATCAGCTAAGTACTACGATTAACCTCTTTTAAGCAAAAATTCTGCATGTCAATCAATTGTCAACGCCCATCTGAACAAGTAGTCATCTTTATACAATATAGCTAGAAGAGCTAGGTAGTAAGCTTTATTCTACGTATCTTGTTCTTTATACACTTGTCAGATGAAACCCTTATTCTTTACGATGCCCTTTATACTCTGGAGTTCAAATGCGGACGGACCTCCCACATAATCGCTGGCATTTTTTAGAAGAAATATGAATGTTTTGAAAAGAACAGCATTTCTCGGTGTTTTTCATTCCTCTTGCTGTTATCTTCATTTCAAACGCCTTTAGTATCAATTAAACCAGTATAAAAAGTAGAATGGGATATTTTTTATCCTTATTATTACAGCTTATGAATGACATTGAAATATTCAAAACTTATAACATAACTAAATAAGATTGTTAGATAAGATATTTACCACCTAGACATAATATTTTTAAGTTACCTTTTTTAATTTAACTTACTTTGACAGAAAGCTTTGTTTTTTCATATTTTTTATGAGGGTTATTATATTTTAATGTTAAAAATAATTATTTTATATAATAATATCAGCTTTAAATGAAATGACAAATTTCAATACGCACTACATTAATAATTTTGTAATTAGTTTCCTTAAGCTGATTTTAGAAAATTTAACAGATGTGTTGTATAAATGTGATGTATGCATAAAAGTATGGCAATATAATTTTTTTTGTTGTTGCCGTTGTTTTGGAAAACATTAATAAAAACAGGGAAGCGTCAATATAATAAACATTCTAAATTGTAATAATAACAATAAAAAAAAACTGTTGTCATGAAAAAATAATTGCTAATAATTCAAGATGTAATTCATTTTTCTAAAATGTAAAAAAAAAAAAAAAAAAATTAGATTACAAATCATTTTAATAATTATTTCTGCTCGACTCATATATTTATGTAATAAAATAATTGCAATGCTAACTACCTCCACGTGTTGCAATCTGGAAACTCTTGTCTTAATTTAAAAACGGAAAAGTTTAAAAGGAAAATAAATGCTAGTAACCAAAAACAATATATAAAAAATGCCATAAACAAAAAGAGGATTCAATGATAATTTTGGCACAGGGGGTAAAATACCACCAGATACAGATGTTTTTTATTTATTTCAACATTTTTGCTCCTATGCGGGAAGTGGCGGGGGTGCAAAATAATGAAACACTTATAATTCTGAAAATTGGCTTCAGCGATGAAATCCTATAATATGCTAAGTGTCAGAATATAAATTCCATATAACAATAACTCTTTCTTTTCTCCTGGCAATTTAATAGCCTTTGTCTCTCTGGAGAGGAAACATGCATCTCAGAAGTTAAAATTTTACAACTATTATGGGGTGTATTAATATCATAAGTTAATTGAGTTTTTTTTATAAATTTAGTTATCAATTTCCAAGTTAACTTCCCCGTTTTCTCGTTCAAGAATTCAAAACATTCTGGTAATTTAAAAAAATGCCATTTATCTGTGAATTTTTTTCAGAAATCTCCATCGATTTCTAAATAATTGATCACGTTTTGGGGTACTTGTTGCTTTTAATTAATCGCATTACACTAAAATTTTATGCGACTTTCAGTTAAAAAACCAGTGTTGAATTCAGACACTTTTCTCCGGGAGGGACTTCTCTGGCTCCGTGGGGGATTACACTTTTTTACCACTGAAAACACAAAATTTCAATTTTTTCGGAGGGGGGGGGGGTGTAATTGATAGCTCCGGGGGAATGACTTGCCTCTGAATTCAACACGCTAAAATTTTCCTTATAAAATTATGTCAGATATTTCCCGTGCACAAAATTTCAGCTTGCTGGAGAAGGGACCGAAAAGTCCAGGGACCGAAATGTCTCGGGACCGAAATGACCATGGACCGAAATGTCTCGGGACCGAAATGTCTCGGGACCGAAACGTCTCGGGACCGAAATGGCCAGGGACCGAAATGTCTTGGGACCGAAACGTCTCGGGACCGAAATGTCTTGGGACCGAAACGTCTCGGGACCGAAATGTCTTGGGACCGAAACGTCTCGGGACCGAAATGTCTCGGGACCGAAACGGCGGGACCGAAACGGCGGGACCGAAATGGCGGGACCGAAACGTCCTGCTTCCTGTGAGATACTGTGTATTTTTGACAAAATGTATGGATCGCGATTCTAATGTCTCATACAAACAATGTCTATTCTAATGTTTTTTTTATTTGTGATTACCTTTCCTGATGCACAATGTGAAATAGAGTCTTCATTTGGAATACCTGGCACACGTACCGGATTACTTTTTTTTTTTTTTTTTTTTTTTTTTTTTTTTTTTAAGTGTTAAAAAATTTATACATTAAGAGCTTGACTTAAGTTTTATGTGCAGTTTATGCAGGGTGAGTCAAAAATGTTAGACAGATTTTCAGTGGTGTAGTCGTAAAAAAATCAGAGGGTAGACGCTAAAGTTATGCATGTTACGCCTTAGATATACGCTATAGTCTTTATTTGAGAAACAGAGGGCAAGCGAACTTCTTAAAAATATAGGTATATGGCGTTTACCAGTATATAGCTTCCACTACATCCCAGCAGTTTTTAAGATATGGTGGTGCACAACAAAACAAAAATTTTATTCTTGACATTTTCAAACATGTTTGTTGAATATGAAAATGTTTACTTGCGAATGGATAGCATCCGAAGAACCTATTTTCTTGTTTGACAAAACCGATAAATTTCACTATAAAACTGCTCGGAGACGTTTCCGAAAACCAATGGTAGTAAAAGAAATTTTCTTTTTAGAAATGTTTCCATAAATTTTGAAAATATATTCATGTCATGTGTCAGTAGTTTCTTATGATAAAGAATGTCACCATAAAACTACTTGGAAACGTTTCCGAAAATCAGTGGTAGTAAAAGAAATTTTGTTTTTAGAAATGCTTCCATAAATTTTGAAAATATCTTCATGTCATGTGTCAGTAGTTTCTAATGATAAAGAATGTTTTTTAGAATCCTGAAACAACTCGGAAGAGGTTATTACATATTTTCGTTCTTGGTTATGTTACATATCGTAGATTAAGAAATATTTGTCTTTTCTTAGAACGTATTTAAATAAATACAAAAAATACCTTTACCAAAGAAAAAATAAGTTTGAACGGATTAAAAAAAAATGTGAGTAAGTTTCACAACGAAATGAATTTTTAGCTGTTGTGCCATTACGATGCAATCAAGGGTATTTCCATTTCTTAATTCTTCTTGACCAGAAAGCTTCTTCTTTTTGTTTTGGTTAACTCTTAATCTCTGTTAATCTAGAAATATTGCTTTAAAGTTAAGATGGTCAATACGTGAAAAAAGGATGTACAAGCAACATCCGGTTTCGTTGTCCCCAATATAATGGCATTGAGAATTTTCTTGTATCAAATTTTAAAGTAAATGATAAGGCAATAAAATGGTGAGTATAATCATATATGTTATTTCTGTTATCATCAACCTTTTTTCTATGCATATACAAAACGTACAACAATGAAAGAGATATCATTCGAAAAGTTTTTAAGTCGGCTTTTGAAATTTTATATTTACGGTTAAAAAAGAAATTATTAAAATTTAAATGTTTAGAAGGAAAAGACGCCATCGATCAACTGAAGTAGTGATATTTCAGGTGTAGCTCGAAAAACATGCTTTGTGAAACTAGTCGTTGGGGGGGGGGGGGGGGGCACCGTAATACTTACCCATCATGGATATGCATAATATAATATATGAAAATATAATATGTGTAAACTATTTATAAAATGTATTGACATACCAAAACAAAATTTAAACGTATATTTAAGTATTTTTAATATGCATAGTAAAGCTCTATTAATGAATTACTGATGACCCAATTTTGACAAATTATATGAAACGCCAAACTACTCAAGTAGCACCGAATTGCATAAAAGAAACATCTTTATATCTCCAAAAATAATAATCATATTAATTAACAGTTTACTGCGTCGGATTAAGCGTTTCATTTCCAATTAAAATATATCTTTAAATTGAAATTTGAAGGAAATACAGGGTCATGAAAAATCGAAGAATGTGGAAAACAGGATTAAAAATATCTTGGCAACTAGTTATCCAATCGACTTCGTTCTTTATACAAAATTTGTGTTATTTTATTGTCTTTTATAGCCACTCCTTAAAAGAAAAAAAAATCGAAAATTTTTATATACCTTTTATCAGAACGAATTTTTCGAGAGTCCAAAAAAATAGTTCCGGATAATTGAGGTTACTGATATTAAATAGGCTTCATCCCATTCTTACATACTAAGTACATAGAAAACTTCAAGTCTCTATCTCAATTTGTTTGGGAGGTAAAGAGTTTACGGACAGACAGACAGACACATAGACAGACGGACTGCAATTTTTTTTTCTAAAAAGAAGTTTTTCGGAATCTCCAGTATCTGAAACGTGTAAATCCGCCAAAAATATTTTTTCGATTTTCAAAACGATTGCACAATTTACCCTATAGTACGTATGATGGATAAGTAAAAAGATTAAATTGTATTTTATATTTATTCAGTTTATTTTTCTTTCTCCCGTGTTTTTCCCTAAATGAGTGACGTCATCCTCTAATGAAATTAAAATATAATCATTGTTATTTTTTCCCCTTTGCTTGTGCCCTTTGCTGTTTCGATCAGGTTTTACTGTAACTTCGATGCAGGGATGTAGTGAAGTGTATACGGGGGTATACGCCGTATACCCTCTGGATATTTTTAAGGAACACCGTATACCTTCTGTTTTTTAAGAAAGCTATAGTATATGCACTCTAGGGTATATCCTTTATCTTGAGCGTATACCCTCTGATTGGAGAGTATATCCTCTGGTTTATTTGCGACTACATCACTGCTTTGATGGAATAAATTAGATGATATTCTTGGTTCATTAATATTGTTTGCAGAGATTTTTATCCTTAATTTTTTTATTAGTATCTGCATCCAAAAAAATATTGCGTATTGCTAAAAAAAATGTTAGTCTGCAGGCAGAAATATTTGCACGAGTGCAGCGTACAGCAATACCAAACTATCATAATTGATACTATGTGACTTAATATGAGCAGTTTCTGCGAATTTTAAGTTCCTTTTATAGTTAGCTTTTCCGAGATTATCCTTTTATTTTTAAGGATATTATTTTTTAGATATATTTCATATCACAGGTATATCTTATCTCCTACAAATAAATAAATGCAATATCACAGTCAAAATAGTTTTTAAAAAATCTTTTAAAAGCATTCAATATTTATCTTGGAATCAGGCTTAATTTTATGAGTGCAATCAACGTTTTCCCCCGAAAATTTCCATTACAATACTTTAGTTTGGCGTGGACTTAGAACTCGATTGGTGAAAATTCTGTGCTTTTTTTACGCTTGGCAGAAAGCGCAAGCTAGTGAATATATTAAAAAATGCACAATTTTTGCATTGTTTCATTTTGTTACTATATGAAAACAGGAATTTAAACTATCTTTTTAGGATATCTAAATTGATATTTCAACGTATGATCGAAAATTAATTAAAATTAAATTATTTATTGACTAAGTGTATTTAAATCAGGGTTGAGTTTCTGACGTCAGAAACTGGTTTTTGATGTGACAAGTGTCAAAAACTGGTTTAAACCGTCAAAAACTGGTTTAAACCGTCAAAAACCGGCTTAAACCGTCAAAAACGTGCAATGCGCTTTAAACATTTAAGAACAAGAGAGAAACATTGAGTAATTTTTTATTTAAAATTAATTATACTATAATTTAATAATAACAAAAAAACTAAATTACTTTAATTGCAATAAAACATTGTTTTTTAGAATGTTCAAACAGAAGAAAATGATTTCGTACAGTTAATAATCTGGATCAATTTTACCCCAAAGCATCCTATAGCACTTAACCAATTTAGCACATTTATTTACACCCAAATGGTTTGTGAGTTTAGAGTGTATGAAACCAAAGTTACGAAATGCTCTCTCAATTGGTGCTGAGCTAGCAGGGCTTGATAGCGACAGCACTGCTAGTTGAGCAAGTTTGGAGGCAAGCCAAATTTTCAGATTTATGACAATTTTTTTTTTTTTTTTCCAGAAATGATAATATACAATACAGTAAAAGTTATTTTTTAATATTACATCTAATATTGTATATTTGTGACAGATGTTTAATGTGAAATTTTACAGATTAGTGTAGTATTTGAGGTTTCTGACGAGGTTTTTGACAAGAGGTTTTAGTCATGACGGTTTAAACCACGGTTTAAACCGCATAAAACCGCACACTGTCAAAAACTTGCCAACCCTGATTTAAATATGCATACATACATACATATACATATATTACACTCTTAATTTTTTATTTATATATTCTTCTTTTTAGTGCTTGAAATATTTCGTTTCTACAGTTTTAGAGTCAGTTGGGATATTTTGACGAGTGTAATCTAGCACACAATAAACTGCACTGTAATCTCTCTCATATGTAAAATTGTAACCATAAAGAATATTTGGCGATTTATCATGATCGGTTAAGGGGAAAATGCTTTAAAATGAATTTCTAATTGAATTCTAAAAATATTAAAATAAAATACTGTATTGCCACTAGAAACAAATCTGCGTTTATTTTTTCTTTTTTTTCTTTCTTTTCATTTATTTTTTTAAATAATTTTATCCTATCAGGAAGTGGGTGCAAAATCGATTGAATTAATGAAATTTTTAAGGTGTGCCATACTACAGTCATTAACTCATAATACTCATATAAATTAGAAAAAAAAAAACCGTCAGAATTTGTTATACACAGTCAACTTTGTGAAATCCGCCGATATATTAACCGCATTACATGTTGGAATACAAACGAGGAAAATTGTCAATAATAATTAAACTGATAAAATTAAATTTAGTGTACATATTTCTTTCAGATATCGATTTTCCAGTTAATAAATATTTAAATGTAAATTCGACATGAAATATTTAAATTTCATTGCGTAACAAAATGTTATCTTGGAGATAGAAGTAATGAATGTTCATACTACAGAAAAAAAATTATTGACAACAAACCAAAACTAAAACTTACTACCATTGTGTTGTGTCAATATTTAAAATAATGAATAATTAGTAGAATTTGTGCTGTACATAATTTTTCTTTAAATTATCTTAGTTATTCAACATGTTAAACGAATGTTGCATTATGTTTTTCTTTTCCATCGTAATTGTAATTTTTGTGCAGTTGTTCCTAATTTATAGTCGAACTTTAAAAAAATAAAATGCAAACAAACGGATGATCTATAATCTGAAAAAATGTTTATAATCCACACAAAATCCTCGATCATTAAGAGTTTGTATTCGACAGAGTTGACTGTAATGCACATAAAAAATACCTTAATGTAAATTAATGCTGCAGCAGAATAATGCATTTATGGAAAGGAAAATATACCATTTATCGATATTACAAAAATATAATTTTATTTATAATATGTAAAACAAATATAATATAATTTACTTATTCTGCTTATTCTACTTTATATATTTTACTTGAAAAATAAAAAAAATATTTTTATTCAAGTTTAAACAATCAGAGTTACCAATTTTATTTTAATGTTTTAATATATCTCCTTGTTGTACTCCTTATAGAAAGAGATCCTTATCAAAAAGGGAAATCTAGTCAAGTGTGACCGGTGAAAAATATCTGACCTCTGACTAAAACGGTTTTACTAACAATAGATGCAAATATATATATATATATATATATATATATATATATATATATATATATATATATATATATATATATATATATATATATATATATTTAAAAAAATGCTAACTGCAAGACAATTTAGTTATTAACACTAAAGAAACATAAATTATTTAATGATAATAGAAAAATTTAATTTTATATAAATATATAAAAAAATGAAAAAACAAATCTATAGATAACCTAGTATAATAAGGTATATATGCTATCAAAGCGAAAACGTTTCTTTATTATATTATATTATTATTTGTTATATTATTATTTGTATTTTTCTTATATATTATTATTATTTTTCATGAATTATGAACGAATTCAGATACAAATTTAATTTTGATGTTTCACATACAATTATACTCTTAATATAAATAAGTATCAGAATAAAAATGGTACTTATTTTCGTTTTAGTGAAATAAATAAATAAAGTGTTTAAAAATATTGTAAAACTATTTCTTTAAAGTAAATAGTGTGTGTGTGTGACGGGGGGATGTAAATGGATGTTTAATTGACACTAATGTATGGATAATCGTATAGTTACATCAATTAATTCTATTAATATAATTTAATTAATTTACATGATTAAATTGTACCTAACTTTTAATAAATTGGAGACCTATAATACTATTTCTAAGTGTATAGGATAAATATATTAATTAGCTATTTTTAAATATTAAATCATCTTATATTAAGATATTGAGTTTAGCTTCGCATAATCAAATTAAGTAATTCACAAATCACGGAATTTCACCACGATTACGTTATAAGAGGATTTTTAGAAATTTTTTTTATTCATTTACAGGGACATACAAAGAAATCGGTTACAGTACTGCCTTTTAGTAATAATTGCTGGAATGTACGTTTTAAAATTCGGTATGCGGTTTTGAAGTTGATAATTCTTTTGCATGTTATTCCTTATATATAAATTCCATACTTCATATACAGAACTGCTTAAACGTTTTCTTGTACCATTCTCCTTATTAGAGAAAATAACCGAATGGGAATTTTCCATTGAGGTACTTTGAAGTGAACTAAATGTTGGCATGCATATAGTTAACATATACAAATCTATTCATCATATACAGGCTGCTAAAAAAAAATTCGGATTATTTTTCGGATGGAATAAACTCAAATTGGGATTTTAAAAGAGTTATGTGTTTCCATGTGGTAGAATTAGACATAATATTTTAATTTTTTAAACGGTACAGTTTTTTTTTTTACATTATTCTAAATGTGTTGGAATATGTTTCACAATCTATGCTTGGCATATGATTTTTTTAATTACTTTTTTAACCGATAGATTTGCTTATTATTTTACATTAGAGTGTTGCCTCGGGTCGGATAGCCTGATTTCACCAAAGCTTGGCTTGAGCTACAGTTTCAGTCGATCTGACTTTAAATGCTTCGCGGGTTCTGATCAGTTTTGGGTTGGGTTTTGACTCTTTCAGATCGTGTCTGGTTGACAGGATTTTTCAAAAGATACATATATATATCTTTCAAATGAAAAAAACTATATATCTGAATATTAATAAGTATATATGTAGTCACTGTTCTATAAAAAAGATAAAATTGATATTAGAGATATAATTGTAGACTTTTTTCATCATTGTATTATTCCAGAAGTTAATTTTCTATCATTTCGTGTTCTAGTCTGTTTGTTTTTGGTTTTATTTGAAGTGTGTGTGTTCGGTTTGACGAAATATTTTTTTGTTGTGTTGCGGGTCGATTTTAACTGAAATTTTCGGGTTCGGGTAGGGTAAAACTTGATCTTTGCAGTATTCTACTTTCACTTAGAAAACTTCGTATTAAAGAACTCTGACCATGGAGAAAATGTTTGTGGAATAAAATATATTACTGATTGGTTTTTACAACTATTTATTTAAAAAAAAAAAAAAAAAAAAAAAAAAAAAACATGCACAAATAAAAAATAAAAAATAAAAGCTGCCAATTTTTGTATCAACCCTATGGATTAATTAAGAGTGAGTTAAATTAAGTTTATAGCTTATTTCTCGTTCGTCGGTATTACTTTCATTTGCTGAAGGGAAAAAAAAACTTTTTGCGATTATTGTATGTATTTGGAAGTTATTGTATGTAAGTGCATAAGGTGGATGTAACTTTTTATATATATGAGTAAGGATGTAAGACATATGCTCATAAGATATAATGCAAGTGAGCTGCATGTTAGTACATAAAAGATTATGTATTAATAATGGAGCATTCATAATGAAGTCAATTTTCAGATTAAAAAGTCTCAATTAGTCTTACTCATTCTGGCCACATTCACAAAACGTGCTAATGAAAATTTTATTTATAAATGTATTTTCTTTTTTCCAGGCTTATTTCTACCATTTTTTGATTTTTGCTGCATGCGGTATGAAGATTTTTTGCGTAGAGATAACCATTCCTGTTGGAAATGAAAATAGGGATTCAGTCACCATGATAAGAGAACAAGATGTAAGATTTCATTATCTTCTTGTTATTTTTAGCAACAAAGTTGAAAAGTGCTTATCCATTCGGTTTGTATGTCGTTTGTCCACGCTTTAACTCCTGTAAATATAATCGGATTTTCATGCAATTGATAAAACTTATTTAGGATCACCAAAGCATGTTTGCTATTGCATATGAAGTATGTACGATTAATGGTTCATTTACAGGGACACTCAAAAGAATTCAATTACATTGTGGTACATGGGGGGAAATCGTTTGGAGAGTATTTATTGACATTAAACTATTTCAAATGTATTGAAATTGGTGTAAACCACTGAATTTTACTACGATCATGTTAAAACGGTGCATTCAAAGCATTTTTTTTTATCAATTTACAAGGACACACAAAATAAATCGGTATACTTCGCGTAATATTTGCTAGAAAGTAAAAAATTCGGTAATTTTTTTAAAATTCGGTATGCGCTTTTAAATTTAATTAGTGTTAGCATGCTACTCTTTAGATATAATTTCTATACCTCATATTCAGGACTGCACAACATATTCGCAAATCATTCTCCTTATTAGAGGAAATTACTGAAGGTGAATTTTCTGAAATATATGTATCTCTTAAAGAACTAAATTTTGGAATCTATGTTTTTTATTCGATACAAGTTTCTATACCATATACAGGACTGCTAAAATATTCGAATGCTTCATAATCTATGTTTGACATACATGATTTTTTCTTTCTTGTTTATATATTTATTCAGTTTAATTACTGTAATCAAAATCTTGAGTCTTATTTTATTTCACCTACTGGCTAAAAATATTTTTGAGCATTTAGCTCATTTGGATATGATTGGTATGGATAATAATTGAAAAAATATACAGTGAGAAAAAAAGTACAGTGTCCCACAAAAGTGATGGGACATTTGTGCTTTATAAAAAGAAACTGCAATAAAATAAATAAACAAACATGTGCAAAAATTTTTCGTGTGTTTCATATTTAAAGTTAGTAACAATTATTACATAACATACATTTTGTCAAAATATTAAAATATTAATTTAGTAAAAATACAATTGTTCAGAACGGAGCAAAAAATGGCTCACATAAGTGATGGGACACTTACTTTTCCATCAAATATTTATCCAAAAATTTTACTTTTTAAAAGGTTTCAATATTTTGTTGGATTTCCTTTTACTTTTAAAACATGATTTAATCTTTTTGGGATGGATTCAACTAATTTTTTTGTGATTCCTGGAGTGATTTTACCCCATTCTTCTTGAAGCACCGATTTTAGTTGTTGTTTTGAAGAAATGGCGTGTTTGCGAATTCTTGCCAAATATTCTCTATGGGATTTAAGTCTGGAGATTTTGGTGGTGTTTTTATTATTTCAGGACAGTTATATAGCAGCCAGAGTCTAACGTTCAGAGCAGTGTGCTTGGGGTCATTGTCCTGGTAGAATTTAAAATCGTTGTGAAGGTTCAATTTTCGTGCTGAAGATTTCAAATTTTGCTTTAAAATATCAATATACTTGTACTGATCCATTATACTGTCAATAAAAACAAGATTACCAACTCCAGCGGACGACATACACCCCCATACCATAAGTCCTCCTCCACCATGTTTTACTGTTGATACCAAGTTCTGTTTGCGAAATTCTTCCCTGGGTTTTCTCCACACCAAGATTCTATCGTCAGAACCAAATACCGGTTGTCCAGTAAATGACTGACCCATTTTGAATGTAAATAACAAAAAGAAAAACTGTTTGAAATAAAAATGCGCGGCTTGCTGTATTGTTATTAGAATATAAATAAATTTTAAAATATGCACTTTGTTAATGTAATATAATAATATTTAAAATAATATCTTAGTCTCAAGACTGAGGAGGGGAAATATAATACAGATGGTTCAATCAACAAATATTATTTTAAATCACTTTCCAACCCACGTACCCTATTTCTGAAGCTGATTCGAGAGTTGATTCAACATATAGATTCAGATTCGACAACATATAGATTCAGATTCAGCCGAAAATCTCATATTTATGAAAATTAGAGTCATGTCTGTATTCAAACAGCCTGTTACCGCCAGCGCGATATTTTTTCCCGAAATTTGAACTATATTAACAAAGTACATGTTTAAAAATTTATTGATTTTCTAACAACAATAGCGCAAACCGCGCATTATTATCTCAAACCGTTTATTTGTTATTTAAGTTCAAAATGGGTCAGTTATTTACTGGACACCCGGTATATTAAATTTACTCGCATCAGCAAATATAACTTTATTCCAGTAATCAGAATTCTTATTTATGTTGGATTTTGCGAAAGCTAGTCTGAGTTTTCTATTCTTTTCACTTACGAAGAATTTTTTCCTGGCTACTCTTCCGTGATATCCAGCAGATCGAATTACCCTTCTAATAGTCTCAGGATTAACAATTATTCCATATAATGCTTGTAAATCAGCAACAACTTTTGAAGCACTATTTCTTGGATTTTTTTTTTAATATTTCGAACGATAATTCGCTTTATTCCATTGGATAGCTTTGATGGTCGGCCAGGTCTTCTTTTATCCTGAATCATATGATTCTTTTTATATCATTTAATGATATTGAAAACTGTTGAACGACTCAAGTTAACTGTTTCAGCAGTTTTTCTAATAGATTTTCCACGTTCAATATGCAAATTAATAACTAATTTTCGAATTTCAGGCGAAGTTTCTTTTCGTTTAGCATTCATGGCTACACAGAGCTAAAAAACACAAAAATTCAAAACAAACTGGAGAGAAATACTGCAGACGATTTTATAAATTATTGCCAATTGCTTTTAAGTAAAAATAACCCCCCCCCCCCCCAAAAAAAAAAAAAAAATATTTTTTTTGCTTATTTCAGACGATTTTTGTTGCATATATAATGGTGTCCCATCACTTATGTGAGCTATTTTTTGCTCCGTTCTAAACATTTGTATTTTTATTAAATTAATATTTTAATATTTTGACAAAATGTATGTTATGTAATAATCTTTACTATATTTAAGTATGAGACACACTCACAAAAAAATGTGTACATGTTTTTTTAATTTATTTGATTAGTTTCCTTTTGTAAAGCACAAGTGTCCCATCACTTATGTGAGACACTGTATTTGCATGCAGACGATTTTTTGCATAAATAACCATAGAAAGCAAATTTTATATTATTCTCTTAATTATTCATTCATTTAAATAAGAAGAAAATAAAAATAACTACCTATTTTTCTTAAACATTAATGTTACACATTTTAAAAAATAAATTAATATTTTATCATACCTAAAAAGTATTTGCACACGAAGCATTAATTGTTAAAAAAGGCATTAAATGTGAACATTATGCAAATGTTTAGCATATCAGTCCTGCACTTTAAAGCCAAGTAATATATTAACTGGAGCAGGGATTCTGAGGAGTTTTTGCTCTAATGGCGCCGAAAACGTGTGAACTGTCTGTTGCTACCCGTGAGAAGATTATATTTCTTAACAATTCTGTATTAAGTTACCGAGGGCTAGGTAAAAAATTAAATCTAAACTTTTCTAGTGTTCGTTGTGTAATTAAGAAGAAAAAAGAAACTAGTTCGACAATAAATAAGCCGCGAATTGGGCGTCCGAGAAAGCTAAATACCAGGCAAAGGAGAGCCATCATAAAAGAGTCTTCAAAATACTCTTTTCTAAGTGCTCGAGAATCGGCTGTTGATGTCGCTTCAACGTCGGGAACAATAGTTACACCACAATCAATTTGAAATATTTTTCATGATGCAAAGATTCGAGAAAGAGCCCCTCGAAAAAAACCATTTATTAGTGAAACAAATAGGGTGAAAAGACTTGAATTTGCAAAAGCTTATGTCAGCAAACCACTAGAGTTTTGGAAAACTGTTTTTTTTTTTTTTTTTTTTTTTTTTTTTTTGTTCTTGATGAAAACAAGTTCAATATTTTTGGCTCACATTGTAAGAAAACTGTATGGCGAAAGCCAAATACTTCTCTTCAAATTAAAGACTTGAAACCAACTGTAAAACATGGCGGTGGTCATGAAATGATTTGAGGATGCATGTCTTTTAACGGAGTTGACGAAATGGCCTATATTGAAGGCAATATGAATGCTAAACAATATATTAATATATTGCGAGATCATTTATGTAATAGTGTTCTGAAATTAAAAATTCCTAATTCATATTATTTCCAACAGGATAACGATCCGAAACACACTGCATATATTACGAGGTTATGGTTGCTTTATAATGTAAAAAATCAATTGAAAACGCCACCACAATCACCAGACCTCAATCCGATTGAAAATTTATGGCATATTTTGGATATGAAAATAAGGAAAAAGGAAATTTCTAACAAATCAGAACTTATGCAAGCTCTTAGGGAAGAATGGCTACAAATAAGCAGTGAAACATGTCACAAATTAATAAAATCAATGCCCAGACGATTACAAGCTGTAATTGAAGCAAAGGGAATGCATACTAAATATTAGCACTGTTTTTACCTTATAAATAATTCCTCTAGTTCTATTTTTATTGCTAGTGTGCAAATATGTTTTTGGCAGTACAAATACTATTTTTTTATGTTTTCATATTTAAGTCAGATATTAAATATGTTTGTTTGTTTTGTAAAAGTGTTGGTATTTTCAATTCTTAGTTGCTTTTTATTTATTTACACATATGCTACAATAAATTTACCTGGTGTGCAAATACTTTTTTTGCTCACTTTATATGATAGAAAGAGAGGAAAGAAGTAGAGATAGCTAGGAGTTCAATTTAACTTGCATGCTTTTAATTGATACTATGCAACAATGTTGATATATTCAAAGAGTAATTTGAAGTATGATAAGAGAAAAAAAATTATCATTTTTAGCAGCAAGCAGCTTTTGTTAAATCTTCAGTTTTGACATAAGATCTAACAACGATGTATTCATTTTGAAATGAATATGTTTGGATAAAAAATGAACACATGTTTTCTTTTCAGTTTTGAAACATCACAGTAATCAAACCCAAACAGAGCTATAATTTTGTACCCTGTAATGACTTATTTCATTTGTGGAAACATAAAATGTTTATTAATGCAAATATGAAATTATACACAAAATTTTAAATAATTTCAAAATGCTTGCAAATAATGTTTTTATGCTAAAACTATTCGATTTGGGAATTTTGCTAATAATTTTGCGACACTTTTATTAATAAATAATCAAAGGCTTTTAAATAATAAACGGTTCTTGTTAATCATTTTGGTTGGAAATGAATGTCAGTAAGATTTGTACTTTAATTTTTTGGTTCAGCAGGTAGTATAGAATGATTCATATCTGAACGTAACCATAGAATAAACAAGTTGGAAATTGCACGTGAAGCGTAGCAAATTAGGTGCGTTCGTACGATAACGAAGTTTTAAAAATATTACTTTCATATATCAATCTCATAAAATTGTAAATAGTGAATTACAATTAAAACGCTCATCAAACAATGTTCTCCCTATACCATTATGTAATGGAATACTTCTGTGTGGCCTTGTAAACCAATAACAATGTTCTTTGCACCACAAATTATGTAAGATATATATTATAATATGTACTTTATAGTTGCATATAAATTTTATTAAGTTCGCATGAGTGCAACACGATTAAAATGCATTTGAAACATTTTTTCCCATTGACCGTAATGTAATGGAATACTTTTGATTGTCCCTGTAATTGATCTATGCACACGATTATCAAAACATTTGAAATAACTCGACAGAATTATCTAATAATTGCGTATTTTAAATTTCAAACGATTAAAATGCATTTGAAACTTTTTTCCCCATTGACCGTAATGTAATGGAATACTTTTGATTACCCCTGTAATTGATCTATGCATCCAAGTTTCATAAAATTTGAAATGACTCGACAAAATTATGTAATAATTATGTATTTTAAATTTCAAACGATTCGGTTGGGTAGTTTTTGCGTTGTTATATGCGGACAGACAGACGGACGGACGGACTGAACGACCACTATAGGTGCTACGTATTATATAATTACGAACGCACCTAAAAATGAGCATATGCTTTCTCAATTTTGAGTACATTTGGATCGGTGCTATTTTGAGTATGTAATGTATTTAAAATTGAGTAATTTTTACTCATTTATGAATGTTTATTTTTATCTGGAAAATCAATTTCCATTTTTAATATTTTCAAAAAATTTGCAGTCAAACAGCGCTTTTGAATTCTGTGGGAAAAAAATCGTTTGCGATTTATTTTAATGATATTAAATAATCTCAAACATATTGAAATTGCTATAGAACACCAAGTCTCTCTACAAGATATACACATGGCATTTATGGCTCACTTATAAAAACGCACAAAATAATACATTTACAGCACTGTCTGCAAAAATTCATGGAAGTGGATTATCAGTTGTGATAGGCATTTAAAAGTATGAGTAAATTTTTGCATGTTACTTGGCGTACTTTATAAATCCTATCGATTATTTTCAATGCATAAAACAACTGGAGCCGCAATTCCTTGAGAAGTTTCATGCATGAAACTTCTAAAATTATAATGCTAACGGTACATCGTGAAAAAACGTTAGTTCTTACCTTTTACAAATCTTGGTAAATAGAAAAGTTATGCAACGTCATACTGGCGGGAGTGAAAAGAGCAGTAGGGAGTTTGGAAAGGAAGAAAAAGCTTCTGGTGTGTTGATTAGATATCAACACCTTCATTAGTTAGCCAAGAAGCCAACAAATAAGCTTTAAGTTGGTTGTGAGGATTTTTTTTTTTTCAAATTTATGCAACAAAAAAGGGGGATTACTCTGCGGGGTGCATTAGGAACTGTAAGGTTAAAGCATATGACAGTAAATATTTAATAGAGTATATTTATTAATTACATTTTATAAAATAATTTTACTTTTTTGTTTCAGAATGTCGGTAATTATGATGTCGGATACAACGAAAACCTTTTAACAGGCGGTGCGTCATTCCATCGCGAGAGAGGCTACGCAAACGGAACTCGCCAAGGATCCTACGGATATACTACTCGAAATGGTCTTATAAGAATAGTGACTTATACAGCTGACCAAGACGGTTACAGAGCCGAATTATTAACGAATGAACCGGGTATAGGCGTTACTAATCCCTCTAATGTAACTGTGACCAAGGAAAAAGAACCAGATCCTGAAGCATTGGCACGAGGACCAATGGGTGTACAAAGTTCGCAGCCAACGATTCCTCCTTCTTCAGATGTCGTTAAAGATTATGTGATGACTTCTCAAAATGGATTCCGTAGTAATAACTTGAGATCAAATACTGGAACTGCAGAAGTTATAGTATCTTCTCCTTATGGACAGTATCAATATTTTGTATGATGATTGAAAAAGTTAATAAAGATTTTTATTTCTGGTACAAAAGCTTTTGCAGAACGTATTTTTCCGGAAAGTAGATTTTGTATGAAGTTTAGGAATTCAAGGGCTATAAGTGACAAAATTGAAAACTGGAAATAAGGCTATTTATTACTAGATAAGAAATATAAATGATTTTTTTAAATATGTTCTGCGTTCTATAGGTTAACTATGCTTAAGCTCTTTAAATTATTTAATTATTTAAGTTCTTTAATCACTACTTAAATTTAAAAAATAATATATTGAACTCCACTTTTCTTCAACAATTATAGAAATAAGTTCGAAGACTGCTATGAAATAAGCAACAGTTTCATTTAGTCTATTGATGTTCAAGTTTCATCTCAATTTACTCCAGATCAAAATTTTGTCACTTGTATCTCTTGGCTTCTGGAGTACTCATATATATTAGATTCAACTGTTAGAAACTGTAAATTTTGGAATCTCAACAGTTAAATACACAGGCCTGTGATGAAAATTTTTTCTTAAAAATGAAGCGTGGTTTTTATGATTTTTTTTAAAGTTAGCTTTGAAGGAAATACTTAAATAGTTCTATTACATATACAGTTTAGACATAAATCGAGAAGTTTTATCTGATTAATAAATTGTAAAATTAGTCAGAAAGACATCAGTTTTTTCAATTGGTGAACTATAAATTTAGTTAAAAAGACGTTAGGCACCAATGAACAAGATAGTCAATTATTGTTGGTTGTTGAGAAAGCGGCTGCTATCTATACTAATAAAAGAACAAAACGCTCTGTCTGCGTGTGTGTGTGTGCGTGCGTGCGTGTGTGTGTGTGTGTGTGTGTGTGTGTGTGTCTGCGATGGCTAGCAAAATCTACAGCACGCACAAGCCTCAAAATTTTTTTGTGAGTAGCCCCAAATCTCTCCTGATGCACCTGAGCTTCAGAATTTCGAAATTCCAATTATTAACCGAGTAATTAATTAAATTCCAAAGATCACTCTCATAAAAAATCGCCTTTTTTCTTCTTTTTTTCCCTTCATTTAGTTATGGTTGGTTGGTTGCATAAAATTTTCGTATGAATAATTAAAAAAGCTGGAACAGACTTTTAAAATTCATAGACTGGCAAACTGTCAGTTTAAATGACAATTTTTTATCACAGCGGTTGTAAACCATGGAGGAAAAAGATAGATGGTGGTAAAGTAAACGGAATAAATTGTTGCAATATTAAACCATTTATCGCTCAAATTTTATTGCCCCAAATAAAAGCATGTGGAAGGGATTTTCTATTAATAAGACGAATTGAAAGAAATGAATTACAGCTGAAGCATATTTTACGAAGAAATAGTAATTTTTTAAAATGGTCTTTTTTCTATTATATTATTTATTTAAAAAAAAATGTTTGCTTTTAAAATAATTTAAATTAAAAAATTCGAAATAATTAAATGTCAAAATAAAATTAAATTAAATATTGAAAACATTTGATTTGAATTAAAAATTGTATTACTAAAAGTTTTCTTTTTTTTCAGAACTTTGTAATCTATACTAATAAAAGAACAAAACGCTCTGTCTGCGTGTGTGTGTGTGCGTGTGTGTGTGTGTGTGTGTGTGTCTGCGATGGCTAGCAAAATCTACAGCACGCACAAGCCTCAAAATTTTTTTGAGAGTAGCCCCAAATCTCTCCTGATGCACCTGAGCTTCAGAATTTCGAAATTCCAATTATTAACCGAGTAATTAATTAAATTCCAAAGATCACTCTCATAAAAAATCGCCTTTTTTCTTCTTTTTTTCCCTTCATTTAGTTATGGTTGGTTGGTTGCATAAAATTTTCGTATGAATAATTAAAAAAGCTGGAACAGACTTTTAAAATTCATAGACTGGCAAACTGTCAGTTTAAATGACAATTTTTTATCACAGCGGTTGTAAACCATGGAGGAAAAAGATAGATGGTGGTAAAGTAAACGGAATAAATTGTTGCAATATTAAACCATTTATCGCTCAAATTTTATTGCCCCAAATAAAAGCATGTGGAAGGGATTTTCTATTAATAAGACGAATTGAAAGAAATGAATTACAGCTGAAGCATATTTTACGAAGAAATAGTAATTTTTTAAAATGGTCTTTTTTCTATTATATTATTTATTTAAAAAAAATGTTTGCTTTTAAAATAATTTAAATTAAAAAATTCGAAATAATTAAATGTCAAAATAAAATTAAATTAAATATTGAAAACATTTGATTTGAATTAAAAATTGTATTACTAAAAGTTTTCTTTTTTTTCAGAACTTTGTAATACTTTATAAGGTAGATGAAAAATGTTTATGATTTAACAATATATTAATAATTCTATGTCATTATATAAAATATATTTATGAAAACATCATTCTTTTAAAAATCATGAGCGAAAACTTAAATAAGAAATATCAGTCTAAAATCTAGATTTCAGAGTGCAGACGATTTTAAGACATTAACGAAAGAATGTTAACTTTTCAAGCAAAATCTTAAATGATGCTTCTATATTGATATTTTAAAGTCATATGATAAAAATAATCACATAATTCTTGCCTATGATTGGTATATTTGTATCTTTTATGCATTCCGATCGTGTATTACAGTCAATAATGGCACAAAACGTTATTTTTTAAACGAAATTTTAGCCATCTATTCAATAACAGTTTAAAAGGTAAACAAAAAAAGAAATACGATTTAAACCAGTTTGAATTGATCGGCGTGTCAAAGCACATGGTTTTGTTGGTGTTTATTTGGACTTAATGTAGCGGATTTTAGGGTTAAATTTTTGGCGTCAGCCCAAGACATTATACTTCCACTCAATTTCTTTTTACTGTGTGGTTGTACGCAGATCTTTGGCATATCGAACAATAGAATGTATGAGTCATTAGCTATGTTGCAGTAAAAAAAATCACACAACACTTTTCAGGAGTTTATTTTTTTTATCATAAATAAAATTTAAATGTATTCTATTCGTTTTAAAATTAAATTATGGCTTTAATTTGGTTTTAAAACAAAAATAAAATATAGCTATTTGGCGTACAATTGTTCGAATCCGCAAACGATTCATACACCATGATAAATTATCAAATAGCAAAGTAAATTATTTATCAGAAATAGCCATAAAAAGAATAGTAGCAAAACTGATTATAACCTTAATGTTTAGACTAATTATCACATAACCCGATCCCAACCAGAAAAAAACAGACCACACTCCGATCCGTGATAGACAAAATTTCCGTGAGTATAAACCCGACCCGACCTAAAAATTCTGTTTAAAAAAAAACTATAGATTAGATAACTGACCCGAACCAAATCTCAATCCCATAAAAATGTTCTAATGAAGCATAACCCGATCCAAACAAGGAAAAATAATTTTAGTGGGCATGAAACCTGACTCGAACCAAAATATTGTCTTTAAAAAAACTCGAAATATGACCCGAGCAAAATCTAAAACCGATAAAAATATTCCAGAGAACTATAACCCGATCCCAGCAATACAAAATACTTTCTGTGGTCATAAACCCGACTCAAACCTAAAAAATTCCATTTGAAAAATTCTGAAATTTGACACAAACCACATCTAAATCCGACCAAAATATTCGAAAGAACCATAACCAGATTAGAGTAAGACTAAATAATTTCCGTGGACATGAACCCTATACGAACCTAAAACTTCCATTCGAAAAAATACCTGAAATTTGAATCGAACCAAATCTGAATATCACAAAACTATTTCAAAGAGCCGCAACCGGATCCGAACAAGACAAAATATTTTCATGGACATGAACCCAATCAGAACCCGAAAAATTTCTTTGAAAAAATCGCGAAATCTGAACTGAACCAAATTAGAACTTGGCAAAAATATTCCAGTGAAGCATCTCATTATTCGAACAAGACAGAACAATTTTCGTGAACACGCAAGAAGACCCGAACCCAAAATTTCCATTTGAAAAAATACCCGAAATCTGAATTGAATCAAATCTGAACCCGATAAAAGTATTCCAAAGAACCATAACCCGATCCGAGCAAGACGAAATAATTTCATGGACATAAACCCGACTCGAACCTAAAAAATCCGATTTGAAAAAAACCTGAAATTTGACTCAAATCATATCTGAATCCGATCAAAATGTTAGAAAGAATCATAACCGGACTCGAGTATGATAAAATAATTTCCTTGGACATGAACGAGATTCGAAACTAAAAATTCTATTTGAAAAAATACCTGAAATTTGAATCGAACCAAATCTGAACATGACAAAAATATTCCAAAGAACCGTAACAGGATCCGAATAAGACAAAATTTCCTTGCACATGAACCGAATCTGAACCTAAAAAATTTCTTTGAAAAACTCTCGAAATCTGAAATGAACTTTATAAAAATATTCCAGTGAAGCATGTATTTATTTGAACAATGCAGAATAATGTCCGTGAACACGCTAGAAAACCCGAATTCAAAAATTACATTTGAAAAAAAAGCCGAAATCTAAATTAAACCAAGTCTGAATTTGAGAAAAATATTCCAGTGAAGCATGTCTTTATTCGAATTAGACAGAATAATTTCCGTGGACACGCAGGAAGACCTGAACCCAAAAATTCCATTTGAAGAAAACGCCGAAATCTGAATTCAACCAAATCCTACCCCGACAAAATTATTTCACAGAAACATAACTGGATCCGAGCAAGGCAAAATAATTTCCATGGACATGAATCTAACCCGAACATTTAAATTGAATTTCAAAAAATACCTGAAACCTGAATCGAACCAAATCTGAACACGACGAAAATATTCTAATGAATCATAACCAAATCCGAACAAGACAAAATAATTTCCATGGACATGAACTCCATGGTTAGGTAACATTGGGTTGCGATTAGATTACAACTACATTACGGTAAGTCTTTGATTTTATTTAATTTCACGTTAGGTTACAGTTAGATCACGATTAATTTAAAGTTAGGTTAAAGTTAAATTGCATTTATGTGATAGTTAGAATAGGTTACAATAAAGTGACGGCTAGGTTACATTTATGTTATATTTAAGTTACAGTAGGGTACTGTTAAGTCGCAGTTAGGTTACAGACAGGTTACAGGGATTTTTACGGGTAAATATCAACACTTTAACACGAAACTAACGCAATCGTTGGATACATGTTCTCTCCCGTGTTTCTCATTGCTCATTTTAAGTATTTTTAGAGCTTAATATTAGTTGTTGTTTCTAAAATCAATTTTTCAGAAAGTCAGCTGCGACGTATTTCAGACAATGCATTTCTGCACGCTTCCAGTTAATGATAAAATCATACAAATTTCAAGTTCGTTTAATATTGCTAATACGTAACCGGGCAACGCCGGGCGGGTCAGCTAGTCAGTAAATAAGGCAAAATATTATAAAGAAGAGAAGAGTGTTACAGAGAGCACATCATTCTTCGTAGAAAATAAACATTTTATAATAATCCTTGACTTCTCAAAAGCTATAACAAATGTCATAGATTAATAAAATGTAGTATAAGATTTATTTTAAACTGTGTTTTCAATAAATATTTTTGACTCTGCAGCTCAATTTTTCCTCAATTTTCATCTCTCACATAGTGAAAAAACTTTACGTGATTGAAAGAGGCATTTTATTAAATAAGCGCATCGAAAAACATTAGAAAGATCTAAATTGATGCAGAAAAATTAAAGAAGTTTTATTTTGCAGCTTTATATTATCATAAAATTCTAGGCAAATACATGCATGTTAAATTTTAAAAACAAGATGTCTTCTCGTTGGGAGGATTGTATAGAAGAGATATGGTTATGTTGCAATATCTGCTTCTTTCCAAAGTAGTTTTTATTTATGCTTTATACACATATATATGGGCATTATACTCATACTTGCATAGGTAGAAAATACGAGATTGTTACACATACTTCATATAAATAAATAAAAAATGAAATCGACATAACTGAAATCTGTAATAGATACTGCCGTCATTGTGACAAATATATTACTCCTGTTCAATCCACCACATATGAAGATACCTATGTATATATTTTTCAGCTGATAAATTGAGAGATATTGCAACATTTCTCTCCGGCAGGACTTTTCGGTTCAATTCTATGCATACCTTCATATACGTTTTCATGGTACAACAACGAAAATGGCACAAAAATTCCTATTGCAGCGCCCCCTTCCGGCAGAGTATTTCTAAACTGAAGCAGGACTTGTTTGTGACAATAAAATTCATACGTAAAAATTTTTTATTTAATTCTATACATGATTTCACAAACTATTTGATGGTACAATGGCGACATACGGACACACGGACGGACTTAATATATAAAATATATTTTGCAAAAACATGCTTTTTTGGAATCTCTGACCTTTAAAATATGTAAATCCGTCAAAATTCGGAAACCGAAAAAAATTTCGATTACAATACTTTCTTCTGTTGAAGATAGAAGAAAGTAAAAATAATATCAGTAACAAGGCTGTGTGTTTTTTGAAATCGTTCTCAAAATAAAATACCATATTGGTAATATCTGAAAGAAAAAAAAAGAAATAAGATAAACTTTGAAAATCCTTGAAGGCCATTGTATTTCCAAATGAGGCAGCCTTAAGCCTAAAATCGTAGGATGGTCGTAGAATGGCGGAACTCGTGTATACAGCTAACTGGAGATCAAAGAAAATACGACAAGCCTCCATTTAACAACACAGAAATTATGGTTCACATTGTTCTGATTTTTTTAAACAGTCCTTTTTTTAACAGTTTAAGCAGTCTATAATCCTATTCAGAATTATTTTTTTTTTAATTTTGACATGCAGCATATTTTGAGATCTGTAAACTTATTTTTAAAGTACATTTGATGGTGAAAATTTCTATTTTTTTTTTTTAAATCACGATTATAGCGGTTGACTCGTAGGTTTACCATTGTGCTTTCCTCCACCGAAAAGTATGAAAATATGGAGGATTGGAAGCAGAAAACCATACTGGAAAATATGTGAGTCAACAGCTAAAATCGGGTTTTTAGGTGTTTTCCACCAAGATAGGACTTGGCAAACGATTGCGTTTTAATATGCAAATCGAGATTTAACTAACCCTAGATTTTTATCAGTAAACTCGATGAGGTGATTGTCTGTGCTGCCGCCTCCTGGCCTATATTTAATATAATCATTTTATTTTACATTTAGTTTTCATTTTATCGTTTTCGTTTCCGTTCTTACATTTACACTTTTTTAAATATACATCAATTGTATATAAATTTTGTATAACCTTTAATACATTTTAACTGTTTCGTAAAACTTATATAAGATTCATATTTGTGGACTCATAGACTTGATCTAGATGTAGATTAATGCACACTTGACCCTACACTGTTAAAAATATTGTGAAATATTAACTCTGTTTTAAGAGACTATATCGATTTTCTGATCAATGTGAATGATGCATAAACGTTTATGGAGCGTTCTCCTTCGTCAGAAAATAGATAGTTTTTAGCAATGTAGACCTATTGATGTATCGACTTCTTTTTCATTTCTAACAACATTTATGAATCACTTGATATAGTTTCAGTTACTGTGGCATTTTAATTTTTGTAACTCTTCATAATTTATTGCATAATGAAATAAGAATAAGCATGTCCGACTGTTTTGTATAACAGATTTTACTTAACAATTATACATTCCTGTTCTTACCTGCTTATCTATTCGTTAGAGAGCTGGCTGATTAACTAGTAGATGTCAGGTTCGAATCACAGTTTGATGACTGGATGTTTAATTGAATAGAAGATTACGTTGGATTTGAAGAAAAGTAATTAATTTTCCTTCGAAATTATATTACAATTTTTTTTGACTGAAATATAAGTAAAACTCTAATTAATTAGGTTCATTTTCAGAATACATTGCATTACAAATACTAGTTGAATGTGAAAATCCCAAAATACAGGTTATTACGTCAAAATACATTACACAGTGCCAAAATTAAATAGCAGTCCATGCCTATCATGGGGATTCAAAAGATAGCAAATTCCATGTATTAGTTCTTCAGATATGACTATCACTAAAATCATATAAAACCTAGAAAATACAGCTTACCAGCGCCACCTATTGAGCAATTAACACCAAAACATAATCAGCAGCAACTTGTGTCAACGTCTAACTTAATCTTAAATTAGATGAAATTCCGTGCATTAATTCTGGAGATAAAGCTATTGCGGAAATCGCAGAGAATGCAGTATAGCAGCCCCACCTCTTGAGCGATTTGCATTAAAAAGTAAAAAAAAAAAAAAAAAAGTCAAAGGATCTCAAGGACTAACGGAATCTGAAGTTTGATGAAATTCCATGTGCATTAATTCTAGACATAGAGCTATAGCGGTAATTGGAAATAATGCATCATAGATGCGCCATCTGTTGAGCGATTAACACCGAAACGCAAGAAACATCAATTCATGTTACATACTAAGTGAATCTGAAGTTTGATGAAATTCTGTGCATTAATTCTGGAAATAGAGCTATTGCGGAAATAGCAGAGAATGAAGCATAGCAGCGTCACCTATTAAGCGCAATTTATACCAAAATATAAAAAAAGTCAATTCATGTCAAGGACTAACCGAATCGGAAGTTATATGAAAATCTGTGCATTAGTTCTGGGGATTCAGCTATTGCGAAAATCGTGAAAAATGCTGCATAGCAGAGCCAACTGTTGATCTACTTACATCAAAAACTAATCAGCACCAATTTATATCAAGGACTAACTGAATATAAATTTTTATTAAGTTCCGTGCATGAGTTCTTGAGATAGAGCACCCACAAAATTTGTGTCAGATACACAGACTCAAAGACAGACGTTTGTAAAAGAACGTTTTTCGTGATCTTTGATCCCTAAAACGTGCAAGTATGCTGACAATCAGAATTCGAAAAAAAATCACGAATCCAATACTTTCTTCTTGTAACGATAAAAGAAAAAAAAATAAAAAAGTGTTCAGAAGATTGGCAGTTCCCTTTAAATATTTTCGATAGAAAAATCATCGATTCAAACTATTCCATCAAAAACTCTTCAGATTACGATGTGATAAAAGGATAAAAGTAGATAATTTTCCATATTCATAATCGTCACATTTAACAGATGCTTCAATTGTTAATGCTTTCTTAACAGTAACAAGCAAAAAAAAAAAAAAAAAAAAAAAAAAAACAAAAAAAAAAAAAAAAAAAATGCATAAGGTAAAAATGTGTAATATGCATGTTATCTTCATAAGAAGTCCAGATATTTGCTCTTAAAATTCATGACTACGATATTATGAGATTAGATTGTTCATTGTTCAATAAACGTGACCGAAGTCCTGAAATCAGAATAAAATATTTAGAACTACACTGTTAAAAAAAATCTGTGACTTCACGGTAAAACTATTGGTAGCAAAGTTGCCAGACATTTACCATTCCGTTAGTAGATTTTCCGTTTTGGAAAATAAAAGAAAGGAAAACTCCGTTTTCAGAAACTTTAACTTTTCGTTACAAGATTTGGTTTTTAATAACAATAGTTTAATTTAAATTAATGAACCGAACAATCGTCAAAGAATTCGAGCTTTCCGAGTGATTTTGAGATGCTATATTATTTAATTTAGTTTAATTCTTCTTTTTTTTTTTGTATAATTTACTCCAAGCCGTCCTGAAGATCAAACGCGAGACCTTTTGACAGCGGAATAGGTCTTTACTGACTGAGCCAAAGCTGCTGATGCCAGTCTGTACAAAGTGTATCTTTTATGAGTTAGTGGGAAAATCTGTTGTGCTTTTCAAAGATCTCCCTTTAATATATTCGTTAGAATATTCATAAACGGTTTATTTTATTTTAGACCGATGCATAATACTTATTATTTTTTAAAATCAATTTTAATTTTTTAACTAGTTTAAATTTTTAAAAAATCACTATTTTTTTTATTGAATGTATGAAAAAAAAAATTCATTTTTTACAAAAATAATATTATAGAATTTCAGGTTTTTTTTAACAGTGTATATATTCAATACTATGTGTATGCTAATGTTTAGTATACATCAAAAAATAAAGGATGTTTAAGAGGATGGTTAATGTTTTCTGGCTATAAATTTTGTATTTTATGATAGTCTTGTAAGTTTTTGGGAATACAGCGGATAAAAAATTTGAGGATCAAAACAAAAACAAAGACGATTCGATCAATTCTCGTTTGTTAAGCAAATGCGCAATTTTTTATGTTAAAATTAAATACACGATCTTTCAATTAATGTACAAGCAATTGTTTACTGAAATTGCGAATATTTTTAAATGCTTTTTTTAATATGTATTTTACTAAATTTATGTTGAAGCAAAAATGATAACAAGGCACTAAATATTTCAAAAACCCTGGCTCTTGACTAATGGATATATTTTTTTTTCATTTCTCGTTTATCAAAACATTTAAAAGAGATTCTGAGTTGTCTGTTTATTTCGCACAAATTTTCACAATGGGGAGCTGAAAAATGTTTTCTAATTTAGAAACAGACCTAATTCTAGCTTATAAAAATGTTGGAATGCCACTTCATAAAACTTCTGATGAAATTATACGTTCCAGACTGCTGTTTTAAGTTTCTTATAGAATCTTGTTGGTCTACAAGAAGGCAAGAAGGACGAACTTTCGAAACGATCCAAAAGTTTGATTTTTCTCAAACAGAATAATGACAGTAAAATAAATTGGAAGACAGATAACAACGCCAACTCCAGTATAGACTATAAGAAGAACAATAAAAAGGTCGAAAATACTTATAATGAAATCACATAACAGCCCGCATTTAATACGTGACCATATGGAAGCTCATATTCAGTTTGAAGAGAATCATCTGGAACAACCAAAGAATTGGTCTAACATTATTTTTGATGGTTTAAAGAAGTTTAATTTTGACGGTATAGATGGTATTAATTCATGTTTTCATGACCTTCAAAAAAGAAAAAGGCGAACTTTCCGTGCGTCAATTAGATGGAGACTCCCTAACGGTCTGGTCTTTTTTTTTCGCTGGATGTAAGACTTGAACTATGCTTCGAAGAAAGCTTCATGTGGCATAATAGATTCAAGATAGAAAGGACATATCTATATTCACATTTTAGAGAACCATTTGTCAAAATAAGATGAAAAATTGCTGGCAAAATTTTTCAATGAAACAATGCCTCAATTTACTTAAAGCAAGTGGTTTGATGATAATAAGATTCCTACACTTACTTCATGGGCCGGCTAGCAGCTGGAACTTAAATACAGAAAGAATGTTTAAAAAATTGTAGTTCGCAATAGCTAACAAACAAATGGTCAAATGGATGGGTATAAATGGAAAGCAGAGTTAAAAATCTTTCATCTGTGAGTCATGACATTTGTGATTTTTACCATCGTGATAAGTTCAAAACCTTGTGAAGTAAATGCCACAGCGTTCAGTTGAAACACACACACACACACACACACACACAAAAAAAAAAAAAACATGTAAGGTATTTGTACCCTATATGGACAGGGCTCTCAATATGGACACCCCTAATATTTTTAAAGGTAATAATTTTAATTGAGAGATGGCTCAACATTTTCGCGAAGAAAAGCAATTGAAAAGATAATTAAGGTTGGAAAGTGTAAAAAAGCGTGCTGTTCGCCATTTAGGAGGAAACCTGTTGTTTCGAGATGTGCTGATCTAATTACTCGTAAGCTTAAATTCTTATTAGATATGGTAAAATTACATTAAATGCTGAAAAGTGGAGTATTTTAGAAAGCTAATAAAACATATTTTCAGTTGCTAATGCATATTTTGCTTAAAAATATTTCTCTTATTCATTTGTTAATAGATTTAGTAAAACTACGTCCGGTTCCCAGTATGGACAGCTTATGTCCCCATCGACTACAACTTTAAGAAAGAAGAAAATTCAACGTTGCCAAGCAATAGATTGAAAAGGCATCAAAGTGGTAAAATCTTTGTTCAACAAGATGCCATTTGAACAATCCTCCCAAAACCTTCCTCCAAAAAACCCTTGCAGAAAAATAAAAAGAAGCCCCCCCCCCCCTCCGCTAGTAGGATATCTGTTGGCAAAATCGTAGGCACCAATGCATGACTTCCTCAACAAAGGAGAGCTGGTACTGCTTCTTTTGCAGTATTGATGCTTTTTCAAACATGCGGTCATGCATCACATGTGGCAGATATGTTCATGGGGATTATGTGGGACTTACTGCCCATGGTGAAAAAGTTTCTATTTGTCCATGCTGTGAAGACTGAGTAATAACAGATGTAAATTCGCAGACAGATGCTATAAAGCTAAGCAAAACCAACAATATTATTTCATAATATTAGTAACTAAGGAGCTTTGCATGGGTCTTCGAAGGGTAAAAACTGAGAATGATCCTCCCCTTTCGAAAATGCATGTTCTGAAGATCTGTCCCTTTCCTCCTCCGAATACTTTAAGATACATTTTTTTTTATTCCCTCTCTTTTAAAATCTCTTGGAAAAGTGGCTCTTCCATACACACTGTGTAGAAAGTCAACAAGGAAACACCTGTCCATAATAGGGACAGGTAGCTCCTTATATGGACACTTGTAAACATTTTTTGTTTTTATCATATAAATTAAACCAGAATAATTACAAGGTCGCTAATTTTAATAATGATAGTCAATAGTCCAAGGATAGTGGACACACATATTTGGAGTCCTCTGACTTGTACATGGGGGTGAAAAATTACATTTTCCTTAAGGTGTTTATATAGGGTACAGGTACTATAGAAAAGGCAGAGCGGTATCCTTTATCTGTCCTTACTTTCTGTTTGAAATCCTTTTCCAGAATTATTGTAAATCAGAACTCATGCCTTTCTGCCATAGTTGAGGCATGACCGCAATGATATTTTAAAATTATAAGAATTATGATTTTTTCAGATTTCTGAGCCTGAACCCGACGATCTGAAATCTGAGTCCTCAAATTTTTGAGTCATCAGAGTTTGAGCCCGATACCGAAAGTACACATGTGAAAAATTTTAATAATATTTTAAAATTGTTTGAAGTTAAATTAAGGTCATTTAATAATCCTTTTTTACATTGAAACAAGTATTAATACTAAATACTCCCTCATAATATATTTTCAAAATTTTCATGTCCCTGAAAATCTGTTTAAAACAGCAAATTTCTTGTTTACATTCAAAAACTGGCAGAAATCTGGAAAAGTCTTATACTTTTAAAATATCATTGAGAAACTATGGCAGAAAGGCATGAGTTTTGTTTTACAATAATTCCGCAAAAGGATTTCAAACAGAAGGAAAGCACAACTCCCCCTTTTCTATGTCAGTAGCACATGTACGACGCTTGACGCAAAAGGTTTAATACTTTTCAATATAACTGAAATGCGTATGTATGACTTCCGTATGCAAGGTCGCCTGTCTGTCCGAGCTCTAATTTGTGTAAGCATACTTGGATTGCCACGCATTGTTATATATTAATGTTGTTTATCATAGAATGTTTCCCATTTAAAATAGTGCGTGGGTAGTATTTATAGTTCATTTACAGTTGAACATAAATAATTTCCTTTTATTACAGTCTATGGGAAAAATTTGTTCGCGGTGTACTTTAAAGATGATACACTATTTCAAACATAATGGATTTGATAAGTATTATTAAAATGCTCTACATCTTAATTTCTATAGAATGTTAATTGAGTATCATTTAACGCTCATTTACAAGGGCACACAAAAGATTTTCTTCTATGAGCGATAATTATTCGAAGCGTGTTTTTATTCCTGGTATGTATTTTAAAGATTACTTTTAATTTAATTTTATCATATTCTGTGTTGTGTTTAAATTTTGTAGATCATATAGGCCTGCATAAAAGAATATCTAAGCATTGCCGCTTATGGTCGTGTATTAAAGTACCTTTTTAATTACGTTATTCATTTTCTATCTGAATTATATTTTGGTATTCTAATATTCTTAATTTAATAATTCTTATTAATGAGTTTATTTATATTATATTAATAGTTTTCATATAATAAAAATAAACTCATATACTGCGCAAAAGAAATTCGTTTCATTGTCCTCTATGAAAGTAAGATATTAAACTTGTAGAAATTTAGAAATTTAACTTCATAAACTGTTTTATTGAAATGACGGAGATGGTACATTAATTCCTATACTGCGTATTAACATTTTGATTTCTTTGGTTGTTGCTGACTAGAGCCTGCGCATTATTTGCTGGCAAAGCGTACGGTATGGGTGCAGAAGCTGCAGCTGTGAATCCTGGAATATTTCCATTGGCATCTGGAACGGAGGCTGCTTCAGGACCTGGATAGGTCATAAGTGTTGGAGTGTCTTCTTTAAATACGATGACTGAAGCCGGCTCCTTCTCGTCGACGCCTGGCTCCGTAGATTTGAATTCTGCTCGGAAACCGTTCTCGTCGGCTATGTAGTTCACAATACGAATAAGTCCTTCGTTAGTTGTGTAACCGTAGGTGCCATATTTGCGACCGTATGCATCTCCAACTTCACGACGGAAAGTTCCTCCTTCGTTGTGACCTTCGTTATATCCGAAGTCGTAGTTACCTTGGTTCTGGAACGAAAGAAATGAAAAAAATTAACAGTTGACACTATTTTTCAAAGAAGAAATGTTGCTTAAAATATAACTTCTGTTTAAAGTACAAATCACGATCAATTTTGAAGATTAAGTTGTCGTAGGAGCACAAAGCTTTTTTGAAAAATAAAATGATTTCATTATTGTTTAGTATTTAAACTTTACACAAAAGATTTATTTTGAATTTAAAAATCTTGTTTGATAAAAACTACATAATCACTACTTCAATTATAGGGAGCATTTTAACATAAACTATCAAGAATTTAATTGAGTAATATTTTTTTTGTAATTCAATTAGCTAAAAACATTGATGTTGAAGCAATTTAAAGAAAAAATTCTTGTACTAAATAACAAAAAATTAGATCGTGATAGCAATATTTTGTAGTTTCTACAAAAACCTTGTAAACAAATAGATGAATGTTTAGATAAGAAACTGCTTGTTATTATTTTTTTTACATTTCACTTCTTCATAATATATAAAAGTTTAATCTCGATTTGAGGATTTTTATAAAAGTTACTGTATAGTACAAGATAGAGACAATTATACATCATTAACTTAATAAATTTTTTAAAAAGATTTTAGAACATAGAAAGCTTGCACGGGTTTAAACGATTAAGGTGCAGTAAAAAAGTGAGTTAAACAAGCAAAACAAAAAATAACTCATAAGCAAGACCGTACTCAGAAAAATATTTAAGAAGGGGATTTGTAGATTCAAAATTTTATTCTTATTATTTAATTTTAGATTTATTTTATAATACTTTAAGATAAGTGGACTTAATTAAAAATTAATTATTATTAGTTTGAATAACTCATTATGACAAAAGAAAAAAAAATGAATATTTAAAGTTTGTTTTTTGCAAAGAAATTTATAAATCGTTTGTGTTGATGTTGATTCTAATTAATCGTTGTATAAACATTAGTGTAAGCCAAATTGAAGATTTCTGAAGTATTTTAGATAGATTTTTAATCGTTTTTTGGCAACAATGTTTTCCCAGGAATACATGTCAATACAATAACGTTGCCAAATTAGCCATTTTGTGGATATTTGGAATCGATCTTCATTGTAATCTTGAAGTGTTCCATTTAAACTAGTTGGACAATTTGTATTGGAATATTTTAACCATTTTTGTTTGATAGGATGAAAATATTTCTTTTACAAAGCCCCTTACCAAAAAATTGTGTGAGGTTTAATGATTTTTCTAGAAATTGCTTTCATGTTTTTAACATGCTGACAAAATCTCAGAAAAAAAAAGATATACTACCGTAGAGAATTTGGTTTTAAGATTTTTGAATGAAGCTGATTCTTGAATTTTAACTGCTTTGATAGATACTTAATGTCGTACTTATAGTCATCATGACAAAAAATCCGGGCGGGATCAAACCCTGTTGATCCTTCCATTGGCTACGACCTTGCTCATAAAGTTTGATTTGATATTCAGTATGCAATCGGTAAATAACTGATTTACTCAAAAAATAATATAACATCAAGTTCGCTTTGATATCTGATAAGGTTACATGGGGCAACTGTGCCATATTTTACAACATGACTCTGGAGATTCTGGTAAATGAGCTATCAAAAGCTAATGTTCATTTGAATTAAAGTCTGAACTTTTGAAAGTATGTTCAGCAAGGCTCCCTCTATCACACGGTAATGTTCAACGTTACATTCTAATATTTAAAAATAGTAAATATATATGTGTACATATATTTAACCTTTTTTTCCTCATGGATCGAGTTGCCCCAAAAAAATGGGATAGGTGGATCAGGAGGGTCTATGTCCCAGATGCATTTGTCTGTTTTAATATGAGGTATTAGCTCCTCTTCGAAAACGCTTAAATAATTGGCGTAAATAAAGTTGGTTTTTAGTAAAATATTTCTGGTCGTTTAACAACACAGTATTTTCTGACTCATTTTTAAATACAAAAGCATGAGAAAAAGTGATCATAATTAATGTAATTTGTGATCGAAATTTTTCTTCTATTTTTTTAGAAATTAATAACAGCTTGGTAAACGATTGTCGTGTATGGGAAATATTTTTTTTTCTAAAGAACCTAATTGGATAGCATTTTGTGAAAAATGTTATTCTTTTACGGGAGTTCCCCCCCCCCCCCCCGCCGCTAATATACCAAGCAAAAAACAGTTCTATTAAATAATTTCTTAGTATGAGTGCTCATCAATTTGATAAAAAATGAATCAGAAAGTAGCTAGTTAAAAAAAGTTAAAGAAATTTAAATTTACTGCGATTTTTGCAATTTCAAGAATAGCAGATAAATATTTCAAAATTTTCAAAAATGCTTGGAGAGCAGTATGTATAGCCATACGTCATTTCTGTAGTGTTCAGTTATCGATGAAGTTCCATCTTCTCCAAGTCTTGTGAAAGGCATGGGAGGCACAGGAAGGATGTTTTGGAAGCCCATTTGGCAGGAACAGACGCACAACAAAGATAGGAATACTATTGCCTGCAAGAAAATGTTGTATAAATAATGATGTCTAATTCTATAGATTATTATTAATTAAAAAATTACTTAGCATATTTCAAACAAAAGTCTATCAGTGGAATTTGCATCATTTAAAGAAAATAAATTTAAGATGTAGGCTATACAATCTTATAGTAGATAGTAATGAGTTATTTAATAATTAGATATTTTAAAAGGTTTGCTCTTAATAAATAATGTAATGGAACTTGCCACATTAATTGTAACAAAATAAATTCGAATAATAATTTAAACAAATTAAATTCGCTTTTTCAAGGAAAATAATGTCCTTAAAAATACTTTATTCGCTTTTTTCAGTAACTTTTTAGAACAAAAATAAGTATTTTTTTAATACACCAGGAACAGAAAATTTAAATAACTTTAAAATATATATATATGCATATAATAACTGAAAAAAAAACTGGAATTTTTTTTTCGTTCTTTATAGCTAAGCATTAACATGTCAAATAGAATTGGATGATTCTTTTTTTCTTCTGATGAAAATATCACAATAAAATATTCATACAGTATCCCAAAAGGTTTAACTATTCGTAAAATTTAATAACTCTCTGTCTAAAATAAGTATAAAGATGAAACAAATGTCATGGTTATGAAACAGCTAAAAAATTTGACACGATATAATTTAAAAATTAGTTTAGATTTTACTCAATAGGTTCGGTGAACTTTCTCAATATTTAAGAAGGAACTATATTTATTAGATAGTTTTTATCCGAATATATTCACGTCAAGCACTTTATCCATACATAATAACATTATACAGAAAATCTATTTACACTAATGTATCATGATTATACATAAAGTGAGTAAGTTATTTTGAAAAGTTTAAAATATGAAGTTTTTACTAACTACACTGCAAAAACTCAAAACGCAAAAATAAACGCAATTTAGAACACTTTTGTCCTCAAATTCACAACACATTATTATGTTGCGAAATGTGTTTTGTGTTGTGATTGTGTTCTTAATATATTGCAAAAGTGCTGCTCTCTAGAAATAACTTCTTAATATGTTGCAAAAGTATTGCCATTCAGAAATGTGTTCTAAAAATAATGCGTTAATTGTGATAAAATAATTGTAATAATTGGTAAATAATTGTTAATTGTGTAGAAAACTGTTGTAAATAGTGTTAATGAAAATAGTTTCTTAAAATAGTGTTGTGCAACACAACACTTTGTCCCCAAATTAACAACACATCGTAAACTTTTACAATTTAGTACACTATAAAACAACATATGCAAGAAATCTTCAAGATATTTTCAAGATGGTGCCTTTAAAATTACACAATTTTAAAAATGAACAGAACCATGCATAATCGAAACAGCACAATCGAATACGATTCTAGTCAGAAGTGTTGATTTTTATATTCAGTTAGTGTTGCAAAAGTGTTTCAATGCGTTTGCAGTGTATTATTAATATTTATCATTTAAGTATTCTTTAAAAATTTAATATTACGCATATTTATTATTATAGCTTATGTTTTTACATACTAAGTGTATAATATAATAATTCTAGCAAAAAATCTACTATTTTAAAATCATTTTATCTCTTTCTATTTTACTCTGAAAACCTCTTGCACATGATTTTCCAGTGGTAAATTTTACCAAATGTACAAAAAGGTTACATATTATAATGAAAGGGCAACGCCTAAAATCTTTACAGATAAAATTGATCTTATAATATTATTTTTACAAAGTTAAAACTGCTAATATAATGCTGACATTTGTTTGAATAAATAAAAGGAACAAAAATCAACTCTTTTGGGTTCGAAATTTTTTTTCAATTTTTAAGAAAAATTACTTTTATGTGAATAGCACTAACACTAGCTATCCAAATAGATTACTTAGTATTCAACGAATATTTCATTGTCTGAAATAGAACGAGTAGCGTGATCAAGAGCCGCAGCATCTATCACACCGAGGGGTCCTGGTTCGAATCCCTGTAAGGCATGGATGGTGTGTTTGTCCGTTTGTAGTGAAATAAATATGTAATGGATATGTGAGATAAAAATAGTTCTGAATTGTTTCTGTATGTAATAGATCATTCGAGGCGAAAGCCACAGATGCTACAGGCTTCAAAGCAAAGTCAATTCCAAAAAAAATATAACGAATGTTGTTGTTTTGCTTAATATTCATATGACAATAGCAAACTAAGAATTTTTGAAAATATTGTTAAATAAGATTTAACTTACATTACAATTTTCTATTATTTTTTGCGTTTTATTATACACGATTCTTTCAGGAAAGTAACTTTTATTTTAAATTTAGAGTGAAATATATGTTTAAAATAAAAGAATCGCAAACGGCGCAAAGAGAACTAAGTAAATAACGATTATAATAATAATTATTATTAAATGCTTAAACGTAAATGAAGTCATATAGTAAATGCACAGACACATACTAACAATGCTACATGTAAATAGTAGCAAAAGTACTTCTTAAAACTTCTTAATACTCCATTAAAAGACACGTACTATTAATAGTACACCAGACCCGAAAAGGTTAAATAATAGGTACATTTTGAGTAATTTTTCTAAGAATTGTGAAATTATCTTATGATTTTAGTGAATTTTTATTTAAATCTTAAAAATTTTAAAATAAACAGATAGTTAAGAGTCATATTTTTTTTTTCAAATTATTTTCAGAAATTTTAAAAACAAAATAAATGTGATTTAATTTCTTTGGATTGAAAAAATAAATATACGAATAGAGATGAATTTTTAAAAATATCCTAAAAAAATAATCGGGATTCAAGATCACGATAGCAGATGACGCTAATTATGCACAATCTTTAACCCTTTCGGGTCCAAGGTTTTTTTTTTTTTTCAGTTTTTAGAAAAAATTACTTTTACGTTAATAACATTAACACTAGCTATCCAAATAATTTATTACTATTTATCGAATATTTCATTCTCTTACACATAACGGTTGTTGTTGTTTTGCGTACTATTCAATTCATATTCATATAACAATAGGCTAAAGAAGAATTTTAGGAGATGTTTAGAAAATATTGTGTTACATTTACATTTAACTTATGTTACAACTTTCTAATACTTTTTGCGCTTCATTACACATGATTCTTTCAGGAAAGTAACTTTTATTTTAAATTTAAAGAGTGAAATGTATGTTTAAAGCAAAAGAATTGCAAACGGCGCAAAGAGAATGAAGAAAATAACAATTATTATTATTATTATTATTACTAAATGTCTAAACATAAATTATCTCATATAGTAAATGCATAGGCATATACTAACATAACTGCATGTAAGTAGCAGCAAAAGTGTTTATTAAAACAAAATAATACTCCATTAATAGACATATATAAAATACGGCAGACCCGAAAGGGTTAACTAAGGATTCTTTTCTTAATAATGAAAACTGAATGAATAAGTTTGTTTCAATTGCAGAAAATAAAAATTTTATAATGAAAATTTCTTCTTACCTTCATTTTGAAGAGAAGAACGCTAGACAATTTCTCCTGTTTTAGACACTTGGTACAACAGTACTCAGTATGGAGGTATTCTGCGTTTTATAGTCTAAAAAGGCGGAAGACAGATCAGTGTAAAACTGGATCATAAAACCAGCTTTAGAAGGGTGACATAATAGCAAATCCTGTTGCATTATTTCATTTAGCATTGCTACATGCTCTTTTAATCCGATACTGAAATTCTGCAAGAAATAAATGTCATTATTACTTCCAATTCCTTTTATGGGATTCTTAACAGAACGGATTATGTTTCATCATGCCTAAAAGACGTCCTCTTTTGATTATTGATTTGTTATTAAAAGCTTATTAATTTAGTGCTGCAAAATTTAATTAAACTAAGAAATATTTAAAACTCAAATATTATGAAATTAAATTTTATTATTATTATTTTTTTTACTTACATACAAAAGTTCGAGTTTTTTTTCACTAAAAATTATTACATTTCAAGGGGTGTCCAATGTTACAAATTTGGGAAAGTTGAGTTTTTTGTTGGAAAGAGCCTACGTGGAATGATTGATGTTAGTGCGGAAAATCGCAGTATCATATTATATAACATTTTTTTAGAATAAAATATTAAACATTTATAATTATTTCCTAAACTAAATTTTTTTTCTAATTATTTCTTTGCTCGACTAACTAATTTTTAACACTTTCCAACATAATTCAAAAGTGTTTATGAATTTGGTTTGTTTTCTAGTCTATTTCTTTATAAACAAACTCGTCTAAATAAACTTAGATTTTTACGGAATTAATATATGTTAATGATGTTTACCATGGAATTTTCGATATTGAATATGTAGCATTAATAGTTAATTTCCTCGGATCTCAAAAGAATTAAATTACATTATGGTCATAATATTCATTAATGGTCATTACAGAAAAGTTTGTTTGAAGTGTATTTTAATGATATTACGCTACTTCAAATTTATTGAAATTGATATAGATCGTTGAATTTCACTGCAAGATAATTACTAGAATAAAGCATTTAAAGTTCATTTGCAGGGAAACACAAAACAAATCGGTTACTGTCTTTGTACTGTACCGTATTTGAGCAATAATTACTGGAAGCGCGCTTTCAATTTCGGTATGTTCTTTTAGATTTAATAAATTGTTTGGGCATATAAAAAACTCGTTGCATGTAAATTCTACACCTTAGATACCCCGCTGTGCAAAAGTATTCACGCACCATTCTCCTTATTAAAGGAAATTGCTGATTAGGAATTTCAACTCAGGTATATGTATATTTTAAATGAACTAAATTTTGGCATGCATGTAGTTAATTGATACAAATCTAGATATGATATTTAGGCTGCTGGAAAAAATCCGTTATTGTTCCGGATGTAGATGAGTCTTCAAATATTTCAAGCCATTCGAAATGGTTTAACTAGACATCATATTCCAATTTATTAAGCAGTGAAGATTCGTTACATAATTTTGAATGTGTTAAAAAGTGTTTCATAAACTATGCTTGACGTACGGTTTTTCTTTCTTGTCTATGTAGTACAAGGTTGGCAAAGTTTTGGACACAACGGTAAAAACTATGGTAAAATTCATGGTTTAAACCGTGCTGTCCAAAACTGTATTTTGTAGTAAAAATGTATTTATCAGAACAATGCTAAAAGTTTAAAAAATTAGTAAAAGGATTATAATACAAAAATACCAATTTAGTATTAACAACCTAATTACTCTACGTTATACTACCTAACAATTTAGTTGTAACAACCTAATTGTCCCATGTAACAAATTACGCAATTACATTAAAACGATATTAAATTTAATTATGAATAATAATTTTAATGCTATTCGTTTAAATAATAAATAGTAGTTAATATAGAAGTACTGACGATTTTATGAAGAATACATTTTGATTATGTTATTGAAAGTCCCAAGAGTTATCACTGAAAATAATTGATAAATGATGTTCAGGTTCAGCATATTGATTAAACTAGCTTACTGCTGGGAACTAATGTATATGTGTATATTCAGAAATAGTATAAACAAAAATAATTGATTTTATTTGATCATAGTAAAATATAGTGTGAAATATTTATATTTGTTCATATGTTTAATAAGTGTGCAGTGGTTACATGTGCAATGTTGCTTTTTTGAGGTTTTGGACGCTTTAGTACAGTTTTGGACACTATAGTATAGTTTTAGACAGTAAAACCCACATGTCCTGTCCAAAACTAATTTTAGGTGTCCAAAACCTCCAACCTTGAGTAGTGTAATGTTTATCTTTTATTTATGTGTTGTCTAGCATGAAGACAAAGGTAGAAGGTAATGAGCATTAAATTTGAAGATAGGTTTTTTTTCCAAATACCCATACCAAATATTATTTAAGATTTTACAATAATTAAATACTTAATGAATTAATAAATTACTAAATAATTAAATGATAAAATAGATTTTGACAGATACAAGACGATCTACAGATAACCTGAAAAATGAATTTTGGTCAAAATTTTGCTTTTTTAACTTACATCTGCCAGGTAAAATGGCCTCCAAATAACTGAGTGATTAGATTTTTGAGCACTACCCAGAAAATAATACATCTTGCGGTTCTTTTATCTATTAATATTTCTTGAGCTGAATGATTAATACATAGAAATCTATTCATTGTTTTATTCTGGAAATTATTTTTTATTTAAAGGTTTTGAGGCTTAATTTTGATAACAATTTTGCGATTTTAGCTTTTATCTACCGTATAAAAGGGCCTCCAAATAATAAAGTGAGTTAAATTTTCGAGCGTCACCCCAAAAATAATAAGTTCAGTGTTTTTTTTTTAATTATTGATGTTCATGAAGTCGATCTATTTCTATCTATTATTTTACTGATGAAGTCAATTTTTTTTAATCTAAAGTTTGTTCGGAAAAGCACTCAGTAACATTCGCTATTAACGACAGTTTTATTCCATTTTTTATTTAGTCAGAAAATCCCTATTTTAACGTTCTATTCAAAAAAGTTATAATTGTAGCATTCTCATTGTTAAGAAATAGTTGAGACATTCAATTCTGTTTATTCTTCATCCCAAAAATTATTTTATTTAAAATCCTAATTTTATTCAGAAAAGTAATAGTTAAGATTCACCATTAGCCCTTTGATTAAGGACTAGGGGTGGTGCAAGTAAAGTGGACTCTCTCTATCTGAACACTCTCTAATGTGAACACCCCGGTATTATGAACATATTTTGACGATCCCGGCAAAACTCCATAGACTTAACAAAAGATGAACTCTCTGTATTCTGAACACCCTCTAATCGAACACCCCACTATTATGAACGCTACATTATGGTCCCCATTTCTACTCCATCTCTCTCTAAACTGAACATGTGTTTGAAATTTGAATTCGAATTCTGATCATGGAAATTCAGAGAAACTGTTATAGAAGGATAAAAAAAATTCTCGACGAAAACCAAGTCTTAAAAGCGATGAAAACAAATAAAAAAATAAACAGACAAAATCGCTGTTTGATTGTAATAGAGCAAGAGCCCGTGACTGGCAGACCTTCGTTATTTTATAAAAGCTGAAACTTTCTCAGCGCAGTCTTCCAACAAAAATAGAAACGATAGGTAATTATGAAAATTGGATCATGGTGGCTTTGGCAGTGACCAGGGAGCAAAGGTGTAAAAAATACCAACTTACTTTCGTCATTTTATAAAGCGTAATTTTTTGATATTTCCTTTGGAATGATGTTAGAAATCACGTCCTCCATTGGCAGACACTTCCTGTGGTTCCAACCCCCGGCCGACAACCACTAAACTTCAATAATAGGAAATTCTACTTTCGTCATTTTATAAAAGCTGAATTTTATATATGTTACTTGGGTAACTACCAGAAGGTATTTCCTCAGTTGGCAGACAGTTTTGGTGGCTCCAACCCCCGGCCGACAGACATATACGGCGGCTTCTCAATACACTAGAGTCTGCGCGAAACAGACATTTTCCCCATTTTCCCTTGGGTCGGAAATTGGCGACAGTTATTTGAGGTTGTTGCATGTAATTCTACGGTTGTTGACATTTTGAAAAAAGACCACAATGAAAGAAAAAAAAAAATGTTATTTAACAAATTAGAACGACTATTTGGAAAATGATATTTTCAAAGACTTAAATTTGAAAGACTTAAAAAGAAATTCTATATATAAACTAATAATAATAATAAGCATCATTTTTAGGATGATCATAACGAGTCAAATATATTACGTACGCCATGCATTAAACATTAATATTCCTAGACCATAGATTAAAAAAAAAAAAAAAAAAAAAAAAAAAAACAGTAGTTTGTGGAATTAATCAGGCTGACTGCCTCCTATTACATATGATATGGATTAAACATTAATATTCCTGGACCCATCATATAAAAATTTTAAATGAAATTCCAGTTTTACAATTTTTTGAACTGCAAATTTTTAAACTTTTAAACATTACACATTTCAAATTTTTACACCGTTGCATACAGAAAAAAATGCACTTTTAAATGAAATTCGTTTGAAATTTTTATGACAACTTGTTTTCAAATTATTATTATAATTTATAGTTTTTATTACTTTTTTGTCATTGTGGCAACAGAAGTACAGTAAAACCCCGATAATTCGGATTTATTGGGACCGGACCCAATCCGTATTATCGAAAATCCGGATTATCCGAAGAATTAGAAAAAAATGAAATAAAATATAACATACTAACAGAAAATCACCTTTATGTTAAACTTATTGAATATTTGCAGACACTAATAATGTTTACTTTGCTTAATTATTCCGAAAACATGTCAGAAGAAGTTTTTTTTATTTAGAATACGACGATGAAACAAGTTAATGTTATGGAAATTAGCCAATCGCTTCTCAAACTTGAAAAAAAAATGACCAAACCGATCCGAATTATCCGGAGATCCGGATTATCGGGGTCCGAATTAGCGAAGTTCTACTGTATTCTATTTTTGGACATTAAACATGGACCAACCAGAAAACGAATAAAATGCGGAATTCAACCAATAAAAACATTCAGATATACTTCGGAATTCCCAATTCTCTACCGAGGATAACAATTATTTTCCAAATAACTAAAAATCAGTTATTTATTTACGAGTATTAATGAACGTTAGCTTCGAATTCTCTCCAAGCTTGGAAACACTTATCGCCAAAGTATGGAACAATATCGCCAAATTTGACGACAAAAATTAAGAAATCCTAAATATTGCCGATTTGGCTATAGTTTACTAATTTGGCGCAATTCTCATTCAAATTCAGCATTTGCAAAATTTCTTTTTATAGGGTTCGTAGCTTTTTATCTTAAAATTTCAGTAAAATATTAATAAGATAAAAATCAAGCATTAAAGAATTTTTATGAACTCATCTAATCGAGTCGTAAAAGAAGCTATATTTAACAAAAACAACGAATATGAAAGCTACTTCTTGCCCCTTTATATGCTAAGCAAATGAAAAAATAAAAGTACTGTGAGAAAATATCCGTTTGCGTGTAAACAATTTTAATTTTTTTTTTTTTTTTTTTTTTTCTTGAGAATTTTAGAAGTAAGTTTTTATTCAGACTAGGATGCAAATGATGTTTTACAGTGCCAAAATTAACATGGGAAATACTATAAAAAGCAAAATGCAGATGTACATAGTTTTAACTAAAAATATCTGCACATATATTTTTTTAAAATAGTGAAATGTATGGGATTTTTTTCTTCGATTTCTCTTCAATGCTGCAACCTTAAATAACTGTCGCCAATTTCAGAGCCAAGGGGAAAAGGGGGAAAATGTATGTTTCGGGGCGGGCTATACAGAGACTCTAGTGTATTGAGAAGCCGCCGTATATGTCTGTCGGCCGGGGGTTGGAACCACCAAAACTGTCTGCCAGCTGAGGAAATATCTTCTGGTAGTTACCCAAGTAACATATATAAAATTCAGCTTTTATAAAATGACGAAAGTAGAATTTCCTATTATTGAAGTTTAGTGGTTGTCGGCCGGGGGTTGGAAGCACAGGAAGTGTCTGCCAATGGAGGACGTGATTTCAAAATCATTCCAAAGGAAATATCAAAAAATTACGCTTTATAAAATGACGAAAGTAAGTTGGTATTTTTTACACCTTTGCTCCCTGGTCACTGCCAAAGCCACCATGATCCAATTTTCATAATTACCCATCGTTCCTATCTTTGTTGGAAGACTGCGCTGAGAAAGTTTCAGCTTTTATAAAATAACGAAGGTCTGCCTGTTACGGGCTCTTAGACTATAAGTATGTACTTGAAAATGCAATTAATTTGAATATTTCAATTTATTTGATAGAATCTTCATCTAAATGTTGGAGCATCTGTTGTCTCATTCTTGTCATCTGCGTTCTGTAACAAATGCCATTTTATGACATATTTTATTAAATAGAAAATGTAAAAATTTAGTTTTTTATTAATTGGAGACAATTCTGATAAGTTAAAATAATTCACTTCCATTGTTCTTATTTCAAATAATAGTTCTATGAAATATTTTTAATTACAGCTTAAGTATGATATTTTAAAGATTAATTTTGGAATTTTAGACTGATTTCTTCAATTGAACAATTACAGAGTAAATGATAATCAAAAAAACTATTTGCTTATAATTTTGATGATATTTAATTTCAGCAGATTTAATTTTTGCCCATGATAGGACATTCATTAACCCTTTAAGCGCCCTAACTGGATTTTTCTGTCACATAATTTTCGAATTCAAAGGTTTATTTAAATCAAAATTGATATTAATATTAATTTTTTGAATTGCATATGATAAATAAATATGTAAGATTATAAAATACAAATATCCATATGAATATTTTTGATAGCTGTTATTTTATGAATCGTTAAACTTGCATGCAAAATCTTGCAGGACACTTAAAGGTTTAAGGATTACAGAAATAATGTTAGTTTACTTTTAAAACTCAAAAGAAAGGAAATATAATAAAACCCCCATAGCATCGACCTTATATTTAATCAACCACCGGCTTGGTCACCGTACACAGTAGTAGTGGTAATGCATTTTCAATCTCCCTCTATACTGAACACCCCCGTAATCTGAACATTTTTAGCCAGTCCCATGAGTGTTCGGAATAAAGAGAGTCCACTGTATAATGTTATAAACTTCTTGATAATTTTGAACCCCCCCCCCCTTTTTCCAAAATCATACGTTATCATTCCTCCGCCCTCCCCCTCCGGTAATGATATCATTATGAAGGTGTTCACTTTTTTTGATTTCTATAATTTATTTCTTTTGTTCGAAGTGATACATAAAACTGGTCACATTTATTTTTCGCATACTTTTAATATTCAAATGAAGGAAAGTCAATAAAAAAACACTTTGCATATGAAGAAACTTTATATCGAATGGTACTTTAAAAAATAGTTATTGTTTAAAAGTATTTCATAAAAGCTTTTTGTTGCATAATGTATTCATCAGTAATAATGCCTTGTTGCACCTGCCCCGAATGGAAGAGGGGTGGGGGGAGGGCAGATAGAAATTTCTATCAACAAAACAAGTGGACAACATTTCTCCTCTTTCTTGTTTATTTATTAGTAAACACAAGCTTTATTTCAAACATACTTCACATATGGTTTCTCAAACAATAATTGTATATGCATACACGTATGAAGAAGAGCAGGAAGGTAAAACATTTGGATATTAGATACTTTAGAATTAACTAATTTTATAATAATTTAGTGATTTTAATAACAACATTGTATTTTCATAAAAATAGATAACCGATAAAAAAAAAGGTAAAATACTATTTGTACCAAAAAAAAAAAAGGAGAAAATTTTGAATCAAAAATGATATTGATATCGGAAGAACCCCCCCCCCCCCATTCTCCCCCTAGAGATACCTTATGATATCATATGCCAGATATCATAAATACTGTTCAAATATGATAGAATTTTTATTCAATTCTATCATATGAACCCCCCCCCCCCATTCTCCCCCTAGAGATACCTTATGATATCATATGCCAGACATCTCCTTCCCCCATAAAATGATAACATTATATTTGCACAGCCCCTACGAGTGAATTACTAATTTTTATTCAATTTTATCATAATTTACAAAAAAAAAAAAAAAAAAAAAAAAAAAAAAAAAAAGATTGATATAGTGCATCGCAGAGATTATTTTTCAAAAAGTGGTACGAATAGATTAAGAAAATTGTCTTCTTGTATATTTCTTCCCCCCTAGTCAAACATTTAACGATTAGTAGACCCTTTTAATTTTGTTCATATATCCAGAAAATCACTATTTTATTTAAATGTTTTATTTGGAAAAGTAAATGATTTAATATTCTCTGATAATCAGTTAACGCATTTAATCCATGTTTATTAATTTATACAGAAAATCTCCATTTTATTAAGCATCTATACTCTTATTAAAAAGTTAGCACATTTCATTCAGGTTACTATTTTATTCAAAAAATCACAAATTTACTTCATTTATCTTCATTCATTAAATAATAATAGTAATTATTATTATTTTAAAATTTAATTTAAGACTAGTTAAGAAATTGTTATGTGTGTTCCTTCTTTTAAAACCATTTCAGAATGTTAGAATTGAGTGTTAATACAAATGTTTCACGCCTAAAAAATCTGTTTGAAGTCATGGTAGGTAATTTTTCAAGTCGGTGGATAATTTTTGTTAATTGTCAATCATTATTAATTTACAATGTCTCCTAACAGATAACTGCAAAATTCAGAGATCTGCAAGGATTCGGGCTGGGTCCGGACTTTAATTTTTTCATATGACTCGGGCCGGGCTTAATTCATTCTTTTCCGTACCAAACCGGGACAGGTTTTATTCTTCCTAGTCTTCACAGACTAAAATTTTTAGTCGCGGTTTTGATCCAACCCGAATGAAAATCATTGTCTAGGCGTGACCATGTTCGATCAAATATCTGTGAAATTTGGACAAATCCAAAAATTTTTGCAAAGAGTTCATATATTTTCAAATCGACATTATTTTACAATTGAAGATTAAAATTTATTATTTTTAAAGAATATAGATTTCTGAGCGTATTAAAATATAGCTAAATTAAAATATGGTAAAACGTGTGAAAAAAGAGCCTGCTTATAACGAAATGTTGTTTTAAATTGAAAAATATGTTGATGCGTCAGAAAGGAATATACTCATACGTGAGAAAAGTATACATAATACATTTACATCTGCTAAGAATGATACTTGTCTAAAATGCATTTTTTTTTAATTCTATGCAATTCTATCTTAGAGGGTTTTACTGTACAGCATTTTTTTATTTTTAAATCTTCACCATATGGAATATCGATTAACAAAGTTAATGATAGCTAAAACATTTACATACAACAAGTAGCAACTCATTAAAAAAAAACTATCGCAGTTGTTTAAAAATATAGAATAAAAACATTTAGAAAAAAAAAAGTAAAAAAAAAAAAAAAAAAAAAAAAAAGAAAAAAAAGGTAAGTATTTTTGGCCAGAGCTCTTCGTCACTATACCTTAATCAAATATCAATCTGTAAAAATACCGTTTTTAACTTTTTCTTTTTTGTTTGCAGATATTTTTTAAATGAAGACGCTTTTATTTTTTGGTATCGGTTTGAAAAATAAAAGCATCCTCAAAAAAAAAAAAAAAAACGGTTGGCATACAGCTTAATCTCACCTATCCAACTGAAAAAAAAAAAAAAAAATCGTGTAAAAATACTGAAATGCAACCAGAATATTTTTATAAATTTCTGCCATAGGATTAACTTTAACAAGCTGGTCTTTTCGCGTGACGGAAAGACAGGGAAATGGCAACCCAGACAATCACCTCATCGAGTTCACGGATGAGAAGCTAAAATTAGTTAAATATTGATCCGCATATTCAAACGCAATCGGTCTGCCAAGTCACATCCATTGAGCTCCTTATATTATTGTCGAGCTCAGTGGTCACATCTTACTAGGGAGCTGCAAGAAGTGTAAGTCACCGATTTTGACGAAAGTGGTACCATTGGAAAGATTTTATTTTGAGTAGTAAAAAAATCAATGGAACTACCCGTCGCAAATGATTAGTTTTCGAGATATCAGGCAATTTATGTCACGTAGCTAGTGCACACTTAATGAGGGACAGCAAAAAATTTTTGTCTCGATTTTAACGAAAGTGGTATCGTTGAAAAGATATCATCGTGAGGATTAAAAAACTCAATGGAATCACCCGTCAGAAATGAGACGTTTTTGAGATATCCGACAATTTGTGTCACATTGCTAATGCACACTGCTGGGAAACTGCATTAAGTGACATAAATTGTCGGATATCTCGAAAAGGCTCATTTCTGGCGGGTGATTCCATTGAGTTTTGTACTTCTCACAATGATATCTTTGCAACGACACCATTTTCATCAAAATCGAGAAATTAATTTTTTTGCGGTCCCCCATTAAGTATGCTCTAGATCAGTATGCACTAGTTACGTGATATAAATTATCGGATACCTCGAAAACGGCTTATTTCCGAAGGGTGAGTCCATTGAAATTTTTAATCCTCACGCTTATATATTTTCAACGATACCGCTTTCGTTAAAACCGAGACTGAAATTTTTTGCGGTTCCCCACTAAGTGTACACTGGCTACGTGACATAAATTGTTGTATATCTCGAAAACGAATCATTTGCGACGGGTAGTTCCATTGAGTTTCTTGCTGCTCTCGATGATATCTTTCCAACGATACCACTTTCGTCAAAATCGGTGACTTACACTTCTTGCAGTTCTCTAGTTAGTGAAAATACCTAAAATCCCGATTCTAACAGTTGACTCGTAGGTTTTCCATTCTGCTTTTCTACACTCAAAAGTATGAAAACATTGAGGATTGGGAGCAGGAAAACGTCATGGTAAATCTATGAGTCAACCGTTAGAATAGGGTTTTAAAGTATTTTCCACCAAGATAGGACTTGGCAGACCGATTGCATCGTAATATGTAAATCAAGATTTAACTAATCCTAGATTTTCATCCGTGAACTCGATAAGGTGATCGTCTGTGCTGCGCCTCTCGGTTTATCTTAACTGGAGACAAAAATCCGTTTAAAAACTGACACTTTTCGTAATCCCAATTTTTTTTTCTTATTTTACCGTTTTTTAAATCGCAAATAATTGTCGTGTTTCACGATAATTACTTAAAAATATTTTGTTTGCTTTTCTTAGTTAAACGACCCAATTTGTCCTGCTTCAGGAAATCTTAATCTAAATCTGTAATAATATGTGATGCTGCCGTCTTTGAAATTTTTCTGTAAAAGAAAAGTAAATCAAATTCTAATTACAGTAAAACCCCGATAATTCGGATTAATTGGGACCAGATATCAATCCGAATTATCGAAAATCTGGATTATCCGGAGAATTAGAAAAAAGTGAATAAAATAAAACATATTTACTGAAAATCACCTTTATGTTAAACTTATTAAATATTTACAGACAGTTTGTAATTTTCTGCTGTGCCAGTTTTTTATACCTGTTGTACATTCATGTTTTATAAATATAAATAATTTTCTGCAAGTGATATTGTAGAAACGTTTTGTCACAATTACATGGAAGCAGACCTATGGGCTGACAAAGATCGGAATGCGATCCTTATCAGACAATGGGTCTTATAGGGACTATTTTATCTTGCTTTCTTACCAGGGGAGTAAACCACCCTAGTCGCGTAGGGGAGTGTAGGCTCATAAATTTCCGACTCCAAGAAGGAAAATTTCCGAGTACTATGGCCAACCTTAGGACTAATATACAGGATGATTAAAAAAAACGTGGACAAATTGATATGACAATGGTAAAAAATCACATAAGAACATAGCGCCGCAAACCACTTATTGAGTCACAAATACAGGGTGTTTTATCCTAACTCAATTTCGGTTAACAGTAATAAATTTCAGAAAACTGAAACATATTGTAATAAAACATTTAACAGACATTCTCACCTTTGTTTTAAATGTGATAACACCAAACAAAAGTGGTAGAAGTTTGCATTATGTGCTCCAGCAATATTCATTTGACACCTCACATTTTGGACTGTGATAATCAGCTTATACGATAGCATCGATTGCTTGAGCAACATGTTTTTCCAGATCTTTTCGTAACGTTATCACATTTCACACAAAATAAGGTACATATCGTTGAATTTTCATTACAATAGTTTTATTTTCCTCGAAATTATTGCTTTCAAACCGGGTGTAACTAGTCTGAAACACCCTGTATTTGTGACTCAATAAGTAGTTTGCGACCCTATGTTCCTATGTGATTTTTTATCCTTGTATGCTTGATTTGTTATATCTTTTTGTTTAAGTTTTTTAAAATCATCCTGTATGTATACAGTTGGCTCTCGTTAATTCGAATTCGTCGGGACCACAAGAAATGTTCCAATTATGGAAAGTAAGAGAGGAAAACATGTTTAAAGGGATACTATTTAAAAAGAATTAATGTTATAATATTTTTAAAATCTATTTCGGTTGTTATCATTAAAATATGATTTAATATTAAATTAAAATATATACAGTAAAACCCCGATAATTCGGATTAACTGGGACCAGACCCAATCCGGATTATCGAAAATCTGGATTATCCGGAGACTAATAAAAAAATGGAATAAAATAAAACATATTTACAGAAAATCACCTTTATGTTAAACTTATTGAATATTTAAAGACAGTAAATATGTTTACTTTGCTTAATTCTTCCGAAAAGATTTCAGAAAAAGTTTTTTTTATATTCAGAATACAACGATGAAACAAATTAATGTTATGGAAATTAGCCAATCGCTTCTCAAACTAGAAAAAAAAATGATCAAACTGATCCGGATTATCCGGAGATCCGGATTAACGGGGTCCGAATTTGCGGGGTTCTACTGTAAATACATAAACTGATTAAAGTATTAGGAATAAGCAGAAACGAAGATAGGGTGGAGGTGTTATTGATGGACACACAGGGCACTAAAAAAGAGGATAGCAAATGCATAGGACTATATGTATACTTGTTCAGAACAATTCTGACAAAAACAAAAGAAAGAAAATTATTTCAAAGATCTGAATTCCGGGAGAAAGTAAAGAAAAAGGAAAAAATAGGAGTTTCATTAGTTCGAATTAAACAAAGTCAAGTGAAAATGAATTCGAATAAATGAAAATTTTTAACGTTATTCTGCTATTGAAAATCGGGACTTCATGTTTAGTTCGAATTAAGCGAAAATTCGACTTATCCGATTTCGAATTAAGGAGAGCCGACTGTATATATATGTATATTCATATATAATTCTCAAGATAATTATGATTTAATGTATCGAGTTAATCAAATAATCTTATGTTATTATTAGTCTTATATAGCCCTATATTTTCCCCATAATTAGAAGGTCTCCTGATGGGAGACAATAATCGTACCACCCGAGAGGGCCACGGGTAGTGCTTAGTACGAATAAGCAGTCACAGGGCTTTCCAACGATATATCACATGAAAGATGCCGGCTAAATTTAGAAATGTGGTCGCCCGTGATATATCACAAGAGAGATGTAGACCATATTTAGGAAATTGTCCTTCCTACCAGAATAGACCCTTCCCTTAACTGATTTTCATATATTATAAATAATATTTATCGGAGGTCCCCGTAAAAAAACCCCGAACTAAAATGATAAAACGCTACAATTTCGAAAAAAGATCGAAAATTGTCCCCGGTAGGGAAATAGGAGGGGGTCAGCTGGAAGAAAAAAAGATTTATAATATGAAAGAGTGATCTGGGGGTTTTTCTATGATAGGTCACATGATGGGTCCAAAAAAATATGGAATTTTTCCACCCCACTTTAACATCCTCGGGGAGTGGAAATTTTAAAATATCGCTGAAACACGTATTTAATTAGTTTTTAATAATTTTATTTTATGCCGTTTCACGCTGTTATTAAGGGTGTTCCTAAATCAAAAAGGCCAACTTTGTGACACATGCTTTAATTTATTTTTGTTCGGAAATGCATGAAAATAGCAGGTGTTATTATTCAGAAACTGTTTAATTGCACTCAATTTTCTGTTTCTTTAAAAACACAATAAATGTTTCATAACAAGCCTTCAAAGTTGACACTTTTGAGCACATTTCCAGAAGAAAGCAGAAAAACTGGTCGAAAAGCAGGAGAAAAACAGGTGATCACGTCATCGAAATAGCTTAGACTGGATAGGTAATATAAGACCTCCAGTCGGCGTTATGTGGTAGCGGGTCGAAAAATAGCGGCAAGAGGCTGGATCAGATTTCACTAGAATTTATTTAGTTCATTACAAGGAAATCTATTCCGTTTATAACAAAATAAAAGATGGGTTCTTCACAACAGATTGAAAAGATTGTTCGTACTCCGTTTGAAATGGCTTTACCGCCACTCGTTAACATAATAAAAGTTTATCCGGAGTTGTTCTCCACAAGTCCTTTACCATAGGTATTAGCTGCCTATTAAATCGTTTCCAAGAGTAAGACACCGGTCACTACTCTCTCTGTGTCCGAGGAGCAAACTCCCCCGTCTCCACGCTCAGCATCCGAACAGAACAAGCCCCTTAGAGCATCTGCTCGCTCTTTTTATCCCGTTTTCCCCCATCCATCATCCCTCAAGATGATCCGCCTCTTTCGCTCTTGCACAGCGGTCGTCTTTACTGGAGAAACATCTTTCTCCTACTTGTGGAAATCATCGTCATAGCGGTCTCTCTCAACACTTCAACGATCCATCTCGCGTGGGGTCTGAAATCGGCGGAACGACCATCTGCATTAGTCGGAGAGTTTCCTTTAAGTGCTCTATGGAATTCGGCTGACTTTCTTATGTGTACTTTGAGAATGGAGAGAGATGTATTTCTCCTTTTGAGAAATCTCCGAGCTTTCCCGATGTGGGGGGTAATTTTGGAAGCGTGGAAATGAAATTCATTACAGTAATTTAATTATCATAAAATGAAAAAATAAGTTCGATTCGAAATCGCTTCCATAGTCAGGCATTCCAATTTTATATATTTCTGTTAAAAATGAATTTGTAAATGTGTCAAAACGTTTTGCGCTTGTTGAGCGAAGCAGTTAAGAACACCCTTAAAAAAGACTGCTGAGATGCGCCAAATGTCCAAAATTTTTCGACACCCTTCCTTTTTTAAGCCCCTTATGGGGAATTTCTAAAATCGTTGGATTATCTCTTTGATAACTTTTTTATTAGATTTATTTTCTGAAATTCCACGCTCCCACCTTAAATATTTGCTGAGATATGGTAAGTTGTTCCAGAATTTTGACCCCCCCCCCCCCGCCGCTTGTCCCTCTTACGGGGATCGTTTCAAAAATTCCATCTTAGTGCACGCTTACATCATAAGAAGTATTTTCTCTCTAATTTTCGAGCTGTAAGTTTTGTAACTGACACATAGGGCGGGAGGTCCAACGCCCAGTCGTCTAGGTGTCCAAGCGTGTAAGAGTTACGTTGAAGAGAAAACAATGTTCTATCTATTATTTTTTTGCAATCAATTAAAATCTCTTTAACGTTTTTTTTTTTAATGTAAAATTGAAACTTTTTTTTGCTTGGGGAATATTTTAGAGACAAAAATTTGTCAAAAATACGGCATTTCTTAATATAAGATTTAATTCTTTCTAACGACAAACTTTAAAGCAGAGTACAATTTGGTGATACCCATCATTTTTCCGATTAAACAAAATGTAATATTATTAATAAAAATATTAAAAAATTGAATACAATTGATTCAAAAAAAGAAAACGAACCTATTATTTTTGAGAAAAGTAAACTCGTATATACTGTAAAATATCCAGTTAATTTTGAGATAAAAACTCAAAGTAAATATTTGGGTATTTTCAATTTTCATTCTGTATCATATAAATTTCTTAAGCACCTTTTTAAATCAATCAAAAATTATGTAACAAAGTAAATAAAAACAATTTCACATTTTTAATTTTTTTTAAATAAAATGAAAAGCAATTTCACATTTTTAATTTTTTTTGATAAGATAAAAAGAAAACACAAAATTAGTTAGTAGGAATAATTAAAACCATAATTATTTTCAATTAAAGGTAAAATTTGTATGGAGTAAAAATTTCCAGATTTTGATATAGAAAAATACAAAGTATTTGTATTTCAGTTTTGAATTTTCATGGGATACCACCTAAATTCTGTGATACATATTTCTAACTAAATTTAAAGTTTAAGTAAAAAAATAGAAGTTTCTTCACTTTAATCAGTTTATCTTAAAATTTCGACACTAAACTAAAAGTTTTCCGTCAGTAAATCAATACAGGTGGATTTCGATATCTCGAAGCCAAAAGGCACAGGAAAAAAAAAATCGGAATATCAAGGTTTCATTCAAAATATCACGGTTACAAACAACATTAACATTGCTAGAATATGTACATAAACATTTTCTCTCTCTCTCTCTCTCTCTTTTTTTTTTTCTTTTTGTCATATCGAGGTTTTCGAGTACACAATGTTTGTCAAATCAAAAATTTTCTGAATAGTTTTATCAGAAAAATAAAACCCTATATATTAATAAATTGTATTAATTAATTAGTAAATTAAAGTACTTAGTAAATTGCCTGTTAGTTAAATTAATTAATAATAGTTCCGGCTAAGAATAAATTTGTTTTCTTCGTTTTAAATTGTTTTTTATTTTTCTAATTAGAAACTGCAAGTGGAAATAAATCCGATTACGAATAAAATTTTATAGGTTTTCTTCGATCTAACTTGTTTTTCTTAAAATTAAAAACTATAAAAATATTTCTCCAATTCATAAATATTTATAGATTAATACTTTTTTTTCGGCTAAATTTACTTTTTTCTGATCGAACAAGAATTTTTCCGACTGACTGTCCGTTTTTCCAATTTATAATTTTTTATAGGTTAATACATAATACTATTTTTTCCGACTAAACATGCCTTTTCCGATGGAACGGAAAACTTTCCGATGGAACGGAAAACTTTCCGATTGATATTTTCGTTTTTTCAATATATAAGTTTTTATAGGTTAATACCATTTTTTTCCGATCGAACAAGAATTTTTCCGACTGACTTCTTCGTTTTTCCAATTTATAAATTTTTATAGGTTAATAAGTAATACTATTTTTTCCGACTAAACATGGCTTTTCCGATGGAAACGGAAAATTTTCCGAATGATATTTTCGTTTTTCCAATTTATAAATTTTTATGGATTAATGCCATTTTTTCCGATCGAACAAGAATTTTTCTGACTGATTTTTCCGTTTTGCCAATTTACAAGTTTTTATAGGACAATACGTAATACTATTTTTTCCGACTAAACACGCCTTTTCCGATGTAACATGAGATTTTCCGAATGATATTTCCATTTTTCCAGTTTATAAGTTTTTATAGGTCAGTACCTCCGATCGATCTGGGAATTTTCTGACTGATTTCTTCTTGGGGGGGGGGGGGATGCATACATATGTATATATTATTTTCGACTAAACGTACATTTCTCCGATCAAACGGGAATTTTTCCGACTGACTTTTTCATTTTTCCAATTTGTAAGTCTTTATAGGTAAATACCATTTTCCCGACTAAACATACATTTTTCCTATCGAACGGGAATTTTTCCGACTGATTTTTTCGGTTTTCCAATTTGTAAGTCATTATAGTAAATAACTTTTTTCCGACTAAACGAATATTGTTAAAATTTGTAAGTCCTTATAGGTAAATATCATTTTTAAGACTAAACGTACATTTTCCCTATCGAACGGGAATTTTTCCGACTGATATTTTCGTTTTTCCAATTTCCAAGTCTTTGTAGTAAATGACATTTTTCCGACTAAACGGACATTTTCCCGACTGATTTGTTTCATTTATCCAATTTATAAGTTTATATAGATAAATACAATTTTTTTTTCCGACTAAGTTTATAGTTTTACCGATAAACACGAAATTTCCGGACTGATTTACTCGAGGGGGGGGGGGGAGGGTGCCGCACCCCCCCCATACCCCCCCGGGATTTACGCCCCTGTTTCTTACAATGCTCTAAGTAAAAAAATTATTGTGCGGTGATTTCTTATGACATTTCTATGTGGTTTAAATAGAAAATTGGGAAAATTGGAATTGCCAAACTTAGTGATACATGGTTGTTTCTTTGAAAGATAATATTAAATAGTTTATATAAGACAGATTAAGGTATTTTTCCAAAAAAATTTCAAAAAAAGTTTTTTTTTTTTTTTTTTTTTTTTTTTTTTTTTTTTACGACGATGAAACAAGTTAATGTTATGGAAATTAGTCAATTGCTTCTCAAACTTGAAAAGAAAAAATTGATCCAAACTGTTCCGGATTAACGAGGTCCGAATTAGCGAGGTTCTACTGTATATATTTGTACATAAAATTGATTCTAATAAACATTCTTGATAAAAAAAATTGATGCGAAATAGTAAACAGATATAATTTTGTGTCATTTTAATTTTATTTTATATTGCAATGCTTTGAAACTATAGTTACCAGAAATACTTTACTCATCTCCAGGAAAAAATTCCGATCTAAATCTATCTATAATGTGTGGTGCTGCCATCTGTATAGTGTAACCTTCTGTAAAAGCCAATTAGAATGAATTCTAATAATATGCCTCTACATGAAATGATTTCTAACAATTACTTTTCGCTTTGATAAAAAATAGAATAGGGATATGATTCTGTCTATTTTATTTTGAAGAAGTCTTGCTTTGACAGATCAGTTATCGAAAATTATTTTATTTCCCTCCATTGTAAAACTCCAATACGTTAAATCTATTACAATGATATCATGGTGCTGTCATCTGTGAAATTATTTTGTAAAGCAAAGAAGTGAAGCGTAACTATATGTTTGTACATGAAAATTTCCAACAAGTACTTTTTGTTTGGAATAAATGAATGGCGCAAAAAATGTAAGTCAATAATGTGTCTTTTTTTTTTTTTTTTTTTTAGAAATTGCAATATTTTAACCCTTCTATTAAAAAATAATACATTGTGTATAATTGCATTAGAAAATTCCAACATTTAAATATCTGGTGCTGCCATCTTTTATTTTCTACTGTAAGAAGCAAAACATAGTTATTTCCAAGACTATGCTATTCATACATTCCTACATTCAGGACAGCGATAGACGGTTATTTTTAAATTTTATTTACACCACTATTTTTAAATAAAATTAATTTTATAATATACTTTGTTTGCATTTTTTTAACACAAAAGGTATCTTTTACAAAAATTTTATTTAATCATAAACTTTGCTTATTTCTTTATTTTCGCCAAAACTATCTGAATGATTTGAGGACAAGCTTTTGAGCAATTAATTTTAATTTCAATAATTTATTTTTTTATTCTTATTTTCCTCCAGTTTGGACTGGAGTCTGCTTAGATCTATAATATGAAATCGTTTCATAAATTATTAACTAGCTTACAGAGCCCTCATTAATAAAGTATCTACAACTTTAATTTTTCATTTTTGGATTCTTTGTTTATTAAAAATAAAGCTTTTTTTTTAGGATTATTTATTTATGTTTATCAAATCTTCTATTTTTAATTTTTGGCACAAAAGAAAAAAAAAAAATGTAACGCATCAGTTGAAACGAAAGTAGCTTAAAAATACTTGCAGCACAGTTACAACAGATTTCCCTCTCTACATTTTCAAATTTTACAAAATAAATTTCTTTTTCTTCAAAAAATTTTGATAAAAAAGTTATTATTTTAACATAAAATAGCAATAGTAAGAGTAATAGAGATTTAACGAGTTATCACTGAGGAAGGGGGTGTAGCTAGCCTGAAATTTTGTCTTAGACATTTTTAGTACTGTTTTTATTTATGCTTATGTGTTTAAAAATTATTATAACCTGAAACTTAACCCCTTCCCCACTAAAAGGAAAAGCTTGTATTATTTTGTGAGAAAAATAAAACTGCATTAATTTGAGAAGAAAAAACTGTATTATTTTGAGAAAAAAAACTGTAGTAGTTTGGAAAAAAAAAACTGTATTATTTTGGGGAAAAAACTGTATTATTTCGAAAAAAATTAAATTGAAGCTATTATTTTTAAATTTAACTTATTTAATATTTCCAGTTGATTATATTTTTGTGTTATCTTTTATATGCTTATATGTTTAAAAAATATTTTCTAAAGTTCCATTGAAAAAATCTTTGCTTAACTTATTTTAACTTAAAATCCTCCATTAAATAATAATAACCGTAATATTAAAAATCAATTTTGAAAGCGTATTACAATCTACTATCTGAATTTAATACTGTTTTCGGTGCCTATTTACAATGCACATATAGTCTACAATCAGATTTCTATTTATCCAAAGCTTCAGGAACATACAGATTGTATAAAATCCGATTTTGATATACTTGAACTCTTATCAAAGTCGAGAGTTTCTTATATGTTTAACAAAAAAGTTATTTAAGCACACCCCCTTGAAAATTGCATCCATCATGAAAAATTAGAAATATTTTACTTGCGTAATGTTTTTATCTGCTACTAGATGTCAGTAGCACAAGTTTTTAGATTTGTTTCCTTAGCAAAATCTCGGCTAATTTATAATAAACAAATTTCTGGTATGAATATTGATAAGAGAAATTGCTTTTATGGTATGTATTTTGTGCAATTTTTTTTTTTCTTTTAAGCGAATGTAGTTTTATTTCTGATTTTGCTTTGTTTTATTAACTTTTGAATGATCCAATACCTTCGTGTCACAATGATGGTTCCCCGGGGCTTCCCTCCTCCCCCAAGAAAATTTTTTACTTTTTAATAAATTAGAATTGCGCCCCCTCTTTCCTGAACCATAGAATGTACTTTCTGTAATTGCAGAAATCCATCCAAGAGAATATTTTTTTATTTAACTCTTCTCAGTATAGACCCTCAGTCTCCGACTATCAAAATATGAGTTATAATATATTTTTAATTTTTAATTTTAAAATATCAATGATAAAAATATGTTTAGAATTCAAGGGGATCATGATCAGTGTTAAATTTAGTCAGTTTTTTTCCGCGATAAATTTATGTGGCTTCATAAAGAGGGTTTTATAATGTGGTGACATTATAAAGTTCCCAAGGGGAATTGACTATTAAAAACACAAAATCTGAAATCTTCCGGATAAGGATTTATTATTATTATTATTATTATTATTATTATTATTATTATTATTATTTTTTTTTTTTATGTCGGCCAATTATCTATACGTGGGATGTAGATCCTAACCCCGTGGGGATCTTTCTAAGGGACCCTAACCCGTTTTTAAGCAAGGTTACCCAAGATACGAAGAAAACCATGAAAAACTCCGAATGATAAGGCTAACGGCCGCGATTGGGTTCGAACCCAACCGTCTACCAGTTTGGAGGTCAGAACCTCTCAGCCACTGGTGGGGCTTCCTGATGAGGGAGGGGGAGGGGGTAGTCCTCGCCGGGCCACCTCATGAACAGTGATGTAGTCGTAAAAATAACAGAAGGTATACGTTCTAAGCAGAGGGTATACGCTCAAGGCAGATAGTATACTCTTAGAATGTATATACTGTAGCTTTTTTGTGAACGAAGAGTATATGTGTTTCTTAAAAAAATCCAGAAGGTATACGGCAATATACTTTCCATTACATCCCTGCCCATTAATCCAACACTAATAACGATGGTCAGTAACAGCCTTCATTCAATTTGATTGCTCAAGATGCACTGATATTGTAACGTTGTAACAGTACTGATATCTAGGACCTTGTGGGGGAATTGTTATTGTTCTTTTACATAGCATGAACTATTTCAATGAATAACTTTCGTAGATTGATAATGTAAATATTTAAAAAAATTTAAATGTTTTATTGTAATTCTAAAATAGATGAAGTTAGATTAAATGTTTCAACAATTTTTATTAATATTAAAATTGTTTGGCTTGAATCAAAACCTTACCTCACTATAAATTTTTTTATTAATAAATTATAAGTTAATAAACATATAAACTAAATTATAAAAATCGCTCAGTAAACCAGTACCAAAAACAATCGTTGTTTTTGTATTATCCTTATGCAAATCGGGGGCAAGATAAATCATTAAAGTTAAATCTAGAGAAAAAATGAAAAAAATTTGGTTGGAAAAACATTTTTTGCTTTTGATAAGAATTTATATCAAAACGAATGCGCGGACTTTTGAAAAACATTTTCATGTAACTAGACACCTATGGATGTAAACAATATTCACTAGCTCTGCTATAATGTAAGTCGCTATAAACGTTCTTATTGGAATCATTTACAGATACGCCCATGATATAATAATCGATCTTAAAACATACACATATATAATAATTGCTGTTATCGATATTGATAGTAACTCCAACGAATTATTCCTAAATTAATTTAAGTTTCTTCTATGATATATTAATTAAAATTTATATATTTACCGGAATTTATCTTGTAGGTTGATGATAATTATAGAACATAATTTAATTTTATATCCACAAGATAGTTATAATTTCCCGAAATTTTAGAGAAATAAAGAAACGCATATGAAATAATTTGAAGGAAGACATCACAAAACTAACCAAGTTACATACTTGACTTCTTAGTACTTTAAAACGGTTCTGCTTCAAATATTATACATGTAAGACAGTTTACGAAATAAATATTTTTTTATATATATATTTTGATGAATTCTCTAATTAAAATATCGTTTTAATTTAGATACTCCTTTTTTTATCGTTATGGAAACCACTATCTTTTAAAATAAAATCTTCATTATTTTAAACTATTTTATGAAATTAATAAATTTTTGTTATTTCATTTTAATACAGAAAAAAAAAATGAGAATACTAGAGGTCTTCTTTGAACGTCAAGTGTATATGTTATTACAAAAATATTTTTTTTTTCTTGTTCAAAGGTGCGTTGAAGAAAAAAAATGAAACATGCCGTGACCAGGATTCGAACCTGGGTTATTGCGGCCACAACGCAATGTACTAACCACTATACGATCACGGCACATTTCGAAAGGCAACTTTTAAGGATCACTCTCGCACTTCATTAAAAGCGCCCTCTATTCTACTTCACGGATTTATTGTGGAACGGAGTATTGAGAGCATAGTAGGATGGCATTTAGACAGACGAAAACAGTTTTAGAAGGAAATTTTTTCTTTAATTGTGTTAATAGTCTAAGCGAATAGTTTCAACTTCAAGTACTGAGCTTATTGCTTATATAAATCTTGAGCGTTTTACATATTATAATTTTCAATTCTGATCCACTTATCTCCGCCCCTTTTTCTTTACTTTCTTTAGAGCAGCATTCGAAATTTAAATATCGGACGAATTTTAACATTTATTTATAAACATTATGAACCATAACTGTTTTACAATTGTAATAAATAACCTCTTTTTTAAAGCGACTGACCTTTCCATTTCTCATTGCACTGCGACTAATATGTGTGCCTAGAGGCAGAAGGGAGGGCAGTACTTTTCTCCTGGTTATAGATAAATAGCAAATAGGCCTAGTCAGAATCAGAAATAATTTCAATCTTTTATGGGAAATGAGAAATAGAAATATTTTTCTTACTTTTGCTTTCTTTTTTAATTTTAAAGTGAGGAGTAGATTTCTTTTTCAAGTACAATTCGTTGAAAGAAACATCAGGATATTTCGAAAATAAATTTTAAACAATAAAGGGAAAAATTGCAAAGGGGGAAAAAGGAGCAGTTATCTGTTGTTTATTTAATTAATTTATAAATTATTTCAAAGAAAAATTGATGATAATCCAATTGAATTAATAATATTAATGTATGATTATTTTCCTCCTGTTGTTTCAACCATTATGCAAGGCCTGATTAACGTACAGGCCAACTAGGCCGCGCCTTTGGGCCCATTGCTGGTAGAGCCCCCAAAATTGTATAAAATTATTTAGAAAAAAAAAAGTCTTGAAATTGCATTTTTCATAAAAATTTTCTGAAAAAATGAAATATATTTTGGTTAACTTTACAAACTGTATCTTAAGGGTATTTTTTGATCAAAACGGCTTATTTTCAGATTTATTTTTAAATTCATTTTTGCTCTCAAACGCACCAAACTTTCAAAATGTCTAATTTACAAACTACATAATGTTGGGAAAAAAAAAAAAAAAAAAAAGCTGTCAAAGTTGGCAATTTAAACAGAAATTACCGCAGCTGGAGATCTGGGAGAGAAAAAATGGTCGAACTGAAAAGAATTGTTTATAAATCAAATTTTGATGATTTGAGCTAAAAATGACATCACATGGCATCTCATACATCTCTTCAAAAATCACCCCAGCAAGTTTCATGTTTCTACTTTTAAAAATAAATCTAAAAATGCATCGGATAATTTCGAAATATTGAGGGCAGACAATTATTCTTTCGAATATACCCATAATAATAATATTCCCCCTATGTCCCCCCCCCCAAAAAAAAAATATCGCAACTTTTTTTGCTACATGGAAGCATGGGGCCCAAAAAGGTGTTGGGCCCCGCAGAGCCTTAATCGGGCTCTGCCATTATGTGAAATAATACAGTACTGTTTCTTTAGAACAATTGTTTAATAAACAGTTTATTTTGCATTTCCTAGGCGACCGCATTCATTAAGGGACCCCCTCCCTGAACGATCATTTTTGTCGTAGGGGCGCCATTTGAAGGGGCCATAGCCCCCCTCTTTAAGGAATTTCATATTTTAGAAAATTTATCTGTCATCACAGGTCAGACTCAAAAAATATTTTACAAAGTACTCAAAACCTAAAATTAGCTTGCCAAATTTTATTACAATAGAAACATGTGTAATAAGTAAACACTTTAGGCACATAAACTAATAATTATCAAAATTTTTCTAATTTGCCAATTTATCTATTTTTTTTCAAGCCCAGTTTGCAAATTTTGCAAGTTTTTTTCTGCGGTCCATTGAAGAATCGATTTTGCGTCGTTCCGAAAAATAAAAGAAGCAGAAAAATAGATAAAATAACAGTCTTTCCTTGAAAATTAAACAAGAGAGAAAAGCTATGCGTCAAGCATAGATTATGAAACATTTTCTAACGCATCCAGAATGCTTTAACAAAACTTAAGCCTTTCAATAATGTAAAGATATCTAAGTAAACCTTTTAGAAAACAAATACTGCATTTAAAAAATTTCAGTAATTACCGCCCGTAGCCGTAAAAGTAAACATGTTCTTTTGTGCAAGTCTATATAAGATCTATAAGTTTGTACAGATTTTATACAGTATGATAAAATTATGTTAAGTAAAAAACCACATAACGCAGTAAAAATTTTCCCTTCAGCAGTCTCTACTGATAAGGGAAAATGTACTTAAGTTCTTTTGTACAGCCCTGTATATGACATATAGATTTAAATACACGCCGTATATTAATACTGAAATTTAAATCAAGCAATTCTTAAGCTACTTAAAACTTAAATGACACTTCTATGATATAATATCCAGAGGCGATTATACACTATATGGCCAAAGATGACCGGCTACTTGCGATTTTAGACATTTTGTTAAATATCTAGAAAAATACGTGAGGAATTATCCTGAAGCTCTAAGCGTGCAAATATAATAGTACAGGTCATACGTTTTCATGTTTTTCCGAAACTCTATAGGGGACTGTCAACAAATTGAAAAAGAACGAATAACTTTTGATAACCCTGCCAAAACTAATATAGCAAAAGCCCTATAACTGTAGATTATGATTAAGTGGTTTATTGTAATATACTGTGTTCATTTTTATGTAGATAGCATGTATATTTGAAGATAAATTAAGGTTTTTATAAAAAAAGTTAAAAAAAATTTCAAGTTTTTTTGCTTATAATTTGCAGAATTCTTAATATAAAATAATGGTTTTTTTTCCTGAAAATATGACAAACAACATTATACGCAATACTCTGTCATCAGAATTAAAAAATAATAAAAATTTTATGAAAAATGAGCAGGTTTACTAAATAATATTTTATTACGCATGCGTCAACGATATCAAAATTTTATTTGCATATTGTGTTAGCTAAATCTATTGAACAACATCTGTAAATATTCAAAAACATAGCTTGAAAATTGTGAAAGTGATCGTCTATAGAATCAGCTCAAAATCCGTTATTTCTAAAGTGAGGCAAAAAGATGAGGGATTGTGTCCATATATATATTGATTAATGGCAATGTACAATACACAATATTGCACAAACTACTATATTTGGATAAAACTCTGATTGTTTTGCTTCATTTTGGGAATAACGGATTTTGAGCTGATTCTATAGACCAGGCCTGTCCAACCTTTCACTGAACAGGGGCGCAATTCAACTCGTGACAAACAATAAAGAGCGCCATCATTAACACGTTCGCTGCCGCTTACATGAAGATGTGATGATTTGATGTGATTTGATGAGGCTTAGTTGTGAAGCCGCACTGTAGAAGTTGGTTTTTCCCAGAAGACGATTTACTTTTTATAACAAAGAATCAGTGAAAGATTTTCCCCCGCCAGCGCGTGACTGGCTATGGGGCATCACCCTATATCACGCGTTGGCGCGTGATTGGCTCCTTAACGTTGGCGCCATATCATGCGCTTTCGCGTGAGAGGCAGCGAACGTGTTAACAGAACTAAAAATATACAATAAAATTATCTCGTAGTATTAGTAGTGATACACATATGCAAATGCATATCGCAGTAGAAGACATAAGGCCATTATGTGGATCCGGAGCTCTATGTAAATATATAATACTTCTAACAGTAGCATTTATTTTTTTTCTAAATATATTATGAATTTAATAGTATAATATATGTTCTACTAATTTTTATAATTATTGTTACAGCTTTATTTTATTATCTATGTGATTTATACTATGACCATAACCTTGACTGTTAGTTCTACTGTCTTTTTATTCATTTATCTTTCATTATTTTGGCAATTTGCCTTCTATTTCACTTCAAACTTCAACTCTTTTCAATAAGACGATTGTAAAAATACTGGTTTCATTGGTTTATTGTATGGTAATATATGAATTACTCTGGTTATATAATGTCCATTTATCCATATATTTCTTAGTAATTTGGTAATCTGCCTTCTATTTCTCTTCAAACTTCAACTGTTTTTAATAATATGATTGTAAAAATACTGTTTTCATTGGTTTATTTAATGGTATTGTCTGAAAAACTTTGGATGTATTTATAAAAGTATATGTATATGTATATATATATATATATATATATACACTATATTGCCATTGATTATGGGACACTTGTGATTTTAGACATTTTACTAAATATCTAGAAAAATACATGAGGAATCATCTCGAAACTCTTAGTGTATAAACAAAATAGTATAAGTCATACATCTCCGTGAAGATTTTTTCCCGAAACTCCAAGGAGGACCGTCAACAAATTAAAAATGAATGAATATCTTTTGAATAATCCTGTCAAAACTAATGTAGCAAAAGCGCTCAAACTCTAGATTGTGATTGAATGCCTTATTGTCATAAGCCTTGTTCATTTTTATGCAAATAGCATGCATACTCGCAGAGTAATTAAGGTTTTTATAAAAATGATCCCAAATTTTTCCAAGTTTTTTCGTTATAATTTTCAGAGTTCTTAATATAAAATAATATTTTTTTCAGAAAATATGACAAACAACATTGCACACAGTACCCTGTAATCAGAATTAAAAAATAATGAAAACTGTATAAAAAAGGAGTTGGTTTACTAAATAATTTTTTACTGCGCATGCGTCAACGATATCAAAATTTCATTTGCATATTATGCTAGCTAAATGTATAGAGCAACTTTTGTGAAAGTCACAAAATCATAACTTGAAAATTCTGACAATAATCGTCAATTGAATAAGTCGAAAATCCGTTATTCTCAAAATGAAGCAAAAACAAGAGGGGTTGTATCCATACATTCATTGATTAGTGTCAATATAGAATACACAATATGGGATGTACTACTGCATTTGGATAAAATCCCTCATTTGTTTGCTTCATTTTGGAAACAACGGATTTTGTCCTTTTTCTATAGACGATTACTTTCAGAATTTTCAAGCTATGATTTTGAGACTTTTAGAAAAGTTGCTCTATACATTTAGCTAACATAATATGCTAATGATATTTTGATATCTTTGACGCATGCGCAGTAAAAAATTATTTAGTAAACCCACTCATTTTTCATACAATTTTTATTATTTTTTAATTCTGATTACAGAGTACTGTGTGCAATGTTGTTTGTCATATTTTCTGAAAAAAATATTATTTTATATTAAGAACTCTGAAAATTATAATGTAAAAACTTGGAAAAATTTGGGACCATTTTTATAAAAACCTTAATTACTCTGCGAGTATGCATGCTATTTGCATAAAAATGAACACAGTGTATTACAACAAGGCATTCAATCATAATCTAGAGTTTGAGCGCTTTTGCTACATTAGTTTTGACAGGGTTATTCAAAAAATATTCATTCTTTTTTAATTTGTTGACGGTCCCCTATGGCGTTTCGGTAAAAAATCTTCACGGAGTTGTATGACGTATACTATTATATTTATACACTAAGAGTTTCGAGATGATTCCTCATGTATTTTTCTAGATATTTAGTAAAATGTCTAAAATCGCAAGTGTCCCATAATCAATGGCAATATAGTGTATATATATATATATATTATATATTGAGTTCGAAACATACTTATTTCTGTAAAGTGCTATCTCAGTTTTTTAAAGTGAAAAGAGCGAGTAACTTTAATCGGATTTTTAATTGAAATGAAATTACAATCAAAGATATTGTTAATTTTTTTAAGGATGAATAGATACTCCTTAACGTATTTTGGAGGTCTAAATATGGCATTATAAAGAGCACAAAAACCAAAAGGATATTAGTGACTAATCCATAGATGGTGCCGAAAAATGTCGTGGAAGAACTTCCATGATGAAAATCATTTCGTACGATTTTATAGATTTTTTAAACAAATTCAGAAAATTATCTAAAGTTTAAAAAAACTGAGAGTTAAACTGATACTTTTTTATCCTATTATGAAACAGCATTGAGCCAGCGTACCAACATTAAAAACAACCTCAAAAAAGCTGAATATTCATGCACGAAGCAGGGGGAAGGGGTGCACTTTTCCCCCTGTATTTCACATCTTAACATATAAAAAAGTTATTGCCAAATTTACCAATTTTCATCGTCATAATTTTCATAGCATTATCATAAAGAATAACTATAAATTAGTGAAGATACGCAATAACACAAGATTAAAGTTTTAAAACACGTTTTATTTTCTAATGCCTGAAATACGCTTGCAAAGACTCTAAAAATATTTCTCGAGGAAATATCAAGGATTTAAAATAACGCATTTTTAAAATGGAATTTTATTTTTTAAATATATTAGTATGAGGAAACCTTCAAAAGGGCGTCAAAAAATCTTGTAAAGGACGCTGGGTTGGACAGCCCTGCTATAGACGATCACTTTCAGAATTTTCAAACTATGTCGTTAAAAAAAAAAAAAAAAAAAAAAAAAAAAATGTTGTTTTAAAAGTTAATAATTGTAAGAAAAAAAAGTGCAAACTTGAAACATGTCTTTTTTGATTAATTTACATTAATTTTGTTCCGGCTAATTTGAAAAAAATTTAATTTCCAAATATGATTAAAAAAAAAATAAGTTACATCATTTTGTAAACAAATATTTTTAATAGTTTTAAAACTAATATTGAAAAAAAAAATCTCTAACGAAACTAAAATTAGATTTTCCTTTATAACTTAATGAAAAAAAAAAAAAAAAAAAAAAAAAAAAAAAAAGAAAGAAATCTAATGAATAATATTTCGAGTTATAACGACTTTAAATTATTAAATTAAAACAATACTAATCATATGGAATTTTTGCAAACTTTGTGAGGAATTTTCGGAAGTGATTTTGTTTGCAAATTATGTGGCTAACCATCACGAGAAAAGAAATAAGAATTAAATTTTAACTCAATAAATATATTTTTTACATGTTTCCTTGAACTGTTAAAGTAACATTGTTTCTTGAATTGTGTGGTTTCAATTTGTGTCTAATCCCTTAAAAACTGATGAATTATTTCAATGGCTATAAATCTGCGTGTTTTGCAGACATGACTATGCAATGTTTTTTATTTAATTCAGGACTGAATAGGAAAAGTTTTCTTAATTGGAATTTTTACCCTACGAGGGCAGTATAAAAATTTAATTTTCGTATTTTTTTAAAAAATAGATCCCCCATGGAGTTGCAACTTGTCTTATCAAATTTTGCGCCTTTTTTAAATGAAACTTTGTATTTAGAAGTATGTGCCTTGGGGAAATATTTAAGGAGATAACCTATTCTATTATTTTAACACAATCAATTCGTATTATTTTTCGTTCAGTTGGAAATTTTCAATCCGTGAGATAGCCTATTGTTTCAAGAATTATGACTCACTCTGTATATTTGATTCTGAAATGGCATCTCTCACTTTCTTTATAAATTTCTATCTTTCTCATAAATCTCCCATTTTAGTTTAAACTTCACCCAGCATTTTCATTTTAATTACAGATGGCCTTCTGAAATTATATTTCAACAAACAACTTTTTTAAACCGCTCGGAGCAATTAATTTACCATGTATCATGCAGGATCATTCAAAATACGTTTTGTAACACATTTTAAAGAGTCTAGAAATTATATGCACGAGTGTCCGATAACTATCCCGATGTTTCTTAAAAGCTATACTTTTTTAAATTCAGTTTTTTCCAGGAGGCCATCTAAATAATGTTACTTCGTTGTTTCCAAAAAAGATAACATACACTAGTGACTAGTATTCAAAAATGAAATAGTATTTTTGCTAGAGTTGCCACACCCGAGAAATTGAAATTTGAAATCAGTGAAGCAAAGAGCTAAACAGTATTTTTTTGCAGTATTAAGGAAACCACTTTTCTACAAAGTAAGTTGCTAATTACTAATAAAAGATTAAATGAAATAGAAAAATAGCTGTTTTAACTAAAATGAAAACTGTTTTGGCCAGATTCTCATTAGCGTGCGAGTATTACTATTGGTGAATTCCATTTTGTGACAGACATGACTGAGAGAACTTTTTTGTTCATCTTTAAGTACTAAATATTAATTGATAGTTAAAAAATTGCATGGGGTGATGTAAATATAGGCCTTATGCTATAAAAACACTAAAATTTTAATTCAAGGAAAAACTTAATATAATTGAGGGTTAAAACCTGCCGTGACAGACATGACAAAATTTAGACATAGATTTTGACTTGACGCATATTATTATCATTTGCTCTTAATTGGCATGCACACCAAGTCCAGAATTTTTTAGGAAACAAACTAAGACTTGGATATGTGAAGAAGAAAGAAAAATATTTAAAAATTTGTAAATAGAAAAATATTATAAAATATTTATCAGCGTGACAGACATGACAAAGTTTTGTGACAGACATGACACGTGCACAATTTTCTATGAATTTAAGTATTTTTTTTTCTTAAATATTACTTTCTTTACTTTTATCACAAATTGGAGATTACAATATGATATAACATTGGTATATTGTGTTAAAAAGAATCTCAAAATAAATTATAAAAAATATTTAAAATTTATAAAATCCCTTGGAAGTGACTAGCGTTGGAGTTGAAACATTTGCTAATATTTGGTTCTTCTCATACCAGACAACATGATCTTCAGGTTCAAATTTAAACGTGCTTTTAATTTTAGTTGGTACTAAGCATTTTATTTTATGTTTTTGCTGCGTCTGTGTGATTTGTGTTATTATTCCATGATAAACCTTATTGTCTTATTGCACATTAACCCATTGGCTATATTGCTTTCTTGCATTTTCCAAGAGGTAATTTTCAGTGCATGCACCAGTATTGAAATTGAAAAGAATATTATGCCAGGTACACATGATCGGAAACAATGCAACTTTCTTGTTCCTGGCATTGTTTTGATTACTTGCCATGTCAGATCAAGTTTTGCTTTCATTCTTTGTACTTTTTTCTTGTGATTCATGAAGAAATAGATTCCAGGACCAATTTTCCTCGCAGCTTCAGCACACTTACATGATACTCTAGGATTTATACTTCTAGCTTGAGTAGCATCAAGGAACTGATTCTTAATAATCTCATCAATACATCCTTTTCCCTGTGATGTCACTGAAAAATGCCAGACTGTTGGGAATTTGTTTTGTGTTATTGAAAATATCATATATTTTTGTTTGAAGAGTAGAGATGCTCCATCAGATAAGAATTCAACCTCTTTGACTTTGAATTATTTATCATGATTTTTTTCAATGATCAAATTGGTAAACATTATAAGAGCATAATTGTCATAATTACCATAATCAGATATCATTATATATGGCTCTGAAGAAACAGTGACTGAGTCACTATAACAATAATATACAATTGTAATATATATATATAGCAGAGGAAATATTCTGCCAATGAGCAGATTTAATCTCGTTCTAATAAATATGCAAATCGTTTCCACTGAAATGAGTTTGTACCAGAAATTTTCGATTTGGCAGATTTTCTTTTAAATAGTAGAAAACTTTAGATTGTGTACGTTTCACATCAAGAAATACCATAGCTATCAATTCCAAGTTAAATAATAATAACTTTCAAATCACAAGATTAAAGCAAAACTGCTTGAAAAAATAATTGTGACAGATAATATATCTGAAACAAAGAAATTGTTATCAACATATTTATCTGGTAACTATTACATGCATTCTAAATTTAAGCATTTTGTTGAGTGGAGTTGTAAAAAAATATTACTGGCATCAACACTAAGTTAAAAAATGACAAAAATAATTTTCTAGGAAAGAGATTACGGTAAAGTTGCTTGAAAAACTAATTGTGACAGACATGACTAGCTTGACAGAAACGACAAATGTGACAGACATGACAAAATGTAATGCTTTATATTTCACTCAAGTTTTAAATTTATCTTTCAATTTTTTTATGAACTGTTCCTTTTGACATATAAAAGGAGAAAATAAAGTGTTAATAATTTTTATCAAGTAGATTTTCTTGAAAATAAAAAAATCGACATTTTCTGTGACAGACATGACATGAAGACTAATATAAAGTTTGGGGGTAATAGCAAAATAATTACAATGCTTCAGGGGAAAATTTTGGTGTTTTTAAATATACTATTAGCCATTTTTTAAAAGATATATTTGTTTCAAAAATCTATGTAATATTTAAATGCTTCAAGGGACATTAAACTAGAGATAAAAATAGCAGATTTTTGATTTCAAAGTTAGTCTTGATAGTAATTAACTATAAAAATTTATTTTTACAATTATCTTATTATATCTTGTTGTTTTCATAAAATTTGACTTATTTTTTATCAATTGGAACAAAAAAATACTAATTTAGTTCTAATTTAAAAAATGATGTCCATGTCGCATTTTCATGGAATTCACATATTGTGTGTTAACTACATGGATATTCACTATCTGAAAATTACCCCCAGACTACCCTACAGTCGTCCTGCAGGGTAGCCCATTTCTGCAAACAGTATTTCAAAGTGAGGGGGAGGGTGTATTCCAGAAGGCGCGATAGTAAACCTAAAGGGGGGCACTTTTCCCACATTTACGACCCTCTCCCCACAATTACCTTCCTCGGGGACGTAAGGAGTTTACAAAAAAATTTAGAAAATTGTCCCTCGGGGGAGGCAAATTGGGTAGAGATGTTTGAAAGTTGCATAACATGAATAAGTGGTCGCAGGACTCTCCAACAATATATCACATGAGGAGAAGGGTCGGCAAAATTAGAAAAGTGCACCCCCATTTTGGATCTACTATCCTGGAATATAACCCCCCCCCCTCTCTCTCTCTTTGAAATACTGTTTGCAGAAATGGGTTATTGTGCACGGCGACTTTGTACAAAAGGACTTACAAACGCAACAGCTTCATAATTTTTACTCAATAATTTCTGTGCGGGCAACAATTTATTGTTACCTCCTCGTATTATTTGTAGTTGCTTGGAATTTTTGAATTAAAATTAAAACTTTTAAAGCGCCAAAATTAGCGCGGAATATTTATTCAACAGAATTTATTTATATTTCTAGACTTAATCAATTTTATGACATCTGTCACAAAAAGAAGGACTGGTGTGTGTTGGCGGGGGAGGGGGGATTGAAACTTTATTCCGGGCTTATATTTTCTTCGCACGGCCCTTGTTTTAAGTATTTGCAATATCATGATTTCAGGTCAATCAATTTTTCAATACTACAATAATTTTCAATCAGGTCAATATCAATTTTTCGGTCATGAGGAGAGGCGATGAACTACCACCTTGACTTTTTTGGGAATGCTCATGCTCAACCGTACCTCAAAATATATATTGCAATTTTGAGATGATATTTGACTTGCACATCTCATTTATGTAGCACTTTTGTTACCTATTTATTATAAATTTTATCATTAGCAAACCATATTTTCCTCGTAATGGCGTGAAAACAGTGCAGATTTTATTGATATTTCTGAATGAGGTGTATATGAAAAATAAATCTTTAAAATAAAAATGAAGTATGTATATTATAAAGGCCAAACGTATCTGTGCGTAACGCATACGTCGTTTTGCGAATGGCAACACTTTCCCCTGAAATTTCGGTTTTTCAGTTTTTGCTACTACAAAATTTTAAATTTCTAAAGATCGCACATTTTCAATTTTTATACCATCGTATAGGAAAAAAAAATGTACTTTTAAATGCAATTTATTTCTGTGTTGCAATGCAATGCAATGTAACTGTTGTTCTTTGAAAACTGTATCTTTATTTGTTTTTGAGTTATTAATTTTTTTGTAGTTTTTTATAACATTTTTGTAATTGTGGCAACAGACGTACTCCATTTCTACTAAAAATAAAGGGAAAAAAGCAAATCACTGATCTTTTTGTTGCCATGTTTTTTTCATAAAAATTGAAAAAAATATATTGAATTTAAAATACGTGTTATGTGAAGAATTTTCATTCTTGACATATATATAAAATCCTGTGAATTTTGGTTTTATTTCGTTTTTATTTATCAATTGAAGGGGGGGGGGAGGATTTTCAGTTTATTAAAAACTTTCTTTAAATGCAATACAATTTTTTTATACTCTGACTTCACAGGAATATTGTCTATCATTTTATTGCATGCAGATTATTTCAGAAAATTTCATTTGCATTTAAAAGAATATAATTAAATTAGTATATGTTTACAGTTAATAGTAATCGAGATTTCAAGTTTTAAAATATACAGATTTTGAAATGATCAAATTATAATACCATTTTTTTTAAAAGCGTGAACACGGATAAGAAAGGTGCATATGTAAATTTTGATATGCTAAAAATAATGTCGGGTTTAGATTTTACGGGGGAAAAATTCTATGATTGAGTCAAAGAGGAATACATTTTGCTACTTTTCATTTTCGAATACCAAGCTTAAGAGACTTAATTGATAACTTTATTTTAATAAAAGGTCTCTATTATATTTTACTGTTTTCATATCGATTAAAGTTTAATTTTAATAATTTCTACAACTGAGTTTTATAGAAATAGTAGTTTGTTAACTTAAGTCTAAATGTCATTTGTTTCAGAATTAAACTTACCAAAATAAGATTATTTTTTATTGTAACTAATTTTGTAGGTTTATTATAAATCAGTGAAACAGTTCTTCTTAAATATTTTCTTTCGTCGAGGAACTCGGCAGATTCTATTTTGTTAAAATAAAAATGAAGTATCCACTAATTTAAGACACTCAGTCATGTTAATGACAACTGTCAATAAGAAAGTTTTCTTACACACAAGCACTGTAAGTTCCTACTTCTATTTTTCATACGAAAAGTAATACATAATACCTTGTATTACAAATATTATAAGTATTACATTCATACCTTGGATTTGTATTAATAAACCTGAATGAAAGTAGGTTATTTGGAAAAAATAGGTGGCATTTTCTAATTCTTTTTCTAAACTGCATAAATTCATAATAACGAGTCTGAAAAGAAAAATCGGGTTGACTAAAAACAAAATGAACAATTTCTTATTAGCTTAACGCTTCACAAGTTCTTTGTAACAAGCCTGAAAAATATCAGGCTAATTGGGAAAATGCATATGATTGTCCAATTAGGGTTCTTTACAAACAGCCTTTGGAAATGGGTGGATTTCTCAATTACACTACTACATGCACACACCAAGGTTTCAAGACCAAGGACGGGTTGCACGTAAAGAGCTGCGAATCTAACGCATTCTTCTTATTTATTTATTTATTTGTTTATTTATTTTGACTGGTTCATAAAAAATAACAATTATTTATAAGCAAACAAGCTCATCTGCTCACCGTTTTCGAGGCTTATGATAATAGCCCTAAATAATCCTCAAATTTGTGTGATTTTATATCTTTAACTCGATTTTCTATAAATCTATTGTTTTCATTAGAAAAAATTGCAGTATCTATATTCTAAAAAAAATAAATGTGCAAATTTACACATTAAAAGAGGTATAATGACGATACAAAAAAAGATTTGTTGATATGTGCAAAGTGGTGCGTGTAAATCCTTAGATACGTGCCTAGTGTGTCAATTTTGAAAAATCCACAGAGTGGAACAACGGGAGGTGGGGAAGGGGGTGGTAATTTTGAAACTTTTCAGAAATCTTCATCTTATATATCCCCAGAAAACCTTCGGACTACTCTTTCATATTGTGAATCTTCCCTCCCCCCTCACTCAAATTAGGCTACCTCAGGGATAAATTTTCTCAGCTCCTAATTAAGTTATAGCAAGATTTGACCTCGTTTGAAGGCTTGACCGAGAGGTGAAACTCCTTGCGGGCATTCGACTTCAGAGGGGGGCATCCCCCCCGAAGAGCTTGCAAGAGCGGAAATGGATTTTTTCATGTGACAGATCATTTTAAAATTTTTGGCCTGAACATTATCAATCACTCATTCCTCTCCTTTTAACTTATTTTATTCATCAGTAGAAAATGTTTTAAAGTTTTAATTTGTTGATTACTACTCCATACAATTCTTCAAAAATTTTGAAAAAAAAAATTACATAACAAATTTTAACAATAAGCAGCTCTTTCCCTATTTTCACACAATGAGTGCGTACATATTTCAGGAAAAATCGAGTTAACTCTTTCGGGTCTGGTTACTATTAATAGTATATGTCCTGTAATTGAGTATTATTTTGTTTTAACAAATATTTTTGTTACTGTTTACAGATAGCAAAGTTAATATGTGTCTATGAATTTACTATATGATTTTATTAACGTTTAGGCATTTAGTAATGATAATAATAGTACTACATATTTGTTTAATTCTTTTTGTACTGTTTGCGATTCCTTTATTTTAAACATATCTTTTTAAATTAAAAAAAAGGGTTACTTTCCTAAAAGGATCATGTGTAATTAAGTGCAAAATGTATTAGAAGGTTATAATATCAGTTAAACCTTGTTATAATGCAATATTTTCTAAACATATCCAAAAGGCTATTGTCATATGAATATGAATTGAATCGTGCGCAAAACAACAATACTCGTTATGTTACAAACAATGAAATATTCGTTAAATTCTCATTAATATACTTGGATAGCTTGTATTTATGTTATGAACATAAAAATTTTTTTTTTGATGCTTTCTGAAAAATACTCTGCCTACTACAATAAAATTATCTACATCATGCATTTTTATCACTAATTGTTGGGAATGTATTTTCAAATTCTACTACAGTTTGTTGATGGGCTTCGTCACATATTAAAAATTTACCAGTGTACCATTTTTTCTCCATGCTCCGCGCCGTTCCGTTATATACATTTCCTGTCAATGAACACTTTAAAAATACGATATTTATTTTTGTCGGAAATGCTGCTAAGCAAAATATACACTCTAAGAACTAACTGTGTAAATTTGTCAAATTTACATTTACACATATATATTTGTATATTTTAAAATTACACACATGTCATAAAAATTACACACTTTTAGCAAGATGTTACTATTTTTTAAAGGTATTTTAGCTTTTAAAACTAAGTGTGTAACTTGTTTTCACTTGAAACATTAAGTGTTATCCCAAATAAGTGTGTAAATGTTGAAAAATACTACATGATTAATGTAGATCTACATGAATTGGAGTGCAATTACATTTTATACATAATAATGAGTGCACAGATAACTGTGTAAATTTCTAAAATCACTAAAAATTAAGTATTTTGAACACAACCTTACTTTTTTCGTGTACATATAGTTTATGAACATTCAGTTTGTAAGTTGTTATCAGCTGATAAATTCGGACAAGTGTGTAAATGTTGAAAATACCTGGATTATCACTAACAGGAGTGTTACAAAAATTATAAGTGTGTAAATATTAAAGTGTTTAGGGAATAAAAAAGGGATGAAGGGCTAAAATACTAGGTATATCCACAAAGTAAGTTCCGTTTCTATTTATATCCGCAGCAGTGCTGCGATCGCAGTTCCGAGCATGCGTGGCAGTTACTCAGACTGAAGGAGAACAAATGTACGCCATTTTCAGATTGCTGCTGCCAACGTGTTATTTGTAATGCTTCTTTAGAATGTCAGTCTTAATTGAAAATACCGCCGCTTGTGAAATCAAATCTGTGTTTCGATTTCTTAATGCAAAGAAAGTTAAACCAATTAAAACTGATCGGCAAATCTGAGAGGTTTACGGACAAAATGCTATGAGTGATTAAATGGTTAGAAGATGGGTCTGACAGTTTAATGAAGGACGTGACGATGAAGAACGAAGTGGATGCAAGTCTTTTGTTACTGATGAACTGGTTCACGCAATTGAAGAGAAGGTTAAGCAAAACCGTAAGTTTACAATTAATGTTCTGGCATTAGAATTTCCGCAAATCTCATGATCACTAATTCATGAAATTGTTACTGAAAAACTTTTTTTTCAGTACCAGAACACATTTTTTTCAATAATTCCATTGATAAATATACACTGCTCAAAACAATTAAAGGATGTTTGAAGTTTTATATAAAATAAAGATATAAACGAATTTTTTTTGCCGAAAATAGAAGAAGAGAATCACAAATGCAAATTTTTCTGGTTTTCAAACTGTGGAGTATGCAAATTTTGAGTTCGACGTCAAAAACGTCGCTTCAGAGGCAGCGAATGAAATTTGACTTTCAACTGGATAAAAGAGAATGAAGACAAGGATGATCGGCATTCAGTGATTGCTTTGTTTCGATGAGTACGATGTCTCAGCGAAGTCATTTGACAGATTCAGAGGCTTGGAGAATTGTTGGTAGGTTAGAAGGAGGCCAAACTCAAGCCGAAGTAGCGTAAGCCATTGGAGTGTCACAAAGTGTCATTTCCAGGATCTGGAACCGTTTTTTGGAGAGTGGATGTGCAGGCCGAAGATCAGGGCAAGGTCGCAGACAGGCAACAACGCCCAATGAAGATCGGTATTTAGCGTTAACAGCTCGGAGACACCGAAACATGAACGCTACTCTTCTCCAACAACACCTTAACTCGGCCACAGGCACCATGATTTCAACTCAGACTGTCCGAAACTGGCTCCATGCTGTAGGTCTGTATGCTCGCCGACCGATGGTATGTGTTAGATTAACATCAAGGCATCGTCGCGACTGCAGGGAGGGGGCAACCGAGCATGTCAACTGGATGAGAAATGAATGGAGCAATATTCTGTTTTCTGACGAGTCCCGTTTTCCTGTGCATCCGGATAATAGGCGTATTTTCATCTGGAGGGATCGTGGCAGTAGGAATAATCCTGCGTTCGTGCACGAAAGTGTCAGATTTGGCGGTGGAGGAGTGTTGGTGTATGGTGGCATCTCCATTGACGGGCGCACTGACCTCTACATCATTCGAGATGGAGCTCTGACTGGTCGCCGATATAGGGAAGAGATCCTCAGACATGTTGTAGTCCCTTACGCTGCAGCAGTCGGAGATAACTTCATTTTAATGGACGATAACTGCAGGCCACATCTTGCAAACCTGGTGAAGGATTTCCTTTTCGAGGAAGGAATCGTTCGAATGGAATGGCCAGCGTGTTCTCCAGACATGAATCCAATCGAGCATTTTTGGGACGCTCTATGAAGACGAGTTTCTGGCCGCCAACAACCCCCACAAACTCTCCAAGAACTGGAAAGAGCTCTTCTGGAAGAGTGGGGCAGAATACCCCAACTCGTCATTAATAGCCTCATTGAGTTCATGCCTCAAAGGTGTTCAACGTTGCTGGCAGCCCGTGGAAACCATAACCCCTACTGAAAATGATTTTCTTTGAAGAAAATACCTTTTCTTATTCTTTTTTTCTCATATGCACAAATTGTGTTTTTTTCCTTTTGTACACAAATGCGCAATAAAATGCATTTTTTTCTGCCAAACATGTGTAATTTATTCTCATATAACCTACTATGTCTGTCGACCAGGTATCTCCCTTTATGCTTTTTTATTTATTTAAATATTATTTATGGTACTATTGATAATTTTTCTGTCTCTTCATTAATTTAATGACATATATTACTTAATTTTTTGCAGAATATAAAAAATACTTCGAATTCTTTCATTATGCAACATAAAATCTAACTCATCTAATTTGAAAATTTTAAATTCGTTTCCCGAATTCTTTTTTAAGAATTCGCATGTCAAATATATGAAGATAGGTTTTATCCTTCTATGTTTAGATTAATCACTAATATATATCATTTGAGTTAATCGAACCTTTTATTCTTCTTTCGGTGAAGCGGTTTAACAGACAGCTCGCAGTAGATATGTAACAATTTCTGCTACAGCAATTAAGGGTAAAATCAGTTCGAATTTCTTCGTTAGATTACGATTAACTTCAAATTTTGTGTACCACCTTTTTTGAGTAAGGTAGGGTGTTGATTGTTAGGAATGGCTACATGGGATTTTCACAATGCGCAACATCTATAGCAATAAGATTAAAATGATATAACATACCACATATGTCGAATCCTTTAATTCACCTTATTTATATACATAAAACCAAAATAAATACTCAGATTACTTAAAGGTGTTTTTTTTTTATTAATAAAACTTAGTAATTTCGAGCATGTCATGCTCATCATCAGGGTTAAAACAACAAAAGAGTAAAGTCGAAGGCTGAGTTCTTTTATACGAAGTGGACTGAACCAAAGACAACGTAAAAAAGGGAGGGAGAAGTCGGAATGTTGCAAATTCGATAGAAAGGGGGGTTCAAGTTATTTTGAGCAGATTGTACCATATTCTTGGAATATCGTACGACAAAGTATCGTTACAAGTATTGTTAGCTCGACATAAAATTTCAATTGATTTCATGATTTTAATCTTCTGGTAATTTCATACTTTCTTTAGTAATTTAGCTTTTTTGAAATCTTTTATAACTTCTCGTTCCTGGTACAGTTTAGAGAGAGCGGTTTTGCATCGATTAAGCCTGATATCTGCAATGTGTTCTGACAAACGCTTCTTAAATTTCCTGGTTGTCATTCCAATGTAATCTGCTTTCTTTTTGTTCTCCATTATTGTGGCTGGGATTAAATATACACTTGCTGAATCTTCCATGGGAATAAGATCGATGCTATTGTGAAGTCTTGTGCTTAATTTATTAGGAGGGGGGGGAAGCAATTAAATGTAGATTGTATTTCTTTAATTTAAACTTTAGACATTCAAAGAGACCAGGAAAATATTGAAATTTGTGCAACTTTGTTTCGTTATAATTAAATTTACTATTACTGCTGCCGTATTGAGCATCGTAAATAAGTTTATTTATAAACTTGAGTGGGAAACCGTTGTCATTTGCTATATTTCTGATTGTGTCTAATTCCTGATTAATGTATTTCTTACTGCAGATATTGAAAGCTCGGTTCATATAGAATCTGTATGCTGCAGCTTTATAATTCCTGGGAGAAGAGCTATTGAATGAAATGGTATTGTTTGATCGAATTTCTTTTCTATAGACTTTTGTTTCAATAAGCAAATTATTTTTTATGAGCTCAGTATCAAGAAAAGGTAGTTTTCCATTTTGTTCTATTTCTAATGTAAATTGTATGTTTTTATCGATTGCATTGATTTCATTCAAGAACACCTGTAACTGTTCCATAGTTGAATCCCGATGATGAGTATGACATGCTCGAAAGTACTAGGTTTTATTAATTAAAAAAAACACCTTTAAGTAATCTGAGCATTTATTTTGGTTTTATCTATAGTAATACTTCTCGGAAAAGCGAAAAAGTAGGAAAGTGTAAGAGAAAACTAAAAAGTTTCTATTCATAATTTTATTAATACCTTTTTTTTAAAAGGAGTTCCTTAAATTTGATGTAAATAGGATTTGAAGTTAAATGAAAAGCTAGTTTTTTAACTATAAATGTTAATTATGCTTACTATTCTTTTACGAATAGTGCATCAAGTGGGATGTCTAATTTTGAGGTCTGGGATAAATGGCCGAAATCATTAAGTTTTTTGCTGAAAATCTCATTTTATATGGCATTTACATTAAAATAATATTTTTTATGAACTTCTACTTAAAGTCTGAAGTAGATAGATTAAATAAGCACTACAAAAACCATTACTATAAACAAAAAAAAAAAAAAAAAGCAGAATTTAAGGGGCAATATTATCTGGCTTAATGTAATTTATTTTATTTATTTTGTGATAATGGTGAGGAAGGATTAAATATGAATATCTTGAGAATTCCAATGAAATATAATTATTTATAATATTTGCATTGACTTTATAATGTTGTAACGCAGTGTTGTTAATTTATTTTAATCTCAGATAGCTAAGTGTAATAAAAACCTTTATAAGTAGTTTGTCTATATTTTTCTATTATCTGAAAACAGCTTAAATGAGGTGTGTTGCAAACCAAAGATTTTTACTTGAATTATCGTTTTAGGAGCATTTCAAACTGTGATATATTTATGATAGCATCAAAAACGAAAAAAGAAAAGTATATCTGAATTTCAGAAACAACTTGTAAAATAGAGTAAAATTTCAGAATATTTCATAAAAAACCCCTATTATTAAAGCTATTAAATTTTCTGTATGTAAAAAAGAAGGAGGGTGCATAAATATTTATAAAAAAAAAACTTTTAAATTATTAAAAGCAATACGAGCTGTTACAATTGTAAAACTAAGTGATGGAAATATTTTTTTTATGTATTTTTATTTATTTATTTATTTTTGTTTTTGTTTTTTGTTTAATTTAGAAGACAGTTTTTATACACAGCAATTCAGATTACAGAGGTTCTGCGCATAAGTTGTTAATATGTGATTTCAAAATTCAACAACAATTTTAACAAAAAAAATGGTTTCTAGTAACTATAATTTCACTTGATCTTATTTTATGTAAAAAAAGATACATCGGTGATAAAAAAATATTTGTCCTTATATTTAAAGTAAATTGCCAAAAAACATTGTAGGTATTACTGTTTTGTGGTCGTAAAAAAATCCTACAAAAAAAAAATTATCTAGCATATCTGATTGATAAACATTTAGTTCACAGTTTAAACATACTAAAATATACAATTAAGAAAGCTACGTACACAAAAATTCTGTATTCTTGGAATATTATATATAAATCTGTATTTTGAGTACTACACAAATCTGCGTTTTTCACAGTATACTTAACATGTGTAAGAACAGAATATTACACAAAACTGTATGTATTTTGCATATTACACAAGTACATGTGTATTTTACATATTACACAAAAAACTGTGATACACAGATAAATGTGTAGAAATATAACACAGATATTTTTGCATTCTTGTGCAATTTACATATTAAAGTGTGTATTTTAAGAGTGATCATATAAATTTTACACACTTATTGTCATCATCAAATGACACATTAAAATGTGTATTTTGAAATTTATACATTACGTGTACATTTTGGAAATTTACACATATAGACAAATCGTTTTTGTATCATCGATATATCTGTTTTTACAGATAGTTATTATGTTATTGGAAGAATTTTCAAAATCGTTTCAGGAGTCTTAGAACAATCGGAATTTTTGAACTTTTTCACTCATTCCACCCTTTTAAATTCCGAAAAATTAAAAAATCACCTTTAGCGAGAATTTTTGTCGAAAAAATAACCCCTATGTCAATTTTCAAGTTTTTTACTCCCAACAGTTTCGACGAGATCTCTATTTTAGAAAGTTCTCGCTCTGGCACTTTCTTGAAAACAAAAATATTGAAAAAAAAAAAAAAAACTAGCTTTCTATATGTCTTAATCGAGATTGTTAGCATTATTTTATCGTAATTATTTTGGAAATTTATTTGAAATTTCCATAGACCAACGCCTTATTAATAAACATTTCTTCGATATAATATTAGTATTGATTGATACAGAATATTAGTTATCTGGTAATTTACTTTGCCTATTAACTAAAAATGGCCTCATGAAACGAATATTTTATTAGCTTGGTTTATCAAGTTCTTAAATTTTGTTATAAATTTATTATATTTAATTATATCGTTATCATTATGATATAAATTAGATTACATTGTTAATTTTCTTTTTAAATCTAATTTATATTTTCGGTTGCTATGAAAGTAAATACTTCATTAAAAGATAATACTGAAGTTAGAGGTTTGTTTTAATTTTTCTTAATGAAGGAAAATGTTGATATAACTATGAAGAAAAATCTTTTCCAAGTCATCCACGATTTCGAAAAACGTTATTTATTCCCGTAGGCTTAATGCTAATTTTAACTACCCTGCCTTGTTCTATGAGGAAACTCTTAAAAAAATGGATAAAATAATGGAATCGTCATTATTTGTTTTCGCCAAAAAAATTTCATTTATTTATTGAACTTCGAAAGGACTTGGAAATAAAAGTTAAGATAAAACCATAATATCATCAATCCCCCATTCCCCTTCTTAATACTTATCTCATGAACACCCACTATTAATCACGGAGGTGCCTCATCAGAATGATCCTATACCTAAGATTTGAACGAAAACTGATAATTCTGCATGAAAAACCCATTTATATAAATTAAGGGGAGGGGCATTAGCCCCCGTTCCCTTTCTTATACTTATCGTATGAGCTCTCAAAACCAATCAGGGAAGCGCCTTATCATAATAAACCTATATCCAAAATTTCAAATGAATTGGATATTTTTATCATGAGTTAGATTACTCACGTTACATCATGTGCGTTATGCACGTACGTACGCAAGTACGTGGGAACGGGCGGGCCGGCACACAAGCTCTCAAGCTTTGATAGCTTGTGTGCTAAAAACTACTCGGAAGCATTTTCGAAAATCAGTACAGCAAAAAGTATTGTTTTTTAAAATGTTTCTTTAAGTCTCAAAAATATATTGTTTTCGGAAGTTTTTAAAAATAAAAAAACGCCAATAGTTTTGAAAATCGGTAATTTTTTTGACAGATTTACTCGTTTTAAACTTGGAGATTTCGAAAGACATAGTTTTATATATATATATAAAATTGCTGTCCGTCTGATTGTACGTATGTTTGTCCATCTATCTGTAAACATTGTATCTCCCGAACAAATTGAGATAGGGACTTGAAATTTGGTGTGTACTTAGTATGTAATAAAGAAAAGCAGCCTATTGAGTATAAATGACCTCGATTATCCGAAACCATTTTTTTCAGACTCTCGAAATATTCGTTCTAATGAAAGGTATACAAAATTTTCATTTTTTTTTTTAATTTTAAGAAGCGGCTGTAAAAGACAATATAAAAAAACATATATTGTATAAAATATGAAGTCTATCGGATAATTAATTGCCAAGATATTTGTAATCCTATTTTCCAAATTCTTCAATTTTTCATGACGCTGTATTTCATTCAAATTTCAATTCAAATATATTTTTAAATTAGAAATAAGGCATTTCATTTGACGCAGTAAACTGTTAATTAATAGGTTTATCATTTTTGGAGTTATAAAGATATTTCTTTTACTACTTGATTACTCCGTCGACCAAAAACCTATCGCCAAATTGTAAGATTAAATGCCAGTAATAGCTTATCGTAAATGCCACATTCACTTGACAATAAACACGTTTCATGTGTTTGCAGTTTGCATGTCATCGAGTGATTTTTAATTTGACGTTTTATTTGTAGTTTTATTAATCTTTTACTAATGTATTTGTTCTTTCGTTATTTAAAGTAAAATTATGCCAATTTATATAATTTACGAGTAGTTTGGCGATTTATATAATTTGTCGAAATGGGTCGACGGGATTACCAAATAGTATCTGCAATTCAGGAATAGAGCATTACTATGTATATTAAAAATATTTAAATATACGTTTAAATTTTATTTTTGAATTGCAATGCATTTTATAAACAGTTTACACATGTTTTATTTTTATATTTTATATTACTCATATCCATGGTGAGTAAGTATTACGGTAGCCCGAACGACTAGTTTTAAAGTGTGATTACACCAATACATACGCATATAGAAACAAATTCTAACCCTCTGAGCGTCTTGCAAATGGGTAAAATTGTTATATTGTTTTCTATGCATTTAGGTTTAAATGCTCAGAATACATGATTCTTTCAATATTATAAAAAACAACAACAACTTAATTACAAATATGAATGCAATCCTTGAAAGTATTGATCATTTTTAAATGTATTGAAAACTCATTAAATCTGTAGAATGATATTATCTTAAATATTGCTCATACTGCAGTGAAACCTGGAGCTTAGTGAATGGAATATTACGTTCCAAACACTTAGAGCAGGCCTGTCCAATCTTTTACTAAGCAGGGGCGCATCTCAGCATCTCGCAACAAAATTATCTAAGGGTACTAGTAACTATACATATATGCAAATTTATTTGGCTATAGAAGACATGAGGCCCCTATGAATCTGAAATACTACCGTGTAAAAATCTCTTCAAAATAAATATAAATCGTTGTAAATTTCGAATTATACGTTTTTCTCCTAGGGGTGATTCAAAACATTTTATATTGGAAGAAGCCAGAAAACTAAATCTCGCTTATTCGTTAAGATAAAAATCGTACATTAAAATAAAATGGTAATTCGAGATATTGTTAGATTTTTTTTGCGGACGCAAAAATATAGATTTATTTTGAAGGTGTAAATTTGATGGTATGAAAAGTTAAACCAAAACAGGCATGATATAGTGATCAATCTATGAGAGGTTCTAAAGAAAGCCTGGAAAAGAATGGAAATAATTTCGCATGATTTTATAGATAAAAAGACAATCACCCAAAATTTCAAAATTCTGAGATAGGAAATGATAAGCCCATTCCCATCTTTTAAACAGATGATAGGCCAGCGAAACAACACTAATTTTTGATGCGTGAAATACATTTGAAAAAGTTTTTAAAAATATATCAAGCAAATATAAATGATTTTTATTCTTAAAAAATGCTAATAATGCGCAATCTTCAAAAGGGTGCCATGGCGCGCGCGGGCGCTGAGTTGGACAGTCCTGACTTAGAGGGTTAAACATGTTAATGGGCGATTATTCTGTCTAATTGCTAAAAAGATATCAAGATCTTAAAAAACAGTAAAATAATTTTAATTGTTGACATGTTTTAATTCTTCACCGAGTTATTTTTAAGCCCCCCCCCCCCCCAACAAAAAAAAACTTCTAAAATTGCATGGTTTATGGTGCATTGAGCTGAAACGCCATCATTAAGTTTTCATGTGATATGTTACATTTATATGTTATATATTTACCTATTAATACGTATTTAATGGGAGTCGATACACTTCATTTTACAAAAAAATATGAAATTATAAATTTTCTAAATTTTTTATTAGAAAAAATTTAGACATCCATAGAGTATTAGCACAACATGTTGCACAAATCTGGTAGTTAAAAATGATGAAAAAGGCTTTTTAAGATATCCATTCCTCTTTAAATTATCGGAGTTCCAATTTTTAAATTCATAACCTCAATTTTTTTTTCAGTAAACCAACGTGATTCAAATAGTAAAATTCTGACATACACATGTTAAACATACATATGTATACTTCTCAAATGATTTATTTCGTATAGATGATTTTTAATGTATATTAAAAAATATTACGAATAACTGTCGGTAATATCAGTTGTTTATCTCTTTAAAATAAATTGTTAATTAAATTGTAATTTCTTTACTGTGTTTTTATATACGTACGTCATGATATTTTTCATATTTTATCTTAAACTAGCCAGCTTTTTGAAAATTTCATCCTTACAGTTATTGAACGGGCTTGTGAGAAAAGTATGAAAAATAAAATACTTCAACAAATCCAAGCTTGCAAAGCGTAATTGTGTTTTTTCTTGAATTAATAATTTCCGTTGTAAAAACCATTTCATAATGTTTCAAAATTATATTAAAATATATACAAATAAAAAAATAGGTGTGTTTGTAGAAAGGTGCAACGATGTAATGAAATCAATCATTTTTTTAAAACTTAATCAAAATCTCCTTAAAATTTTCCTTAAAGTTCGCCTAGCATAATTAGGTTATCCACTTTCCAATCTCCGACGTTCTTGAAATAACTGGGATTCTCTAATCAGATTTGCAACTACATGGCGCACTTTACCGAATTGAGCTTGACGAAATTTTTTAAAAACAGTTAAGTTTTTAACTGTCACTATTACAGAAATTTCATTAAAAACTTCAAAAAATTAAAATGTCGGAAACTAATGTAAACTTTGTAATTTAGAGAGTCATTATTACATCGTTGGATACAAATAATTATTGTTCTTTTCAATCCGTAATTAATTCTGTTCTTGAAAAAGTAGATGACACAATCAAATTTTATTATAATACACTGTTAAAAATTTTGTTCTAGTTAGAACCAAATTATAGTGCTCAGTAGCTGCCACCATCAGATGATGAATACCAACATGTAGAGCTTCGGTTGAATCATACTTATTGTAATCTTATTTTAACTGTTGGAATAGGTTCAATGGAGCTCTGGAGATTTCACCATCTGATGATAACAGCAATTGAGCACCAAAATATGGTTCAAACTAGAATAAGATTTTTAACAGTGTAGAGGTTTTAATGATGAGACGTCCTATATGTTCTTGTAGTTTAGAAATCATAATTCAATTAAAACATTAATATAGAAAACAATGCTTTAATGCTAAAAATATTACATATGTACAAAGAAACCATATTTCTTAACATTTGAAAGAATATCCTTCATATTGTTCATTTACAACCACATTAGCAGACAGTTGTCCACTTTCATCTGGCTTTCATCTGGCTCTGGTTTAATATTGGGACAAACGAAGCTCTATATTCCATAGGTGTAGATGCAGCTGCAGCTGTGTCTCATCGCCCTTTTCCCGCCTGAAGGCGTCCCCTTCATTGTGGTCGAAGTCGTAGTTGTCTTGGTTCTAGGGGGAAAAGATATTATAAATAAATAAAATAAATATTAATAATTGAAATTCATTGTATAAACCTATAATTCCACAGAAATCAACTTGATATTAAACTTTAAAGAGTAAATTGTCCGTATACGGAATCCCTAAGCAGAATTCATAGTTTTGAAAATTAACCCCTTGTAGACGAGCGACACGTATACGAGCCGCAAAAGGACTTAAGAATCCTTGTATATACCCACCAGTAAAATTTTATTGTAAAATTTGCCTTATTTAATCGGAGCATTTTCTTGATTTAATAAGACACAAATTTCTGTTTTCAAAAACCGGTGACAAAACATTAAATAGGGCCAAAAATGTTCAAAAAAGCACTGCCCGGTACATAGCATCCACATCCAACCAAAGCTGATTAGTAACTATAGGCAGAATTAATTGTCTTTCTTATAAAGATGAGATGTCTTCTCAAATTGAAATAAGGTAAAGAAAACTTGCTACTTGCGGAACAAGAATATCGAGTAAATTTCTTAAAATGTTTAATAATATCAAAAATATAACTACATTACTGTAAACATGTTGCAAGTAAAACTTTAAAATCTTTTAGATGATTTTACTCAAAGACTGTGTAAATATATTGAAAATGTTCTCACAACAGCAAGTGAAGCAAAATTGATAAGTTTAGAACTCCTGTGAAAATGGGGTTGTGACAGCTCTATACAACAAATATTTAAACAAAAGTCTGAAAATTTAGTTGGCATTTTTCAAAACTCTTTAGCTTCTTTGAGATTAATAAGCAAATAAATGGACTTCAAAAGTATGATGTGGCAGAACCCTTTACCTTCATATCCACGTTTTTGCTTTCTTATACGAATGAGATTTACTTATGAAAATAATGACAGGGCCATTTTCACCATTCGCTTACATTTCAGAATTTTTTTTTTTCAAACTTAATAATTTCTTTTAAAAATGGAGGCAGGTGTTAAAGTATATGTTTAAGGTACATAAAAAAAAACTGGTTGTGTACTTTGCCCTGTAATGTAATATGCCTTATAATGTAATATATATGCTTTTTAAAGTTGGTTTGTAAGTCAAATTGTCAAGTCCGTTACAATACAAAATTACTGAAAATACTCAGCTGTAAATTTATTAAATTTCCTAAAATCAACTTACTTTAAAGTGATTTCTGTCCTTGAATTTCAAAACATGATATTTATGAATCATGCTTAAATTAAATTGAAATGAGAGACAGTTTTAGCCACATGATTTTGATCACATAGAAATTATACAAGAACTTTATCTAATAATTACAGTATATATTCATGTAAATTATTAGATTTTAAGGAAATTGCATATTTGTTTTTTAGTTGAATAAAAAATAAAAGTAGAATGGTAAAAAAAAAAATGATAATCATTAAAAAACCGTATGGTAACTGACTTGACATTTGGTAACGGACTTGACACTATGATGAAAGTGGCCGCGGACATAATCCAAGCTGAAGTAAAATACATTGAAGAGCAAACAGGAAATTTAATAAACACAAATATATTCGCAGCTTATGATTTATTACAAGTTCAATTCAGACTAGTGTCGATGCTAAAGTTTGCAATGCTATTACTAGCAATTAATTCATCGATGAGATGCTAAATTTGCAAACAATCATCAAAAAGATTTTAATAAGTTAAAAATAATTAAAGACATTGATCCCGATTCTTTGAAATTCGGTCGTTTAATATTCCATGTTAGAATTGGATTTTTCGAGTCAATTTTACATCTTGCTTATAATAAAAAAGCTTCCAATGAAAAAACAGTATGCAAGAAGTAATAATGAGAAAGATTGTCAATAAAAGAAAAAAAAAACTCATGCAAGACAAGTATTAAATTGAGATGCGATACTGGTACACACTGCAAAATCTGGTTCGGGAAACACCTCAAGAAAGTTTTTTTTCAGATCGAGAAACATCAACTTAAATTACAGGAATTGAGACAAAATTAATGCACTATCTGAAAGCTAATCTAGAAGTGTTATCCAATGGTTATAAAAATGATTCTAAAATATCTGAAGAATTCGCGAAACATATCTCTAAACTTTATTTAAATGTTTGCGGTTGGCACCCAATATCACCCTCATTACACAAAATTTTGAATCTTGGAGCTACTATTAAGGAGCTTGTAATGCACTCAACCAGGCAACTGCACTCAACCCGCATCAAAATGCATTTTCGTTCACACAGTGATAACTTTTCTAAAAAAGCCTTACTCATAGATTCCAACGAAAATGTGCTTAATGGCTTACTTTTTTGTTTCGATCCTTACTTAAGTTGTAGTATGCGAAAAAAACCCAAAAATCATAAAAAAATCTCTGCGGAGGTATTAGGAATGATGGTCAATAGGACACTAATTTGTTACACATATTTGCGTAAATTGTTCGAAAAATGTTTTTAGCATAATAATGTAATTTAATGTTTTCTTAAAGCATTGTATCTGCTATAGAACGCGCAAGATATTTTAAATAATTTTGGCCAGGTTTTTCAGCAAAGTATCACATTGTGTCTAGTTGTGGCAAAAATAAAAATAAGTGCAACAAGTAAGAAAAATCATGCCTAAAGTATAAATTATGAAGCACTTTCCAACACTTCCTGAAAGCATTATCAAAACTTCGTTATCCAGGGAAATAAGGTGTTACTGTCCATACTGACCATAGCCAAATATGGATTCCAATACTTTTGAACAGCCCTGTATTTGATATGTCGGTTGATATATATATATATATATATATATATATATATATATATATATATATATAATGAGTAAATTTAGTCTTGCAAGAAAAAGCTTATCTAGTTGAAAATTTCAGCAATTCATACTAATAGATGGAAACAGTTTTGTTCAGACCTGTAGTTTATATAGTACCTTTATTACATGAAATTATTTTACTAAAATTTAGTTCATACAAAAATACTCTTTAAACTGTTTAAATTACATTTCCACATTTAAGTAAATTACGCTTATATTCAGTAACCTTTCCGAGCTCTTTTGTGTAATCCTGTATATATAAATTGTGTAACTATTAGCATTTATACACACCATATAATGTACATATATTTAGTGAAACTTAAAAGCGCATATCATAATTGAAAATGCATTTTATCCATCCAACAGCCAACATCTATAATATACATTATTTCGGATGGAATACACTGTTTGAAATATTTTGTGTGTCCCTGTAAATACAATGCATTTCATATTATGCGTGAGATAACTCATATTAAGCCTCAGCAACGTATATTAATTTGATGTATATTAATCTGTTTCTCGAAAACTAAGGAGCGTTGTATAAAGGCCGTTGAGCCTGAGACTAAGAAGCCTCTATCCTGCAACATACATAAAAATAATCAAAATCTGCTATTATCAAAGTTGACCGTCTCCTTCTAAATAAAAAAATTAAAAAGAGCTATCTTTAATTTACCGATGTTAAAATTATGTTGAGATTTTGATTCGATAGAAAAAATTTGATTGCACACATTTAATAAATAATATGGTAAATGGCTTATTCCAACGCCGCATTGCCGCAAAGATTTTCTCTATTTGGTGCTTTATGCGTGTAACTTTGCATTTTTACCGGCATATAATGCCAGTACACACATATTGATAAACTGGCAATAGATAAAAATGTATCGCATAGTCACTCCTGTCTTTTACTGTTGCTTTGGTGTTGAGTCAGTACTTTCATAAATTAAACAATGAACATGGCGTGTTGCGATTGAGCTTGTAAAGCTATATCAAACCGTTCAACATCGCGAATAAAAAACGCCGATGTATTGGCACGTACATACATATAAAAGAGCAGAAGTTGAGCACTCGCAATTTGACAAGTCTGATTGTTCTTTTACTCGCCAAATGGAGCTTTTACTTGTTATTTGGCGCGATGGCGAGAGACAGCGAGAACCCTGGACATCATATCTTGGAGTTAAAGGACTCGCTAGTAAACAGAAGGTTCTTAGTTCAAACCCCGATGCTGGAAGTTGAAATTTGTATATTAAGATGGATTTAATTCAAAGAAATATCGTATTTCTTAGTAATTTAAGAGTTTGTATTATTTATTATTATTTACACTAGTTTTACTTTATATTCAATTACATATCATGATTTTACGACCATTTTTCAACTTTATAAATGTTTAATTTATTTTAAAAAAATTATAAAAGAATAAATTATTCTGGATTTTAAATTATGATATAAGAAATTTTAAGAAATATATCATTAAAATACATTTTAGTTTTTTAAATAAATTACTTTGATAGTAACTTTATTTTTTTATTTTAATTGGCGTAACATGTCCCTTAAGGGATTTTGCGTCATAACATCTCATACAACCAACCAACCTTTTTATTTTAAACAGTTTTTAACTTTATACTTTTTTGATTATCTTTCTCAAATAGCTCTAATAATTGAAAAAGGAATTTGAAACCTTTTAATTATTAACGAAAAAAGAAAAATTCTTTAAAATGTGATTTTGGAGCAATTGTAGGTATTATTTCAAAATGAAATAATTTTGAAATTTTTTGGTGTTGTCATCTATTGTGAAAACAAATAGAGTATATTAAACATATAGAGTATGTTTAGTTAAATATAAGGGGCTAAAATTTATGTAAGGAATTAGTAATTATAAATAAATTAGCAATTTTGATTTATTAATTTAAAGATAAATTGATTTAAAACAGATATTAAACAAAGCCCTTTTGCGATATGCGATCCCACTTATGCACTTGTTGACCTATGTAATTTCAAAAATATGTAACAGGGTTCAGCAAAGCAGTTATTTTTTCACATGACACTTATTATTAAAGAAAAAAATATAAAAACCTTGAGAAATATTTATGCTTCAGTGCAAAAGCAATCTATCTATAAACATATAAAAAATACTTTGTCCTGAATACTATTAATCAACGCACAGCCTAAACTACTGGACTTAAAATCATGCAAATTGGAGAGAATATACTTCTTATGATGTAAGCGTGTAATAAGAAAGGATTTTTGAAAATACCTCCCTTAAGGGGGTTAAATCAGGAATCGAAAATTGTAGAACATCTTGCTATAACTCAGCAGCCGTTATAGGTAGGAGCATAAAATTCCGGAATATAAATCTACTAGAAAAATAATTAAACACCTATTTCAGCAATTTCACAAATCCCCCCTCCCCAAAGGGTGTTTAAAGGGGAGGGGGGTCGAAAATTTTCGAACATTTGGCACATTTCAGTTGCCATTTTAAGTAGGAGCGTGGAATTGCAGAAAATAAATCTACTAAAAAAATTATTAAACACATTTTTCAGTGATTTTAAAATTTCCACTCCTGAGAGCGGCTAAAATGGGGGTCAATTTTTCATACATTTTTAGACCCGTCATGTGATACATCATCAGAAAGCCTTCGGATCACTCTCTCAGATTATGAACCTTTCCTACCTCCTTTCTGCCCTTCCCCTCCTCAGGTGGGAACAATTTTCGAACATTTTCAAAATCGCAGTGTTTTTATTCTTTTAAACCGAATTTTTTTTTTACGGAGCCCTACTTTACTTCCTACTGTACTTCACTTTTAAATAGAGGCATGAATTTAAGAACTATTAATCCACTAATAAATGCTTAAACATGTATTTTATCTATTTTAGAAATTTGGAAATAAGAGGGTTTAATGGGGTGATCGTACTTTTAGGGCATTTCGTTATATATCTGAACCAGTTTTAGGTAGAAGCGTGAAATTCAAGATAGCAAATCTACTAAAAAAGGCTTAAACATAGTGATTTTAGAGCTATTTTGTCTATTATGTCGTCAACATAGATTTTGAACCAGATAGTACAAGATTATAAGAATAACGCAACAATTATGACTATTTGATTATTATTATTATTATTATTATTATTATTATTATTATTATTATTATTATTATTATTATTATTTTAATATTTACTAGATGCATTTCGTTTGATTCGCGATTCTTTTAAAGAAACCGACCAGCGTAGCGGGCGAAGGCTGATAGTATTATTTATAAAATTCGTATCAAATATTAATATCTGTAATCGGTACTACTTGGTTATCCCGTTGACCAAAAATTATCGCCAAATTATAAGATTAACTGCCAATAATGGATGATTGTGAATGTCTCATTCAATGACATTAAACACGATACAAATTCGCAATGCATTGTATAAATAGTTTTCACATGTTTTATTTTCATATACATATCCATGATGGGTAAGTATTACGGTGGCCCCCAACGACTAGTTTTTTTGTTAAATTTAATTTCTTTTTTTTTTTTTTCACTCCAAAATTGGTTGAAAGTAATTTACTTCGAAGTTATTGAGAAATATTTTGATGAATTTTTAATTTCTGTTTTTTTTTCACAAATTTTGAGAAAATTTCATATGTTTAACTTTCACTTAATAATAATAATAATAATAATAATAATATGTTATGGAGTCACAACATGACAATTATTTTCAATTTTACACTAATTTCTGATATGAGACTAACTTCTTAATTAAAATAATATAAAAATGTTGGAAAATGTTTCAGTTTCAAATTCATATATTATGTTTCAGTACAGAGAGAGTATCATTTACAAAATCGATATAAAACAATAATAACAGCCTGGAGATATAAGAGAATTACAAAAATTAAGATTTTTTTTGTTAACTTTAATCCTTTGAAACTAAATTATTTTGAGGTTATTATTGACAAATATTATGTGTCTGTATTTTTTCACACTTTGCGTAATATTGATATGTTGTCCTTGAATTAAAAAAAAAATATATATGTAATAGATTCCAAAGAACAATTATTTTGTATGTTAAGGCTATTCTCAACTGCACCACTCAACAAACGCAAAATGTTTAGACACATTTACAAATTCATTTTTTAAGGAAAAGATACAAAATTGGATGGCCTTATTATGGAAGCGGTTTCGAATCGAATACAGCTTTCTATTTTATGATAATTAAATTATCTATCGAGTTACAAAAGATTTCGATCCCGCGATCAAACGTTTTTCTACCGTTGTAAGATTGGTTTTTCTGCTTTCGTCTCGAAATGCGGTTCAAAATGCCAAATTTCAGGGCTTGTTCTAAAATATTTATTATGTTTGAAAAAAAAAATGAAAAGATGACTGCGATACATAGTTTCTGAACAACAACACCTGTTAGATTCGTGCATTTCGAATAAAAATAAAATAAAATAAAATAAAATAAAACAAAATAAAATTTGTGCTTTAAAGTTGCCCTTTTTGATTTAAATCAAAACCCCTTTAACAACACATCTTAAACAAATTCCTGATATAATACTTATTTCTTAATCTTTTCCGGTGCGGAGCAAATCTGTTTGAAATAATTAACTTACAACAGAATTAATAAACGAATATATTACAAAATATGAACTTGTTTATTCTCAGGTATGTTATAAAAAGATAATTTTCGCCAGTATAATTTAAATTAGGTGTCCTTTTTTATAGGGACAACGCCCCGGAAAGAGTTAAAATCATATAAAAATATTAAAAACTCTTTTATATTTCAGTAGAGCGAGAATAATCTTTATAAAATCAGCAAAATTCGCATGTTTTAATACTTACGTCGTTTCTATAGTGTTCAGTGATAGACGAAGTTTCGTCATCGCCAAGCCGTGTCGATGCCATAAATGGCACATCGAGCTGGAGTTGGGCATAACTGGAACCGAACAAAGTGAACAGGACGAAAAGCTAGAATTAAATAAGTTGTGAACAACTTCGACAACACAAGCTAAATGTTCCAACTTAAAATTAACTTGAAAAGTGTCTGGTTGACGACCACACTTCTGAATATTTGCTGGTGGTTATATTTAAACGAAAATGAAAATTGGGCGGGGAATTTGGTCACGTTGGTTCCAATGCAAACGAAATAAAAGAGAAACTATTATTCTTTGCGTAGTAAGATTTCTTATATTAAATTTGTCAGAACTATATAATTAATAGTTTTTCTTCGAGATTATGACGCAAGATAATTTTTTTGCCATTGGAAAAATATTAGTACATCAAGATTTGAGTCGTCGCAAAACCTCTAGCAAGGGCAAAGGGATTTTTGCTTTATAAACAAAATATCTATTACGCAAAATAGCTATAATTGCGTAAGCAACTAATATAAATGAGTATTATGTAAATTAACAGGTGATATTCAATGCCAAGTAAAAATGATTTTATCAGAGAAGTGAAAGATATTCTTAATTTTCAAGGTTATCATTGTGGATCGAACTTAAAAGACCGTTCTAGAGATGCATCAAGAAAAAAAAAATTGAACTTCATTTTTTATCGTAATGATAACATTGCGTTTAGTTCCTCATTTTATCATGTAAAGAGTATAAATTGTTTGTATAACATATGCGGGATGACACTGTAATATCATCAAGATGAACAATTTTTGTATAGATAACCAGCCTCTTAATCCACTTATTCAGTCAAAAATATAGGACCCTTTAGATCGAACCTAGATTTTCGTTGATAATTTTAACAATAACGGAGATTGGAAATATCACTATTATCAATAGAATAACTTTGAAATATGATGATATACGAGAAGTATTGGAAGTACTCTTTGTAATTGAATTGGTGTCACTGTACGTTGTTATTACTGTACTAAGTTAGATAGCCTCACAATAGAACGGAATACTAATTGACCGGTGCACTTTCTGCCACGACTGCATCACATTTTGAATTAATGAAGATTTCTCTTTTCTTAATATTAACGGCATTTGCCCCCAAGCTTTCCGGCATGCTTTTAATTATTTTTCTGTTGTTTTTACATCTTTTTCATATTTTTATGAGCAATCCTTAAGAAATTTCACGGTTCTCTTTCATGTTACAGAACTTATATAATTTCGCGATTATTTTTAATGTATAATAAATCTAAATCAAATGTTTTTTTATTTTATTTTAAGTGTGAAAATTGTAGCATCTTCGACCTATTAAAAAGAGAATCGAAATTGAAAATATCTGCCCCTATCTATTAAAAAAATATGGAAAACCACGATTTCTTCTTAAAGAATAAAATAACTCTATAGAAGAAAATTGTGCTTTTCTATAATTTTTCCTCTAAATTTGTATGGTATTGTATTCATGGGCAGACCGCTTAACAGTATAGGAAGTTAGAGCTTAGCTTCAGTGTTGAATTCAGACATTTTTTCGGGCGGAATTTCTGTGGCTCCGGGGGGGGGGGGAGGGGAATTGACTTTTGGCCATTAACTGCATAAAATCTCAAATATTCTGGGAATAGAGATTTCAATGCTACGGTGGAGGGGGAAGAAATGTCCCACACGGGTCACCCCCTGAATCCAACGCTATTCAGCTCTATTGTTTAGTTCAGAGGTGTATGTATAATCAGTTTATTCTGATTTATGAAACATCTATTTTACTGTTGTTTGTATGCGGATGGTGCTCATTTTCAGCATAATATCATTCTCATAATATCATTACGTTTCATGCTAAAAAAAAAAAAAAAAAAAAAAAAAAAAAAATTCTGTGTAAAATTTTGTTTCAAGGCCGACTTAGCCAAAGATATACTAATACTGAATGTTTTCCCCTAAAAAAGTGGTAGATTAAGGGCCTGGTTCCTTATAATACATTTCCTAATCTTAAGAATCTATTTTAGTCAAATGAAAAGACTCGTTCGCTAATGCTAACCCTATGGAAGAAATTTATAAAGATATCACAGTTGCATTTCAATATTTTAAAATGATTTTTTTTCACTGGACAACTGCGATCAGTCGAATCTCATTTTTTATTTTTTCGATTTCATTTACAGATATTTTTAAAAGGGACATTTTCATTTTCGGAACCGGTCTGGAAAGGGAAAGCATCCCCATAAAAAATATCTGCAATGAAAATCGAAAAAGTAAAAAACGACTTGTATGCAGATCAATCTCAGCTATTAAAAAAAATAAAATAAATAAAAATATTGAAATACAACTGAGGTATTTGTATAAATTTCGTCCATAGGATTAGCATTAGCGAATGGTTCTTTTAATTTGAATGAAGTAGCCTTTTAATGAATTCTGTCATTCGTCTAATTCAGAAATCGAATCAGATGGGGCCAGTATGGGCTAAGGCCTCTTAATAGCTTCATGAGCCCTTCTAGCATGTATAATATTTCAATATTAACAACATTAGTACAACATTTAAATTGCAAAGTGTTAATTATAAAAGCTCCTGAATACCGTCAAAATATAGGAACATATTAAAAATGTGCGACAAAACTAAGAAAAATTGTTATTTACTGTAGTGTTTTGTTATCACGTATGACAAATCTTAAATCAGGATGTTAAGAACTATAATATTTTATATCTCTCAAAAGCTTTTTAGAAAATTAGGCAAAAACTAACCAGAATTTTCAACAGGTACTAAAAGATTTTTGAATGTGTTTTTTGCTTTAATTTATGTATTTTTTTTACAATATGGTCATCTTTATATAATGTTTTAATACTAGTTCACTTTTATCCGAAATGTTTTGCATCGTTTCCTAAAAAATTATTAATAACACTTTTTACTCAATAGCTTTCGGAAATTTGAGAAATTTTATTTCGACAGAATCATCAGTAAACAAGCTGGAAATTGCACGTGAACGTAGCAAATGAAGTGCGTTCGTACGATAACGAAGTTTTAAAAATATTCAGATCTTGCTGATATAGTAGAGCGTACTCCGGATACAGTATAATAGTCGAAATCTTAACGTTTCTGTAAATATGCAGGAAGTAATTTTTATTACACCTCAGCAACGTATATCTTATTCATAAAATGTGAAATAGTTGAATATAATGAAAACAGGTACCAAACCATGTTTCCCCGTATAGCATTATATAGTGGAATACTTTTGTGTGGCCCTGTAATTTAATAATAAAAATTCTTTGCATGACAGATTGTACAGAAGGCATATTTTAGTATATATTTCATAGGTTCATGCCAATTCTATTATGTTCGAATGAGTGTAACATTATTAAAATGCATTTGAAACTTTTTCCCCATTGACCGTAATGTAACGGAATCCTTTTGATTGTCCCTGTAATTGATCTATGCATCCGATTTTCATAACATTTGAAATGACTCGACAAAATTACGCAATAATTATATGTTTTAAATTTCAAACGATTAAAATGCATTTAAAACTTTTTTCCCCATTGACCGTGATGTAACGGAATCCTTTTGAATGTCCCTGTAATTGATCTATCCATCCGATTTTCATAAAATTTGAAATGACTCGACAAAATTATGTTATAATTATGTACTTTAAATTTCAAACGATTCGGTTGGGTAGTTTTTGCGTTGTTATATGCGGACAGACGGACAGACGGACGGACAGACAGACGGACAGACGGACGGACAGACGGACAGACGGACAGACAGACAGACGGACAGACGGACGGACTGAGCGACAACAATAGGTGCTACGTATTTACATAATTACGAACGCACTTAAAAAGGGACACTTGTCCTTTACATCTGTGAAAAATTAATTGTCATAACCGAATATTCAATTGTCATTGTCAGATTGGAAGAAAAAAAAAGAAGGGATGTTGATTAGACCTCTCAAAATAATTTCAAAAACTTCTTTGATTTCTCTAGTTATTTGCAATCCTGCTCTTATTATCTTAAAAAATTGCATGGACATTCTATGTATGACAAGTTTTCGTATAATAAAGAAAACTTTAATGTATATCCTAACAAAACTAACGAATTTTTTAAATCTTTATAAAGCTTTTATAACTTCTCAGATAAAAACTACAAATTTTCCAAATGTCTATAAAAAAAAAGTTTCATTCCAGTCACTGATGAATCGAAGGAAATTCTGTTGCTTTAAAATTCCTTTCCTAAATTCTGAGGCAAACTTTTACCTTCATATAATTAAATATGAACTCAGGGGCAGAATCAGTAGGAATGAATGAAACAGTAAGAAATGAACACTGTAGAGGCTCTGTTGTTTACATTACGAACTTATATAATTTTGTTCAAACAGAAATTATTACAACATCTTCAGCAAAATCAGGTGAAATAATCTCAATTTGACATAACTGGTGCACCCCTAATCTGTTGCTGCCTGATTGTCGCTTTCCAAATTTTTATTTGTTGCATTTATTTTATTCGGAAAACGAGGGCGTAAGGTTAAACCTAGATTAAAAATCTTTTCCCCAATAACTTTGTATTAAATAATTATTATTTCATGTAAGAATTTTTAGATCAGATCAATCATTATCGAATGATAAATCATTTTTATCAGCTAGAAAAGTTTTTGATTCTGTCGGAGGAAGAGTACATAAACAGTAAATTCACTGAAAAATCAGTTATTTTTTCTAAAAATATGTGCGATATAATACAAAACAATAAGCAAATAATAAAAATCACCACAAATGTTCACTCTAATTATGAATTACAGGTGTTTAAGGCAAAGAGTTTTTTAAAAGATAAGAAATGTAATAATTATGATAATATGCAATTTTTAGATTCAACATTTATAATTCTACACTGTAAAAATTAAACGAGCTACTAAATTTTTGTTAAGTAAAAACTTTGATTTATCGCGAAATTAATAAACCTGTTTTTAAAACTTTGATTTTATATTTAATGCTTTTATTTTGGGGATAATAAGTTACATAAATTTCTCCCTTTATAATCAATACTATTGTTACCAACATATTAATAAAATATAATCTGCATGACCATTAATAATGAAATAACATTAGTCTAATTTACATATGTAAATCGAAAGGAAAAACTTATATCACAATTATGAACAAATTACTGAACTGATATGCACGCTTAATAAAACTGACTTGACTTCCAGGACTTGATAAAAATATAATTTTCACATCTGACGTCTCCAATGTATTGTTTTTTAGGGTTAATTTAAACCCAACGACTCAGTCATCATCCCCCTATGCAATCAAAAGATATGAAAATGACAAATGTTTCTTTAGTTATACATGTGAAAAAGTACAATAATTTCTCATACATCTTCAAAAAATGCGAGAATTTTTCACTCATCCTTTTTCGTTTGAACGAGCTTTTTGAAACAATTAAACACTATGTTTTAATTTACATAATGATAATAGAAGGAATTAAAATTCTTTGAAAATATATATTTTTTTAAATCATAAAGTTTTCTATCACTGATTTTCAATTTTCACCTGTTCTTCGTCTACAAATAATTATTGCTATTTCATGTTTTCTGTGATCATAATATAATTTAATGCTTTTGAATTTTTGATTGCATTTACTCTGTTCAATCCAAAGAAGGAAAATCGTTTCAGATCTGTCAGAGTTGGACATTTATAGAAATGCAGGGTGTAATCCTGCTAAGATTTAAAGAAGTTCGATGAGGAGGTAGGGTACACCGAGACGACTCGAAATAACATAGGAATGCAAGGTCGGGAACGTCTTCTTGACACAGTAAGGTGATTTACTGTGTTTCTAGTGGACTACTTTTTTAAAATTCAGATTTCTTGATCGTCCCCACTTTTCTGAAATGGTAAAATTACCCTTCTTTTCGCCTTTATTAATATGTCATTGAATAAGGCTAATTTTACGATTTCAAAAATCTTTCTAGATTGGTTCCACTATTTTTAAATAACAAGATTTCCCTTTTTTAATGACATATTAATTAGTAAGTTGAAAGCAAAGGGAATTTTACCATTTCAAAAAAATGGTGCAATCATGAAATCGGAATTTAAAAAAGGTAGCCCATTTGTAACACTGCCAATGCACTTACTGGGTCAAGAAGGTGTTCCGACCCAAAATTCCAAGTCGACTAAGTGTACCCTACCTCCCCTTGAAGTTTTGTGACATCTTAGCTGGGATACCCTGTATAACGAAACATAGAGTGAATTTTTGTTTAGACCACCAGAACCACACATTCACCAAGCTGAGATGCCCGAAGTTTAAGAACTAACAAACGGAAAAGAATCACTCAAACATTATTCCGGTACAATAGGCGATTTCTTTAATGATTTTGATGCTCTCATTTCAGTAATGAGGCGATTAAAAAAGTTTTAATTCCTTTTTCATAAAAGCTAAATTTCCCTACTAAACCCTACTGTAAAAGATCGAACAAAAAGTTGGACTTTAAAAGCTTAATTATTGTCTGGCACTGTTGGAAAATATCAATAGCACAATGGCGTTCGCATATATTTTTCAACAAGAAAGGACATTTCAGGTAAATGTCTGCATCTACAAGGTCAAATTCACCGACACACTCCGTTTGATGTTAAATTCGTTTGTAAAAACCCATCAGCGTAGCAGGCGAAGTTAACAAATATTAATATAAGGTGTATTCAAATGAAAGTGATTCGAAGCGTTACATGCCAACAGTTTTCAATGTACTTTCGTGGAACAAACGCGATAGTAAAAATGTATGTACCACATGTGCGCAAGCGCAAGCAGATTAGTGATAACTTCATTCGTAAGGACATGGCATTCAGTTAAAAAAGGCTGCGTCCGAAACGGATCATCGAGTTAAGTTTAAGTTTTAAACATTAAAGTTTTTAACACTAGAAGAGTGTAAGCCGGTGGATATTCATCGCAGAATGCTGACTGTGTACCATGACAGGTCGTCACCTGAGAATAAGAAGGTTCTATCTGTGTCTTTGAAAAAATTGACTTACCGATGAAGAAATGTTCTATTTGTATCTATGAAAACATTTCTGTATTAAAATAATGTCATAATATAATTTTAATACCATATGTAAATTATATATAATATTATTTTGATGCAAAAATGCCTTCATAGATACAAATAGAACCTTTCTATATAGATAAGTCAATTTTTTCAAAAACACAGGTAGAACCTTATTATTCTCAGGTGACGAGGTGTGTATTGAAGCCCACGGTGACGAGGTGGGCGCAGTATTGAACTCAAGGGGTGGCCCGGCTCGGACATCCCCCCGGAGCAATGAAATGTCCCCCCCGGAAGATTTGAGATTTTGGGTTTTCAATGGTCAAGAAGAGCAATTTCCCCCCGGAGCCATAGAAGTCCCTCCCGGAGAAAAGTGTCTGAATTCAACACTGATGGCCGAGAATGTTTAGCGACGGCCGACAGGATAAAACGAATTTGCCGCAGCCCGATCAAGAGCACAAAGTTGTAACAGAGAAGCTGACTATGGACATCAACACTGCGATCAAGGGAAATCGACGTGGAAACATTCGTGACGTTTCAAATGAGTTCAGTGTTTTCATCGGTACTGTTCACATTATTACCCATGATCAACCGACATCGTTCTTCGCGGATGGAGTTCGTAACCTTCCTAAGCAATAAGTTCGGCCTAAATATCATAGGTGATTTTTTGAAACATATTTTGTATGCATTTCACTCATTAAATATTGTATCTATCTATGTATCTGTCTCATCTCTATCCCTACGCATCTCATGGATGCACACCTCGAATCACTTTCATTGGAACATTCCTTATACAATTGCATTAGTGTTACTATAAAAGTAATGAATTACTATCAAAAAGAAAATATCATATTTATCTATCTACATATATAAAATAGTTTGTCCTGGCAGACTCATAATCAACGCACAACCCAAACTACTGAACTTAGAAATATAAAAATTGGAGAGAAAATACTTCTCATAATGTAAGCGTGCACTTAGACGGAAATTTAGAAAATTTCTCCTCTAATGTGGTTAAATTGGGAGTCGAAAATAGTAGATCATCTTTCTATAACTCAGCTGCTGTTTTAGGTAAGAGCATGAAATTCGAGAAAATAAATCTTGATTCGAGAAAAAAAATCTAAAAGAAAAATTAAGTACATATTTCAACGATTTTAGAAATTTCACCGCTAAAGAGGTTAAAAGAGAGTCGAAAGTTTTAGAACATTTGCCACATCTCAGCAACCATTTTAGGTAGGAGCGTGAAATTTCAGAAAATAAATCTACTAAAAAAGTAATTAAACATGTATATCAGTAGTTTTAGATTTCTCCCCTAAGAGGGTTAAAGATGGGATAAAAATTTTAGATCATTTGGCACATCTCAAAAACCGTTTTATGTAGAATCGCGACATTCCAGAAAATAAATTTACTAAAAAATAATTTGTTGAAAGGTATTTTCCGATCTAATAATCCCCGAATCAAGATACTTAACGAACTCTCCCATCTGGTGCGATAAGAACGAAAAACATCATTAAATTAGAATTCACACAAATGATTATCGAAACTTAGTTCCGGGTTTTTCTGTACCATGTGGAAGTTACAGAAAACATATGCAATATTTCCAGTCACCAGAAAGTGTTTCCAGAACTTTATGCATAAACAATATTACTAACTGATAGACGTTTTTTAGTGTGCTTTATTCTTTATGACTTAAAAAAATAACCCATTAAAATTAATTAGCTGATTGCACCATAATGTGAAAGTGTGCTTGCTGTTAATGTTTGTAATGTAATTAAGTATATGTTACTCACTCTTTACTTGACTCTCGCTCAGAGAGCTCATAAGTGTTTGCTGCTCCGTTTAAATATGTTATATTAAATATTCTTTATTTATTTTCTCAAAATCAGTAGTAGTTATTTAGATTGCTTCTTCATGTGTGCAACACTGAAGTATTATGAAAGGGGGCACGCACTATCATCTAATAAACGGGAATAAACAGATATTACTATTAAATAAATATGTCACCATCTTTGATCGTGCTCCACATCCCTGGATTAGCCGGTACACCTGAACTGGAAATCTATAAGAGGTAAGAGAATATTTATTTATTCCTTTTGCTTACCTGAAGTAAATGTTGAGACAGCTAAAGATATAATAAAGATATAATTTAATGATGAGCTTTCGAATTCACGCGAATTAAATGTTAGGAATATTTTCTAACAAATAATGATCATGAGACTGATTTCATGATGTCTCACTTTGCAGTTAAATGAATATAGATATCCAGTCAGATAATAAAATTAGCCAAACAATATTCGGTAGTCCGAAAAAGGAAAAAATATCAAAAAATTTTGAGGAAAAAAAAAAACAATGGCCTTTGCAAAAGATAGTGCAGCAATCGAAAAACTGAATTCCAATAATTATTCCAATTGGAAATTTAAATTGGAAATGATTTTAATTAATTTTCGGTGTCATTACTGACCCAGCTCCAGACCCACTAACCGCAGGTTGGAACAAAAAGGACAAAAAAGCAAGGGCCCTTATTAATTTAAGTATTGAAGATGGGCAAATAATAAATGTCAAACATTTAAACACGGCTAGAGAAACATGGGATATTTAAAAGATATTCATGAAAGATCAAACCTTTCCAGCAAATTACACCTTCTTCGGAAATTGTATAGCACCAAGCGAAACGAAGGAGGGAATTTAATTGTTCATATGACGAAATTACTGGAACTTGTCGATAAGTTGAGGGCAATTGGAGACTCTCATATTTCGTCGCTCTTTTTGTGCTCGTTGCCGCTGTCATATGATACACTAATTATAGCTCTGGAATCGAGAGCAGAAGCAGAATTAACCCCCAGTTTTATTAAAAGTAAACTAGTCGACGAATATACTCGTAGAGTTGAGAATTCCGAAAATTCAGAACATAGCACTAACGCGTACAAAGCTCGCGAGTAATTAGTTAAGACAGATCGCAAGAAAGGTAATAAATTTTGCACGTTTTGCAAAATGAAAAATCACTCATACAGTGAATGATAGTTTCTTAAATGGAAAAATAACAATAATCCCGTACAACATAACTTTTACAAGAATAAAAATCATTCCACTTCTCTGTGTTTTGAAGAAAATGTCTCAATTAAAACCACGAAACCGCAAGATGAAAATCAAAGAAAAAATGAAGATAAAAACGTAGCTTTGTCAATCGATCATCCCGTAAATAAACAAACCTTTATTATGGATTGCGGAAGCTCCAGCCATATTGCCAATTGCAAGGAAATGTTTTAAAAAATGATCAGTATTGCCGAAACAAATGTAACAGTCGCGAACGGAAACAAGTTAATTTCATATGGCTCAGGGGAAATTATAATTTACACCGGAATAAACAACAGGCAAATCACACTTCATGACGTACTCTTTGTGCCTGAAATAGAAACTAACCTCCTATCAGTAAGCAGGGCCACGAAAAATGGATGTCAAGTAAAATTCGAAAAAGATACGTGCGACATTATACATAACGGGGAATTAATTCTACAAGGCAAATTGAAAAACAATTTATATGAAATGCAAATAAACAATTATAATCAAAGGGACGGCAGTTATGTTAACATTACACACAACTGCACAAATACAAAATGCATTGATTTATGGCTTAGGCGGTTAGGCCACAGAAGCTATGAAACAATTAAAACCATTGTTCAAAAACAACTTGTAAACGGAATTACAGTAAATAACTGCAAACACAATACACAATGTGAGGCATGCATAAAATCCAAAATCAACGACTCCCCATTTCCCAAATCGGGTGCACATAGAGCCACGAAAAAATTAGAATTAATACACAGTGATGTATGCGGTCCGATAAATACACCCACCATAGGGAGAAAGCTTTATTTCATTACTTTCATTGACGACTATTCTAGATTTTGTGTAATTTATCTTATGTCGAAAAAGAGTGAAGCATATGAGAAATTAAGGAAATACATCTCGACCGTCAAAAATAAGTTCGGAAAACTTCCAACCGCCATTAGATCAGACAACGGTGGAGAATGTATTAACGATGAATTAGAAGAGTATCTTAAACATAACGGAATCGAACACCAGCTCACCGTACCATATTGTCCAAGCCAAAATGGCGTTGCTGAGAGAAAAAGCAGGACAGTATTAGATATGACTCGAAGTATGTTAAATGAAGCGAACCTTCCACACAAATTGTGGGGAGAAGCAATTTGTACCGCGAATCATTTACAGAATCGCTTACCTTCGAAATCTATTAACACCAGGCCATACCAACTTTGGCTAAATAGAAAACCTAATTTAAAATATTTAAAAGTATTCGGCTGTACCGCTTACGCATATATTCACAAATCTAAACGCGACAAATTGGATGACAGAACAGGAAAAGGCATTTTCGTGGGTTACGACAACCGATCTAAAACTTACAGAATATATACTAGTGATGGAAGAGTCATCTTAGCTAGAACCGTAAATTTTGCGGAAAATAAGATGCGTGATTCAAATGATGGTGAAAGTTCAAATATGAATGAGTTAATGTCAGAAATAAATAAACAAACACCTCAGAGCGACACAAGCGTAATCGAATTCGATATGACACAAAACCAAAATTCTTCGGACACACCATCCGCGTCTCAACTTACACAGCAATTAAGACGATCAGAAAGACATAATAGAGTCGTGCCACCGGACAGGTTTGCTTACGCAGTCCGGCATGATCCAGTATATAAACCTAAAAGTTGGCAAGATATGCTAAGCATCGAGAACCCACAAGAAAAGATGAATTGGATTGACGCAACGCGCGACGAAATGAATTCGCTTATGAAAAATTAAACCTGGTCCTTAGTAAAACCACCACAGGGAGCTAAAATTATTGGTTCCAAATGGACCTATAAGGCTAAATATGATGAATCGTGGAAGGTAAAGAGTTACAAGGCAATATTAGTAGCTCAGGGATTCAAGCAAAAATATGGGATAGATTTTGTTGAAACGTATGCTCCGGTAGTTTCGCACTCTACTTTAAGATGTTTTTTGACTGCCGCAGCAGCCTATCATAACCTTAGCGCAAAGCATATTGACATTAAAACCGCGTTCCTGCACGGGGAACTAGAAGAGGAAGTGTATATGTCACAACCCGAAGGGTATATGAACACGAACGAACCGGAAAAAGTTTGTAAGCTCCGGAAGGCAATATATGGGCTGAAACAAGCAGCTCGGGCCTGGTACACAAAGATTAGCAAATCTCTTAAAGAATTAAGTTTTATGCAAAGCAAGACAGACACCTGCCTGTTTACCCGAGGACAGGGGGAAAACACAGTCTACATAGTTGTCTACGTAGATGATATACTCATAGCAGGAAACAATGCGCAAATAAATGATGTCATAAATAAATTAAAGGAATAGTATACACTTGAAGATTTAGGTGAAATCAATAATTATCTGGGGATAAAAATTAAGAGAACACCGAATGGCTTCAATCTTAACCAAACATCTAAAATATTGGAAATCGTGAAAAATTTTAATCTGGAAGAATCAAAACCTTACGGAACACCTATGGAAACGGGTTTCTTAAAATCAGATAAAGATGAGAATCCCATGCCTAATAACACAAAATATCGTCAGGCGATCGGCGCGTTATTATACATTGCTACGATAACAAGGCCAGACATATTATTGGCCGTAAATGTCTTAAGCAGGAAAAACGAAAACCCGACCGAAAAGGACTGGAAGGGTATCAAACGCTTGATCCGATATTTGTATCACAGCAAAGATCTGAATTTAGTAATAAGCACCGAACATGCACCAATTTTGGAAGTGTACACTGATGCCAACTGGGCCGGTGATACACAAACTCGAAGATCAACATCCGGAAATTTATTTCTTGTAGGAAATATTCCCATTCCGTGGATAACAAAACGTCAAACATGTATTGCACAATCCTCAGCAGAAGCTGAGTATTTAGCAGCAGCGAGTGCCATACAAGAACTAATGTGGATATTAAAACTGTTGGAAGACTTGCATTTAGCCCAAAATCTTCCTATAACGGTCTACGAAGATAATTTATCGTGCATAAAAATGATACAAAGCAGAAAAATACATTAATAAATAGAAACACATCGATTTAAAATATCACTTGATCAAGCAAATGAGAGAAAATGGAACGATAGAAATGTGTTACTGTCCCAGTAAATGGATGCTGGCGGACATCCTAACCAAACCAGAACCCAAACCTCAGTTTCAAGAAAACAGAGAAAGGTTGAAACTACGGAACAATCTTGATTAGGGGCTTAAGGGGGAACATGTTGAAAGATATTTTCCGATCTAATAATCCCCGAATCAAGATACTTAACGAACTCTCCCATCTGGTGCGATAAGAACGAAAAACATCATTAAGTTAGAATTCACACAAATGATTATCGAAACTTAGTTCCGGGTTTTTCTGTACCATGTGGAAGTTACAGAAAACATATTCAATATTTCCAGTCACCAGAAAGTGTTTCCAGAACTTTATGCATAAACAATATTACTAACTGATAGACGTTTTTTAGTGTGCTTTATTCTTTATGACTTTAAAAAATAACCCATTAAAATTAATTAGCTGATTGCACCATAATGTGAAAGTGTGCTTGCTGTTAATGTTTGTACTGCAATTAAGTGTATGTTACTCACTCTTTACTTGACTCTCGCTCAGAGAGCTCATAAGTGTTTGCTGCTCCGTTTAAATATGTTATATTAAATACTCTTTATTTCTTTTCTCAAAATCAGTAGTAGTTATTTAGATTGCTTCTTCATGTGTGCAACACTGAAGTATTATGAAAAGGGGCACGCACTATCATCTAATAAACGAGAATAAACGGATATTACTATTAAATAAAAATGTCACCATCTATTGATCATGCTCCACATCCCTGGATTAGCCGGTACACCTGAACTGGATACCTATAAAAGGTAAGAGAATATTTATTTATTCCTTTTGCTTACCTGAAGTAAATGTTGAGACAGCTAAAGATATAATAAAGATATAATTTAATGATGAGCTTCCGAATTCACGCGAATTAAATGTTAGGAATATTTTTTAACATAATTAAGCATATGTTTCAGCTACTTTAAAATTTCTACCCCTAAGGGAGATTAAGGTGAGGATAGGACTTTTTTTTGAACCCGCTATTTGATATATCATCGGAATGCCGTCAGACCACTATTTCGTATCATAAACCTTGCTTCCATCCAACTCAATTTGGACTAAAGGGATGCATTTTTCGAATTTTTTTTGAAACCTTAGCACTTTTATCATTTTAGATCTGATTTTTTTTACTGATCCTTCCGATAAATATCAATACTAAATTTATGAAAATTTCAAAGAGATGTGTGGAGGGTGTAATGGAGTGGAGGGGAAACAAAATGATTTTTCTAACAAACTACTATATATTCGATGAGTTTACGAGTGGATGAAAGAAATCCAGGCCAGGATTCGAAACAGTCGTCGTATTTGTTTCGTCTTTTCTGAAAACGCCAATGCTCTACCAACTGAGTAGTCTTAGAAGATATGAAAAACTGTTCAACTAACCTTTAACTATACTCTTCATCTTCTCTGATATCTGAATTTGCTCAACCGGCTGCAATTTTTTTTACTTTCTTCTACCTTTACAAGAAGAAAGTATTGGATTCGCTACAATTTTTGACGAATTTACACGTTTTAGGGAGTCAGAGAATCAATAAAACATGTTTTTACAAAATGTCTGTTTGTGAATCTGTGGTTCTGTGACTCTGCCTGTATGTGACATAAATTTTGTGGACACTTTACTCAAGAATTAATGCACGGAATTTAATGAAGATTTATATACAGATAATTCCTGATATAAAATGATGCCCATTAATTTTTGGTGTAAATCGCTCAACTGGTAGCGCTGCTGTGTTGCATTTTGTGAGATTTTCGCAATAGCTCTATCTTCAGAATGAATGCAAGAAATCTTCTCAAACTTCAGATTCAGTTAATCCTTGATATGAATTGACGTTTTTTACGTTATGGTGCAAATCACTCAATAAGTATCAATTCTATTCTGCATTTTTAAATATTTACGTTACAGCTGTTTCAAGAACGAATGCACGGATTTCCATCAAACTTCAAATTCTATTAGTCCTTGACACAAATTGTTGCTGTTTATATTTTGTTGCAAATAGCTCTACAGGTGGCACTATATATTGCATTTGTTACGATTTCTGTTACAGCTCTATCTCAAGAACTAATGCACGGATTTCCATCAAACTTCAGATTTAGTTAATCCTTGACATGGATTGATTTTGTTTGCATTTTGATGTAAATCGCTTATAGATGGCGCTGCTATTTTGATTTTTGTAGGATTTACACGATTTAAATGATAGTCATATCTCAAGAACTAATGCACGGAATTTCATATCTTTAGAACCCTCATGATGGGCATAGATTGCCATTTAATTTTAGCACTGTGATAGCAAATGTTGAAATTTTAATATGTATGAGATAAAAAAAAAGTTCTGGGATTGCTACATCCGACTAGTTTGCTAATTGTTGTCAAAGCTACTTAATATAATCTCAAAGAGAAGTGATTAAGTTTGAAATGATAATTTTTTATTGCAATTTAAAAAGTTTATTTAATACTTGTTCATGGACGATAACGTATATATCAATCAACTAATGTAAGCAAAATAATTTTGGCCCAGTTATAATATTTACATCGAAATGGTGTGTCAGTTACTTGTATTAAAATATTTTTTTTGTCTTTGTTCAAGTAGTTTTTCATAGCGACATAAACGTGCGGAAATGTTAACAGATAAAATCGTTTAATGAATAAAAACTTTTATTTCTATTGGATAATTAAAAATTATAAATTTTTTATAACATTCCACCGTTTCTTATTAATGGTATGAAGCCATAAATATAATTAGACCTTATTAAATCGGCATGCAACAACGTTACTATCTCTTAAATATTTTCTCAAATTCTTTCTTTCATTATTTAAAAGAACGTTAACGAAAAAACTGGTAATTAATTTTTAACACTTTCCAACAAAGTTGAAAAGTGTTTATGCATTCGGTTTGTCTGGCAGTAGTATAGTAATGACAGTTCCAGCCCACCCGGTGCACGGTGCTGACCTCTAAGAGGGGTTGAAGGTCATCCGGTGTTCGAGCTGTAAGAGGGGGGGTGGGGTGAAGGTCATCGGGCGTCACGCAAAGTTAAGATGACGTCATCTTAGAGGATGAGTGTGTTTTAGATAAGAATTTTTTTTTTTTAATTTTAAGCGGGAATTTTAGGGAGTTAGAATTTTTTTCGGCGTACTATAGTACGAAGGTGTTTTTTAATTTTAATGCGGGGACTTATGCGGGGACTAATTAAAAATAATGAGTGAAAAATAATGAAGACCACTTTAATTATTTCGGCGTGCTGTAGTATGATAGGTTATTTTAATGTGGTAATTTTTTCAATTGAATTTTGCTGTTGTTCATTTAAAAAGATAAATGAAAAGTAATAAAAAATAAAAAATGAAGCGACTTTTTTTTTTTTACCGTGTTTTAAATAAGGGGTTAAGCGGATATTTTGGGGACATAGAATGTTTTTTTCTGTACTATTGTACGAGTGGTTTTTAATTTTAATGTGGCGACTTAAAAATTTTCAGTTTGGTGTCATTTAAGAGTTTATTTTTTGATTTTAAGCAAAAATTTTGGGGAGTTTGATATTTTTTTTTCACTGTACTCTTACATGATGAATTAAGCGGGTATTTTGGGGGAAATTATTATTTTAGACTAATCATACGCGAAGAATATATATTTTTTTTTTTTCGGCGGTTGCTATTTTAATGAACAACTAATTAAGAAGGGTTCATTCATGGTGAATTAATGAATTATTCTTTTAGGAGTAATTTTGTAAAGATTGAATTATTTTTTCATTTTTTGGAGTTTTTAGCGGATATTAATGTTTAATAGGGGGACTTTAATTTTTTTGCAATGAAATTGACGTGCGCTCGTCGATCTAACCGTTCGGAGTTTATAGTTTTCTTCAAATCATGTGTGAATATTGGTTTCGAATTTCTTAGAATGACTTCCACTACTTTTTTATCTATCCATTATCATAAATAACACATGCTGGTAATGGGAATTTGGGAATAACAATTTTGAATATTTATTTAATGAGGGAACTTTAAAATTATTTCGAGTGTTATTTTTAGTCAACTAGGTTATACACTTGATATTTTAAAATAGTTAAAAAAATAACTTTAAAATTTGAATGAAAAAATATGTTTCAAAATGCGATTTTACGTGCTAGCATTGAATCGCACTCGTCGCCCTAACGGTTTGGAATATGTGGTTTCCTTTGAACCTTGGTGAAAATTTAATTGAAATGATTATTATTATTATTTTGTGTGTGTGTATGCATGTGGTGTGTGTATGTTGTATGTATGTCTATGTAAATTTTTTGTCGAAAGATGTGATCTTTAGCTGAAAGTGACCTAGGGTCAAAGCTTTCACCCAGGAATCGCCACGGGGAGGCAGATCACATGATTCCCGTATTGCACACATTCACATACATTATTTCGAGTGTCATTTTTAGTGAAACATAATATGCAATTGAATTTGTAGAATAATTAAAAAATAACTTTAAAATTTAAATGAAAGAATGTTTTAAAATGGACTAACATTTAATCGCGCTCGTCGGTTTTTACTATTTGGAGTCTGTCATTTTCCTTTGACCTTGGGAAACTTGCGTCAATGTAGTTAGGATATTTCAGAAAGACCCCCACTTTGGGTACTCTTTTAAAATAATATTTGTAATGAGATGTGTTCGCGCGCGTCGACCTAACTGTTTGGAGTATCAAGATAAAATCAACAAATTAATACAAAATATTTCACACAATAAAAAACGAAAGATAAAATCGCCAACTCAAAATGAAATCTCATGCAATTAGAATAAAAACATTTAAAAAAAAATCGCCAAATTAAAAGATTATTCTTATCTCACAATAAATATTCTGAAAGACCTATTAAAAAATTCTAGATGAGATTAAAGTTTTTATTCAAAATTCAAATAAAACTCCTTAAGTTTTGACATGTCACTAAAAATTTAAAGTAAACATTTTTTCAAAGTATAATTATCAAAGATTAATTTTTCTAATAATTAGCTCGTGTAACGATAGTTCAAAGTGCAATGATTCACCATTTGCTTTTTAAATCTTAGAACATATTATCTGTGATATAACCATCACGTTATGTAAAAAAATTATAAATAAATATTAGTAGTTTAGAAATAATTTTTATTCGAATGGGTTGTTTGATAAATTAATAACATTAGAATTTTTCGGATAAAAAAAAAAAAATAACGATTGAGAAACTAACCATTTCAAAATATTTTCCTGGCATAAATGAATTTAAAAGTATTAAAACCCTTTTCAAAATATTTTTATAAAACCAACTTTCATGCAATTCAAAAAGTTTTTATATGAAAATTGAATATTTTTTTTTCTTAAGAGAAATATTTTACGCGAGTGAAAAAGTGAGAGTCAGTTAATTTATGAATCACTTTAAAATATTACCACGCAATAAATTGTTTTGAAACTATATTCTTAAACATATTAATATTTAAAAGTTAAGTCATTTTATACATTTTATATTCAAATTATACTTACCAACATATGAATTCGCCTTCAATCCGCACTTACTTGAAGAGTAATGTTTGATAAACTCTTATCAACACAGCATGTTGTTGTGAATCACTAGCAAGTTAAGACAGGTATGATATGACTAATCGTTACGTTTTTCCCAAAGAGGTGAAGTCATTCTTATCAAATCCTATTCTGAATGAGAAATATTTCAATTGCAATTAACTTCAGATTTTGTTATTTAATAATTATTTTTTTAATTTGACAATTTTAATTAATGTTTTAGTGAAATTACCTTTAAGATTTTAATTTTTATTTTATTGCTTATACCATTTCAAACATGTACATTCCTATTTGTAAATAGAAAATCATAAAAAACATATTTGAATGACTTTATTATTATTATTGTTAGACATTATATTTGAAAATCATTTAAACTTTTAGCTTTTATTATTATTATTATTTAGATATTAAGAAGTGACGAAGACCTGTAGAATTAATCTCATCTTAAAACTGATTAATATTCGAAGAAAAATTTATTCTGTTATTTTTTAATTTACCAAACATATATCTTAATATTCATTAACACACTTCTTATTTAATGAATAATATATTTTGATATTTCAAAAATTTAACTAACTCTTAAGAATATGACTCGATGCAATTTACTTATTTTATACAAGTTAACTTTACTAATTATCGTTAAAATTATTCATTTACCAATGATTTAAACTTCACATTTTAAAGTTATTTATATAATATACTAACATTTAATTATAATAGGTTTAATTTTATTAAAATTACTGAAGAAAATAAAATTTATACTAAGTAAAAATTTAAAACCATCAATTAAATATATTAAACAACAGCAACAAACTTATAATTAAGATATGAATAAATAAAAAATATTTGAATCACACAATAGTAAAAAGAAATACTTAATCATTCATAAAAATTCTTCCCTTTAACATTCGCATCTATGTTAGTAAAAATATAACACTAAAGCAGGGCCGTGCTTAAGGGGGGGGCGAGCCGGACATTTGTCCAGGGCCGCTAAAATTTGGGGCCGCAAAATAGTTGATGTTGTTTTTACATTTCACCAGTTTTTATGAAGAATCTAGTTGACTTGTCAGGATGAACCCGTGCCCGTGATGAATGACCTTTAAATTGACCTCGAATTTGTAGGATTTTATGTCCTAAGACTCCATTCTATCTAAATTTATATTTTTAAGTGAAAAAAAATATTGAATTGAAAGTGTCTGCTATTTTGCATTTTATTTTCTGCTTAATTTAATTGTTAGAGTCCTTGCATACCGAAAATGAGTGAAACTGCGACAAAACACTCAGATTTTTACCGATTTTGTTAAGGTATCCCATATTTAATTTTGTAAAAAATGCATATCCAACGTTTTATTTTATTAGACTGCGAATTTTAGTTAATTTTAACGCAGGAAATATCGTTTCCGTTAGGCGCGAAGTGACTTGCGTTCGCCAGTGTATTTTAAAAGAATTATCGTAAAAGTCATACACTATACAACTTAGTTGCACTTTAGATTAGAAGATATCATCTGTAAGAATATACTTTTGGTTTCTTGGAAACTCTAATACTGCGCTATAGAAGGGCGAAACATTCAATTTTCTAGATTTTTTCGAAATTTTCACTAATTTAATTTTGTAAAAAATATTTCTACTGACAGAAGTTTTCAAAATTTTTGCAGGTGATTAAATCTGATTATATTGGGATGCTCTAAAAAGATTGTATTAAAACACGGACGCTTAGTTTCTTTAAGTTGAGAAAAGATATCGTCTTTGTAATTACTGGTACATTAGAAAGGGTTAAAATTATGGCTTTTTAAAACAATTACATTATCGATTAGAAGAAGGTTTCAGCTTTTAAGTACATATTTTTGGTTTGTCGATACCTCTAAAACTGCATCCTGGTGAGACATTGCAATAAGAGTAAGAACGTTTTTCACTAAAACAGCCTTTTCATAAATTTATTTATTTATTTATTTTTCAAAAGTGTTATAAATTTTTAAGACTGTTGTAGATTCTTTTTAATTGATTGCAGTATTTGAGACATTTTGAGAAAGAGTACGATCTTTCATAATGTGTCTTGCGTTTTAAAGTTAATTAAACGGTTTGGACGATGTAAGTTAATACATAATTAAAAAATTCCTCGGAAATTTTCTTTTCCCGTTCTTTATTTTCAACCAATGCATACATGTACCATTAGACCATGCGCCGAAGCTTTTCATTTCGCGCAACGACCCATATAAGTTTTAAGTGAAATTGAGCTTGGTTTTTAATTAACAAATTTAATAATTATAAGAGTTTTTAAATTCCGAGCTCAAAAATTTCCGGTGTGTCATGAGACACTTTGGGCTAGCCTTACCAAATATTTCATCCACGTACATGCCTATTTCTGCTAGCCATCGCACACAGACTGACATACACACACTGGGGCAGAGCTAAACTTTGTTTTATTAATGTATACCTGTGCATAGGGAATAGAGAGAACTACTTACTAATCTAAAGAACTTGGAATTTTGTACTGATTAGAAATCTTATTTCCTTCACTTGACAAAGAATAGGCCGAGTGCATCGTTTTTCAAAATTTAAAGTTTTTCGACTCGACAACTGTACATTTTTTACCAACAATTTTCAAGATTTTCCCAGTTTAATTGCCAATTTATCTCTGGTAAATTTGCCGACTGAAGCTTGAATGTGAGGTGTAGGGGATTCACATCTCTTAAGGTTATTGAAACAAAATAAGATGGAGGCAATGGCAACCATTTCTGAAACAAAGATAAAATTACATGACACATGGGATTCCTTCTCCAGTCAATGTTCTGCATTTTGGATTAATATGGGGGAAATCAACTGTACAATTATGTCCTCTATCAGATTATACTCACAACTGCTGTCCTGATATTTTAGGCTCTAAAAACACGCTGATTTGTATTGTTTTAAAATAAAGGGCCTGAATATCAAAGACTGAATTATATCATCACGAGCAGTAGCGATTTTCTCTATTCGGATTTCCATTCCTTTCCTGTTGACTATTTACTGGGAGATTTTTTAGTTCGAGGAGGATTTTTCTGCTGAAGTCAATGATGTCGCGATACCTGGCGGCAGTTTTCACGATTGATTATGTAAGATCTATCATCCATTTGAAAATTAGCTTGTTCAAAATAGCTAAGTGAAAATTATTGTTGTCTATTGAGCTTTTATAATAACTTATAGAAGAAAAGTTTTCTTTTAGACGCTGAGAAATCATTCTAAGAAATTTTTAAACGCAATATTTTAAATATATTGTTTTAAATATGTCGTAATGGTTGCCATTAAATGCGTTTCACACGTAATAAATGATTTGTTTTAATGTTTTCTACCTATTTTAAAGTAAACTTCTAGATATATTTTTAAATAAAAAAAAAAGGTGAAAAATATTATTTGTTCTTTTTTTAAAACTGGCAACAATAAATAACAAGTAAAAAAAATCATACGTTAAGCATAAATTATCAAACACTTTCGAACACTTCCTGAAATCTTTAACAAAATTTCGCTATTTAAAGAAATAATGTTACTGTCCACAGCCAAATAAATATATTCCAATACTTTTGAACAGCCCTTATTTGATAAGTCGGTAATATATTTATTATATAATGAGAAAATTTAATTTAGCAAGAAAATGCCTGGCAGGTTAAAATTTCTCTTTCAGCAATTTATACTAATAGATGGAAACAAACTTGAATACTTTTGTTCAGCTCTATAGTTTATCCAGTACCTTGATGACATGTCAGTATTGAGCTAAAACTTATTTTAAACTAAAACATTCGTAAAACTACTGAAACTACATTTTCAGAAATTATCATTCATAGGCGTCCATGTATTCAATTCTTTGCGTGACAATGTATATCATTTTACCCAATGATATATATACAATGGCCACGTATATCATTGCATATACGTGGCCATGTTACGTGGCCAATAGTTGAAAAAATAACATATTCTTCAACTATTTCTTAGTAATCTGAATGCAGTTTAGCATAAAAATGCATAACCTTTTTAAAAAACATCTTTAAGTAATTTACGCTCATGTTCAGTAACGTTTGCGATCTCTTTGGTATAACCCCGTATATCAACTATAGCATTTATACACTCCGTATAATATGCATAGATTTAGAGAAACTTAAAAGCACATATCATAATTAAAATGCATTTTATCCGTCCATCAGCCTTCATTGGAAACATATACAGTACGTCGGAAAGAATATACTATCTGAAATCTTTTGTATGCCCTGCGAATGCTATGCACTTCGCATTATACATGATTATATCGTATAACTTATGTTAAGTCTCAGCGACGTATATCAATTTTATTATGTATGAAATAATCTAATATATACGTCGCACACAAATCCCCTTTTTACTACTATGTAATAGAATTCTTTTGCGTGGGCTTGTAAATAAATAGCAGCTATTTCTTTACCGCATATTTTAGTGCACGTCGTAAATTCATATAATTTTTAATATATTTGACAGGGTGTAACATCTTTAAAATTGATTTGAAACGATTTTTCCCCATAGGCCATAATGTAACGGTAAACCTTCGACTGTCCCTGTAAATAAACTGATCAAGCTAGAACCTTCATTCGAAATAAGGTTCGTGCTAGGGTAAACGTCAATAAGTTTTCCAGGGCAATCCAAGTTATTTACGAAAGTCAGAGCACGGACAGATGGACAGGCAAACCAAAATCATAAAATTATTTTTAATTTGTGGGAAAGTATTAAATAGGCGACTTTTTCGAAATCATTTTAAATATAACATTTTAAATATATTGTTTTAAATATGCCGTAATGTTCGTCTTTAAAGGTGTTTCGCACGTATTATTTGGAAAAATGTTTTCTTTCTATTTTAATGTCAACATGTAAATGTTTTTAACTAAGACTTCCCTCAAAGGACTACCCTCAAATATTAAATTTAATACATATTTCTAAAATATCTGTTAAATTTAATATTTTATATATTAAATCGGACGAACTCGGAGTAAAATTTTAACATTTCCTATAAAATTAAACATAATTTTTTTAAAAAAATTGAACACTAAGAAAAAAAGAAGAATACACAAAAAAATAAATAAATAAAAAATAAAAAAATAAAAAATAAGTAAAAAATAAAATAAAATATTAATTTGTCTGAGCGATTTTGTTGAGAACATCGATTTAATTTGTGACAAGTAACGACACAGTTTTCTGACATAAGTTCTTACAGATGCAGAAAATCAGCTACTTTAATTCATAAAATTAGTATACAAATTCAAAAAATGAAAATGGGCAAAATAAAAATGTTAGAATGCAAAGTAGTACATATCAATTCATATATTTTTAGTTATTATGATGATTTTTTCAGTAAACCTTGTTCAATGTTAACATATATGAAACATATCTAGGCGCTGTTGATCGTTATTACAATTAAAAGAAATTTTCTGAGATCTTCTCTATATAAAACATTTTCACTGTTCCTTTAGAAAATGGTAAAATTAGCACAAGATTCAAGCATGAAGTCTTTAATCTTTTTCACTCTACTGAGGCCGACATAAACCAAACCTAATATAACCTCTGTTTTATAGTTTTTGAATTAATTTATTACATTTTATTTTTTTGGCCTTTTTACAGTTTAGAAAATAGACATTTCGAATATTGCTTGCTACTGTAACCCTCTGTTGATAGCATCCCGAACTTAAAACATGGCTTATGTTTGTTACGTTTTAACAGGCTCTATCGCCACCAATTTACTTTTGGAATCGGTCTGATACTTGTTGAGATTGCTTACATATCGCCCTTTAAAACGTTTTTAAGATGCTTTTTGCTCATCCCCTCCCTCTGTTAAATTTCGAATTTAGATATAGCCTATGTTGGAGCAAGGACTATCACCATCATTTTGACATCATAATTTTTTTAATTGGCGCGTACTTCCGAAATGGATTAAAAATTGCAATTTGGAACATTTTTCGCGCATTTTCACCGCTTTTAAATTTTGTATTTTTGGAGAAAGCTCTTTGAGATCATTTATATCTTATAAATAAATATCAAGCCAAACTTTATGTTTCTAGGTCCTTCAGAATTATATAAGTTCCATCTTTAGAATTTTTTTTGCCTCCTATGGGGTATTGATGCCAACATAAAATATAGCCAATGTTGGAACAAAGGACTGTCACCATCATCTTGACATTATTATTTTTTTAATCGGTTCGTTACTTCCCAAGACTGTTTAAAAATCTCCATATTGAACGTTTTTAAAATGTTTTTCTGTGCATTTCTAGAACGTTTTTTAAAGAACACTATCATTTTGGTACCTATATTTTTTAAATCGGTTCGATAGTTCCAGACATTAGTCCCTACATATAAACAAACTTTACCTCTTTATAATATAGATATAGATTACGTGCGATTTATGATGATAAAATCTATAAATTAAAATGAACTGCAATTTATCATGAAAAGCCAAAAAATGTTAAACTAAAAGGATTATTATAAATATTGATGTGCAAGAGAAATTTGATTCTTTGGTAATAATTTTTATGATCTCTTTTTTTCAATTTTTTGTATTAAAAAGTTCATTCTACTTCCACTCTTGTGATACATTTTGTACAGTTAATAACATTTTATACCCGTTTAAAAAATTTCGGAAAAAAGGGCCGCCAAAATATATTTCGTCCAGGGCCGCTAAAGTCCTAAGCACGGCCCTGCACTAAAGTTTTCAAAAATATTATAAACATTTACAAATCAACAAAGAAAATTGAGTATTAAATATCAAATAATGGACATGCACTCTTTACACTCACATCTTACAACGTACTTAGTAACCAAATTTAATAATTTTTAAGCATGTCTTCTTAAATTTTTTACCATGAAAGACTATCACAATTGAATTTTTAGCTTTCTCTTCATAACTTTATCGAGAGAAAATTGAGTATTAAATATCAAATAATGGACATGCACTCTTTACACCCACATCTTACAACGTACTTAGTAACCAAATTTAATGATTTTTAAGCATGTCTTCTTAAATTTTTTACCATGAAAGACTATCACAGTTGAATTCTTAGCTTTCTCTTCATAACTTTATCGAGAAATATGTAATGTATACCACATGATTTCATTAAATGAATCACAATACAATTCAAACTTCTCATTTTCAATGTTTTATATATACTAGTGTTTATCAAATAGGTGGTTATTCTGAACAATCATTACTTGGTATATTGATGAAAAGTTTGTGTTGAACTGTTTTTAACTTAAATGGTGTGAGAGAAAGATATATTAGGACAGAAGTTATTAAATATAGAGTCTTTAAAGTTTATATCCGTGTAAGAAATGGCATTTCAAGAAACAGAGTTGTGTCATATTTGAAAGCATTCTTTATATTCGAAACGCACACATGATCACGATCACATCACTGAAGAGTATAGAGAAGCTGTTTATGATGTAGATAATTTGAATTTTCATTAACACAATATTATAACCGAAGTTTTTCGACAGTTTGAAAAATTATGATGCACAACGTCTGCACACGTTAACACAGAATAAGATTAGCTTATGACCTTTCGATGATAAGCGATATTTGCAGGTAAGATGCATTAACATAACAACATTTTCTTGATAATTTTTCTTGCAGGTTTCGAAACCACAAACATCTGATCATACTTCTCATTTTTAACACGCGACACTAACCATTGGGCCATTAAAGCCCGTAATTTAGTAACTAAAAAGTAAGAAAGATCATCGAAAGTGATTACTTCACACATGCAAAAATAATTTTTATTGTGACTTATCAGTTAAAAATCACGAAGAAAAGAAAAAAATCACATATGTTTTGGATTACTTTGAGATTTTATGAGTCACCTCATCAGTTAAATAGACATATTCACTTCTTATGAAATGTATTATATTTTAGTTTATCAGTCATAGTGTGATTACTTATTAATAATTTTAGTATCATTAAAAAAGTTTTAAAAAAGTTAAATATATCAAAAATACAAGTTCGTGTTAAAGGTTTAAACAAATTGTTAAAATAATTTTACAAAACTTTACAAATTATTTAAAAATGATTCACTAATATTTAGTAATCGATAAATTTTAATAGCCATAATCATTTATATGTGATTAAAGTTTTCTGTTTTAACTGTTAAGTTATTAGATTCCCCCTTCAATTACATCTCATTGATAAGTTTTAATCAACCAACCAACCAACCATCCATTCAACTGTTTCTGCAAATAACTAGTATGTCAGTTAGATTTTCCGTTTTAACTGTTAAATTATTACATCCCCTCCCCTTCAATTTCATCTCATTGATAAGTTTTCAACAACCAACCACCCAGCTATTTATCAACCCTAACAACCAGGTATTTGTTTGCCCTAGTAACCAAAAAGCTTTTATTGACACATGAACAAAATTTTTAAGATGCAAGACTTGTCATTTTTTAATCGAAAAAACAATGACATATGTAATAATTTTCCCTTACTTAAATGAAACCTTTGCATGTGCATGGTAAAACTTGGAAAAATCATTTAATACACAAATTTAAAGTCAACAGACAAGGTTCCTTATACTTCTTTTAGTATTTTACTAACATTTTACCAAATATCTTAAGAAGTCAACAAATTATTTTAATAAAAATTCTCATTTGTAAGTGACGTTACTAACCTAACTTGAAAATATTAACGTGTTAAAGCAGGTTTTGATTATTCCAACTTAGTAATAATCATAAGTTTCATATGATAATCAACCTGTTTGGTTATTTCCCAGTATGGTTTTATAAAGAAAAGTCTCACATGCAAATAACATAACTTAACTAACTTGAAAAAATAACTTGTCAAAGCAGGTTTTCAATGTTTCAGCTTAGTAATATTCATAAGTTTTATATGATATTCAACCTATTTGGTTATGTCTCAGCATATCTTTATAAAATGTATCTAAAAAACCTTTAATATCAATGTTTAAAAATATGTGAATAATTCAGTAAGTCTTTTAAAGATGATTATTTTCCCTTCTATTATTTAAAAAACATTTTTAAATAAAATTATTACTGATGCCAGTTTATCCCAGTGTTATGAAATGTGCAAGCGAAACTTTTCATTCTAATTTTCATATTTTATTATTTCAAATTATTGTTTTCAAGTTGTACTAAAATTTGGAAAAAAATATTTAATTTTCATGCATAATTAAATTGAAATACTTTAATAATAAAGACACATTTAACACTGTATACTCACCTAATCCAACACTTTCACAATTACACGTCCTTCTCACTCCAAGGTTTAGGAAGAAATGAGAGATTCAAAGTCCTTATCAGAAAATGTTATCAGATAATTTTATCTTAAGATAGGTGACGTCATAGAACATATGTCATCAACTGGTCACGTGATGTATATCATATGACCGATGCTTTGTTAATTAATTAATCTTATTAATTAATTATTAAGTATTAAAATAATTATCAATTAATTCATTAATTAAATTAATAATTCTTATTAATTAATTTTTAGAAATAATTGATAATTATTTTAATACTTAATAATTAATTAATAAGATTAATTAATTAACAACGCATCGGTCATATGATATACATCACGTGACCAGTTGATGACATATGTTCTATGACGTCACCTATCTTAAGATAAAATTATCTGATAACATTTTCTGATAAGGACTTTGAATCTCTCATTTCTTCCTAAACCTTGGAGTGAGAAGGACGTGTATTTGTGAAAGTGTTGGATTAAGTGAGTATACAATGTTAAATGTGTCTTTATTATTAAAGTATTTCAATTTAATTATGCATGAAAATTAAATATTTTTTTCCAAATTTTAGTACAACTTGAAAACAATAATTTGAAATAATAAAATATGAAAATTAGAATGAAAAGTTTCGCTTGCACATTTCATAACACTGGGATAAACTGGCATCAGTAATAATTTTATTTAAAAATGTTTTTTAAATAATAGAAGGGAAAATAATCATCTTTAAAAGACTTACTGAATTATTCACATATTTTTAAACATTGATATTAAAGGTTTTTTAGATACATTTTATAAAGATATGCTGAGACATAACCAAATAGGTTGAATATCATATAAAACTTATGAATATTACTAAGCTGAAACATTGAAAACCTGCTTTGACAAGTTATTTTTTCAAGTTAGTTAAGTTATGTTATTTGCATGTGAGACTTTTCTTTATAAAACCATACTGGGAAATAACCAAACAGGTTGATTATCATATGAAACTTATGATTATTACTAAGTTGGAATAATCAAAACCTGCTTTAACACGTTAATATTTTCAAGTTAGGTTAGTAACGTCACTTACAAATGAGAATTTTTATTAAAATAATTTGTTGACTTCTTAAGATATTTGGTAAAATGTTAGTAAAATACTAAAAGAAGTATAAGGAACCTTGTCTGTTGACTTTAAATTTGTGTATTAAATGAATTTTCCAAGTTTTACCATGCACATGCAAAGGTTTCATTTAAGTAAGGGAAAATTATTACATATGTCATTGTTTTTTCGATTAAAAAATGACAAGTCTTGCATCTTAAAAATTTTGTTCATGTGTCAATAAAAGCTTTTTGGTTACTAGGGCAAACAAATACCTGGTTGTTAGGGTTGATAAATAGCTGGGTGGTTGGTTGTTGAAAACTTATCAATGAGATGAAATTGAAGGGGAGGGGATGTAATAATTTAACAGTTAAAACTGAAAATCTAACTGACATACTAGTTATTTGCGGAAACAGTTGAATGGATGGTTGGTTGGTTGGTTGATTAAAACTTATCAATGAGATGTAATTGAAGGGGGAATCTAATAACTTAACAGTTAAAACAGAAAACTTTAATCACATATAAATGATTATGGCTATTAAAATTTGTCGATTACTAAATATTAGTGAATCATTTTTAAATAATTTGTAAAGTTTTGTAAAATTATTTTAACAATTTGTTTAAACCTTTAACACGAACTTGTATTTTTGATATATTTAACTTTTTTAAAACTTTTTTAATGATACTAAAATTATTAATAAGTAATCACACTATGACTGATAAACTAAAATATAATACATTTCATAAGAAGTGAATATGTCTATTTAACTGATGAGGTGACTCATAAAATCTCAAAGTAATCCAAAACATATGAGATTTTTTTCTTTTCTTCGTGATTTTTAACTGATAAGTCACAATAAAAATTATTTTTGCATGTGTGAAGTAATCACTTTCGATGATCTTTCTTACTTTTTAGTTACTAAATTACGGGCTTTAATGGCCCAAAGGTTAGTGTCGCGTGTTAAAAATGAGAAGTATGATCAGATGTTTGTGGTTTCGAAACCTGCAAGAAAAATTATCAAGAAAATGTTGTTATGTTAATGCATCTTACCTGCAAATAACGCTTATCATCGAAAGGGCATAAGCTAAACTTATTCTGTGTTAACGTGTGCAGACGTTGTGCATCATAATTTTTCAAACTGTCGAAAAACTTCGGTTATAATATTGTGTTAATGAAAATTCAAATTATCTACATCATAAACAGCTTCTCTATACTCTTCAGTGATGTGATCGTGATCATGTGTGCGTTTCGAATATAAAGAATGCTTTCAAATATGACACAACTTTGTTTCTTGAAATGCCATTTCTTACACGGATATAAACTTTAAAGACTCTATATTTAATAACTTCTGTCCTAATATATCTTTCTCTCACACCATTTAAGTTAAAAACCGTTCAACACAAACTTTTCATCAATATACTAAGTAATGATTGTTCAGAATAACCACCTATTTGATAAACACTAGTATATATAAAACATTGAAAATGAGAAGTTTGAATTGTATTGTGATTCATTTAATGAAATCATGTGGTATACATTACATATTTCTCGATAAAGTTATGAAGAGAAAGCTAAGAATTCAACTGTGATAGTCTTTCATGGTAAAAAATTTAAGAAGACATGCTTAAAAATCATTAAATTTGGTTACTAAGTACGTTGTAAGATGTGAGTGTAAAGAGTGCATGTCCATTATTTGATATTTAATACTCAATTTTCTCTCGATAAAGTTATGAAGAGAAAGCTAAAAATTCAACTGTGATAGTCTTTCATGGTAAAAAATTTAAGAAGACATGCTTAAAAATTATTAAATTTGGTTACTAAGTACGTTGTAAGATGTGAGTGTAAAGAGTGCATGTCCATTATTTGATATTTAATACTCAATTTTCTTTGTTGATTTGTAAATGTTTATAATATTTTTGAAAACTTTAGTGTTATATTTTTACTAACATAGATGCGAATGTTAAAGGGAAGAATTTTTATGAATGATTAAGTATTTCTTTTTACTATTGTGTGATTCAAATATTTTTTATTTATTCATATCTTAATTATAAGTTTGTTGCTGTTGTTTAATATATTTAATTGATGGTTTTAAATTTTTACTTAGTATAAATTTTATTTTCTTCAGTAATTTTAATAAAATTAAACCTATTATAATTAAATGTTAGTATATTATATAAATAACTTTAAAATGTGAAGTTTAAATCATTGGTAAATGAATAATTTTAACGATAATTAGTAAAGTTAACTTGTATAAAATAAGTAAATTGCATCGAGTCATATTCTTAAGAGTTAGTTTAATTTTTTAAATATCAAAATATATTATTCATTAAATAAGAAGTGTGTTAATGAATATTAAGATATATGTTTGGTAAATTAAAAAATAACAGAATAAATTTTTCTTCGAATATTAATCAGTTTTAAGATGAGATTAATTCTACAGGTCTTCGTCACTTCTTAATATCTAAATAATAATAATAATAAAAGCTAAAAGTTTAAATGATTTTCAAATATAATGTCTAACAATAATAATAATAAAGTCATTCAAATATGTTTTTTATGATTTTCTATTTACAAATAGGAATGTACATGTTTGAAATGGTATAAGCAATAAAATAAAAATTAAAATCTTAAAGGTAATTTCACTAAAACATTAATTAAAATTGTCAAATTAAAAAAATAATTATTAAATAACAAAATCTGAAGTTAATTGCAATTGAAATATTTCTCATTCAGAATAGGATTTGATAAGAATGACTTCACCTCTTTGGGAAAAACGTAACGATTAGTCATATCATACCTGTCTTAACTTGCTAGTGATTCACAACAACATGCTGTGTTGATAAGAGTTTATCAAACATTACTCTTCAAGAAAGTGCGGATTGAAGGCGAATTCATATGTTGGTAAGTATAATTTGAATATAAAATGTATAAAATGACTTAACTTTTAAATATTAATATGTTTAAGAATATAGTTTCAAAACAATTTATTGCGTGGTAATATTTTAAAGTGATTCATAAATTAACTGACTCTCACTTTTTCACTCGCGTAAAATATTTCTCTTAAGAAAAAAAAAAAAAATTCAATTTTCATATAAAAACTTTTTGAATTGCATGAAAGTTGGTTTTATAAAAATATTTTGAAAAGGGTTTTAATACTTTTAAATTCATTTATGCCAGGAAAATATTTTGAAATGGTTAGTTTCTCAATCGTTATTTTTTTTTTTTTTTTTTTATCCGAAAAATTCTAATGTTATTAATTTATCAAACTACCCATTCGAATAAAAATTATTTCTAAACTACTAATATTTATTTATATTTTTTTTTACATAACGTGATGTTTATATCACAGATAATATATTCTAAGATTTAAAAAGCAAATGGTGAATCATTGCACTTTGAACTATCTTTACACGAGCTAATTATTAGAAAAATTAATCTTTGATAATTATACTTTGAAAAAATGTTTACTTTAAATTTTTAGTGACATGTCAAAACTTAAGGCGTTTTATTTGAATTTTGAATAAAAACTTTAATCTCATCTAGAATTTTTAAATAGGTCTTTCAGAATATTTATTGTGAGATAAGAATAATCTTTTAATTTGGCAATTTTTTTTTAAATGTTTTTATTCTAATTGCATGAGATTTCATTTTGAGTTGGCAATTTTAATCTTTCGTTTTTTATTGTGTGAAATATATACTACAGCACGCCGAAATAATTAAAGTGGTCTTCATTATTTTTCACTCATTATTTTTAATTATTATTTGAAATTAATTTTAATGATTCATTTGTTAAATTGGATTAACTTTTACACTTGACTCAAAATAAATTTAAACTGTTGAAAATTTTAAAGTTTAAATTATTAAAATTTCTTAATAAATCATTACTCGAAAAATAATCCCTCATACTAGAGTATGTTGAAAACATTTCACTCATAATTTTTAAATACCTTTTTAAATGAACAACAGCAAAATTCAATCGAAAAACATACCCCACATACTGTAACACGCCGAAAATTTTAAAGTCCCCACATTAAAAAACACCCTCTTACTATAGTATGCCGAAAAAAAAATTCTAACTCCCTAAAATTCCCGCTTAAAATTAAAAAAAAATTCTTATCTAATACTAAAGTGCACCGAAAATTTTAAAGTCCCCGCATTAAAATTAAAAAACACCCTCGTACTATACTACGCCGAAAAAAATTCTAACTTTCTAAAATTCCCGCTTAAAATTAAAAAAAAAAAAATTCTTATCTAAAACACACTCATCCTCTAAGATGACGTCATCTTAACCTTGCGTGACGCCCGATGACCTTCACCCCACCCCCCTCTTACAGCTCGAACACCGCTTCAACCCCTCTTAGAGGTCAGCACCGTGCACCGGGTGGGCTCGAACTATCATTACTATACTACTTCTGGCTTTAAAAATGTGTTTGTTAGAACTAAATTTAAACAAAATACTGGCGTGTAGTAAAGATACTGGATAAATTACAGGGCTGAACAAAAGTATTGAAGTATTTTCCATCTATTAGAATAAAGTGCTGCAAGAGAAATTTCAGGCAGTTAGGCATTTTCTTGCTAAACTAAATTTTCCCATTATATTGCATATATATATCAACCGACGGATCAAATATAAAACTGTTCAAAAGTTTTTCAATACATATTTGGCCATGGACAGTAGCATCTTATTTCCCTAAATAACAAAGTTTTGTTAAAGATTTCAGGAAGTGTTGGAAAGTGTTTTATAATCTATGCTTAACGCATGATTTTTCTTACTTGTTTTATTTATCGAGACAGCAGTCAAGATCATACAAGAATGAAAATTCATGAATCAGCCCTACGTTATGAAACATTTTCTAACTCAAACGAATATTAAAAAGAAATTTCATTTATTTGTACAATGACAGGAGTTATTCAAATAAGCAATTTAAAAATCGGATAACTAAGATAAAATCCATTTTGAGCAATTGCTGTTCTTATCCAATAATATATACGAATTCTTTCGTGCATTATCATTTATGATTTATAGAATTTATACAGAGACTTTAAACATCTCATACACTAAAAATTAAAAAAAACACACAAAAACCTGTGACATAGGGGAGACTGGGGTACAATGGACCACGGGGTACAATGGTCCACCCCCTATTTTTTATATTAATTCTGTTTTTGAAAGCTTCATATTTTAGTATATAGATGGCAGTCATGGAGTGGTAAAAAGAAGTTTGAAACCATTTGCATAGCTGACATTTTAGCCATTTTATGCTTGATAATTGATTTGACACAGGGGGAGTAAGGCAAAAGTAAATATTTTCAGTGAAACATATCTTCATTTATTCATTACAGATTTGTAAATTGAAAGTCATTGTGTGGCAAAATAAAAAGGTAAGACAATACATTATTATATTTATTATAGCTAAAATAATAGAATTCTAAATTTCTATTTTTATCATCAAGTTTTTGTCAAACGTCCATATGGGGTACAATGGACCATCAGAAACTGGGGTACAATGGACCATGGTCCATTGTATGCCAGTTTTGTATCCCATGTTTTTAAAAGTTAAATATTATATGTGAAATTCAGAATTAATAAATTATTTTACTTCTGTGTGTAGATTAATTAATGATTCATGTTGTGTAATGCATTTTTGAAATATTTATCTGTATAATATATGCTTTCAAACATAAAAATTAGCCCAAATTAAGAATTAATGAATTATTTTATTTCTGTGTGTGAATTAATTAATGATTCATGTTGTGAAATGCATTTTTGAAATATTTATCTATACAATATAAGCTTTCAAATTTAAAAATTAACCCAATTTGAACACCAAAAATTATTAAACAAAATATTTTGTGCATTTGAGGGTTTTTTTTAAAATTTCATATAATTTGTTAATTCAATATTCCTGCGCTTATGCATACATGCATCCATAATAAGTTAGATTTAAATAAAATAGTAGAATGAGAAAAACAAAAATCTACCTATTAGTTTGTATCTGGATATAATAATTAAATAAGGTAAAATTCATTAAAAAAATACAGATGATGTAAAGTAGACAGGAAAAATTTATTATATTTTTCCTTTAGTCATATATTTAGATATATATATCTCTTATTATAAAGGTTTATATTTAACTTTAAGTGGCATCATTGTACAAAAAAGATACATATTATTTTTCATATTTCTTTTAGCAATGCCAAGAAACAAGCCTAGGAAAACCAATAGAGGTTCTGTGCCACATGAAGTTATAGAAAAGGCTGTAAAATGTATTGTGGATGATAATAAACCTAACTGTTTAATCTGCGACCGGTATAATAACTTAATGATAAAAAAAATTAAGAAAAAAGATGTTACTTTAGTTAGAGCTAAAAAAGTGAATAACCAAATAAAAATGAATAATAAAATGTGAATAAACAAATAAAAATGAGTAATAAAATGTGAATAAACAAATTATGATATAGTTTATCTTTCTTATTGTTAAAAAATGAACTACACTGATATATTTTTATTCAAATTACAAGTGGTCCATAGAGCCCCATGCTGTGGACCATTGTACCCCGGCATTGGGGTACAATGGTCCGCTTTGTCACTTGATATTTAAAAAAATATTTTTAAAAAAGTATGCATAATTATTATTTTTGAGTTCATGCAGTATAAACTTTAATGTATAGGTAACATGCATGTACTTGATCAAAAGAAAAAAAAAATCAATACTTTAAGAGTAAACAGTCAAAATTTGCAAAAGTGGACCATTGTACCCCAGTCTCCTCTAACTGTCATACATCAACATAACTAAGGATTCGGGTCTACAGTGATCAATCCTGTTTTCTTGACCGTGGGCCCTAATGTTATAAAACAGAACCCTCTGAGAAAATCTGGTCTACCCTGGAAAAAGACATAAAGCCGTCGTTTGTGATTAAAATTATTTCATGTTGATTTTTCCACAAGTGAAAACTAAACATAAAAAAAGAAAGACGCATTTGGCTAATTTTTAAAAATAAATTTAACCCTTTCGGGTCTGTGTAATATTAGTAGTACATATTTCTGCATCGAGTATTATTTTCTCCTAACAATTATTTAGTTACTTTCTATATATAGAAATGATAGTATATGGCTACGCTTTTCTTATTATGGCTTCCTTTATGTGCTGCCATTTAATAATAACAATAATAATAAAATTTTACTTATTTCTCTTTGCACCGTTGGTGATTCCTTTATTTTATGCATATATTTTTCCCTTTAAAATTTAAATGTTGACTTCTTTTCTAAACGAATCATGTGTGATGAAATGCAAAAAACATTAGTAAGTTGTAATATCGGTTAAATCTTGTTGTAATATGATGCTTTTTCTACGTCTCCAAATACTCTTCCTTAGCCTTTTATCATTTAACACTTCGGCCTCCGGTGCCTCTTACACAAATTTTATTCGATTAGCACCACTTTTTTTAAAAGAACTTTCCTTGAAGTAAACAATTTCAAAAATTCTTTGATTAAATAAGGAAAATGTCATTTTTCTTTATTACTGGTGCCAAATACAAATTTTGGGAGGAAAGAGGATGTCGCCGCAGCGCAGATAACGGAGTTCCAAGGGTTAAATATGAATTGAATAGTACACAAAAAAGGTACATTCGTTAGATTTCAGACAATGAGATAATCTTTTAACTTCAATACATCTATTTGGATAGCTACGATTAACAATATTAAAGTAATTTTTTTCCTTAAAATAAAAGAAAAAATCGGACCCGAGAGGGTTATAAACCGAACTGCAGTCTTTTTTTTTAATAAGAAAGTATTTACCTTGTGTTAAATGGGTTCACTTACATTTATCTACATTATAGTAGCATGTAGCATTCACATTCTTTATGCATGATTTGCCCATAGGGAAGCCTCAGCTAACTAGAAAAAAAGCGGAGGGGTGAAAATCCTGTGAAATATCGTATTATATAGATAGAAAAATATAGAAAAAAAATTGTACCCGAAAGGTTATAAACTGAACTGCAGTCTTTTCCACGTCCCTTAAATAAGAAAGTATTTACCTATGTTAAATGGGTTCAGTTACATTTATCTGTATTACAGTATGTAGCATTCACATTCTTTATGCATGATTTGCACACAGGGAAGCCCCAGCTAACTAGAAAAAAGGGGGAGGGGTGAAAATCTAGTGAACTATCGTATTGTGTCTTGATCAAAGCAGGCCTTGTAGCTAATCATCTCACAAACATTCCCTGATCGGGCTGCTTAAGATCCCTGGTTTATAAACCCTGATCAACGGCAATAGATTCCGGCACGGCACAGCGATCAACAACAATGCGAGGAACAAAGTGAATTTCTAGGGGCGTGGCCTCTTTTTTCATTCCACTTCCCACATCAGGAAGTGACCCACTCTGTCGAAGGCCACTTACGTCACGCTTACCGTTGGAGGAATGAAACAGGAGATGGTACCTGCAGATAGTGTCATCGGATACTTTCATCTAATCCCGTTATAAACGGCAAGAAAGAGATAGTTTAATCTTTATTTATGCCTATCGGCTGGCCCAAGAAAATCGAGATAACTGAGAACTCCGACCTCTGAAACAAAAAATTGCTGGATATTCGTCATGCTTTGCTAGATTTGGAGACACCTATTTCAGAAAATAGAATTCTGAAATAAGAGGAATTGAACAAAAGTTTCCCCTCCGAAAATCTAGCCGTTATTTTTGGGTTAAATTTAGGAAAAAATAATTAGAGGTGAATGGTGAGGGGATAGTGTAATCGAGACGAAACCCGTGAATGGCAAAAGGCTGCATCTGTGTTCCTGTTCATGCCGCCAGAGCTGCTTTATCATCCTTAGCAGAAACTGTTAGGGAGGTGCTCATAGCAATTGCCAAGCTAAGGTCTCAAATGATGTGTAAGACAGTCCTAAAACTACTGGTTTATTACAAATTATCCTTTCTCGACGAAAATTTAGCTTCATAATTTCATATTTAGTGAAAATTAAATTATTAAAAATCTTATTAGTTCGCTGTTTAGGAAGAAAATAATAATTTGTTTATCTACAATGGAGACTAACTTACCAATAAACTATTTACTGTATGTTATAGATTGAGGAAGAACCTTAATCTTTTCCAAAAACTTCAATGATTCTCAATCTTTTAATCTCTGAATTATTTATGTTTATAATTCGAAGTAACAGAAGTTGCGATGTTCGAAAACAAGCGCTTTAATATTAAAGTTATAACTTTTAACAGCTCTTCAAAAACTTTAATTTGTGCTCTGGTAAAATTTTACCCTACCGATAGTGCTAAGTTTTCTGCGATTGGGAAAAAATATATATCAGCATGCATTTGCATACATAAGTTGCTGGTTACGTTTAAACAAAGATATTTTAATTGAATATAAATAAAATTTATTGATCGTTCCAGTAAAAATATAATTCAATAATACGAATTTAATAAAATTAAAATTAAAATAACTATAGAAAAGAAATATAAAATCATTTATTATTAAAATTAAAGACTATATTAAAAATCATTATAGTAAACATTATAGTATAGTAAACAATCTTTTAATTACTTTCACACACATAAAATAACGGTGAAATTTTCAAGGTCTATACAGATAAATAAAGTATTTTTGCTAAAAAATTTTTAATATCTACTTGATTAACAAATGTTGCAAAATTTTATGCTTCGCGAAGACAATTGTTTACTTTATCCTATTTTTTAACTTAAGCAGCGTTTCGTGCTAAATTCTTGTTCAAAATAAACTGATTCGTTATATATGCTGTCGTTGTGCTTAAATATTTTGATAGACTCCCGGATGATGGATGAAAAATAAAACCTTGATGAATAAATTATCTCTCTATTTCTAGAATCATCATATCAAAGTTTTACGTTGTGTAGTCTTGCTAAAGCTGTGATTTTCTTCTTGTATTCGATATCTGCTTTTGTTCTTTCATACTCATTTTAAATTTTCAATTCGCCATTCCTATTTGTATTTGTAACGTTCCTTTGGCTTTGGTGAACGAGATTTCACAAACGCTCGACATTTGATCCGATTTTATTGGATCTACAATGAACTAAATTCAAATAAACAACAACAACAATAACAACAAAAATCATTAAAAGAAAAACACCAGAAAATACTTTAATCTCTCTCACAATGACCCCTCCCCCCCAGGAAAAAAAAGTGTATTAGATATTTTTGAATAATCTGGATTTTCTCTGGATACTTTTGTTAGGAAATAGAAAGGAAAGTAATTTGCAAGTGAAATATAAGATTTCGTTTCGATAAAGTAATTTTATTTACAAATAAGACTTACTCATGTTTCATTCAAAGTCCGAATTATATTCTAATTGCTACACCTCAACGACATCTGTAGCAAAGAATTTCTGCAATTAATTGATAATTTAGCCTTTTAAAGACCAGTATTTAAATATCAGTCAGAAGGCATCCTTTATCAGAATATGGGAATGATCTTAAAGTTTACCAAATGGTTCTTTTCACCGCAGTTAATCTGTCCTTGGAGATTCTTTGGTTAACAATAACTGTGAAGAAAAGAAGCGCTTATAAACTAAAATTTAAGGTTGATTTGTATCTGCTAAGAAAGAATGACTCCACGTCGATACATAAAACACCCGACTTCAAAAGGTTAAATGAAAAAAATAGATTAAAATGAAAATGAAAGAGGGTAAAATGTTAAAATAAAGTATTAATTAAGGCATACATTGCTTTGAAAGTCAAACTGTACCACAGCAACCACTTACAAAATGCAATTTTTAAATTTAATTTACAATTATAGGTAATTTCATATGCTGTAGCTGAAGTAGAAACAGAGCTGAGAAGCAAACTTGTTATCTATGCATGACAACCGTTAACTTTTAAGAAATTGGTGATCTGTCTATCTTGAAACTATATCGTTGTTAGTATTATTGATTATTTTACTAGAAGATTTTGTCCACCGCTAAATCCGAATTGTTTCTTCAATGCTATTTCACATGGAACAGATAACACAAAATAATTAATCTATCGATAATATCTTTTAAATCAAACAAATATTATTATGAAAAATAAAAATAAAACTATTAGACTAAAATAATAAAGTGGGGCAGGCTTTGCGTAAGTTTACTCGAGGTATTTATATAATTCATAATTAAAAAATATTTACGCGTTTTATATGATACAATTTTCTTATTAAGGCTGCACAAACTTAGATTTATATATATAAAAATAGTTTACAATTAAAACTATTACCACATAAGTAAAGCTTCATTTTAAAGGAAATCAATAATTAATATATAATTAATATTATTGTAATTTATAATAATTTTAAAACGAAAAGTTCAACATTTCAAAAGATAAATGTTAACATTTGAATTTGATGTGTTGATTAAAAGCAATAATTAATATGTAAATTTAAAGGGATTTCATTTATATAAATAAACAACATCTAAGCAATATTTAATCACTAAATAATGATAATAATAATGATAATAAAATTTTCGTGAATTTCAGACTAATGTTTAGTATTTTTCTGCAATATTGGAAGTAGATGTCAATAGAAACAATATTTTTCAACAACCCAAGATATATTTAGCTACGCAAGATATATTTTTAATATTTTCTTTCAGTATTCTATATCGAAGAAATTTTTTGATCCAGTGAATATGCTTCTAGATTTTAAAAGAAGTATTTATACCATATTTGAAAAACACCGAAAAAAAAGTTCTATTAAACTGCTGATATTCCATAAAATAACAGTATTTTGTTACATAGTACTTTGAATACAGAGAACAGAAAGTTTCAGCTTTACTTGTATAATGAGCACACTTAAATACGCAAGTAATAAAAGGCGAAAAAAAGATTTCTTAGAAAAAAAAAAATTGTGGTATTAATGGAATATTAGAAAAACATTGCTCTAAAATTGAGAGAATTAAATTTATTCATTCATTGAACTTTGAACCATTAACCCAATTCCTTGTGATTGATTCCTAATTTTTTTCCATTGGTGGAAATATGAATCTTTTTAATAATATCAGATTTTTAATAGTATTAAAGAAAACGACTTTTGCTCTAACCTTTTGTTTTTAATGTTTGAAGATTAGCCATTTTAAAATTAATTTATTTCCTATTTGTGATAGAAAAAAAAATGAAAACAAAATTCCAAAACCTTTTAGGAGAAAAGAATCCATCTCGAAAGTTATGGAGAGTTCTTTGAATTACCACATTAAACTGCATTGCATCTAAAACCGTTCTCATAAGTATAAATGAAGTTTTAAATACATAAAACTACTAATTAAAAACAAAATGCTACCAATAGTTTGTTAATATCGATTTTCAAAGAATTTTTTGTCACTAACTCTAGGTAAGATATGTTTGCTAATACTATGAAACTTCTAATAAATCAATTAAAATTGGTTTGTCAATATCTGATAGTAGGAAGGTTAATTATCAATCCTTTTCTGTTAGTTTTATGTTACTTAAATATTAAATTTGATAAAATACACATAATTCTACTCAAAAGCTTAATTTTATTGGACAATTTTTATCTGCTATAATTTTTTAAAAAATAATTTTAGTCTTGTCATGCTCAAACTATTTTTAAAAAACTATCTTTTAAAATCATCCAAGCGAAATAAGAAATGTACTTATATGCAAGTTTTGCCCGCTTGTTTATATTTACTTAAAATCTCTAAGCTGTACGTTTAAGACTGTCTTTTATAGTATACCTGCAAAATGTACTGGTATGGAAAAGTTACAGGAGGGATATTTTCTTACAGTTGGGGTTTCGTATTACTGGAGAGAATTTTTGCTGCTTCTTTTAGAAAAGAAGATGCTTTTATTTGACATCTTTCCAAAACTTCTTTGTTCCATATATTCTTTTCACACTCCGAAGCACAAAATAAAAAACGCGTGAGTTATGTAGTTTGAAACTACGGATATTACGTCACTGGGTGGGTTAGGTATAGTCCGCGTGAAAGATTGGTTTTATAAAATATTTCACACACATTTGTGAGGAACGAGACAATACTGCACGATGAAGTCCCCAAGTTGTACATCTCGGTGTGGTGAGTGTCTTCTTTTTATGTTGCTTTAAGATAAAAATGTGAGACATTGCGATGGTTTTAAAGTTTGGTTTTACGCAGGGATTGAAAATATTTTACTGAAAATCCTTTAAAAAAAGGCATTGTCTACTGAAAATATAGATTTTTTTAAGTACGACTTTATTCTACTACTAGTGTAAACGCCCGTCTTAGGACTGAGGACAGCAATCGCGGTTTTGTATAAAATTTTAAATAATTGATAAAAATATCTATATACTGATATTCAATGATCGAGCTATTTGGATTAAAAATCATAAAAAAGTTAGTAAATTAAATGTAGTTTTCAGACACTTTACATTTGAAAGTACACTATCCCTATTCAACGGTGTAAAATTTTAAATTATGTGATGTTGAAAATTAATCAAATTTGAAAAACAAAATAAAAAAGGAAAATGAATTCATTTTTCATTGAATCAACTTTTTCGGAAAAAATCAAACATACAAGCATGAAAAAACTATGTTTATTACATTAATATTAAGAAAATAGATTACTTTTACTTTAAATTGGGGATGGGATAAATCTCCAAATAGTGCTTGTATTGACATCATTCATATTTCATTAATTCCATTTCAAATAAAAAAAAATTAACCCTTTTCATGTAAAAAGGATAACTTTGAAAATTCCGCTGTGGTACTCCATTGTGAAATTTGATAATTTCTTAAATTCAGTATTTGAAAAACGACATCATCACTAGATTTGAAATTTATATGCAGAAAAATACTTTTTTCCCCCTTTCTACCGTAATTTGCCTAACAATTTTGTGACAAATACTTTTCGAGATATTAATTTTTTTAGTAATTTCAAATGTTTCATTTTCCGAGATTAATCTGTGGCAACGATTCACGAAAATGCCAGTCGTCAGCGACTTATAGGTTTTCATTAACCGTTTGAGTCCTAAGCACCGCTATGGCGCTGTTCGATTTTTATGTCGAGAAAACCTCGCACACATTGGACCATTGATGGTGCGCCGATTGGGACTTACCAAGATAAAATAAAAATGTGTTAATTGTGCCGATCGAGATTTATCGACATAAAATAAAAGAAGATTATCGCGCTGCTTCGGTTTTTTTTTCATAAAATAAAAGAAGACTATCGCGCTGCTTCGGTCTTTTCTTCATAAAATGAAAGAAGACTATCGCGCTGCTTCGGTCTTTTCTTCATAAAATGAAAGAAGGTTATCGCGCTGCTTCGGCCTTTTCGGCATAAAATAAAAGAAGCGCAATCGTGGTACTTGGGATTTTTCAACAGTATTTTTACAAAACCCTTTGGGACTCAAACGGTTAAAATTGATTGTATAGTAAATCATCAGATAACAAAAATAAATAAATAAATAAACTTATATATCAATTTAAAGCTTAATAGATAAGAAGATATAGAAAATTAAAAGTGTCATTATAAAATTTTATAAATAACAAAAAAAAAAAAACAAAAAAAAAAAACATTGTTATTAAAATAAAAGTACATATGCAAAAAGTGATTTTAGTGAACTAGACTCTCAAGATCTGTAATGATAAATAAATTAGTTCCTCAAATAGTTTGAAATAAACAAACATCATCAAGTATCATAAAAGAAGGGATTTTATCTTATAATTTAAAATTACTAGTCATCATGAGCAAAATGCTAGATAACTCGATAGGGGCTGGATGATTCATTACCTATGCTCTCTTTTCGCATATAGGTTTCTTCTGATCGACGGATTATGGATGGGAAATAAAATCTTGATGGATAAATTATTTTTCTATTTCTTATGTTTAATTTAAAAATAGTTTATCCATCAAGATTTTATTCCCCATCCAACATCCGTCACCCATATAAATCTACACACATAGGGCGAACGCATGCAACGAAAAAACTTTCTTTATGAGTTGGAATTTGTCACGAGATCTTCTTGAGTTAAAAAAATAAGATAAAGTAAATCACATTTACAGATGATCATTTTTAATAAAGCACTCACTTTCGTGATACCTGGCACCTGCTTATCAAGCATACATTTCAATTTTTTGGTGAAAAAAGTTTATTTTTGTTTAATGATCAGAGCCGTGCGAAATGGGGGGCGAAGGGAGCGGTCGCCCCGGGCACGGAAATTTAGGGCCAAATTTATATTACCATCGCCGTTTTTTCTAAAAAAAATTGTATATATAAACATATTGGGATTTTTTTGTGAAAAAAAAAATATGCATTCCAAAATAGCATATTGCTTTTTTCCTGTAATTCATAAGGAGTTATACAATACTGTTAGGTACATTATTTTTTTTCCACAAATGCTTTCCAGATCCTCTTTGCCAAAATATATGTGCAATGTTCTTTCATATTATTTAGTTGTTAAAATAAATTAAACCCTTTAAAGTTTCAAAATATACGACAAACATGTATTCAATAGAATTTATTTGTATTTTTACGTTTCAATTTTGTGACACCTGTCACAAAGAGAAATGGTCATTGGGGGGGGGGGGGAGGCGAAAACTGAAACTTTGCCCCGGGCGCAATTTTTTCTTCGCACGCCGCTGTCGTCTTTGTATACTAAGGTCTATCTATTATTATGTTTTTAAATTTTTATGTTTACTTTAATGGGCCGTATCGAAAATACATGTATTTAAAATACATGTATTCCAAATTATTTTGTATTTTAAACAGACAAGATCATAGTATTTATCTAATGGATTTTCTGATGGTTTTACAAAGTACTTTGTATTTTGAAAGTACTCAAAATACATTTTTTCAGGTTTCAAACTGCCATTTTTAAGCCACACAGAGAAAAGTAGCGGTTCACTAAATGAAAGTATGTGCCTTTCGAATCAAAAAACATATATTTTTTTTCGATTATTGTTAGGATAAGGAGGTTGATGAATATGTTGTCTACTTACAGCAAACGTAATCTTGCTGATTTGTTAGAAAAACAATTTTTTTTTGTCTTAATATTGCTGTTGGAATTACACGGACAAAAAGAAAAAAAAACATGCATTATAATGGGTCGGGAGGACTTTTTAGAGTTGCATAAGTGCAATGCTCTATTAACGATAACTACTCATTGACCACAGATATAAGTAGCCAATTTTTTTTGTTCTAGCAATTTTAATTAAAAATGTCGATAAGATTTTCTTTGAAAATCACATGTTTGATTAATTATATGAATTTTGAAAAAAAAAAAAAAAAAAATACATTGGACTATAATTGTAAGAAAATTGCTAGCTTTTAAAGGAAGGATTTGTCTGCGAAAAAATGAAATTTAGGACTTTGTAAGCCTTGCATTAGAATCATAGCTACTTTTTATGAATATTTTATACGAGTTTTCTTTTTACGAATGTGAAAGCTTTCACATTTTTTTCTGCTCTACATTAAAAGTTTTAAGATTTTCATAGTAAGCCAAACGATTTCTAATTTCTTGGCGTTTCATATTTTACCTGAGTGTTTAATTTTTAAAACTACTTTATACGAAGAATTCGTACTTTTGTTAATAATAATTATTCAACATTTATTTAATTATCTAAATTTTTTCTTCATATTTTTCTATTCAGTAATAAATATTTTGAATTATTTCTAAAAGCACCATAATCGAAAAATTGAGCTATTAAATATTTTATTAGTTGAAGGCCTAAAAAATCTTGCGTAGCTGGAAACTCTTATTAAATATGCATGCATTATGTAAATAAATAAATAAATAAATAAATAAATAAATAAATAAAACATTTTAACAATTTTACTCAGTATTATTGTACATAACAGACTATTAAAATGCGTTCTTTTGGATGTATATAAAAAATGAATGCTTGAAAAGACTGATTTTAGAGTAATTTACATTTACATTCTAAAATTAAGAAAGAAAAGGATTAAAATCGGGAAAAATTTTGACTTTAGTTTATATTTTTTATTTATTTTTTATTTATTTATTTATTTTTTTGCATGATTTATATATTTTGGAATGTTTTAAATACGATTTAACTAAAAAGTGAAAATGGAACCATTATAAGATCACTCCCTTGTCTGTCTGTCTAACACAGCCATTTTACACGTAAACTATGAAACGTAGAAAGTTCAAATTTGGGGAAATAATAAAAACGATTGACTCAGACATTTGCAGATTATGAAACTTTCACAAATACATTTAGTGCATAGGGGTAGAGGGTCTAATTAAATTACTTGAAAAAAAAATCTTTTCATTGTATATCATCTAGGATATGTGAAAGCTTTCGTAAAGTTGAAATCAAAAATACATTTCTTTCAATTTTAGGTTGTATATTTTTGGAGAGATTGTCTGAAAAGTAGTGTAAAAATGTGTCCCCTTTTCATCTATTTCTGAATCTATAGAAATTAAAATTATGAAAAAGTTAGAGGTAGTAGAAATTAATTTAAACCTTGCAGGAAATCTATAGTGATTATCTTAGGTTACATAGTTTTGGAGAAAAGCGCATTTTCCCGTTACACACAAATTTGGATTTTCGGATACTCAGCAAAGGTGTTGACGAAGGCTGGAGGTACCTATATTTGCAGAAGTATAAAAGCACTGTTAAGAATGAGCGGTGTATTCCATGTACAATCGGCTTTTAAAATCTAGATACCAACTTTTAATGATATATTTTTGTAATGCAATATGTAATAGCAGTATAAAAGTAATAAACGACAAATTCTTAAAAACAGACTAATTTAATTATTAGAATTATCGTAAAGTAACGAAAATAAGCTCCTTCCGAATACTACCTCTCCCCAATATATGCGCAGTTTTCCTTTTTGAAAAAGTACTATTTGTAAGTCTTTCTCTTCAAACTACCCTCCAAATTTGCCTATCCTTTTCAAAAAAGACCCAATTATAAACTTCTTTTAAAATCATTGGAATTTCCTGTATGCTAAAGAGTTGCTTACTTTCGGTACTTAATGGTAATTATATAAATACTTTTGGATTCATGAGTTCGGGGGTATGCGTATATAACATTATCAATTTTTTGATAATTTTAGACCCCCTGCCCCCCCTTTCGATATCAAATGTTATCACCGCTCGAACCCCCCCCTCCCCCCTCAGTAATGATAATGTTAACAATATATATATTTTTAAATTTATTTCTTTTGTTTGGAGTGATACGTAAAAAATTTTACATTTATTTTTCGCATAAATTATTGATTTAAACAAAGAGAAGTAAATGAAATGTCACTTTATATATGAAATACCTTTATATCAAATAACGCTTAAAAAGAAATAGTTGCTATTTAAAATAATTTATAATAGATTTTTGTTACATTATACATTCAACAGTAATAACATTTTCTTACATTTGCCCGCACGGAGGGGATGGGACATATAGAAATTCTTATCAACAAAACAAGTAGACAGCATTCTTTCTCTTTCATTTATTGTTAAACACACGTTTCAATTCAAATGTATTTTGCATATGATTTCTCGAACAGCGATTATGTATGTACAGCCATATGAAAAAGAATATAAATACTAAATAATGGGATTTCCATACTTTGGAATTAAATAATTTTATATAGTGATTTTAATAATATCTTTGTATTTTTATAGAAATAGATAACAGACTAAATAAAGTTAACATCCTATTTTGATATAAAGATCATGTTACATATAAAAAGAGAATTTTGGTTGGATCAAAAAGTGATAACGATATCAAAAGACAAACCCCCTACCCCCCCCCCCCCCCAGAGATATCTTTCGATAGCATTTTCCAGATCCCCCCTTCCCCTAAAATGATAACGTTATATATGCACAGCCCCTTCCCTCCGTTGGGGTTTTTATAAGAGAATCTAGTTCGAATTTACACAAGAAAATCTAAGATTCGATGAAAACCACGGAAAACTACGAACAATTAGGCTGACGGACGCGATTGGTTCGAATCCAATCTCTCGTCAACCAACCTCGAGAGCAGAACCTCTAGGCCACAGATGGGGCTCGTAGAAGTTGCATCTTACCCTAGTAGCAAACCAATATTGGTCCAATGTTGCACCAATATTTCATTTATTGGAAATATTGCTAATACAACGCCAATATTGCTTAAATATTGACATTTCACTGGAAATATTTCCAATGAATTCCCAATATTGTACAAATGTTGGCGTTACATTGGAAATATTTCCGATGCATTTCTAATATTGTACAAATGTTGGCGCTATATTGGAAATATTTCCAATGAAACCCCAATATGTAACCAACATTGTCGTTTTATTGGCAATATTTTCAATGAAACCAAATATTGGCATAATATTGGCTGCAAATATTGGCTAAATAAGGACAAAATGTAAACACCCCAATATTGGAGCAATATTTCATGCCAATATCACGCCAATGTGCCAATATTGCTCCAAGATGAAGCCAATATTGTTCCAATATCGTTTGGCTACTGCGGTGAACTAATATACGGAATTTCATCCTATTTAATTAATAAGGATGACATTTTGGTGTATATAGTCCTGTATATGATTTTTTTTCTATGCTGTGTTTTAGGTTTTCTGAGATTTTTATACTGTTTCAACTATTGAATAGAATTGCAATGAACTTTTTATGCTTTTTCTGAAAATCACCGATGTCTTAATTTTGGCTTCGAAACACCCAATAGTGAGCTGTGCTATCTTATGCTTCTTGAAAGAGATTTCTTATTGTAAATCAAGTCATGCAGTTATGCTTAGTGAATAACTACTTTTAAATGATAGTTTATTTATTATTATGTTGTTGCTGCAGTTTTTTAGTTTTCTTTTTAATATCTCTCGCTCATTTTAAAATCATTTTGCTTCTTTATTTAGAAATTTAATTAGTTTTTGTAAACCAGCCTTGTATTTCAATAGAGCAATTTAACGCATAATGATTTTTTTAAATGTATTTTGCATTTTAAAAGTATTTTCAAAATACATATTCGAGTATAGTGTATTTTGAATTTTTGAAGTTTGGTTATGTTTAATTAAAAAATATTTTAACCCATCAAGATTTTATTCATCATCCAACATCCGTAACCAATACAAATCTATATGTGTAGGGCGAACACATGCAATAAAAAGTTTGCTTTCTGAGTTACCTAGAACTTGGTACTAAAGCTTCTCGAGTAAAAAAGTAAGAAAAAGTAAAGCATATTGACAAATGATCATTTTTATTAAAACATATACTTTCGTGACACCCGATATCTGCTTATCAAGCATTAAATTCATTTTTTTTTTTTTTTGTGAAAATAATTTATTTATGTTGAAGGATCTTGAGACTGTCGTTTTTATATACGAAGATAATTCTATTATTAAAGATCTATTATTAATAGATCTATTTATTAAAGTTTTTCTAAGTCTTTATGTTTACTTTAATCATTATTATCATACATATTTTTATTTTAATGAAAAGTATCGTTTTAGTTCTTTGAAAGTTTTGTATAGTTGTAAGCATTTGTCATCTGTATCTGAAATTTGAATACAACTCTTTAATATTCAATAACTATAATTTATATGGTTAAATTAAGAATTTTAAACACCATGCAAATATAAACTTTTAATGATTAGATTTCGAGATATATGTTATTAAAAAACAAACCAATTACCACTAAAGCTATATTTTCATTGATTTTATATCACTCGCCGAATATTTTTTTGTATTTCAGTAATTTTTTGGAAAAAACATTTTAAGAGTCCAAATATTTTGGATTAAATTGCTTTTGAGATAATAATATTTATTAACAGTGCAATGATTAAAAATTTATAATTTGAAACACGTGTATATATATACTCAAATTCTTAAGGATTAACATAATCAAAAAAATTCAAAACAAATTTCATTAATTAATTATTATTTGACCAGTTAATTGATCTTTATTTATGTTGACTATAGACAAACAACAATCTATTCAACAAAGTGCCATATAAGTCGCTATGAAATATTATTACATACTTAATATAATAAATCTAGTCATACTACTGGGTAAGTTTTGCCTAGGGCTTAAAGCATACACTGGTTAAAGACTTATTTTCTAATTCTTTTGAAAGCAAATATTCGACAAGAAATGGCACTTATGGCACAAAAATCAAATAACAGTTTTTATTTTGCAGAATTAAACTGAAAATTGACATTAACTTTTTTTGATTTGTTACTTGCTAAATTAGCTCACGCGTCATTGTTAATTTATATTCACGTAAACTAGATAATATTTATTTAAAAAAATTTAAATACCTGTACTGAATGCTTTCAAATTGAAACAAATTTCTAACAATAACATTTTTAGTAGCAATATCACTGTACAATATGATAAAAAAAATTTTTTGATCTGATAAAATACAATATTACCATGTGCGAAGATACACAATAATCTCTTACGAGTTACCCACGATTCTGAAAACCATCCGTTATCTTTACATAGCTCAGAAACCAATATTTTCAAGATTTAAAGAAGTGCTTTTTGAATGGCAAGTAAAGAAGTTTTGCATGGATCCGAAACACCTGGGTGCCAAGTTTGTTGGCTTTATTGACACTAGCAAGGGAGACCGAGCTTAGCTCGGTCAAAATTAACTTTGTGTTCAACTCGATATAGTATTTTCACTGTATCATTAACTCTGTATTATTACTGTAAAACATGTTTATAATAGTATTATTTAGAAAAACAATCAATAAGAAAACTATGTTTTTATGCGCATATTTATAAATTTTATTTTATTTTAAATTTTACAACGAAAGGACATCGATCTAAATCACTTTTTTAGCTCGACTCTGATTGGTTTAACCATGCATCTCGAATCCTCTTAAGAATGTATAAAAAAATTCTTTACATTCTGAAAGACAATATATTTTGCTAGATATAGCCAAATTTGGAGGCATTCTTTCATTTGGCTCCAAATACGTGTTTTGGTTTTCGTAATTTTTATAGTCGACTTTTTGGCCATATGTCACCAATATTTTGTCAAATATCACCAAGTTATTGGCTTTTGCAATATTCTCGTGACCCTGACCCGTATTACCCAAAATGAGCCACTAATCAAATTTGATCAAGCATGTGACATAGCTCAATCGTCTTCAGGTAATCAAAAACAGTAGAATATAAAATTGAATCAAAATCGTTCAAGCCATTTTTTAGGTAAAATTAGCTTGGCAGCATTCAGCAATGAAGCGAAATCACCCACTAATATAATTTTGTTTAACATGCGACTCAGCCCAATAGTCTTCTCGTGACAAAAAACGTTTTGTTTCAAAATTTAGGTAAAATTGATTGAGTCGTTATTGTATATAATTAGAATGACCCTAGCTCATTAAGACCCAAAATGACCCACTAATAGAATTTTCGCGAGCATGTGTCCAAGCCAAATGGTTTTCTCTTGCTCAAAAACGATATAATACAAAGTATAGTCAAAATGGTGAGTACCATTTTCTATATAAAATTAGCATGACCCATCATGACCAACAAATGACCCTTATAATCGAAATCTCTTAAACGTGTGGCCTAGCTCTTTAGTTTTAGCATGCCGAAAAACATTAGATACAAAATTTAGATAAAATCGATTGAGCTGTTTTTTAGATATAGTTGGTTTGACCCTGACCCCTTATAATCCAAAATGACCCATTGATCGAATTTTCACAAAAATCTGTCCTAACCCAATGATTTTCTTGTGACCGAAAACGATAAAATACAAAATTTAATCAAAATTGCGCGAAACGTTGTCAAGATAAAATTAGAATGACCCAAAAGTGGCCCACCAATCGAAATTTCTCGAACATGTGACCTACCCCAATGATTTTCTCATGCCAAAAATATGTTGTATACAAAATTTCGTTAAAAGCGACCCACCCATTCTTTAGATATAGCTTGACCTTGACCATTAAGACCCACAAATGACCCTTATAATCGAAAGCTCTCGAATATGTGACTTAGTCCATTAGTTTTCTCGTTTCTAAAAATTGTTACATACAAAATTTCGTTAAAATTGATCCTGCCGTTCTTTAATTATACATAGCTTGACCCAGACCCTTTATGATCCAAAATGACCCATTAATCGAAATTTTTCGAACATGTAACCTAGTCCAATGATTTTATCGTGCCAAAAAAATGTTGCATACAAAATTTCATTAAAATCGATCCACCTGTTCTTTAGATATAGTTTGACCATGACCCATTATGACCCATCATGACCCACAAATGACCCTCATAGTCGAAATCTCTCAAACATGTGATTTAGCCCATTAGTTTTCTCATGTCAAAAAACTGTCACATACAAAATTTCGTTGGCTAATTCCATGGGTTCTGTAGTGTAAGTCACATAACTTATTAATTGCTATGCTTGTTAGTCACCGTTATTTTCGAAAAGTCTGCTTGGCCTTATTAAATTAATGAGAATGTGCCAATAAAATTAAACAAATTTTTTTTGTTCTATAATATTGGTAGCCAAAAATCGTAGCCTGTGACTTACACTACAAGTACTCATGGAAATAGCCCGTTATAATCCATCACGCCGTTCTTTAAATATAAATAGCTTGACCCAGACTCTTAATGACCCAAAATGACCCATTAATCGAAATTTTTCGAACATGTAACCTAGTCCAATGATTTTATCGTGCCAAAAAAATGTTGCACACAAAATTTCATTAAAATCGATCCACCTGTTCTTTAGATATAGCTTGACCATGACCCATTATGACTCATCATGACCCACAAATGACCCTCATAGTCGAAATCTCTCAAACATGTGATTTAGCCCATTAGTTTTCTCATGTCAAAAAACTTACATACAAAATTTCGTTATAATCCATCACGCCATTCTTTAAATATAAATAGCTTGACCCGGACTCTTAATGACCCAAAATGACCCATTAATCGAAATTTTTCGAACATGTAACCTAGTCCAATGATTTTATCGTGCCAAAAAAATGTTGCATACAAAATTTCGTTAAAATCGATCCACCTGTTCTTTAGATATAGGTTGACCATGACCCATTATGACCCACAAATGACCCTCATAGTCGAAATCTCTCAAACATGTGATTTAGCCCATTAGTTTTCTCATGTCAAAAAACTGTTACATACAAAATTTCGTTATAATCCATTACGCCGTTCTTTAAATATAAATAGCTTGACCCAGACTCTTAATGACCCAATATGACCCATTGAAATTTTTTCTCGAACATGTAACCTAGCCCAATGTTTTTCTCGTGCCCGAAAACCATAGAATGCAATTTTTAGTCAAAATTGCGTGAGAAAATCGCTAGATAAAAATAGCATGACCCACAATGACCCCAAGAATGACCCACTTACCGAATTTTCTCGAACATGTTACCTAACCCAATGGTCTTCTTGTAATCCAAAACGATACAATATAAAATTTGGTCAAAATCGTTAGAGCCATTTTTTAGATAAAAATGGCTTGACCCATAATGACCCCAAAATGACCCACTAATCGAAATTTTTCGAACATGTGACCCAGCCCAATAGTTTTCTCGTGCCAAAAAACGATTGGATACAAAATTGCCTTAAAATCCATCCAGCCGTTCTCTAGATATAAATAGCTTGATCCTGACCCATTGTGACCCAAAATGACCCAGTAATCGAATTTTCCCGAACATGGGACCTAGCCCAATGGTCTTCTCGTGCCCGAAAATGGTAAAATCCAAATTTTTGCGAAAATCGTTAGAGCCGTTCTTGAGATAAAATTTACCCACACACACACACACACACACACAATTTTTGCTCGCATTATAGTATAAGATTAGATCATATTCAAGTTCTTACACGTGAGCCAGAGGAAAAATTTGAATACAATGACTATATAAAAAACATTTTGTTAAAACAATTCAAGTTGAGTCCTGAGAAATTTCGCAAAAAGTTTATGGATCCCAGTGAAACACCGAACGGTCATGGTGAGAATTTGTGTTAGAATTAGATGGCTATTTTCAAGATGGATTGATTGACTAAAATATTTTATAGTAACTGATCAATTAAAAAGAAAACTGCCTTAAGAAATTAGAGATCATTTTGTAGATGAATGGTTAAATAAGTACTGATAGTGTGTTGGCTGAGAGGCTTGGTCTGTATGAAAATATGCGAGAGTACTGCAAGAAGCTAGCTAAGAGAAATAGGTTTCCGGAGAGGAAAAATAATTTTTCCGTTAATTCTATGTATATCAGTAATGGAACAGCTTATTTTGCAGTATATTGGAAACATGACTCAGAAGCTTGTAGTTATAAAACGATGAAACTGATATCGAATAAATTTACTTATTATTAGTATGGAAAAGAATGCCACAAAGCTCTATTTTGTTCAAATAAACGTGGTGCTAAAAGTGCACAAAGAACGCAGACAAATTCGGAGCAATCCTCTAAAGAAACCAGAGAAGACCGATCATAATTAATGGCTGCCAAAATAACAATACTGGTATATTCCCATTGTAAGAAAAAATGGAAAGTTTGATGAATTGGAAATATTGAAAATTAGATGAGGAGGCAATGCTTAAAATGAATCTATGATTCTAGTGCTCAGATTTTAGTGATACGAGCTGATTTAGTTAAGGATATTTCTGGTGAGGTTGAAGGAAGGATTGAGATAACTTCAGCATTTGGTCAGATTCAAGTTGTTCCTTTAAGAATAATACCAATGAGAATAGATGATAAAATTCATAAAGTTTCCCGTAACTTGTGCTATTTTCAAAATGATAAATGATAAATGATAAATGATAAATGATTTGTTAATATGAACAATTGCTTATGAAACATTAAATAATATTGTTATGCTATATGCTAGGGAAGGGACTGTTCCCAGTCTTGTTTGTAATGCTGATACTGTAAATGCAGTTGAAGTGCTTGAATTTTTTTAATTTCAGGATATGTAAGGAGAAAAGGGAAATTTATGGAAGAAGGAAATTAAAGCTCATGATAGGTTGAACTTCGCACTAATTAATGGAAATGATGAGCTAAATATTGAAGAATACAGAAAACTGTTTACTTTATCACAAGATAGAAATTTTAGAAGTTTGAATGAAGTCAGTAATGAGACTAATTTTGAAATTAATCTTGATTTTTCTCAAACCCATATCAAGGAGTGTTGAACACATGATGACAGCAGCTCTCTTGTTCCTAATAATCTAGAAATTAGGGCTAATTTAGAGATTGTAGATGAGGATCAGAACGTTGATAGCCTTAATCCTAATGGTGATGGTTTATGTGAAATTCTTGAGATTGGAACTAATGATGATACTGAAAAAGTTACGACTAAGATGATGAGGGAAATCAAGGAAAACAAGCGAAACCCACTTACGGTTGATTTGGTTAGAAGGACAATTAAAGGGGAAGATAAACTTTATATTGAACTTGATTAGCTTCACTTTATGGCCAAAGTTGATCTATTACTTGCAATTTTTGACATTTTGTTAAATATCTAGAAAAGTATACATAAGGAATTATCTTAAAACTCTAAATGTGTAAACATAAAACTACCAGTCATACATTTCCGTGAAGTTTTTTCCCGAAACTTGATAGGGGACCATCAACAAATTGAATAAGAATGAGTATCTTTTGGATAACCCTGTCAAAACTAATGTAGGAAAAGCGTCCAGACTGTAGATTATGATTAAGTGGCTTATTGTAATAAACTGCGTTAATTTTTATACCCATAGCACGTATATGCGTTGAGAAATTAAGATTTTTATAAAAAAAATACCAAATTTTTCCAAGTTTTTTGCTTATAATTTGCAGATTTCTTAATATAAAATAATGTTCTTTTCTGAAAATATGACAAATAAAATTTTACACAATACCCTGTAATCAGAATTTAAAAAATATTAAAAATTGTAAGAAAAATGAATAGATTTACTAAATAATTTTTCATTGCGCATGCGTAATTTCTATCAAAATTCACTTGCATATTGTGTTAGCTAAATATATAGAGCAACTTTTGTGAACGTCTTAAAAACATAGCTTGAGAATTCTGAAAGTAATCGTCCATAGAATGAGCTCAAAATCCGTTGTTCCTAAAAAGAAGCAAAAAAAAAAAAAAAAAAAAAAAAAAAAAAAAAAAAAAAAAAAAAAAGGGGTTGCATCCAAACATAATAGTATGTGCTATAGTGTATATTCCACCTTGACACTAATCAATGGATAAATGATTGCCTCATCATTTTGCTTCATTTTGGAAATAACGGATTTTGAGCTCATTCTATAGACGATAATTTTCAGAATTTTCAAGCTATGCTTTTGAGACTTATACAACAATTGCTCTATACATTTAGCTAACATAATATGTAAATAAAATTTTGATAGTTTTCACGCGTGTGCAATGAAAAATTATTTGATAAACCTGCTCATTTTCCTTACAATTTTTAATATTTTTTTAATTCTGATTGCAAGGTATTGTATAAAATGTTATATGTCATATTTTCAGAAACGAACATTATTTTATAGTAAGAACTGTGCAAATTATAAGAAAAAAACTTGGAAAAATTCGGAACTTTTTTTTTATAAAAACCTTATTTTCTCTACGAATATACATGCTATCACCATAATAGAACATACAGTTTTTTTTACAATAAGCCACTTAATCATAATCTACCAGTTTGGATGCTTTTGCCACATTAGTTTTGATAGGGTTATCTAAAAGATATTCTTTTTTTTTTTTTTCAATTTGTTGATGGTCCTTATGGAGTTTTGAAAAAAAAAATCTTCGGAAATGTATGACTTGTAGTATTAAGCTAAGTCATAATAACCTTTTTTATAATATCAAAGAAATATCTTGAAATTATGAAAATTTGATTAAATTTAATAAGAATTACTATTTATTTAATAATATTATTATTGTTGTTTAACGAATTATTTTTTTCAAATATACCTGAAAGATATAGCTTAATTACAATATTATCTTCATTTTCCGAGAAAGAAAAAAAAAGTATTTTGAAAATTAGTACAAATTAAAAAATTCTCATGCCATTTTTGATAAATGCAGATTAATACGGATAAAGCTTCTATATTTTAGGAGGAATCGCTGTGAAACATAATCAGTCGTTATATTTCGCATACGTACATACATGGCATATATACATAAAATCGCTTCTTAACTTCGTTTCATTAAGATTTTATATAGTATATACTAGGAGACTCGGCCCTCTTGGGAGCTACGCCCGCCAACCCCCGTTCAAACTTTGAAAAGATGGTAATGTGTTTTTCTTTAAAAATATTATCAGGTTACGGATAATTGAGTGATATTATCACGACTATTTTCTACAATCGGGTTGCCATATTTTTCCATGTGTGAATAAAGCGTTTTTCGATTACCATGGCTTCATCCACCGCTGTCGAAACTATTAACGGTTGATTTTGGAATATGTAAAATTTAATTCCTTACAAATTTGAAAATTTGTCTGTGTAAAATTGTGTAAAATGGTTATGTTTAATATGGCGCTGCCAGTTAGAACTTCATGACAACACTATAGACAATATTCTTCAGTTGGGTTTCAGGCTATATATATATATATATATATTATATATTTATATTATTATATATATTATATTTTAATGCACCATCATGCATATTCTCACTTCATTTTTAAAATTTTAATTGTTTATTTTATTTATTAAGTTATATACGAATTTTCTATTAGCTATTTATCGACTAATAATTTGTATAGAATAAATTGAAATCATTTTATTGCAGGCAACCTACATTAAGCTGCATCAAGTGATGGTATATTTATACATTTTTTTTAGCCATGCAACTTTTTCACCATGTGACATGGCTAAAAGAAATGTCATGTCACGTGGGCAGTCACAATGTCATTTCACATTGACATCACATGTAATTCCCAGTGTGATGTCAATTCAATACTGTCCTCAAATAAAACACATTAAATGTATAGTTTTAATATATGACACAATTTTAACTAATTATTTTCCCGCGAGTAATAATTTAATTACTTTAAAATACTTTTTCCTCTTTGATATTTACGCCCAAATATATAATTCAACAATGTTATTGAAATATTAACTTGTTTTAAATTTTAATAGCATTTCCCACAAAAATATAAAATTTTTTCTCTTACAAATGCAAGAGAGAAAAGTGCAAATGATGACATTTTTGCTTTATTGATTTAATTTTCGCATTAAAATTAAAAAGTATGGGAGGATATTTTTTAATTTGCATTCAAATGGCCGATTATTATTTTATATATTCGTTTCAGACAGATGGATAGTTCCAAAGGAAATTTAACAACTCTTACAATTTCTAAATAGAAAATATCAACAAATAAAAAGGTAGAATTATTGCAGTATTAATTTGCTTTAAATTTCAATGAAATTTCTGTAAAAGCTCCAATTAAAATTTTCATTGCTAATAATGGTCGGGATTTTTCGCAGTTAGGGAAATCAGATTGACTTATCAGAAGTTTGCATTTTTGCAGGCTTTTCGCTGTTTACTTCAAATTAGAGCTCCCGATTATACGTTTATACGAGTATACGTATAATACGTATTATACGAAATACGTATTTGCTATACGTATAATTCGGCATCGGCAGTTATACGTATTACACGAAACAGCATATACGGTACATCGTATATACGGATTTTACCCAAGCGGTTAAACGTATAAACGTTTAAACGTTTTTCATTCAATGTATGAAATTTGATGTTTCAATATTTTTTTGCGGATTAGAGACATTGAAAAATATCCGGTAGAGTATCCCCATCACGATTCTTTGCTCAAAGAAATACGATGTGTTTACTTAACTACTACTTGTTATGCAGGTACTTAAAAAAAATCTGAATACTTCCTCAGTTTAGATTTTGGTTTTTTTCCCCAAAAAAACTAAGTTATTTATTATTAAAATGTCCTACATTAGCTGTGGGTAGAATCAAACTAATCTTTGGAAAATCTGCGACGCAGTACTTAGTTTTTATATTTTCTTGTATCTTTAGAAGAAGAAAGTATTGGATTCGGGAATACTTTCGACGGGTTTACACGTTTTAAGAGTAAGAGAGTCCGAAAAACATGTTTTTACAAAATATCTGCCTGTCAGTTTATGAGTCTGTGACTTAGTCTGTCTGTATGTGACATGGATTTTGTGGGTTTTCTATCTCAAGACCTAATACACAGAATTAAGTAACATATATGGGGGAGACTAGGGCACATGTGAAAATGGGGCATATAAGAACATTGCCATTTTTCACTAGTTATTATATGTTTTTTTTATTTAAAAAATTATCAAAGATGGGAGCACCTATAGACATATGGAAATTTTTTTTGAAACTCTTCGACATTTTGTTTGTCCCCAGGAGCCAAAATACTGCTTACTGTACTTAAAAGTAAAATCTCCAGCTTGATAAAAGAATAATTTTATTTATTTATTCTTTTTTTTTTCTTTATTTAACATGTACTATGGATACTAATAAATATTTATGATATTTTTTATTTTTAAAATTGAGAAATGCTAATGATTTGTCATTTTAACTCTTGTGGGAATGTGGGACACTTATGAAGAGTCTAGTTGGGGCAGATCTGAATATGTCATTAAATTGCCCAATAATCATTCAGTGATTCTATTCCTTTTAGTTAACTTCGTGAAAATAATGCCAGCTCGATTATCTATATTTTTATAGAAATAGAAGACATTTCTATCATATAAAGTTTATTTTGTGTAATAGAAACTTCTACAAGCACAACTGTCAGCAAATACATAAAAAGCAACGAGCTCTTTACGTTCAATTGTAATTTAAATAAATTTCATGTTTTCTAAATTGCAATAAATGCTATACATTATTTTATTTAACAGTTTTCAATACTATTTTTTATGCATCATTAATGCAAAAAATATTACGTTTAACAACTTTGCAAATTTTTCTGTTTCATTAGTTGCAAACTTGTAGTATTATTTTACTTCCATTTCTAAAACAGCTATTTTATTTGGTGTTTTGAAAATAGTTATATATACTGAGAAAATAAAATTTTTAATCTTATAACTACCGTGAAATCTCCATTATTGACCCCCCCCCCCCTTTCTTTTAAAAGCAAAAGAAATTAAATTTGGAGGAAGCTTATAAATGTAAAACAATTTTTTATCCTTAATTTACAGGCAAATAAGGCAAATATAAGAAAGAGAATCTTTCGCCTTTTGATAGTTTTCCTATAAATATTATCCAAATGCCCCCTCCCTAAAATCTCCCTCAGAAAAAAAAAAAAAAGTCCTAAGCAAAATTTAAATTCTTTAATTATTTTCTCAAGTTTACTTCTTTATTTACTTTTTTTTTTGTTATATTGCAACAATATTTTATCAATTATCTAAGCCTCCCCCCAAATCTACTTAATTTTATTTTATAATATTTTGCTTAAACATATAACTCAGAAACTAAATAAATATACGTATATTTTTCTTTATGGTGAGTTTAAAAAATAATACAATTAATGATTAAGGTAACATATGAAAAAGATGATAAAAACATGTCAATTTTTTTTCCTTCTGTTTACATGTTTTCGTTATGTGTTTACAACTGCTCTTTCGTTGGGGCACATGTGAGATTTTTTTTAAATTCAATAAATTATTAAGAAAAGTAAGAAGAACTGTAAAGTTAATTTTTTAAAAATACCATGCGTAAAGAAAAAGTTCTGTTTACTATATAGAGTAGTTTTGCTTATAGAAATTAACCCAGTTATAACAAAAAGCTATGTTTATGTGAACTGTTCACATGCATCCCAGTCTCTCCTATATATTCAAGTAGTCCCTGGTAGAAATTGTTGCTGACTAAATTTGTATGTAAATCGTTCAACAGGTGGCTCTACTTTGCTGTATTTTATTTACGATTTCTGCAATAGCTCTATCTCTAGAATTAATGCACGGATTTTCATCAAACTACAGATTCAGTTAATGCTTGATATGAAGTGATTCTATGTATGTTTTGGTGAGAATGTCAAGATTAAAAAAATGAAATTTCATTACACATTAGCAGAGTTAGAAAATATTAGCTCCATGAAAAGAATAGCATTTACGCTCGGGTGCAATCTTGAGTGTAAAACAATAAGTGAATAAAGAATTTTTAAATAATTAAAAAGAAAAAACTAAATTTAACAAGGATTCACAATAAATCTGAAACATTTATACTCTAGTTCTTTCCTCAAAAAGTGTTCAATTTTGCTGGTTATTTACAATGGATCCAATTTGTATACATTACCTATACAAAATGTAAAATAACGGGGTATCTGAGCTCATTACCTCGAGATGAAAAAAAAAATCTAAATAAATTTAAAGTACAATGTTGCAAAATACTTTTGCAATTCACAGTAATTACTCGCTATTTTGAAAATAGATATTTCACTGTTAGTGAAACGTGATTGGCCAATCAGGAGTCTGATATTTTGTGAAATTTTTGCAAACTATTTTAAAAAATATACGCTTTTCATTGCTTGATCTTGTATATATAAGACATACTATACGGATTCCTGTCGGGACGCCACCGATTTCCAAACTATTCTTCATTCACTGACATAAGACTGATGTCTAATATTTAAATTAGATACGATACGTGGAATATACGTATAAATTAAATATACGTATTCTAAATTATACGTTTAATCGGTACGCCTTATACGTATCCGGATACGTTTAAACGTATATTTGAAAGTATCCGTATAGCAGAAAAACGTATTATACGGATATACATATATCGTTTAAACGTATAGCTGCTATACGTATCCTATCGCGAGCATTACTTCAAACGCAAAAATGCAGACTTCTGATTGATTAATCTCGTCCTGCTAACGGTTAAAAATCTGTCTGGATCCTGGACATTGTCATCTTTGTATTATTGATGCTGTTTTCTCTTTAAATTGAAAAGAAAATAAAGAGGGAAATTTTCTCCATTTTACATTTAATTAAGCATGTATTATTTCTTTTTACATCCAAATTAGTGTGTATAAATTCGTTTCATTAAGATTCTCAAAAATGACAAAATGATATCAATAAGTAATACTCAATATTAATTTTCTTTTCCCTTTTCGCTTTTATATAGATTACGGCGTTTAAACGAATTTATTAAAAATACTTTCAATGTATGAATAAAAATAAATACTTAGAAAATGTCATTTCGGCTTTATATGCATTTGTAAATTTAAAAAAGAAAAAATACTTAAAAAACTGCAGTGAAATTATGATTTTCAAGTCAATTGATTTTATGACAACGATTAAAATGACAGACAATTTTTGTGTTCCTAAAATAAAATTATTTCTGAAGATCGAATATGGGTAAATAATATATATATATATATATATATTTTTGAAAAACATAATCTAATATAAATATTGTCATTACTAGAAGATAGCCCGTCAAAATGACGTGTTTGCATTTTTAAAGGATGATAAAAAATTACAACTGTGGTCAATCATAGCCACTTTAGGCTGAAACAATTTTGATAAATACAGCGGTTAAACTTGGAGAAGGAAAAATCTAACCAAAAAAAAAAAAAAAAAAAAGAAAGAAAAGAAAAAGAAAAAGAAAGAAAGAAAATTTCAACAGAAATCTGCATTAAAACTATAGCAAAACTATCTGGTAGATGGGGGTGGTGATTATAATGAAATTTAAAACGCACCCGCGGTTTGCTTAAATAAAAAGTTTTAATTAAATATTGTTTTTGAAATCGTGAAAAGATTTCAAAGTGAAGTAAAATGTAGTGAAGTCTTTTACAGCTCCCATTGTGTAAATCTGACTATTGAGAACGCTCCATTACGATCATGGAACGGTTTCATTGGTCAGAAAATCGATTGCCTTTAAAATCGGAGGTAAATTTTCACAATGTTTTTTATAGATTTGAAATTCTCAAGAGTCATTCACGGCTGTACACTGTTAAAAATCAGCTGCATTTTGTTGCAACGCACTCCACCGCTTGTATATAATATCTCTATTCCAACCAATAAGAAAGCTCCATTTCACGGCCAAGTAACCGTTTTATATACAAGCAGGGGAGTGCGTTGCAATAAAATGCACCAGATTTTTAAGTGAAAAAAAATAAAATTAAAGCAACCCGAATATAAAAATTTTAACAATATTGCATTTAAAACGCACCTTCGCTTTCCTTTAATAAAAAGTTTTAATTAAATATACTTTTTGAAATCGTGGAAAGATTTCAAAGCGAAGTAAAATGTAGTGACGTCATTTACAGCTTCATCTGTGAATCTCACCAATGAGAACGCTCCATCACGACTATGAAGCGTTTTCATTGGTGAATGAGTTTCTTTTTCTCGTGGAAAAGGGTATCCCGGAATTGTTATACACGGAGGGGTTTTATATATATAATTTGAAAAAAAAATAATAACAGAATGATATTTTATTTAATACTTTTTATTTGAATCATGATGATTCTTCATATTTGAAGTAAAAGATAACTTTAATTTCTATTTGAAAATGAGGGGAAACGGAATTAAATATAAAAAACTGGTGGAACTAGAGAGAAAAGTAGAGCTCGATCTAAAAAAAATGTTACAGTAAAAATTGGGAAATATTTTCAAGCTAAAAATGTGCTTAGAAAAGGAATGGAATCAGATGATCTGTAAAGCTCATGAATAAATAACCCAAATTTTTGTTAGCTGAAAATGAGGACTGAGCTTTACTGATGCCTTAAAATTAATCAGGAAAAAAGAGGCATTTTTAACTCACTCCGTATTTCAATCATGCATAACCAGTTTAAATATTTGAGTCCATAACTATATGTTACAGGCTGATGTAATGAAGTATGAGAACGGTTCGTTCAGTTCAAAGTGTGGACACAATTCCATTCCAGCGGTTTTGATAATCAAAGCTCCAAGTAAACTCAAAACCTTGAACAGATACAATTCAACCATATAATAAATATTTATGTTCAGACATATTTATCTTCATCAATTCCTCAACAACCTGATTATATTAATGTTATACTTTAATTATTACTTCATGGTTTATGTTCGTTTAGCGTTGTGGAGCTTAAAGGTGTTCTTGAATCAAAAAGGGCAACTTTGTGATACATGCTTTAATTTATTTTTGTTCGGAAATGTGTGAAAATAGCAGGTGTTATTATTCAGAAACTGTCTAATCGCACTCATTTTTTTTTTTTTTTTTTTTTTTTTTTTTTTTTTTTTAACACAATAGATTTTTCATAACAAGCCTTCAAAGATGTCGTTTTTGAGAACATTTGCCGACGAAAGCAGAAAAACCGGTCGAAAAGCAGGGGAAAAACGGGAGATCGCGTGGTCGAAATCGAAATAGCTTAGAACTGGATAGGTAATTTAATTATCATAAAATGGAAAATTCAGTTCGATTCGAAATCGCTTCTATAGTCAGGTATTCCAATTTTATAACTTTTTGTTAAAAAATGAATGAGTACATGTGTCAAAACGTTTTGCGCTTGTTGAGCAGAGCAGTTGAGAACACCCTTAACGATTTGAGACAACATAACAATACATGCTATTGACTACTTTCCTCAGTAATCATTTTGAGTGGATAATAGTATAATTCTGAATATAAGGCACCAGTAAACCTCAGTCTACGTTTTCAGCTAACAAAAATTTGGGTTATTTCATGCTTTACAGATCATCTGGTTCCATTTCTTTTCTATGCACATTTTTTGCTAGAAAATATTTCCCAATTTTTACTGTAACATTTTTTTAGATCGAGCTCTACTTTTCTCTCTGGTTCCACCAGTTTTTTATATGATTTCATAGCTTTTTCAGATCCTTTCAGGAACTTTGTCAATCACCTTCAACTAACAAATCTAAATTATTATTAGTATTAAAGTTATTTTTAGACATATTAGTTTGACAAAATATCGGAAATAACGTCAAGTTGGCTTCAATTTTGGCGAGTAATTTTGGGCGCTAGATTTGGCGATGTATCACTAAGATGGCGGAAAACATGGCGACATTTGGTAACAAAAACGCCCTCTTCCAGATGGTAGTCCCACTGCAGTTTCTCGGTATCTACGCAGATTTTCTTATGACCTTAGATATCTACTAGAGGTCAGCACGGGCCCGTGGCCCGTACCCGGCCCGGCGGAATCGTTTCGAATTTGCTAACGAGCCGGGCCGGGACGGCAGAATTAGAATGTTTTTTTCAACGGGCCGGGCCGATATAAAAATTTTCGGGCCTGCCGGCCCGTTTTGAAGATTTAAACAAGCCATAAAATATAAACCTATTTTCAACGAAAATGGTTTTAACGAGAATAAATATAAATGTGCGTCACGAGCCATACTAATTTGACAGCATCAATATAAAAATGTAATTTGTGCAGTGTAGAGATCGGCATCGGACAGTTACATTGTGTGTAACCCGTTTTAATATTTTTTGAACTGACTCGTGCAGGGCCAAGATCAAAATTGGAGATCAAGGCATTATTTTTCTACATATAGACTTGCCGGACCGAAAGAATACTTAATTGTTCTCAAGATCTGTAGGACAGACAACATAATTTGTAAAATTATGAACAGCGATAAAGAACTTATGTTAGCTTAATCTTTGGATATATACTTCTTGATGGTTTTTCAATAATGCGAAAGTTTGTCACATTTTTACATTAATTTTTAATTGTAAAAATATAAAAGTGATAAGCCTGACAATTGAAGGGATTTGGAATCGAATAGCGTTTTTCATTTTTGGTAAATAAAATACTTGTATATCCTTGTTGAGATACAATCGTTTCTCAAATGGTTGCAGGTTTTTCTCGCTTCCCATGCTATCGCTTCCGAAAATTCTATTCAAAACGCTATGACAACATTTTATTTGCTTGCAGTGTTCTTAAATTGCTTGTATCAAAAAATGGATAACGCCATTCGATTATATAGTTTCTGAATAAAGACACCTGCTAATCTTATGTATTTCTGAGAAAAAAATGAATTTAGAAATGTATCAGAAAGGATCTTCTTTGAATTATCGTATGAATTTGGATTTAAAATGTTTAATAAAATGATATAGAAGTATTTTTATAAATCTTCCTTTATTAAATAGCTTCAAAAGCTACGATGTTTTTAAATTTCTTTTTTTTTCTTTTATTCTAAGCCATATTAATTTTTTAATGAATCTTTATTTGAATGTTGAAAACCTAAGAATTTTAGTAATCATTAATGTTACTAATGTGTATTTCCTGTAAAATATACTTTAAAATCATTCCATAGATATGTATGCAATACTCTTTAAAAAAATCTTAATTATATGATAAAAATCTGAATTTTTTAGAAATCGTAGAAATTGTAACGGGCCAAAACGGGCCGGGCCTGTTTTCCCTGATTTCTCTACGGACCGGGCCGGGTTTAAAATATAAAAATTTGAACGGGTCGGGCCAAACCTTTGAGTTTTACAACGGGCCGGGCCGGGCCCGGGCCTGGAAATTCCGGCCCGTGCAGACCTCTAGTATCTACACAGACTTTTATAGCTTCATTTTCAAACCGTTATTTTTATAAATGTAGAAGAATTTTTTTTCTAAATTATTCCTTTATAATTAAAACATCTGTATTGTACACTCTTAAAACGAAAGAGCCGATTTGGCTTCTCATGAAAGAGCTGTAATTTTTTCGATCATAAAAGTGTTGTTTTTCAACGATTAAATCTTCTTGATCTAAATTGGTTATTTAAATAGCTCAACTTAATTTAAATTGGTTAAAACTCGAATTATTTCAACTCTTTTTTGAGAAGCTGCCTTTCAACCTTCAGATGAGTGGATTTCAGCTCAACTTGAGCTATTTTGTGGCTGACTTTTTAAGAGAGTAGTAACGGTTTTGACGGCGAAAACATTCAAATAAAGGTGCGATGTTGTTTCAACACAAATTTAGTTACAGTTTATATATATATTACAAATTTAAAATTTTTTCGCCAAAACTAACCTTTATACTATCTTAATTTTCTTATAATAATATTCCGTACTTACTTCAAATTATTAAATTAAAATCTTGTTTCTAAATCTAATCTGTTAATCTGTATGCAGACGATATAAATTCTTAATTTTCCTTAAAAAACATTATTCCAGTATGCGTAAATTTAAAAAGATGGCTCTAAATTAAAAATATTCTTAATTAAAACTTTATTTCTTAATATTCCAAATAAAACTGATTTCTTCTATGTTTTTATCAACCCTTTTTAAGAAAGTCTTATTAAATTTATTCCAAACCCATACCTTTAAAAAATATCATTATTTTATTTTATCTATTTATTTATTTTTCCGCCGTCAACGATAATTTGCATATTAATAAATTCATTTCTTTTCTTTTTCTCTTAAAATTAATCATGTATAAAAATCGTCTGCCTAAGATATTTAAAATTCGGAGTCAATTATAAATTGGTTAAATAATATATTTTTTTTAAAATAAATTTATCGTCTGTTTAAAATAATCTCGTAGCTGGACAAGAATTCTGTTTACATAAAATAATGATGGTTAGAGATTACAGAATGTTCCAGAACTTTCTTTTCAGTTTAAAAGGGGGAGGTCTCGAGATGAAAGGAAGATTCTGAAGATTTCTTGGGTTGCTTCTTCGATGAGGACAGCTCGCTGAAATAATGATGGAATTTTTGCAACAAGGAGCTTTTCCTTCCTCATTATCACGAATTTAATAAATGAATTTACAGCAGCCCATGACTAATTATTGGATCTTCTACATTTATTTATTATTTTTGTTTTTTTTCCTCGCTTGCCATGACTGCGTGTTTCTGTTTAACCAGTGGAAATAATTCGAGTTCTCCTGAAATCGTCACAACTAATCGAAAAGTCGACAGGATAGGTAGTGCCTGTGTTAGTGCCTGTTTCGGATTTTGAAATGAATCTACTGAAGAAGTAAAATGCTATGTAAATGAATCTAATGAATCTACTGAAACGAAGTGATGACAAAAATATGAATCGCCGAAAATTTTTCCCGCCATGATTGAAAGTGTTATTAAGCAAGAATTGCCATTACCTTTTGATTCCTCGAGTGAATGTAACAGAGGAGATTTTAATGTTAAACAGCTTTCTGTCCGAGTGGTTTGAAAGATTTCTTCTAAATATCTCGTGAATTCCTGAGGCCTGATATTCCCCCTTTTTGCTGTTTATGTGTAACTGATGACTCAAGATAATCATGGTCATAATGACAAGAAAGAAAAAAAAAAGAAAAAAAAAAAAACTTTTAGAGACAACTGAACGCAGATTACTACCTACTTTCATAATTTTCGTTATTCCTGTCTCCCCTAGGATCAGCTTGAAAATTTCTCCTTATCCGTGAGTTATTTTTAGATGTATTTAATTATTATGTGTATCCTTTTTACTGTATTTGTGTAGATAGTTCTTTGTTTGTAAGGTTTATTTATTTGTTTGTTTATTTTTCTGTGAGCCTTATTTATTTATCTTTTTATCTAGTTATGAGTCTTATTATTATTATTACTTTTTGGAGTGAAAACATGTTTGTTCTTAAAAATTTAATTGAGGAGTATGATGTTCTTAAGATATTTACTGTTACTTATTAAGATTATTATGATACAAGTGTGCGAAGCTTCTTATTACTATGAACCTGTATCCAAAAATTGAAACAAATCGGTTAAATCTGCATGAAAAATCATTTACATAAATTATGAGGGGTAGTTTTCCTTATCCTCCCTTTATACTTATCCAGTGAATTCCGAAAGCAAATCAGGGAAGTGCCTTTTCAAAATAAACGTATAAACAAAATTTGAAGCAAATTGGTAAATTTTGGTGAAAAACCTAAACTAAGACAGGGGGATCACCCCCCCCCATCTTTAAACTTATCCAATGAACATCCAATATTAATCACAGAGGCACCTCATTAGAATGATCCTACATCTAAGGTTTCAACGAAATCTATTAATTCTGCATGAAAAACCCATTTATATAAATTAAGGGCAGGGGCAATAGCCCCCGTTCGCATTCTTATACTTATCGAATGTACTCTCAAAACTAATCAGGGAAACGTCTTATCCAAAATTTCATGTAAATTGGATATTTTTATCATGAGTTATCGCGTTACGTACGTACGCACGTACATACATATAAAACGGGCGGGCACATAAGCTCTCAGGCTTTGATAGCCTATGAGCTAAAAACTACGTTAACAGTCCAATAAGTGGTTCGAAAACAGTATTTTCAGAAAGTTATGCTGTTGCAAAATCAAAATACATGATTTTAACAGAATTTTATTTTTCGATTCTCAAACTTCCTAATATAGGGTTTCAAAATGCATCAAATCTCAATGCTGCGAGCAACGCCCAAAAAGTTTCCCCTTTAAGTCTTTCGTCGTCAGAAGTAATCAAGATATGCTTCGAATATGAAAGCAACAGGAATACAGTGTATGATTTAGATTTATCTGCTTAAACTTTTTCTAACTCTCCTAAATATACGCAAATTCTCATTTCCTTTTTTTTTTATATCACGATATTTAAAATAAAATGAGAATAATATACATCGCTGAGATGGAACATAATATGATTTTTCAGTAGTGTAGACAATGTAGCATTTATACTTCGCTTACAGGGACGCATAAAAATTTCCATTCGTGCTGTGGCGAAAATTATTTACTGTTTGTTCATTTTAATGATCTCAGTGTTAATTATTTTCGAAATATTTTAGTTAAAATTATGATATTTTCCACAATTTAATATTACTTCTTCTATAAAAACACAAAACATTTATTACACAACCAGATCACAGCAGATATAGAATCATACATATCAAAATTCAAAACAATAATAATAACTTATCAGCATCATCTCACTTTCATCGTCTAAATACGAAAAAAAAAAAAAAAAACACTCAATACATGGAGTAATAAAAAAAAGTCTATTGTCCAAGTGTTCTTTTAAATAAAGATAATTTAATTATTTCCATGCTATTTTACTTACAGTTAGAACACTTCAAACAGCGCAAAAGTATTAGAAAATTGTAATATAAGTTAAACCTTTTTGTAATACAATATTTTCTAAACATCTTCAAAATATTATTCTTTAGTGTATTGTCATATGAGTATTAATTGAATAGAACGAAAAATAACAACATTCGTTATCTTTCAGACAATGACATATTCATTAAATACTAATTAATTTATTCGGATAGCTAGTGTTAATGTTATTAACGTAAAAGTAATTTTTTATAAAAATTGAAAAAAAAAATTGGATAAAAAGAATAAATAAATATAAAATCTATGCCTATATTTATTGGCAATGTAAACTCGTTCATTTTGAATAAAAAAGATTTTCATTGTTATTTTTTAGATTTTTTAAAAAATAAAATATTAAAATTTATATATCAAATTTAGTATTTTCCATATCTCTTTAGATTTTTCATAGAAATATCACCGATCTTTTTCTATTTAAAACTTTGGGTAAATTCGTTTAATTCAAAATGCGAATGTTTTCAAAAAGCGTCACAAAAGGTCTATTTTTAGACAAAACTATATTTTTTTTATTCAGAATTATTTTCCAATACTTTTTTCTATAAATCAATCGCCGTGCTACGCGAAATGCTTTTAAAAACATTAATCATATTTCTCTTACTCCGTGAAAAATATTTCCGTTAACATTTTTTGTCGTACTTTGGGGAATTTTTCAGAAATGGCAACGGTTAGCTTCAAAAGGGATTAGGAATATTCTTCTTTGAAAAAATTTCGAGAACTTTGTAAGCTAAGAATATAACTTATCGTTATACATTTTTAATAATTAATGATGTGTGTTAAAGACGTCAATTTGATAGTTATTGTGTAATTAATTTTCGAAAGATTCTTATGATTTCATATTTATCCATATTTATTAATTTTACAACTTTTTAATTATTTTATGGGTTTTTTTCCTTTTAAACGTTAAATTAAAACTTTTTTTTTAAGTTTAGTTTTATTTACTTGCTTTATTCATACACTTCGGATGCAATTATCCCCTTTTTCATGAATATGCATAAATCATGCATAATACATTATATAAATTTTAAAGTTTAAAAGATAAGAATAAAAATAATTTGAAAAATGTAAATTTCAGTCTTTTGATGTGGTAGTTGAAACATTATCTGTCAAATGTAATTTAATTATTCAAATTAGACATAGAATTTGAAAGAAAGCGGTTTGTGTAAATTTCCGCGGTTGAAAATATTTCTTTTTACAAATAAAAATCAAGCATCGTATTATCAAAAATTAAATATAATTAGAATAACGTTTAATAATGTCTTGGATTTTAAGAAACTTCAAAGTGTACAATAGTTATTAACCAAAAATATAATTGAGTTAGTAAAAGATTCTTTTCCAAAATAATTAGAAAAGTTTCTTTTAATAATCTGGAATCCATACTTTTACTAAACAGTAAAAAAAACTATATACAGTATTATAGTAACACAAGTAACTGTGTAAAAGAAGATTGATTTCCTATTGTTGTTACTTTATAATACCGATAATAATATTATTAACGGTCCAATAAGCAAAAATAGATCCCTAAAGGATAATTTTTAGTTTTAAAATTTATAAACATCTTGTCCATTATACCTTAATAACATGAATATTTATTATTCACGCATAAAAATATATAAAAAATAGTAATTAAAGATAACGATAGAATAATTAGAACCGTTATTAACAATTGAATATCGTGAGCATATTAAGAAATTTTAATTTATTAGTTCATTACTGGAGTTTTGTGGAATAATAACAAAATCAATGCATAGTATTTTTAATAAACGTAAAAAAAAAAAAAAAAAAAAAAAAAAAAAAAAAAAAGTTTTATTTTCTTTTTAATTGTTTCGCGTATTTATATCAATAATCTCAGATGTTTTTCAGAATAAAAGCGAATTTTACACTCCTACAAAATTTTATATGTTATTCATTGGATGACATTTGCATAATTCTTCGGTTTTAAACTGTTCAAATATTAATTTGCTCTAAAATTTCTCCATAAAAAATGTTACTATCATCTAAATATTTATAATAAAATTAATGAAGATAAAAATAGGTCCTATTTTTCAAAATCTACAATTTATTATACTTTTTTATTCATATAGAACATAATTTTTAGCATTAAAAGCACTTTTTTAACCCTTTGAAAGTCAAAATATCTTTGCTGTTAAAATGATGATATCTAACCAGGATTTACGAACATATTTATTTGTAAATAATTAAAAAAAATTTCTTCACATACATTATTAAAAATTAAGAAATATATTTATAATATAGTATTCCGAAATTCTTGTGCGATTGTGAGATTAAGGGATTATAAAATTTCGTGGTATGTATATGTATAATATATCACCGCTCTTCAGGGGTTTAATATACGAAAAAAAATCAACGTGAACCAGTACAATTTCAGAAATCACGTAAACTTCTTTAATAACGGATTTTTATCGGAGCTAGATTTTCTGCTGAATCCTTCTGAGTACTTAACTAACTTCATTTGAACATTTGCAAAATCTAAGAATTAAAAGAAAAAATAACGTATTTACAACAAATTTCTCAGAAAGCATACTTACACCTCAATTCTATTTATACGAAGGTTCTTTTTTCTATTTTCATGTTAATTTCTATCGTCCAAAAGTTTTCTTGATTTATCCTTAGAAACTTCCGTGCAAAGAATTAATATGATGTCATCAACGCACGCAATCAAATAAATTTGCTGAAAGCTATTTGATCTTTATCTACAGATATATTTTTGACCACTTTACCATCTTAATATGACCATTTATAAAATATAAAAATTAAGAAAAAAAAACTAATACAATTATAACAAATTTCCAACAAAGTATATCAGCAAAACATTTCGATTTATAAGAATTTCTTTTTTTTTTTTTTTTCACAATTTTATGTTAATGTTTATCGTACAAAAAGTTTTCTTGATTTATCCTTTGAAAATCGTCTGTGGAGGATTAATAGGGTGCCAATGAGCGCACGCAATCTAATAAATTTGCTGAAAGATATTTGATCTTTATCTGCGTATATATTTTTGCTGAATCGTACTGACCATTGCCGAAACCAAACAAAATATTCCCTTTGTATTATGTCCTAATTATTTTTTCATTTCCAAATGCCCTGGGATATCCTCATATCGTAAGACTTCCCAGATAATCTTTTAGAAGAATTAAAAAGATCTACTAAATGCAATACTTGGAAACTCCAACTTTCGTTTGCATAGCTGTGAAAAATGTATATAGCTTGCTGTTTGTTATTACATTAATATTTCTTACTAGCGGCCTTCGCCCGCTACGCTGGTCGGTTTATCTAAAGAAATCTTGAAGAAGTAGTTAGATAAGGTTCAGACATACATTAAAAAAAAAAAAGCAAGTCGATCATTCAAAAACGTTGGGAAATATCAAATATTTACTGTAATTTTTTAAGAAAAACAAAGTTTCGAAAAAAAAAATTAAATCGAAAAAAAATTACACTGACATATTAATGCAAGGAAATTTTCCCAGAGAGAAAATTCGCCTTGAATACAATATTTCAAATTCTTTTAATTGCTTATAGGCGTTAATGCCAACATAGTGAAAAAAAATTCCATGCTGGGAATCGAACCCGGGCCATCAGTATGGCGCACTGACGTTCTACCGACTAAACCACATGGAACGACAGCCAGCTTGAAACTTTCTCATACTTAAGTACACTGGCGAAAACATAACGATAGCGCGTTTTAAAATCGCACAGTGACATCTATTGGATTTTATATGTACTAAAAAACGTTATGTACTAAAAAACGTGAGCAGCGCACCTAATAGTTTCTTTTGTTTCTTTTTGTTACTTTTTTGTCTGTTGTCCGATTTTGATGAAACAAAGCCTATACACTGCCCGGGAGTGTGCATTCTTCATTAGTGAAAACCGCATAAAAATCCATTCAGTAGTTACGAAGATAACCTCGAACAAACAGACAGACAGACAGACAAAAAATTCAAAAATTTTTTTTTTGTGTTTCATTGGTTTTCTTTTATCGCCCTGACTCCATTTTTGTCAATTATCTTCAATGTACAGACACACCGGGTCCTACTGTTTTATTATATGTATAGATTTTTATGCACGTTTAAAGATAAGTTCGTAATAATAATGAAGTATAAAAGAACTCAGAAGCTCAAGTTATTTTTTAAAAGGTACATTTTCTAATTTATTGATATTGTTTGTTATCAAGAACTATTCTCAGAATGCAGTATTTTCATGAAAATGTTACTACAACTAGACATTTGAGCTGAAAATTAAGTTAACATTTATGTTTTTCATTTTATTTGTTAGAATTTCTGGTTACAGTGAGCTTTGGTTCCCGGATTCTTATAATTTATTTAAATTCAGTAAGAAAGATGGAACTGTGCAAGGCTGTTGTTAGAATTTTGACTGATAAATATGATTAATTTTGTCAGTAAATTTTGTGATTTTAAGTAAGAAATTACCTATAGTTAAAATTTTGAATCTGTTTATGATCTATAAAATAATAGAATTAAAAGTTGATCCCAATTTAAGGTATATCTATGATATTTACAATTTCTGTTTTAGATAAAATTTCTGGTTAAAGTTAGCAGCTAAATATAGTTATAATTTTCGCGATAATTTTGATTCAGATTTTTTTTTTAAATGGTGGGTAATGGTTTTGTGTGAGGCAATTAAAATGTATACAACATCAGTAGACAAAGCCCTCAAAATTGCGAAAGCGCGAACTCATGAATTTCACCTTAAAAGTAAAAGACTCTATGATCGAAATTTTGTTGAATGCCCATTAAAAATACAAGACTCTGTAATTTATGAAGAATTTAAATACCCTAACACTCGAAAATTAGAACCTACTTTCTCTGGACCATATAAAATTATAAATAAACTTTCTGATGTAACTTATGAAATAGATAAATTTAATTATGAGACAGGACAGAATTCCGTTATTGTGCATGTTTCTAAATTAAGACCCTATTTTTCACCCGAAGATTTTAAACTGTTTCATGAGCAATCCAAAAAACAAACAAAACCTCAGATACAATCACTAGATCAAACTAAAGTCAAGACAATAGATTAAATTTACCATAAAAAAACCATAATTTTCAACATCAGCGGGTATGTTCTTGGAGCGCTACAAGAATATTACTTGTTTTTGGGAGTTTTTGGGATTAGATTGGGCTCCTTATGCAGGCATAAGGTGAACACTTTGATTGTAAAAGCTTTCAAATTGATGTTGATAAATTAATTTTAAGGGTGTTTAAGTCTAACTATATTTACTCATTTATTTGACATTAGTATTACTCTATTTATTCAGCAGATATTATATGATAATAGTTATAAAATCTAATGATTCTACTCAAACCTATAACATAATATGTGATTTTCAGTGATTGTGAAAACTACAGATTAAAAGTTTTTCAAAAAAGCACACTTTTTTTTATTTCCATTTCTCAATTAAGAATGACAACTTTTATTCCTATTGTATTTTATTATTAAAGTTTATAAACCATGTGTGGATAAAACATTATTCTACATTTGGCATTGAAAACTTATAACCAAATTTGACAATTTTGTAAAAGAGTATCAGAGAGGAATTATTGTAAGGAAATACTGGTTGAGAGTCCATTTTCTAAGTAGTTAGATTTAATTTTATTTGGATTTTGGAATTATTATGATTTTTTTTTATTTATACTTTCGGCTAGCAAAAAATACTTTCTTATGCTATTAGAAGATAAGAAAATTATTTAGTTGCTATGTAATTATTTTTATCCTCAACCAATATTTTCCCTATCAATAATAAACAAATAGTGATATTTTCTTTTGATTATACTCTTGTTTTACTATTATTATTATTATTATGATTTCTATAATGAAGTTTAGTATTAATTATACTCTTATTGAAAAATATTAGGATATGGAGTCTTATTATACTATTACTTATTATTGTTGTTATTGTTATTATTAAAATTTTTCTATATTAGTTATTATTGATATTGAGAGTGATGCTATTTATTATTGAAAAATTGATATATTACTGAAAGATGTTGGATCCAACATAACATTAAAACCAAAGATTAAACTAAGTTTGAAGATTTTTAATTAAAGAGACTGTATTCACTGGACATTGAAAAAGACTCTTTTATATATTCTTGAAAGACTTTTTTCATTTAAAGGACTTATTTTAAAATAAACTATGCATTAAGTCATTGTAATTATTTAAACTTCCATGAGAACGAATTTTTATTGTTTTTATTATATTTTTATCTCTTGCTTAATAATATTCATAACTTATTTACTGTTATTATATGTATTATCTCCTATGCACTTACAAATGGTAAGTGATGTTGTAACATTATTGTATTTCTTTCAGGGAAATGCTCCTACCTAAATTTAATTCAGAATTATTTTCTCTTAACTATTTTATTTTAATCGCTAATATTTTTTATATTGCGTTAATTTTCTTTTCTTCCATCTCTTGGCTTCCTGGATTTGACAGTTTTATTCCAAAATTTAACTTTTCTAAATTATTATATTTCTGTTGTCTGAACTTGTAGTTTTATTTAACTATCAATTTCATACAAAGTCTTGGGGAGGGGGGATAATATTACAAATTTAAAATTTTTTCGCCAAAACTAACCTTTATACTATCTTAATTTTCTTATAATAATATTCCGTACTTACTTCAAATTATTAAATTAAAATCTTGTTTCTAAATCTAATCTGTTAATCTGTATGCAGACGATATAAATTCTTAATTTTCCTTAAAAAACATTATTCCAGTATGCGTAAATTTAAAAAGATGGCTCTAAATTAAAAATATTCTTAATTAAAACTTTATTTCTTAATATTTTATTCCAAATAAAACTGATTTCTTCTATGTTTTTATCAACCCTTTTTAAGAAAGTCTTATTAAATTTATTCCAAACCCATACCTTTAAAAAATATCATTATTTTATTTTATCTATTTATTTATTTTTCCGCCGTCAACGATAATTTGCATATTAATAAATTCATTTCTTTTCTTTTTCTCTTAAAATTAATCATGTATAAAAATCGTCTGCCTAAGATATTTAAAATTCGGAGTCAATTATAAATTGGTTAAATAATATTTTTTTTTAAATAAATTTATCGTCTGTTTAAAATAATCTCGTAGCTGGACAAGAATTCTGTTTACATAAAATAATGATGGTTAGAGATTACAGAATATTCCAGAACTTTCTTTTCAGTTTAAAAGGGGGAGGTCTCGAGATGAAAGGAAGATTCTGAAGATTTCTTGGGTTGCTTCTTCGATGAGGACAGCTCACTGAAATAATGATGGAATTTTTGCAACAAGGAGCTTTTCCTTCCTCATTATCACGAATTTAATAAATGAATTTACAGCAGCCCATGACTAATTATTGGATCTTCTACATTTATTTATTATTTTTGTTTTTTTTCCTCGCTTGCCATGACTGCGTGTTTCTGTTTAACCAGTGGAAATAATTCGAGTTCTCCTGAAATCGTCACATATATGTTTATGAAAAATATGTATTTTCTGTTTCGAATGACGTCAGTTTCAAAAATTTAAAATCTATCAGGAGAACCAAAAATTTTATCGATCTATAAAAAAAAAGAACACGTGTTATCATTTCGTTTTTAAATTTTTTAACTGTTTTTTAGCTGGTGGCAATTGGAAAGAAATAATTCAATTAAGAATTAAAAAGGAGAGATTTCTATAGTGTTAAATTATGGAAGGTATAGCGTTATATAAATTTTAAGTAGATGCCATTTCCTTAATATTGGATATTTTTTGACAAGACTTTCGAAAGACACATACCTAAATTAAAAGCTTTTAAACAAGCTATTACATGTCGCTCAATGTTTCTTGGTTCGGGTTATAATTGAGTTGTTTTTCTTTTTTATCTTGTTTCACGAGAAAAAAGTTACAAATCAGGGGTTCTGGATCTCCACAACTAAACGATGGATCTGGATGATTTTTTATAAACTTTGAGGTCTAGAGTAGCACACTTCGCCTTTTCAATTTCGTCGCTATCTGATATTTGTCTCCAAAGTTATTAAGAAGTAAACTTTGGATTTTAACATTAGAGATGCTGCTGAGCTCTACTATACAGCACTATCGTGCTGTGTGATAATCCCTGTAGTTTTCCCCCTTTTTTACCACAAAACTGAAGTAATCTTGTTGCCATCATTAGAGAATGTTACTAAAATTAGAAAAAAATTAATCTCTCGAAAACTAATTAAAATTTTAAAATTCTACCATCATTTTTGCAATTCGCGGAATTTTAAGAATGATTGGCACTAATTTCACTGTCAAACATTCAATATTTTAGGAGGAATAACTGTAAAACACAATCAGTTGTTTAATCAATCGTTTCACAAAATCGTTTTACAAATTCGTTTCATAAATTCGTTTCATTATGAATTTATATATATAGGGTAGATATATTTGGGTAGATTAATGTTTCAGAACTTCTAATGCCGTTATTTCTTTACTCAAGACTTCATTTCATATTAAATAGAAGCTGTTCTACACTTTTCTAAATGGCATGTTTTTTTCACACATGCACGCATATACACAGTATGAATTTCACGTAATGTGCCAAATGAAAAAACAAGTGGGTAAGTATGATTGCAGATCGCACAGAGGGTCTTATTAATATCTGTTTCAAAAATCGATAAATTAACAAACGAAAATTATCAACAGAAAATTAATCATTTCTTGCATAAATGGCAGCAACATTATATTTAGGAATGCACTTCCTAGAAATTACCCATTATCCTATTTCAAATTTTTATATTTAACTAATGATATTTATAGAACTTCATCAAAAAAGTGCTATTCAAAATATGCTATACAAAATCCCGAAACAGATGTCATAATATACGCATACGGTTTGGTGCGATTTTTTTTTTCAGACACCAAAGTGTCGAAAACCTCGATTTCGAATAGCACTTATATAAATATTTTTAAATTATTTTCTATTATTTTCAAAAAGAAATAATAATCCTTCTATAGTAAAAAAAACTAGCCTTAAAAGGAATGACTCCTGGAATGATGCTGATGTGGAAGATTTCCGGAACTAACGAATCCGGGTTGTCCACTCCTTCCATGAGTCGAATAGACCAATCAGGAAAGGACTCCGTCTATGCATCGCCGTATGGGTTACCATAAAGAGAGGAAAGGTTACAATCGCCAAGTCTGTCGCCAACTTGGCGATATATCGCCAAATTTGGCGACCAAAGTTAGTTGTCAAAAGTGACGCCAACTTGGCGATAACTGTAATATTTAGCCAAATTTTTAATTTCTTTAGAACACCAGTCGTTTGATACATCATTTGAGAGGTTTGCAACTGCTTATTCATATAATGGATGTCTTGTGTGTTATCCCCCATTCTGCTCCCCAGGGGGGACACATTTTTAATTTCTTTACAACACCAGTCGTGTTACACAAGATTTGAAAGGTCTGCAACTGCTTATTCATATTATGGATGTGTTGTGTGTCATCCCCTACTCTGCCCCCCAGGGGGGGGCACATTTTTAATTTCTTTACAACACCAATTGTGTGACACACCATTTGAGAGGTCTGCAACTGCTTATTCATATTATGGATATCTTGTGTGTAACCCACCCCCCTCTGCCCTCAGAGGGGGCGCATTTTGTAATTTCTTTACAACACAAATTGTGTGACACATCATTTGAAAGGTCTGCAACTGTTTATTCATTTTATGGATGTCTTGTGTGTCACCCCCACTCTGCCCCCCAGGGGGGCACATTTTTAATTTCTTTACAACACCAGTCGTGTGACACATCATTTGAGAGGTCTGCAGCTGCTTATTCATATTATGGATGTCTTTTGTGTCGCCTCCCACTCTGCCCCCCCCAGGGGGGCACTTTTTAATTTCTTTACAACACCAGTCGTGTGACACATCATTTGAAAGGTCTGCAACTGCTTATTCATACCATGGGGTATTGGCGAGCGCAGCAAGCAGGGGTAGCCAATAATTTGGAATCGCGAAGCGATTACGCGGGGGGTTGGCGAGCATAGCGAGCAGGGGGGCGGGGCCCCCCTAGTAATAATAAAAAAAGTTTTCTTTTATAACTGTTGAACAAAGCAATTTACATAATTTGAGAAAATAAAATAAATGTAAATCAATAATTTATTAATAAACAAACAACAATAGCTTGGTTACCATATTAGGCAAAGTAACGCCATTTTGTCCCTTGGTTACCCCGATGGATATATGACATCTGTACTAAAATCTCTAACATTTGTCACTTATGATTTTCATTACTAATAACGGCACATATGCCATATACGTATTACATTGCGCGATTTTTTCTGACTCCGATTCGGCAAAAACTTGTTTTCAAATACTGTTACATACATAAATTTTAATAATTTTGTATTATTTTAATGGGAATAATAGTGAAAAAGAAGCGCATTTTTTTCACGTGATTTATTTAATTCATTAATTCATGTAACATAGGACATGTTCAGCGCAACTTACCGGAGTAACCAATGTTACCGACCGATTGTAAAGCAGTACGAAAGCGAATTGTAGTACCAATGAAAACTATCCCACTGAATTGCAGTTGGCATCCCACTTTGATCTGATTTTCATTTCGTACTTCTCTACAATCGGTCGTAACATTGGTTATTTTGGTAAGTTACCGGTAAGTTGTGCTGAACACGCCCATACATAACATTTTTTATATCTATTTAAATTTGCGTGCAACAATTAGAAAAAAAACACAGCTAAAAAATGAACTGATGATATTAAAAAAAATAATTAAAATAATAGTCTTTTTCAAAATTTTATGATTTGTTGTGTAAAAAAGAGATATTCAGCTGTAATTATACATAATTTGAACTCTATGACTTACCGTAAAATGGGGTGAATCGGAACAATTTTCAACTTTAACGTTAAAAAAAGCAACAACTGATTTTTTAATTCTTTTATTTTTCTACTAGAAACTTCGGTCTTGTTTTGTTCTTTACTTTTTAAGCAAAAACGAAACAATTTTACTGTTTATATATATATTATTTACTTTTATAATGGTATTCCGATTCACTCCGCAGATAGGGGTGAATCGGAGCAAATGTTATAATCTTTATTTATTCGGATTCAAACTTTAATAGAGTTAATAAAAACATGTAATAATGATAAGGGAGGAATAGAAACACGTAGTTATTGTGAAACCAAGCCTTTATTTTATAGACAAATAAATATATGCCTTTTTAAATATTAGAAAACAACTTTGAAATCAAGAAAAATTAAAATTTATTTTAAGAAATTATATTCAAATTGCAGAAGCAGAATTTAATACAAATTCAGCCCTGTTCTGTGTTATTCTTTACTAGTAGTCATTGGGTAAGTGAATATATTGAGTAGCTGTATGTATCCAATCGCTGCATGTATTAATACGATCTACTAATACGTCCTCATCCTTAGTCCTTAGTACTGTTTGAATCCCTCTCTTTTTTAATTGGTTTTTCATTTTGAGATGTTTGTGTAATGTTGTGGATGTCAGAGAATAATTCTGTGCAATTTTTCTTAGTAATTGGCTATTTTTAAATTCTTTTATTGTGTGTTCCATGTCTGTTGGATTAGGCGTAGACTTTGTTGTTTATCCAAGTAATTTCTTGGCACATTTAAACTCTTCAAGTAATTAGAACAAACAAAATATTGCTACAATACATATTCATACATATTTTTTCATATATTGCATGATACTATTACTGTATATAAAAATAAACCATGGGAGAAAACGTGTTCCGATTCACCCCGTAAATCTTAAACGTCTGATGTTGTAAGCCATTTTTCATTTTTTCATTATGTAGTTTAGAAATAAGTAGAATTCAATACAGCATATCGTTTACAGGTCTATCATTAATTAAAAATCCCCTCTCTTAGAGTTAGAATACGAAAAATATTGTAGTTACATACAAAGTTTTGAAGACGTTGAAAAAATGAGGTTTTTGAGGATCCTCTTGAAGTTTTTTTATATACCCTAGTAGTGGTACCAACATGCCAAAACTAAATTTCCCAACTCTTAATGTTATAACCTGCTTATAAAAAAATTGGCAACTAAAAATGTCATCACATATATTTATAATGAATTTATTTGTATGACCGGGAAGTTTCGTTCCTATTCACCCCATTTTACGGTAATATGTTTCAAGAGCTTGTTACGATGACATGTGTTCCAATACATTTGGCGAACTAAGTGGTTAAATAATTGTTGGTTGATTGATTGATTGATTTTTGACGTCCGATTATCTGCGCTAGGGATATAGAACGAGGGGGGGAATGCCCTTCGTGGGGGTCTTTCTAAGGGAACCTAACCCGTATTTACGCAAGGTTCGAAGAAAACCACGAAAACTCCGAAAGGTTAGGCCGACAGCCGCGATTGGGTTCGAACCCAGCACCTGCCGTCTACCAGTTGAGAGGTCCGATAAATAATTGTTGGAATTCGAGCAGTCCATTGCGGTTATTGTCCCTCGAATAAGTTCCTACCAATGTTTGAATTATATGCAGGGGTTTTATAGGATTTTAAAATAATTTTTGCCCTTTAGAGTGCAGAAATGACATCAAGTAATACTGGCGGATAACGTACCAGAAATTCAAAATACATATTATCTGCCTGATGATCCTGGAACTCAAGCCAGACACATCAAAAGCGTTTCCTAGCTATCCCAAGCCAAGCATTTTATCTGAATCGAACCTGGAATTCAATTTAAGTTTACAAGTGAATTTTTTGAGCATGAAGATGCGAATTGGGTAAAATTAACATGCTAATCCATGAGATTTATTTATTATTTAAAAGTTAGAAAGATGGCAAATTTTTTGTAAATTTGATCGATTGTAGCTAGAGCGCTGTTTGCAATATTGCCAAAGATTTTGGCAGCAATTCGGTTTGGAAGTAGTCAATGGTTCAGCGCTTTTAGTTCGCCGTTAATCTAGATATCCTGATCTAAATGGTTTCCTCACAGAATTTTATTTCTATTTTCAATTATATGCTTATTTTGCGAGTAGGATTTCAGAAACTTCACAAATTTGTAAACGTTTTAGACCTTGCAGTCGACGCACTTATCTTCTTTCCATCACCATTTGAAAAAGGTTATAGAGATTGGACAGAGCTGTTATGGTGTTTTATGTTTCATACGGACTCTTCTAAAATAATTCCTTTTGTGTATAAGCATAAACTTCTGTCTGTCCTTTCGTTTGGAAGATTAGGTCAGATTCATCCTTCAAATGTATACTGTAAAAAATTCCGAGCGTGTTACGAGTTTTGGTAATTGGTGGTGCAAGGACATCACTCGAAACTTTAATAATCAGGTTAAAGAATTGATTTAAATCAGATATTTCTCTAAACCAAATTAAATGAAAAATTTACATATTAGATTGGAACCTGGGTACGGAAAGAATAATCGGCGATCAGGATTACATGAGACTTTGCAGTTAAATTAAATTCGAAGTTAGTCCAATTTACAACTTTCTGTTTAAGTTCGTACAAAAAGTTTCACAAGTCCTCTTAAGGCTAGATGCTTAAGGCTCGTTAATGGACAAAATCAGACCAAGGGGGTAGAAATAGGGAGGGGTTTTGTGAAAACCGAAAAGGCTCATAACTTTTTCATTAAAATAGATATCGAATCAGTTTAAAGTTTATATTACTTCTAAAAAAAGGGCCAAAAGTTAATGCATGACAGATTTTTGATAAAACTAAAAATGGGCTCAAGGGGATGAACAAATAGGGTTTTTGGGAGTTAAAAAATCATAACTTTGTCAATTCTTAAGATATCAAATTCAAATATTGTTTTATAAATGATCTTAATATTATCTAAAACTTTTGTATTTACAAGTTTTTAATAAGAGAAACTCTTATTGCAATGAAAAAACATAAATAAAATAAAATAAAATAAATAAAAAATAAATAAATAAAAACAAAAACAAATAAGGGGTGGAAGAAGAAAAAAATCCATAACTTCGTCAATTCTTAAGATAACAAATCCGATTAAATTTATAATACATCTTCTCAATAATATCTACAGCTTTTATACTGACAAGTTTTTGATAGGACCAATTCCTATAGAAAAAAAATTAAATAACGATAGGAGTTGAAGAAAAAATCTCAAATCCCAACTGCTTATATTCTGACTCATTTTTAGCACTTTCCAACAAAGTTGAAAAGAGCTTATGCATTCGGTTTGTCTGTCCGTCTGGCCATATGGCCGCCTGCCCGCGATCTAACTCTCGTAAATACACTTGGATTGTCATGAAATTTTTGCACGTTAATGACGTTTACCCGAGCACGAACCCTATTGAAAATGAAGATTCTGTCATGATTAGTTTATGTACAGGGGCAGTCAAAAGTTTTCCATTACATTACGGCCTATAGGGGGGGGGGGAATCGTTTCAAATGTATTTTAAAGATGTTACCCTGTCAAATATCTTCAAATTTATATGAATCTACGAAGTGCACTAAAATATGAATTTTTTAAAGTATGCAGCGAAATGAATAGTTTTTATTCATTTACAGGACGACACAAAAGAATTCCAATACATAATAACAAAATAGGGAATTGTTTGCGACATGTTTAAATTATGGTAAACGATTTCATACATAATCAAACTGATATACGTTGCTGAGGATTATTATGAGTTATTTCATGCATAATACTAGTGCATAGCATTTATAGGGACACACAAACGATTTCAAATAGTATATTCTATCCGAAGTCCTGTATATTATAGACGATGGCTGTTAGATGGATGAAATGCATTTTAATTATGATATAAGCTTTTAAGTTTCACTAGATGTATGCATATTATATGGTTTGTACAAATGCTAATTGTTACACAATTTATATATACAGGGTTACACAAAAAATCTCGGAAAGGTACTGAATATGAGCGTAATTTACTTAAAGATGGTTTTTAAATAAGGTATGCCTTTTTACGATGAACTGCATTTAGTTGAAGTTACTAAGAAATGTTTGTAGAATATAGATAAAATGATATACAGGGTTACGCATAGAACTGCATACATTGTCGCCTTTGGATGATAATTTCTAGAAATTTGATTTAAGTAGTTTAAAGGGAATTTATTTTAAACTAAACTTAAGAAAATACTTTCGTGTGTTAAAGGTACTATGTATTTTGCAGGGCTAAATAAAAGTATTCAAGTATATTTCCATCTATTAGAATAAATTGCTGAGAGGAAAATTTCAACCGGTTAGGCGTTTTCTTGCTAAACTAAATTTTACCATTATGTAGTCTATATATTAATCGACAGATCAAATACAGGGATTTTCTATAGTATCGGAATATATATTTGGATGAGAAAAATAATACGTTATCTCCCTGGAAACGAAGTATTGTTAAAGTTTTTAAGAATTGTTGAAAAGTGCTTCATAATTTATGTTTAATGCACGATTTTTCTTACTTGTTAAATTCATTTTTGATTTTGAAGGCATCCAAATAGTAGGTTCTCTTATTTAGGAACTATATAATGTGACGTTTTGGCAAGTTTTTTTCATAAAGACAAAATATATTTCAAAAAAGGCTGTCAAAGTAGTCATTTTGAACAGAATTTCCCGAAGCGATCGTGATTGAAAAATTGAGGAAGTATTCAATCAACAAATTGCTTTCTTTCTGCCTCCTTTTTAAATCCACTTTTGCTGTCTAACGCATTTAATTGACAGGTTCTCTTACTTAGGAACTGTATAATGTGCCGTTTTGGTCAGTTTTTTGATAAAGGCTGAATATATTTCAAAAAATGCTGTCAAAGTGGACATTTTGAACAAAATTTCAGGAAGCAATCATGATTGAAGTATTGAGTACATATTCAAATAGCAAATAGCTTATTTTATGACTCATTTTTAAATTCAATTTTGCTCTCAACTGCATTCAAATTGGCAGTTTCGCTTATTTAAAATTATATAATGTGCCGCATTGGTCAATTTTTTTCATAAAGTCAGAATAAATTACAAAAAATGCTTTCAAATTGGGCACTTGAGCCGAATTTCGTTTAAGATGATTCTGATAAAAACAGTTCTTATGGAAAAATGAAATAAAAAATTGTTCAAAAGCGGGCAAACAAAGCTGTTAAATTTGGTTTTTCGCTAATCCTTTTTTATTTTTATTTTTTGTTGTTGTAATAAGGACTTAATTTCGAAATCTACCTTCACCTATAGACCAAGCCGACAGGGATTTTTTTAAATACAACGCAAGGCTGCCGGAGTTCAGCGTTACGTCTTCTCTTCTCGATTATGCATTCTCATCTCTCAGAACAAGTTCCTCTCATCTGCTTTCTCCGTGAGATCGCTAAGGGGAGGGGAGGGGACGTTCTCTTCTCCCCGATCACTCATTCGTTGATATTATTTAGGCAGTTTCGTGTGAAATACAACCTATTGCGGTCGCTCCTATGTTGGAATTTCTGAAACATTTTTGCTGATCTACACTGATTATGACCCTTAGATTCCAAAACTACGATCAGTAAAAATTTTTATATCTATCTGTCTATCTATCTATCTATCTATCTATCTATCTATATATATATATATATATATAACACTTTTTTATGGATACGATAACTTCTATTATTCTGCTCGAATCTTTTCCAAATTGATACATAAAATCAAGGGCATAAAATATCAGTCAAGTTCGTTAATGGGTAAAATCGGACCTATATATAAGAACTATATAATGTTACATGTTGGTCGATTCTTTCATAAAGTCAGAATATATTTTAAAAGTGCTGTCAAAGTGGGCATTTGAGCCGAATTTCGCTTAAGAGGATTCTGATAAAACCAGCTCTTCCAGGAAAATGAAATTAAAAATTGTTCAAAAGCGGCTAAATAAAGATGCTAAACTGGGTTTATTTCTAATCATATTTTATTTTTTGTTGTTGAAATGAGCACTTAATTTCAAAATCTACTTTCGCCAGTAGGCCAAGCAGACAGAGTTTTCTTTTTTCATAGGAATTCTCCTAACCAGGGAACTGCACCTTTGTATAAAACCGAAAAAGGTAAGCAGCTATCGAAAGAATATATTGAAACACACTTGATCACTCAAGAATTTCGCGTTATCGATAAATACAGGTTCAGCACAAATGAATGACCTTATTTTGAAAATTTATGTTTTCAAAATTGTTATAAATAATAATTGTGAAAGCATAATATTTTATAAACATAACATTTATATTTAAAAAAATATTATAAATATTGTAATAAGTGATACATGAAAATAAAGAGGACTATTCCCAGTTTTTCTTTTCCGTTACACGTGTTCTGTGTGCAAACCTTTCGTAACACAACTAACACCAAATCTTTAATCAAGTTCGTTCTACACATTTTAGAGCTCTGCACAGTGAATGATTCTTAATGCAGCACTGATGTATTAAAACACTAAATAATGCTTCACAAAATAATGCTAAATGATGCATAAGTGCTTCATGCATCAATGATGCATTAAGAATCATTGACTGTGCAAACTGCTAATTATTTGAAAAGAATTTGATTAAACATTAGGTGTTTGTTATGTTAGGAAAAGTTTATCCATCGAATAAAAACTTCCTCTTCCTTCGAGGAATATTCCTCTTTATTTTCATATGTCACTTGTTATAATATATGCAATATGTTTGAAAATATAAATTTTTAAAATTCCGTCATTCATTTGTGCTAACTCTATGAAATCTTAAAATTTTCTAAAACTATTGAATTTAATTTCGGTGAGAAAAATAAAGAAAAATTGTGGCTCTGATTCAGATATTTTACTAATCATGTTAATATAAAATATAAATAATATTTAGACATAGTAATATAAAAAAAATAAGATGGCTGGGAGAAAAAAAGTGGCTGAAGCATAGAAAATTGTGGTACCAAGCACATTTCATGAACTTAAATTAAGTCCGTGTTTACAATGGTCAGCCTCCTTCGAAAAATAAAGTTGCTAGGGAGGTTTCAAATGGAGGTAGCTGAGTTTGCACTAACCCAGACATGTGCCAACCATACCTAATCAAGTTGTGCGCTAAACTAGAAATGGACAAATGACTGAAATTCGATGAAATTGTTACATTGAAAAATATCGACTTCTTCCATTATTACCCTGTCGAATATACGTTGTACAAATCACATCAATCAGAAAAATCCAACTTCTAAAGGTTGAGCTTTGCCAGTAGCACCTGGTAGAATTATCTTTAATTCAAAACGTTGAACCTTCATCCTCTTCTTCACTCACATGGAAATTGTCGCAGTATTGCGTTAGAGCAGAGGTGGCCAACAGTGGCACATTGAACACTACTAAAATGTTATAGTAATCATTACCTTATCTAATCATCGAATCTTTGTGATAAAAAGAAACCGGCTATTTTTAAAATTAGTGGCACGAGGTGGAACCCGTCGAATTTCAACGAAAGAAAACGTTTAAGAAGGAACTGTTTCATTGATTTATAAAAAACTTACAGAAATAGTTACAGTAAAAAATGCATCGTATATTGGTTAGTCTAACTCTCAAGTAAATATTATCTTAACCTAAAGTTAACAAAATACTATTTCTATAAAACATAGTTGTCCCAATTATTAAAATTAAACTCTAATCGCATATGCAATGAGCAAAATGTAATAAAGATCAGTTATTATGATAAGGTGTCAATTGAGTATCTTATTCTTCGTATTCCGGAACAAAATTTATTCCACTTTGACACGATCATAGAAGTTTTTTTTCCGTGAAAATTAAACCTGAAATAAATTTTAATTTCTCAAAATTTACATTACTCACTTCTTATATCCGTATTCACGATTTTTTAATGGCATTTTAAGTTTATCATTTTCAATCATTTTCACTCAAAACTTAGTCACATCTTTGCATGTGAATAGATACATGCTTAACTTCATGGACTAATTTCAGTACCGAAGAGTAAAAATTGCTGTAATTCATGTTTTTTAGGCGCATTTGCGTTAAAATGTTTAGTATTATCTATGAAAATGATCCCCCCCTTTTTTTTTTAAATGTGACGTCATTTTAACTTAAGCATTTTGTATAATGCCTCAAAATTAGTATCAGTATATATGACAAAAGGAAAAAAATATGGAGAGTTTATAAGGCAAAATGCATGCTTTCAAACACAGTAATGTTATTTTGAGTTTAAAATGTTTTGACGTCATATGTCCCTAACGTAACTTTGCGCGAATAAATCCGATACAGTGAAATTTAAAACATAGAAAAAAAACTGTTTTTCTGCTTTTATTTTTATCATAAAATGGCATTCTTCATATAGCACGTATTTTAATTTCAATTGTTTTTCAGTTTTTATGAAAAAATGATGGAAATGGAGTTTTTTGTAGCCACTATTACAAAATTTGCACTAAAAACTATAAAAAACATTAATATCTCAACAATAAATTGAGATACAGCTTTAAGAAAATTGCATTTAAAAGTACACTTTTTCCCTATACGGCAGTGTAAAAATTAAAAATGTTCGACTTTTAGAAGTTTAAAAATATTTAGTACAAAAATTGCAAAATCGAAAGTGCATTTCAAATTTTAAAGAGTTGCCATTCGCAAAATGACGAATGCGATAAGCACAGATACGTTTGACCTTTATAATATAGATAGATGTTTGCAAAAATGTCTTTATTAACTCTTTCTTCACCTTACCTATAAAAAACAAAACAAACAAATATAAGCAGCAAATACAAGTCATCATTTACTGAAACTTTCAAACTATTGAAAATGAGAACTTGCAACTCACCAGATTGTGTGGTTTGATGTGTATATTGTTTGGATTGAACATTAATTTCTTTTACACGCAGTCCCAATTCACTTTTGGATTTTTAAAGTACGACAAATAATAGAGTGAAAAAGTGACCATCGGCACTGATAATATGTTGAATAGTATGAGTCATATTGTGTTTTGATTGAGCAGTAGCTTCAACTTTCTTCACCCCACGTGTATCGAGACTATTGATAGAATGTATTTCGGAAACTCCTTTGATCTGAATTGCACACTGCTAATTCTCAAACACAAAAATAAACAAATTATAGAACATTTTTTGTCATCGAATTAACAACATATTAATGCATTGTGAATTAAAACACTTCATATACAAAAAATTTTTTATGTTGTGATTATGTTCTTAATATGTGATAAAAGTGTTGCTATCTAGAAATGTGATCTTAATATGTTGCAAAATTGTTGCTATCTTGAAATGTGTTCTAAAAATGGTGTTGATAAGTGTGTCGAAATAGTGTTGATGAAAATATGTTCTTACAATAGTTTTGTGCTACATAACATTTTGTGATGAAATTAACAATAGATTGCAAACACCACAGAATTTAGAACACTATAAAACAACTATGGAAAGCACTTTCAAAATACGTTCTACATGGTGCCTTTAAAATTACACTATTTTTAAAATGAACTAAGAGACAGAGATTGCTTTATAGAAAAAAATTGCAAGCGATTAGCAAGTGTGTTGACTAATTTTTATCAATAAATATCAATAACTACATTTGTGGAAAAATTGGAAAATTTGACGTTTTAGGCATAATCTATACTCACACAAGTAACTTTATGCCTTAATATCCTGCAAAATAATTACTTTTACTAATTATATACATTTGTTTTCACTTTTATAACTGTCTATTCTTTTGAGGATACTCAATGAAACAAAGATTAACTGTGCTGAATTAATTTTGTAGTGTCAAAGTCAATAAAGATTTAAAAATATAAAATGAAATATATTTTATTTAAATCACTAAGATTTCTCTTTATCCGCCAACTTCTTTTTTCGGATGCCGTATTATTCTATGGCAAGATTTTAACAAATTCCTGTGAGCTCACATTTAAGAATTTTTCTGAAAAAATTATACTATATTGTAGAGAAAAATATTCCGACACTTTTAGATTTTTCAAAAGCTTTCTTTAAGAATTTTAAATTTAGGAAAAAATTCTGTATTCAGCTTAAAATATAAATAAATAGCTGGTAAAAATTTAAGAAAATAAAAGCGTCAGCTGTAAATCCTGGGGAAAATTTTTATAAAATTTTTATTCTAATATTCCAGTTTGGAAGAAAATGCTTGATAAGGATGTATGACTTTTCGAGTAATTAAGAAGGAAATGATTATCTAAACAGGTATTTTCCTTTGCCGGGACATTATACACAAAAGTATACAAAGAAACATATGGAATTGGTTTCGATCAACTATAGTTTCTTGTAATGTTTGATCATTATGATTCAAATAGTATTATAATGGTGATGTGTCAACTGTCAATTAAATTAAATTTCCCCTCGAATCTAGAAACTTGAAGTGATATGAGGTCAGAAAAAAATTTTCATCTTCTGTACCGAACGATTTTAAAACTCCTTAAATCATTTATATAAGGCAATAATATTTCTCCTGTATAAATTTAGATTAAAATCTTGATTTTAACCGCAACAGTGAGACAGGTTGTCATCATTTTCAAGAGAAGGGGTGATTCAATGTACAAAGTAACCTGAGAAAATTATCTTCCTTAAATTTTTCGAATTATGTTTTGAAAACACATTTTTTCTTCTTGTAATTTTTAACAACACTTTTTGCACAATCCTTTTCCTGGCAAAACATATTTACGCCACAATCGAAAATTATTTCAGTTAGAAGTGTTAATTATTATGTTCAGTTGTATTGTAAAAGTGTTTCACGAATTTGCAGTGTACCATGTGACTGGTTCGTACGATGAAACGTTCAGTACTGAGAATGACTTTCTTTAAATAATAATAATTGATACAATAATTCAAGACCATTTTACATCCTTTTGCATTTATAATATTATAATAAAGATTATAAGGATTTAAAAATTTATAATTCATTTGAATTGATTGTGTTTTATTAATCAAATATATTTAGAAATTAAAAAAATATATTAAAATAAAATATGCTTAAAATACATTTAAATACTAAAACATACCTTTGCCACTAATAAAAAATTAACTAGCTGCCCTTGGCGACTATTTTGGTCTCACTTGAATATATACTAAACATTAAATAATGTTGCTTTTATTCATAATTTATTTTAATTGTTCAATTTTTTGCCAATATAGAAGATTATGTTAGAGAAATAGGTACAGATGTCATATACGCACTACATTGGCGAGATTGCAACAAAATGGCAATTATATGTGCCTCGAATGGTTGCCCGGCTATTGTTATTTATTTATTAATAATCTGTTTGTGTACTTTTACAGTAAAACCTCTAAATAACGGACACCTCGGGAACGCCGAAATTGTCTGCTATTTGGAGGTGTCCGCTATTGGGAAAACCTCAGAGATTCAAAAATCACTAAGAAATACTTAAAATTCATTAATTGACTTTTATATTCCTAAAACCTACATTTTATGATTAATCAGAAATCAAAATTATTTTTTAAGCAATAAAACTGAAATAAAATTATGCACACCTTTATCTACTGTTTATAACATTCTTAAGAAAAAATCAGCTACAAAAGTTTACTTTTGCTTGCAATTACATATAATTTGTTTTTCAATGTGACGTTATTGGACTCTATAGAATTTCGGGAGGGGAGGAGAAATTGCACTTTTTGTCTATTAAAAGCATAAAATCTTAAAAACTTCCAGGGGGACATTGCAATGTTGAAGAAGATGTCCCTTCCGGGCAACCTTTTCACACTAAATGTAGAGGGGGGGGGGATTTTCCCTAGCTCATCCTCTACATTTATCTGTGATCACAAAATTGGTGGCAAATTGCTCTGATAAATTTAGAAGCATCCTTTTTACTCTTTTTTCGTTTTTTTGGGGATAAATTTTTTTTTTCATCCTTTATCGCCAAAAATATTGTCCGCTATTCGGAATGTCCGTTATTCGGAGGTTAAACATACAAAAATGTAAGTTTTGGGAGTGGGGATTGGAAAACTGTCCGTTAAATAGAGGTGTCCGCTATTCGGGAGTGTCCGTTATGGAGGTTTTACTGTATTTTCTTTTTTAAAATGATAAAAATTGTTTTATTCTGTAATAATTAACTAAACTTTTTTTATTTATTATTATTTCTTTTTAAAAATAATAGATATTAGTTAAAAAATATGTAAGGTAAAGTGCCCTATTATCGTCCCGCAGTTCCTTTTAGGCCCCTGGAAGTTTTAATTTTTAGTGAAAATCTACCAAATTTGGGTTTTGTATAGACTAACTATTCACACATATGGAAACATGGGCAAATGTTGTACAAAAAATCTTTAACAATACGAAAAATTGTTTTTTCAAAAGTATTCCAATATGAAAAAAATAAAAAATAATGTCCCAATTTCGTCCCCCTGAAAAAAAATCCAAAAAGTCAAGGATTAACTTATAACTAAATAAAAATTTATTTCAAAATAAATAATAAACTTAATTTACCTTAACTTAAGGTACAAAGAAATGTACTATTAATCCTAATAGTAAATAATAGCATCAATGATACCATAAAATTTTTTTATCCATAAAAGCATTAGGAACATATAAATTGTGTATTGGTTTCTGCTCCTGAGCTTGTTTCATGTGACCATGTGAAGCACTGAAGGTACTGAACCCATTTTCCCCCATATTTATCATGACAAAAACGCTTCAAGCACGTAGGGCATTCTGCATCATTGTCTTCATCATCGTTTGAATTATCACCATGAGAAATTTCAATAGAAGTATCACTTTCGTCATCAATGATGTTAGGCAGGTCCTGTTTGGACTTTTTACACGGTGGATTTTTTCCCTTCTCCTTGAGAGTGGTAGTTGTCAGAAGTTTGTTTTCAGCCGAACGCTTTTTTCTTAGCCTGAGAACGTGTGACTTTGTTTTTATGCGGAGATCCAGTGGTCAATGTTGCTGAAACTCCTCAAGCAGAAGTTGCTGGTGTGATCAGTGACACTTCTCTGATCTCTTTAGGGTTGATGGCAGCAACAGTTTGCTGAAATTGACCGCTTAACGATGGTTGAGAGCGCTTAAAAGCGTTCCCAATTTCGTTCCCGGTACGAAAATAAGAATTGAAAGGGGGACGAAATTGGAACAACGCTACTTCTCAATATGGCGATGCTTCAGTTCTTGTAAAATAAACTGAACATTGTAAAACTCACTGTATGGTATTGTTAACATCTTACCTACGTAGAATACATGCAATGAATAGGAAACAAATAATTACGGTAAAGTAAATATCGTTCTACAAATGACGTAAAAAATTTAGATCTTCTTAAAATAGGAAATCCGACATTAATAATACAAGGATTCGTCTTGGCGAGTGAAATTTTCACTCCTGAATCCTTTTTATCTTCTGTTAATTTTGCCTTGAGTGATCAGTGGTGCCAATTTCGGAAAAGCGAATAAATGAATGAGGACGAAATATGGGCCCTTTACCTTATGTAACTGGTATTTGAAAATAAAGTTTTCGCCAAATTGGCGTCAAAAATAATGCGTCAACGTGGTGTATATATCACATCTGTGCTGATAAATCAAGAACTCAGTATTTTTATGCTAGTCTGGCTCAGATATTAAATCGCCAAATATTGTATTCGTGGCATTTTTTCGTATTTCATTAATTATTTAAAATATAATTATATAATCCTTTCACTCATTTCATTTATATTACATAAATTTAATTTGAAAGTGAAAAGTTTAATATTCATTACTTTTATATTTTTTAAGTAAAAAGAACATAAAAAATTAAAATTAATGTTATTTTGAAGCTTTATAATTGCAGCATGGACATTTGCACAACCAAAGGGCTTCTTCCCAAGTTTTGTAAAAACACATATTTGTGTTTTTATACCAAACTAGCTGCACCCGTCGAAACTCGACGGAAAAGAATATATATTAGGTATGATATATATCAATCTTATATAGACAGTAAAATACTGAGCGAAATAAACAATTGCCACCTCTTAAAATAGGGTTAACATAGCTTTTCATGATGAAGATACACAAACTTTAGAAAATAGCAAAAAATAAGAAAAATAACTCATAAATTATTATGTTGTACCTAACTTCAGCTACAAATCTTTTTTTAATGCGGTTTCTAAACCTTAAATATTATTTAAATGCCAAATTATTTAGGAAGTTAATATTATACCCCGGAAGACGAATTCAAAAATATCTGCATAGTTTATTTTTTCTCCTTTTAAATATCGCTTGATAACTGTAGAATAATTATAATATCAATGAAACATTTTATAATAGAAACAGGGACTTACCAAACTGCCTAACCGACCCACTACATATTTACAGCACTTGCAATAAATTTAATTTATTTAATGGTTTGTATCCTCCATGAACTTGTAAAAATTAATTTTATTGTTATGGCAACGAAAAAAAAAAAAAGACGATACCTCTGTTATTAAAAAGAATAAAATTGTTGTATTTGTTACTGAAATGCACATTTTTTTTATTTTTTTTTAAACAATAACTTAATACAATGAAATGATTTTAATTATTTTTTGATATTATGTAAGATAGAAATATAATAATACCGGCATATCACAGATATTATTATTATTATTATTATTTTAATATAACATCATTTACACCTTCAGAAATATTTATCTTTTCTTAAATAAAAGCGTGATTTATGCAGTTATTTAAGAATTCTTTAGTTTCATAAAATATTCATTATAATTAAATAGAAATGGTGCAGTTCACAGAAATATTTTCATGTTTGCACACCCCGGACCTTTAAATTAATAGAAGTTCACTTTATTTAGATGCAGGAATAAAAGTCAGTGAATATGACATCATCACTGACACAGCTTTTACAATGCATATTATATTCATGGAATAAATTTATCTGGTTTCTGTATGACGACATTTTCTCCATCGACAAAATTTCACTTTAGATATTTTATTAAAGTTTATCTTCTGTTATTTTACTTACATAATACTTAATAATATTACTCAGTAAATAATCTGTGTATTGCAGGGAATAACTTTGTGCAATCATTTTATTCTGATTAAATTTTACGAAAACCTTTATTTATTTATTTATTCTTTTTTGAAATGCGATTATACATTCACCGATGAGATCAAGCTCCTGATTGGAGAAAAATAATGAAAGAAAATAAATTTTGAGAAAAGCTTAACATGTTGCCACTGTTTTGAAGAAATGTCACGAAAAAGCTTTTAAAATTAAAAATAAATTATAAAAATTGAAATAAATTAAAAATTAGCCAGAATGGGCACATCTACACATAAACAGCTTTCATTTAAAAAAATAATTATCAAAATCGGGCCAGTAGAAAGCTCAAGGCTGATGACCAAAAAAACAGCCAGGTGTTTTAAATATATAGATGGCTGTGCTGTTACATTTCATCCAATAGATTACTAATTAGAATGCTGTAATCACAATCCTTGTTTTATAACTACACACATATTTACAGATCATATAATTTTTGTAAATATTTTTTTCATTACGCCTGATCGGATTAAACGGGGATTTTAAATAAACATTGTGCCTAAAAGACAAATCAGCTTCCCTTCAATAATGTCTGAAATTTAAAACTCAACACAAAGAAAAATACAAATAAGCAACAGCAGGATCAAATAAGAACAAAAAATTATGCATCAGATATACGCGATATTTCGGCATTTTGGTTACAAACTTTCAGGAAAGATAAAATACATGCAGACGATGAGGAATCATATACTAATAGATGGTCGAAACGCTTTCTTTTTTTCTTGTAACTTCGACACAAAATGCCAGAAAGAAAGGACATGCACACAATTAGAAAGCATGTTTATTTTTCTTAGTAATAGCCAAAAACTAAGAAACAAGAACAAAAAGGCAGACAACTATCGTCATTAAAGAAGGCGTTCAAAATCACTAACCATAATGCAGGCTTCACATCTCCTGCGCATGGAAGATCTAATGATCGTGAAAATACCACGTATACCTCGGACTTCACCGGAATCTGAAACACAGCGCGAGAAACAATTTCCTGAGCATAGTCCCAGCTCTGTTTCCCAGTACATTGTTCCAGCATTTTTGCTGTTTAAAAAATATCTTTTCCCATACTATTCGTGTCGTACCCTTCTTGTGTTTCGTGTAGTCTTTACCGCGCCATGAAAGCATTTCCAACCATGCGTCGTTATGTGATTTTCCATCATTTAAGTGCACTTCTTCTCTCCTGAAATTTTGTAATCTGGAACACTCTTTATATTGTGAAAGACTTTCCAATCCAAACAGAATGTATTTCATGTTTTCATACAATGAATGAGATATTTAAATAAGTAATTTGATGATCTATAGAAAACATGTTTTAATGCACCTCTATGACCATTTTTATTTTCGTTGTGTTTGAATTATTATAACATTATTAACATGCACTGCAAACGATTTCCCACACAGTTGGTAATCCAATTGAATTTTTTTGAGCGTCCCTGGAGACGAATTAGAACAGCTACTTATTCTATACTCCTGAGAAAGTATGTTGTAATACACATCAGTGACGTATCAGTTTCATTATATTTAAAATACCGTTATATCTATAAAATGTACCATAAAATGATCTTTCCCTATAGACGATAATTTAACGGAAATTTTTTGTGTGTTCCTCTAAACGATTCATAACTGTAAAAAGTTCATTTTCAATAGCTAACATCCTTTGAAGCTCATAAACAGGTATAGATTACATGTAAATGCAAGTATATTTACAGGAATTAGAGCATTGCCAGACAGCCAGGCAAACTGAATTGATAAGCATTTCTTATCTATGTTAAAAAGTATTAAGAATCGATAAAATGTACCGTAAAATGATCTTCTGCCATAGACGATAATATAACGAAAATGTTTTGTGTGTTCCTGTAAACGATTTATAATTGTAAACACTTCATTTTCAATAGCTAACATCCTATATTGAACCTGATAAACAGATATAAATTACATGTAAATACGAGTATATTTACAGAAATAAGAGCACTGTCAGACAGCGAGACAAACTGAATTGATAAACATTTTTTAGCTATGTTGGAAAGTATTAAGAATAGTTAAAAAGCTGTTTTAAGGCTTAACCAATATTTTCTTTCTTCATCCTTCATAACAAAAGAAGGGCTTTTTGAATACAAATGGTTTCAAGACACGTTTTTTTAGTTTTTAAGTTAGAATATTCAAGAATGAAAAACATTATATTCCTCGTCTTAAATAAAAAATTTCAAATATTTTGTTCTTTAAAGTAAGCATATTCTACGTTTCCTACATTTCGTGTTGGGTTTTGTAAAGATCAAAAATTATTTTACAAGTTATTTTATTTTAAGATTTTTTTTTAATGGTTATCTTGTGTGTTTGCATTTCTTTGTTCTGATCTGATGCATGAAGTTTTCATTATATGTCTTGCGAAGCACTGATATAAATTCGGGTGAAAACTATTTAAAAATTGGAAAAATTCGTATAAGTAATAAAGTATCACAAGATAAGACGCTATAACATGATTGATACTCACATATATATATATATTTATTTTGTTTTTCATAAAGCCACATTAGAAATCTGTAAATATTAATAAAAAAGCAGCTTTCTTGAACATTAAATATCCCATCCTCCTCCAACACACACACACACACACAAAGGGAAAAAATCATAAAAGAAGCAGTATTAATTTGTTCTATCCTTTTTTGGATCATACGATTTAGCATATCATACGAAACTTAACTTTTTAATGTCTTCAACGTAGAAAGAATATGTAAAAAATGCTCCTCGTAGTTGATTCACTAGTAGATTCAAGAACTTAATCGTCATATGATAAAAATTACCACAGGTATTAAATTTCTTGCGATATCAAATTACTTCTGCTATTAAAATCAATAACCAGTTTTCCTAGAAGAAAAGAATCAAACCAAACGTTGGATTGAATGGATTACTAATACTGAATGTCGTGAAAGTGAAATTCATTAACAAAGCCTGCTGAAAAGCTTTCACTATATAAAAATATTTCTACTTTCATTAAAACACTTATTTAAAAATGGGCAAAAATATTTTACGCATATACATTGCATCTTAATTCGGAAATGAATATAGAAAATATTTTAAAATTAATTTATTTAAATGTTTTTAAGCTTTTATTTTTTCCTTTTGCTGTATCACAGAAGTTTATTTTTTATAATACTGCAGTTTTTCGTGTCTGCCGGGTCTTCGTGTAAAATTAGTTCCTGTTTTTACATACTTTATTTGAGAGGGGGAGGGGAGATAAAAAATTAGAGAAAAATATTCCAAACAAATTTTGTTTATTAAAAAAACTAAAATTTGTCTTGTTAAAATTGCACAGTATTCTGAAAGCAATGCTTCATAGGTTAATAAATTTACTATATTCCCTAAAAAGTTTTATTAAATAATCTTTGATCTTATATACAGACTAATGAAGAGCGTGTTGAATCATATATAATGTATAAAATGCGCTTAGATTGTTAAGGAAAACTTCTGCAAGAAAAAAAAAGCATTTTTTAATATTTATATCAAATGTCGTGGAAAAATCTTTCAGGATACATAGTATAACATTTAAATTTTCTTTTCAATATTTTAAAAGTCTTTATCATATATATTTTGAATATTTCAGTTTAATATCAATAATAAAATAATGACGTATTATAACTATTTAAATTCTCATCTGCATAATTCCTTAAACATTGAAAGGTGTATTTTCGGATTATGATAAGAAAGAGTTTTTATATTGAAGAGTTCAGTGCACTACAGAATAAGAAAACAGCTTATATGAAAGAGGCGAGGAAGAATATGAATTATTTAATAAAAACCTAATGTCCTAATTGTTTATGGTTGTAATTGTGATTATAAGCAAAAAATTAACTATTTTTAACTTGCATAGTTCACTAACTTACTAATTGCTGGTTTTACAGCATAGAATCTTGGAAATCGAGCTTGAAAAATATTGTTGTACAAAAACGATTCTATTTATTTTATTAAATTTACAGTATAATCAAACTAACCTAATGGGTTAATGTGTTATAATATCTCACGTATGAAGTAACACATACCCGTTTAATCACTTAACTGTGTTCCATGAACTGGATTCGGATAAGAATACTTTGTTGCTTTGTTACTAGAAGATTTTTGATGTTGTTAATTTGTAACTCTAAATTTATCTTTATTGATTATGAGATTTTTTTTATTAAGTAAGACAAATAATTTACATGGAAAAAGTATTTTTTAGCCCGTATTTTTAATTTATGTTGTCAAAGAAACGTAATAGTTTAGAGGTTAATTTTCCAACTTAGGTACCGTGGTTAGTGTCAAATAATAAATGTTGCCTTAATTCAGATGATAAAAAATAGACAGCAATATTGTTCCACTTATAATACAAGTGATGTACAAAGTAGGTAACATAAATACTTTTTGTGTAAAAACTATCAGGAATTTATCGTTTAAAAGACGCGCATAAAAGATATTGCAACATTTTTTTCCCTGTAAGTTTGTATCACTGCATCAAGCTACAATTTAGAGTTTCAGTGCCATTTTGGACTTTATGTGTTGGTAGTAGTTGTTTTTTTAGTCATAAATTAGCTCAATAAAGAATTGTCTTACACTTTGTATTTTAATCCTAATTTTGTGTGCCAAACATTTAGAAAATCTACGAAATTTCGCCCGAATTTTGCATGCAGATAATGGACTATCATACAAAACTATCGTTGTATAAAGAAGTTTTGCACAGAACCTAAACGAATATCATAGACCAAGCACCCGTAATCGCCAGATATGTCCTTGTGTGACTCCCCTTTTTCTTTGTTTACAAAGCTATAATTTCCCCTCTGAGGAGGGCGTTCTGACTCAGAAGACATTCATTGAGAGATACCAAGGCCCTCCCCTAATCAGACTACAAAAAATGCTGGAGAATTGAGATTTAAAGAACAAGGATTTAAGAACATTCACTGAAGAAATTGAAGGCTGTCCCTTAATCAGCCTACGAAAAATGCATGGAGAACTCAGCCAGGCCTCCGTACTGGGCTTAGCTGAAGCAATTAATTTGAAGATAACAAAATTCATTTTTATGAATAAATTATTTTTTGTTTTTTATTTAACACTCTGAGTACTTTTTACACAGAATCTAAGATTACACAATATGGATCACAGAATACTAGTCATAAGGCGCATAGGTTACAAACGGAGCCACTTAAAAATACATTTCAGAAAAATATAGAGCATTTAAAATTTATTAATATATTTTTCTGAAAAACTCTTTTACAGAAAACTTTTTGTCGGGAAAGAAGTCAAAAACTTCAATGATTTCGGTAATAAAGACTCATGTGGGCATTAAAAATTTTAAACCAAAACTTTTTTTTTCTAGAACTTTCTTTTTGTCAGAATATTTAGGAAAAGTGTCATTATGGAAGTCCTGCAGTAGCATTTTCACACTATCTCAAATTACCCTAATCACAGCTTCTTCCGCTTAATAGTTTTGTTGGGACTCTGCTACAGATGATAAATAAATCAATTCAAAAACTTACTCAATAATAATTCTCTATTACAGTATAAACAATCATTATCAGAAACTACTGATTTAATGGCTTGATCATTTCATCTACTTGATCATTAAACAAATTGAGATCTGAACTAGATTACTACAAATATAAATTTTGTTGTTACAAAAATAACCAAACTTAAAGAAAATTTCATAATACCATTTAGAGTAAGTTGAGGAATCAAAGAGATAAATTAGAGTTACAAGACAAAACAAGCTGATTTACAAATTAATTATAATAACCTCATCCTTGCATAATTATCAAATATTAAAGACAATTAAAAGAAGTACAACAAAATTCTCAATCTGTTCAAATCTCAGATTATCTATCAATCTGTAACAGTAATCCCAACCTTACCAATATTGCTTTACAGGATGTAAGGTACATACTAATGCTTTAGAGAGAGTTTTAGATAATAATCAAAATTCTAAAAGAGGACTGGAAGCCTGAAATCTCTCAATTGTCCAGAGAGCAAGAAAAGATAAATTTTCAACATAAATTAAGAATTTACTTTACATAATAGCAAACATCCCATAACACAATAATGGCGTTTGACCAAGTGTGTATAGTGGAAATACATTTAATCCTTTTTTTTTAATATATATATATATATCAGGAATAGATCATTAAATTATTTCATTTTCATCTAAATTCACTAAAGAGTCTTACTTCGAGTATTTCTAATATTCCATTAATCAATTTCATTCAATCTCAATAGAGATATGTAAATTAGTATTCAAAAATGATTTTTAATCTAATATATTATAGTAAATTAAAATAAAAGATGATCTCACTTAAAAAAAAAAAAAAAAAAAAAAAAAAAAAAAAAAAAAAAAATTCAAGGCATTTTTTATAATTACTCAAGTCAGTATGCACTTTAGAAATGCTATTTTAATATTTATGAGATTAAAAGTTAACTAGTTATTACCCAAAAACAGAGTAAAAGAAAAATTAAAAATTATACCTAATTAATATAAGTCACTCAAATTCAGTTAAATTTTAAAACTAATGCAGAGTGTTGATCTTGTATTCAAAGCTACTTAATTTCCATCATAATATTATTAAAAAGAAAAAGAAGATAAAGTAACAGGAAGCATGTATTTAGTTTAACAAAAACCCTGTTTATTCAATAACACATGCTATATATATATATATATATATATATATATATATATGAAAATTACTAAAGTCTCATTTCTGTAGACTCAAGTAATAAAATAGTTACTTCACAAGGTAACCAAAAATCTTCAACACACTTATGTAATTAACTATTTTTGGTATAAAAATACATATATAAAGGCCATAAATAATTACACTACAACTTAGAATATTGGAATTCTCTTACCTTAAACCATCATGATATATCCTTTATATTTACTAAACGTGACATACTTAAGGCATGTTTTCCACAAAAATCGTTCTTACGCAGCAGATGATTCCTACAGGCCTGGCTTCCATATTTCACCGGGGAATTCTAACGGTAGGTAATATCTATTCTGTCGGTATTGCACCCCAGCTCAGTTTGGACAATCGGTTAGTAACTTGTCAATTCTTGTAGGGTATCCCCACCAAACAACGATGAAATGGCTTCACAGATCATTGCAGTCTCCAAAAGTTTCACAAACAACTAACAGTAGAGTCAGGGCCAGGACTGCATTCAGATTTCTTCATTTATTCTCATTCCTGTAAGACATTCTCACTCAACAACAATGGAAGGGCTTCGCAGATCATTGCAGTCTCTAAAGGTTTTACAAACAACGAACAGCAGAGTCAGGGCCGGGACTGGAATCAGATTTTTTCATTTACTCTCATTCCTTCTTTCCACATCAAAAACTTCTCGTTTTGCTGCAGATGGCGTAGTATAGAGACCAAAGCTTTTTTAATCAGCACCTCTTGCTTCATAATTCTTTTCTGGACTGCTTGTGTTTTTCGAGAGCTTCGCTCTCATGATTTTCACCTACCCCCCCTCTTTTCGAGGGGGTGGGAAACTTCCAGCAAAAAAGCTTACCACCTCCTGTCGAAAAATCTTTTCTAAAAAACTTCCAAGTTACAATCCAGCGCCTACGAACAGACCTTTTCTGCGGGGTCTCCTTAATAACACCAGGGGCACTCTCCCTTCCTAGTGCGAACACAGGGTGGACTATGATTGGCTCATACAGTTATTCATCTCTCCATTACCATATAAGGATATCCAAGAAAACATCAAACCCACGTGTTGCAAATACATCCCTTTTGAAAGGGACCAGGTGCGTGCGGACTTCGCGCTCGCGATTCCCACGGAAAAGAATAACAACATTTTAGCTTCACATTTTTATGACCGCAATAAAAATTTTTCTTTCAGGGAGGTCTCCCTATTTAAAGATAGGCGTATGGACAGGGGGTATTTTAAAGCCTGTTGTTCTCTTTCTTAAAAATAACATTGTCACTATATTCTCAGGCAATAAAACTACCCTATAAAATTTTTAACAAGCTAAGTTTGTAGATAGCGTACGTGTGGTCTATTTAAGTGGACACTTGTAGCCTCTCACAACACCGTTTATAGCCAGCATGCCTTTATTTTTTTATCTATATCTATTTATTTAATGGGACAGGGATTGTACTCTTTCTACTTTTAAATATGGGAATGTTGGAGGATGCTTTATCACCCACAGGGTTGAGATTAGAGGGCAGGAAAATAAAAGAAAAAAATAATAATTTGGGAGCATGTGTTTAATTAAAAAATGCAGAGGGAATTTTAATTTGGAATAATTTAATTTTAATGAAAGGCAGTTGGCATACGGGCTGTAACAAGCAACTCCCCCACGTTAAAAAAAAAAATAAACATTATTCGTTTTGGACAAAAAACAAGAATTTTATTTTTTTTATCTAGATGACCCCAGAAGGTAAGTGGAAGAAAGTCCTAACTAAAAGTAGATTAAAAGTAAATCCAAAATTAATGGAAAGGTGAAATGAACAATTAATGCTGTACCCCGGATGATCAGTAGAATTAAGAATATCCACTAGAGCAGATCAAACAACGACCCGAAAAGTTAACAACTTCATCCTACTAACTCACCATAACAACTATGCACTCCGGAATTCAATGCTGGAGCTTGGGTATAACACACGAAAGTTAAATGTAAAATAGGGCCTAAGTTACTATTGCATTGCCAAAGTACAATTTTCATTCAAAGGGATATTGACCTACTATTTCTACCTGGCTTAACTTATTAAACATCCATAGTTGCCCATACCATTAGGAACACTAGTATACTGGGATTTCTCAATATGTTACCATCTCTGGAAATATGAAGCCTTTACAAGAGTGGCCTCACAAAAGTCGAATGCAAGGAAGAGTTGTCCAATATAATTAAAAAAAAAATTTCAAAATTTTTGAATCCTGTGAGCAGGACTAAGCCAAAAGGGTCTAAACAATAAAATCCTGAAAATTCATTATAGATATATCATGTTAGCTGAAGGTATCACAGATATGTTCACATATAAGTAATTTTGTATACACATGTAAAATAAACAGAAAAACACCTTGCATTACATAAAGAGGGTACAAACACAAAAAATAGCACTTTCATTTGATTATATTCAGTGGGAACCATTACATAATACGTGTGTACAATGAAAAGCATTCTAAGGTATTTTATCGTTCATAATGAAGTACATACATGTATGGATATTTATAACAAAACATTAAATTACACTTACATAAGTTTCCTCGTGTAAAATAGTGTGAAATTTGCACCTCTGAATTACCATCGATGAGCAAATAGTCCTTGCACAGACAGCAAAAAAAAAAAAAATAAAAAAAAAATAAAGGCCATAAAATATCACAAACAAAAAAAATAGAAAAAACCATAGTGAAGTAATATTTACTCCACACGAGAACTTGCCAATTACTTTGACAAGGAATAAGAATTTTCCTAATATACACAAATTAAACATAAAAAGGGTGTGTAGATTGTTAGAAAAATCAAAACAAAATAACAAAACAAACAAACAAAAAACAAAAAATGTATATATACATATATAAAACGTACATAAACCAGATAAGTATATATGTGGGGTGTACATAGCTGGTATTGGATATCTCCTATCCCTCAGAAATTGAAAATCAACTTTCCAAAGATATCCCAAAAAATGTAAAGTTACATAAAATGTTAAAAATTCGATAAAAGAATGAACTAATTACAATTTGAACCATATTATATACAAAAAGGGATGTACTTAGACTTTACAGGCATTACATATACTGCTATCATGCTTACTTTTCAAAATTTCACAACCATAAATTTTTCTAAGTCCCCAAAATTTGCGTTAATATTCGCTAAAATTTAAAAAAAAATGCATATAAACAAGGGGCGGAGCACTCACCCGGTCTTAATATACTGTAATATTACTAGAACCATTGAGAGGAAATATGGTACTGGCTAAAATCCATTGTAAATAAGTGCGGAACAAAATCAAAACAAACCAACTTTCGGCTCGAACACTCTCTAAGTTTCCCTATCTCGAGCCAAAATTTACTTAAAATAACTACAATTACCTATATATACAATCTATTTACAAATCCCATATAAAAATACAAAAAGAAGTAAAACTAAACAACTCTAAAATTTATAATTAGGACGCGAATTCCTATTCCTTAAGGAATATTCACTTGATGGCAGCGACCGCCACCTATTCCGATTCGATCTGAAGCTAATTCGTTCTCGTGAATGGCTCACACGGCTTGAATCATTAGACACTCCTATTCGCTGCATTTCCGCCTCGCGATTAACCGTAGCAGTTACTTCCGTTTTCCCCTGTGCGTCCTGAAATATTTCACCAACCTCTCTACCGGTACGCTCAAGCGGGGTAATATGCTGAGGGGGAAACATCGCTAGTCGCTTGGTTACCAGTTTCGTTTTATATCGCTGATATAGTTTCGTTCTTGTCTTCCTCTCGACGCCTGGATCTTGGAGACTCTGCGTTTCAGGTTGGTTGTTCGCTGTATGTGCGCGTGGTGGAGGAAACCGAATTATAAATCGACTTCGCTTCTTACGCGCAGTAAAATCGAATTGAAGATTCGATTTATTTGTTTTTGTTGGCATCTGATCATGGCTGTTGTTTTGGTCCAAACGAGTCATTCCATCCTGTTTATTTACGTTTAAAATGCATCTATCTTTGAACAACGTGAGGCGATCTGCATGTACAACCTGAATTTTAGAGGGATTAACAATTAATGCAATTTTAAAATTGACATCACTAAACTTTTCAATGATTGTAAAAGGTCCGTTGTTTAATTTTGACAATTTTCTTGTAGAACTAGTAGCGATAGATGGATTAAATAGCCATACTCTATCACCTACTTTTAAATCTTTAACTACCGCTGTTTTTTCTCTGTATTTTTCTTGGTTTGCTGACACTTTAACCAAATTATCATATACTTCGGCATATACTTTTTGGAGGGCGGGAATCAACAGTTCACAGAAGGATGGGGCGTCATTATAACTAAACTTAGGTGACTGAGAACATAGGGTATATGGTAAATTTAAATTTCTGCCATATAAAATTGCAGCGGGTGTTAATTTTGTAGCGGAATGCACAGCTGAGCGCATCGCTAACAGGGCAAATTTAAGCTTAGTATCCCAGTTTGATTGGTTCTCATTCACTATATGACTAAGGGCGTTTTTTAACGTCTTATTCTGTCGCTCGATCTGCCCATTCGACGCCGGATGAAAGGCAGACGCTGTGATATGTTTAATGCCAAACATTTTGTAGACATGTTTAATAGCTTCGGATATCAGATTTTTTCCATTGTCCGTAGTGATGTACACCGGCACGCCATAACGCGAAATGAAATCAGCTAGCGTATCCGCGATAACGTCTGATGTGGTTGAAATAACTGCATATGCTTCTGGCCATTTAGTAAAAGAGTCGATATACGTGACAACAAAAGTGTTACCTGAAAATGTAACTGGTAGGGGACCTATTAAATCCAAATGTACCTTATTCATAGGGAATTGGGGGGTTGGCATCCGCTGAAGGGGTGCTTGCTGATTAGGTTTATATGCTCTCTTTTGTTGGCAGCTAATACATGATTCTACTAGGTGCCTGATATCAGCCGACATTCCAGGCCAGTAAAAGTGCTCCCGGATGCGGTCAATTGTTTTCTTAAAACCTTGATGACAAGCCGCTGAAGAATCGTGTGTTAGAGCAAACACTTGCTCAATCATTTCCCTAGGAACTACCAATTTAATTGGATTATTTATTATATTCGAATCTCTCGTGTCCTCACACACAAGAATATCATCTCTAAAAAAATTTCATATATTTAGGTGCGATATCTAAATTTTGGTCTAACTTCCTGGCTATTTCACAGCACCTTTTATCGACTTTTTGTAACTCACTAATTTTATCAATTAAATTTGAATGCGGTACAAAAGTAGTTTCTTTTTCTATTTGTATACAAAAATTACTATTGCTAATTTCTGGTGTCTCATTAATTTTAGCAAATCTAGCGAGAAAGTCTGCTACACTATTACATTTACCTTTTATATACTTAATTGTAAAGTCAAAATCAGATAAAGTACAAATCCATTTTGCCATACGTGATGTAGGATCATGAATTTTTAACATAAATGTAAGGGGGGCATGGTCTGTAAATATGTTAAAATGGGTGTTAGCTAAGTAGCATTTAAAATGATTCGTTGCCCACACTAGAGCGAGAAGTTCTCTCTCAGTAGCAGAGTATCTCGTCTCTGCATCTTTGAGTCGTCTGCTAGCAAACGCTACAGGGTGAATTTTATTTTCTTCATCTAGTTGTGACAAAACAGCACCCAATGCTTCTCCACTCGCATTGGTATAAACATAAAATTCTATATTAAAGTCAGGTAAAGCTAGGCATGGTTTAGAAATTAATGCTTTCTTTAAATCCTCAAATTCTTCCTGGGCTTCTTTCGTCCAGGCAAAATGCCCAGTCTCCTTTGTTAAATCAATTAAATTTAATGCTCTTTTTGTGAAGTCAGGTATAAAACGCCTGTAAAATGAGAAGGTTCCAATGAATGATCGACACCTTTACGAGTAGTAGGTGGTTCCAATTTTTGGATAACTTCAATGTTTTTATTAATGGGGGATACTTGCCCGCTATGAATTTCGAAGCCAAGATATTGAATTTTGTCAGTTAAAAAGGTGCATAAAAACTTACTCAATAATAATTCTCTATTACAGTATAAAAAATCATTATCAGAAACTACTGATTTAATGGCTTGATCATTTCATATACTTGATCATTAAACAAATTGAGATCTGAACTAGATTACCACAAATATAAATTTTGTTGTTACAAAAATAACCAAACTTAAAGGAAATTTCATAATACCTTTTAGAGTAAGTTAAGGAATCAAAGAGATAAATTAGAGTTACAAGACAAAACAAGCTGATATACAAATTAATTATAATAACCTCATCCTTGCATAATTATCAAATATTAAAGAGAATTAAAAGAAGTACAACAAAATTCTCAATCTGTTCAAATCTCAGATTACCTATCAATCTGTAACAGTAATTCCAACCTTACCAATATTGCTTTACAGGATGTAAGGTACATACTAATGCTTTAGGGAGAGTTTTAGATAATAATCAAAATTCTAAAAGAGGACTGGAAGCCTGAAATCTCTCAATTGTCCAGAGAGCAAGAAAAGATAAATTTTCAACATAAATTAAGAATTTACTTTACATAATAGCAAACATCCCATAACACAATAATGGCGTTTGACCAAGAATGTATAGTGGAAATACATTTAATCCTTTTATATATATATATATCAGGAATAGATCATTAAATTATTTCATTTTCATCTAAATTCACTAAAGAGTCTTACTTCGAGTATTTCTAATATTCCATTAATCAATTTCATTCAATCTCAATAGAGATATGTAAATTAGTATTCAAAAATGATTTTTAATCTAATATATTGTAGTAAATTAAAAAAAAGATTATCTCACTTAAAAAAAAAAAAAAAAAAAAAAAAAAAAAAAAAAAAAAAAAAAACTCAAGGCATTTTTTATAATTACTCAAGTCAGTATGCACTTTAGAAATGCTATTTTAATATTTATGAGATTAAAAGTTAACTAGTTATTACCCAAGAACAGAGTAAAATAAAAATTAAAAATTATACCTAATTAATATAAGTCATTCAAATTCAGTTAAATTTTAAAACTAATGCAGAGTGTTGATCTTGTATTCAAAGCTACTTAATTTCCATCATAATATTATTAAAAAGAAAAAGAAGATAAAGTAACAGGAAGCATGTATTTAGTTTAACAAAAACCCTGTTTATTCAATAACACATACTATATATATATATATATATATATATAGTATGTGTTATTGAATAAACAGGGTTATATGAAATACATTGGTAAACAGGGTATATATGAAAATTACTAAAGTCTCATTTCTATAGACTCAAGTAATAAAATAGTTACTTCACAAGGTAACCAAAAATCTTCAACACACTTATGTAATTAATTATTTTTGGTATAAAAATACATATATAAAGGCCATAAATAATTACACTACAACTTACAATATTGGAATTCTCTTACCTTAAACCATCATGATATATCCTTTATATTTACTAAACGTGATATACTTAAGGCATGTTTTACACAAAAATCGTTCTTACGCAGCAGATGATTCCTACAGGCCTGGCTTCCATATTTCACTGGGGAATTCTAACGGTAGGTAATGTCTATTTTGTCGGTATTGCACCCCAGCTCAGCTTGGACAATCGGTTTGTAACTTGTCAATTCTTGTAGGATATCCCCACCAAACAACGATGAAATGGCTTCACAGATCATTGCAGTCTCCAAAAGTTTCACAAACAACTAACAGTAGAGTCAGGGCCAGGACTGCATTCAGATTTCTTCATTTATTCTCATTCTTGTAAGACATTCTCACCCAACAACAATGGAAGGGCTTCGCAGATCACTGCAGTCTCTAAAGGTTTCACAAACAACTAACAGCAGAGTCAGGGCTAGGACTGCATTCAGATTTCTTCATTTATCCTCATTCTTGTAAGACATTCTCACCCAACAACGATGGAAGGGCTTCGCAGATCATTGCAGTCTCTAAAGGTTTCACAAACAACTAACAACAGAGTAAGGGCCAGGACTGGAATCAGATTTCTTCATTTACTCTCATTCCTTCTTTCCACATCAAAAATTTCTCGTTTTGCTGCAGATGGCGGAGTATAGAGACCAAAGTTTTTTTAATCAGCACCTCTTGCTTCATAATTCTTTTCTGGACTGCTTGTGTTTTTCGAGAGCTTCGCTCTCATGATTTTCACCTCCCCCCCTCTTTTCGAGGGGGTGGGAAACTTCCAGCAAAAAAGCTTACCACCTCCTGTCGAAAAATCTTTTCTAAAAAACTCCCAAGTTACAATCCAGCGCCTACGAACAGACCTTTTCTGCGGGGTCTCCTTAATAACACCAGGGGCACTCTCCCTTCCTAGTGCGAACACAAGGTGGACTATGATTGGGTCATACAGTTATTCATCTCTCCATTACCATATAAGGATATCCAAGAAAACATCAAACCCACGTGATGCAAATACATCCCTTCTGAAAGGGACCAGGTGCGTGCGGATTTCGCGCTCGCGATTCCCACGTAAAAGAATAACAACATTTTAGCTTCACGTTTTTATAACCGCAATAAAATTTTTTCTTTCAGGGAGGTCTCCCTATTTAAAGATAGGCGTATGGACAGGGGATATTTTAAAGCCTGTTGTTCTCTTTCTTAAAAATGACATTGTCACCATATTCTCAGGCAATAAAACTACCCTATAAAATTTTTAACAAGCTAAGTTTGTTGATAGCGTACATGTGGTCTATTTAAGTGGACACTTGTGGCCTCTCACAACACCGTTTATAGCCAGCATGAATTTATTTTTTATCTATATCTATTTATTTAATGGGACAGGGATTGTACTCTTTCTACTTTTAAATATGGGAATGTTGGAGGATGCTTTATCACCCACAGGGTTGAGATTAGAGGGCAGGAAAATAAAAGAAAAAAATAATAATGTGGGAGCATGTGTTTTAATTAAAAAATGCAGAGGGAATTTTAATTTGGAATAATTTAATTTTAATGAAAGGCAGTTGGCATACGGGCTGTAACAGTTTACATGTTTCATATTTGCAAGTATATAGATTCATCTGTGCTACTTTTACAGTAATCTGCTTTGATGGAAAGTCCTTTTTCAGGAATGTTTGCTCATTCTTATCTAGAAAAATAGACTTCTTGAATTTCACTTTGCACTTTTAGAAATTAAAGAGTTATTACTGTCGTGGATTCAGATATCCACTGCCATATTTTTTAAATTTTAATTTAAAAAGGTATTTTATTTATTTAATGTTATTAATTCCCATTCTAAAAATATTTTATTTCCTTCCCCTGTAAGCTTTTCTATCATACCTAACCGTTCTCTATAAAAGAGGTGGAGTGACGATGTAGTAAATGAGTTAAATTTTTACAGTGTATAGGGTTTTTTTTAATGTTTTTCTCTACAAAAATTCTTTGAAATATATTAATTTAGTTTTCTATTTGGATTTTTATTTTATCCAGTAAACGGTTTCTAAATAACGATTGGTTTCTAAATACGGCTGATGAGGGGAGGATGTATTTTTTTTTAAACTATTTGCTGTAGCGTCACTCCACCGGTATTATAGAAAACGGTTTCTTTACTGTGTTATGGAGCATTCTCATTGGTCATAAAAGAGATATTCTATAAAAGCAGTGGAGTGACGTTACAGCAAATGGATTAAATTTTTAACAGCGTAGCATTATCGAAATAATCGCCACGAGTGATTTTCAAGAAACGCTATTCCTGCAAAAGACGAGGAATTTGGCTTCAAAATTCTGGCCAATCAGGCAAACCTGGTTGGGAAAACCGAAATATGTATCGATTTAATATGCTCAATTACACCGTGATAAACGAGGATCCCCAATAAACATCAAATACAAAAGTTACGTATTTTTGTCCGTAGAATTCGAATCTGCAATAAAAAATGGGGGTTATAATTTAAGATTTCAAAGTTGGACCCCCTCTGACCCCCAGGGGCTCGGTTGCGAAGGTCAAACTTGGTATCACTGAGTAGCTTATTTAAAAATATTTAACACGTATATTTTCGTTTTTCAATATCTTATGTTTTTCTCGAGTTATTCGACCGTTTCCAGACCTTTCGGACACCCTGTATATATATATATATATATATATACAGTAGAACCTCCATAAATTGACCACCCAAGGGATTGGAATTAAGTGGTCAACTTAGAGAGTTTTTAGAAAATGTTTAATAAAATATTTAAAAAAAAAATTACTAAATTTTTTTAGCATTTTTAAGTAAAAATTTAGAAAAAAATTACAGCTTAATCATTTTTATTTTTACTGATGGTACAACACATTTTTGCAACTTTTGAAAGAATAATTCAATTTCGCTTGAGTTCTCTTTTTGTTCATTAGTTAACTGCAAAAATCACTTTCATGGTTTAAAAGTACAGTAAGCATATTTGGGCATTTACTGCCGCGAAATCTTTAAGTTGCTCCATCATCATCTTCCATCAGAGTTGGTTACTTTTCATTTTCGTCGGCACTTAGTTTATCATCCCCTTAACCGTCCATTTTGTATCTTAGAGTCTTCGCTGTGCTTAATTGCAGGGAGTATCTCATTAAAGATTGCTTCTGGGTCTGGTTTAGTAAATGTTATTAACTCATCGTCCATGGTAACATAATTTTCAAAATCAATTCCATCAAAAACTGGAAAGGAAGATATAGGAAGCTAACCCGCCTTGCACCAATGTTGTAGCTTAACAAATCCAGCTTTCCTGAAGTAATTCTTAATCGTGGTTTGCGCAACTTTATTTTAAGCAGAAGTAATCCTAGGAACAACATTTAAAGCCTTTACTGAGGCTGCTGTTGACGATGCAAAATGCAGAAGGACCACAGGTTTGTGCTTTTATGATCACCTATTCCAGAAGTTGAGCTCTTTAGTGCACTTTGTGTACTCAATAATGCCTTGATTTAAAACTTGTGTATGGAGGGAAAACTTTTAGTTTCACATTTGTCAGATTTTACAATTTGGGGTGGCGGCAGTTGTCTATGATGAGCAGAATAGGCTGCTTCTTTTTCCTCTTTCTGAGTCAATTCCTTTAAATCATTCTTCGAACAAAGCACTGGTCATCCAAGCAGATCTATTCGCTCTCCAAATAATAATAATAATAATAATAATAATAATAATAATAATAATAAGGAAGGTCGTCAGGTTTTGCATTTTTAATTGCACGAGTTTTTGCAGATTTGCCGATCACCGTAGGCTCCAATTTTTCACCAGTCATACTAGCACATAATAGAACATTAAAATGCTGTTTTGAAAGATTTCCTCTTTTGCAAGTATCACCCTTAATTACTAGACATCTATCAAGAATTGCTTTAAAGAAGACATCGTACTCATCAACATTAAAGATATCCTCATCTTTAACACCTTTAGCAAACACTGCAAACTTTTCTACAAACTTTTCCACCACTTCAGCTAAAACCTCATTCGATTCCTCACACAAAACTTTTCCAGAAATCTCGTATCGTAGTTTGAATTTTTCAAGTCAACCTGTTGATGCTTGGAAATTCATTATTTCGAATTCTTTTGGAAATTTTTTGCTACTTCCTGAAGCATCTTTTCCAATATTCTTCCACTGATTGATCTCAGCATTTTAAACCAATGAAACGTGGCTTTGTTCTTAGCGTCGTGACGCGTTCTTCTGCGTTTTCTTTGGAGTCCCTTGTTTTGAGATAAATATCTTTCCAGATATTCTTCTTTGCGTTTTATAATGTTGCATACAGTTGTCTTGCCTACACCAAATTTTTCCTCTCTCTTTGGCTGCTGCTTTCCAGAAAATTAAGAAGATCCATTTTCTCTTTTAATTTAAGTTCTTTTACAGCTTTTCTTTGCGCCTTTTTTAATTAAAATTCGCAAATAAACGACCGGTCCAGCCACAACGCAACATCCAGAAGAAAAGGAACGGAATGTGCTACACATGGGAACGATACACGTTGTTTCCCAATTCAACATATTGTTACATCGCTACACACATCCCCTACTCCCCTAATATTTTTCAACATATTCAAGGAATTCTGGCATTTACCTCCTATTTTTTCATACTAGAAGTGAACAATGAATGGAGCACCACAAGGGGGGCGAGTAAACCTGAGATAAATCGAATGACTGATTAAAAAAAAAAAAAAAATTCTGAAAACCAGATAGAGAATTAACGAAAGAGAAAACAAATACAAGAAGACATCAGTGGTCAAGTTACAGAGAGTAAAACCTACTAAAAAGTGATCAACATACAACTAACGGAGGTGGTCAACATAGAGAGGTAAATCTCCATTAAAAATGCGTTGTGACCTTTCAAATTAATCAATTTCGGTTAACATAGAGAGATGGTCAATATACAGAGGTGGTCAACTTTGGAGGTTTTACTGTATATATATGTTACAGGCCAAACCCGGTGCTAGGCCAAACTAGATTGGCCTAGGCCAAACCGGTATATCCTAACGCCCATCGGATAAACTAGTTTTTCCTAGTCCAAACCGGTTTATCCTAACGTCCATCGGATAAACTAGTTTTTCCTAGGCCAAACTAGTTTATCCTAAGGCCCATTGGACAAACTAGTTTTTCCTAGGCCAAGCTAGTTTGGCCTAACTTTTATAGGATGGACTAGTTTAGTCTGCAGTTTATTGGTCTGAACTAGTTTATCCTAGGACAATCTAGTTTATCCTAGGCCGATTCAATTTGGCGTCATTATAGTTCCATGACCGCATCAGTGCCATCATTCTAATTTGTCCTAAGCTGATCTAGTTTATCCTAGGCCAATGTAATTTTGTGTTTTTAGCTCACAGGCGTCAAAGCCTGAGAAAAATGGGCTCGCAGGTTCTGTATGTATGTACGCATGTACGTAACGCTATTATTCCTGATAGAAATTTCCGATTTGCTTCAAATTTTGGATGTAGGCTCATTCCGATAAGGTACTTTTCTGATTAATCTTGGAAATTCATTGGATAAGAATGAGGGAGGATAAGAATAATCCGTCATACTTTATTTTTCGAGGGTATTATTCTTTAAAATAATAAGGCTGTAATACACAATTAGTGCAAACAGCCTGTGAATGCAAAGCCATCAGTTTAACAGGGTAATATTCTTTTAAATATTGATCCCTACTTTGTTCTATTGCTAACCTTGTGCAAAGTGGTTTCGCCATCACCCCTGTATAGTATATTTTATTCGAAAGATAATAGAATGCTGTTAGAGGTTTGCATGGGCCAGAATTTCGAGGCCCGGGCACCACCCTTTCTGAAGGAAAATTATTTTGCTTTGACCAGGAGTAAGAATTAAAAGTTCACCCCGAGCCCTGCCTGTACAAAAATCAGTGAAAAGAGACTCATCCCGGCTCGATCTAGCCCTACTAAATTTCTAAAAACAAAATCAGATTTTACTTCACATACAATTAAGATGCCTTCAAAAAATACTGCATAGATATTTATTGGATAAATTTATAATGCATTTTTTAATTACGATGTATTCGCAGAATGAAAAATACCCATTGTATTAATGATTATTTAGATTGTTAGACCATTCAATATTCAAATAGGGATTCATTAAATAATTAATGTAGTTTAGAACAAAAGAAAAATAGTAGAGTTATAAATATCATAACTTTTGAATTTGTTTAGTAAAAAGTAGATTTGTGAATATATTTCTCTGTCATTACGTAAGGCTTTTCACAAATCCAAATCAGCTACATCCTAACACATTTATGAACTAATTCCTTTTCGGAAATGCATAAGATTAACAGGCATTCTCACTCAGAAAATAGTAATCGAATGGCGTTAACTATTTTTTCATAAAAGCGTTAAATCTTTGAGAAAATACTATTAAAGCAACGTTTTAAATCGAATTTCCGGATACGACTTCACGGAAAAGAAAAACTTGACGCCGTGACAAGAATAGCTTACATGTTGACAGGTAATTAATTTCTAAAAAATGGAAAACGCTGTTCGATTCCAAGTTATGTAATGCTCCGATCTGGTTCGAAAATGCAAAATAATAATAATAATAATAATAATAATAATAAATAATAATTACAATAAAAATAATAATAATAATGATGATGATGATAATAAATGCAAGTCTGATCTCACAACGGCACAAGTCTACAGAAAAAAAATAAGCTAACACCATGTCCAATGCATCATGTCTCTACAGTGGACATGTTAAATTTCTGTATTGATGTTATAAGCAATGACTCTTGATACACATTTATACTTATTCTAGCGAAAAATATGTTTTTTATCGGCCAAACCTGCTTTTGAGCCAAATTAGACTAGCCTAGCCCAAATTATTTTATCCTAACGCCAATTGAATAAACTAGTTTTTCCTACGCCAATCTTGTTTATCTAAATGCCTATAGGATAAACTAGTTTTTCCTACGTAAGAGAGCAATCCTTCATTTTTCCTTTCACACTTAACCATTAAATCCCAAAACTATTCAGAGAATCACCTTATCAGAAAGAACTTATATCCAAAATGTAAAGCAAATCCGTAAATTCTACGTCAAAAACCATTTTTCTAAATTACGGGGGGTTACCTAAATTGCCCGTTCGTTTACACTTAAACAATAAACATTACTTAGTACGAATCACGGAGGTGCCTTGTCAAAATGATCCTAAGTCTAAAATTTTAAATGAAAATTGATAATTCTGCATGAAAAATCCATTTCTCTAAATTAACGGTGGGGGATAAGCCTCCCGTTCGCCCCCTCCCTTATTCTTATCCAATGAATTCCCAAGACTAATCAGAAAAGTACCTTATCAGAATGAACCTCATCAAAAATTTGAAGCAAATCGGATATTTTTTATCAAGAATTACGTATATACGTGCTTACATAACGTACATACATGCATACGTACGTACATACATGCGTACATACATACATACAGAATCTGAGAGCCCATTATTTCTCAGGCTTTGACGCCTGTGAGCTAAAAACACATAAAATTACATTGGCCTAGGAAAAACTAGATCAGCCTAGGACAAACTAGAATGTTGTTACGCCAAGCTAGTTAGGTCTAGGAAAAACTAGTTTGTCCTATGAGCCTTAGGATAAACTGGTTTGGCCTAGGAAAAACTAGTTTATCCGATGGGCGTTAAGATAGATCGGTTTGGAAAAGGAAAAACTAGTTTATCCGATAGGCGTTAGGATTAACTAGTTTTTCCTAAAATCGGGTTTCGCATGTAACATATATATATATATATATATATATATATTGTATTTATTTATTTTCCAACATAAGGGTGGATTGATGTTGGAGATAACTTTGTAGACTATTTTTCCACAATTGTATTTAAAAAGGTATTATTCTTCTTTGTTGTCGGGTTTCAGGTAAAAAATTATTTGTCAGGTTTAAACTGATTTCTATAATAATTTTAGATTGGAAGCTGGTTATACTGAACTGTGCAAGACTAATCTGAATACTTAATTTTGATCATAAATTTATCGAAAATGAAAATATTTTATTGAAATTGGCAATTTTTATTTATCCTTTTTTTGCCTAAACTGCATTAATTATTGGAAGTGCGATTGAGACTACAAATGTCATCGAAAGAACAATAAAAAAGACGCATCATGTTTCAGAAATTAATTGGTATTACACAGTTCATGGAATTACTAATCTTTTCGAACAATTCTCCAAATGTTTTTGCACTTTAGGCAAAGTAAATTATGTTTGTTGAAGATTTCGTCATAAGACCCTTATTATTTTTATGAATAACAATTCAGGTTGATATGCAAATGAGATATCCAATAATTTTGACCAATAAATAAATAAATAAATAAATGAATAATAAATAAATAAATAAATAAATAAATAATATATATATATATATATATATATATATAAATTGAGACGTTTTGCAAAACTTTTATGCTGTATTTCGATCTATGTCTTTGCAAATTATTGTACAATTGTTCTAAATCATGTAGCATACTGTAAAACTATAATCTAAATGGATAGATAAATTTAATAATTAAAAAAATTAAGGACCGCAGCATAAAATTTAAAAACATGTCGTTTCTAATCTTATTAATTTACTTATACTTTGTCTGTCCAGCATATATGAAAGAATGCTTTTCAAAAATAAGAATAAATTGAGCAGTTTCTTTTACAAAAATTTATTAATGAAAAGGTTAAAGTTTACAAAAACTTGTTTTACATAGTAATTCAAAGAGCCCAAGTACGAGACGACAAGACGTTTATTTCCTATTATCTTGAATGATAACTTCCATTCTCAATCTGAAAAATACGCATTCAGGTTTTAATGTAGAACTGATTATTCTGATGAATGTTATTGCAAAGGTGGTCTGAATTATATAAGATTAGGATGCTGGGACTTGTGAGTGAGCTTATCAAATGCACTCTTTGTCTAGTAATCCAAGGCATTCAAATCTGAGCTTTTAGAAATCCATTTCTTCAAGTGATGTTTCCTTAGAGACAGATTTGGACCACATGGTTCATGTATATCGGTGTTCCGTCATACAGAAAATACAAATGTTCTTTTGGACACCATAATTTCTATCTACGGCTTCACTACATTCGTCCAAATGCGCAGATATATCGCTTTTGTGACAGTATTTTCTTTTGTTTTAAAATAAAAGGATGGCATGGCATCACTCTAAGTGAAAACAACACCTATCGCGTGAACATTGGAAGGAAATTTCATTCTAACAATAACTGGGGCATTCTCATGGTCGTAGACGAGTCAGCGGTCATTCCTCCTTCTGATTTATGCATCAATAGTATTTCGTCAGAAAAAGAACTTGATGCACCAAGCATTTAATTTTTCAAGGGATATTGTGATGTGTAATTTGTTTAGTGCCAACGGTCTCTTAAAACATCTATTATATCCTTAGTATATGTATGTATCCTAAGAGTAGAGATCTACACGGGGGCTGGGCCGAGGCTTTAGAATTAAGACAATTTTGCCATCGTGCTGAGCCGGATCAATAAGCAAAATAAACGGAACAGACTAACAAAAAAATTAAACATATCAAGCGGGACGGTTCCGGCCCGATAAAAAAAATTACACAAAGCTTGTAAAGTATGAAGTACTTTCAACGAATATGTTTTTCGCGAGAATAAGTATAAATGTGCATCACGATACAATGCTTGTTTTACAATATCAATCCAGATAACATATCGATCGTCGAGACTGACATCGGACGTAGTGTCTGTTTAATTTATTTTTAGCAGAATTGCACCGTGCTGAGATCAGACTTGCTTTTTTTCTTTTATATAGTCGAGCAGAGAAATTAACTTATAAATTGTTGAAAATTGCTCTCAGGATGTGTAGGGAAAGGCATAGGTTTTGTAAAAATATTAATAGTGACAATGAAAACAGAATCTTTGGACATATAGCTTAAGGTAGTTCTCAAATTTATTGACAATTATGTGAAACTTTGACACATTTTCCGACTATCTTTTAACTGTAAAGTTTTAAAATTGGCAAACATGATTATTAAAGGGATTTGGAAACAAATATTGTTTTCCATTTTTTATACATAAATTACTTGTCGACATATAAGTGATTTTTATTATGGCTTCAGGTTTTTCTCCTTTCCCGTGATGTCGCTTTCGGAAATTGATTCAAAACGCTATTTTTAACAGTTTGTTCTCAATTATGCATTCTTTTATAAAAAAAACTTGATAGCATCATTCGATTAAACACTTTCTGATTGAGAATATCTATAAATTTTATGCGTTTACGAAAAGAAGTAAATGCAGAAATGTGTACACGATCAAAGCATACATAAATTATAAGCTTGAAAGTTATGCATAAATTATAAGCATTGCATTATTTTCAAAATACAATGCTTTTCAATACGATGGTTCTGAAAACTATTCCCAAGCTAACGAAGTTTTTAACTTCGAAACTAAAAGAAGGATATTGTTCATAGTGTTGTTATAAAAGTTATAAAGATAGAGACATTTTTGATCTAACCATTTTACACAAGCTGATGTTCATGTGTGATTTATTTTACTTATTGTTTCTGATAACCATCATCGTTGCTATTACAATGATGGATGAGGATAAAAAAAATACCCCATTTAAACGAAAAAGAATGGCAACCCGATTACAGAACGTAGCTACCGCCATAATAATAATTAAATCCTCCGGAACCTGGTAATAATTTCTAAAAAGGACACATTGCCGTTTTTCGGAGTGAGTGAGCACTGAACGGGGGTTGGAGGGCGTAGACCGCAGGGAGGCAAAACTCCCTAGTAATGAATATAGAAAAATATCGAAAATTGCTTTGCATTGATTTATTTTTCTTCGAATGAATTTGTTTAAAGTAATTCTATCATAATAAAATAAAGTGTTTGAAAATATTTTGTAAAGAAAAAAATTAAATTTGTCTTAATGCTTATTTTAGATTATTCTACTGGTGTACAAAATTTAAATAAAACTAGCATTTGTGTGAGTTGATAAAATGAATTGTGTGACATGCAATACTCTATAATAGAAAGTATAGAAAATTGCCGTTGACAAAAAATATTCTTGCTTATAAATTATGCTGGTTTTGAAAAATGAATAATTATAAATTAAGATATACTTCACAGTGATATGAAATTAAATAGGAATGTCAAATATATAACCTTTATGTAATTATTTTACAGATAATTGTGTTATTACTTTTAAGTAGCCTAAATTTGAATACAAGTTTTGCTCGAGCTATTTCAATAACCATTCAATCATAAAAAAAAATATGGTTATAGATCTAAGACAAACAGTTGCAAACTGTCAGTGTTAAAAATAGTATAGTTGAATAACCGGAAGTCTTCTTGTAAAGTTTGTTGTTGCTCAGTCGCAAATAAATAAATTTAAAGAAAAAAATCACCAAACGTATGAATTTATTACGCAAGATACAAACAAGTTTACTTAACGAAAATAGGCAACACTGCAAATTTTTGTTCTGAAAAAGTATAAATGATGACAATTTAATATTTTTGTGGTTACTTGGCTTCAAAATATGTTTTGCATCCTATCACGAATGATTTCAAATTAATCTCAACAAGCTGTAATTGGTGAAAGAAACACTTAAAAAATTTGTATATACTCCAGTTATAAAGCAGGAAAAAAAAATTATATTACCATGCATATATGATGTGATTTTCAACAGAGAAATTTTATCAGTTCTCTAGCTTTTATGTATAAGACTGCAAAATGCAGAAGATCTCGATGCTAGGTGTGACCTGCACCAAAAATGGTTGCCTTGTAAGAATATGCCATCTACATTAAGTACTTCTCTCATACCTAAATATTCATAAATTTAGTAATCTTTGAGTACTTTAAAGAAAAAAAAATCCTAAATTCAATCTTAATTTTAGAAGCCCATATCTTAAAAGAGATACTTCTTAATTTGATTGCTATTTGTGCCTCATACCTCCTCCCCATTTAAATGACCGAAGATAAAATAATGTTTTACTTTCAACCAATTCTTAATAAGGTGCATAAAGCATGGGTCAAACCAGTTACTCCGTGTGAGCAACTATATCCGTTATAAAAAATGACTCTAAAACTTTTTCTAGAAGGCTCTCGAAAATTGAAAACACTGCAATAGGGAAATAATAACACAAAAGTGTAGAAAATAAGTAGATCATTTGATGGCAATTGACCTAGGGTGATTCTGGCCTTGTGTCTCTGGGAGGTTGCAAAATAATTGCCCAGTGCAGTTGTATATCTCTTCAACGGGTATATCTAAAATAGTAAAACAAATGCCTACCTGTAGTAAAATAACTATGAACCATCAAATTAGAATAACTCCAGCACCCTCTAGTGGCTAAATGTGGAAATTGCTTTTCCCATCTCTAAAAATGGTAGATACAGAATAAAATGATGTCTCATATATCTATCTATATATAAAAATGCTTTATAAGCATTAAAATGTTAATTTTTATATACAGTTCACCAGCTTAAATAGGTCACTAATCGCTTTAATATTTTCAGAGATTCCAATAAAAATATTTTTATTAAAAAAAAGTCCTTTCATACTAAATTGAAAATTCTCTATATTTTTTATAAATGGCATTGTTTCTCTATATATTACATTTTTTGAGGTATGGTTAGCATTTTTAACATTTAGCTACTAAGGGCGCCAACTATTTTAATTATAGCACATTGTCATTTTATTATAGGTTGGCACTTGTTTCACTATCCTAGCCATTCAAGCGATATATATATGTGCACTGCAACATTACATTGCACCTAGCCAGGGTCACTACAGGTCAATCCACACGGAATGCACATTTATTATGCATATACATATACACATATGTATATATATATGCGGTTAAGTAACATTAATGTATGTTTTGAAGATAAATTTTTCAATAAAGAAATGAAATGCTGAAAGCGGGAGCATATTGAGATGAAAAAAACATGGATTTATTGTTATTTTAATGGTAAAAAGTAGGCTGTAATGCTTAACAATGTAAATGTTTTTATTACTTAATGTCCGGGATGGGGCAGTTTGGTACACTCAGTTGTGGTGCACCTTGGAGCATTCCAAAAATGCAGAAAAGACCAAATGCAGCTTACAGAAGGAAAAAACAATGCACAACAAATTAGCGTTTTCATCAAGCAGTGAGGATGAAGCAGTTGCATTAGCAAAGTTGTTGAAAACTACCCGTGGAAGGAAAAAGAATATAAATGATTTGTGTAATGGCAATAGTTTAATTGTTTGTGTGATGCTGATTGCAAATTTGAAGATAGTTCCAGAAGTTTATCGGCAAACCCACTGTGGGATAGTGTGCATTGGTAAAGTTTGGAGGAAAACAAAGCAATATAGGGCAATTGTAGGGCATGTTCAAAATATTGAGGATAGAAGCAAATATGGTATGTCTATTTTGAGAAGACGAGATCAAGAGCTATCACTTTTTAATTTATATCCGGATAAGCATGATAGCTCATTTGTGTATTAAATAGATATTCTTTTTAAATTTGGCACTTTTAAAAACAAAATAGGTCAGATGTGATTTATTAGAATTTGAAGAACATAATTTTTTTTTTCGCATTCAAGATGTGTTAATGGAAACAAGTTTTACAATTCAAATTATTAAAGTATTCTAATGCTTAAATTATTTCATGTTCAACTAAAGATTTATAAATATAGCTTTGTTAATCAATTAAATATAAAATTGTATATGTATTTTTGCTTAAAACTAGTGTTGCAACATGCCCCATCATGTGTGGCAAATTGGAAATTTTTTGTTTTGTTTTCATTTTTTTTCCTATATGAGATATTAGATTGATATGAGGTTTATTTGATTAAAAAATGTTTATACTTTATATCTAATTGATTCTAAAATAAGAATAAATTAATAAAATAAAATAAAAATATTTATTGAAAAATGTCCCAAAGTGCCCCACCTTCCCCTATACATACATATACTGATATTCTTTTCTATTTTACCAAAGACTTCTAAATACAAATTTAGAATAGATTTCTACGCTGGATATAGCTTCAATTCCCACATAAAATAGATGTATCGAATCTTACTTTATTTACCTTCTACTGAAAAAGTCAATAATGACACATCATTTTTTTCTCATTGTCAATTGAGTGTTAATTTTTCAGTGGTTCGAACGGTGATCAAATTAGAAGTATCCCTTGGGATATGGAATTCTAACAATGGCGTTGAATTTCTGAAAAAATTTTGAAGGGCTATCAAAGATGAACAAACTAAGGAATATATATTTAACAACTAGAGAAATAATTTTAGCATCTGTATGACACATTCATTAATTTAATGACAAATTGACAAATTTTTAAAGTGTTTTTTTCATTAATTACTGCTAGTTAAAATAAAGATTAAATTCCTTGTGACAGACTTGACCTACTTTAGATCATTTAATGTCCAAGGTATTGATTTATGATTTTTAATGTTAGGACTAAGGGGTCTCAGGAGTCTTACTTTTTACCTGATGGTGCAATTTACCAACATAACATGTCATATTCAATTCTTTTTCTCAGTACCTATAAAACAATAATGCATAAATGCTTTAATATAGAAAATTTAATATCGCTTCTATTTAAAATATATTTTTTAATATTCTACATTAAAATTTTATATATTTTATTTTATTTTTAATTTTGATAAAACAAATTAAAAATTGTTTTTTGACTTGTAACCATTTCGCGCAAGACTGTAGAAAAACTATTGGTTCAAGAGCCTTCCAAAATCTTGATAATGATGCAAAACGGATGCATCTTAAACTTATATTTAATTTGAAAACAGCTAATTTATTTATTTATTTAAAAATTAAATTTAAATAATGAATTTTTGGAAAAAATAATTTTTTTATTGATGATTTGCGAATTTTAATGAATCAAATCAATTATAATACTAATTTTAAGTATAAGTCATTTTTTTACCTTAAAATAAAAATATGCACCATGTTTCATGCAAATTGATTTATTAGTTGTTTAGAAATGTATGCAGTAGATGCAAATGAAAAAACAAATTTAAATATTTTATCAAAAGTGAAAACTAAAAATTAAAACAAAATTTCAATGTAGAATATTAAAAAAATATTTTAAATAGAGGCAATATTAAGTTATGTATATTAAAAAATTATCCATTTAAGTTTTATAGGGACCGAGAAAAAAATCAATGTGGCATGTTGCTAAATTGCACCACCAGGTAAAAAGTAAGACTCCTGTGACCCCTTAAATTTTTCACACTAACAGCCGTATCATACCACCTATTTTAAATATGCAAAGTTTCTAGACTCTTGAGCAATAAGATGACAAACATGATTTAATTATTTTTTGGCAACTGTCAAATAGTGATCTTTGCAGACCTATGTGAATATCCCGTAGCATGTATGACTGCAGCTTTTGTTATAATGCATCAAAATTGAAGAGGTATAGCAGCAGCATCTAAGCCAGTTGACACGGAATGATCGAATTATTCATTGTAGTAATAACTTTATGAATATTTATATTTCTTGTTAAAATGATAGTACTGGTTATTTTTGGATATTGAAAAAGCCAACTTCTCCGTTTTAATAGCAATTAAACAAGATAACATTGTTTTATTTAAAAAAAAAATTGATTACCTCATTTTATCTCAACATGGAAGTGCCTTCTTTGTTACAAATGGGACGATTCCAAATTAAAAATCTTTGTTGTCTTTTGAACTTCTGGCTATCGTGCAAGCTATTTACATAAGCTATTTGAATTTTTTGGTCAATCTGTTGACAACTTATGCTTTATATTGTATCTATTTTGCCGGAATAGTTTTAAATTCTATAAAAAAATTATTTATTGTTTCTTTAGAAATATATTACGAATGATGAAGTGCGAAAATAAAAAGTATCGTGATTAACTAATTAAATATAAAACACAAAGTTCAATAATAGCTACAATAAAGCCATAATAAATAAATCAGAAAAAAAAGGATTATGAAAGTCTCTGATTAAATTCATAGATAAATTACATCTAATATATTAAAAAAAAAAAAAAAAAAAAAAAAGAACGCAGCGGGTATCCCAGTGAAATTAGTAAATCAAACAAATGCTTTTCTTTGTGTTAGAATGAAGTATATATGAAAGGAAAAAAAACTAAACATTGAGAATACATAAAACATAGTATATTATATATAGTCTAACATTCTCCTATACAGCATTATTATCATCTATTGGGAAATCGTTAAAAAATGACAAGAGACAATCCAGCGAAGGCAGTAGTTTAATAAAATATGTCAATTTTGGAAGTTTATTTAAAGGAATAGTGACTTTATAATATGAAAATCCACAATTTGTAACATATAGTAGTTTTAACTTTTGCTTGGAATAACTCCAAAAAATAATTTTAATTCATACAAAGTTTATTAAAAGCAACTTTAAAATTCTTTTTAGAATATCTCAAAAATGCTTAATACAGATACGAAGATATTAATGTTTTTTCCCTTATTATAAAAATGAACAAATTACTGCTGAAATTCATAATTAATTGTTACCATATATAAAACATAACAGCGTTTTTTTTTTTTTTTCTTTTGCGAATTTTGTGTAGATGTTTCATTACAGGTATAAAAATAACAGCTTTATTATTATTATTATTATTATTATTATTATTATTATTATTATTATTATTATTATTATTATTATTATTATTATTATTATTATTATTATTTTAACATTTATTGTAAGAATGGAGGAAATTGCCAACAAACTCACTAAAAGTAACTTTAAAATCGTTTTTCAGAACTTCCAGAAATTACTTAACATATATTTGAAGATATTCACAAACTTGTTTTTGAGCAGTCATTGCAAAAATGTATTTATTAATCAAATTCAGCTAAATAAAACTATTATCGACAATAAAACTCCACCAAAGTCTTCAAAAATAACTGAAACTTCTTCCGAACTTGCTCGATCCGGTCTGGCAGTTGATTAAAGACTTTCTTTTTTCTTCTGAATAGTGAAATCGGTGCAGGTGGAGAACAGATTTAATTTCTGCGTTCTTCATTTCCTTTCGCCGCTATCAAGATTAGAAGTGATAAGGATGATTTGTTAATATTTCAACGATAAGATTCTTTTATATCTGTGACAAAGAAACTTTAATGAACAGATGGAATGAACGCCATCTCAGTAGCTAGATCTCTAAAAACCGTTATTTTTAGAATTTGGTGTTTTTTTTTTTTAACTTTTGAATTAAACAAAATTTATCATACTGTATGATTAATGTAATCTCCGTTTATTGCAATGAAAATACGCTTTTTTTAAAGTTTCAAAATATTTCAGTAAGTTTAAAAAAGTAAATATTAAGCTATTCTAAATTCTTAATTTTAAGCCTCTTTACACTCTTAAAAGGAAAGAGCAGATTTGGCTTCTCAGGAATGAGCTGTAATTTATTGGATCGTGAATGAGTTGTTTTTAAACGTTTTACTCGTCTTGATTTAAATTGCTTTTTTTAAACTTCTCATCTTGATTTAAATTGCTTACAATCAAATCGCTACTCGAGTTGTTTCAACTCTTTTTGAGAAGCTGCCTTTCAAAACGTCGTTCCTATAATCGTCGCACCTATAGTTGTCCATAAGTCCGTCCGTCTATTCGTCCCCATACAACAGAGCAAAAAAAACCCAACCGAATCATTTGAAATTTAAAACACATAATTGTCGCTAATTTTGTCGAGTCATGTCAAGTTTTATGAAAATAGGATGCATAGTTTGATTACACGGACAATCAAAAGTATTCCGTTACATTATGGCCAAAGGAAAAAGATAATTTCAAGTACATTTTAATGACGTTACACTCTTTTGAACATAACAAAATTGATATGTATAGATGAAGTATGTACTAAAATATATATTCTATATAATCTGTGATGCAAAGAATATTTGATTTTAATTTACAGAGCCACACCAAAGTATTCAATTGCATAATGGCATAGGGACAACATTGTTTGGGGCTCGTTTCAATTATATTAAACTATTTCACATTTTATGAAATTGATGCTGCAGTTGTTGGTTGAGGTTGGGTTTACTACAAACAACTTCCTGTATAGTAGAAAGAAGATAGTATTTACCGGGGCACATAAAAGATTTCAGTTATTATATTGTATCCGAAATACCGTAGACTATTACACCAAGATCAGAAATTTTTTAAAATTTCGTCATAGTAAGAAGGCACCTCACTTACTACGCTTGACGTGTAATTCCCGAATCGTTTAATATTTCACAGAAATTCAATTTAAATGGGGAAAGCGCATGCAAGAAGTTTGGCAAAAAAATCAGTTTAAAGATAAGTGTGGAGCTATGTTAAAAATTGGCAACATACATTGTACACTAAAAAAATTGAAAATAGTTTGAGCATTTTTCCCCCAATATTATGATATCCATTGTAAGTTTTGTAAACTTATAGCCCACAACTGTCGTCAGTTTAAAAATGTATTGATTAAGGTACAAAATAATTAGAAAATACATTGATTAAATCTCAAAGTAATACCAACTGTATTGTTATGTACCACAAAATTATATTTTAAGAGGAAAATATGTAAGCAGGCAATATATTTAAGGAGTTTAATTTTATTGTGTTGTATCTTGAAAAAAAAATTAAATCCATATAAATCTCAATGTAAAAGATTATTAAAAGTTCAAAAGCAAACGAACATGTTGATTTTAGTGCATTTATGCTCTGCGTGATATTTTGCGTTTAAGGATGGATATGTGACTGGCACATTTAATGTAGAAACAAATAATAATAAATGATTTTAAGCGAAATTAATGTAATATAATCTAAATAATGTAAAAAAAAGTCTAGTTTCAAACGCAACGTTAAATTTTGCTATGACATTGTAATTAGTGATGTCATTTTTTTAGCATTGATAATACATTTTTATGTATTTTTATTTGTACGTTACTCTTATAAATGAATAAAATGTATCATACAAAATGTTGGCCTATTTTGATTATACATTGGTTCTAAAATTTGATCATCGAATTTAACCTCAATCATATTTCATAAATATCGGTTCAGAGTACAAGTTCAGGAATTCTGAAATTAAACTTCACGATTTTCTCCTTTCCTTCTTATCAAATCTGTTGTTGAAACTAAAATATGTAAGTAAAACGTTTATCAAATAATCCCGAAATCCGATCTAGTAATTTTCCAGAGTCCAAGATGCACCCTCATTTGTATTACAGGCACTGATAAAGACAACATTTGATACAAGCGTTTGACATGTCTTGAAATTAAGCTACTTTGAAATATGATCTCATTACTTTTCTGTGCTCAGAGTGCCTCCCCATTATCCCACATTAAGTATCCCACAATTACACACTCATGTCGATGTATGGGTTGGGCTAGTTATTTCTGAAAAGGAAAAGCCCTCTCGAAAGTACATCTATTCGATTCCCTATTTAGAACCAGCTTTGTACGGCAATCGGTAAACAGCAATTACTTTTATCTCCCTTCACTGAACAGTAAAAATCATTCTCCTGATGAACCAACCAGATTCAATTTCTGCTGGTCGATTTTTCTTTCTTTGCGATTCACGAATCATTTAAAAACCTCATGTTAATTCTTTGAGCTCAGAATGGCCGATTAATATTAAGGCAGCATGACATTCATCTATAATTTTGATAACTTTACCACTAAACGATTAGCAAGCATGCATGGAATATATGCTACAACTGTAGCCCGAGCTTTTAGAATGCTCATTTTTTGATTTATTTTTTTTCAGACAGTTTTAAGCCTTGTTTCGAAGTAAACAAACAGCGGTAGAAAATGTTCGTTAGATGTCAGCCCGATTTTTTTTTATTAGATTCCCAATCTATTTTTGATGTGTGCGCATCAAAACTGAAATTGTATATAACCCCAGTAAACTAAGAGCGCATCGAAACAATGGATTCAAAAGTTGACTCCTCAACACTAAAGATTTTAACGAAGGTCACTACCTCCTGCGGCAATGAAATGCTAGCTCCGTTACACTATAAATACATTTTTTGCACGAGGTTTGTTGTTGTTATGATAGTTTCATCCACCAGTGGAAGATAAAGATGAAAGTAAGCAAATATTTATATTTAAGTGTACATATTTGGGCTTAAACAAATATTTACTTTATGTATCTCTGAAAATAGTGAAAACTACATAAAAACAACTGTCGTGATTACTTGTAGCAACATTTTTTTTTTTTTTTGAAAACTTAAGAGGTATTTTCGTTTTTCACGTTTTTAAAAAGAAATTAAGACACTTAAAAAAAAAATATTTTTACCATTTCGAAGCAATGTTTTTGGACGTCAAAATGGTAGATTTCTTTTTATTTATTTATTTTTAATATTTAAAATTTTCTGAATTATTCGACAAAATGAAGAATTCAAAGAATTTTTACGGTTTTTTTTTTGAAAATATTTTTTCTTAATTGACTTTAATTATGTTGATATTTTGATGCATTCATATTTTGTCTTTTCGGTTTTCAACAATAAGGATTAAAATTTGAAATCATTACTTATGCCGATGCATTAAAACTTTATAAAAATCATTTTTTTTTTATTTTTTTTTTGTTCCAACAATTTAAAATATATATATACCCTTACAGGCTGCCTGCCTGCAAGGGATATGTCAATTTGTAGAAAAGGCAATTATTTTCATATTTTAACATTCCGAAATTTTATGAATTTTCAAATTGCTGCAAAATTAAAATAAAATAAAATACTGCTCTTTCATCATTGCATTCAAGTGAATACTAATTTTATTTTTAATATTTTTAAAGCGTTTCTTTCTTTTTTTCTTTTTTCTTTCTTTTTTTTTTTATTAAAAGGTACTTTTCCTATAATCATCATTGTGAGCAAATATTTGCACTTAGATGCGCATTTTGAACTTTAATACTTACGTTGTTTGAAATCTATTAAAATACGATTGCAGCACTTATCTATAGAAAAATTATTCCTTTCAAATTTTAGAACTTTTTCTCCTTTTATTTTTTTCAAGTAAATCAATAATTAGTAACATAAATTTTCGTGTGAAATCTCTAATTGGTATTTTATAAAATTGATCTTTTTTTTTTTTTTTTTTTTTTTTTTTTTTTATGAACATTTTCTGTACGCATATGACTAATGGTAGCGATTGATTTATGCCAATATTCTTTACCAAGCTTTAATTCTCTTTCTCCCCCCCCCCCCAAGCTTTTTAGCGATTAGCATCATTTAAATAAATAATTTTTATCTGCCACCGTCAAGTGTTATATTAGTAAGCAGAAAAGACAAGTTTAGATTTTGCTGCTTTGAAGTAACTTTCACAATGATAAAGAATAGTCAGCGAATTAAAAAAGAAAGGGAAAAAATCTTTTTTTATTTTATATTTTGTCTGACACTAATGTGTTTTTATTAATATTTTGATGATTTTGTATTATTTCTTCTATTATTGAATGTTAATAATGTGTTATAATCAAAATATTTTTCTTTGCAATGATGCTTTAATGTGTCACTGTTCCCTGACTGTGGAATGATTTTCTGTTTCAACCCCTTGGTGACTTAAAATGTCATCATTAAAAAAGTTTTTTTCAAAAATGAATCGTTTTATTAAACACAATTTTTTTCTAATTATTCAAAAATTAAATTTCGTTTTCTTCTTGGCATATATATGTATATATTAACTGAAAAGCAAGCGAAAACAACAACAACAACAGAAAAAAATCGCTGCCTTATAATCAATTAAGATGTCTAAAATTGATATTTTGGGGTTATATACGTTTATTATATTTCTATATTAAATTTATCTCCAGATTAAATGATCATTTGTAATATATTTTTAATTTGAAAAAAAAAAAAAAAAATAGATTTTATTTTTCCGGTCCATGTATTTTCTTGTTTTATATTTTTGATATATTATTATATAAGTAATGTAATACGCGTATCAGTTACTGTAAATAATTTATTTATTAATCCAGTTCTTATATAATCTTTAATAAACCTAGTTATTTATCATTCATAATTTTATAAGTAAATTATAACCTGCTGTAATTATACTTACATTTTTTTAATGTTTAAAAAAGTACACAAGTTTTTCTCTCTAATTCAAAATTAGTTTAACCACCTTTCTTGAAGAAAAATTAAGAAATGTATAAGTACAAAATTCAAGTTCACACATTGAAAAAAAAAAAAAAAAAAAAAGATTTTGTTTTATATCGTTTAATTATCGGGTGACTTAGAAGGTTTTATTTTAATTGTTAGAACATGTTTAATTTTTGCTCGTCTTTCTCGTCTCTAGTTTTTTTATATTTTTTAATTGACTTGATGAAATTTCAGAACTCAGTATTAGTTTAGGATAGTCTTGATTCTTCTTAAAAATAAATAAATAATAAAAAAAGAAAGAAACACGTTGTACATAAAAAAGACTAATATTAACTAGAGTTAGGAAATATTTAAAATGCTTAATACTAAATAAATATATCACAAATCACCATGATAAAAAAAAATCACCATTTAATTTCATATGAAATGCGGCTATTCGAATACAAATGACTAAGTATGATATGCTTTTTAAATTCTAGAATGCATGTTTACTTTTCCAAAATAACTAAACAAATAAACAAACAAACATATTTCACACAAACGAGAGCAAAATTTAGAAAAGGTACCTCATTATTTATAGGATTGTTAATTTTTTATATATTATGATATTTTTAAATATGTATCCAGAATGGTTTAAAAATAATATAATGCAATTAGTGTACTTATTATTATTTTTTAAATGCTCCGTTATATTATGTTACGTTCGTCTACTTTTACTTATTTTGTATTTTTTGAACGATTTAAAATGTAATTCAAAATTTAAATTCCTTGGAATTTCTGGCGCAGCTAATTCAGATTAGAAGTTTTATATTTAAAGTTTAAATTGTTGAGTATGAAATCACCACGCTTCTTGGAAATTATAATATTTTTTGCGATTAAGTAATGCTAAATAAATAAATGAAATTAAAAAAAAATTAATATGTGCACTTATTTTATTTTTTTTTGTTAAAAAAAATACAAAAATACAAAAATTGTAACTTTTAACAACAAATATTCTTTTTCAGAAATTAAATAGCTGAATTTAATATTTATATTCAATTTAAGTGTCTTGTAGCTATAAGTACTTGTTATTTGTTGCAAAGATAAATGTCTAACTTTTAGTACCTTTAAATTTATACCAGTATTTAAATTAGTCTTAAAAATGAAAATTTGTTATGCAGTTTTACAGAAACACAACACTGTTTCACATTTAATTCACATGGTAATTAAAATAGAAAAAAATTCAAATATTATAAAAAATAATCTAAACCAAAGAAATATGGTAGTTTAATTTTGGTATCTTTTGAATGAAGATAAGACATAATAGACATGTCATAAAGATATGTCATGCAGACACCTTAAATATTTTTAATGACTCTAAAAAATGTTCACATTACTCTTAAAAATAATTTGTTAATATTGATTACAGTCGGAAAATTTTAAGGCTCAATATTATAAAAACTTTAAAATATTTATTGATTTAATTTTTCTGATAAATAAACACAGAAATATCAAATAATATCTCGTTTTGAAGGTTGAAGGAACTTCGTTTTTTTTTATTACGTACTAAAAAAAAAGAAAAAGAAAAGGAAGAAGAAAAAAATGATAGAAAGAAAGAAAAAATGCACTAATTTATTTTGTTTTATATTTTACTAAACTCCTTCCTTCCTGTTTGTACTTCATTGTTTATTTAGTTATTTATTTATCATTTGGATGACACAAAAAAGGAAAAACGATACTCTTATGAATATATATTAAAATGTATGTATATATAAATATATACTATATGAATAATCACATTTAAAAATATTTAATTTGATTTAATATTTAGAGAATTTGTTTTTGAAATTAAGTTTGTACTTACCTTTGTGTAACTGATAATTCTAAAATACAATGAATTATTTCATCGCCGCGCATCCATTGTAATAAAAGTTCAACCTTCTCATCAGAATTTCCAAATAACAAAATATTTCCAAGAAAATTTCCAGATGTAAAATTGTAGTAATAATTTAGGCTGAATTCAAACTATAAAGGGGAAATGTAAATGTAAAAGGGAAAAAATCTAAATAGGCATGCAATTAAAATCAATATCAACTATTGAGTTTTGTTTTGTATACCCAAATATACGACAAATATTTTTAATATTTAAATTGTTTAAAAATTTTAGAGAAATTATTCAAGAACTTGTATTAATATTAAAAGAAACTTTTGAATCAATTTATTCATAACGTCAAAAGAAACTTCGTGTCAGGCGGAAGCAGTTTCTAAATTGAATTACTGAATTTCGATCACATGACCAGAACAATTCGATTGTCACAAGAATGTCCGGGTTTTATTCCGAATTCGTCTAGAACTATCAAATTTGCATATTTCAAGAAATACAATACGAATTTTCTATTGCTAATACTCTACAGTGATCTGTAAAATCTGGATTGTTTTCATGCCACGGTGAATAATAGTATATAGTTTCAGGGAATAATACAGAAATCAAGTTCACTAAGAGTATCTGAAACTCATGGAGTTTAAACCACTAAACTAACGATCATTGAACCACTGGTTGACAAATCTTCTGCCGCTGAATCATTGTAAATTGAGAAGTTCTAAAATTACAGGTCTTTAACCTGAGGTGAAACGTAATCCAAATAAGATATTTCTGTACAGTTTGACCCACTTTTTATGTAATTGCAACACATTTTGAAAAAAAATTTCTAGATAGTCAAAAATTGACGATATAGCAACGTTTTTAGGTTGGTATACTTACAACTGTTAGATTAATTTTCAGAAAAACTATCCCCCCACCCCCGCTTTACTCCCTGCCAAAGATTACAATAAAAAATATAATAAGCACATTTTGGATTTATCATACAAAAAAAAAAAAAAAAAATAAAAAAAAAAAAAATAAATAAATAAATAAATAAATAAATAAATAAAAAATAAAAAAAGGCATTTTTTTTTAAATTTTGTAACTAAACACCTCCCATCACAGTACGTTTTCAAGAGAGAACAATGCACTAAATCAAAATCATTTTTAGAAGATTAGTATAATTGTAATTTTGATATATATAAAAAATTTTTTTGTTGATTTTATGCTTTTCCAATATTAATATATCAAATAACACTCGCTGGCTCGCCGCAATTTTGGAGAAGTGAAAAAAAAATCATATTCTTTAAGTTATAAATGAATTTGTTATAACTTTAACTGTTCGTCTTAAACCTTAAATACATGTAAGTGAAATAAGAGACTTAACTTTAGTTCCAGTTTTATTAGCATAAGAATCTATTGAATTGAATTTGAAGGGAACAAAATGATAAATGTATTTTTTATTAAAAATACGAGTACTAACTTATGTAAAAATATCAAATTTCATCAAAGGATATACGTGATTTTTAAGGCAATTATCTTAATGGGAAAATGTAGAATAAATGTCTGATTTCGTGCTTTTGATGGTATTATCTTGTTCTACATGTACAACAATCTCAAATTTAGAAAATTATGAATCATATATCAGGCGAATGAGATTCTGTATGTAACAAGATTTTTAGAAATGTAACATGCTTTTCCTATGGTGTCATTTTTTTCTAAATAAGTGTTTGATGGACACTTAAAATACAGCTTCAAATACTTAAAATGCTTAATATGATGCAATGATTTTTATAAAAGTTCAGTAACCTAAAGACACGAAAACGTAAATTTTTATTAAAATGCTTTGAAGGTCTTGAAGAAATTCCTCCATGGGTAACTTCACCAAAGTGACTTATCTTAACAATCTATTATTTATGCTTAGTTATTTTTTTTTTTATAATTCTTAACAAAAGAAAAAAATCAAGTTTATTCTATTAGGCATGCTTGCTTTTCAAATGTTAATAAATTTTGAAATACCTAAACTCAATACTCAATGAGAAAACTATGATTTTTTCTCAAATCCGTTGGTGTATTATTGACGATAAACTTTGTTTTACACTGGAGAAACATTTTAAAAATGTAGGAAGTATCTCGTTATTGGCGACCTTTGTAGATCTGAAAGCAATGGAGGAATTTCGTCAATGGCCTTAAAAAGGTTATCCGTGAAAATATTCTACTAAAATAAAATAAAACTAATGATCTTATTTTTTTTTCATTTCAGGTTATGTGGTTAATTTTCTTATTTATTCATTGCTGCATAGCCCAAGAGGAACCTGCACAAACCCTACCGCCAGAGGCTCAGCCACCCATACAACCATGGGAAACGGGATTTAGTGATCAATATAAAAGTGAAAATGTAAGACATCTTTAACACTTATATGTAATTTATATGTAATAAATAGAAATCGAAGGAAAATATTTATATACTTAAAGTAAAACATAAAATATCAAGGGGGTTTTAATAGGAATAATTTTTTAATTTTGCTTAATTAATTGAAATTTAATATTTCTTGCTATTAGTTTAGGTAATGAAATTAATAATATGCTGTAATTTCTTTAATCTAAGAATATTGTATTAAGACTGTATGAAGCCTAATTGAAAAATATTTCTGCATTCTTTTTAGACTCTTGGAGAATATTCGTTTGGATACAACGAAGACCATACATCAGGAGGTTCCTTTAGAAGAGAAACAAGTGACCGTTTAGGTAATAAAGTTGGTTCTTATGGTTTGCGGATAGGAGACGGACGTGTCAGGGTTGTAAATTACGTAGCTGACCACAACGGATTCAGAGCAGATGTTCTCAGCAACGAGCCTGGAATGGCCCAGAAGAAGAATATTTACACTGTACTAGTCCCAGGTTTCAAATACTCATCAGGTGCTCCCTATGTTTCATTTGAAAGTGAACAACAACAGCAACCTTTAAGGAATGTGTACGATATAATATCTGGTAAGGCTGAGCAACAACAACAGCAGCAGCAACAACAAACGCAACAACAATTTGAAGTGGAAAGCACTAGTCCTGAAGGCGAAGAATTGGGTGAAATATATGCTGTCCAGGGCGATCAAGATGAAGAGCCGGCCAGTATTTTTGTGAATGACGGAGGCAATTTCGGTCAAATATACACTGAAGCAAGGCCCGAGCTAGGAAACATTTACATCCAAGAAGGTCAAATGCCTGAGGATGTTTTCATGGATGGTGAATATAGTCACGAGTCTGAAACGGTTCTTAATCAAACGACGAACGCCCAAATGGATGTCAAAGAAACTGATGTCACTGTTGCAAGCACAGAAAGTGGGGTAGATGATACCCCATCTACAGATGATTTAGCAGCAAATGATAATTCGCAAGACAGTTTAGTTATGAGCAGTGAAAATGATTACCACGAAAGTGTTGCTAATGTTGAAGATCTACATTCTTCTCAGAGCAATGCAATTTTAAGCCAAAGTAACGAACAACTAAATCCTATAGAATATCAGAACACAACTTGGAATGATGATGTTACAAGCATCTCTGAAGAAGAAGAATGAAGAAGAACTTTCATTTAGAACACAGTTTATTATACATGATGTCTTATAACATGTACTTTAAAATATACAGAAACTGATAGGGTAAATCAAATATTGAAATTTTAACCTAAAATTTTTTTCATACATGTGCAAAACAATCTTAATTTCTTCAGACTCTTAGAAATTTGTCAAAATAATTTTATTGATGTTTTACAGTTCACCTTTTAAAACACCGAGTCATAAAGTTTATTTTAACTCAGTTAAAAAAAAAGGAACGATTTGAACAACAAAACCAAAAAGGAAACTAATCAGTGAAAATTAAAATTTTAAATAAACACAAATGATTAATTTGAATTCGATTACAAAAAAAAAAAAAAAAAAAAAACAAAAAAAAAATACAACGTAAAATTATCAATACTTATGACTATTGGTATCAGTAACATAACGATAAAATTTCGTAGTTAAAATATGTTTACTACAAACTTGAGAGATGAAGCATTAAAATGCTAATAGGTATTTGTTGTAGAAATATAAGAGGAATTTTCTATAATAACAAAAATTAATAGAATTTTAAAATTTAGAAAAAAAAAAAAAACAAGAAATGTAACAAAAATTGCATACTTATAAATTATCTATGGAATTTTTTTAAACATTGCTTAGAATTTTTGTAAAATTATAAGATTATTTAGAATTATACAAAAATCATTATTAGCAATATGTATATTATTATAGAGATTTCTGAAATTACACTATACATAAAAAAAAAAAAAAAAAAAAAAAAAAAAACTAAATGAAAAAATTATAAAAAATGGAGAAATTCTAATATTATGTTGAAATATATCATTTAAGTAAAATTAAGAGCTGAGTTTCCTGAAATATATTTACATCTATAGCGTTTAAAGTTTAAAATTATTTTAAAAAAAGGATAGTTGTATTTAAAAATATTAAAATTGAAATTTATTGAAAAAGTGAACTAAATGGGCATTAATGATATCAGCGAATAGTCATCAATCTTATTTCAATATTTATCTTTCCTTAAAACAATTACCAATATTCTATGCCATATCATAAAAAGTAATAGAATGATAAATTATCTTTTAAATCAAATTTAAATTCAAATGTAATGTATAATATCCAGTGTTATCCAAAGGTGAACTGTATCTTATAAAGAACTGTAAATGTGAATTAAAAATAGTATATTTACATATTACAGTAAATACAAACGCATATCAATAGTACATGATGAATGATAGATGTCAATGTTATATCATGTTATAGTAATATATATACATATACATATATTTTTTTATCTATATGTGTATCTATATCTATCTATCTATATATATATGTTTTCTAGATAATTCTAGAAGTTCTAGATAAATGAATTTGGTACAATTCACAAATAAAATAAATAAATAAAATAAAAATAAATAAGGTAATAAATAAATAAAATAAAAATTCTAAAAAAAAAAAAAAAAAAAAAAAAATACTTCATAAGGTGCAAAAATTTACATTAAAAATGAAGTTATAGCGAATAAAAAAGTAAACATTTTTAAAAGTAATAATAAATGAGAAAATTTACGTTACAAAACAGCTTTACTTTTAATAAAAATTTAGATTAAAGTTATTTTTTATAATATAAGAACTTTGATTAGAGTTATGTAGAGCTTAACAATTTTCTTTTTCTTTCACTTATGAATAATAATAAAAAAATCTTTTATAAATAAATATGAAATAAAAATACTGTTGAATACGAAAATGTTCATCTAAAATAATAATAATGGCAACAATAATAATATATTAAATTAACGAGGAAAGGAAAAAAAAAAGTCATCCTGCATAATGATATTTCCAAAAAAATTTAAAATGTAATTTCGGTTTATTGCATTATGTATCTACAGCTATATATCTACTACTATAAATTTCTATTTAAGGATGACAAGTCTAACTATCATACATAAAATTTAATTATTAATGCAAAAGTTTTTCACAATATTGTATGTTGGATACAAAATCTAAATCAAAGAAACACGGAAATTTCCAAGTATTATGTTGAAAATTTACTAAAATTATTTTATCACATAAATAGGTAAATGATACACCAAAACCTTTTTATTTAAAAAAAAATTATAATGCCACTTTTTATTATGGATTTTGATTAAAATAATTTATGATTTTGTATTGTATTATTTATTTGTTCTGTAAAAATAGGATAAAACTCAAAATCAAACTCGCCGTTTGGTCAGAAGTTGAAAAACTGTCTTTTATATGGTGTCTTCAAAGAGTGTCTTGTGTGTCAGTTTTTTACAATGTCAGGGTACAGATTCTCATCAACCCATTTTTTTAAAAGAAAATGTAATATGATTTAAGCTAATCATTTGAAATCATTTATGTTCCGGACTGTGGTATGGCAGCTATACATCTTTGTAACAAAAGGCTTACTTATATTGTGAAATCATGCATATGTGATAGGTTGCAACACAAAGGGAGTTAAAAAAAATCATCTGACAAAGGAATGTAACGGAAATGTATTTATATTAAGAAATGATGGAAAGATATGAAGTTTTGTAAAACAATCTTGAAAATGAACGATTTTTTGTAACACGAAAAATAATGTGCCCTTCATACTTTACATTATTTGTAAAATCTGCTGAATAAATGTTATGGACAAATAAAATGAGTGTACTTGTGGTGGTGAATAAATATTTTTCTTATGTACATGTCTTTAGTTTTTGGTATTTTTTTAATTGTTGTTGTAGAATGATTTTTTTTTTTTCAAATTTTGTATGCGATGCAGGTAAGTAAGAATTATAATCATTCATTTAACCCATTTCTGTCATTTGGAAATGTAGAATATTGGTTTTGATCACCAAAAATGTATTTAAACAATCTTGAACGTGTTCAAAAGTGTCTATTAATTCGGTTTATCTGACTGTTCGTTCTTCACTCTCCTTGCCATGCAAGTTTTATAAGTTATTGATGTTTGGTATTGGAAATGAAGTTTCTAACTGTTAGGTTCCGAAGTTTTATACCTCTCTTAAATCGTTTCTGAAGCATTTTAGTGTTGTTGCAATACTACCATCATAATACGATTGATATTCATTATTGAGATGGGCTAAAGTAGGCTTTTTAAAGAGAATAAAATAAGTGAATTGCTTACATATGTCATGTTTAGAATAATGTAGTTCGATTAGAGGGAAAAAAATAATAATTTAATTACATTATGATCTATAAGGGAAATTTGTTTACAAAACCTTTTAATGATGTTGTGATACTTTAAACATAATGAAATTTAAAGAATCACCAAAATGCATTACAACATAAGTGTTTAAGATTTTTTTACATTTACAGAGACGCTGGAAAAATTCCATTAAATTACTCGCTTCGATCGTTGTCAATGTAGTATAAGAAATGAAATTTCTTAATATTATTCTGTTACTGCTGGAAAGTATGTCGTAATCTAGCCCTGATTTTTCATCTTGTTATTTCAGAAAAATCGAAATAGCCCGAAACCTTAAAATTATGAATTAACAAAAATAATTAATTAATTATACTCAAATTATTCAATTGCAATATTAACAACTTTATTTATCCCCAAAAAGGTTCTTACATGCCAAATCCATGGACGCTTGTTTGACATTTTTGAAAATTAGCTTTGTACTTAAAAATTTTTAAATACAAAATTTTAAATTAAATATTTATATGTTTCCTCGATGTTTATAATTTGGCACATATATTCTAAATCTTCACTTTCATACTTAAAAAAATGAAAATTCTCTCTTTTTTATACGTGAAACTTATGTTTCGGAAAATCAATACTTCTACAATACAACAGATAAACTTCAGAAAAATAAAAATGCGTAATAGAAAAGTGTAAACAAGCTAATGTATGTGCAAAAGTGTCAAACCCTCTTCCAAGGATTTGGTATTTATTAATTGTCTTCTACGATTTTTGGCTAGAATCATATAAAAAATGTTGTAGTTATCTATCTAATTTTGGTGATACAGACTAGAAAATTCCGCACATGTATGCGTTAATAATTCAAATAGGTTAATGGGTCATTTCACTTTTTTTCCCCAAAAATAAATAAATAAATAAATAAAATAAAATAAAATAAATGTAATAATAATAATAATAATTTCTTTAAATTTGTTATTTTATGAAATTTTTAGTTGATAAGATGTTGTACTGACAAAATATGTTGCACGAAAAAACATTAAACAAATAATAATAATAATAATAATAATAATAATAATAATAACAATAATAATAATAATAATAATAATAATAATAATAATAATAATAATAATAATAAACCTATTTTTTAATTAACTGAAGCATTATAAATATTATTTAAAAATTGTATTCTAAAAAATTACACGTAGCATTAAAAAAAAAAAAAAAAAAAAACAAACAAGTTTTAGTTAAATGTGGCATGTACGGAAATATTATTTAAATATTTTTTTTAAGTTTTGTTAGACGTCTATTTTTTATTCATGATGAATGTACATATTTTAAAAATTTGTGTAAGCATAACTATGTATTTTAAATCTGAAATACTTTGAAACTAGTACCTGAAAACGGAAAATGTTAACATATGTTTTTGACTGTTATCAAATTAAAAAAAAAAAATTAACTAGATATCAGATTCCTTTTTAGTTTTGTCAAAGATAATTGTTTTAGATTCATGAACATTATTGTTTTTTTTAAGGTTGCAATTTGGAATAATTTATGCCATAGTGTATTAAAATATTATTCACATATTTTATTTAACTATTACAACATTAAAAACATATTTCCAAGTTTTTAGAATTGTGTAACACTGAATCAAAGTTTATTTTTTCGTCATATCATCCTTAGTCCAAGTAACTCACATTTAAAATTGTTTGTTTGGATATCTATATTAACACTAGATTATTTCATTTGTTGGTATTCAAAAAGAGATTAAAGTAATCATCATAATTTAATGTAAAGCAAATTGGCCAAAATATCAAAAACGGTGTATAAAAATGTTCTAACATACAAATTAACCTGGAAAGTTACAAAAGACATTACAAAAACCTATGTTATCAAGCTGAAGGGGAATAAACTTTTATGGAAGAATAGAAATAGGGGAATCTAATGACGTATGTGTGCCGGAAGTGAAGTGGTGCATAGATCAAAAATTAATATCATCAGTGGTTGATTCGTACGTTTATCATTGTGTTTTCCTGCTCCCAAACCTCCAAGTGTTCATAATTTGATTGAAGGCAAACACAATGTTAAACCTACGAATCAACCACTGGTGGCATTAGTTTTTCGTTAATTCTTCACTTCACTTCCGGTAGACAGATTCAGATTCAGCCAGTGGGGAGGCCTACCAATTGGTTTGAGCTCAACTTTATATATTTCAAACTACTTCCGGTAGACATGGATCATTAGATTTATCTATTTCAACTCTTCCACAAAATAAAGTTTTTCCTTCTGCATGAAAACATAGGTTTTTGTACTGTCGGTTCTTGGACTATTGTGTTTATTTATAAAGATTATTTATAAACGATTATATATTGAAAACATTATCACAATTTTTTAATGATTATATACTAAAAAAATTATCACAATTATTACGATTGTTAAATAATAGTGTTAGTGATTTTTTTTGGGTGATATCTATAATGTTATCTTAAATTATAATTTAAAAGTACAAATATCGCTTTAAATACTTATGTATCTCATTATACATCAGTTAATTATACAGCTACTGAAAGACGGAATAGTTCATTAAGTTCCAAGCAGTACCGAAGAGTGAACGATAACAAATGCTGTTTTCAATTATATAACTAATTAGCGAATAGTATTCGCGTGCCAGAATCTGAAAATTCACGTACGGGTAATAATTAATATACTTTACCATATACTAAAAATTGTCTATAAAATATCAATTTTTTTTTTTTTTTTTTTTTTTTTTTTTTGTTTTTTTTTTGTGGTAATGTTTAAAGTTGAAAGTTTGCAGCAAATTTTCCAGTCACTCGAGCATTTTTATATAACAAAATGTTTAAATAACAGTGCTATTAACTCTATTCTGACCATAATATTGCCCGTATTACGGTCTGATTAGAGTTAAATTATGGATATGTAATCATTTATCCTAAAAATAACTAAATGACTGGACAGTTTCATGGATATTTTTAACAGTGAAGGATCTATGATTATTCATTAGTACCATTATTTAAGAGAAAGTTACAATAAGAATGAATTTGTTCGTAACATATAAATATATGTCTACAGATTTTGGATATTTATTAGTACGCATATTTTGTTATCACATGTAATAAAAATTATTCAATGCATGTCGATTTTGGCTAATTATGATTTAAATTTTAAATACTTATAAATATTACTTTGATAGAAAAAAATTAAAGTAATAAAAAAATTTGGATATGTTTTAATCACTACGAATTTAATTGTTATGCTGTGCAAACTATAATCGAATAAAAATAAAAATACTGCTTATAACATCATGGTTTTAAATTTATTCATTACGTACAAAGGATGAAAAACAATCTAAGAACATCACATTTTACAATATACAATATTCTTAAATATGGATAAAAATTTCCATTTATTAAAAGTTTGTTGCAGGTTTTGAGATATTTCCATACGTAATACTGGTATACACAAACCTTTTATCAATAATCGTCAGAACGATTGTAGAGTTATATCAAGGAACGTAATACCGTGTAGTGCTTAAAACGTATCAATAATTAATTGAAACGACTTCCTATATAATTTTCCTTATTGTAATAACATCCCGGAAGATCTCTGTCAATGTTTTATCATTCAGAAAATTTCAAGAATTCATTCTGAGATTTTATTTTTATGCGGAGTTTTTTCCTTCTTCATTACCAAAGTTTGAAAAGCAACAACTTAAAAAAAGTGAGCATTATGCAATCCGCTTCGCAATATTCTAGACATTGCAAAAAGAGGTGAAGAAAAAGTTGCTAGGAACAAAATGCTTGGTGAGAAATCGCGCCTTTATTTGTCAGGGGGAAAAAAATGCGCGATCTTTTGTTTAACAGAAGAAAAGGCTTCAGGAAACCAGAAGAGGAGAGTTATAGATCTTAAACAGATTTGTGAAGCTTTTGTTATCATGCTTTTCTATTCATACGTGAAAGTGGTTCAAAGCTACCTTAGGAATCTTGATTAGGAAACTGTTAATGGCGAGGGTTGCATTTTGTTCGCCAAGGAATGCTAAGAGTATGCCAAATGAATTCACAACTTAATATTTTCGTCCATACTTGATAAGGTATTCAGATTTCTTTGAAAATGAATTTCAACAGATAACCTTTAGTCGTAGAGTTTCTTTTAATTGTGAAATATACATTTCCAAAATATTAAACAATTGCTTTTGTATTTAAAACTAGCAGGCTATGCCCGCTGCACTGGTCCATTTTTCTAAATGAATCTTGTCACAAAGAAAATAGTGATTAAAAATTTTTATTTTAAAGCAGTATAGATTATCACCTGGAATGTCATTTCGCATTGCTCAAAAAGCACCTCAATGCCATTGCGATATTGTACAATTGTATGCCTTGGGCAAAATTTGGGTAATTAAGAACCATCTCTTTTATTTGATCATTTATAGTAGTGTTTCGTATGAAAATGAAAGCGACATGATAACAGGAATCAAAATGATCTCTAGTCATTATACTATTATAATAGAGAGCATTGCAATGATTGCTGAGATTGACTATCAAACTCATATTAACTTTCGAATCGTAAATTATCATTTGTTAGTTCTTAAACTCTCGGCATCTGAAATTGCGCTATGTGTAGTTTTGGTAGCCTAAATACAATCTCATTGCATGTTACATTAAATTTTTTAATGAACATCCTCTTATGACAGGTCTAATCTGCTATCTACTTTGGTCTGTCTCAGTAGAGTACATAGAGTGAAAAATATTAAGAAATATTTACAGATAAAGAAGAGTGTTTAACTTATATGTTTATTAGAACAAGGAAACATAAAAAGTTTGTTTTATTGCTGAATTATTTGAACAAAATTACATCAGTTTCACTTCCTTTTCATTTTAGAAATCAGTTACAACATGTAGCCGTAAAAATCGGAAGTAATCTTGATGACTCAATTTTGTAGAAAAAAAACCCTTTAGCTTGCATCCAATAAAATATTTCTATCTTCTGTAATAGATTTCATTATAATTTTTGACGCCAAACTTTAGTAGTGCCTGTAACGATATTGTTATAAATGTAGCAAACTTATTTCGTATTTATTGTCAAATGAATGTTAAATTTGCGTTCTCCATTATTGGCATTTAATCTTATAACTTGGGGATAGTATTTTGTTCGACGGGGTAATGAAGTAATATCTAATAATTAATTTTTGACAAAGTTCTGTTGATTGGGCTTAAAGTTAATAAAATTGGTACATAATTATCAAAAACAAAATTTTCTACTGTCGGAATTCCATGTATATTTTTTCTTAACCAATTTTAAAGTACATTTATTTTCCTAACAGTTAAAAAAAAAAAAAAAAAAAAATAGAATGAATGAAACTTTAATTGCAAATACATATTTTTTAAATTTTAGATCATTGTTATTACAAAGATTTTTTCCTTCACATATTAAATATTGCTTTTTTAGTGATAGTAAAATAACTGCAGATGAAAAAAATTTAATGGCAAGACTAAATAAGAATTAACGGAGACTTGACGCATACTTTGGCGGAGACTCGATAAGTACGCCAATTCTATCAATCTAAATATCCAGATAGAATGTAAAAAAATAATCGGTACTACTTTATTATTCCGTTGATCAATTTCGAAAAATTTTACATATTGCTAAACTATTCGCCAAATTATACAAGTGGACATAATTTTTATTTTAAATAACCAAAGAATAAATAAATTACTAAAACATTTTATAGAAATACAAATAAAACGTCGAATTAAAAATTAGTTGATAATACAAACAAACACATGTAACATGTTTAATGCCAAATGAATGTGACATTTAAGATTATCCATTATTGATCTTAAACCTATAATTTGGCGACAGTTTTTGGTCGATGGGATAATCAATTAGTACCAAATAATATAAACAAATCGCATGCACAATAATATTGTCAATAACAAAGCAACAAATTAAAAAAAGAGATTACATCGTACGGTTTAGGTACGATGTCATGTACGGACCACGTTAGCGCGATTGCAAAAAAATTGCGAATTTATACCTTACGTGGTAATCAGGTTATTGTTGTTTAATTATTAATAAACTGTTCATTTACTTTTTTTCTTTTTTAAAATTATATAACTTGTTTTGTTTTATAATTATTAAATAAACTTCTTAATTTATTATTATTTCTTTTTTTTAATGATAGAAAATGATTAAAAATAATATAATGTAATTGGTATTTGAAAACGCAGTGTTCGCCAAATTGGCGGAAAAAAATGCGCTAAGGTCACGCGTATAAAAATGCAAAAATGTTTACAATAATATAAACAAAAAACAAACAAATAATTTAAAAAATCGCCATTTCGATACATATTTTTATATTACACCAAGCAGTCGTTAATTCTCCTTCGCACTAATAGTAAATTTTCTTTTCTTCGTTTGCTTCATATTGAAAATCCATAAATTTAATAATCCCTAATTAAATAATCTGATTAATTTTCTGAATCGGATTGGTGATCTAGAAGTCTCCTTAATGCGTAAACAAAACGACATAGATATTATATATGCGCCGAGTTCGGCACGATAATTTTTTACGCTAATTTGGCGGAAACATCGTTTTCGAATACCAGTTACACACATATATTAAAAATATTTTCTATTATTTAAAAATAATAAAAATTAACAAAAAAAGTTTAATTAATAAAAATAAAACAAAACAATTCACATAATTTTAGAGAAGAGAATGAAAGTAAATAAACATTTTATTAATAAATTAATAACAATAATCGGGTTACCATGTCTGACAAAATAATACCAATTTAGAGTCCATTAGTTACCTTTATGCATATGTGATATCTGTGCCAACAAAACATTCAGTAATATAGTAAATATTCTATTTGGCGGTACTCAATTATCGAAGATTAGTCCAATATATATTTAATAACACTTAACACAGGAAAAATATGAAGAAATTCGAAGAAGAAATGGCTAATTAAAAAAGACCTGTAAAATATTTTCAGCGGGCAATTTTTCTTTTAAAATGTTGAATTTATAGATAGTAATAACGCATAATAGCATAAACTTCATTTGAATTGGATAGATTCATTTCTTCAGTTTCTAAATTTGAAAACTGTAATTTTTCCTGTAAGGGAAATTGACGAAATGGTGCAAGAAAAATTTTGTTAAAAAAATATTTGCTAAAAAAAAGTATGACATTATTTTAAAATATATATGTGTGGGTAAAATTGACATTAAAGCTAAAATTTAAATGTTTGATTCCAATTTTTAAAATATTAATTCATATCTATATAATTCAGAATTGAATATTAAAATGTACTCTAAAAATTATCTTCACTTGAAAAAACAACATTATTGCGACCATCAACATCATATCAGATATATGCATTTTTGGCTTAAAATCATATTATTTGGCGACAAAAGCAAAATAGAATTACAATTAACTCACAACTTACAGTAACTTTTACAATTAGATCTTCTTTTTTTCTGATCTAAATCATATGAGACGGAAATTCGATGAAAAAAAAAAAGAAAGAAAATAATAAAAGGGAAAATAACTATCATTCAAAATTCATTTTAATAAAATTTTCAAGTTCATTTTTTTTATTCTAACGCAAGGAATATATCGCCAAATGTGTATCAATTGTAATATTTTTAATTAAGTTATTTTTTAAGCATTACAAATATTTCCTTTATATTTAAGATAAATATATTTTTTTTAATATTACGCCTCATTAAACTGTTTTTCTTTATTATTATTATTATTATTATTATTATTATTATTATTATTATTATTATTATTATTATTATTATTAATTATTATTATCAGTAGTTATTTTCTTTTTTTAATTTGCAAGATGTTTGTACAATTTCTAACAGGTATATTCTTTTTAAATTTTTTAGTAATGATAATTTTCGCCAAAAAATAATTACTGGCAACCCTTTCGTCAAAAATAACCAAAAATACGAAATTTATTACCAAAAATCAGAGTTATCTCTGTATATTTGAATCAAAAACCTCCGCAACAATATTTTCTATCGAATGATGCAATCTGAAAAAAAAATCCATCGGGTAGTTTTTAAAAACACTCGAGCCGAAGTTTCAGAGCTTACTGCTTTATGATATATATGATAAGTGATAATATTGCTTCTAAAGTTATTGAACAAAATAGAAAAAAGATACAGTGAAACCTGCTATAAAGTTTACAGATACCCAGTTACAAAATAAAACAACAAAATAATAATAATAATAATAATAATAATAATAATAATAATAATAATAATGTTAATAATAATAATAATAATAATAATAATAATAATAATAATAATAATAATGTTAATAATAATAATAATGATGATAATAATAATAACAATAAAAGAGCCCAGTTTAAGACATAATATGCATTTGTGGCAGGAGTTACTGTGAAAAGTCTTTTATGGCAACCGCATACGTTCCACTTAGCTCCATGTTCCACACCAAATTTTATAAGGAAAGGTGAATCCATAAAATATTTTTTAAAAAGTGAAACAATAAAGTGTCAGAGGAACAGAGAGACGTAATGAAATGTGCTACTACAAATTTCGGTTTTTAACTTGTTTAACCGTAAAAGATACCTATCAAGTGCAGGTTAAATGACCAAGTTTAATTATATTATTAATTTTTAATAAGGAAATATATATACTTTATTACAATATCATAATCTCGTAATATACAAAGACAGTAATAGATAGAAATATTAATCCTGAAGTGTTTTATATTATGAAAGAATTATCCTTAATAGCTTTCTTTATGTAAGAAATTAAAACACTTTTCTAAAAACATTGAAATTGACAAGGAAGAACTGTTCATTATTTACTTGAAATTAGAGACTTTTGTTGATAAGAAAAATGCATACATTTCATCTAAGCATCTGAGCATTTTTTTTTATAAATATACAAAAAATCACAATGTTTCTTTATTTGCGATAGAGAATTTTGGTTATAGAAACTGTATGCAGCATGTGCAGCACTGTTTATATATGTGTGGTATGAAATAAGTAATAAAATGTGTTAAATGTACATTTTTTATACAATCAACTGGATGAGTAAGAATAAATTTCAAAGTTTAAAATTTTAAGGACAGTCGCATATATGTATGTAGAAAATAGCAGAATTCTAGAACATTTGTAGGAAAAACAAACGGAACACTAGAAGTAATACAAGAACAGAAAGATCATGAGACAGATATAATTAGCCGACAAAGTCAGAGAGGGTGTTGAAATTTTTGATGCAGCTAAAGCACATTTAATTTTTTCGTTTGAATAATAAACAAATTTAGATATATGTGAGGGCAAGTCCCTTTGTCACAAATCTTTTGACCACAAAATTTAAAATTCTTCAAATATAATATAATCATTATTAACACTGAAAGACTATTATGAAGTCTAGAGAGGGCATAATAACTTGTTAGGGGGGGGGGGGAGGAATTCTCACCATGCCCTGCCCAAGTCTAGTTACGGTCCTCGATCAAGAGACGTGACAGAAGCATTTGGTTCTGTATAAAATAATTTTGAGCCATTTAAACTACAGAATTTTAAAACTGCGATATAATAATTCTGCTAATTTTATAAATAATCTTATACATTCTTCTACTTTATAATACATTATTTTTTAGAAAAAAAAAATATATATAATATATTGGAATTTATATCTTATAGAATTGTTAAAATTTCAAAAATGTAGTATCAGCTTTTTACATATAAACCTATAATTTATACATATATGAATGCTCATTAAATATTAAGAATGTTTTAAAGGCTTAAAAAACTTGCTTCTTTAAAAAAATAAAAAAATAAATTTTGGTGACTACAATTAACGTCAAATTATTAGGGTGAACGCATGTCAAAAAAAATTTCGTATTATGAAAGATTCCCCGTTAATAATTAAAAAAAAAAAGTACTAGAATTAAATTTTGAACTGGAATATGTTACTGAAACTTTTAAGAATTGTTAACCGGCACCTGCTGAATTTCTATCATGCAGAGCAAACCTGTCCAATCTTTCATTAATTCCTTGGGGACGAGGACACTTATACCTGCCACAAAAAGGCTTAACACTAGAACAGCCGGCTATTTAATTCAAGTTTTATAAAAAGTGTTTGACACCATAATTTTTATTTAAAACTATTTAGCTTATTTAATTAGTCTATATTTTGTGTTGCACACATTTAACAAATCTTATCAAGAAATTTCTGGTTCAAATCGGCTGTTTTCAATTTAGCAGGGGTCATAATGATCCCTAATGGTGATTCCAGTGTTAAGTATCCTTGTTTATTCCAACCAGTAAAATTTTACTGAAAAATTTGTCTTATTTAATCGGAGCATTTTCCCGATTTAATAAGCCACAAATTTCTGTTTACAAAAACTGGTGACAAAACATTAAAAATTCCGTGAAAAGCTCCTGTCGCGAAGGGATTTCGCAGTATGACCTTAAACAAACAATAACGACGGTAGGAACTTCTGATGAAATTTATGATTTTTGCGACAATAACATGTTCAAATTTGAATACTTTTCATCTTCGTTGCTTTTTTTGTTCCTTTTTTTTCAGCCAAATAAGATTTTAACGCTTGTAACTTTCCCCCTCTTACTTAAGTCTGGGTCAGTATCTGCGAAAATCAGTATCAAAATTTGAATTCATGGTACTATAATGACGTTAGATACTACTTTTTTTCGCAATGAAAACGTTGTTGAAATGTACTATTGAAAATTAAACACACAGAGTTTTCTTTTCATTCGACGAAAAAATATTTACTCCCACAGTCGTTAAAAACAAGCTAGAACCCGTCAAATTTCGACGATACGAAATGTTTAAGAAGGAACTGTTTCCTTGATTTACAATAAACCTGTAAAAATTAGTTACAATAAAAAATACACTTTATATTGGTATGTCTAACTCTTAAACAAACGATGATTAACCTAAAGTTAATAAAATACTATTTCTATAAAACTCAGTTATAGAAGTTATTAAAATTAAACTTTAATCGTATATGTAAGCAGTCATGCTTGGTATTCCAAAATGAAGACCAGCAAAATTTATTCCACTTTTATTGAATCATAGAATTTTTTCCCCGTGAAATCTAAACCCGACATTATTTTCAGCATCTCAAACATTACATATGCACCTCTCATATATGTAATAACCTTTTTAAAAGTATTGGCATTTTAATTTGATCATTTTAAAATAATTTTGAATTCAAAACTTGAAGTACCTATTGCTACTAACTGGAAACATATACCACACTATTTATATTTTTTTAAGTGTAAATGAAATTTTCTGAAATAACCTGCGTACGTGCAATAAATACGATAGAAAATATTCCTATGACATCACAAAAGGTAAAATGGTGATTTTTATAGTATAGAACTAGAATTATCTGCTAGATCTTCTTTATTTGCTTTTCTAACTTTGCTAAGTGAATTCATCCATTCGATAATCATAAAATTCTGCAATATAAATTGCTAATTTTTGGACAATAACACTTCCGAGCACACAATGCACACTGTATGTTACAATTATTTTATAAAAGGCGCTCTAATTTTTGTAAAGCATTATGTTTTAAAAGTGTGCGATTTCGATTACATTATCTTCGAAAGTGAAGTATATTCAACGATGAAGTATTTCAAAGCAGATGGGGTCAAAATGACACAATTCTACAAAACATACTTCAGTTTTAAGAACTAAAATACACACTTTTTCATAATAAAATAATGTCATTTGTATATGCTGCAACATTCCTGCTTTACGATATACTTTTAAAGAACGACTATAGAATAGTATATATGAAGTAATTATTGCGGAATAATACACAAACCCAACAAAATCATCCGCGTCGTAATTTAAAAAGCAAATTGGGCATCTAAGAATTCATATACTTCATTTGTTTGTTTTATAATAGCTCCACGTTTTATCGGAAATCATTCATTTATATTTATTTAAAATTCGGAATTACATGCAGATTTTACATGCAGATTACTAAATTTGCATTTTTTCAGCTATTTGAAATGAATTAAATAAAAGCAGAGAAAATAAGTCAAACAACTATTCTTTTAAATACATTTTTGTAAAGAGAAAGTGTTGTACTGAGTATACAGTATGTTTGTAATAAATCACTCTATGGTAATAAACTAAAAATCATTTAATTGATAATTAAAAACGTAGCAAAAACAAAATTCATCGGGTTTTATAGCAGGCGATATTATTCACATCCCATGTACTTTAATTTCATTTATTTTTCGTTTTTTATAAGAAAATGGCAACAAAAAGATACAGTAATATTTTTTCCTACTTTATTTTTAATAGAAATATAATAATGTACCCTGGGGTAATAACGCCACGTTAAGGTTCTACCAATTTTCATGGCTCCGTTTTAGTTGGTATTTTTCAAACAAATATATGATTTGATAAAGCAACTCATAAACTATCTATATATAAAAAAATAATTTAACAGATATGTATTCATAAAATGTAATGGCGTGATTTCTTGACCAATGCTATTTGGCGTTACTACCCACCTATATGGGTAATAACGCCATGCAAATAAAACTATGAAATAAGGTGGAATAATTGCATGTAGATTGCCTAATTCTAAAAATACAAACTCTACAGACTTAGAAATTGACAGATTGCATTCTAAGCTATTGAAAATGTTCAATTTTTTGTGAGAGTGTAAGAAAAATAAAGGTGGTGTGTGTGTGTGGGGGGGGGGGGGGGGATGAGGCAAAAGAATATCAGACCGTGAGCTTCTTTTTGCTTAAAAAGGACCGCTTAAATAGAATTATTAGAAACATTGCACAGTTTTAACTGTGTTTATTTGAATCAGTATTTAGGATGTAGCTCGGCCACTGTAGGGAATCAACTGGAGTATTAATGCCAAGGGTTGGCGTTATTACTCCGTTATAGTTATTACGCTGTACATTTTAAATTACAAATTATCTCGAGAAGCTATCCAAAATCTTCAACAACATTTTGAAAGTCCATGAAATGTACTACAAATTTATGTAATTAAGAAAGTATTTTCGGATGAAAAAAATAGTCTTCACATCACAAAACGTATCTCGCAAATTTTAGATCAAGCGTAAATTTTAGCTGCTTGTAAAAACAATAAGACCTAAAAATGAAACAAATTAACTTGAAGCTGTTTTTTGTGATTTATATGACTCAAAACCCTTCTGCGCAGAGCACATGGGTGTCATTTACCAGATTATTTCATAATTATGCATAATATTAGCACCTGGCGTTATTACTCCGCCTGGCGTTATTACCCCAGGGTACCTTACTTTTGTTTACAATTACAAAAACGGTAGTAAAAACTATTAAAAAATGTATCTCAAAAATAAATTAAGGTACAGTTTTCAAAAATTTTTATTTAAAAGTATATTTTTTCCCTGTACGATGGTGTAAAATTAAAAATGTACAATGTTTAGAAGTTTAAAAATTTACAGTATCAAAAATTACAAACCTGAAATTTCTTTTCAAATTACAAAGTGCTGCCATTCGCAAAATGACGTATGCGTTACGCACATATACGTTTGGTCTTTATAATATAGATATATGTCCTTTGTCTTTTTGTGATTATTTAAAAGCTCTGCGTTATACTGCTCTGATGTGGAATAAAACTTGATAAATAAAGAGAAATTATAATACCACGGGGTTTAGTTTGGGATAATACAGACTGGGATCTACCTTTAAAGTAGAATCAGAATCTCTACAACTCCTTTTATAAAACAAATATCTCTAAGAAGTTTCACTTTCGAATTTTTGAATAACATTTATAAATAAATATCTCTATTCTGATGGATTATTCTTCTATACAACATATTTATGCACTATCTTGCACTGTATATAAATTTTATTAATATTATTAGAGCAGTTGCATTGTATGTAAAATTACCTTTGATGTGTATTTACCAACAGATTTGTTCACATAACTCACTAATGCACTCTAAATATGTTAACTGTATTGAAATCTGTTGAAAATTAATAATGATGATAATATCCTATAATTTTATAATTTTATAATCTAGAAAATTATAGAAAGAACAATTCTGAATAAAACAATAAGTTACCTGTTACAAAGAAATTCCAAATATAAAGAAACGTGGCATTAAAACATGAAAACCAAAACGAGTTATAAACATATATTGCCAACAAGAAATTAAGAGTGAGTTAATACCTGCTTCTACTCTATTCTTACTATCAGATATATTTGAGCATTTCGTACATCTGCTCGTTTTGGATACAACTGCACTTATAATCCAAGAGTCGACAGCACAAAAACATAAGACAACGAGAACATGAAAAGAAACTTTGTTTTATGGAAGAGTAGGGATAAGAGAATCTAATGATACATGTCTACCGGAAGTGAAATGGTGCATAAGCCAATATTTAATACCGCTAGTAGTTTACTCATAGATTTATCATTGTGTTTGTCCTACAATCATTTCATACTTTTGATTGTAGGACAAACGCAATAATAAATCTACGAGTAAACCACTAGTGGTACTAATTTTTGGCTTATGCACCATTTCACTCCCGGCAGACATAGATTACTACTATGGATCCTCTATTACTACTCTTTCATAAAGTAAAGGTTTTTTTTTTCTTCTGCACGATACCTTAGGTTTTGTGCTGTCGGCTCTTGGACTATTATTTATTTATTAGGATCAGCGGAGCAAATCCTCTAGTAGGCTACACAAATTACATTTTGTCGTACACTTTAGAAAAAAAAACTATTCAGAATTTTGACTTGGAATTAAACATAAGAATAAATTAAGATGTGCATATTTGCACAATATTATCTTTTTTACAGAATAACCTTAAAAAAAGCATTATTATTATTAATTAATTTTACATGATGCTTTTCTATTACGAACGCATTTTTGCAAATAAAAAATGAAACACGTATGTTTTGCAGAAGAAAAAATAAATCACGTAGTTGGTAATTATAGATAGAAACATGATTAATAAAATAAATAAAATGCATTTTCATTATTCCATCAAACTATTTTTAAAACCTTTGGAGACTAAGACTGAAATATTTTCACGTGAAAAATGAATATAAATTAGTTTGACGAATTTAAGAAAATATGGAATATTATGGCGTAACTATTCCATACAAGATTTCCACGTAAAAACGGAAAATGAAATAAATAGCCTAGCGGATTTTTTTTTTTTTTTTTTTTTTTTTAAATAATAAAGCAAATATTACATCATATTGGAAATATAATGAACGAAATGGAGATGAATATGACGACATTTTTTATTTTAGACTATTACAAATAATTGCAGTATATTTCAAACCGTAAAAGTAAATTAAACTTTCTTACATTAAAAAATGTATGTTATTTTAAAGGAAAATATACAATTTATTTGAATATTTTGTTAAGATTGATTGGAAATGGCGCATATTTTGGTGGCCATTCCTTTTAATCATGTAACAATTGCACAATTTTTTTTATGAGATTTAAAAAATAAACTTTATGAAAATTATAGCATATTTTTAAGGAATTAAAATTTTAATGAAAATGAATGAAAATTCAATTATAATAGCATTTTTTAGTGTTAAGAATTCAAATGCACAATTTATTCGTATTATGTGAAATTATTTGCGCAAATGATAGTTACGCATTTTAAAAGAATTATATTCTGTTCCTTTTTTTAAAAAGTGGCAACAAAAGAATTAAAAAAAATATATTATTTGTTAAATTCATCATATAAAGTGTTATTCAAATTCGAAGGTCTGAACCAACTGAACCTCATCTACAGGGTGGTCATAAAAAAACTTTGCCAATATATGGAGTTCTTGCGGCCAGTCCGCTCAACCGATCGAGGTGAAATTTCAGATGTAGCTATTCAGAGGTATGAGCTCGAGATTCTGTGAACGGCAACAAAATGGCGCTCACGGTTACGGTTATAGTTACAGAAACTCGAAAATTTCCAATGGCAACACGCATTTTTTTTCATCGTAAAATGCTCAGCGCATGCGAAAACCCTAAAGAGCGTTGGAACCGTACGTGTATCGCAAGAAACGGACATGTTATGCACGCACAAAAAACCGTTCTGCGAATCCTCCCCCCCATAAAAAAAACTCGATTAGGGTGCAAGGAGGAAATTTGCATGAGACAGAGTCAGTACACTAATCTCTGATTACAATACAGATCGGAGAAACGAAAACTTTTATTTTGATTACACATTTTCCACATGGGTGCCGTAATTGCCTGTGATGGTGACGGCACCCATGTGAAAAATGTGTAATCAAAATAAAAGTTTTAATTTGTCATATAATATCATATATAAGAACAAAGCACGTTTTTTCTTCTGTAATTCATTTAATTGGAAAGATTTAAGAACCACTTTAACAGATGGAAAATCATGAGGTATAAGCAACCTAGAACTTTGTATAAAATATCAGTGGTGTGCTCTCTATCAAGAAAATATTAGTCATTTGGAAATCTGATAACAAAATCGAGTTGATAACAAAAATGAGTTTTGCTTCAAGCTTAAGTATTACTCTGAGAATTTCACTAACTTTCTAACAGTCGTTGCAACCGAGGAATAAATATAACCAAGATCAAGAACTATTTGCGAACAACATTATCTCAAACAGGATTGTCAGACCTCGCTATTTTAGAAATTGATTATAAACTCAGTAACAGTTTTGAAGTTTTTAAATTAAATATTTCTCTGAACTAAATTTCGCAAAAACAACATCTGAATTTTACCCATGGTAAAGTATTTTAAATGAAAAGCTATTATACTAAGTATTAATGTCAATGTCAAGTACTGAGTGTCAGTTATATTTTTTTATGTTCGAAAAAAAAAAATGAAAAAAAAGACCATATATCTTTTTTTAACGCCTATTATGTAGGGCCGCAATTTTTTACTTTTGCACGGAGTGGTTTACAGGCTAAATCCAGTCTTGCTCACATGTACGTGGATGACTGTTTTGATGGCACAAATTTTCTTGATTCAACTCGAGCTCTCATTATTTCATTGTGGTGGTTTCCAACTCAGAAAATGGGCCTCAAATGAACCCCTTGTTATGGAAAATTTGCCAAATTCTTTAAAGGCTTGCGGTTTAAAACACTCTTTTAATCCTGATTCATCCGAGAAAATGCTAGGGCTAGAGTGGAAAATCGGGAAATAGACTTCCCACGAGTAAAAGTAGTAGAAAATCCTACTGTAACTAAACGTCAATTATTATCTATAAACGGGCGTATTTTTGACCCTTTGGGTTTTTTGTCACTTTCCACAGTGAATTTGAAATTTTTATTGCAAGAAGTGTGGAAGGCAGACTTGAAGTTGAATGATCCTTTGCCCTCATTTATTCTATACAAGGGGAATAAATCTTCTAATTATTCTAAATTTGTTCTAATTATTTTTGTTCACCAGTCTTCAATTTCAAAGTTATCCCCTGAGTCACTCTCTAAAAGCTCTTGTTTAACATCTCAATTAGAAAATGTTATTGACATTTTCCCCAAATTTTCGTCATATACAAAGTTACTTCGAGTAATTGCTTGGAATCAAAGATTCGCATACAACACCAGATTCCCCTCAAAAAGCGAGGGTCCCATAAATGCTACTGAACTAAACACCTCTTGTAAAACTATCATCAAGCGCTTGCAATATTCTGATTTTTCCAAGGAATTTAACCTGTTTCAGCAAAAGAAACTACTACCAACCTCCAGTAAACATTTTTCTTTAAACTTTTTTCTACATGCCGATGAAATATTGCGGTTTGGTAAACCCATAAATTTATGTTATCATGTGTTTCTTTATTTGCACGATACAAATTTGTAATCCTGGCATTATTTTTTTATGTTCCTGCACTTTAAAGTAAATATGGATTATATCCCCAATATCAGTCGACGAGGAATAAATGATGTTCTTATTTCGATATGTAGCTGATCGTAGAGGTTTGCATGGGCAAGAATTCTCAGGCTCTGCCCTTCTTGTTCATATTTTAACAGTTCACGATCCGGCCCGTCCCACGCATAAATCAGTAAAAACAGTCTTAGTCCATGTACCAGCCAATTAAGCTAGGCCGGGTCCAGTCCAACTCAGTTGCCACAAAAAATTCGGATTTTACTTAAAATACAATTAAGACTCTTTTATAGAATACTGAATACATATTTATGGGAAAATTTTACATTATATTTTAGGTTATTTTATATTAGTCATGTCCGGTCCGGTCCAACTCAGTTGCCACAAAAAATTCGGAATTCACTTAGCAATCAATAAAGACTCTTTTAAAGACTACTGTATATTTATAGAAAAATTTTACAGTGTATTTTAGGTTACTTTATCTTTTCAAAACAAAAGATACACAATTGCCATAAAAAATTCTGATTTTACTTGAAGTACAATTAAGAATCTTTTAAAGAGTAGTGGATATATATTTGTGGGAAAATTTTACAGTATATATTAGATTGCTTTATGTTCTCAAGACAGAAATTGCACAATAGCAACAATAATGATTACTTTGACTCTTAGAACTTAACATTCAAATAAAGATTCAACCTCAATTCTGAGGATGTTAATCCATGAATCCATGTTGAATCCATGTGACAAATTTTAATTTATAACTGCCTGCCCCCCCCCCCCCACACACACACACAAAAATTAAATTTGATTTTTTTAATAATATTCAATGAACAGATACAAACATATTCCAAGCTTTTTCACATTCAAAAACATATTTCTAATTATGAAAATTATTAATAAATAAATTCATATTTAAAAAGTAGAAATTATAACTTATATACTTTTTACATAACTAACAGTCCTGACTTATGACCTACCCCTACCAATTCTCGTTCAGGCGACCGCATGCTCTAAGAAAACCGCTTGTTTTCTCTGTTTTAAAAGGATAGCAAAATACTAAAATAACATTGAAAATACCACTGATAATCTTCTTTAATCCGGTTGCGATTATTATTTTTTTATTTTGAGGATTTTTTGGGGGGTTCTTAAGACCCAATAAATTGTTTTCACAAAAGCTGTTTTGTGATTGATTTAAAAGTAAGTAAACATTTGAAAATCAACTTTTATAAAAAGACTGTAAAAAATGTTTCTTCCATCCGTAATTTTATAACAGCGTCATAAGAAAATGATTTAAATAAGACAATTTAAACGTGTCGTTACAAATATGACCTAATTTTCATCAAACGCTTTCTTTCTATTTTTAATATTCACCGGAAAATACATTTTTTTAAGTTGAAAAAAAATATATTAATATCTACGAACTTTTTTTAAACATAAAAAAAATCTATTGTGTACTGTATTTTTAAACTGAAAAAGCTTGGCAATGCTATTTTGTTCGCATATTGAATATAACGTAATTTTTTCCATTTATTGCTGATAAAGCGTAACTTTTTTCATTGTTATTTTTAAATTTTCTTTTTCATTTTAATATACTCGTGTAAATACATTTTTATGACATAATTTTTCATATTTATTGTTTTTAAATTGTCCACGTGATTATTTAATTGCTTTAAAGTTTGCATTCTGTTTTTAATATTCACGATTGAATATACTTTTTAATTGAAGGAAATATTATTTTCGCTGTTTAGAATTTGACAAAAGATTAAAAAATGACTTTTCAAAACATGAAATAAATATTTATTTCGATAATGAACTTTTGAATAAAAAATCAAAAAACCCTCAAAAAATTAGTCAAATTTAAAAAGTAATTGCACACTGAACATTATAATCTTATTAAGTATGTTCTTGCGGAAGATCTGCATGTAGGGGAAAGTGTTGTACCATGTTATACTCTGACCATGTTGTACCTTTGACCTGAGAGGTTGTAGCACTACATAGAAATCAATATGAATTTTGGTATATTTAGTGCATAGTTCTTTCACTAGAGGGCTTATACAACCTTCTGTGGATTATTCAAATCATAAATATTCAAGTCATTCCAGTAAATATTAATCATCCATCTCCATCATAAAACTGTATTTATTTATTAATGCTTTGCTTAATAATACTTTTGAACTATTTTTTTGTTGGTAGAAATAATTTAATATGGTAGCTATAGACTTTTATAAGTATGGTAGCTATAGACCTTTATAAATATGGTAGGGCTTATGAAAATGATTATCTAACCCTAAAACTAAGCGAGCTTTTTTAATTTGCAATATCGAGGTGTACTTTTGACCATGATCAGTTGTTATTCTTTTGAGCAGAACAAAGGTACAACCCTCTTAAAAGATTTTCTAAACGTTTCAACTTTTAGCATTTACTTACTACAGCTGTCTAGAAATTAGTTAATGATATTTTTTTTACTTCAGTTTTTCGTAAATAATAAAAAATAGCCACAGTAGGCTTATTCAAATCAGACCAGCTTCGAATCCGAAGTTGTGCGTATTTCTGGTCACTATTTTGTTGACATTTTTTGAACAGTAATTTGAATGTAATAACGCAATCAAAATTACAATGAATGCTTGCCATATAGTAAATAATATCGTAAAATAACAAATTAAAATGTTAAAAAATAAGTTAATTTTTAAAAAATGATTAAATTATTAAAAGTAAAGCACAAGTAAATAATTAATGTATAATTAAATATACATAATAAAGAAGAGATAAATTTTTATTGAATTTTTCATTGAAACCTTCCTTATAAAGGTACCCTGTTAATTTACACCAAAATCGTGAAGTAAGAAAGTTTTATTTTACGTTTAGCCAGTCTTAATATATTCTCTAAACATGAAATAAAATTTTATATAGCCAAATATATTTATTTATTAATCAAGCCTTTTTTTAACCTAAAGAGTTTGGTTATTAAATAAATATATTTGGTAAAAAGATTGTGTTTACCAGTGATATCGGCAATATCTTTATTATTTTCATAGATAAAAGGCATAGCCAGATGAGCAATGGAAACATGCCATTCAAACTTAAACTTTTACTTAAACTTAATTTGGAACTTAATTTATTTTTAAAGTACATTTTCGTTAGATTAATTTCCTGGTCAGAGGTACAAACACAAATGGTCAAAGGTACAACTATATGTTGTACCTTTCACCACAATGGTTATTATTGAATATATATATATGCGTGTTTGTGACATTTTGAGATAGGAGCCAGTAAAATCGTTGCAAGTTTTCCTATATTACGTCACAGGATTCGTGGTGAGTTAAAAATTAAGTAAAATAATAAACACACAAGCTTCACCAAATTACACAGTTTTTGCTCCAAAATAGTTTATTAAAGTCATTCAGATCGAGCGGGAAATACTCTCTCCGTAGTGACATTTCATCATAAAAAAAATAATTTCTGCAAGTCGTCTAAAACCGAATCATCGAAAGAAAAAAGAAGAATGTCTCACCATCTCTGGCTTCCTCACTTAAATTAAATACTAAAATCTTCTAGAACATTCTATAACCTTTAACCATGATTTTCTTATGTAAACATAATTTTATGCCTAGCGTCGAAATTAAACCTAGCATTCCCGAATCTTTTTCAGACGATAATTTTTATTTTAAAAGATTATTATTTAACTAATTTATAATCGAAATAAAAATTCGAATATTCTACAGACGATATTCAATTAAAGAAGATTAGTTTAAAACAAAAAAGAAAAGAAATGAATTTATTGATACGCAATAAATATCAAACGCGAAGAAAAAAAGGGAAAAAAAAAGGAAAAAGAAATGATATTTTTGAAAAGTATGGTTTTGGAAAAAATTTAATAAGACTTTCTTAAAAGAGGGTTGATAAAACATAGAAAAAATGAGTTTTATTGGGAAATTTAAGAAATAAAGTTTAATTGGGAATATTTTTAATTTAGAGCCATTTTTTAAAATTTACGCATATTGGAATAAATGTTTTTTAAGGCGAGTTAAGAATTTATATCGTTTCTATAAATATTAATAGATTAGATCTAAGATCAGGATTTTAATTAAATTAGTTGAAATAAGTAATGAATATTGTTAAAAGAAAATTAATATAGTATAAGGTTAATTTTGGCGAAAAAAATTAATTTTTAATATATATATATGTTACAGGCCAAACCCGATTTTAGGCCAAACTAGATTGGCCTAGTCCAAACTAGTCTATCCTAACGCCCATTGGATAAACTAGTTTTTCCTAGGCCAAACTAGTCTATCCTAACGCCCGTCGGATAAACTAGTTTTTCCTAGGCCAAACTAGTCTATCCGAATGGCCATCGGATAAACTAGATTTTCCTAGGCCAAACTAGTTTGGTCGAACGGTCATTAGGATGAACTAGTTCAGCCTGCTATTCATTGGTTTGAATTAGTTTATCCTAGGCCGAACTAGATTGTCCTAGGCCAATTCAATTTGGCGTGATTTTTTTTAATCTAAAGACTGCCACGGCGCCAACTTTCTAGTTTTGATCTAGTTTAGCCTAGGCCAATGCAGTTTGACGCGATTTTAGCTCGCAGACTATCAAAGTATGAGAGCTAATGTGCTCGCAGATTCTATGTGTGTGTATGTAACCATGTACGTATGTATGTACGTAATGCGATAACTCTTGATAGAAATATCGAATTTGCTTCAAAATTTGGACATAGATTTATCCTGATAACGAACTTTCCTGATTAGTTTCAGGGGTTCATTGGATAAGAATAAGGGAAGGGGAACAAAAGGCTAAACCTCACCCCCCCCCCCCCCACACACACTCCTTAATTTCGTTAAGTCAGTTTTCATGCAAAAGTATCAGATTTTATTAAAATTTTAGGTACAATATCAGTTTGATAAGGTACATCCATGATTAGTTCTGGATGTTCATTCTTTACATATAAAGAAAGGAGGAATGGGGGGGGGGGGTAACACTCTTAATTTATGTAAATAGATTTTTCAGGGATAATTTACCGATTTGTTTCAAATTTTGGATGTAGGTTTCTTCTGATAAGGAGTTTACCTGATTAATTTTGGGGGTTCTGAGTTTAAATATAAAGATAGATAGTTTAAATATAAAGATAGATAGTTTAAATATAAAGATTTTTAATTGGTAATAGATATTGGTTTTCACACACATCACTTCACGCGAAATTGTTCATAATAAAAAAGTAAATATCCGAATCCTTTTAAAAATAAGAAAAAGCTTAAATAAACATGACACTTGAAATTTAGGATACGGCGGGGAGGTAGAGTAAGGGGACGCTAGATTTTTTTTAAAAAGCTCAGCGTTTTTTTTAAGTTTTAGCTGCTAATTAAATATAACCAATTTTGTGAAACTTTTTGAAACATAATATAACATGATGTTAAATATTTAAGAAAAAAGATGCCGCGTCAAATACCACTATTTTCTATTAGTAATTTTTGTAAAAATGTTAAATTCTTGTTGGAATTGTTGAAACTTTGTGATAGTTTATAACATACGTGATAAAAAATTGTATAAAAAGTCCCATTACGAAAGGGAAAGAGGAGGGGAGGGGGGCAAATAAAATCAGGAAATATAACGGAAATTCTAGGTTGATCTATTTGAAACTTTAAGATAGTTTATGACATATGATATAAATTTATAAAAATATATTTCGCATTTAATGCCACTATTGAAGAATAGTGATTTTTTCAAAAATCTCAAATTCTTGTTTTGAAGCACCGCGACATCGAGTAACACATCTACTGATAGATTCTTTAACGGAGTTTTCTTAAGATACAGTTTTGTTAGTAATAAGGTGCACTTCCTGGTGATGGAATGTGGAACTAATGCGAGCACCCTGGTGTTGGAATTTGGAACTAATACAACGCGATTTAGGTATTTACGAATGTTGATTCGAAAAGAAACAAACATGATGATAAATACTTAAGAAAAAGGATTCCGCATCAAAATACCACTATTTTCTAATAGCAATTTTTGTAAAAATGTTAAATTCTTGCCGGAACTTTTTGAAAAATCTGTAACAACGTCTTTCAAATTCTAATTCAAGCTGAAATTTGATGAAAATCTGTGTATTAGTACTATTTCAGATGTTTGAATTATCGCAGAAGTCATAAAAAACTGGATAGAAGCGCTACCTATTGACCCTATTACTCTAAAAACAAAAGAATATTAATTTATATCAGGGACTAACTGAATTTGAAGTTTGATGAAAATCCGTGCATTTCTTCTTGAAATATTGCAATAATCATGAATAATGCCACATAGCAGCGCCACCTGTTGCACGATTTACTCCAAAAACTGAAAAGTACTTTAGTAATTTTTTATATCAAGGACTAACAGAATCTGGAGTTTCATGAAAATCCATGCACTAGATCCTGAGATAGAGCTATTGCAATAATCACGAATAATACCGTATAGCGACGCTACCTTTCAAGAGATTTACTCCAAAACTACAGAATACTAATTTATATCAGGGACTTACTGAATCTAAAGTTTGATGAAAATTCGTGCATTAATTCTTGCAACAAAACTATTTCAGGAATCGGGAAAATTGAGCACAACAGCGCCACCTATTGAGCAATTAACACGAATACGTAAAAAGATTTAGTTTATATCACGGATTTACTGATTCGGAAGTTTGATGAAAATCCGTAAATTAGTTATTGAAATAGTATCAATGCAAATCAGTAAAAACGCACTTTAAAAGCGCCATCTGTTGAACTATTTACATGAAAAAGTAATCACTATCGATTTATATCAGGGACTATCTGAATATAATTTTTTATTAAATTCCGTCTATTAGTTCTTGAGATACAGCTATTGTGAAAATTGTGGAAAATGCAACATATCATAGCCATGTTGAGTGATTTACTTCAAAATAAAAACAACACCAACTCATGTCATGGACGAACTGTATCTAAAGTTCGATGGAAATTTGATTGTATTAGCTATTAAAATAAAGCTGATGCGTAAATCGTAAAAAATGCCAAACAGTACTCCACCTGATGAACGATTTACACCAAAAACTAATCAGCATCAATTTAGATCAGAGACTACCTGAATATAATTTTTTATTAAATTTCGTGCATTAGTTCTTCAACCGCGTCCCCACAGACTGCGGCAGCGTATAGCAGGTGTGCTGCACGCGTACTGCCGAATGCGCTCTTCCTTTTCGAATGAACTTCGAAGCGAACCAAATTTAAATCGTAGCAAGCATGCTGAGCACGCACCACCGAATGTAACCCTCCTTTTCGAAAGAACCTCGAAGCGAACGAAATTCGAACCATATCCCCGCTGCCCACGCCAGTCCGATAGCGGGCGAAGCCAGCAAGTTTTAACTAAGCCACGTTCTATTAGTTCCTCATTCCAACACCAGGGAGCGTACTCTATTATTAACAAAACTGTATTTGAATGAAACTCCGTTAAACAACCTATTAGTAGATGTGTTACTTGAGGTCGCGGTGCTTTTAAACATAGAATTTCCGTTATATTTCCTGATTTTGTTCGCAACCACATCCTCTTTCACGCCGAAATGTAACTCTTTTTTTTATATAAAATTATATCATATGCGATAAACTATCACAAAGTTTCAAAAAGTTCCAGCAAGAATATAACATTTTTACAAAAATTACTATTAGAAAATAGTGGTATTTCGATGCAAAATCCTTTTTCTTAAATATTTATCATCATCTTTTTTTCACTTCGAAGTTCGTTCGCTTCAACATACTGCCGTTTCCAGATTTTATATAAAAGAAGGGGCCCGATAGCGGGCGAACCCTGCCGGCTTGAACTAAATCGCGTCCAAATTCCAACACCAGAGTGCTCGCGTTATATTAGTTATACATTAGTCCGTTATATTAGTCCTACATACGTACGTACATAAGTATGTAATGTGCGTACTATACATACTTATGTACATATGTACTTACTATACGTACTTATGTACGTATGTAATGTGCGTACATGTACGTACATAAGTACGTACATGGTTACATACACACACACAGAATCTGCGAGCACATTAGCTCTCAGGCTTTGATAGCCTGTGAGCTAAAATCGCGTCGAATTGCATCGGCCTAGGCTAAATTAGATCAAAACAAGAAAGTTGGCGCCGTGGCGGTCTTTAAATTCAATAAAATCACGCCAAATTGAATTGGCCTAGGACAATCTAGTTCGGCCTAGGATAAACTAGTTCAAACTAATGAATAACAGGCTAAACTAGTTCATCCTAATGACCGTTCGGCCAAACTAGTTTGGCCCAGGAAAATCTAGTTTATCCGATGGGCGTTCGGATAGACTAGTTTGGCCTAGGAAAAACTAGTTTATCCGACGGGCGTTAGGATAGACTAGTTTGGCCTAGGAAAAACTAGTTTATCCGATGGGCGTTAGAATAGACTAGTTTGGACTAGGCCAATCTAGTTTGGCCTAAAATCGGGTTTGGCCTGTAACATGTATATATATATATATATATAAAGTAAAATTAAAACTTAAAAAAATTAAAGATAACAAACCAGATGATACCGATTATTATAAAATAAAGAAAAGATTTTAATTAAATAAGTTGAAATAAGTAATGAATATTGTTAAAAGAAAATTAATATCGTATAAGGTTAATTTTGGCGAAAAAAATTAATTTTTAATATATATATATAAAGTAAAATTGAAACTTAAAAAAAATTAAAGATAACAAACCAGATGATACCGATTATTATAAAATAAAGAAATTGAATTTAATCTTAATAGTTAAGCTAAGAAAAATTAATTTTTGAAAAGTGGTCAAAGGTGCAACACTTTCCCCCATAGTTGCTATATATAGTTATATATATATATATCCTAAAAGACTTTTTTACATAACTATTTTTGGTTCAGCAGTAAACAGCTTAGTAAAAATTATTCGTTTTAATAATTATCTGCTTTAGATGTTTATCGTACATTTTATTATTAAAGCAACAAATTTTCATATTTTGATATGCAATATCGTTTTCTTATTATCCGTCGAGAAAAACCTACTGTCATGAAAATTCATTCACGGTACCGACAGCAGCAGTAAATACATATTTTGGAATAGAGATAATCTGAAGATAATCATAAAAAACACTGGTGTATAAGTTTAAAGCTTATTCTAATTATTCTCGAGATACAGTGAAATTTCCCTTGCGACGGACGGTCTAAAAGTAACGTTTACTGTAATCAAAACATCCACAGAAAAGAAAAACTTAGAAAATCATAAAAAACAAGCTGAATAAAAATAGGCATTTTTTTATTTATAAAGTGAACTTATGTTAGTTTAAAAAAAATTATTTATGTACAAGAAAATAAAACTGAGTGAGGAAGAATGGTATAAAATACGCACTTAATGACCTTTTATCTATAAATTAATCTGACATATTTTTAATTTTATTAATCTTTATTTTTTTAATCACCATGTGATATGGAATGCAGTGATTAATTAAACATAGTTTTGCGTTATACCCAAGACCTAATTCAATCAATTTAATCAAAAGAAACTTATTAAGTTGTATGGAACATCAATAGCAGTTAGAAAAAAGCTGACATTTACTTTCATTAAGTTAAAAGGCTAATTAAAAGATGAAATCAACACCTAATAAGTTCTACATGAAGAAATCTATATTCAAGTTTTAGAAAGTTTTATTAAAAAAAAAAAAAAGTTATACAAAGTATTTGTGAGAAAATTAATTTGAAACAAACCTAATTATTTTAGCATTAAAAACGCTTTCACGAACTTTCTCGGCAGCTTTCAGAAAAATGGTCATTGTAAAACGGCTTTCATTTTCGTTATCCTTTATTCTTTATTCCCATCTGATAAGTGGGAGAAAAACGGAGTAATTAAACTTAGTTAAGAGCACTTAAGTTATCTATTGAAATTTCTTATCAAGAAATAGCAGTAACAGAACAAAAGAAAAGTAATAGTAAAGGTGAAAAGGGAAATGTTATGCGCAATCTTAAAGAAAACGTCGCCAATTACGGTAGCCAAGCAATATATTTCTTAGCAGTGCTCAATGAAGGGGTAAATTTCTAACATGCGCATGCGTCAAGAAGGAGGTCATCGTCTATGATGGTCAGCAATTTTTTCGATGGTCAAAGAAAAGATGACCATTTGTTGTGGCGAAGTCCATTTGCTGTTCGTGTCTCCTCATAACAACTGCAAGTATGATTGACAAGGTAAGTACACGCTGGAGTGCACATATTTTTTTCTTTGATGACGAGTGAAGTTTGACGCACAATGCCACTAAGTAAACTGCTTTCATTTGTTGTGCCAATTTTTCTCATGAATTTTCCAGGAATATTAGATGAAGAAGACTTGCATCTTTGCATAAAAAAGTCTTTAAATATTTCATCAACTTTCTTAAACAACAAAATAACGCCTAAGAATTAACTAAGGCATAAACTCTTTTAAAATTGACACAAAATCTGCATGCTCGTAATTTTATAGAGAATTAAATACAGAAATTAACAAATCAAAATCATGATATGGTACTATGAAATTTCTAATCGAATTCAGAATTTGGAAAGGCAAGAATAGAGGTGAAAAACATTTGCGAAATAACCTTTAATGAGGTTTTGCATTGTTTCATAAAGCGAAGAATTCGAAGTGATGAATTTCTGTTTCTAAAACTGTAAATAATAAAACGTATTATGTATTTTCGTTTTTTTTTTTTTTTTTTTTTTTTTTTTTTTTTTTTTTTTTTGTTAATATAAACTGTAAAATATCTTTTTTTTATACGAAAACATTTCTCGTTCAAGTATTTCCATATCAATATTCACATTCATACATACATATGATTCTATTAATTATAATTTTCATATTATTGTAAAATAATCTAAGCACGAAAATATTAAAATAGAATGCCAGTTTTTAATATATATTGTAAAATATAACATTTATGTATACAGTAATTTATGTTTTAAAATATATATTTACTGCTTGATAGGGCATGTGATTTTTTAGGAGTGATGAAAAAGTGAACAATGCAGAAATCATAGAAAGTTGTAAAGTTTGTCTTCCTTATAACTAAAAATATTTTCTTCTTTCATAAGAAATGTGCAAAAGAATGTAATCACATTTTTTTTTATAAATTGTAAAAAAAAAAAAAAAAAAAAAAAAAAAAAAAAAAAAAAAAAAAATGTTTAATTTACAAATATATAATATAATCATGTAGGAAAATATACAAAGACCCCTTTACAGTTCTTCACAATTCCAGAAAGCGTTCTTTATCTTTTGAAACTCCAGAAGCTAATATTCTTTCGAGATTTAAAGAGCCATTTATAAAACAAAGTTTCTACGCCCACTTCTGATTTTAGGAAACTTTTGGAATAATTTTTATGGTATATTAATCAGTTTTCTCAAACAGGAATACAAAATTATAAGATAATATAATTCTGAATTCAACATTTTCAGCTGTGTAACCGAATTTACACATGCAAGGCTGACAAAATAATATTAATGTTAATGTCAATGTTGTTATTTTTTTAATGCTTGTCAGCAAAAGAAACGTTATTTTATAAATGCTTCTTTAAACCTCAAGAATGCTTTTTTTTTTTTCAATTTGCAAATTGTAAAAAAGAATGTATAAAGGGCCGGATTTTTAATACTTTTTATCGCAGGTCTAATAAAAATGCATGAATATATATTTTCTTTAAGTTTTATTGTAATTTAATTCTTTGCTTTGTGCTTTTCAATGAACGGTCCAGAAATACCTTGAAGAAAATCGAAACAATGGAAAGAAAATAATTTATAATCATAGAGATTAAAAAAAAGACCTTTAACAAACAAAGTTATTAATTTACGAAATTTATTTCATAATTTCATAATAAATAGCGAATATATTTATAATTACTTAGTTATTTATGAGCCTTATAGTTGAGCTATATGTCAATTTAGTATGTCCCTATTTTATAAATTGGAAAATATTGTTTTAGATTTATCAAAGATATCAATTCGAAGAAAAAAAAAATATTTTGGCATTTTTCTATATAAAACATTTTTTGTAAAGTTGTCAGTTTTTAGTAAAGTTCAGCTTATTTTTTTATTAATAAACGTGCTCTATTTAAAAGCAGTTTTTAAATTAATATTGTTAGTTTTTTATTTCTATTTGTTCTACATTAAAATCTATTTTTTTATAATATTGATAATTTTTGAATGAATAAACATGCTCTTTATTAAAACCTCTTATTTTGTAATATTGTTAGTTTTTTGAATAAATAAACATATTCAATACTAAAACCTTTTTTTTGTAATATTGTTAATTTTTTGAATAAATAAACATATTCAAAACTAAAACCTTTTCTTTTTTTATAATATTGTTAGAATTTTGAAAAATAACAAAATAATTGAAATATCATACAATGCAATTTATGAACTATAATAATTTGAAGATATGTTTTTATTATTTCATGTATTTTAAGCTAAACGAAATTTTGGTATTCTTCTCAAAAATATAGATATATTCTTTTAGTAAGTTTACTATATATATTGCCATGATGTAGTAACTTCTGAAAATAAAGTACATAAAACCAAATTATAATCGAGCTACATAACAATATGTTCCTAACTGAAAATGTATATGATAAAATTTAATCACAAATAAATGATAATATATTAGAATTATATCGTAATAGTGTTTTTTTTTAAAATATATATTAATGACATTATAATATTTTAGTGCGATTTTGTGAAATTTTTTCTACGTTTAGAGTTGGTCTGGCTGTTTACCAACCATGTGATAATTATAAAAATTTTCGGAAGAAACAAATTTTTTATGTATTACATTAAGTACGGCACAAAATTTAACAACTAGATGTGTATAAATTAGAGTAAACATTAAACCAAATTTTTCTAATCCAGCATAATCTTTAACTAAGGTTTTTCGTTAAAAATATTGTCTTTGATATTAAAAAAAACTAGCTTTATCTCTAATTTTTTAATCTGCTAAACGATATCTGGGATCGATAAACTGCAACAATCACTACAATTTTAAAATAATTTCCTGTAGCTTACAAGAATAGAAAATAGATGCAAAATTTCAAAGTACGAATAAACTTTGCAATCTTAAATGTTTGCAATTTCTGATGAATTTTTTTTTTTATTTATAATATTTTATTAAAATATTTTTTAATCCAAATTTTACAGATTTCATTTTTCATAAAGAAATAAATGCTTTTTTGAAGTACAGAAAATTTAGAATTTTCATTATAAAAGAAAGGATAGAAGGAAGGGCGTAAAAATCACGAGAAAAACCTTTTCGATTAAGCAGAAGGTATATTTTGTTAAAATAGAAAATTTTCTTTATGTAACGTAGAATTATGCATTGTCAATTTTTGATAATCACAATTAATATGATATTATAAAACCTACAAATCAATTGCTGTATAGAGCTCAGAAATATGAGAATTATACGCGAGTTCTTAAAATTTTGAAAGCATTTGAAACAATAATCAAATATCAAGAAAAAAATAAATTTGTGACTATAAAGAGATCATGTCTAAACTTAAAGATAAAGTATTGTTTATTACAAAAATTTCATTTTTATTAGTAATTGTCATGAATAAAATAAAATTTCAAATTTGAGAAAAAATGTCTTCATGATCTTGAACTTTTGCAAATTTCGAACCACTTAAAGAAAGCTCGTGATATCAATTTGCCTATATATTTTTACCTGCCGTGGTTCTACTTTGCTCAAAGTTGTTAGGATTACAATGATGTGTTACAATAAGAAGATCAAGGTGTGTTCCAAATTTTTGAAGACAGAGTTAAACTTTAAACAATTGCACTCAGATTTTTCATTTAAATAACATTTTGAGTAAGTTGATAAACTTATAAAGAACAACAGAATTTAATAACCTGTATATTTTAAGGTATTTACAGCTTTGAATGTGATAAAACTTTTAATTTGTTTACCTTATTTTTGAATAAATGGTGAACTTTTTGAAACAATGATGACTTGTGGCTATTAAGGATTTTTTGATTAATAAGAATTTTGATAGGCTGCAAAAGAAATCAAATTTACACTTAATTAACTACTTCAGGACAAGATAAAGCTAAAGCTTGCTATCAGTACTCAAGCAGATAAGTAAAATTACTGAAATGTTTCAGTAACTGTTAAAAAATGTGTGAAAAACTAAATAAAACCCCAAAAATGTATTGAAAATACACTAAGCATAAATTAATTAAAGTCAATTTTGTTTTCTTCATTTGCTTTTTAGAAAAATGTACTTTCTAACAAAAATAATTTTCTTAGTTCAAATTTAAATAATTTTATAAATATTTATTAAAATATTTACTGAAATATTTATCTCCTTTTTTTCACTCCTTAGGTATTGGCTTTTAAAACTATAATGACATTACTAATTCATTATTCAACAACAGCCCCAACATCAATAGATATTCATAGCTTAAATGACACTTTATTTGAAGACACTTCACCATCTGAAAAAAGTAGTACAAATTCTTCAGTTGCAACTAACTCATCTACAATACTTCTAATGAAAAATACAGCTTTTAGTACTACATTTAATAGTACAAACAATGATACGAATATAAATTTGGATGAAATACATAAAGATAAAGAACAACTGCGAAATGGTCCATCAAACTTAAAAAATAATCTTAAAGCCAGAAAAAACAACAACGACTTGTACTTTTGCTGTACGGATGACACTATCGAATCTTTATCTTTTCCTCGTAGAAAAAATAAAGATAGAGAAAAGAACACAAAATCGCCACTTCTCAAACGCAGTAAATCTCCCGAGGAAGAAGAACCTTACATGGAAAGGAGACCCGCATTACTTTTAAGGTTTTTCCCGGACGGAACTGCGGTGCTGATTTCAAAGTTTCAACTTCACCTTCATGTAAACCCCAAACAAATAAAATTTGTACCAGACAAAGGATCAGAAGATGAAACACTAGAGCTTAATCCTATAATACTGAATGATGAAAAAAGCTACGAAGTAACATATAAACGGCTAGAAGCAATACCTTCTTCAAGGGAACAAAATGAATTTGATCTAGATGAAAGCGAAGAAAGAGAAAGTAAAGATTTAAATATTCCTGACCACGAGTTTATCACAACTCCAGTGACATCCACTAATGACAATAATGTGACTCTCAGAGGTAACAAACTTCTACCAGTTCTGGAAAATACACTATCATCTAATAAAACAGAAGAAAAAAGTAATATGACTATTATAGCTCCAAAAAATGAGAGTAAGACAAATCAAAATGGAAAGTTATTACCTATTATTGGAGATAGTCCTTTTTTCATGATGAGTGAAGAAGAAATGTCATCCTTACAAAAACAATATGAACCTGCAGTAGCATCTCCTTTGCAGGCAACAGAATCTTTGTCAAGTGCTAATAAAAGTAGTGAACATGAAACGACAACACCTATTCCTACAACAAGCCTACCGCAAACAACACTTGTGATTCCATCTACTAGTACCATAAGCACATCCACAAATACGACAACAAAATGCCTGAGTTTCAAGAATCAATTATCGCTAGCTTTGTCGACTGAAGATAACATTGATAATGCATTATTAAAACGAAATGTATTTCCAACACTAGACTGTGATAGTTCCAGTTCTGCAACAAACCCTTTTGCCAATTTGAAAAAATCAGATGATGGAACTACAGTTACTCCTTCAGCATTACCCATAATAACTAGATTGTATCCGGAACCTACAACTACTCCAAGTTATACTAGAAGTAATTTCATACCGTATCTAAATTCACAATTTTCTAATCATCCTACAAATACTGATGCATTTGTGGTCACTTCTTTGCCTATGTCTGTCGATTTAAAATCAACAAGAAATCATCCGATAACAATTGCGCCAGCATGGCGAGAAGTAACAGTTGGTGTAGTAAGAGATCAAAAAGGTCAGCCTTTGAAACCAAGATACAACAACTGGGAAGTGTATTTAAGAGGAATGAGAAAAAAGACAGAAAATAAGTTTTGGAATGATTATACTACCCCTAAACCAAGTTTAAGATCGTATTCGAGAGAACCTCTTAAACAAAATATTCAGCAATCTTCAAGTCAAATAAGTAAAGCATTCTGGAATGATTTGCAAAGGCAACATCATATGTCTGGTCAAAGAAATCCCGACAGAATGAATAATCACATGTATCTTACCAATCCTCCTAGAGACTACCCTTTTTCCAATGAAAATAAGATTCAGTTTTGGAGAATCCGAACTCCTAATGCAGATAGTGGATGGAACACAAACAGCAATACTAATACAGCTAAATACTCGAGGATTACAGAGCCTCACAGAAGTTCATACGCAAACTATGGAAACACAGAGGTGAGCTTACAAATTTCTATTTCGCTACACAAATCTTAGTGTGCTAAGTTAAATAAATTCTTTTCTGTTTTTAAATATAAATAATTCTTTTATTACAACTTACAAATTTATAATACAGTTTAAAAAAATTATCTCTCTGCGCTATTTTTTGCATAGAGATGTAAGTAGTTTCAGTCAAGTGGAGATTGTCTCTATTTTCTTAATATAAGTACGTTTTTTATGATAATCCAATTAATAAAATTATAATAACTTTAAGTTTTAAAATGGTAACATTATTTTGGACACCATATATAAATTTTTTGGAACAGATTGGGGTGGATAGGAAAAAGGTATAACTATAATATTTTCTGTTTTTCCCTGAATAAAATGATGAATTACAATATTTTTGAGTGCAATCGGTGTTTCTTGCATTTTTCATGCACATCCTTCTCAAATTTTTAAACAAAATACATCAAACAAACTGTCAAACAACATGTTCATAATTTCGAAAATTTTAAAGGCTTATTTTTTGCAAAAAGCTAGGAATTTACAACAACAACTGTTGTCAAATACTATTATGATCTCATAATTATGGGTGTTAATAATTAGCTATTTTTCGTTATTTCTTAACTTCATTAATATAAAATTGGTTGAAATAAAAAACAGTTATTGTTAGCTATATTACCATGCTTGTTAGCTAATGTAACCGGAATCTAGAGATTTTTCTCCTTTTTTTTTTTTTTTTTTTTTTTTTTTTTTTTTTTTAATGTAAGACAAAACATTGGAAAATTCGTGCATATCGAATACTTATTTTGATCACTACATTTCAATGAATCTTTCGTAATAGTCCAGGCATTTGGTCGAAAATAAATGCAAGTCTTAGTGTAGTTTTGATATTTGTTACCTTTATGTTTTTGGGTCGCTGAACACGAATCTGGAATTATCCAACAAAATTTATCCCCGGAAACACGTTTTTTTGGCAAAAAAACGTGACTTTTCTTTGTTTTTTCAAAAATAACTTCAAAATTATACATTTTACATAAAAGTCCTCAATACATAAATTACATACTCAATACATAACGTCGATGAAACGTGAAAAACAACCATTCTACGCAAATTTTGACCACTTAATAATACTAAATATAATATGACTGACCATATCTTATAAATCTGATGTACATTGTTTCCTTCATAACTCAAAAATAAATAACAAGAAAGAAAAATAATGTGTTAAGTATAAATCATAAATCTCTTTCCAATACTTTTTTTTCTGAAAATGAAGTTTTGAGCTTGACGCGCGGAATTCTTCAAAAACTTCCGAATATTATTTTTTGAATGTATGTTGCATGTTATACTGTAAAAACGGAACCTCAAATGTATTTTTTTTTAATAGTTGAAATAAGTAAGAAAAATCATATGTTAAGCAGGGACTATGAAACACTTTCCAACACTTCCTGAAATCTTTAAAACATCGTTTTTTAGGGAAATAAAGTTATTGTAAATAGCCAAATATGTATTCCAATACTTTTGAACAGCCCTGTATTTAATCTATCGGTTGATCTATATATGCAATAATAATTCGACGAAGGCTATGTTCCGTAAACTCCTAAGAATGTTACTTCTAAAAATCAGCAGCAGCACGAGCAAAATAGTCGCTCCGGCAGTTGGCAAGCAGTGGAAGAGTTGCATTGGGGTATTTCCCCATTATAAAAACAAAATCCACGAGTCCTTCAATTCCTTTATTTATTAACTCATAAACCACGTAAGTTCTTCACCACATTCACCTTGGCCTGGTCATCAAATATTCCAAAACTTCGTGATTAAGCTGCATTCCAAGATATTAGAATTTTTCGGGGAAAAAGAAACAGCATCCTAATATTTTAAAAGTCAATCGCATTCTGGCTCTGAAAAAACCAAATGAGAAATCCACATTTTCACGACAAACTAGCCCCTCCTACTCCGCGTCAATCATTTTAAAAATCCAACCAGGATTAATCTGAATCTACGTAATAAAAATGATCACCTCTGATTGACCTAGGGGGCGCGAACTTCGGGTAGGAATTACTTCACGTCTCGCAGAGAGACAAGCCTTTTAACATCTTCGCGCATTAACACAGATCACGTGATCAACAAAAAATAAAATTAAAAATCTCGAGAATATTCTAAAAAGGAAAGATTACGAAATAATTTCACGCTTTTTTGAGAAACAAGCAATAGATTATTAATAAGTTAAATGAAAAAAAAATGAAAAAGGACTTTAGCTGCTAAAAGATTAATATATTACGAAACTAAGATTAAAAATAGATTCCACAATTTTAGAATTAAAATCTCAGAGAGAGCAAAATGGCACAAAATTGTTTTATTTTATTACATATATAAATACTATATAATGGGAAAATTTAGTTTCGAAAGAAAATGCCTAGCAGGTTGAAATTTCTCTTTCAGCAATTTATACTAACAGATGGAAACATGTTAGAATACTTTTGTTCAGCCCTGTAGTTTACCTTGTACCTTTATGTTTGGAATAAAAGTACCCTTCATAATTAAAAAATAAATAAAAATGAGCATATCTGTAATCCAAATCTTCATTTGCTATTACAATAACCCAATGAATCAGTGGATCGAATGGAAGGGGAATAGTCATGTCGCAAAGTTAAAATATTTACAATTAAGAAAACATTTATCTTATAATATTTGTAGTAATAAAAACATCCACTAATCCCATACGTCTATTTTTTATACTTTGTAGATGTTGGGGAAAAGCACGGACACTCAAGTAAAAGAAAGCGTAAATAGTATTTTTTTTAAAGAAAATGTACTTAGTAATGTACACTCTAAAAAATAAAAGTGTAAATTTGCACACAAAAATGTGTAAATCGATGATACAAAAACGATTTTTTTATCTGTGTAAATTTGTGTGTAAATTGCCAAATTACACACCTAATGTGTAAATTTCAAAATACACATTTCAGTGTGTAATTTGATGATAACACTAAGTGGGTAAAAGTTATAATAATCACTCATGAAATACCCACATAAACGTGTAAATTGCGCAAGAATACACATATATCTGTGTAATATTCTCGCTCATTTATCTGTGTAATCTTCTGTGATTACACTGTTAAATGTGTATTGCGCAAAAAACACACATTATTGTGTTATTGTAATTTACACAGCTCTTTCCGTAATATGCAAAATACGCATATTCGATGGAGGTTCAATAACTATTGTGTCTAGTGTATATGAAATATCTGTACTGCAATGGGTTGATGTAGAATATAGATATATTTATGCTTAGTTTTAGAACCGTGGCTGCAATATTCATTCAGTTTTGTAAGGAGGAGTAAAATAGGGGGGGGGGGAGGTATAGTTGAAAATTTGATTTTTAGCTTATGGGGCTAGATTTGTGACAGTGGATTCGATAAAAGTACTGTTGTTTGGACTCGGGATCATAGTGATGTACACACTTCTCATCCACTACCACAAGTGTAGCATCATAAGCTCCAAATCAGCCTATCACACTCACTCCCCTCCTCTTAAAAACTCCCTATAAATAGGTTTTTAGAACTTTACCCCTCCCTTTAAAACTATGCTACTATAGTAGCTACGGATCTAAAATTCAGCATATAGCCATTTAAGACATTAGTTTTTGATATTCCTCATCAACCATCATAGTACAAATATTACTTCTCTGTTAGTGGGGAAGTATGTGACACATTGTAAAATTTTCAATTTCTTTAATTATAAAATTGATTCTTCAAATTATGTTTCCATATTGCTCAAGGACATTAGAAAGTATTTCATTTTGTATTTTATAAATCAAAGTTTTTGTATTTGTGTCAAGTAAAGTTGATTTTATTATTTTTGTAAAAAGTGTCCCTTTCCTCCCCACTCTCCTCTAAATGTACACATAAAAACTGCTATTTTATTTTCTATATTCTTCCTTGCTTTTTAATTTTATATTTTCCCATCAATTATATATTATTCAGAACATGCAATCAAAAATTAAGATAAAGAAAAATAAATAATTAATTAATGATAGATTTTAAACCAATCAGATGGAATAATCATAGTTGGTAAACTTGCAATCTCCACACTTTTTATTTTCAGAGTTCAGACTCAATTTTTCATTTTTTATTTTTCGGACTCAAGATACAAAGTCAATTATATTGAAGGTACTGTGTTACATACATTTATAAAAGTAAAATTTAAAATACTATAAAAAATGGAAAAAAGGTATGTAAACTTCATCTCACATACACACACACATATTACCTGCAAATATTTTAGCTGATTTGCTTATATATATACATAAATCACCTATATTACATGTTGAATTGCTTTCTTTTCATAAATATTCATCATTACAAAGAATTTGCCATATAAAATATTATCAGGACTATAAAAAAAACTGTTGAATCATTAAAGTAACATCTTTTGCATTACATTTATATTTAGAAATTTGTGTCTTAAAAAAAGAAAAAAAAATACAAATGTATTTTAACATTAATGAAATTAATCCTATCTTCATAAATGAAATTTTGAGATATTCTAATTAAAATTTTAGATATCAAACTAATGTGTATTTTTATTTATCAGCTATAGTAAAAAATAAAACGAGAAATACTGTGTCTATATCCAAATATCAATTGACTCTTATAAATTTTCGAAATTAAAGCTCGTAGAATTTATTTGTTAATTACATTTGTGTCTTAAGTGTATAAAACTCACCCGGCGGTGGATATTTATGTAGAGGGGAAAGGAGAGAATTATAAGTTCGATTTTGAATATTCATTATGACACAACTGTTATATTTTTTTTATATACATACAATCATATGTTTTATGTCATATAAGTTCTGTAATAATAGGCAAAATTGGAATGGAAAAATGCATATTTGAAGAAAAAGCCATTATTTTAATCTAAATTTTTTTCAGAATTTTTGATCTGGAGTTATTTTAAATCAACGTATTTGCGCCCTTTTGCAATTTACTTCTGTGTATTTTTATTAAATCTCTATTTAACAAAACAAAATTATGTGTTCTTTACTATGACTATTTTAGTGGAACATAGTTCTTCCGATGTAATATTTTCAAATTAAAACACACCTGAAAATTTAATGTAATTAAGATAAAAAATTAAAAAAATTAATTTCTCAAAATTAGGAAATGTAACGTAGAAACTCAAAAGCAACGCTATAGTTTTAATCGATGATAAACTTAGTTAACATTATAAGTTTCATAATTTAAAAAAAATTCAATAAATAAATAAAACTCAGATGAATATTATAAATCAGATCTTATAAATCAGAATATATAATTTATAGATATGGTATACATTTGTATAATAGTTTATAAATAAACTATAATATCTTCCACACAACCGAACCAAAATTTAATACCCCCCCCCCCCCCGAAAAAAAGGATGTTAATGTTTATTTTGCTACTGTTAACATACATTCATAAATTCTTTTTAAGATGAAAATTTTTCAAGAAATAAATGACTTTAGATACAACAGTTGTTATTTTAATAGACATTTATCAGGAGTTATGTAATGTTGACATTTTTTAAGGCAAGTAAATCATACGTGTAAAAAATTCTTATACGTAAAAAACAATCCAACATGTATCATATACATTTATACATAAATATAAACAAATCAGATAAAAAGAATTGGAGGTAAAACGGACGTATGACATTACATACCTTATATTTTATAAGAGAATAACTTATTATATACTATATTTTTCTGAACGAGAGCGCTTGCAATCAGCTGGAGCCACCATTAATTTTCAACTTAAACATGATGAAGCCAAGTCAACGAAGATTACGATTTTAGTTTTATATGCTAAATTCGCGTCTAACTCGAGGTTGAAGTAGTTCCTGAATACAACCATCAATTGCACTGCGAACTGAAGTTAATCTAAAATTACAAGTTAAACTTTGAAATGGATAAAAGTTTACAAGCTACCAGACGGCTCAAATAATTTAGGGTAAAATCAAGCATACTTATATTTGATGTGCAAAATGTATAAATAACTCAGGATACGAATTTAGAATTATCTTAATTACATAAATTATATTTTATATTACATATTAAATGAATTCGAAATAGTTTTTAGATTTTAGTGAAGATTAAACTACTATCCTTTTAATTAAGGAGGGGAGGCAGCAAAAAAGAATACCAACAGTACAAAAAATATAATTTAATTTTATGAATAAGCATAAAGTGGGATTATATCGCTATTATAATGCCTCGTTATGAAGTCTTCCTAATGTCGATTTAAGAATGAAATCTAGCACTATTACTGAAAATTACAAGTAAAATTGTGAAAAAGAGCAGTCTGTGCGATGGCTGAAAGAAATTACGATTTAATCAAAACCTAGAATTATGCAATGAAGCATTCTTATATTTGATGTACAAATTTTAAAAGGGAATTCGGAAAACGAAATTAAAATTTACTAATTAAATGAATAAAATTTTACATTACATGTAACAAAATATTTGTTACATTTGTTACATGTGTCGAGATTAAATTTTATAACTTCTTTTAAATGTTCACCTGCTGCTGAAACGGGGAGAGTGAGAGAGGTGGTCAGAGTATCTTATAAAAATAAATAAATATATTAATTTATTACTTAAAAATACTGTTACAGCAATGCAATGACACCATGTTATTTATGGAATGGGTTTACTAAAATAAAAAGTGTAGCTCTGAATAATATGTAAGCCTCCTATCCCTTTCGTAACGTCTACTTTAAAATTCACGCATTTATAATTTTTTCAACACAATAATTAGTGTAATTTCAGGAGTAATCTACATTTTCACATTTTTATGAGTTTATGCACTGATAACAAACTTACAAACTTAATGCCATAAACTAAACGCACATTAAAATAGGTATTTTTTATGACAAAGGGTGACTTTAAAAATTTACACTTGTACCCTTGTGTATATCATTATGTGTAAATTACAATAACGTACCGATTTGTGTAAATTCAGACATTTTTCAGCATTTACACATTTATTTATGTTTTTCATGTAATAACAAAATACACACTTAGTTTGTTAAGCTAAAATGTACATAAAAACAGGTAAAACTTTGCAAAAAGTGGGTAATTTTCATGTCAGGTGTGTAATTTTAGGAATTTACACACATATATATGTAAATTTGTCTAATTTACACTTTTATTTTTTAGAGTGCAGGTTTTTTTGAATTTTTCAAAAAAATCAGTCTTTTTCCATGAATATACATGCTATTCTTACAAAAATTAGTGTATATGTTGTACAGTATCCACATACTTTTATTAAGCAACGATTAAATTGTTTCGTACATTTTCATGTACAGGGTGATCCCAAATATTTCTATTATTCTTTGATTGTTGTCGGCTCTCTTTACTGCCCTGCTTATCAAATGGATGTTGATAAATATGATGTCAAACATAATCTTTATAATCCTGAAGTTCCAGAAGAATCCGACAAGTTCATTTTTAAATATTTGACAAAATGTCAAAAATTGAAAGTGTCCAAATACTTATTGGTAGATAGTGTATATGTATCTAATGACGGCTGATAGATGGATGAAATGCAATTTAATTTATTCTAATTTCACTAAATATCTGCATATTATTTGGTAGCAATAGTTGATAAAAGCAATAGTTGATACACAGGGAATCCAAAAGAGCTCGCAAACGCTACTGAATATGAACGTAAATTACTCAAAGGAAGTTTTTAAATAAGTAGTGCATTTTTATCCTCAACTGCATTCAATTTATTAAAAAATGTTGCAGAATTAGATAAAATGGAATAGAGGGCCACGCAAAAAATTGGGTACATGGACGCTTATGAATGATAATTTCTGAGAATGTGATTTCTGTAGTTTGCTTAAACTGCATTGTTGTGATTTCTGTAGTTTACATGCTTAACACATGATTTTTCTGTCCTGTTATTTATATTTTAGTTATGAAGGAAACAATGAACATCAGATTTATAAAATATAGTCAATCATACTATATTTAACAATATTAAGTGGTCAAAATTTGCGTAGAATGGTTGTTTTTCACGTTTCATCGACTTACAGTGCCGTAATTAGCGTTTTTCAGAATTATTTGCTTTTCACACACATTTTTGCTGCACTGTCATGGTTAAACTATTGATGAGAGAAAAAACTTCTATTACATAAAATGTAGGAAATTTTTTCGTCTTTAATTTATGTACTGGGGATTTTTACGTAAAATGTATAAGATTGAAGTTATTTAGAAAAAACAAAGAAAAATCACGGTTTTTTGTCCAAAAAAAACCGTGTTTCCGGGAATAAATTTTGTTGGATAATTCCAGATTCATGTTCAGAGACCCAAAAATCATATAGGCAGCAAATATCAAAACTACAACAAAACTTGCATTTATTTGTCCTTTTTGAGCACCAAATGCCTGGACTATAAGATAATGGAGAAATGTTATAAATATTCTGTTAAATATATATATATATATATATATCATTTCTCCATTATCTTATAGCTGGAGAAAATGGAGATGTCCCATCACAGGTCTGCAATGGTTTTCCTCTTTGAAATCTGAGTAACGTTTTCTATAGTTTCTGATGTGCTGATTACGAGAAAAATAATAAAAAAAATCCATCACGTCCGGATTTTTTGATATTGAATATTTAAGATTTTGCGGAAAAATGTCTGAGCGTCTACATTTTAAAATTTATAAAACGTCATTAATTACTCCATCTTAATTTTTATTGCATTTAACTAGTGTAAGGTGACATAGAAATTACTTCAAAACAGTAATTTGTTAATTACTACATAATAAGTATAAGTAATTCACATTAATCATGTTGAAAACGGGTCATTTTGGCTTAATTTAGTAATGAACTCATTAATACATAATGATTAGGTAATATAACCTAATTGTTGTAAATATTAGTCGAAAAGGGTGTAATAAAGATAAACCAAAGGGTTTTTGTATAAGTACCCGCACTGATTTAGAAATTAACGGTTGAAGGGCGCATCTTGCAACATAACCTTTAAAATATCATCGCGAAGCTGTTTAAATTCTCCGAATTGTTTTTGTTATATTTGCGGGAAATTTATGGTGAAAAAACAATGAAACAGCATTACAGACTTTGTAAAAAATATTTACAAAAGTTGTTTTGGATACGTTTTAAGTAACCAAGACAAAACTTGGACACCTCGTAAAATTTGTACGACTTGTGTATTAGAACTTTGCAAGTGGCATGGCTGCCAACTACTACGCCTATTTGAATTCAAATTAACATATTTGAAACAGAAATTTTAATAAATAATTAACAATATGCATTGTAAAGCATAATATTGAATATATTTGGCATGCATTTTACTAAAAAGTTTTTGTGGTTTCAAACATGTTTATACGATTTAAATAGGCGTAGAAGTTGGCAGCTCTGAAGTGGTCAAAAGGGCAGAAAAATAGCTTCAAAATCGTTTCGCCTATGCTATGGAGAGAGCCTAAAGACCATGTTAAATATTGCTACTTTTGTGGTTGTGACATAACTGGATACAATTCTAAAAATAAAAGGGACATAAACTATCCAAACGTCTCATCAGTTACGCCTGCAATTTTCGGCGATTCAAAAATGGTGCAGCCCCCGTTTTCGACTATACAAATTCAAGATTCTGACTGTGATACAGATGAACAGATTGTTTACCAATCTGATCCTGAATTTCAAGAAGATTTTAACGAGTGTCAGCTCTTTTCCCAGTCACATTTAAACGACTTGACAAGAGATTTGAATCTCCCCAAAGATGCAACGGAACTTCTCGGATCACGATTAAAAGAAAGAAATATGCTTGCACCTGGTACTTCATATTCATGGTACCGTCACAGAGAAAGAGATTTTCTTCCATTCTTCGCTGAAGATCAAGATTTAGTGTACTCTAAAGATATTCCAGGCTTGATGAAAATGTACGACATTGAATACGATCCTAATGAGTGGAGATTGTTACTTCCCAGAAAATCTAGAAGCCGTTAGCGAAGAACTAGGCTAAAGATTTCACCAAGATTTGAAAGAGCTAGAAGTCCGGTATCAAGGAAGATGGAATACTAGCATGATGGTGGACTACTGCTGGTTGTTGAAGCGCGACGATCCAAATTGGAAATTTAAGCGAAAATCGTACAACCGAAGCTTCCAGGAAAAAAGGATCAGGTTCCACAAATAAAATTTATATGTAATTTAGATCAGTAATAAGTTATTATTATATTTTAGTTGTTTTTTATGTTAAAAGTAATGTACTTTTTAAAATATATATTTTTAATGTGAAAATTTGTGTTTTTTTTTCTATTTTCTATCTGTATCTTTTTTGAAAAATCTGAAGGTGATGGAAAAAATCTAAGTACATATTCGTAATCAGCGCACCAAAATACCCTAGAATCAGATCTCAAACTCTAGAGAGGAAGTTATGACTCTCAATTTGCAGGCCTGTGAATCAATCGCAAGTGCCATTGATTATGGGACACTTGCGATTTTAGACATTTTACTAAATATCTAGAAAAATACATGAGGAATCATCTCGAAACTCTTAATGTAAAAATATAATAGTATAAGTCATACATCTCCGTGAAGATTTTTTCCCGAAACTCCAAAGGGGAACGTCGACAAATTAAAAAAGAATGAATATCTTTTCAATAACCCTGTCAAAACTAATGTAGCAAAAGCGCTCAAACTCTAGATCGTGATTGAATGCCTTATTATAATAAGCCTTGTTCATTTTTATGCAAATAGCATGCATACTCGCAGAGTAATTAAGGTTTTTATAAAAATGATCCCAAATTTTTCCAAGTTTTTTCCTTATAATTTTCAGAGTTCTTAATATAAAATATTATTTTTTTCAGAAAATATGACAAACAACATTGCACACAGTACCCTGTAATCAGAATTAAAAAATAATGAAAATTGTATAAAAAATGAGTTGGTTTACTAAATAATTTTTTACTGCGCATGCGTCAACGATATCAAAATTTCATTTGCATATTATGTTAGCTAAATGTATAGAGCAACTTTTGTGAAAGTCACAAAATCATAACTTGAAAATTCTGACAATAATCGTCAATTGAAAAAGTCGAAAATCCGTTATTCTCAAAATGAAGCAAAAACAAGAGGGGTTGTATCCATATATTCATTGATTAGTGTCAATATAGAATACACAATATGGGATGTACTACTGCATTTGGATAAAATCCCTCATTTTTTTGCTTCATTTTGGAAACAACGGATTTTGTCCTTTTTCTATAGACGATTACTTTCAGAATTTTCAAGCTATGATTTTGATACTTTTACAAAAGTTGTTCTATACATTTAGCTAACATAATATATAAATGAAATTTTGATATCTTTGACGCATGCGCAGTAAAAAATTATATAGTAAACCTACTCATTTTTCGTACAATTTTTATTATTTTTTAATTCTGATTACAGGGTACTGTGTGCAATGTTGTTTGTCAAATTTTCTGAAAAAAATATTATTTTATAGTAAGAACTCTGAAAATTATAATGGAAAAACTTGGAAAAATTTGGGACCATTTTTATAAAAACCTTAATTACTCTGCAAGTGTGCATGCTATTTGCATAAAAATGAACACAGTGTATTACAATAAGGCATTCAATCATAATCTAGAGTTTGAGCGCTCTTACTACATTAGTTTTGACAGGGTTATTCAAAAGATATTCATTCTTTTTTAATTTGTTGACGGTCCCCTATGGCGTTTCGGTAAAAAATCTTCACGGAGATGTATGACGTATACTATTATATTTATACACTAAGAGTTTCGAGATGATTCCTCATGTATTTTTCTAGATATTTAGTAAAATGTCTAAAATCGCAAGTGTCCCATTATCAATGGCAATATAGTGTATATATATATATATATATGTGTGTGTGTGTGTGTGTGTGTGTATATATATATATACAGTGGAAGCCGTGGGGCTTAAGTCCACCCAATAATTCTGAACTCCAGTGTGCCCAATTTTCATTGCTCTATTTCATTATTATTGCATTATTCACTTTTCCTCCAAGACCAAAATTTACATTGCCAATGATCGCTTGTTTAAACTCTCCGATTAATACCTATAAATCCAAAGTTACTGAAATGTAAAAGTTTAACTTTCTGTTTCAATTTGTATTCATGTTCATGATATGATGATTTTACAATAAATACTACTGTCTTTATAAAAAAAAAATGTATGAGAAGATGATTTTAAAAAGTGGCAACTATCTTACAACATGATAGCTTGAGTTAAAAGTCTCATCTTTCACCAGCTGTTCACCCTTCAACGAAAAACAAACTGGTTGTACCATTTTATGAAAATACCTTTGAGCCCACCCAATATTTTTGGGGCAACCCGATATTTTTCAAAAGTTGGCGCCACTGTATATGTATATATGTACATATATATATATATATATAACATGAATTTATTATCTATTGAGAAACACCGCGTATAATTTTCTAGGTAACTAAGTGTATGTTTCAGGAACTTTCATTTTATTTATCGAAATTTATAAATAAAAACTCTTATATATTTTCCTCTATAAACTCATGAATATCTCAAAAATACAAAAACCATGCCCTTTCGATATGACTTGATCCAATGAATATTGATTACCATTTTAAAGTTAGAAAGATGTTAACTTGTAGATTGCTCCTATTTTCAAAAACTGCATACATATTCAAAAATCAGATGCAATTTTCAGTCGAACGGTACCTTTCGTATCTCTGTGCAACAGCTTGGTGATGAATTAGCATGGGGTAGTGTGCTTTTCTTTTCAGAAATATAACCTGGTAGTATTTAAAAGAGAACATAATATAAATTCTTTTCTTCAATATAATTCAGCTAAATGAATTTTGTAAAAATTGGATTTTTGGATAAAGACTATTAGCATTGTTCTACATATAATTTATAAAACTTTTAAATTTAATAGGAATAGCGAAGTTTCTAACAAAAAGCTGTTTTAATTTTTGAACAATATTTCAATTTTTTCAATTAATCTGTTTAAGCATAATTTTGGTAGTATTCAAGTATAATTATGAACAAAAAATGATATTGGTTCGGATTAAACGGAATTTTAAATCATGCAGTAGAGTTCTGCACGGCCCGATTCATAGAAAAACATTCGTTCCGGCCCGGAACGAACGAAAAAATATTGGCCCGGCCCATTATTAAAGTTAAATTTTCGGCCCGACTTGGTCCGGCCAGTAGAGAAAAATTTAACGGCCCGACCCGGTTAGATATAATAGCTAAAAACAAGACCCGAGCTCGGCCCGGTCCGGAAAAAATGTTAAAATTTTGGCCCAAACCCGGCCCGGTCCAAGTGAATTTCTACAGATCATTGATCTTTTCTCTTACAGAATATTTCTGACAAAAAAAAATTATCTTAGTCTTTTTTTTTCTTCATATTTATAATCTTTATTCATGCTGAAGTACCGTAGGCTGCGATATTTATGCTTTGTTTGTTGTACGTAAATGTTTCAGTTATTATTAGTATTAATAATCCATATCCCATGTAATGGAGACATAAAAATATAAAAAATGGTGTATGGTAAAAGTAAAATCATATAAGGCGGAATTTCATTGGAAAGAAAAAAATATGTTCCCTTTTTAGCAGATGTAAATATTTAATATATTTTTTTCTCGCGTATTATTGTATTCATTTTGCATGGATGAACAATTTAAAAGAAGTTTAAAAGAAATTTCCAGCTTTCAGTTTTAAAAAAAAATTCCGTCATAGGCAGCATTTTTTTTAATGCGTTTAACTCTATTTTAATAAGCCTAGTAATTTACGATTCTTTAAAAAAATAAATTTGAATGTTCAATTGTAGAATAATGACTACTTAAAAGTATATCCCTTTTTTGCAAAAATTTTTGGACCAAGCCAAATTTTAAGGGTTTCTGAGCAGACGTGGCCACGTCGAAAAAATGATTTTGATCACGGGATGATTCAATCGGAAATGATTATTTTGGTCCGCAAAGACTAGGAATAATGAAATTAGTTCCGGCGAAAATGTTTCCGGCCCAGCCCGTGGGCTGGGCGGGGCGGGCTCGGGTTTCGGGCCGAGGCAGATCTCTAAGGCAGGCTTCTACAGTGCTTCAAAAAAATTAAGTAATATATTGTAGATATAATTTATCCTTAAGAAGACTGTTTTTATAAAAAATAATTAAATATATTAATTTCCTTGTGAGATATTTTAAAAATAAGTATGCATCCAACGCCCATTAGTTTAAAATTAGCAACAAGAATTGGAGATGTGATCGATTGGTCGTTTTGGGGAATATTTTTGAATTTTTTTTGAGATATTCTTTACGATTACAAATCTGTTTTAATTTTGTTCCTACGATTATTATACCAGAAATTATTGTAAGTTTTACAAACAGAATGTAATGAGTCAACTGCCGAAAATGAGAGTAGGAAGGACGGGAGAAATGTAAACAGTGTTTCTATGTATGTCTTTTTTTATTTTTATTTTTATTTTTTTTATTTTTTTTTAACATAAAAATACTAATAAATCTTAATTGACGGTTCGAGAATAATTTTAAGCACAGATAAGAAACAATATACTAGATAAGAAAGCTCACAGTTAAGAAATCTTTGAATGTGATTATTGGAAAATCAATTTTTTCGATATTTCTCTATTCAATAAGCTCCATTACATAAAATCCATAAAAATATTTCAGTATGCTTATCACTGTGTTACTCGTGATGTTCTGACGTAGAATATAAGATCTATGTGATCATATAATTATTTTATGAGTTCTCAAACATAAAAAATGGTAATTTTTAATTAAAAAAATAATTATTTTAATTTACCGCATTTTTTGACAGATTTTGAGAAATTTCAGTATTTTTCAAAATATTTTAAAAATCTTATTTCAGTGCAGTTAGTATAATGATTGTATATAGAGAAAAGGAAACTGAAATACATTTAGTTGAATTGATTGTACATTACCAGGAGTAAGTTTGAAATTTTGCTATATACATAAAACTATTTTTTTTTTTAATGTTATGAAGATGTAGGAAGAATTTTACATTTTTTCTTCTTGCTTCCATATTACAACCGAACTAATAATATATTTGTTTATTCGATAGCGTACATAACAGCACCAATAATGAATAAATAATCACATAAAAAATAACATGTAAAAAAAATCACGTGTTAAGCGTAGATTATGAAACACTTTCCAACATTTCCTGAAATCTTTTACACAACTTCGTTATTTAGGGAAATAAGGTGTTACTGTCCGTAGCCAAATACGTATTCTAATAGTTTTTATCAGGGCTGTACTTAATCTTATTTAATCTGTCCGTTGATACATATACTATATAATGGGGGAAATTTAGTTTGGCAAGAAAACGGTAAACTTGTTGAAATTTTTCTTTTAGAAATTTATACTAACAGATAGAAACGTACTTGAATACTTTTGTTCAGCCCTGTAATTTACCTATTACTTTTAATACACGCCAGTATTTTACTAAAATTTAATTCACACAAAAACACTCTTAAAACTACTGAAATCTTATTTCCAGATTTTATCATCCTTAGGTGACTATGTATTCAATTCTTTGGATGATCCTGTACATAATTTTTATCTATATTCTACAAACATTTATTAGTAAAGTGAAAGCAGTTCAACGTAAAAATACATAACTGATTTAAAAACCACTTTTAAAGAAATTACAGTCATATTCAATAACCTTTAATTTTGTGTAACCCTGTATATCAACTGTAGTATTTATACACACCATATAATATGCATATATTTAGTGAAACTCAGAAGCGCATATTATAATTAAAAATGCATTTCATCCATCCATCAGCCATCATCGATAATATACAATATTTCATATAGAATATACTATTTGAAATCTTTTGTTTGGCCCTGTAAATACCATTCACTTCATATTATGCGTGAAATATTAAGCCTCAGCAACGTATATCAATTTTATTATACATGAAATCGTTTAATATAATTAAAACATCTCGCAAACAATTCCCCCCTTTATTATTGTATAATGGAATTCCTTTGTGTGGCTCTGTAAATGAATAATAACTATTATTTTCACTATATATTTTAGTGCACTTCGCAAATGCATATAAATTTGAATATGTTTGACAGGGTGTAACATCTATAAAATTTATTTAAAATGATTTTTCCTTTGGCCGTAATGTAATGGAAAATATTTGACTATTCATTTAAAAAACTAATCATGGTAGGAAATTCGTTTTCAGTATGGTTCGTACTAGGGTAAATGTTAATAACATCCAAAAATTTCATGGCAATCCGAGTACACTTATGAGAGTTAAAGTACAAACAGACAGCCAGACAAACCGAAAACAAAAACACTTATTTAACTTTGTTGGATAGTGTTAAAATGCAGTCCGAACGTAGGCAGATACCTTAATGAACATTTCCACTTGAGATAGTCGTCAATAGAGGTTCACTCATCCGTTTAAACGTATTCTTTTTAATTGCATCAGAGAAAGTTCTATTATTTCATCAAAGAGGAAATCCATAACAGTAAAAAATAAAAAGTAATATTGCTGGCTTAACTAGTTGCAGCAATCAAATTGATTGTATGATAACGTTATTAAGTTTATTCCAAAGTCGCTTTATTCCTGGCATTAAATGTTTGATGTGATAATCAAAGAAAATAATTATATTCATGTTGAGAAAAAGCGAACATTTTTTTTTTTTTTTTTTTTTTTTTTTTTTTTTAATATAGTATATAGTATAGGGCAAAATGCATGACCCTGTGCTGAAGAAAACCGGAACTCTGCGCAAGTAACAATGATGCAATACATAAAATAGGCATTTTCATCTATAAAAATGAAACAACATTCTACTTATTGAAAATATATGGATCATGTAGGATAATTATGACCAGGGGGTAGTTTAGACCACCCCCATATTGGAGAAAACTGTATATGGTAAACTTTTGTTTCATGCTTATTAACCGTTATGATACATTTTTTATTTTAGATATTCTTTATCACTAGTTTGAAGCATTTTTGGTATCTAAATAGTAACTTGAAAAAAAATCGACCAAAGTTTTTCATGAATGAATTTGTCAGTTTAGAATTCTAATGGTCACAATTACCCCAAACAGCCTCTTTGTCTTATCGCCGGGACAATATGATTCTCCAGGATTCTATTACATTGGTCACTTGTTACTGAACGTCTAACAGACCCGATCATAGTGACTTCCTCGAGAAAATACGGATCCAAAATAAAATTCGCCGTGAATCCACACCAGGCGTGACGTATGGGGAATGTAACGGTTGTTGTTGTACGACATGAAGATTGCTGGAACCCCCATAAGCGACAGTTCTGTGTTTTCACAGCACCATCTAAGTAAAAATATTCCTCATCTGTCCAGAAAGTTTGCGATGGCCAGTACTCATCCATTTGCATGATCGCCAGAAAACGCAATATTCAAAATCAAGATGCAGAGAGGGATTTTGCGGTTTCAACAGTTGCACAATATGCATCTTGTAAGGATAGGACTTCAGAGTTCTGTGTAAAATCATGCGCATGGTTGTTCACGGAATATCTCACGTGCACTGTGAGATATTGAACGTTGCACGTGCTATTGAACGGCTACTTATAATAGCATTTGAAGAATTTGCTGATGTTTCAGCTGTCGCAGTTGCAAAGGAATGTAACAAATATGGTAAAAAATAATAAAAATAAATAATGTAAAAACTGTTTTAAAAAAACCGCCAATTTGGATATTTTTTAAAAATCACGCAAAGAAGTCGTTAATTCTAAAAAGATTAAGTTTAACATTACGTTGTCTGGGGAAAAGTTATTACGTTTAGTTTAATAATCATATCTTTAAATTACCTTTTTTACTATATTTGTCTTTGTATAACTTATTTTAATGTAATAGATTTACAATATAATATTTAAAAACACATAATTAAATGACAGAAACAAAAAATCATTAAAAAAAAAGACATATTAGGAACGTTTAATAAACTAACTCACCCGGAGATCATAAGCATTTCCCCATTTTTGATATGGACGAGATCTTTTTGCCCATGTGCAGTTTGCTCCAGGTTTCTATCAAATGTGGTACATGAGTGTTAATTCGCATATGGTTTTAGCAATACAGCGCCATCAAATAAAAAAATGTCCTTATTTTATTTAAACGAAAACCTTGGTTGTATGATTTATAGAACATATAGGGTAGATGTGCCGTTAATAGAACGTTCTTAAGGAATTTCTTTAAAAAATATCTTATTAATAAATATTAGTATTGTATTCTAGTTTTTTTTCATATCTTTCAACAATATTTAACTAATTCCTTAGTTACATTACCCAATAGAACTAAAAATTTAATTTTAAATAATAGAAATGCGTGAAAATACCTAAAAGCCCAGTAATGGACACCTTATCTTCCAGTATTGGACCACTTTACAAAAAATAACAGATACATTTTTAAAAATTGTATTTAGGTCCAGAACTTAATGAAAACATACTAATAAAAGAAAATATTATAACTCAAGTTAGAAATTCATTATATTAAAGGATTTATATTGAAAAAACATAAAACAAAATATTTAAACTTAAGTTATGAATTTATTGCAATAAAGGATTTATAATGTAGATATAAAGCACAATATTTAAACTTAAATTAGAAATTTAGTACATTAAAAGATTTTTGATGTAAAGACATAAAACAAATATTTAAATTTAAAGGATTTATAAGATAAAGACATAATTTTTATTGAAATCAAGTTTAGATAAAATAAGGCAATAAAAAAAAGTCACCAATCTTCATTCATATTAAAATCCGAATGATGTGCTGTGCAAATATGACACATAAATGACAAATCTTCAATTTCATTACCACTTTCTAATAATCCAAAATATTCAATATGGAATTTTGGAATGTATTTAAAATTATAAGTGTTCTTGCACTCATCACATTCTAGCAATTTTTTTTATGTTTTTCTTTATTTTTCATTGTAAAAACTATGCTTACATTTATGATAATATTCTATCTTCATCTTTATCAGTAATGAAAAGTTTTTGTTTAACAATTCTTTACAACGTACAGCTTTATTTCCATATTTTTTTTCAGTGTATGGAAAAAAAGATCTTTTGATTTTTTTTTTTTTTTAAATCTAGATGGAGTAGTGTCATCATCGTATTTTCTTTTTACTTGTTTATCTGACATTTGTTCGCATGCTAAGCAGAATATATTAGAATTTACTAGCTTTTGTAAAAAAAATATATATCATGTCTTCAAATCAAGGTTTCTCATACGAAAATCAAGGTCGAGTAAATCATATGTAAATATGTAATCGTAAAATCTATAAAAGCGTTCTGAATTCAAAAGAATGATCTATCGTATTAATCCACAATGTATATCATAAGTGAAAATCGAAACTGAAAAAATCTTCTTCGAACGTTTCTTTAACTAATTATTTAATGAGATAAAAATAAGTATTTACAGTTCTTTGTACATATTTACACAACTTTAAATCATCTGGAGACACGATGCTCCATTTTATATCTATTCTCAAATTAGTTGTCACATCTTATCTCGAAATCAAAACATCCGAATCAAAACGAAAATCGTTTACACTCTGTTTACAAACTTCAGAGTATTCAAAAAGTGGAAGTTGAAGTTAAAGAAATTGCTTAGCGCGTAGCGCCATCTAACCACAATTCTTTTTCTTCAAGTTATTGAAAAACAGCATAAATTAAAATCACTCAATTCACAAAACTGTTCCAATTACCTTGTCTGAGGCACTATATAAATGTGTGAGCATCATTATCTTCTTCTGATCAGACTGTAAAATATGCAAAGTAGAGTTATAAAAAAAAATTGGATTTAATTAAAAAATGTATATTAGCCACATGGAATTATTTAAAAGCGGTTATTTATAAAGAAATTACCTTTATTAAATTCAAGTAAGTAAAATTTAAGGATTAGGTTTGTTTGTTTAGCTTTTATGTTAAAACCCTCTCACTGACAAGCCCGTCAATAGACGTTCCCTAAGCTCCAGGTTTCACTGCAATGCAAGCAATAATTAAAATGATATAACTCAATTGATTTAATGGATTTTTAATACATTGTGCAATGATTAACACACTCAAGGATAACATTCATATTCGTAAAAAGATTTTTCTATAATTTTGAAAGAATCATATTTTTTTAGCAATTAAAACAAAATGCTGGGAAAACAACATTACAATTTTACCCTTTTGCAAGACTGTCAGAGGGTTAAATCGAAATATTTTATGCACTATCGAAATTACTTTTTTAGAATTGGTCACTTGGGGTGCCCATTACTGGAAAATCACGAATTAAGCGTCCTCACATCTCCTGAAATCTTAAAAATAAATAAAATTTTGTAAATGGCCATTATAGGCCAGTCAAATTGTCAGAAAAATGGCCGATAGATGCAAAAATTCTGCTAGAAGATTTTATATATTTAAAATGTTTATGGGGATGCTAGTAACAAGAATTAATGGTTTTCCAACAAAATATCTCGAGACTAAACTTTGTAGAGCCAAAAAACCACAAAACTTTCGGACTTTTTTCAGTTTTTTGCCTATAACTAAAAAATTATAACTTTTTTCGTACCATACTCAATTACAAAAAGAAAGAGCATTAAATTTTCTACAAATTTCATACTAAAACTGTTTTTCTAAAGCCATTACTAAGCGCGTTGCAGCTTTCTGAAAGTGACTCTTTTTTTCTAACTTTGTGGAAAAATTGCAAAAACGAAAATTTGTCACAGTTTTTCACTATTTTATCCTTTTTAATGTAACTTATTTAAATTACAGGTATTTACATGATAACATTCATGATGAATTACAACGGTAACATTGTAAAAAATTAAGAACATTGTAACTTTTTTGTATTTAAAGCTTTAGTAAAGAACACTAATATTGGGTATTTATCTGAATGTAAGTAAAAAATGTTTTCAATATTTTGCCTGTAGCTTGAAAATTATGAACTTTTTGCGTAACATACTTAATTACAAAAAGAAAGAGCATTAAATTCTTTTTAAATTTTGTAAAAAAAACTTTTTTCTAAACCCATTACTAAGCGTGTTATGTTTTTTTTTAAAATGTCACTTTTTTTTAACTTCACAGAAAGTAACCTATTTTTCGCCTCCCGTCCCAAAAAAATTTGTTTTCATCACTAACAATGAAAATTAAATAGACCTATTGATTGATGAAAAATGAATGTTTTAAGAAAAGCTGGCAGAAGATGCACAAATTCTAGAAACCCTATAAGAAAACAATTACAAAGGGAGGGAGGGCTGGGGATAAGAAAAAAAGGAATGATGATGGAAGATTGTGGTCAGTGACGTTCCCGAGCCGCTTTCGTTCAGATGCACGTGTTCTTTTTAAATACATACTCTTATAATATGCTGTTATTAAGTTTATTCTATCTCTTCTCGTGCAGTGATGAAAAATGGGTGAGCTCTATCCAAAATTGCGTTTACTTTGCCAAACGGCTTCAAATAGTGATACTCGCGTTGTGAGCCAGAAAGACTTGACAAATTCTTTGAACAAAGAGTTTAGCGTCAAAGTAATATTCATCAAAAGTAATATTAATCAGTTTTTTTTAAGTAGCAAGGAAGTTAGAATAAAGGATGATTGCCAAAAAAGATATGCGAATGAGAGAATGATAGCAGCTTATGTTCGTCAGGGTGAAGATTCTACACAAACTATAGTTTGTTCCTCAGATCAGGCACTTCTTTCAAGCTTCAAGATAATTACTTCTTATGTGATGAAGGTAATCCCGGTGACTTCAATAAAAAACAATAAAAAACGCCCTGCGCAAAGAGAAATTTCATTCACAAAGTAATGAAATTAGAAGCGAAAATTACTTTTTTGAAAACTGTTGAAAAATGAGGGGATGAAGGGTCCCAGAAAGTAATTGAGCGTATTCACGACGAACCTGACTTGCAGATGCATGGTATTATAGTTTTTGTCGCTTAAAACTAGATCACTCTGTAACAAGTGGAGAGAAAAGAGGGTGTCGACCCGCATCATTCGTTGACGAAGCCAATGACAGAAACAAGAGCCGGTTTATTTCATTGCTTGAAACAAATTAAAAATTTCGAAACAAGAATTTCAAAATAACATAATTTAAGTTCAGCAGACAAAAGAAAAAGCTGATATCATGATAGTTATCTCAGCCATTTCAAGAGCAGAATCTTTTAAAAGCGTCGTAATTGACGGAGAAGACATTGACTTTCTTGTGATTTTGACGAACTTAGGCTATCAGCACAAAAATCTGTTTTTCTAAAAGCCAGGAAGAGGTAACATCGAAACCAAATGGTTTTCAACCATGTCGTTCAAGTACAATTACAACAATGTTCTTTTTTCTCATGCAAACTGCGGATGCGATACAACATCCACTCTTTTTGGGCAAAGAAAGTCAAAGTTTTGTAACACTTTGAACAAACATGAACAGCTTCGAGAAATAGCCTGCGTATTGAATAAAATAGGTTCTACCAGTCAAGAAATCATCAAAACTGGAATAAAATTCAATATTGCACTATACAGTGGATGCATAGCTACCACACAGAATTTGAACAACTTCATGTTTCAGTTATTTGATAAATTTGCCACAAAAATGAAAAGTTCATTTTGCAAGACTACCACCAACATGAGAGGCCGCGCAGCATCATTTTCTCAAATGTTATAGTAAAATTCCCACTGCAAAGGTCTGTAGATTAATTCATTTAAAAACACAATAATCTGTAGAAGATGAATACACATTAAGTCTTGGACTGAAGAATACAATATAATTTTCTATCTTTATTTATCGCGACACAAAACCACAAAGAAAAACGAGTATATTCACTATCTTAACAAAAAAATCACTATTACATATCTATATCTCATACTACAATTTACTATCAATTTAAATCGTCGAAAGTTCCAGAAAATCATTCGTCGGTTCTGCCGTTGCCACGTTTTCCGAAATCCGAAGAAACTTGAATTTAGCACAATATTCTGTCCGTGACAGTTCACGCAAAGCCATGGGGTCAGTCCTTGGCAATAGAGTTGGTCCCTCAGCCGAGCATGTTCATAACAGAGTCAGTTCAGGGCAGTAGAGTTTGTCCGGAAAGCTCCTTGACTCTTACAATTTCCCTCTAAATGAGCTCATTAGTGGCTTTTGACACAATGAAGCTTTAAAGTACATACACACACAAAAAAAATATTAGCAAGGATGAGAGCAATGTGAATCTTCCCATTTCTTTTAAATTAAATATATGCAAATACCACAATATATACACTAAAAATAAGCATGAACAACAGAAACACCAAAATACATCAAAATTTAAAACATCATACAATTTCCTTTTTTTTTTTTTTTTTTTTTTTTTTTTTTTTTACTGGTACGGCTTCAGCCCACCGAGTACACAAGTCGACGGCACTTATCACAAACTTATGACTTCTACGAGAAAGCGGTTCCAAATGACCAATGCAGTCCACACTCCACACCTCGAAAGCGTTTTCAGGTCAAACCAAGGGGCGTATAGATATCCTATCTCAATATATGACAGTTCTTCTTAATTGACACTGTTTGCAACTTGTACAGAACATTTTAACATCTTGTTTCAATCCAGGACAATAAAAGGAATACTTTATTCTCTGTTTTGTTTTCTGTTCTCCCAAATGACCCGCCAAAGGAATTTCGTGAGCAACAGATAAAATATACTGTCTCTTATACTGAGGTAACACCACCTGCTTCTCATTTTCACCACAGACATCTTCAGAATGTAACTCTCGTAAATATACTCGGATTGATCTGAAACTTTTGGGGGTTATTCACGTTTATCCTAGTACGATCGCTAGCTCAAATAAAGTTTCTAGCATGATTAGTTTATTTATACTGACAGTCAAAAATATTCCATTACACTACGGCCAAAAGGAAATAATCGTTTGAAATGATTTTTAAAGTTATTACATCCTTCCAAATATGTTACAACTGACATGCATTGATGAAGTGCAATAAAATATGCATTCTGTAAAATATGGATTGAAAAGAATGAAATAGTTTATTCATTTACAGGGTCTCACGAAATGACATTTCTGCTTAACATATGATTTTTTCTTATTAATTTTAATATGGTTTTTACGTATAACTCACCTTTAACAATGGGACAATTTGGAGAATCTGTATATTTCAAAGACAAAGCTGTTTTTTTTTAATCATGTGGTCTGAACTTTCTACTGAATTGATTTAATAATTATTTTTTTTAATGAAAGTAGTTTATTTGCAGGTGTGCCTGCATTTGCTATCTTTTTAAATAATCTAATTTTTATATTTCAATTTTGATTTTAAATGTCTTTAAAAAAATTTCTTAACAAGTGGCAAGCGGGTTACTTCCATTGTTGAAGCGAAAAAAAAAAAAAAAAAAAAAGACGTGTGGCACTCGGGGACTGCCACGGTAAAGCTATTGCATAGCATTTTTTATCAACTTATGCTATCATAATTATTTATTTATTTTTATTTATGCAGTTTTTTTGTCTTTGATATTAATTCAAGTTATACTTTTTGAGCGTGATGACCGATAACAAAACTTTTTTTTTCTTTTATTGAATAAATGAGAAATTAATATCGTTTAAAATATTTTTATTATCTTACAATACATGTAGGTTAATAAGGAATTTTTATCATTGAAACTATACGTTTATGGTAGCTGAAATAAAAAAAAATAAGTTTGAGACTTGATATTCTCAAAATATCAGAAAAATACCGCTTTAATGTCTGTCGAAGTCTACCGAAGGATACCGTGCCGAAGACTGCCAAACTGAAGCGACATTAGCAGGAGTGTTAGGTTTTTTCTCGTTACGGGATTTCTAGATTCTTTTGCCGCGCTCAAAGCCCGCGATAAAAGCTATGCAATACCTTAATAAATTACCAAACAAAATTTCGCCGCACTACGAAAATTAGATCGCGAGTTATAAGCATTATAAATTTTACGATCCTCACCGTGAGGGGTCTCCTGTCACCAAAAATTAACATCATCTCATTAAAAATTACCAAACGAAATTTGGCCGCGCTACGAAAATTAGATCGCGAGTTATAAGCATTTTAAAATTTCCTACCTTCACCGTGAGGGAGGGGGGGGGTCTCCTGTCACCAAAAGTAACACCGTCTCGTAATAAATTACCAAACACAATTTGGCCGCCCGATGAAAATTAAATCGCGTGTTATAAGCATTTTAAATGTTTCGATCCTCACCGTGGGGGGAGGGGGTCTCCTGTCACCAAAAGTAACACTGTCTCATAATAAATTATCAAACAAAATTTGGCCGCGCTACGAAAATTAGACCGCGAGTTATAAGTATTTTAAAATTTTCAACCCTCACCATGGGGGATCTCCTGTCACCAAAAATTAACACTGTCTCATAATAAATTACCAAACAAAATTTGGCCGCGCTACGAATATTAGATCACGAGTTATAAGCATTTTATCTTTATCGACCCTCACCGTGGGGGGTCTCCTGTCACTAAAAATTAACACTTTCTCATAATAAATTACCGAACAATATATGGCCGCTCTACGAAAGTTAGATCACGAGTTATATGCATTTCAACTTTTTGACCCTCACCATGGGGGGGGGGGTCTCCTGTCACCAAAATTTAACACTGTTTCATAATAAATCATTAAACAAAATTTGGCCGCGCTACGAAAATTGATCGCGAGTTATAAGCATTTTAAATTTTTCGACCCTCACCGTGGGGGGTCTTCTGTCACCAAAAATTAACACTCTCTCATAGTAAATTACCAAACAAAATTTCGCCGCGATACGAAAATTAGATCGCGAGTTATAAGCATTTTAAATTTTTCGACCCTCACCGTGGGGGGTGTCCTGTCACCAACAGTAACACTGTCTCATAATAAATTACCAAACAAAATTTGGCCGCGCTACGAAAATTGATCGCGAGTTATAAGCATTTTAAATTTTTCGACCCTCACCGTGGGGGGTCTCCTGTCACCAAAAATTAACAATCTCTCATAATAAATTACCGAACAAAATTTGGCCGCGATACGAAAATTAGATTGCGAGTTATAAGAATTTTAAATATTTCGACCCTCAAGGAGGGGGGTCACCTGTCACCAAAAGTAACAGTGTCTCTTAATAAATAACCAAACAAAATTTGGCCGCGCTACGAAAATTGATCGCGAGTTATAAGCATTTTAAATTTTTCGACCCTCACCGTGGGGAGTCTCCTGTCACCAAAAATTAACACTCTCTCATAATAAATTACCAAAAAAATATGGCCGCGCTACGAAAATTAGATCGCGAGTTATATGCTTTTTAAATTTTTTGACTCTCACCGTGGGGGGGGGGGGGGGTTCCTTTCACCAAAAATTAAAACTGTCTCTTAATAAATTACCAAACAAAATATGGCCGCGCTACGAAAATTAGATCGCGAGTTATAAGCATTTTAAATTTTTCGACCCTCAAGGAGGGGGGTCACCTGTCACCAAAAATAACAGTGTCTCTTAATAAATTACCAAACAAAATTTGGCCGCGCTGCGAAAATTGATCGCGAGTTATAAGCATTTTAAATTTTTCGACCCTCACCGTGGGGGGGGGGGGGTCTCCTGTCAGCAAAAATTAACACTCTCTCATAATAAATTACCAAATAAAATTTGGCCGCGAAACGAAAATTAGATTGCGAGTTATAAGCATTTTAAATTTTTCGACCCTCACCGGGGGAGGGGGTCTCCTGTCACCAAAAGTAACAGTGTCTCTTAATAAATTACCAAACAAAATTTGGCCGCGCTGCGAAAATTGATCGCGAGTTATAAGCATTTTAAATTTTTCGACCCTCACCGTGGGGGGGGGGGGTCTCCTGTCAGCAAAAATTAACACTCTCTCATAATAAATTACCAAATAAAATTTGGCCGCGAAACGAAAATTAGATTGCGAGTTATAAGCATTTTAAATTTTTCGACCCTCACCGTGGGGAGTCTCCTGTCACCAAAAATTAACACTCTCTCATAATAAATTACCAAAAAATATGGCCGCGCTACGAAAATTAGATCGCGAGTTATATGCTTTTTAAATTTTTTGACTCTCACCATTGGGCGGGTCTCCAATCACCAAAAGCTACATTATCCTACCTTGTTTTTCTTAAGACGATTTCTTTCTATACACATTCTATCAGAAATTTTTATCATTGAAACTATAGATTTATGGTAACTGAAATAAGAAACATAAGTTTGAGATTTGATATCCTCTAAATATCTGAAAAATACCGCGTCAATGTCTGCCGAAGTCTACCGAAGGATACCATGCCGAAGTCTGCCGAGATGAAACGACGTTAGCCGAGTGTTAGGTTTTTTCGTTACGGATGTGTTAGGATTTTTCGCGTTACGGAATTTTTGGATTCGGTCGCCGCGCTCAAAGCCCGCGATAAAAGCTATGCAATAGCTTAAAAACAATGGAATTACTAAAACATTACGGATGTCATTCATTACATTGCAGTTAAAAATAACTTTTAAAAAATGAATCAGAAAATGACGTCACGATTAAAAAGAAATAAAATTATTCATAAAATTGCTATATTTGAATATTTTTTGTTTCATTCCACTGATACTAAAGTCAGAGCGCTTGCGTTATTTTCAGAGAAGTAAAAATAACATCATAGTATTAAAAAAAAATCCTTTAATAAAACTAGTTGGATGTGTCAATCCCGAAACTTTCTTCTATCTCATAAGTACATTTTAATATTAAAAAGAAAAAAAAAAAAAAAAAAAAAAAAAAAAAAAACGTGGTGACCCCAAAGTTACCCACTATCGAATTTCCTCGAACATTTGACCTAGCCTAATGAGATTCTGGTATCCGAAAAGCCTAAAACGCAAAATTTAATTAATATTCTGAGAAAATGAGCTTAGTAGTACCTTATGTTGGGTAATTTATACTAAAACCTAATAAGCATCTATTGATGTCAAGACCTATAGAGTATAGCAGCGCCACCTGCAGGCCTATTTTCACCAAAAACCAATAAGCACTAATTCATATCAAAGTCTAACTGAATATAAAATTTTATTAAATTTCGAGCATTAGTTCTTGAGATAGAGCGCCCACAAATTTTTTGTCGCATACAGACAGACAGACTCACAGACAGACAGACAGACTCACAGACAGACGGACAGACTCACAGACAGGCATTTTCTAAATTTAGTCAAAACGTGTTCAGGACCTTCTGAAACGTATAAATCCGTCGAAAACCGGAAGTCGAAAATTTTCATGAATCCAATACTTTCTTCTTGTAAAGATAGAAGAAAGTAAAAATGTTTTACAAAGAATGTGCCTAAAAATAATTTTTTGAATTTGGTCGGCGCGCAAATTAGAATCTCAGGTCAAGAGGGTGAATATGTTTATAAGTGGAAAATTGTTACTACTAAACAAGGCATCAAGCATAGGAATGCATTTATTAATAATCTGTTGCACGTTAGAAATTTTTTATAATAGTGTATATGACTATGATAAATACGTATGTAAATTTTGAGACTGTGAAAATGACGTTATCTTTAGATTTCTTTGTCGAAAAATGATTGCATCATAGTGATGTAATTTTTGTTGATTTTTCACTGTGGATCAAAATCTCTATTGATAATATTTATTATCTGAATTATGTGTTTCTGATTTCTTATTACATATAACTGATTTTTAAAAGAAATAAAGTTCAATTTTTCAATAATTTGTAATATTTAAGTTAAATTTAGTTATAAATAATATTTGTTTTATGAATTAGGCGAATCAATATAAGATCGATTATTTATTGCAATTGTTTTTTATAACTTCAATCTAACAGTTTGTTTAAACATTTTTTCAGCTGCCAAATTCCACGGTTTCCGATTCGTAAGTACTTATATTGTCAATATCTGAAAATAATATTATAATATTATAATTTTTTGTATTTTTTAGTTTTAAGTCCATGCAGATAAATCGTCTTGCAGTAAATCATATAACAACTCAAGAAAGACATGTTCAGAGATATTTCTATAACATTTAATAATCTCATTTCGCGTACTATTTTTAAACTTTTGTATATGCAATTGCAAACTTTAAGCAGTATGTTGACTGTGTTTTGCAAAAGTTTTGTGTTTATAAAAATACAATCTAAGTTAATTAATATTTATGTACAGTGTACTGCATGTTTTACCATACATGTAATTCTACTCTTAAATATATTTTTATTATTCATGCACAAAATATTTTTCAGTATTTGTAATATTTATTTCTGTCTTATAATTTAGAATCGACAAAATACGCAGTGGAATCAGGGAAATCAGCAACAAAACAGCCGGCGATGGTGAAAATTTTGATGAGAGAAGAATCAACATCTGTGGTTTTATCCCAGCTTCTATGAAGTGTATTATTAACTATAAATGATCATCCTGAATAATATTCAAATGAAGAAGGCAGGAACAATAAATCTATCTTATTAATATTAAGCTTAAAAAGATCCTTGGTGTTTCATTTTAAATTTTAACAGAGCTGAGACTAATACTGATCAGTAAGAAAATCAAAACTTTTTCACGCAAGTTTTTGTGCCATTTTAAAAATTCAACGAAAAAAACTAAGAAAAAAAAACACTTAATCAAAACAAACTTTTGTCTATCGGAATTCAGTTAAATTTTCAAAAACACAAACAAAATTAATAAATTTAATGCCGCAAATGCTTAGCCATTTCTTTTTTTTCTTTTCTCGTTTCTGATTTTTTTTTTAAATTATCTATTTTATAATAATAAACTTTTAGTTAATGTAATGGGACATAAAATATTGCATTTTTTTCATATTTTGCAATTTTTCTTTCACATAAAATTGTTAATAAATAATTATTCCTTTTTATGTTAAGTAAAATGACACGAAATGTAAATTTAGATATATTAAATGATAAATGAAAACTTTCATATTGTGTATTCTGGAATGAAAAACAGATTGATATGTAAGAAAATAGTAAAAGCAATCCATACATCAATTGATAAATAAATTAACATTAAATACATAACATATCAGAGAATTCGGGGACTATATACTTTGTTAACTTCTAGATAGCTAACTTCTAATGTACAACACTAAAATATTTGCATGCAAACTGTCAACATGTTTCAGCATAATCGAAGACATTTTCAAGATATATCTTCGATTACGTAAACAGGGCTTGAATTTCAGGGCGGGATGGCGGGATTCGCGCCCAAAATTTTGAAATCCCGTCCAAAAGAATAACGTGGACGGGAGGCTCCCGCCGAAACAATTTTGCATTTTGAAACTATGATCAACTCCCACGACCGTTTGCGAATTTTATAATATTTTCGTGCGAGTAATCGACACATTTTTCGATTTTTTTTACAGCGAAAAATCATTGAAAATCACGATTTTTTCCGCGACTGATTGACAAATTTCGCAATTTTTTTCCTGCAATCGATTGACGAGTTTCGTTCTATTTTCCGCGGCGAAATAGAGGTGATTCTGTTCGGAATTTCCCCTCCCCCTTCCCCCCCACACACAAAAAAAAAAATAACGCATTCAATTCCAAAAATTATGAAACAAGACGCCGTGGACGCGCTAATGCTCGTAAATTACGCAAAAGATCGGATATGACACACAAAAGAAACAACTATTACACGTTTCACAAGACGCGTGATTTCGTAAAAGTTTGCTAAAAAACGGCAAATATTGTTAAAAGATCGCGAAAAGACGACTAATTTCCGGCAAATTTCGTCGAAAGATTCTCGAAAGAATGTCTAATTTCGTGACAGAATTCTGTAAAACGGCAGTTTTCGTAAAAAAGGTCGTGAAAAAACGTCAAATTTCGTCCAAAAATCGCGTTAAAACATCAGATTTCATCAAAAGATCGGGAAAAAATGGCAAATTTCCTCAGAAAATTCACAAAAAACGTCAAATTTCGTCCAAAAATCGCGAAAAACGACAAATTTCGATAAAAGATTCCCTATAAACGACAAAATCCCCCAAAATATCACGAAAAACGGCAATTTTCGTAAAAAGAATCGCGATTAAACATCAGATTTCATTATAAGATCGCGAAAAAACGCCAAATTTTCTCATAAAATTCACGAAAAAACGGCAAATTTCGTCAAAAAATCCCGAAAAAACGGCAGATTTCGTGAAAAGATCGTAAAAAATGACAGATTTCATCAAAAGATAGCGAAAAAATGCAACTTTCGTCAAAGGGAACCTCTCTTCCCTTCCTCCCTCCAAAAATAATATCATGGGGAGTTCATTTTTCTGTTCAACAAACTAAATTTCCTGCTTCAATATATATATTTTTTTCGTTGCTGCTCTAAAATCAGTTTCTGACAGCTCCAAATCTTTCCGAGTGAGTGCAATTCCTGAAAGCAGCCATTCATTAAACAAAAAGTATCCCTTTACTCAACAAAGTATTCATTTTTTAAGAAAGTCTCTTTCGATGAATTTGACTTGCCCCTTTTTTAAAGAAATGCAAACAATAGTGATGCTTCTTATTTTTTACACTCAAATAAGTATTATTTTATGATTAAATTTGTATCTTGCACATTTAATATACAGAAAAATAATATTGGTTATAACAATTAATTATAAATATAAATTTATTAAATTAATTAGAAGTTTTATTAAATATTATTAAAACAATAATTAGACCTGTGACAAAAATAATTAGCACCACTAGACAATATAAAAGGTTTTTTTACACATTTCGCATAATTACTCTGAATTTTTGATAAAAATTGCTTCAGTGATATTTTTTTATGTCTGTATTCTGGTAATTCTTTAAATAGCACATAAAATAATGGCGGGTTTTAAAAATTTTTCTCCCTCCCAAACAGCCAAACTCCCCTCCATTTATAAATGTTGGTAGGGAGACTCCCCTCCTTCGAAAAATTGAATTTCAAGCCCTGTAAAAGTTTAATGGTACTATTTGACTACTCCGTCGACCAAAAATATAAAAAGTCACCAAACTGTAAGATTGAATGCCAGTATTGGATGATCGTAAATGTCACACTTTGCATTAAACATGCTACACGTGTTTCTTCTGTCATCAAGTCTTTTTGATTCGACTTTTATTTGCAAAATTCTACTTTTAATAAAGAATATATATATATATATATATATATATATATATATAAACAATTTCAAATACTTTGTATATACTATACATATATGTGTAAATGTAAATAAACTTTAAATACGTGAAAAAAAAGAACACACTTGTTCTGTTTTTACTTTCATGGTGATAGCTTGTTTAATCTCTCAAGTGAAAAAAAAAAAATTACAATTTTTTGCACATGTTTGAAAATACTTTTTCATCTGTGTTTGATATTGTGATAATTTGTTAGATTATGTTATAATATAATGTATGTATAAATTAAAACAATGTTTGTTGATTCCTAAATGTAAATAAAACTACCTCAATAAAATTGCATTTTTATTATTTAAAATTAGGAAGTAAAATTTCTGATACATTTCTACAGTTTTTTTTTAATTTTTCAACAATTGTGATTTTTAGTTTTGAAATTCTGAAAATTATTTTTTTTTAAGGTTTTGTTTATCTGACGAAACCCCATTTGCCTTATTCTTCTGTCTGTCGCAGAGTTCTTTCTAAGAAACTATATAAATTAGAGACTTGAAATTTTCAACAATTATAGCTGAATACCTTCGATCGCAAAACAAATCATAAAATATTTAAAAAAGTCTTACATCATTTTAATTAAATGAATTGATGTAAAGACAACTGACTATTTTTGCGATTTAGATTTTAAAACAAATAATTAGATAAATTAGATTTTAATTTCAGTCTTTTTCGCGCAGTCTATATCGCTTGGTGGTAGTGCACTTCTCTGCTAATCAAAAAGTTCTCTATTCGAAACTTGGCTTCGGATTTAGATTTTTTTCCCGTAATAGATTTCATTACTTAATTAGATTCATCTTTACTTATTTCTTTTTCAATTCTAAGACAAAAATTTGTTGTAAAATATTTTACCAATTATGTTTTTAACTCTAAAATACTTTTTTTTCTTGAAAAATTGGAAATTTTAAAACTGACTACATTTTATTATCTAATAGCTTAAATTAAAACAACCTTCGTATATTGTTTTATTTTTGCCAATTTAAGGTTTCCTTTCTTTTAGCTAAAATTAAATAGTATAATTAAATATGGCTGATAATAAAGCATATGATGTTACAACTGGCTGAAAAGCAGTTCTTGAATACTTTTAATTTGATTTAAAACAATCTTGCAATTGGTAATAAATTTTAAATTTAATTTAAAGACTCTACCACCTATGTTCTTATTGAAAAAGATTAAGGAATTAATGATTATATCTTAACGATTAGGATTTGTTAATTTTAGGAGGAAATGATGTGAAAATAATATTAAACGAAACTCTCTGCGCTATCTTCGATGACATTTATTTACTTGTTTTATTTTTCTAGGAACAAATGTTGGACCTATTTTGATAGCGCGGGCTATATTTTAAGAAGTAAAATATGTAATTTTATGCAATCTCCAATATTTTATAACGTTAAGCCTATGGTCCAATGTTATGTAAAAACAGTATTTTCAAAATTCTAACACTTTTATCAATATTATAATATATTATAATTGGAATTCCAATGAAATTTTGTAATAATTTCTGTAAATTTGGATTGGGGCACACTCAGCCCAATGGTTAACCTGGTGGCCGCAAACGGAGAACTTTGTTTCGATGTTTGCAATGAGCGTGGAAACGAGCGTGGTCTATGTTGTTTTCAGGACTTTGTACGAAAATGATAATTCAAATTGCCTTCCTTTTAAAAATCATATTTCAAAATATCCTTCTTATAGAAATATGACCAAATCTTTCAGTTAAAAAAAAATCCCATCCCATATTTAAATTAAATTTGAAAGTCATAAAAAAAGTTAAAGAACAATTGACTACAAACTTAAAATGCTATTTCTAATGCAAAATTGGGAAAAATTATCATAAGCTGTTAAATAAATTTGCATAAATTTACAAATATCACAATTACTGTAATGAGTTTTATTTTATTTTTAAGGATAATTAAACTGTATTTCTTAAATAACTAGTGAATGAAAAATTAACTAAAAATGAGGATCGATCTTTGAATAACAAGTAACTTTTTTCTTCAAAGAGGCTCCAAAAATGCAAGTGTCGTAATTAATATATATCTATATGAGTCATTATACAGGGTGGTTATAAATTAACGTGAGGTGTTCAAAGATCTCTAGCGAGTGAAGTATTGGACGAAAAATAACCAAATTTCATGAGCATGCATAGGATTTCAAATGGGATTTTGAAATTTCATACATGGGATTTCAAATTCTTAAAAATAAGTTAATTAAATTAAAAATAAAAAATCGCCACTAGGAGCAATTTTAGCGTTGATTACCGACTAAAACGCAATAATTTGCATAAAATCCGTTCTGTGTAGCGATTATGAGTATAAAAGGAAACGCTGGAAACGCTCATTATGAACTCTCACCATACGGGATCATGCTTTGCTAGTCAAGCTGTGTTATCAGCAGAACGATAATTGCAATGCTGCTCTTCCTGAATTTCGCCAATTAAAGAATGTGCGAAAAGGACCGATGAGCATAACAAATTTTCAAAAGATGATGCATCGATTTGAATCAACCTGGCAATAAGGCCAAGGATGCAAAGTGACTGGTCAAAACAAGTTGACGAAGCTGCAACTGCTATTGTCGAACAAGAGATGAAAAATGTGCAGGGTACTATCAGCGCTCGGGCAGTATCTCAGCAGTATAAAATTGATCTGCACTGTAATGTTTGGCATCTAATCATTCAACAATTACACTAATACACTTTTGGTATGTCAAAATTGCCCCTAATGGCGATTGTTTTTTTTTTTTTTGGGGGGGGGGGGGGGGGACCAGCAAAGCTTGATCTCGTAAGGTGAGAGCCATCATAAAGCAGTTGATCTGAAAATGATGAGAACTCTTCCAGCCTTTCCTTTGAAGGAATTACTCATGATCGCTACGCAGAACTGATTTTATCCAAATTAATGTATTTTAGTCGGTAAACAACGCTAAAATTGCACTTAGTGGCGATTTTTTAATTTTTTTTATTTCCTTTATTTTTTTAAGAATTCAAAATCCCATGGTCTATTATGTATGCTGATCAAATTTGGTTATGTTTCGCCCAAAACTTTACTCGCTAGAGGGCTCTGAACACCTCACGTTAATTACTAACCACCCTGTATATTATTGCGTTATTACAGAAACTGAAGTTTTTCATAAAAAACAAATTTCTTACCTGAAATCAGAAAAAACTTTTCTAGTTACAAACCAGTTTGCTGGAACTCTGAATATCATTATTGCTTGCATTGCAATTCAAATGAACCATTAGTTTAAAATAAACATTTAAATACAAGAGATAACTTAGAAGAACACATTTTTTTTTTTTTTTTTTTTTTTTTTTTTTTTTTTTTTTTTACCTTGTGCCGTTTATAAATAAATGGATTCTCCTTTCCCGTTATCATATTCGCGTTTGAAATGAAATAGACGCCCTCTCGCGGACAAAGTCTGAAAAGAAATAGAACTGATACCGTGAGCATCTTCCGCTGAAATCAGTGTTTAAAAGGCCGATAAATAAATAAACAGTTCTATAATAAATAAATAAATAAACAGTTCTATAACGCATGCAACGTTGGGTTCTTTGTATTAAAATTATCTAAAATCAAAATTTTATACACAAAGTTTAGATCTATAATATAAAAAAGTACATTTGACTTACTCATGGCAAAATAACATGACAGCAACACAATGCTATGCTACAGCATGGAACAAACAGCAAGCATTACGTAAACAAACGATTATCAGGTCTATACAACGCCATCTTTCGGTCATTACAAACGCGAATAGATTAAGTTGAAGCATTCCGTTCCAGCAGACGATTTTCATACATAATGCATCAAAATATCATAGGAAAATTCTTTCAATATTATTATTTAGAAAGAAAAAAAAAAGAAAAGATAAGAAAAAAAGAAGTAATGCGGGGAAATATAAAACTACAATGAAATTGTTTTATGGGAAATAAACCCATATTAACATTATTTTCTTTAATTCAAGAAATTTGATATGTTGTTTTAAAATTGACGTCATATCAACTCTCATAAGGAATTTCTCATGAAGTCATCCTGATCAATTTTTAATTGAAAGAACTTCAAAAATCAAAAGTGATAAATGTAGCCGCATTCTTAGAATGAGATTATGTTATTGACTTCAAGTATTAAGTAAAGATAACGAGGAAATAAAAAACAAAAACTTATTTAGCATAGTTTTGATATTTTTTCACCCATTATAGTTGATGGACTTTTCATATTTACCAAAACATTAATTAACTACTCCATGTTTTTAAAAAAATGGGTCTTCTACCTTTAATCTAAAATTTAACTCACCAAATGATCAATTCAATATACTAATAAGAAAAAAAAAAAAAAAAACTAACAAAGACAAAGATGACAATGAATTCAGTGATATCAGTTTAACAATAGTTTGTAACCATGGAAACCATTATTAGATTAAATAGATTTAAATTTGAATTCGCTTATAATGTATATTAAATATGTATTTTCTTCCCCTAAGAATGTTTTAAACATCATATATGTTTTAGAGAAAGGATTATAAGCTATTAAACTTAAATAGTAATTCCTTTCTTAAACCATTTTACTACAAATGCTCTTGGTCAGTTTATTTTTGATACTTCCATTCATCAAAATGTTTTGCTGGAATCATCAATTTTGAAGTATGAATATTAAATGTAATTCAGTTCAGTGATTTTAGCAGACGATAACAATAGCCAGATTGATGAAGATATATATATAAAAAACGTAAAAAAAGTTTTATACTAAAGGTGCATAAAATAAATTCTAAAATTACAGTATACGCTTTTTTTATGCATATGATTTAATTTCAGAATCCTGTTCAGTTTTATTATATACGAGGTAAATGGGATTTCTATTTTAAAATTATTTACTATTTGTTTAAATCTTTTTTTCGTATTTTTTTTCACTTCAACTTTGCATGACGATTTTGACGTCATACTGTAGACCAGGGCTGTCCAACGCGGCGCCCGCGGGCGCCATGGCGCCCTTTGTACGTTTTCTTGGCGCCCTTTTGAAGGTTTCCTGTTACTAGCATTTTTTTAAAATAAAATTCCCTTTTAAAATGTGTTTTATTTAAAATCTTTTATATTTTCTTAAGAGATGTTTAAAAAAATTCTACAAATGTATTTTACGCATCAAAAATTAAAAAAATGCATAAAAAAATACTTATGTATTATTTCATTTCTTGATTAATTTATAGTTATTCTTTATATATTATTTTGTAGAAATTAAAACGATAGGAATAGGTAAAAGTTGGCTTTAACTTTTAAAAATATGTTAAGAAGTAATGTGTAGAAAAATAAGCATCCATACCCCCTTTCTTTGCATAAAAGTTCAGCTTTTAGGTTATTACTATTGATGTTATTTCCCTTACCCTGACCCAGTAGTTGCTTCATAAGACTCTTAAGGGTGTATTCGAAAAAACGCTTTTCCACCTTCAACAACTCGAAATTTTCCGATACAATTTCAGGCACTTTTTAAAAGTAGAAACATGAAACTTGTTGAAAGGATTCTTGAAGGGACGTATGAGTTGCTGTGTAATGTCTTTTTACGCTCAATTAATTAGAATTTGAGTTATAAACAATTACCGTATCAGTATGACCCTTTTTTCTTCGTTCCCATATCTCCCGCTTGGGAAAAATTGTTCGAAATGCCATTTTTTATTGCTTTTTTTGCAATATTTTCTGCATTTATCAAAGATCGACAATCACGGCACCTTGTGCACTTTCCAGATAATAGATTTCGAAAGTTTGGAGTATTTGAGAGCAAAAATAAATTCAAAAATAAATCGGAAAATAAGCAGTTTGAATCGAAATACACCCTTAAAGGACTGTCATTTTCTCCCCCATATTTTGGAAATTTTAAGTAATTTTAACCATTTTATTTATTTTTTTAAACTGTATAAAATTGTGCAAAATGATTTCTATCAATGAAAACTCTTCCAGGATCTCTCTTTGGAACCACCCACGTATTGATCACAGTATCATGCCTGTCTTTGTTTCTCTACCATTCATAACACAAATTTGCACCTTCAAGACAAATCAAGGATTTTTTTTTTTTTTTTTTTTTTTTTTTTTTTGCTGCATCCCTCTTCTCTCCTTCCCCCCCCCCCCAAAAAAAACCCCCCAAAACAATTTCTCTGATTACCATTTTATTTTAATAATAGGTGGGTTTTAATATTTTGGCTTTATGCAATTAAAATACTCCGACTTACAGCTATTTTGAAGGTTTTTTTTCTTTTTTACATGGAGCTTCAGATCCATTGGAAATTTATTCATCTGGTGCGAGAAGCATTTATATAATATGTGTATCACTATTAATATAGTGAGGTAATTTTCTTAGCATTTTTTGACACTGTTAATAATGGCGCCCTTCATTGTTTTCAAAGAACTGAGATGCGCCCCTGCTTAGTGAAAGGTTGGACAGCCCTGCTGTAGACCAATTTAAAAAAAAAAAATTTTAATCACCAAGCTAGAATAGAATAAAAATTATATTTTTCTTCCTTTCTTGTTTGGTTCTTTTTTTAACTTATCATTAAAGAATTTTTTTTTTATATGAAGTACAAATGATATGCCACAGTTTATTTATAATTGAACGAAGAATTTGGAATGCCTTTTTTTTCTTGAGGCTACGTTAGCTTTATTTTATGATAAATATTCTGTTAATCCTGCCGAAGAAAATATTTGGAAACTGTTGGGTGAGTTTTTTTTTCAGAAATTCTGCAAGTATATGAGAAAAACACGCAAGGTAAGTAAATGTTTTTCATCATATACTTAATAAATGAAATTCTCTGAAGTTAAGTATTTTAAATTCAATTAGATTGCTCTCAATTATATTCATTAATTTGAACAATTAATTGTACGCGTACATAATTTACTAATGTTGCGTAAAAGGATTTTAATTTCGAATATGGGCTGTATATGAACATCGTTAAACTGGTATGAAAAACTGAAAGCGTGATTTGATAATAAATTTATTACTCTGCCATATAAATAGTAAAATCGGTAAATAAAAAAATAGTATTAATGGAATAAAATTTCAGAAAATTGATCTTAGACTAGAAAAGCCAAATATTAGATGAAAGAAAATTTTGTAAACTTTTGAAATGCATACATTACATACTTATATTTAACAAAGTGAATTGAAAAAAAGTTTTATGACATGTTTTTCCAGGATGGTATTAGAAAGGCTTTAAGCTTGAACTTATTAAATTTTTTTAATGATTCTGCTACAATGTATATATGAAAAAGTTTATTTAAATTATAATCTTTTTTTTTCTTTACGAAGCATCAAATAATATTTATATGGTACTACTAGGTTATCCTGTCGACCAAAATTCTATCGCCAAATTATAAGATTAAATGCCAATAATGGATGATCGTGAATGTCAATTCAATGACATTAAATACGATACACGTATTTAGAACGTCATTGAGTGATTTTTATTTTGACTTTTTATTTGTATTTTTATTAATATTTCACTAATTATTTGTTTTTTAATTGTTTAAAATAAAAATTATGTCAATATGTATAATTTGGCTATTAATTTGGCGATTTGTATAATTTGGCGAAATCGGTCGACGGGATAACAGAGTAGTACCATTTATATATGTATTTTAAATGTTTTTTAATAGAAAAATAAATACATAAGTATATGGGTACATGCATCTAAGCCTTCTTAAAATTGCAGAAAAAAAATCGGTAAATCAAGAAATAAACATTTTTTTTTCATAGAGGAAAAATCAATAATTTTAGAATACGGCAATACTTGGCACCTTTTTTCCGGAGCTTGGCTACATAAAGTGAGATTTGTTGCCAAATGATGTAAACAGTTATCAAAATAAACTTAATGCATTTTTATGCTTGTTTATATATGCATTTATATAACTAGAAACGTTTTACTTATTTATGTTATTATTATTATCAATTTATTATATAAGATTTACTTTTGTTTGAATGTAAAATTAAGCAAATGGATTGTTTATGTTAAATAAATTGTGTAAATATTTAAAAAATGGCTTGTGATGCTAGAAAGTGAACAGATTTCCAGAAAATATGCGTGAAAATTTCTTTATCTCGCCGATCCTTTTTTCTACATCTCTTGAAGGTCCCCATACTGGTAAATTACTGAAAAAAAAAATTGTAATAAATTAAGGTAATAAATGACATAGTGGCGCATGATGACCTATGGAGTTTAGTGGCATATAAAGAGTTGCAATTTTAATACTTCATGATATGAATGAAAAATAAAAATAGTCGTTGCGGGCCACCGTAATACTTACCTATCATGGATATGAATAATATAAAATATGAAAATAAAACATCTGTAAATTATTTATAAAATACATCGCAGTTCCAAAATACAATTTAAACGTATATTTAAAGTTTTGGTACTACTAGGTTATCCCGTCTACCAAAAATTCACCGCCAAATTATAAGATTAAATGCCAATTATGGATGATCGTGAATGTCGCATTCAGTGACATTAAAAAAGATGCACGTTTTTAAATCGCCATTAAGCAATTCTATTTCGACTTTTTATTTGTATTTTTTTTAATATTCCACTAATTATTTTTTTTTCGTTATTTAAAATGAAAATTATGTCAATATGTTTAATTTGGCTTATGAGTTTGGCGATTTGTATAATTTGGCGAAATTGGTCGACGGGATAACAGAGAAGTACCAAACACCTTTTTAATACAGAGTAATACTCTATTAATGAATTGCTGACGAACCAATTTCGACAAATTATATAAAACGCCAAACTAATTATTCAAGTAGTACCTAACTGCGTAAAAGTAACATCCTTACATCTCCAAAAATAATTATAATATTAACTAACAGTTTATTGTGTCAGATTAAGTGTCTCGTATACAATTAAAATATATATTCGAATTGAAATCTGAATGAAATACAGGGTCATGAAATATCGAAGAGTATGAAAAATAGGATTACAAATATCTCAGCGACTAATTATCTGATTGACTTCGTTTTTATGCAAAATTTTGTTATTTTATTATCTTTTACATCCACTCCTTAAAATAAAAAAATCGAAAATTTTTATGCACCTTTCATCAGAACAAATATTTCGAGAGTCTGAAAAAAAAAATAGTTCAGGATAATTGAGGTTACTTATATTCAATAGACTTTTTTTTCCATTATTACATACTAAGTACATACTTCGGCACAGATGTCATATACGCACCACATTTGCACGTGCTTTTTTACCTCGCCAGTTTGGCGAAAATTTTGCTTTTGAATATAAGTTACAAATTACATGCAATAACAGGACATGATTTTTTATTACAATATAAAAATAAAATAACGTGAAAAAAATGAAAGAGATTCTAGTATCCTTCTATAGTAAAAAAAAAACTAGCCTTAAAAGGAATGACTCTTGGAATGATGCTGATGTGGAAGATTTCCGGAACTAACGAATCCGGGTTGTCCACTCCTTCCATGAGTCGAATAGATCAATCAGGAAAGGGCTCCGTCTATGCATTGCCATATGGGTTACCATAAAGAGAGGAAAGGTTACCATCGCCAACAATCGCCAAGTTTGTCGCCAACTTGGCGATATATCGCCAAATTTGGCGACCAAAATTAGTTGTCAAAAGTGACGCCAACTTGGCGATAACTGTAATATTTCGCCAAATTTTTAATTTCTTTACAACACCAGTCGTTTGATACATCATTTGAGAGGTTTGCAACTGCTTATTCATATAATGGATGTCTTGTGTGTTATCGCCCATTGTGCTCCCCAGGGGGGACACATTTTTATTTTCTTTACAACACCAGTCGTGTTACACAAGATTTGAAAGGTCTGCAACTGCTTATTCATATTATGGATGTCTTGTGTGTCACCCCCACACTCTGCTCTCCCCAGGGGGGGGGGGGCGGTCACATTTTTAATTTCTTTACAACACCAGTTGAGTGACACATCATTTGAAAGGTCTGCAACTGCTTATTCATATTATGGATGTGTTGTGTGTCATCCCCCACTCTGCCCCCCAGGGGGGCACATTTTTAATTTCTTTACAACACCAATTGTGTGACACATCATTTGAGAGGTCTGCAACTGCTTATTCATATTATGGATACCTTGTGTGTAACCCCCCCCTCTGCCCTCAGAGGGGGCGCATTTTTAATTTCTTTACAACACCAATTGTGTGACACATCATTTGAAAGGTCTGCAACTGCTTATTCATAACATGGGTTATTGGCGAGCGCAGCAGGCAGGGGTAGACAATAATTTGGAATCGCGAAGCGATTACGCGGGGGGTTGGCGAGCATAGCGAGCAGGGGGGCGGGGCCCCCCTAGTTTTAAAAAAGGAAATAAAAATAAATAAATGATAGCTTGATATAAATAATTATTGATATAGTATATAAAAAAAATAATTTAAAGATTTAAAATAAAAAATTATAGTAAATAAACAAAAATGTAATAAAAAGGGAAACAATAAATAAACAGTTATAAATAATAATCTTACTAAGTAACAAAACAGTAAATATAATTTTCACAATAAATCGTAAATATTAATACTTTTATAGCCATATTGAATGCATGCAGTTGTATCATTTAATCATTACATTTCACTGAAATCCTTAACATTTCCCATTTTATTCCCCAATTGCTATAAACTTATTCAACAGATCTTCTCCTTGGCACAGATGTGCAATACTAAATTGGCGAGGTAAAAAAGCACGTGAAAATGTGGTGCGTATATAACATCTGTGCCCGAATTTCAAGTTTCTATCTCAATTTGTTCGGGAGGTAGAGCGTTTACAGACACAAACACAGACTGGTACAGACAGATGAACGGCATTTTTTTTTTCTAAAACTATGATTTTTGGAATCTCCAGTGTCTGAAACATGTAAATCGGTCAAAATTTTCGTTCGATTTTCAAAACGATTGCAAGACTTACTCTATATTACGTATGTTGGGTAGGTAAAATGGAAAAAATCACGTTCAGTTTAAAATATATACTTACATTAAATTTAAGTATAGGAAAGTATAGGTAATTATTCCGCGGTAAATCGTACCATCTATATATATATTATAGTCTAAGAGCCCGTGACTGGCAGACCTTCGTTATTTTATAAAAGCTGAAACTTTCTCAGCGCAGTCTTTTAACAAAGATAGGAACGATGGGTAATTATGAAATTTGGATCATGGTGGCTTTGGCAGTGACCAGGGAGCAATGGTGTAAAAAATCCAACTTACTTTCGTCATTTTATAAAGCGTAATTTTTTGATATTTCCTTTGGAATGATGTTAGAAATCACGTCCTCCATTGGCAGACACTTCCTGTAGTTCCAACCCCCGGCCGACAGCCACTAAACTTCAATAATAGGAAATTCTACTTTCGTCATTTTATAAAAGCTGAATTTTATATATGTTACTTGGGTGACTACCAGAAGATATTTCCTCAGTTGGCAGACAGTTTTGGTGGTTCCAACCCCCGGCCAACAGACATATACAGCGGCTTCTCAATACACTAGAGTCTGTGCGAAACAGGCATTTTCCCAGTTTTCCCTTGGGTCGGAAATTGGCGACAGTTATTTGAGGTTGTTGCATGTAATTCTACGGTTGTTGACATTTTGAAAAAAGACCACAATGAAAGAAAAAAAAATGTAATTTAACAAATTAGAACGACTATTTGGAAAATAATATTTTAAAAGACTTAAAAAGGAATTCTATACTTAATAATAATAATAAACATCATTTTTAGGATGACCATGACGAGTCATATATTACGTACGCCATGCATTAAACATTAATATTCCTTGACCATAAATTAGAAAAACCCAGTAGTTTATTGTTATATAACTTTAACTGTTTAAAATGTGCATTTTTATTTGATGGAGTTAATCAGGCTGACTGCCTCCTATTACGTATGACATGGATTAGACATTAATATTCCTGGACCCATCTTATAAAAATTTTAAATGAAATTTCAGTTTTACAATTTTTTTGAACTGCAAATTTTTAAACTTCTAAACATTGCATATTTTAAATTTTTATACCGTTGCATAGAGAAAAAAATGCACTTTTGAATGAAATTCGTTTGAAATTTTTATGACAATTTGTTTTCAAATTATTATTATTATTTAAAGTTTTTAATTACTTTTTTGTCATTGTGGCAACAGAAGTAAACCATTTTTGGACATTAAACATGGACCAATCAAAAAATGAATAAAATGCGGAATTCAACCAATAAAAACATTCAGATACACTGTAAAAAAAAAGTGTCGATCTACTAAAAAAACTTTAGTGATCCTTGTAATTACTAAAAAACTTTTAGCAATCTTAGTCTGTTACAAGAAAATCTGAAAGAATTACTAGAAAAAAGTTAGCAACGAATCGAGTTAATACTTTTATATTTTTAATAGCTATTACTAAAATGCACTTGGTGTGGCCTTGATAGCATAGTGGTTATAGTAACGGTCTCCAGGCTAAAAGGTCCCGGGTTCGATACTGGCCACTGCCAAATACGCCCCGAATGTGTGCAGTGTAAGTGCTCGTTAATAAAAGGATTATAAATATCCTGACGGAGCAGTCGCAATTTTTAGTGCTGCCATCTATAGCGGTTTTGCCGAAAATCTTCCGCTCCAGAAGTCTGGATACAGCTCGAAGGAAGCTCCTGCCCTTCGAGTCCACGTAATGGTTATTAAAAATAACTTTGGAGCTATTACTAAAATTTGCTTGGTGGCTCATACTAAAAATTTTTGAGTTAGTTATACAAAAAATTCCTTTGTTCAGTTTACGAAAGAAATGCCAGTTTTGCTTGCAAAAAAAAAGTTTGTAATGGTTACTAAAAAATTCTGTGGAATACAAATTTACTAAAAAAATTTTAGTAACCTCTTGAATTTTTTTTACAGTGTATACTTCGGATTTCCCAATTCTCTTCCGAGGATAAAATGTGCAATGTTTAGACGTTTAAAAATTTGCAATTCAAATAAATTGTAAAACTGAAATTTCATTTAAAATTTTTATAAGATGGGTCCAGGAATATTAAAGTTTAATCCATGTCATACGTAATAAGAGGCAGTCAGCCTGATTAACTCCATCAAATAAAAATGCACATTTTAAACAGTTAAAGTTATGGAACAATAAACTACTGGGTTTTTTTTAATTTATGGTCTAGGAATATTAATGTTTAATGCATGGCGTACGTAATATATGACTCGTCATGATCATCCTAAAAATGATGTTTATTATTATTATTAAGTATAGAATTCCTTTTTAAGTCTTTTAAAATATTATTTTCCAAATAGTCGTTCTAATTTGTTAAATTACATTTTTTTTCTTTCATTGTGGTCTTTTTTCAAAATGTCAACAACCGTAAAATTACATGCAACAACCTCAAATAACTGTCGCCAATTTCCGACCCAAGGGAAAACTGGGGAAATGCCTGTTTCGCACAGACTCTAGTGTATTGAGAAGCCGCTGTATATGTCTGTCGGCCGGGGGTTTGAACCACCAAAACTGTCTGCCAACTGAGGAAATATCTTCTGGTAGTCACCCAAGTAACATATATAAAATTCAGCTTTTATAAAATGACGAAAGTAGAATTTCCTATTATTGAAGTTTAGTGGCTGTCGGCCGGGGGTTGGAACCACAGGAAGTGTCTGCCAATGAAGGACGTGATTTCTAACATCATTACAAAGGAAATATAAAAAAATTACGCTTTATAAAATGACGAAAGTAAGTTGGTATTTTTTACAGCTTTGCTCCCTGGTCACTGCCAAAGACAGTATGATCCAAATTTCATAATTACCCATCGTTCCTATCTTTGTTGGTTGGTTGGTTGGTTGATTTTTGTCGTCCGATTATCTACGCTAATGGGATATAGGACCAGGGGGAGTGCCCTCCGTGGGGGTCTTTCTAAGGGAACCTAACCCGTATTTACGCAAGGTTCGAAGAAAACCACGGAAAACTCCGAACGGTTAGGCCGACAGCCGCGATTGGGTTCGAACCCAGCACCTGCCGTCTACAAGTTGAGAGGTCCGAACCTCTCGGCCACTGGTGGGGCCCTATCTTTGTTGGAAGACTGCGCTGAGAAAGTTTCAGCTTTTATAAAATAATGAAGGTCTGCCAGTCACGGGCTCTTTCTCTATTACGCTAACGTACACTGTAAAAAAAAATTGGGGAAGTTACAAAATTTTTTCTAGTAGAATTGTATTCCAAGAACTTTTTATGTAACGGCAACAATAAAAATTCATGTAACAGATACAGATTTGCACTTTGAATCAAACAAATTTTAAGGTTACTAAGGATTTTTTTGGGAAATCGTATTCCAAGAACTTTTCAAGTGACGATAACGAGCATTATAGATAAAATTTTAGTAAAGTTACCAAAATTTTAGTAAATTCTTTTGTAAAGTTACAGATGGTTTTAGTTTTGCTTACAAGTTTTGTAGATTGACATCATTTTCTTGTACAGTGTACACATAAAATTTTAGTAAGCATAAGAGATTTCGGTTAATTTAGATTACTAAGGTTACAGATTTTTTTTTACAGTGTATGTGGCACAAAAATCACGATTATTTATTAATTGTTTAATGGCAACATCTAAATGAAACACACCTTATGGGTTACTGTGCAAAAGTCCTTTGGTAAGATTTACGCTGTGGTAAAATGGTTTTATTTATGTTTTGTTTCTTCGCTGCAATTATGGAGCTTCAAAATATCATTATTTTTATTAACCATTTGAAAAATGGTTGTTGTTTTCGGGAGAATGGACCCGATGATGTTACCACTTTTGAATGATGTTACCACTTTTGAATGATGTTACCACTTTTGAATTTAAATTAAATTCTTTATTTTTAGAAGAATTTTTATTTGAATTTAAATTAAATTCTTTACTTTTAGAAGAATTTTTATTTGAATAGTAAATTAAAATGGTTAAAATCATTGTAATAAAGGAGAAAACTAACAAATTTAAAAATGGGTAGACGGAAATTAACAGATACGGAAAAAGCCGAAGCCAAAGAAATGAATGAACGTGAATATCGCATTCAATGATATTAAACACAGTCAACATGTATAAGTTGCTTATTAGTTTGGCGATTCGTATCATTTGGCGAAATTGGTCGACGGGATAACTGAGTAATACTGTATTTGGTTTGGCGCAAAAACGTCTTTCAATGCAGAAAATGATAAAATCAAAAGATTATTGAGCCGCTGAAAACCAATTACGTGTTGAAAGGCGATCACGAAAAAGGAAGCAATTTAATGCCGAACCGATTAATTGTAAAACATCATGTCGCCAGGGCGACCAATCCACTAGCCATGGCGTTTTACTATCGGTCGGTTCTAACCAGGAAAATTTGAGTGCCAATAGTGATTCTAACAAGCCGGAAAATGTTATAGCTATTACTCTTGATTTTCCACCACCTAAAAAGTAAACTAAAAAGCAATCGGCTTGGGAAAAACTGGGAAAAAACTTTTTTGATTCGATGTCTGATGGACCCATTCACAGATGCATGTGCTGCGATCGATTTTGGTTTAAAACCTCCATCACCAAAATTCTGCTCTGTAAAATCAAACAATATATGCCAAAGTCTTACAAGTATAACAGTATATGCCAAAGCTGTATTTTAATAATGATTACTTTTGCACCAACAATGTTAAATAGTTTGAAATGTTTCTTTCGTCGCCAACTTTTATGCTTGGCGACAATAGAGTGATATAACTTAAACGAACCGTACCTTCAAATTGCAGCATGTATAAAGTCATTTATAGCAGTGGCACGGATAATACACAATAAAACAACTGGTATTTAGCTTAAAATGATAGATGAATGTATCGAGTGAAACATTTTTCAAATGGTTGGGGTAATTTCTTAAATTACAATTATTTTTTTTTTTTTCTGTTCTTTTTACACAATAAATAAATAAATAAAAAGTCGTGAATTTTAAACTTTTCAGCTTCAAATTAAAGTTATGGATGTACTACTAAGTTAACTCGTCGACCATAAAATTATCGCCAAACTATAAGATTAAATGCCGATAATGGATGATCGTGAATGTCGCATTCAATAACATTAAATACGATTCACGTGTTTAAAATGTCATTAAAAGATATTTATTTCGACTTTTTATTTGCATTTTTATTAATACTAGCAGCCTTCGCCCGCTACGCTGGTCAGGTTTTTTTTTTTTTTTTTTTTTTTTTTTTTAAGAAACTTTGAATTGAACGAAATTTTTATATCATAGTAATTTTTAGTTTTATATCATACTTTAGACTGCCTGTCATCGGTGAAAAATCAGTCATCTAAACGGAAAGTTCAGTGTTAGTCACCAATGAATGACGTAGCGCTCAGCATATTAACAATTTTAATCACATAAAAATTCATTCAGCAGAACTTTTAAAATAAAGCCAAACTTTTGGGATTGGGTTCATCTGATAAAAAACATTTCCTAAGTATTCAATTAAACAACGTAGAATGCTATATTTCATTTGTTACAAAATTTCTGAAAAATTATCCAACTAACAATGTAAAATCCATTAAAATCTATCTTGTAGAACTTAAGTTATAAGCGGCCGCAATGAAATTTCACTTTGCGTTTTATATATATTGAGATAATTAAATATAAGCTTACATAATCATCTTAACCTGATTATAGAACTCTCTTTCAAAATTTTAGGTTCAATAGATTTTTTTGTGCTGTGAATAATACGAAATCAAGACTTTCTTTTATATATATAGATAAGGATTGAAAATTTCAGGTTTTTGCTCCGAAGACACCGCCAAATAAGGAAAATGTGAAGTATCTCGCGAACTACTGAACTTAAAAGAATTTGCTTGGTACCATTCGATCCACATGAAAAAATACATTAAAGTATGTTATCAGTTGAAAAATAACTACAAAAGCCGATTTTTAAGGAATTTTTTAAAAGTTCGTTCCTTTTTTTAACACCCTTAGGGGTGGAATTTTCGAAAATCCCTTCTTAGCGGCACTCGATGTTATCAGAAGTATTTTTAACCCAATTTTCAAGATTTTTGGTTCTTTTATATATATATATAGATAAGGATTGAAAATTTCTGGTTTTTGCGTCGAAGACACCGCCAAATCAGGAAAATGTGAAGTATCTCGCGAACTACTGAACTTAAAAGAATTTGCTTGGTACCATTCGATTCAGCATGAAAAAATGCATTAAAATTTGTTATCAGTTGAAAAATAATTACAAAAGCCGATTTTTAAGGAATTTTTTAAAAGTTCGTTCCTTTTATTAACACCCTTAGGGGTGGAATTTTCGAAAATCCCTTCTTAGCGGCACTCGATGTTATCAGAAGCATTTTTAACCCAATTTTCAAGATTTTTGGTTCGTCAGATTTTTTTGTGCTGTGATTAATATGAAATCCAGACTTTCTTTTATATATATAGATAAGGATTGAAAATTTAAGGTTTTTGCGTCGAAGACACCGCCAAATCAGGAAAATGTAAAGTATCTCGCGAACTACTGAACTTAAAAGAATTTGCTTGGTACCATTCGATTCAGCATGAAAAAATGCATTGAAATATGTTATCAGTTGAAAAATAATTACAAAAGCCGATTTTTAAGGAATTTTTTAAAAGTTCGTTCCTTTTTTAACACCCTTAGGGGTGGAATTTTCGAAAATCCCTTCTTAGCGGCATTCGATGTTATCAGAAGTATTTTTAACCCAATTTTCAAGATTTTTGGTTCGGCAGATTTTTTTGTGCTGTGATTATAACGAAATCCAGACTTTCTTTTATATATATAGATTCTACTAATTATTTGTTTTTCGTTGTTTAAAATAAAAATTATGTCATGTGTATAATTTGGTTATTAGTTTCGCGATTTGTATAATTTGGCGAAATTGGTCGAAGGGATAACAGAGTAGTACCGTTATGTATTATAAATAAAATATGAGAAAGGATTTTATTTTAAATAATTAATGAAATACGAAAATAAGCCATTGGTACAATATTTGGAGATTTATTATCTGCGCCAGGGTAGCATAAAAATACAGAGTTCCTGATATATCAGCAGAGATGTCATATATGCACCAGATTGACACGTTATTTTTCTGACGCCAGTTTGGCGAAAACTTGGTGTTCAAATACCAGTTACATACATATTTTTTAACTAATTTCCATTATTTTAAAAAGGAAATAATAACAAAAAAAATTTAGGTAATAATTATAGGATAAAACAATTTAATAACAATTTTAATTTTTCTTAAGAAAGGTGTTATAGTAAAAATAAAATACATTGACATGTTTCGGAACCGTCAAATAAGTTCCATAGTCATAATATAAATAAATTAAAATTTCAAAATATTTCTCGGACAATACAAATGACACGCGACAATGAGATATAAATAACAAAAAACACGCGCTCTATTGCAAAAAATTAAATTAAAATATAGATCTAAAACTTAACTAAAAATAAAAATTTCAAACCATTTTACGGTCAATACAAATGAAACGCGACAAAGAGATATAAAAACACCGGAACTACGGAGTATTTACTTAACTACTACTTGTTATGCAGGTACTTAAAAAAATCTTAATACTTCCTCAGTTTTTGTTTTGGTTTTCCCCCTGAAAGACTAAGTTATTTATTATAAAATGCCTTATATTAATTGTGGGTAGAATCAAACTAATCTTTGGAAGATCTGTGGAGCAGTACTTAGTTTTTTATATTTTCTTGTATCTTTCGAAGAAGAAAGTATTGGATTCGGAAAAACTTTCGACGGGTTTACACTCCTTTAAGGGTAAGAGAGTCCGAAAAGCATGTTTTTACAAAATATCTGCCTGTGAGTTTGTGAGTCTGTGACTTAGTCTGTCTGTATGTGACATGAATTTTGTGAGCGCTCTACCTCAAGACCTAATACACAGAATTAAGAAACATATATGGGGGAGACTGGGGCATATGAGAAAATTGCCATTTTTCACTAGTTATTATACGTTTTTTTATTTCAAAAAATTATCAAAGATGGTAGCACCTATAGACATATGGAAAATTTTTTTGAAGCTCTTCGACATTTTCTTTGTCCCTAGTTGCCAAAATACTGCTTACTGAACTCAAAAGTAAAATCTCCAACATGCTAAGAGAATAATTTTATTTATTTATTCATTTATTTATTTATTCATTTATTTATTTATTTATTTATTTATTTATTTATTCATTTAATTATGTATTTATTTATTTATTTATATATATATATATATTTTGCTTTAACATATACTATGGATACTAATACATATTTATGATAATTTCTATTTCTAAAATTGAGAAATGTTAATGATTTGTCATTTTAACTCTTGTGGGAATGTGGGGCACTTATGAAGAGTCTAGTTGGGGCAGATATGAACTCGTCATTAAATTCTCCAATAATCATTCAGTGATTCTATTCCTTTCAGTTAACATCGTGAAAATAATGCCAGCTCCATTATCCAGAATTTTATTGAAATTGAAGACATTTCTGTCATATAAAGTTGATTTTGTATAGAAACTTCTACAAACACATCTGTCAGCAAATACATAAAAAGCAACAAGCTCATTTACGTTTAATTGTAATTTAAATAAATTTAATGTTTTTTAAATTGCAATAAATGCTATACATTATTTTATTTAACAGTTTTCAATGCTATTTTTTTATGCATCGTTGATCTAAAAAATATTACGTTTAACAGCTTTACAAATTTTTCTATTTTATTTGTTGCAAACTTGTAGTGTTAGTTTACTTCCATTTCTAAAGCAGCTATTTTATTTGTTGCTTTGAAAATAGATATACATTTTACAAGATAATAGAATTAATAGATATACATTACACAAGAAAATTAAATTTTCAAACTAATAACTACCGTGAAATCTCCATAAAAGCAAAAGAAATTAAATTTGGAAGAACTTTATAAACGTAAAACAATGTTTTAATATTAAAATTAAGATTAATAAAGAATGATTACAAAAGACTTCATATAAGTCTTACATCTATAGGAATAATTTTTGTAAATTTATTGTAAATTAATTTAACAACTCCTTAATATCAAAAAAGTCCTATTTCTTTCATTGTGAAATTCTTTGTTGTCTTTAAAAAATTGTGGTCTATTTTTGAACGGCAGCCATAACCCAACTATATTTTTTTAGAATTGCATAACGACGGTGACAATTAACAACACTGTAGCTTTCACTTTTATCGTTATTACATTACTTCTAAATTAAATACTGTATAGATCCAATTGTAACATGATAAAACTGGAATAAAATTAACTTTAGGTCATTCATTTGAAAACTGACAGTCAGTTTAACGACATTTTAAATTATTTTCCAATTTCTTTCAACTAACTTAAAAAATGAAATAAAAGAAAAATGCTGTAAATCATAAGAATTAGATTATCCATAGAATGCAGCATTTTTTCATGAAACTAAAATCTGCTAACCAAAAAGACAGACATTCAATTTATGTAGAGCATAAAATTATTATCATGTCAAATTGCTTAAAAAATACGATTTGAATACGATTATGATAGTAATTATATTTCATTATTTTTTTAAGGATTCATTTGGTATGTTAATTTATAACAAACAAATTATCCCGTTTGTAGAAATGATTCACAAGGAAGTTCCATACGGGCATGCTCCGAAATATTTGAAAAAATTACAGAATGTTCTTCTCATGAGGATATATACGTTTATATAAAAAAAAAAAAAAAAAAAAAAAAAAAAAAAAAAAAAAAAAAAATCGGCAGAACCTTAGTACTTTGTTTTTAAAAAATAATGAAAATTTCGTTATTTGGCGATTTAGCATCGATTGGTGATAAAAAGCAGTTTAAAAAAAAAGTTTTTTTTTTTTTTTTTTTTTTTTTTAATAATATCAAATGCATTTTAAAGGAAAATAATTTCATGTTCAACATGTTTAGATAAATTAAATATCTTTGGTTTTGTCAGCTTTCGTTTGTTTTATGTATAATTTCGTTATATTGATATTTATATGTATTTATATTCAAATTTAACAAACAAAATTTGAGATTTAAAACGAAATTGAAATTTAAATTAATTTAAATTGTTTCAAGTTCAAAGTCCAGTTGAGCAATGTCAATTCAATATTGTTGCTATGGAAACATCTGGATTTTATTTTTGAATACGCTTAAATGTATGAAAATAATTTTACTGAATAGGAATTTTTTATTGTATGAAAATATTTTTTCAGAAGTAAATGAAATTACTACAGCAACTAATAATATGTATATATGCAATTTAATTCGTAAATATGTATATGTTACAGGCCAAACCCGATTTTAGGCCAAACTAGATTGGCCTAGGCCAAACCGGTCTATCCTAACGCCCATCGGATAAACTAGTTTTTCCTAGGCCAAACCGGCCTATCCTAACGCCCATCGGATAAACTAGTTTTTCCTAGGCCAAACCGGTTTATCCTAACGCCCGTCGGATAAACTAGTTTTTCCTAAGCCAAACTAGTCTATCCTAAGGCCCATAGGACAAACTAGTATTTCCTAGGCCAAATTAGTTTGGCCTAACAGTTATAGGATAAACTAGTTTAGCCTAATGTTTATTGGTCTGAACTAGTTTATCCTAGGCCGACCTAGTTTATCCTAGGCCAATTCAATTTGGCGTGATTATATTGAATTCAATGACCGCCTCAGCGCCAACGTTCTGGTTTGTCCTAGGCTGATCTAGTTTATCCTAGGCCAATGTAATTTTACGTCCTTTTAGCTCTAGGGCGTCAAAGCCTGAGAAATAATGAGCTCGAAGGTTCTAAAGGGCTCTAAAGGTTCCGTATGTAAGTATGTACGCATGTTTGTACGTATGTTCGTAACTCGCTAACTCTTGATAGAAATATCCGATTTGCTTTAAATTTTGGATGTAGGTTTATTCTGATAAGGTACTTTTCTGATTAGTTTTGGGAATTCATTGAATAAGAATATGAGGGGGTGAACGGAAGGCTAATCCGCCACCGTTAATTTAGAGAAATGGATTTTTCAGGCAGAATTATCATTTTTCATTTAAAATTTTAGGTATAGGATCATTCTGACAAGGTGTCTCCGTGATTAGTTGTGGATGTTTATTGTGCAAGAGTAAAAGAAAGGGAACGTAGGTAATCCCCCCCCTAATTTAGATAAATGGTTTTGACGCAGAATTTACAGATTTGCTTCAAACTTTGGATATAGGTTCTTTCAGATAAGGAGATTCCCTGAATAGTTTTGGGGGTTTAATGGTTAAGTATGAAGGTAAAAATGAAAGATTACCCTCTTACCTAGGAAAAATTAGTTTATCTTATGGGCATTTAGATAAACAAGTTTGGCGTAGGAAATACTAGTTTATCCAATTGGAGTTAAGATAAAATAGTTTGGCCTAGGCTAATCTAATTTGGCTCAAAATCGGGTTTTACAGTAAAAAATATATCTTTCACTAGAATAAGTATAAGTGTGTGTCAAGAGTCATTGCTTGTAACATTAATACAGAAATTTAACATGTTCATCATAGAGACATGATGCGTTGGACATGTTTTTTTGCTTTTTTTCTCTCCATACTCGTGCCGTGGTGAGATCAGACTTGCATTTATTATTATTATTATTATTATTATTATTATTATTATTATTATTATTATTATTATTATTATTATTATTATTATTATTATTATTATTATTATTATTATTATTATTATTATTATTATTATTATTATTGCATATTCGAGCCAGATCGAAGCTGAACATAATTTGGAATCGAACAGCGTTTTCCATTTTTGAGAAATTAATTACCTGTCGACATATAAGCTATTTTTGTCAAGGCGTCAAGTCTCTCTTTTCCGTGAAGTCGTAACCGGAAATTCGATTAAAAAATAGCTTTAATAGCATTTTCTCAAAGATACATCGCTTTTATGAAATTTTTTTTTACGCCATTTGATTACATGTTTTTTGAGTGAGAATGCCTGTTAATTTTATGCATTTCCGAAAAGAAATTAGTTCATAAATGTGTTAGGATGTAACTCTTTTGGATTTCAGAAAAGCCTTAAAGAATGTTAGAGAAATGTATTCACAAATTTACTTTTTACTAAACAGATTCATAAGTTATGATATTTATAGCTCTCATTTTTTTCTTTTATTCTAAACTACATTAATTATTTAATGAATCCCTATTTGAATATTGAAAAGTCTAAGAATCTAAATAATCAATAATAAATTGTGTATTTTCCATTCTGCGAACATAACGTAATTTAAAAATGCATTATAAATTTATCCAATAAATATGCTTGCAGTATTTTTTAAAGGAATCTTAATTGTATGTGAAGTAAAATCTGAATTTTTGGCAAAAATTGAATAGGGACAGATCGAGCTGGACTGAGTCTCTTTTCTCTGATTTTTGTACAGGAGGGCTTGGGATGAACTTTCAATTTTTACACTGGGTCAAGGCAAAATAACTTTTCTTCGGGAAGGGTGGGGCATGTGCCTCGAAATTCCGGCTCGTGCAAATCTCTAACAGTACGGATGCACAACCTGTGGCCCGAGGGCCAAACTGATACCACTAATTTAATGCAGAATAATTTTCCATATAATAATTACAGAAACTTTGCTATGTAATAAAACAAACGTCACTTTTCAAATATTCTGGTGGCAAACGATTTTCTGGCAAAAAGATTATGCATCACTATCTAACAGTATTCTACTACCCTTCGAATGAAATACATTATATAGGGGTGATGGCAAAACCACTTTGCACAATGCTAGCAATGGAGCAGTAGTCGGGATCAATATTAGAAAGAATATTGCCCAGTTAAACTTATGGCTTTGCATTCACAGGCTGTTTACACTAGTTGTGTATTACAGCCTTATTTTTTAAAGAATAATACCCTCGAAAAATAAAGTAAGGGGAATTATTTTTCCCATTTCCCCCGATTATACTTAACCATTGAACCCCCAAAGCTAATCACAGATACGCTTTATAAAATAAAACAATTTCCAAAATTTGAAGCAAATCAGACAATTCTGCTCAAAAAGCCATTTATCTGATTTAAGGAGGGTAATCCCCAATTCTTCCTTTTATACTTAATCATTAAACCCTCAAATTTAATCAGGGATTCGCCTTATAAAAAAAACTATATTCAAAATTTACGGCAATTCGGATAAATCTGCATAAAATCACATTTATCAATTTAAGGAAGGCGATAAATCCACTATCCTATTATGCTTAACAATAAATAAATAAATAAATAAATAAATAAAGAAGCGCCTGACTAAAATGAATACATGTCCAAAATCTTTAAGAAAATTGGATAATTCTGTATTATAACTAATTTATCCAATTTAAGGAAAGAAAGAAATTGTACGTTTTCCCTTTATACTTAACTAAAGAACCACCAAAATTAATCAGTTAAGCGCTTCATCAGAATGAACAAATCTAAGATTTGCAGCAAACCGGTTAATTCTGCATGAAAAACCCATTTGCCAAAATTAGGCGGGAACCCCCGTTTTTCCCTTTGTTCTTCACCAATTAACCCCCAAAACTAATTAGGGAAGCACCTTACCAAAATGAATCTATTTCTAAAATTTGAAGTAAATTATGCGTGAAAAAACATTTACGTAAATTATGGGGTGTTACCTTTATTCCCCCTCCCTTTATACTTAAACAATGAATACCCGCAACTAATGATGGAGGCGCCTCCTCAGAATGCTCACATATCTAAAATTTGATGATAATAACTCATGAAAACCCATTTATTTGAATTAAAGGAAGGGGCGAATCAGCCTTCGGTTCTTAATTCTTCTCATTCTTCTCCAATGATCTCTCTAAATTAATCAGAAAAGCTCCCCATAAGAATAAACATATATTGAAAGTTTGATGCAAATTGGATATTTCTATCAAGATTTATTGCGCTGCATACTTACGTATATATATAGATACAGAACCCACGGGTACATTAGTTCTGAGACTTTGGTAGCCTGATGAAATAAAAACACGTCAAATTACATTATTTCTATCAAGAATTATCGCGTTACGTACACACGTACGTACATATATGCGTACGTACATGCGTACTTACAGAACCTTCTAGCCCATTATTTCTCATGCTTTGACAACTGTCAGCTAAAAATACATAAAATTACATTGGCCTAGGATAAACTAGATCAGCCTAGGACAAGCCAGAATGTTGGCGCTGAGGCGGTCATTGAATTCAATATAATCACGCCAAATTGAATTGGCCTAGGATAAGCTAGATCGGTCTAGGATAAACTAGTTCAGACCAATAAACAGCAGGCTAAACTAGTTTATCCTATAACTGTTAGGCCAAACTAGTTTGACCTGGGAAATACTAGTTTGTCCTATGGACTTTAGAATAGACTAGTTTGGCCTAGGAAAAACTAGTTTATCCTATGCGGGTTAGGATAAACCGGTTTGGCCTAAGATAAACTAGTTTATCCTATGGGTGTTAGGATAGACCGGTTTGACTTAGGAAAAACTAGTTTATTCGATGGGCGTTAGGATAGACCGGTTTGGCCTAGACCAACCTAGTTTGGCCTAAAATCGGGTTTGGCCTGTAACATATATAATATATTAAACTCTCATATTGTTTATGTTTAAATTCATTAAATAACATTTACACGGAATCTAAAAATCCAAAAATTTTCAGTTGCATTAAAATCGTTTGCTTTTGGCGAGGAAAAAAGCTGCTCGCCAAATTGTGTGATACTTTCGTCATTTTACGCATAATGTTCGACAGTATTTTATTTATTTATTTATTTATTTACATGTTTTCTACTGCGATTCCGCCGCTAATTTTCACTGGTACTTCATTACATGGATGAGTAGATTAATTAGTATTTTTTTTCTCAGAAAAATCTGAGTATGTGCAGTCTGGAGACGTTCTTTGTCAGTCATTCCTATTATGAAGTGTAAACGAGGAAACTATACAAAGAAATAATCAATCAAAAGCATTACATTTCTGTTTCCTCTGAAAATTGTTCTAACATTATAGAAAAATATTTTTTCTATTTTTTCATAAAAATTAATTAGCTTAAAACAATAGATAAGTATCAGAGAAATTAAATTGAAACAAAAAATGAATTGATGGAGTCATTTTAAAACTTATTTAAACATTCGGATTTTAAACATTCATAAACATTATACAAACTAATCGATTTTATTGCGGTTTGCGTGTAGTTCATTCCCTTGGTAATTATTTTATTCAAAATGACTTACAGCTCTTGTGTCTCTATTTTTTGATAGAAGGCGCTTCCGACACATCTCCGACATTTCAATGGCATTACTCCTGGGTATTTTACTACCAGACCAACATACTTCCAGGAAGTATTAGGGATGCAAAGCGACTCGGAATCACATAGGAATGTAACATTGAAAATGCCTTTTTAGCGAGTTGTGGTTTAAAAAAGCAGATAAAAAACAACAGAAACTGGTAGTGAAACAGCAATACGTTAATGTGGCAGAAAACAATTTAATTAAGTGTTTTACTACAAAAGGTGTCCGAAATTACGGCCAGAAGCAGTCAGTTGACAGCAGCGATGCATGCAATTCCACACGCTTTGAAAGATTCCTGGCATCTTGGATAGCTTTCTGGCAGCTACAGAAATTCGAGCTCAGTGGTCTTCCACTGACGATACGGGAGTCTCATACATTCAACTTTTCATTTGACACCAGCAGAAGAAGTCTATACAGATTCAGATTCAGATTGAGCCAGGTGGGGGGCCTACTAATTGGTTTGAGCTCAACTAGCCCCACCCAGCAATGTTTATTTAAAAAAAAATACAGACCAATTATACAGTAATAAAATAAAGGCAGGTAACAAAAAGTAATTGATATAATGAAGTATGTGCGACGATCTGGCAGGCCAACGAACCGGGCCACCACTACCTATCCACCGCTGTCCATATGTTACGTTGAGGTGTCTGCGAACATCATTGGTAAAATGTGGAGGAGCCCCATCATGCTATAGAGTGGCGCAACAAAAGAGGAACATGTGCTTTTACCAGAAGTTCCGACTGAACGTGTTGTAGAAATATCAAGCTGATTTTTTCTCTGCTTCTTTTAACCATAACTCGTAAAAAAGACAATTTCGACGTTACATTATAATATGATTCCGAGTCGTCTTTGCATCCCTAACACTTCCTGGAAGTATCTTGGTCTGGTAGTAAAACATGCAGGAGTAATGCCATTGAAATTTCGGAGGTGTGTCGGAAGCGCCTTCTATCAAAAAATGGGGACACCAATGCTGTACGTCATTTTGAATAACATAATTACCAAGGGAATGACCTACAAGCAAACCGCAACAAAATCGATCAGTTTGTATAATGTTTATGAGTGTTTAAAATTCCCCCCTCTGTTCACAGTTCAATTTTCGCTAGTTACCCGATCCCAATGTTTCCGATTTTGGGATTTAACTTTAACTAAAATTTAAACTTTAAAATAAAAACTAAACTTTAAAATAATTTCGACTCCATGCACAAAATAACGGTAAAAAGTAGTTGTCCGTTACTCTAAAGTCTAAAGCGCCCTCTATCGACAATTTTTGAACGCAACCTTTAAAAATTTTTTACAAACAAATCGTGATATAAAGAATGATTTTAGCGAAAACCGCAAACGAATCCACCCTTTTTTCCATTTTTTATAATCGTTTGAAGTTTTGGACCTTAAACTTTAATGGCCCCTAAGTCCTACGGAAGACGTTTGCGACCCATGGTTTCTCATTTAATAATGTTTGTCTTCATGTCTACCTACTATCACCCCTCAAAGTTTGTCGGTCTGGTAGCGAAACACCCTGTATAAGGCATACTATGCGGATTCCTGTCGTAACGCCACCGATTTCCAAATTATTCTCTATTCAGTGACATAAGACTGATGGAGTCAAATATTTAAATTAGATACGATACTTGGAATATACGTATACATTAAATATACGTATTCTTAAATATACGTTGAACATATACGTCTTATACGTATCCGGATATGTTTAAACATATATTTTAAGGTATCCGTATAGCAGAAAAACCTATTATACGGATATACGTATATCGTTTAAACGTATTGCTGCTATACGTATCCCATCGTGAGCACTAATCTGTAAACGTTCTATTTCCCGAACAAATTGAGATACAGACTCGAAATTTTATATGTACTCAGTGTGTAAGAATGGAATTAAACCGATTTAATATCACCAGTAACCTAAATTATCCGGAACTATTTTTTTCGGACTCTCGAAAAATTTGATGAAAGGTGTAAAAATTTTTTCGAAATTTTTTATTTTAAGGAGTGGACGTAAAAGGCAATAAAATAACACAAATTTTGCATAAAGAACGAAGTCGATTGGATTATTAGTTGGCGAGATATTTGTAATTCTGTTTTCTACATTCTTCGATTTTTTCATGATCCTGTATTTCATTCAAATTTCAATTCAAAGCTATATTTTAATTGGAAATGAGACGCTTAATCTGACGCAGTAAAGTGTTAGTTAATATGATTATTATTTTTGAAGTTATAAAGATGTTTCTCTTATGCAATTCGGTACTACTTGAATAGTTTGGCGTTTTATATAATTTGTCGAAATTGGTTCATCAGAAATTAATTGATAGAGTATTACCATGTATATTAAAAATATTTAAATATACATTTAAATTTTGTTTTGGAATTGCAATGCACTTTATCAATAGATTCCACATGTTTTATTTTCATACATTATATTATGCATATCCATGATGGGTAAGTATTGCGGTGACCCCCAACGACTAGTTTTTTTTTTTTATTGAATATCTTAATAAGCATCTTATGAGATAACATGATTCATTTAATTTATATCTTCTCAAAAATTTTATGTTTTTGTTTTCGTAGGAATATAAAAATTTAAATTTTATATACTAATGACCGTTTACAAAATTTAATTATTTATTTATAATGTTTTACCAACACTGTCCATAACTGGAATGCTTAATTAGCCAATTTGACCAGTACGACCAATACTAACAGTGCAAGTTCAGCAGTCTTTGAAAATTTTAATTTACAATCTAAAGTTTTATAAAATTCCAAATATAAAGGAATTTCCAAAGAATTAAATTCCAAAGTTCCAAATATAATCATAAAAGCAAAAATCTACATTACTTTATGGCGTATATCTATTACTAGAACAGAGGGTGACCTTTACCAGAAAAGCAGGGCCGAACTACTGCCTTCGAGCAGCTAGGGAGCAGGACCGAAAATTTCCTTTTTAGGTGCGTTCGTAATTATGTAAATACGTAGCACCTATTGTTGTCGCCCAGTCCGTCCGTCCGTCTATCTGTCCGTCTGTTCGCATATAACAACGCAAAAATACCCAACCGAATCGTTTGAAATTTAAAATACATAATTATAACATAATTTTGTCGAGTCATTTCAAATTTTATGAAAATCGGATGGATAGATCAATTACAGGGACATTCAAAAGGATTCCGTTACATTACGGTCAATAGGGAAAAAAGTTTTAAATGCATTTTAATCGTTTGACATTTAAAACATATAATTATTGCGTAATTTTGTCGAGTCATTTCAAATGTTATGAAAATCGGATGTATAGATCAATTACAGGGACAATCAAAAGGAATCCGTTACATTACGGTCAATGGGGAAAAAGTTTCAAATGCATTTTAATGATGTTACACTCATTCGAACATAATAGAATTGGCATGAATCTATGAAATATATACTAAAATATGCATTCTGTACAATCTGTGATGCAAAGAATTTTTATTATTAAATTACAGGGCCACACAAAAGTATTCCACTATGTAATGCTCTACGGGGAAACATGGTTTGGTACGTGTTTTAATTATATTCAACTATTTCACATTTTATGAATAAGATATACGTTGCTGATGTGTAGTAAAAATTACTTCCTGCATATTTACAGAAACGTAAAGATTTCGACTACTATACTGTATACGGAGTACGCTCTACTATATCAGCAAGATCTGAATATTTTTTAAACTTCGTTATCGTACGAACGCACCGCGTTTGCTACGTTCACGTGCAATTTCCAACTTGTTTTTTTTTTGCATCTGGGGTAAACATTGATTTTAACTTTCCCCCTCCCCCGCAAAGTATATTTACAAAGAGAATTTTACTAATTTTCTAATAACCGGCTTACTTAAAAATATGTAAAATAATAAGTAATGAAATCATAAAATATGTAATACTGAACTACGTAATCTGCTTTATCAAATACTGATTCATTAAAATCTCGAAATGAGATCGGAAAGAATCGAAAAAAGTTAGCTTTATATAAGATACTTATGCCATATCATCCTAATATTTTTCTATGTTTTGGCTTTGGTATACCCCAGACAGGACGATTTTAACAATACTGTGGAAAATGGGCAAGCAAAATCTTCATTTGGCACCCCTTCGATCTAGCGCCCGGGGCACATGTCCCCTCAGCATCAGCACCCCCTCCCCCCTTCTTTAATTTCGACCCTGATAGAGGGCTCCATTACTGGAGTTTGGAGTGTTTTTTGTTTATTTCTGTTATATGCATTTAAATTTTGAATCTCATTAGGAATGTGACTATGAGATTGGTTAAATACTCTTAACTGATTAATATAACGCTAAAAAACTGAGATATGATAATTATAACTATGAAATAAAAAAAAAATTGTAAAGAAATTCCTCAATCTTTGTCATAACAAATTCATTATACTCTCAAAATATAAAATATTAATTTATAAAACTTAAAATTATTTTATGATAAAGAAAAGCATAACAAATTTGGGATTTCTTAAAATCAGGGTGAAGTTGAAGGAGAATGTTCGCGCTCCCATTACCATTTTTTCATTTCTATTTTTTAATCACGAAGCACTATTTTTCCCAAGATAATTCCTTTTTAAAACAACTACATGATGGCGCCACTTCCAGACATTAAAATGCTTCATCGTTTCGTTGCGAAGATGAAAATATTCATCCAATTTTAATTAGTTATGGCATTTAAAAAAAAGTCCTTCCGGCAATGCCGGGAGGAAGAGGTAGCTTTCATATACTTATATATTTATTTATTTATTTTAAGGTAATTTACATTGTTCAAAAATACTAAGCTCAATTTAGTGGAAATAATCTTATAAAATTAGTGATTTTATGAGATTGAATACTAGTTTTTGTCAAGACTGAATATTAATAGGAATTTTTAGCAATTAGTCATATTTTATTCAACCTGGTTTTATTTTAAGCGATTTAGAGAGTCACCAAATTCCACGATATCATAAAGTGTATGCCATTTTAAAGCAACATTGTGGATCGTTCAGATCAGACCGTTTCAAAATGTCAGCCATAAGCAAAATTCAAAGTGCTATAACTCAATCATTTTTTAAGATATAGACAAAATAAAAAGTGTTCTGGAATCGTTGTTTTAAGTTCTAACAGGTCAAAGAAAAATATTTTTCAACTTTTAGTTCTTTCGCATTTAATTTTAAATTTTAAATTTTTTAAAAAATTTAAAATGGCCACCATTTTGAAACAAAATGGTGGATGATGATGGCCAACGAACTCGGTCGAGACATTTGTATGTACTATGTACATACCAAGTTTCATTGAAATCGGTTCATAAATACGCGTGTTATCACGTGACAAAAATCAGATCATTTCAAAATGTCAGAGATAAGAAAAATTCAAAGTGCTATAACTCAATCCTTTTGTAAGATATAGACAAAATAAAAAGTGTTCTGAAATCGTTGTTTTAATTCTAACACGTAAAAGAAAAATATTTTTCAAAGTTTGATTTTTTTCGCATTTAATTTTAAATTTCAAATTTTTTAAAAAATTTAAAATTGCCACCATTTTGAAACAAAATGGCGGATGAAGCTGGCCAACGAACTCGGTCGAGACATTTGTATGTACTATGTACATACCAAGTTTCATTGAAATCGGTTCATAAATACGCGTGTTATCACGTGACAAATATCAGATCGTTTCAAAATGTCAGCCATAAGAAAAATTCAAAGTGCTATAACTCAATCATTTTTTAAGATATAGACAAAATAAAAAGTGTTCTGGAATCTTTCTTTTAAGTTCTAACACGTAAAAGGAAAATATTTTTCAATTTTTAATTTTTTCGCATTTAATTTTAAATTTTAAATTTTTTTAAAAATTTAAAATGGCCGCCATTTTGAAACAAAATGGCGGATGATGCTGACCAACGAACTCGGTCGAGACATTTGTATGTACTATGTACATACCAAGTTTCATTCAAATCGGTTCATAAATACGTTAGTTATCGCATGACAAAAATCAGATATATATATATATATATATATATATGGTTATATATATATATATATATATATATGTCAACATTTGAATGGAGGGTGGTTTTGGGGTCTGGGGGTCATGATCGGTGAAAATATACCAAAATTTTCCGGAAGTGCTTTCCTCCGGACGGCTGCAATAGGTAGCTTTTTACTTTTTGTAATGAAAGCTACCTAAAAAAGATACGATTTCGAATGACCCTTAAGTCGATTAATAATGAAAATAGTCATACCTGTTCTTTTCCTGTAATTTGCTAATTACAATTAAGGAAAAAAAAAAGAGAGAGAGAGAGAGAGAGAGAGAGAGAAAACACTCTTTAAGAAAAACCTTATTTGTACAAAAAAATTATTTAAAAAAAAAAAAAAAAATCAATAAAAAAATAAAGTAAAAATTTTTAAAAACATTTTTAATTGTTATAATTTTTTTTCTCTTCTACCCTTTTTATATTTTTTATAGAAATTGATATTTAGAAGCTTTAAAGGCGTGCATTCAAAATTATAGTCCATTCCACCAAGTAGCTCTTGAGAATATGTATAAAAGCTATCCACTTTGTTATCTGTTTTCCAACTACTAGAAATTAATTTAAGAAAAGGAATACCAAAAATTTGATCTTCATAATTCTTAAACAATTTGACCTAATGATTTACGGAAAAAGATGAAATACTATGCCAGAATTAGTGTTCATGCTGAAATTTTCAGGGTACCGTGAAATTTTTATGAAGAATGACATAAGATTGTTTTAATAACGTAATTTAATAGAAAACATAATTTCTAATCGAATGACTATTTCTTGTTTTTCTGTGATTATTTTTTATACTGCTAATTTTTTCTCTCCTTTTCTTTGCCGACTCACATATAGACTGGGAGGCGGCAGCACAGGTAATCACCTCATCGAGTTTACGGTTGAAAATCTAAGATTAATCAAATCTCGATTCCCAGTTTAAAACTTCAATCGGTCTGCCAAATCATAGCTTCGTGAACACACTTAAAAATCCGAATTTAGCGGTTGACTCATAAGTTTACAGTTATGTTTTCCTATCCCCAAAACTTCATATTTTCATGCTTTTGGGTGCAGGAAAGGACAATGAACCCTATGAGTTAACTTCTAAAATTAAATTTTTTAGGAGTTTTCTACCAAGATATAACTTGGCTGACCGATTGCCTTGTAAATTGAGAATCGATATTTAACCAAGTCTAGATTTTCATCCGAGACCTCGATAAGGTGATTGTCTGTGCTGCCGCCGTCTTGTCTAATATGCTCTTTAGATTTTCTAGGTCTTATTTAGTACCCGTATTTTGAACTATAAATCTTAATATTTTTTTCTTCAGCTGGAAATTCTTTCAATGATTAATCGCAGAATCAGTAGTAGTATTTACTATTAATTAATAAGGCGAAAAATTCTATTAAAACAATGTGGTAGAACCGCTTAAATGCGTTGTCAGAAATAGTTTGGGGCTGTTAAGATGAAATTGGGCGACGGATAACACTTAGCTTTTTCAGATTCTTTATATCCTATAGAATACACATTTTTACAATTTTTTTAAACGTATATAAGTAATGTTAAATAAATGTGTGAATGGAGCCTAATAGCTATCAGGACTAAACAAAATATCAATTTGTTTTTATAGAGCTTTTTGTGCGAGATAATGTGTTATATTAAAATGGTTTGCAACAAAAATGGACGAAATGTGAAAAAAATGAAAACGTAAGTACTTTTTTTTGCGTGTTAAAATATCATTTGTTGAGTCCGTTAGCAATAAAAAATTGTTAAATAAGAATTGTTTTATTACTTTCTTCTATCTTTGCAAGAAGAAAGTATTGGATTCATGAAAATTTTCGACTTCCGGTTTTCGACGGATTTATACGTTTTAGAAGGTCCTGAACACGTTTTGACTATTTTTTGAAAATGTCTGTCTGTGAGTCTGTCCGTCTGTCTGTCTGTCTGTCTGTGTGTCTGTCTGTCTGTATGTGACAAAAAATTTGTGGGCGCTCTATCTCAAGAACTAATGCTCGAAATTTAATAAAAGTTTATATTCAGTTAGACCTTGATATGAATTAGTGCCTATTGGTTTTTGGTGAGAATTGGCCTGAAGGTGGCGCTGCTATACTACGTTTTTCATCATTTTCAAGATTGCTATATCTCAAGAACTAATGCACAGAATTTCACCAAACTTCAGATTCTGTGACCCCTTGATATACATAGACGCTGATTAAGTTTTGGTGTAAATTGGCCAGCAGATGGCGCTGCTATGCCACGTTTTTCATGATTTTCATGATAGCTATATCTCAACAACTATCGCACAGAATTTCACCAAACTTCAGATTCTGCGATACCTTGAGATACATAGCTGCTGATAAGGTTTTGGTGGGAACTGCCCTATAGGTGGCGCTGCTATGCTACATTTTGCACGATTTTTGCGATAGCTATATCTCAAGAACTAATGCACAGAACTTTATCAAATTTTAGATTCTGTTACACTAAAATATATAACATAATTAGACGCTGATTACATTTTGGTATTAACCTTGTAACAGGTGGTGCAGCTATGCTGCATTTTGCACGATTTTTCCGATAGCTATATCTCAACAACCAACGCACAGAATTTCATCAAACTTCAGATTTCGTTACAAAATGACATATAACATAATTACACGATGATTACGTTTTGTTATAAATCCTTCAACTGATGGTGCTGCTGTGCTATATTTTACGTGGTTTTTTTTAAACTAACTATATCTCAAAAACTAATGCACAGAATTTCATCAAACTTCAGGTTCTTTTACACCATAACATAATTAGACGCTTTTTTACGTTTTGGCATAAATTTTCCAAGATATGGTGTTGCTGTGCTACGTTTTGCAAATTTTTTGTTATAACTATATCTCAAGAACTAATGGACGAAATTCTATAAAATTTCAGATTCTGTTAGGTCTTGGCATAAATAGATGCTTATTAGGTTTTAGTATAAATTACCAACATGAGGCAATACTAAGCTCATTTTCTCAGAATATTAATTAAATTTTGCGTTTTAGGCTTTTCGGATACCAGAATCTCATTAGGCTAGGTCAAATGTTCGAGGAAATTCGATAGTGGGTAACTTTGGGGTCACCACATTTTTTTTTTTTTTAATATTAAAATGTACTTATGAGATAGAAGAAGTTTTGGGATTGACACATCCAACTAGTTTTTTCATTGTTTTTGCAGTACAAAAAGAATAAAATAAAATAAAATATTGAAAAACATTGTCAAAAATGCACTGTTTGAGTTTCCATGTATCATCAAATTTTCCAAAAAATTAATTCTATTTTTTTTCGCTGTTCAATCTTTTTTATTTATCAGTTTGTTAATATAAATTCATAATTGAAGTGAAAAAATATATAAAAATAAATCCCGGAGTCTAGAGAGGTTAAATTATTCATATATGCACTATAAAATTTCTCCTGACTGATATAGTCAACGCACAGCCAAAATTACTGAACATAGATGCACGAAAATTAGGGGGACAAATACTTCTTATGACATAAGCCAACACCAAGAAAAGATTTTTGAAAATTCTCTCCTAAGAAAGTTAATATGAGAGGGGCGGGGTTATAGAACATCTTTCCATAATTCAGAAGTTGTTTTAAGTACAAGCACGGAATTGCAGGAAATAAATGTACTAAAAAAAAAATTAGACATGTATTTCGGCGATTTCTCAAATTTGCCCCAAAGGGGTTTAATGGGGATGTCGTAAATTTTAGAACATTTCGCATATCTCAGCATCCATTTTTAACCTTTTACAGGCCAAATTTTGATACGGGCATATTTTAAATTATTTTTTTGCATATTATGCCTTCTAATGCTTTAATTAAGGGATATTAGTCATTAATAGGGTGGAAAATTTTTTATATATAATTTTCACAATGGTCCTAATTGGGAACATTGGTCACTTCCGGCGGTCATTTTCCAGTGGTCATTGATCATTTTTATGATTTTCTGCACATTTCTCCATAAATGATATGCTTGTAACTTTAGTTTTAAAAAAATCATGTTATCTAATCCGAAAAACCTATTTCAAAAAATCATTTTTATGACTGATTATTTTCCAGTGGTCATTGGTCATTTTTATGATTTTCTGAACATTTCCTCTGAATGATAGGAATGTAACTTCTATTTCAAAAAATCAAGTCATTTTTCTACTATTTCTGCTAATTTTTTCAAATCAATTTTGATTAAATTTAATTTTTAATAAATTTTTAAACTTATGTTCCCAATTGGGAACATTGGCCTGTAAAAGGTTAATAAGAGCATGAAATTCACGACAACAAACCTATTAAAAAATAATTAAACGTGTATTTCAAATTTTAAAACTTTTCCTCTCTTTTAAGAGTATTAAAAAGTGAAATAGCGAAAATTTTAGGTCATTTCAACATATTCCAGCAGCTTTTTTAGTTAGAGGCATGAATTTCAGGATAACTCATCGACTAAAAACACACTTAAACATTTATTTTATCAATTTTGGAAATTCCCACCTAAGAGTATTAAATGGAGCTGTTGCGAGTTTTAGGTCATTTCACCATATCTCAGTAGCTGCTTCAGGTAGGAGCGAGAAATTCGGGATAATAAACCTATTATAAAAAAGAAACACATATTTTAGAGATTTTAGAAATTCCCCACTAAGGGTGGATAAGGACATGGTAAAAATTATAGCATTCTCGCCATATCTCAGCAGAAATTTTAGATAGAAGCAAGAGATTCACAGTAAAAAATCTACTAAAAATAGTTAACAATAGTACAGGAGTTACAAAAATAACGATACATTTCAATAAAAACACTAATCTATATATTTCTTTCATAGGTATTTGAAGAAGTACTCTCTTTGGAAGCAAGATTAACCATCGTTTCTTAGATAGTGGGTGATAAAACATACGGAGAGATGCGTCAGCTGTACCATCAAAATACGGAAAACAGCCAGGGACAAGGGCCAATATCAGGCTACTTGTGAACGTGGGCTACTTTCAACTACCTTACGCTCTTGACGGTATCGTCAGATGTTGATGGTCGTCCAGAACGTTTTTCATCTACTATACTACCGGTTCCTCTGAATTTTGTTCACAAGTAGCTTGATATTGGCCCGTGTTACTGGCTGTTATCCGTATTTTCCATGTACACTTAATACCCCTCTTCATATGTTTTATCACCCAGTTTCTAGGAAACGACGGCTATTCTTTCTTCTAAGGAGAATATTTTTTCAAACACCTGTGAAAGAAATCATTAGGTTAGTGTTTTTATAGAAATAGGTCGTTATATTTGGAACACTCTGTTCTTCGGTGATTTGAGATCGGTTTTGTCCATTATGTCACCAACATCGAGTTTCAACTGGATAATGTAAGCTCAATGTGCATAGGAAAGTCCCTTTAACCTGAAAATACTTGCGAACGGAAAGAGCTACACACTTATGAAAAAATCTGAAATTCACAGATATATTTTCCTGAATTTCTCAGAAAAAATCCCTTTTCACGACAAAAAAGCATTTCCCCTTAAAAGTCGGAAAATTTCATCATATTTCCTGAAAATTAAGAAACGGACGAAGATGGAAAGAAACAACAAAGATACTCCAACATTTTGGATTTTTTTGGAATTTATTTCGGATGTTTATAAAACTGACATGCTGTTGAACAGAAATAAAAAAAATCAATGAAAGAATCCGGATAAGATTTGTATTACGCTGTTGAAGTGCAAATGTACTGATAGAAGCAACTTGTAGTTGCAGCAACTTGAAAGTTGTAACTTTCTGAGCAACAACTTAACCAGACCATATTTTAACCATTCATTGAAAAAAAAAATCCTTAATAAAGTATTTAATCAAGCCATATTATATTGATTCATTAACTAAAAGAAAATCATAATAATAAATTAGCCTTATAAATTAGAATTGTAACAGAATCGATAAAATTACAATCTATAAAATCTATACAATCTAAAAAATATAAACACACTGTACAATGAACTATTTGCTTTTAGAAGCACTTGCATTCGGCGATCCTATGGCGTGCCCATTGCTAGAGCAATGGGCTACGGTACCGAAGGTTGTAAGTTCGAATCATCCCGAAGACATTACTTTTTTTTCCTCGGTCAATAAATATAGAAGCCTCTAACCTGTTCGATATTTGGCACTATCAGCCAGTTGTTATACCAACTATATAACGGAAAAATACGGAGTTTTTCGTTCTTTTATTTCCCTGAATGGAAAATTTACTAACGGAACGGAGAAAGTATGGCAACTTTGCGCCAGTAGTTTTACCCTGAATTCAAGGATTTATTTTTGTGCAGCTATGCAAGTGAAGTAACAGTATAGTAAAGTGACTACCCTCGAACTAATGCAAACGACAGCAGCGTTCCTAGTGGCGAAAACTGGAAGCTAGTCACTGCAAATTGAAAACTAAAAGAGATAGAACAAAATTTGCAATTAGAAAGTTTTAAAGTTCACTTAATTGGTCCGAAATGACATTTGGTTCATATGGATAAGATAATCGTTACCTGTATACCCCAAAATGTCCGAAATCGATGCGCCCCATTTTGTGTAAACGGTTGAAAAAAATAGCCAGAAGTATGAAAAAATACTCACAATTCAATGCATAAATACGTTACTTATATTATGCATTTCAATAACATCGCGCAAAAAATACAAAAAATGAAATTTAAAAATAAAAACGCTCGCACATTTGGGTTAAAATTATCGTTTGCCATCGAAAAGTTTATGCTATGATATTATGCTGTTTTTAACAAGCAAGCACTAACACATTTTAAATTAAAATACTAAATGCATCAGAAAATAAAGTTTTACAGACGTTTCAGTACAGTACAATGTCGCAATTTGCAACTGCACACTGCAACATATCCGAAATGTGAATATACAGAGTAGAATCGTCGTGCATAAATTTCAGAATTTTTTGGGTATATAAGCGACGGTATATCTTATTCATGTGAACCAAATGTCGCTTCATATTAGTTAATTGATGCTGTAAAACTTTCTATCTGGAAATTTTGCTCCTTTCTCTTTTCATTTTCGTTTCGCAGTAGCTATCTTCAAAAATTCACCACTAAGGGCGGGTCTGTCATTTGTATTAACTCGGGCACAGTTGCTTTACCATACTGTTACTTCACTTGCAGAGCTTTAACTCTCATTTTTTGCAAAGAATTTTTTTTTAAACGGACATTCCTATGCACTTTTGTATATAAATAAAATAAGAATTGTGAATATTTGATAGATGTTAAGAAAAGATTTTTTCCCATCTTTGTTGGATATATTTCGTTTGATTCAAGATTATTTTAGAGAAACCACCCAGCAGCGTAGCGGCAGAAATCTGATAGTTAAATATACAGTCTTATTAAGCAGCTCCTGACAATGCTAGGGCCTTCCTTCAACCTTTAGCTCAATCGCACATGTACATGTTCTATGTGCAAGTTGTTTTGTATATTATATTATAAATTTAATATATTTTTTAAAATACATATGTTGAATAACATAAAAACATGTATAATACAAAACGTAGCATATATAGTATAAAAATTGTAAAAACAACATCATGAATATGTCTATTAACAACTAGTGCTGAAAGCAGGATCCTCTTTAAAGGTAAGAGGAGTTTCGAAGCACTGTTAGTCATAACTGAACAATCTGTGTGGCAAAAACTTATTTGTGTGACACAATATGTGACATATAACACCGACTTAGTGAAAAGCTCAAACAACCTATAATGCTTGTAAATGTATCAATCATCTGTTTAAAGGTTTTATAAAAGAGCATCTTCATTAATCTTCGAAAGAAAAAAAAAGGTAGAAAGTGAGAACGAGCAATTATCAGTTATCCACTATTTTTGTCCAAGAGCCGACAGCACAAAAACCTAAAGTATCGAGCACATTTTTTTTTTTTTTTTTTTTTTTTTTTTTTTTTTTTTTTTTTTTTTTTAAGGGAAGAGTAGTAATAGGGGAATCCAATGAACCATGTCTGCCGGAAATGAAGTTGTCCATAAGACAAAAAGTAATACCACTTGTGGTTTACTTGTAGGCTTATCATTGCGTTTGCCTTACAATAATTTCATACCTTTGATTGTACCCTATTACTACACTTACATAAAATTAAAGTTTATAACAACTCTAAATAATCTTCGTGAAGTTCACCTTTTTCACTAGGTGCCAGATGAACTTTATTGATGTGACCCCGCCTTTAATATTGCGGATACCTTTCCCATTTATCTTAGGACGCTTACTTAAACAGCTTTGCTACTGATACTCGTTAATAAACACAGATGATAAATAAACTCCATTTAATAACTACTTTACCTAAATATTTCAAACAGTTAGTGCTGTATTTTTTAAACAGTTTCCAACATATAAATAAGCTAAAAAACTTTGCAAAAATCACCATAAAAAGAAAATTAAACAGGACGCGTTTCGAGCTTCAAAAATACTGCTCAGCTCGAAACGCGTCCTGTTTAATCTTCTTTTTATGGTGATTTTTCAAAGTTTTTTAGCTTATTTATAAATTTATCGCCAGTGATTTCGGTGATTCTCAATAGTTTCCAACATAGTTGAAAAGTGTTTATGAATTCTGTTTGTCTGTCCTTGCTCTAACTCGCTTAAATATAGTTCGATTGCCATGAAATTGATATATATATTATTGTGATTTACTATGATATTTTTAGTAGAAAGTTTATAGCATTTCGATTTATTTACAGAGTCATTCAAAACAATCCCGTTATATAACGGTTTATAGAGAATAATCGTTAGTCTTACTGTGCGTGTCAAAAGTTTAAGCACAATAACAATTTTCAAATAAAACTTTAAATATTTAATTTATTTCAATGTCTTGTATATGTTAATAATATCTGTTTTAACACCATATTCATTGAAATTAACTTTTAAATTTAATTTCAAACCATGGAGTTTAAGAATAGAACAAAAATAACCGTGTCAAAAGTTTAAGCGCAAAATCGTTTTTATGCAAATTTTACAATCTGACGTAAGCGGTTGCGCACGCAAACATTTTCTGGGTGTATAAGAAGCTGTCAATTGTTGTTTACGAGTTCGTACAAAATGCCTCGGTCGAAAGAATTTTCAGAGGAGTAGGTGATAAAAATATGGAGTATGAGAGCAAAATCTAAGTCTGTTTCTGAAATTGCAAGTACATTAAAAAGATCAAAACGAGGTATTCATCAAAATTTGGCTCGTGGTAATAATTTCAAACAAAAATTTCGTTCAGGAAGGCCGCGAGTGACTAGTTTGCGCGAAGATATCCGTATCGGAAATTTGGTTTCAACTGATAATTACTCCCTTTCGCAAATAAAACATGCAGTTGGAGGACAAATACCGAAAAAAACTGTTCATCGAAGAGTTTTGGAATTCAAATACATCAAATACCGTAAAATGGCTCGATTATCGTGTCTCAAACGACACCATAAAAAAGCTAGATTACAGTGGGCCAAAGAGCATATGTCATTTGGTGAAAAGTGGCTGAATGTCATATTCAGTGATGAAAAAAACTGGAACCTCGACGGCCCTGATGGGTTTAAGTACTTTTGGCATGATCTCCGCAATGAACCTAGAAGTGTATTTAGCCGACAACATAATGGTGGTTCTGTAATGGTGTGGGGGGCTATTTCTTTCAGTGGTTAGACATCTCTAGCATTCATCAGTGGTCGTGAAAACTCTGAAAACTATCAAGAGACACTTGCCAATCATTTGCTTCCTGTTGCCGAGGTTTTTTTTTGGGGGGGGGGAGAAAAATGGTTATTTCAACATGACAATGCTTCGATCCATACCTCAAACTCAACTTCATCATGGCTTAAGTCGAAAAAAGTGTCTGTTTTGAAATGGCCGGCAATTAGTCCTGATTTAAACTCTATAGGAAATATGTGGGGCATTCTCACTCATGCAGTTTATCCAAATGGAAAGCAGTATTCTTCAGTTAAAAATTTGAATGATGCCATTGAGAACGCTTGGTTTAAAACTGAACCAGAAACAATACAGAATCTCATTTTATCGATGGAAGACCGTATATTTAAAGTAATTCAGTATAAAGGAACAATAATCAAGTATTAATTTTTTATTATTATTGTTCTGCTAAAGACTAAAAACTACTGTGCTTAAACTTTTGACACACTCATTTTTGTTGTTTTGATAAATTTTATTATTTAAAATAAATTTTGTAACTTAAATCTGTTGACTATCTTTTTAAAACTACAATTTGTAGATTATGTGAAAAGGAAATTAACTTTCATTCATTAACAAAATTTTATTTTGAAATTTTCTGTTGTGCTTAAACTTTTGACACGCACTGTATTAAATAATTTGTTATTAAATTAATTATTAAAACAACCTTATTTTAATTAACGTTCACAATTAAACAAGTTTTCATTTAATACGTTGAGTGCCACGGTGACTGACACTGAACTTGCTGTTTTGGCTGCGTCAGTTACCGATGACCGACAGTGTAAGAAATGATATACAGGGTGTTTCGCTACCAGACGGACAAACTTCTAGGGGTGATAGTAGACATAAAGACAAACATTGTTAAATAGGAAACCATGGGGCGCAAACGTCTTCTATAGGAGCTAGGGGCCATTAAAGTTTAGAGTCCAAAAATTCAAACGCTCATAAAAATTAGAAAAAAGGGTCGATTTGTTTGCGGTTTTCTCTAAAATCATTCTTTATATCACGATTTTTAATTTTTTTAATTTTAAAGATTAAGTTCAAAAACTGTCGATAGAGGGCGCTTTAGACTTTAGAGTAACGAACAAATACTTTTTGCCATTCTTTTGTGCACAGGGTTGAAATTATTCTAAAGTTTAGACTTTAACTTAAATTTTAAGCCCAAAATCGGAAACATGGGGATCGGTTAACTAGCGAAAATTTAACTGTGAACCAAAGGGGAGATTTTAAACGCTCATAAACATTGGATAAACTAATCGATTTTGTTGCGGTTTGCGTGTAGGTCATTCTCTTGGTAATTATTTTATTCAAAATGACGTACAGCTTTCATGTTCTCATTTTTTGATAGAGGGCGCTTCCGAGACATGTCCGACATTTCAATGGTATTACTCCTGAGTGTTTCACTACCAGACCACCATACTTCCAGGAAGTGTAAGGGATGTGAAGATGACCGGAATCACACAGGAATGTAACGTTGAAAATTGCTTTTGTGCATATTACGTTTAAAAAACAGCAGAGAAAAAAACAACAGAAACAAACAGAGAAACAGCAACATGTTAAAGTGACAGAACAAAGTTTATTTAAAGGTTTTACTGCAAAAAGTGTTCGAAATTACGATCAGAAAAAGTCCGGCAAGCTTGACAGCGACAGTAGATGGCGCTGTGATTTTCTTGCGATAGATGGAGCTGAATGGTAATGCGCGTGAAAGTTTCTCTCTCGTTGCGCAGCTCTATGTGGTTCCAGCATGATCGGGCTCTTCCACATTTTACCAATGATGTTCACCGATACCTCAACGTAATATATGGACAGCGGTGGATAGGTCTTGGTGGCCCGGTTTATTGGCCTGCCAGATCACCGGACCTATCAAGTATGAGATTCTTCTGCTGGGGTCACAGGAAAAGTTGGATGTTGGGAATCCCGTACCATCAATTAAAGACTTAGCAGCTCGTATTTCTGTAGCTTCCGGAAATCTATCAAAGATTCCAGGAATCTTTCAAAGCGTGAGGATTTACATGCGATGCCGCTGTCAAGCATGTCGAATTACTTCTGGTCGTAATTTTGAACATCTTTTCTGGTAAAACCTTTAAAAAAACTGTTTTATGTCATATTAACGTGTTTCTGTTTCTCTGCTTGTTTCTGTTGTTTTTTTCTCTGCTTCCTTTAAGCATAACTAGCAAAAAAGACATTTTCAACGTTACATTCCTGTGTGATTCCGAGTCGCTTTTACATCCCTAACACTTCCTGAAAGTATGATAGTCTGGTAGTAAAACACCCAGGAGTAATGCCATTGAAATATCGGATATATGTCGGAAGCGCCCTCTATGAAAAAATGAGGACACCACAGCTGTACGTCATTTTGAATAAAATAATTACCAAGGGAATGACCTACACGCAAACCGCAACAAAATCGATTAGTTTGTCCAATGTTTATGAGCGTTTAAAATCTCCCCCTCGGTTCACAGTTAAATTTTCGCTAGTTAACCGATCCCCATATTTCCGATTTTGAGCTTAAAATTTAAGTCTAAAGTTTAGAATAATTTCAACCCCATGCCCAAAAGATCGGCAAAAAGTATTTGTTCGTTACTCTGAAGTCTAAAGCGCCCTCTACCGACAATTTTCGAACTTAATCTTAAAAATTAAAAAAATAAAAAATCGTGATATAAAGAATGATTTTAGAGAAAACCGCAAACAAATCGACCCTTTTTTCTAATTTTTATCAGCGTTTGAATTTTTGGACCTTAAACTTTAATGGCCCCTAGCTCCTATAGAAGGCGTTTGCGCCCCATGGTTTCCGATTTAATAATGTTTGTCTTTATGTCTACTATCACTCCTAGAAGTTTGTCGGTCTGGTAGCGAAACACCCTGTATATAAAAAGAAAATCTTGTTTTAAGTAATTATTAAGAAAGTACAATCCTGTAACAAATAAAAGTTAAGTAAATTTAAAATAAATGTTTCAGTAATTACTTAAAACAATATGTATATTTTTAGATTTATATTATAGTAATTTATACTGCCAGTCACCAGTAACTGACGCAACCTAAAGCGAAAGTGATTGACGTAGCACTTAACGTGTTAATATTAAAAAACAAAAAGCGATGTTTTGATCAATTTTGAGGCACACTGTCCCCTTAAATATAACTACTTTTTTTAACTATTACTTGGTGTCTATTGATCACAGGGTCGCACAAAAATTCTCAACATTCGTTTATCGGCGGAAGCTGGTCAGTGGAAATTTTCAACTGTGTTATACGTTTAACTCAACTATCTTTTGGTACATGTATTAGGCATACCGTAGAATATTTCCGTAGAACATTTACAGGGCTGCACAAAAAATTTTATATTTTAACGACTATTCATAGTAATAGTAGAAATCGGGCTTTAATTCCGTGATGAGTTATCAAATTACTTTACTTGGACTACCGCTTCCACTATACTAAACTCTGAAGTTTTGTTATAGTATTCTGAATATGTTGGAAAGTGTTTCATAATCTCTGCTGTACTCAATATTTTTCGTTCTTGCCTCTTTTTCTCCGTTTTTATTGCACTCAAAAGTTTTGACATACAGCTAGGTTTTATTAGACAGAAGGTCAGCTGATACTGTACTTCTGAAGCATAGACTGTAGAATAAACCCATAACGTTAAGATGTTAAAAATATATTCTGCAATGTTTTGACCTATTTGTGGCAGTTCTTAAAATCTTTTGTTTTAGCATTTTGATTTATCTGGAACCTCCTGGATTGTGCACTGTAATGTGATTAAGTAAAAAAAGAGCACTGGTTATTTAAATTAACAATGAACAAGTTACTTTAAATGAGTTAAACTTATTGTAGATTATGTTTAAATCAAGGAAATACGATAAACGTTTAATTTTTCCAAAGTTTTATAATTGACTAAATTTAACTTGCATTAAAACAGTATTTTAACGGATTTATTTCGTCACGATACTAATCTTTATTCTGAGATTTCACAAATAGTAAATTCTCAAAACTTCACAGCTCAAGATCATAAAATTATTCAGTCGAGTAATTTGAAATTTGAAATTTGAAATTTTTTTCAATTATGTTCCAAATGCTGCTTTCAAAAACGGCGAATTATAAGTTCAAATTTACAAATATTTTAGTTAATTAAGTTCGAATTAAAATACAGTCACAGAAAAAAAATCTTGACACTTGCGATTTTAAACGTTTTATTGACTATTTAGAAATATAGATAAAGAATTATTCTGAAACTGCAGGTGTGTAAAAAAAAAATAGTACCGGTCATATATTTTTCCGAAGATTTTCCCCCGAAATCCCATAAGGGGACCGTCAACTAATTGAAAAAGAAAGAAGATCTTTTGGATAACCTGTCAAAACTAATGTAGCAAAAGCGTTCAAACTCCAGATTATGATTAAGTGGATTATTGTAATAAAGTGTGTTCATTTTTATGAATATAGCATCTATACTCGAAGAGAAATTAAGATTTTTATAAAAAAGGCCCAAAATTTTGCTAAGTTTTTTGCATATAATTTAGAGAGTTCTTAATAAAAAACAATGTTCTTTTCTGAAAATATAACAATCAACATTGTACATAACACCCTGCAATCAGAATTAAAAAATATTAATAATTGTATGAAAAATGAATAGATTTACTAAATAAATTTTCACTGCACATGCTTCTACTCTATAAAAATTTCATTAGCATATTGTGTTAGCTAAATGTATAGAGCAACTTTTATTAAAGTTTGAAAATCATAGCTTGATAATTCTGAATATTATCGTCGATAGAATAAAATCAAAATCCGTTATTCCCAAAATGAAGCAAAAAGATGAGGAGCTGTATCAAAATATAGTAGTACGTGCAATATTGTGTAGACACTAATCAATGTAATATGGATACACCCCTGATCTTTTTGTTTCATTTTGGGAATAACGGATTTTCATCTTATTCTTCCGACGATAATTTTCAGAATTATCAAGCTATGATTTTCGAACTTTAATAATAGTTGCTCTATACATTTAGAAAACACAATATGCAAATGAAATTTTTATACAATTGACGCATGCGCAGTAAAAATTTATTTAGTAAACCTGCTCATTTTTCATAAAATTAACAATAATTTTTAATTTTGATTACAGCGTGTTATGTACAATGTTGTTTCTCATATTTTCTGGAAAGAACATTGGTTTATTTTAAGAAGTCTACAAATTATAAGAAAAAAACTTGCCAAAATTTGGGACAGTTTTTATAAAAACCTTAATTTCTCTACAAGTACACATGCTACATTCATAAAAATGAACACAGTTTATTACAATAAGCTACTTAATCATAATCTGCAGTTTGGACACTTTTGCTACATTAGATTTGACAGGGTCATTCAAAATATTTTCGATCTTTTTCAATTTGTTGACAGTCTCCTATTGAATTTTAGGGGGGAAATCTTTGCGAAAATGTATGACCTGTACTATTTTGTTTATACATCTGGAGTTTGAGTCATTCCTTATGTATATTTCTAGATATTTAACAAAACGTCTAAAATCGGAAGTGTCAAGATTTTTTTTGCTGTGACTGTAATGCTGACTATATTTCTAAATAAAGTACTGAAAAATTGAAAATAAATGAAACTTTTGTATAATCATTTTATTCTTTAAAATTTTCAAATAAAAGCTTTGAATATACATTTAAAGAACAAATACAAAATGTAATTGAATACAAAATAATTTATTACACAAAACATAGCAAACCAATTTTAGTTCAATTTTTCACAAGAAAAAACAATTCTACTTGAAAAATACATTTTGATACAAAAATGGTACTTCATAAATGAAAATCACACTAAATTAGATAAATTACAAAAAAATACAAACAATAATTTTTTTAAATGTCTAAATGTTAATGTAAAATTGTAAAAATTTGAATTTAAAATTATAAGTATTTAAAATTGATAGATTTTCCCAGTAATTTACAATTTAACAGGGTATTTCGAATTAAAAACAAAGAATCATGAGTATATAGTTGTGAACGGAATTTAAAAATATACATATTTTTTACAGAATCTTTATTTATTTATTTATTTATTTTTTGGCTTTAAATAATTTTTCTCAGAAATTTATTACATAGGTTCTAAACACTGTGTTTATTTAAACGAATATTCGTTTCGGATATAATTCTTTTCTTTTTTAAAAATTATTTTGCCTATATAATTGAAATATAAATACCGTAAATAACAAAAAAGTTTATCATTTAATACAATAATAAAATATAATGTTTCTAATTTACTGCAATTTATCAATTTTTAACGTCATCTTCTATATAAAACAAAATGTTTTGAAATATTATGTGTATTATTTCCAAACATTATGTTAATTAAATAAATATTTTGCACAAAATTACGTTTTAAATTTCTAAAGAGAGTTTTTGCATAGTTAAAAAAATCATTAAAAAAATCATAACAGAAAATCTGATGTTCAAGATAATTTATTACATAAAATAGAGGTTATCATTTTAATGGAAATTTAAACTTAAAACAATATATTTCGAAATTCTGCATATTATTTTGCAATATTGTATTAACTTAATCGAAAAATATGTACCGTTTGTATTTATTTAATTTACTAACATCATTAAATAATAGAGGAACTGATACAAAATATATTAAAATTCAAAATAAGTTAGTGGATGAAAAACAGTTTACCAATTTTAATGAAAATCTTTATTTAAAATAATGTCATTCAAATATGTATCTTAATATGAAAAATGATTTTAGGTTGGTTACATATTCGATGAATAAAACGCCTCTTTATAAAAATTAAATAAAAGCTTGCATTTTTTAAAATTACATAAACAGAAATTCTGATAAAAAAGGTAATTAGGTTTAAAATAATTTGTTATGTGAAATAATATTTATAAGTTTTATCAAGTTTGTCTGTATAAAACAAAATCATTTGAAATGCATATATCCATACATAAATGTATTTCGCATTGATTAAACATTGTCAATAAATAAAGAAAAATATATAAATAACAAATAGAAAATTGTTTGAATATTTCATTTTCTTTCATAGCATTTAATGTACATTATTATTTAAAATAAGAAATTACAATTAAAAAGTCAAAATTGAAAAATGTCATTAAAAAAACCAAGTTATCTTAATCAATAATATAAATCTATCTATAGCTCTGGCGTACTCTCAAAAACATTCAGCTGTTGAAAGCTTTTCAGTTTACTCTAATACTCTTTTTGTACAGTATACAAAGTACATTCGAATGATTAATTTATGATATCACAAAATATTCTTTTCTGAGTCTGGTACTACGATAGGATTTTTCAAAATATTAATAGAGTGACACTCTTCAGGATAGACGGCTCATTCGCACAAAAATATTTATGTCCTCCAGTTCCACATAGCTACGTCTCTCTTCTTGAAAGTTCAGAATTATAGGAATTTACAAATGTCTTCTGACCTGATATCAAAAGATCTTATTGTAGCTTAATATCCTGTATGGTGGTGACCTCCTTGATGAGAAATGATGTTCAGGTATTTTAGGAGGTTCAGGTTATTAAACTACCATGTGCTATTTTATTTATCTTTAGTGGTAATATCCTTCAAGAGGATAAGGTGGTTCATAAGCGTGTGGACCATAAACAACAGGTTGATTATAAGCTACTGGAGCTGGCACGGCAGAGCCAGGTACACCTGGACCAGCTGCAATTGGAGTAAGTGCTACTGGAGCAGGTGGAACGGGTCCAGGTGCAATTGGAGCTTTTAAATTACTGTAAGCCACGGGAGCTTCGTCTACAAGAACTTGTGGGCCAATATTCACAAGTTGTCCTCCATGGGAAGCTTCTCTTGCTTGTGTAACAGATCCATAGTTACCATAAGGATCATGAGCAGCATGTCGGCTGTATTGAACTTCATTGCTGGCACCAAGATTTACTCTGGTATCATAAGCCTGATTTAAATTATAACCAGCCTCGCTGGCAGATGCGTGCCCGAGAGCATCATAGGCTTGTTTGGCTGACTGCGTGTCATAGTGGAGGTTACCATAACCATGCCCATCGAAGGTGTGGATGTTTGTCTCATGAGCCTGGGATTCTCCAGCAACTCCTATTAAAGCACAAATAAAAATATAAGATTAAACATAAATTTGTGTCTTTTTTTTTAATTCATGAAATCTAATATATAAAAATGAAAATGTGTAATTCTATACAAATCCACAATTTGGAAACCAGAATTGTGAAATGTTACGTTCATTTGTATTAAAATATGGTCGAAGGAACTAAAATAATTTGAATTCCAAATATTTTATAGTTAATTTTTAATTAATAAAAAACAGCAATTTCCTATCAAATGTAAATATTTTTCGTGTAAACAGTTGCCAAAAACTAAAAATCAAGCAGCAAAATTTTTACTACAGCAATTACTTTTCTGTTGCAAGATTTCCGTGTGAAAAATGAAATTGAAATAAGCAGTTTGACGAATTTATAAAAATGTTAATATTACGCCATTAAAGCGTTCAAACTATAGATTATGATTAAGTGACTTATTGTCATAAACTGTGTCTATTTTTGTGCAGATAGTATGTATATTCTTAGAGAAATTAAGGTTTTTATAAGTTTTTTGCATATAACTTGCAGACTTCTTAATGTAAGAAAAATGTTCGTTCAAAAAATATGATAAACAACATTGTGCATAATAGTCTGTAATCAAAATTAAAAAATAATAAAAATTATATGAAAAAGGAGCAGGTTTACTAAATAATTTTTTACTGAGTATGTGCCACCGTAATCAAAATTTAATTTGCATATTGTGTTAGCTAAATGTATGAAGCAACTTTTTAGAAAGTCTTAAAAACATAGCTTGAACATGCATAGCGTTAAAATATTTTATACGTTATATACGTTATATACTTTAAAATATTTTTGAAATAATGAATATGAAAATGAAATGTATACATTCAAATTTTTAATTTGGTGAAACCGATGTTATTTTTAGATTTCGTTGATAATAAAAAATATAATTGTGTCATATTTACGCAATTTTCAGCGATTTTTTTCCATTACGTAATACCAAAGATTAAAGCCTCAATTAATAATTTTAGAAACTCTCATCTTATATGTATATTACTGATTACATATAGGGATATAGTTTAATTTTTCAATAATTTGAAAAGATTGTTTATTTAATTTAATTATATTTTTAAGACTTTTTTTTATATAAATTTGATAAAAAAGTTCTTTCAAACAGTTTCATCCGTCGAATTCGACGGATTTCAACTCCTTGAAATTAAAATAACTGTGTGTGGAATATTATCGAAGAGTAATTGTAATTATAACGTTTCCTAATTTAGAGTATATGTATTTCAGATGATGTAATGCAAAAATGGTGCACACTGACAGAAAAAAAATGACACTCATTGAAAAAAACAAAAAACAAAAAACCCATCTTATAAATTTTAATGTCAAAAACTAGCATTCTGCCATACTTCCTCTAACTATTATAACACTTTTCAGTCTTTAGACATGGAAATTACCAAATTTCGGAAATAGACTTTACCCATATGGACCAACAACTTTTTTAATACCTCAGGCAGTTCCTTGATGCTGGATGAGTGTGTCTCTTGAAGTTTATTTTTCTTTTGGTTGCGTGTATTTTCTATTGGATTAAGGTCAGGTGAGTTGATTGGCCATTCTAGTACTGCTATATTAATATCAATTAGCTATTTTTGGCAAGTTTGTCTTATGAACAGGCGCTCCATTATGCTTTAAATATTGACATCCGTGAAGGAATCAAAATTGCAGCATAAGTCTTGTAGAATATCTAAATATTTAATACCATTTATTGTCATTTTTTTTCATATTCATTGTCATTTGGGGTGGAAATATATCCCATCTTTAAAAATTTCTTTACTAAAAGCACCCCATACTACGAAACTATATCTGTGTTCTTTAAAGTTTTCACGGTAAAAAATTTGTCATATCGAGAAGAACCTTTGAATCGTCTCACCGTCATCTGACATCTTTTTATTAGCCTAAAATCACTTTTATAAGAAAATATTACTTTTTTCTGCCCCTTCTGCTGTCCAATTTGAATATTTTTCCCAAAATTTAATTAAAATTTTTTCTCGACATCGGTAAACAGAGGTTTTATTCGCTACACTTCGGGTTGTTAGCTCTAAACCTTTCTGTTGTTTCTAACAGATTAATTCTTAGTGATACATTCACTAGAAAATCTAATTTCTTTTTATGTCTGCAGTTGTTATACTTAGTTTTAACGGACCTCGCATTTAATAAATTATCAGGCCTGGCTGAAATCTTTCTTGATTTTTAAGAACCTCTTTTTCGTTTTGAGGTACCACCATCTGGTAAATTGGCCTTACCTTTTTTAGGACATAGATAGTTTATCTTAATTTTTGCAAACCTATAACTATACAATTCATAGGAACATTTCGTTCTAATAAAGTCAACGCACGAGGCTGTTCAACAATTATAAGCTTTTTTGAAATAGTATTAAGTTTCAGAAAAGTTTCTTTTTTGAAGCAAAAAGAATTAAAAAAGCCTTTTTTTAAATCACAGCTAGAACTAACAAAATAAAGGGAGATCTCTAAGGTATCTTAAATTGCAAGTGTCATTACTTCACGTGATCAACATGTGACAGAAATTCTCGCATGCCTCTTCTATTTAAAACAGGATAAAATAAAATAAAGCATCTGAACATAAAGATTGTGATTTGAGTGTCAAGACTTTTTTTGCTGGTATTGTAGTTCCAAACACAAATGATTGATGAAACTTTGACGATATATTTATTACCAGACAATTGAATTCAAAACGTAATTAATAGCACTATGATTAAACAACAACTTGCGAAGTCTTAGAATGGTGCAATTGGGGTAATAAGTAAATAAATAAATAGGAAGGATCAGAAATACAAAATTTCCACATTTTTAGGCGTTGTAATACGCATATTTTGTCTCTGATGTCCAAAATTACGCATTAGTTGTAGCAAATAAAATTTAGCTTTCAGATTATTTAAAACAAAGTGATATAAATGATTACATTTTAGGTAGATTTCGTAAGAAATACTACCTATTGCAATCGCTCCAGTTTATATATCTATCTATCTATCTATCTATCTATCTATATATCTCACTTTTTTATGGACACGATAACTTCTATAATTTTTCACCAATCTCCACCAAACTTGTACATAAAATCAAAGGGGATAAAATCTTGGCTAAGTTCGTTAATGGGCAAAATCGGACCAAGGGGGTAGGAATAGGGGGCGTTTTTGTGAAAACCGAAAAAAAGCCATAACTTCTTAATTAAAGTAGATATCGAATCGGTTTGAAGCTTATATTACTTCTTAAAAATGGGCAAAAAGTATATGCATGGCAGATTTTTGATAAATTTAGAAGTGGGCTCAAGGGGCGAAAAAAACAGGGATTTTGAGAGAAAAAAATTCATAACTTCGTCAATTTTCAAGATATCAAGTCCAACTAAATTTTTTGTAAATGTTCTTAAAATTATCTAAAACTTTTGTATTTACAAGGTTTTGATAGGACCAACTTTTACCGACGAAAAAAATTAAAAACGAAAAGAAAAAGGGCGCTGAAAAAAGAGAAAAATCCATAACTCCGTCAATTTTTAAGATATCAAATCTGATTAAATTTATTTTACATCTTCTCAAAAATATCTACAACTTTTATATTGACAAGTTTTTCATAGGATCAATTCGTATAGCAAAAAGAAATTAAACAAAAATAGGAGTTGGAGAAAAAACCTTAAATCCAAACTGCTTATATTCTGACTCATTTTAAAATTGATTTTTGATTCTAAACGCATCCAAATGGTAGATCCTCTTATTTAGAAACTGTATAAAGTGACGCATTGGTCAATTTTCTGATAAAGATAGAATATATTTCAAAAAAGGCTACCAAAAAGGGTATTTTGAACAGAATTTCCGAAAGTCATCCGGACTGAAAATTGAAGGAAGTATTCAAATAAGAAATTGCGTTTTTTTCTGACTCGTTTTTAAATCCATTTTTGTTCTCAAATGCATCCAATTTACAGATCCTCTTATTTAGGAACTATATAATGTGATGCATTGGTCAGTTTTTTGATAAAGACGGAATATACTTCAAAAAAGGCTACCAAAAAGGGTATTTTGAACAGAATTTTCCGAAATCATTGTGACTGAAAATTTAAGGAAGTGTTCAAATAAGAAATATCATTTTTTTCTGACTCGTTTTTAAATCCATTTTTGCTCTCAAATGCATCCAATTTACAGATCCTCTTATTTAGGAACTATATAATTTGATGCATTGATCGGTTTTTTGATAAAGACTGAATATATTTTAAAAAAGGCTACCAAAAAGGGTATTTTGAACAGAATTTCCCGAAGTCTTTGTGATTTGAAAATTTAAGGAACTTTTCACATAGCAAATTGCGTTTTTTATGACTCGTTTTAAAATCCATTTTCGCTCTCAAACGCATCCAATTTACAGATCGTCTTATTTAAGAACTATATACTGTGACGCATTGGCCAGTTTTTTGATAAAGATAGAATATATTTTTTAAAATACTGTCAAAGTGAGTATTTCGCACAAAATTTTCCGAGCAATCATGAATAAAGAATTAAGTATGTATTCAAACAACAAATAGGTTATTTTATGACTCATTTTTAAATTCAATTTTTTTCTCAAATGCATTCCACTGACAGTTTTTTGTTATTTAGGAGCTGTATAATGTACTGTTTTGGTCGATTTTTTAAATAAATTCAGAATCCATTTCAAAATATGTTGTCAAAACGGGCATTTGAGCTGAATTTTTCTTAAGATGATTCTGATAAAACCAGTTTTTGAAGAAAAATGAAATTAAAAATTTTTCATAAACGGCCAAATGAAGTTATTAAACTGGGTTTATCTCTAATCATATATTTTTTTGTTGAATTGAGCACTCTTCGAAATCTACCTCCGCCTATAGGCCCAGCCGACAGGGATTTTGTTGACTTCTTGTATCGGTGATGATAATGGTTGAATGAAATTTTTTATCAGTATCAGGAGCCTGGAGGATTGTTAGACGATTGGAAGCAATTGTGGTTATGGAATCAGTGGAAGTATCACATAGCAGAATTTTCGGTATTAAGAATCGATTTTTCCCTCTAGGAATTGCATATCGAAGACCAGGTCAAGGCCATTGATAAGCAGCAACGCGTAAAGAAAATGAATAATTAAAGATGACTGTCAGTCCAAATTGTAACATGAATTCCACTCCTCTCCCAAAACAACTTTATTTACTACTGGCACCACAGTTTCACTTTATGCTGCAGAAATGTATGTCTCGTGACTACTTCATCTTGCTAACTGCAAAATCGACAGGCGAGCATATCAGTTTGAGCATATCGACAGGCGAGCATATCAGTGAATGCAGCAAGGTCCTTATCTGCGATGAATTCTGTTTTATTGTTCACTCTGATAACAGGCGCCTGATAATCACCTCATCGAGTTCACGGATAAAAATCTAGGAATAGTTAAATCTAGATTTGCATATTACAATGCAATCAGTCTGCCAAGTTATATCTTGGTGTAAATCATCTAAAAGCCCGATTTTAGCGGTTGACTCAGAGTTTTACCATTATGTTATCCTACTCACAATCCTCCAATGTTGTCAGATTTTTGAGTGCAGGAAAGCACAATGATAAACCTACGAGTCAACCATTAAAATCGGGTTTTTAGGTATTTCCCACAAAGATATGACTTGGCAGACCGTTTGTATTTTGATATGCAAATCGAGATTTAACTAATGCTAGATTCTCATATGTGAACTCGATGAGGTGGTTGTCATTGCTGCCGCTCCCCGGTCTATAAAAGAAAGCGTCAGATTTGGAAGATAGGGAGTAATGATCTGGGCTGGTGTCGGTATTAAATCTTCTGTAAGACACCTGACGACTCAGGGACATTGAAATGAGATATTTGGGGTTTTGTTGACTACAAAAGTATTTAATGTTGGAGCAATCAAAGATAATTTTTAAAGGATGCTCAGTGGAGATCACATGGTGAACGATCTTATTAACGATGATGTATTCATATGAATGCTTTGTTCTGTATATTCTTCGAACATCAACCCAATAGAAGATGTTTGATACATGCTAGGCAGAGAAGTTGTTGTCGTAATTATTTAAAAGATTCAATAGCTTTAAAAAGTTCTTCTGTCGGAATAGGATGAAATGCTGTATATTGGCAATGTTTCTTTCGTAACTTCTAGAAAATTAGACTTTTGCTAGCTTTCACGTTCTAGAAATTGGTTTCTACGAATTTAATAATCCTTTCCCATGGGCCGTTCACCAGTGTTTTCGCCAGGTCTTAAACTTTCTAAAAATCCTGATAATAGTTGACGCATAGATATTCTTATAAAAGATATTCAAGAGTTGAAACAGAGCACGATCTTCAAGGACAAAGTCATGATGAAACTTTCAGCCTACATGAGTACTAACACTTCCATGTATTTTGTGTTTTTAATCACTAATATAATATGTGGCACGCAAGTCATGTCATTTAATTAGCATATCTCACAGGGTTTGAACTAAATTCAATTTTTTTTTATTTAAGCAGCTAACATGAGAAAAAGAAGCTTTTGCAATGTGCTAAAAGATCTGTATGTTCGTGAATATGCATATCCCCAAATTCTTCATAAGTGCCTGATATGTTTAATTTCCATTTGAAAACTAAATGTTGAAAATGAATTATGTCACTTTTAACTTTTAAATTCCAAATTATACATTCAGGAAAATTTCATCTTCTAAAGTACTTTTTGTAAATATTTGAAATTACATTAGAAGATTTAGGCAACCACTTAATAAATTTTAGAAAGATTTTGCTAGTTAAAATTAATTAATTAAATTAGAATCTATAGGGACTTTGTAAAATATTTATAACTCTACTCAAACTTTTCCTTTAAAATGTTTTTTTTTATTATTTTACAGAAAATGTGCAAATATACTGTTCAATAAACTGTTAGAATAGAAATATAGGAGTATATTCAAACTGAAAAAATTCCCTCACAATCTTTCAACGTCAAGAATTTTGAAAAATGCAACTGAAAAATAAATCATCCTTTTAAGACTGTTTTTGTTTTGTGAAACAGATAATGCTTTTGGTTTAAGGTGAAGTAAAGCACATAATGCTCGTATTCAACGTCTACCTCAACCTAGTAAACCTCAGTTGAACGTTCAAATGAAATTTACGATTACATTTGATTGAACATTATCAAGGAGACGACCAATCAAGACTAAAAGCGAATACCGTTTGAGCATTCGATCCAGATTCCAGTATAGCTCGGGGTCGAAGTAGTTGGTAAATAAGAGTGTACTCATTCGAAACACCACTACTAATAGTAATCAGTGTATTAAATGATTTTTATAATAAATTATTTTAATGATAGTTTAAATTATGTCCAGAAATAAATTGCTAAGTAGATCGAAGGGACAGTAAACTTTAAGAGTAAATATTGAATATATTTACTTTTATATACGATAAAAGAGATGAGTGAAACGATAAAATACATAAGTAACTCAAATTTTATAATACCTGGTAAATTGATGTAACTCTTGTGGGAAGAATGTGCATTTTTGGCTATTCCTTCTGGCAAGATATCAGCCCTAGCGGCATTGACATTGCGACTTGCAGCACTACCTGCGGATGAAACAGCAGCAGTTTCATCAACATCAGCGACAGATGAGTGGCCATGAGCTATTTTGGCCTGATGTGTTTTTTGAGCAAAAGCAGCTTTGCCTGAAAGTGAAGATAAATATTTAAAAAAATAAATAAATAACAATGCACTGATTATTCTCACTTACTAATCAATAGTTCACATAAAGTAATAAAACCACTGATATTATAAATTTGAATAGACTGAGTGGTTCAAAGTGATTTGTGAAATAAATAAGTTTCGGAGATAAAGTTTTTTAAAATAAGATTTTTATTCTTTTAAAAATATATGAAGAAAAATAGGAAAAAGCAAACCTATGTATATAAGTTAGCATAATGTTTTAACATTATATACCGTTTTAGCTTATAAGGGCAATTTTAAGGTAAAGTAACAAAAATTCCAAAGCCTAGCAAAAATCAGAACCAGGATTACCGCTAAGGGCTAGGTAAAATGATAAGTTTGAATCTTTGGATACTTTTAAAACAGTAACGTGGTCATAATCAGTGGCGCCAACTTATATATGGCCGTGGGGCGCGAGCCCATCCGATAATTTGACATCTCCGCCCATCCAATTTCAATTGTTTTAATTCAGAATTTATTTATTTATTTATTAAATTGCTGAATTGAAATTTGGTTTTATTAACGGTTTGAAAATAATTTTGTTTGAAAAATAATAAGGGTAGAAATTAGACTTACAGGAGTATTGAAAATCCTATCAGCGGATGTATACACTGTTAAAAAAATTCTGAAATTCACGAACATTTTTTTCCTGAATTTCACAGAAAAACTCCCTTTGACCAAAAAAAGGGTATTTTCCGTTACAAATCACAAAATTCCATCATATTTCCTGAAAATAACGAAACTGATGGAAATAAAAACAAAAAACGGAGACACTCCGTTGTGTGGGGAGCTCCATGGCCGAGTGGTCAAGGCACCACACCGCTAATCGCCTGCGAGTGCAGATTGTGGGTTCGAGTCCCATGGAATAATGAAACATGAAAAAATCCTTTTAAATTACATTTTTTTCTGTTTATTTTTATCTTTTTTTCTTATTAAAAATCCTTTAATTTATTAGCCGAAAAATAAATAAATAAAGAAATAAATAGTGTACGACAATTTAAAAAAAATGTATATATATATATACATTTGTAAAAAAAATTTTAATAAAAAAATTTTTATTCAAAAAAAAAAAAAAAAAAAAAAAAACAGTTGTTTTAAACAGTGATTTTTTTTAATTTAAACTATTTAAAAAATTAAAAATGATTTAAAAAATAATAAGTATTATGCATCAGTCTAAAATAATCCGTTTACAAACATTCTAAGGAATATATTTGAAAGGAAATCTTTAAAAAGCACAACAGATTTTCCCACTAACTGATAAAAGACATACTTTGTACAGTTTAGCATCAGCAACTTTGGCCCAGTTCGTAAGAATTGGGTCCGCAACCTGAAGGTCCCGAGTTCGATCCTGAGGACGGCGTGAACAAAATTATTCAAAATAACAATTAAGTAAAATAACCTGGCAGCTTAGAATCCCTCGGTGATTTCGGATTCTTTGAAGATTAATCGGTAAATCATTTTTAAAAATTATATTAAATTATTACTATTATAAATCAAACTTTGTAACGGAAAGTTACTGATTCTTACACCGGAGTTTTCCCTTCTTGTATTTCACACAACGGTGTATTTGTGTCGGCGATTATCTACACTAGGGATATAGGCCCATGGGGAGGGGTGCCCTTCGTGGGGGTCTTTCTAAGGGAACCTAACCCGTATTTACGCAAGGTTCGAAGAAAACCACGAAAACTCCGAACGGTTAGGCCGACGGCCGCGATTGGGTTCGAACCCAGCACCTGCCGTCTACCAGTTGAGAGGTCTGAACCTCTCGGCCACTGGTCGGGCACACACAACGGAAAATCTACTAACGGAACGGTAAAAGTTCGGCTACATTGCTGCCGGTAGTTTCACCTGGAATTCACAGATTTATTTTTAACAGTGTAGTTAAATTTCTCACGAAAAAAAAAATTCTTGCATATTTTCCCATATGTTTTGATGTCTTAAATTAATAAAGCATTTGGGAGACTAAAATTATACTTTTCGTGACATTTAATTTGTTGCATCTTAATGAGTTAACAATTCAAATGTTGTTTAAAATAAATATTAATGTATTAACAAAGAAGATTTTATAAGAATATGATCTAATAAAATTATTTATAAAATTATAGTTAAATTATGATAATTTAAAAATTTGCTTAGAAAAAAAAGTAATTTAATTTCGAATTATCTTCTTTAGTTTTTCGCTCTTCCACTTTCTTTTTTACACACACACACACACTACGGGAAAAAAATGTATGAGTTGTAGCGGCGCCATCTTGCGCGGTCAGTAAAACGAGTTTCTCGCAGAATGCGATCGAGCTAGCCTTTTGCTTGGCACTTAAATTCTCGCTTACTGACCGTAGGTTCTCCAGTTCGATCTCTTGCCCGGTCACCTCGCCTGCAGAGTCATTTTATTGAAAAATTTTTAAGCCCATCCAATATTTTTGAAAAGTTAGCCTTACTGGTAATAACCATGACACCGCAGATTGAGTGTAAAATTAAAGCATATAATTATAAACTATATATATTGCAAATCGTATTTTTTAAAAGACTCGCGATCTTTTGAAAAAAAGTATGCTGTAATAAAAATGCGCTTAAGGTTTCTGTATATTTCCCCCCAAGTATACCGGAGTCAAATTTTGCAAGTCTGATCTACAGCGCATCATCTCATCTTCAAGAATATTCGTCCCTTCTTTTGACAGTAAATAGTTTCTATCACTTAAATAAGGGCCTATTTCAGTCAAACGTAAAGAACCACTCCGCAATGCTAATCCTATGGAAGGAATTTATAAAGAAATTTTGGTTGCATTTCCGTATTTTTAAATATATTTTTTTTTTCATTGAATAACTGAGATCAATTTGTATGCAGGCCGTTTTTTACTTTTTCGGTTTTGATTACAGATTTTTTCTATGAGGATGCTTTCACTTTCCAAATCAGTACCGAAAATGTAAGTGTCCTCGATAAAAATATCTGTAAACAAATTAAAAAATGTAATAAAAAACTGCTGTGTACAGATCAATATCAGATACCAATAAAAAAAACCACTTAACAATATTGAAATGCAACCAAAATGTTTTTATAAATATCTGCCATAAGATTAAGATTATGGAGTAAGTCTCCTTTAGTAAGAAGTAACCTTTTTAATATTAAATTGTTAATATTGGTTAAAATTAATATATTAATGTTTACGTATTAATAAGAAGCATATGACATATTGTAATGGAATAATTATTCTGAATAGTAGACTCCTTAGAACTACGGAATTTTTCCTTATGAATTATGGGACCAACCTGGACATCCCAGTTACAGAATGTACGCGAATACCTTTGTTTAAATTGAAACTCCTATAGATTGTTTAAAATTGCATTCCACCAACACCAAAACGAGTTTGTGTACACTGTTAAAAATAAATCTGTGAATTCCAGGTGAAACTACCGGCAGCAAAGTAGCCGAACTGTTATCGTTCCGTAAGTAGGTTTACCGTTGTGGGACATACAAGAAAGGAAAACTCCGTTTGAAGAAGCGGTAACTTTCTGTTACAAAGTCTGATTTTTAATGATAATAATTTAATATAATTTTTAAAATTAATAAATCGATTAATCGTCAAAGAATTAGAAATTACCGAGTGATTTTAAGCTGCTATGTCATTTTACTTATTATTATTATTGCACAATTTAGTTCACGCCGTCCTCAGGATCGAACTCGGGACCTTTTGATAGCGGAATAAATCCTTACTAACCGAGCGAAAGCTGCTGATTCCGGGTTGTACAGAATATGTCTTTTATGAGTTAGTGGGAAAATCTGTTGTGCTTTTTAAAAATTTCTTTTCTAATACATTCTTTATAATATTTGTAAACGGTTTATTTTATTTTATTTTAGACTGATGCATAATGCTTATTATTTTTTTAAATCTATTTTTCTTTTTAAATAGTTTAAATTAAAAAAAAATCACTGTTTAAAACCACTGTTTTTATTATTATTATTTTTTTTTTGAATGAATGAAGAAATGAATGAATGAATGAAAAAAACTTTTTATTAACAAATTTTTTTTAGAAAAATAATGCTATAGACAAAATTTTGAAATTGCCGTACACTATTTATTTATTTATTGCCTAATTAATTAAAAGATTTTTTAATAAGAAATAAGAGAAAAATAAACAGAAAAAAATGTAATTTAAAAGGGACTTTTTATGTTTTCATTATTTCTTGTCGCCAGTGGGATACGAACCCACAATCTGCGGTCGCAGGCAAATAGCGGTATGGTGCCTTGACCACTCGGCCACGGAGCCCCTTGCACAATGGAGTGTCTCCGTTTTTTGTTTTTATTTCCACCCGTTTCGTTATTTTCAGGAAATATGGTGGGATTTGCTGATTTGTAACGGACAATGCCCTTTTGTTGTGAAAAGGGACTTTTTCTGTGAAATTCAAGAAAAAAATATTCGTGAATTTCAGAATTTTTTTTAACAGTGTATGAAAAATATCAACTAAGCATTCAAAGTAAGTTTACTAATATATTAAAAGCTATTCTGACATTATCCGCATCCCATGGGCTAATAACCATCATAAAAATTGCCAAAAATTTCTTTTATGAGCCCTTTTCTGTTCTAATTGTTTAATAATTTAAGCGCGTAGTTCGATAACATATCTTTTTAATTTGTATTTTATTTATATTGATTTTTTATTTATTAATAAAGTTTTCGTTTCGTTATGGATTATTACACGGAAAGATACGCTAAACTATTTGTATCAAGTGGAAATGGGCTATTTTTTCGTAAGTTGACTGCGCCCGATAGAGTTAGATAAAAAAAAAAATCATGTGTAACACATTGTTAAAAATAAATCTGTGAATTCCAGATGAAACTACCGGTAGCAATGTAGCCGAACTTTTACCGTTCCGTTAGTAGATTTTCCGTTGTGGGAAATACAAGAAGGGAAAACTCCGGTGTAAGAATCAGTAACTTTCCGTTACAAAGTTTGATTTATAATAGTAATAATTTAATATAACTTTTAAAAATGATCTACCGATTAATCGTCAAAGAATTCGAAATCACCGCGGTATTTTAAGCTGCTATGTTATTTTACTTAATTGTTATTTTGGATAATTTAGTTCACGCCGTCCTCAGGTCCTCCAGATTGCAAGGCCAATTCTTACGGACTGAGCCACAGTTGCTGATGCTGAACGGTACAAAGTATGTCTTTTATGAGTTAGTGGGAAAATCTGTTGTGCTTTTTAAAGATTTCCTTTCAAATATATTCCTTAGAATGTTTGTAAACGGATTATTTTAGACTGATGCATAATACTTATTATTTTTTAAAATCATTTTTAATTTTTTAAATAGTTTAAATTAAAAAAAATCACTGTTTGAAACCACTGTTTTTTTTTTATAAAAATTTTTTTATTAACAATTTTTTTACAATATATATATATAGACTTTTTTTTTTTTTTGAAATTGTCGTACACTATTTATTTCTTTATTTATTTATTTTTCGGCTAATAAATTAAAAGATTTTTAATAAGAAAAAAAAAGAGAAAAATAAACAGAAAAATGTAATTTAAAAGGAATTTTTATGTTTCATTATTCCATGGCGCCAATGGGACTCGAACCCGCAATCTGCGCTCGCAGGCGATTAGCGGTGTAGCGGAGCTCCACTCGGCCATGGAGCTCCCCACACAACGGAGTGTCTCCGTTTTTTGTTTTTATTTCCATCCGTTTCGTTTTTTTCAGGAAATATGATGGAACTTTGTGATTTGTAACGGAAAATATCCTTTAGTTGTTAAAAGGGAGCTTTTCTGTGAAATTCAGGAAAAAAATGTTCGTGAATTACAGAATTTTTTTAACAGTGCAATTAAAAAAAAGCATAAAAAATCATTAAATTCAAATACAATTTTCAAGTAAACTTCATCACTTTCCTTCTATTCGACGGTGTAAAATTTGAAATTGTGGGATGTTAAATAAATTTTTTCCGTAAAAACTAAATTTAGTTCAGATGCCAATATGAGGTCAGCATTTTGATATTTTTTTCTTTATAATGTAGATTAAAAATATAAGAAACTACTCGTAGGAAGAAATGTTATAATTAGCATTTTAATATATTGTATGCCTGTTTGGAATAGGAAACGAAACAAAAAGGAAATAAAAAGAATATTGCCCAGTTAAACTGATGGCATTGAGCTCACAGGCTACGCATACTAATTGTACATTATAACCTGATATTTTCAAGGGTTAATTTCGTTCGAAAAAAAAAATAATAAATGAGGGAAAACAGCTCCCCCTTTCCCCTTTTTATACTTAATCATTGAAGCCCCTAAACTAATCACGGACATGTTTTATCATATAAAAAATTTATATCCAAAATTCAGAGCAAATCGGAAAATTCTTAAAAATAAAAAGCCATTTATATAATTTAAGAAAAGTTATCCCCCTCTTTCATAGTTAACCATTAACTTCCAAAACTATTCAGAGATTTAACGAAATCTGATAATTCTGCATCAAAAACCCATTTATATAAATTAAGGGGAGGGGCATTAAAACCCCCGTTCCCCCTGTTTATACTTATCCAATGAACATCTAATACCAATCACAGAAGTGCTTTATCAGAATGATCCTATATCTAAATTTTGAACGAAAACTGATAATACTGCATAAAAACGAATTTATATCAATTAAGGGGAGGGGTATGAGCCTCCCGTTCCCCCTCTTATACATATCGAATGTATGAGCCTCCCGTTCCCCCTCTTATACATATCGAATGAACTCCAAAAACTAATCAGAGAAGCGCCTCATCAGGATATACCTATACACCAAATTTCAAGTGAATGGGCAATTTTTATCATGAATTATCGCGTTACGCACGAACGAAAGTACGTACATACATACAGAACGGGCGGGCACATAAGTTCTCAGGCTATGATAGCCTGTGAGCTAAAAAATGAAGCTTTCCAGGAAAAATAAATAATATTTTTAAGTATCAGGCTTGACACAATTGTAGTTTTTAAATTTAGAAAACAACGTTTAGATAAAAAACAGAAGAAAAATGCTCAAAGAATGTAAAAATGTTATGTGAATTTGATGTATTTGTTTGTAAAAATAAAATTGGTCTATCTTTTTTTAACACTTTCTAGCAAAGTTGAAAAATGTTTATACTTTCAGTTTACCTGCCGTCTGTCCGCCGCTCTAACTCTCTTAAATATACTCGGATTTCCATGAAAATTTTGGAATCATTGACGTTTACTCTAGCATAAACACAATTAATTTATTTACAGAGACAGTCAAAAGTTTTTCGTTTCATTACGACCTATGAGAAATCATTTAAAAACTTGTCGTCTAAAAATCGTTTCAAATGAATTTTAAAGATGTTAAACCCTGTCAAACATATTCAAATTTATATGCATTTACGAAGTGCACTAAAATATACCTTCTAAAAAACATGCGGTGAAAAGAATAGTTATTATTCTTTTACAAGGTCACCCAAAAGAATTCAATTACATAATGGTAAAAGGTAAAATTGTTTGCGATATATTTTATTTATAATTATATTAGGCATTTTCGTGTGTAATAAAATTGATATACACCGCTGAGGCTTAATATAAGTTATTTCACGCGAAATACAAAGTGCTTAGCATTTACAGGGACACACAAAAAGTTTCAAATAGTATATTCTATCCGAAGTACTATATATTATCGATGATGGCTAATGAATGGAGGAAATGCATTTTTAATAATGATATGCACTTTAAAATTTTACTAAATGGATGCATATTATTTGATGTGGATAAACGTTATAGTAGATGTACAGAGCTACACAAAAGAGTTATTAAGATTACTGAGTATGTGCGTATTTACTAAAAGGTGGTTTTAAAATATACGGTTAAAAAAAAATTGAAGTTCACAAATATATTTTTCCTGGATTTCAAAGAAAAAATCCCTATTCACGAAATAAGGGCATTTTCCGTTAAAAATCGAAAATTACATCATATTTCCTGAAATTAACGAAATGGATGGAGATACGAGGAATGGAGAATGGATTACGAATACATTTGATAAGAAATCTTTGAAAAGCACAACAGATTTCCCCACACTGACTTATAAAAGACATGCTTTGTGCGGAATTGCATAAGAAGCTATGGCTCAGTCAGTAAGGAGTTATTTCGCTGTCAAAAGGTCTCGAATTCGATCCTTAGGATGGCTGGAAGTATATTGTGCAAAAATTAAATAGTATAGTGTTTCAGAGTCACGCGGAAAGTTCAAGTTCTTTGTCAATTGATTGTTTCATTAATTATTATCATTAAAAATGAAATTTTATAACGGAAAGTTACCGCTTCTTCAAACGGAGTTTTTCCATCTTTTATTTTTTAAAACGGAAAACCTACTAACGGAACAGTAAATGTCTGGCAACTTTGCTGCTAGTAGTTTTACTGTGAATGCACAGATTTATTTTAACAGTGTAAGTTATGCATTTTTACGCTGAACTGCATTCTGCTTACTAAGAAATGTTTCTAGAATATAGTTAAATTGATGTACAGGGCCACGCAAAGAATTGTTTTCATGGATGACTATGAGTGATAATTTCTTACAATGAGATTTCAATAGTTTTAAGAGTATTTTAGTTTAAATTAAATTTTAGCCAAATACTGGCGTGTAATAAAAGTAGTATGTAAACTACGGGAGTGAACAAAAGCATTCAGGTATTCCATCTACTAGTATAAATTGCTGAAAGAGAAATTTTAACCTATTATGCGTTTTCCTACTACACTAATTTTTTTCCGTAAAAAGTATATATGTATCAATCGATAGTGAAAATACAGGGTTGTCCAAAAGTATTGGATTGCATATTTTGCTATAGACAGTAACACCTTATTTCCTTAAATAACCAAGTTTTGTTAAAAATATAGGAAGTGTTGGAAAGTATTTCATAATCTATGCTTAACGCACGATTTTTCTTACTTGTCTTATTTAAAATGAGTATTTTTTGTTGTAAACGTGTCTTTAAAGGAAGGCTCTACGTGTAGACAACATAGCATTACATTGGTTTGTTCATCCTTTGTTCCTCAAAACTATCGAGAAAAAAAAACACCTGTCAATGACCAAACTAAGATTTATATTGCAATAGCCAACAACAGAATAACAAGAAAATGAGATCAATATGGGAGAATATAACTATGACCCTTGATAAATAAATGACAAGAACTACAGATTTTGAATGCTACTACTTTAGAATAGCAATTTTCCAAATAATTAAAAACAGAATTCTGCGAGTTTCGCATATTAAAAAATACAATAATTTTGATTTTTGTAATGTTAGTACTTACTTTTGATATCATAGTTGAGTTACTTGGATTGGTGTCGTCGCATTATATGAAAAATAACTCAATACACACTTCCTACTCGCTACCGCTATTTACAGAATATTGCTTATTCACGCCAAAGATCACGTCAATAATAACGAAAATAATTCTGTACATCTAAATTAACCTTTTCGTCTGAGAAAAAAAAAATCAATCCTATTTTTCTTGCCATGGTATCGCAAGCTATTTAGAAAATTGCACTAGATTTGAAGGAAGTAACTTAGTTTGGGTTGTTTTGAATGTAGAGAGACAACTCCAATAGTACTTAAATAAATAATGAAACAGATTCGAAATATTGTTTTTGAAAATTTATCGCAGGGATCGTCTCTCATTACATTTGTATATAAAGAGATATTAAAAGATATATAGAAAAATCAGTATAATAATGCATCATTGTACATCTTACTGTCTAAAAAATCATAATTGTTAGCAAATGAGATCTCATTGCTGGGCAGACATTAGAATCCTGACATAAAGGCTAGAAAACTCATGATATTTGCACAGAAGACAAGTGTTATGATAATAACAGCGTATTAAAATAAGATATTAAAACAGCCTAAAATTTTCAAAAGATATTCATAAACATTTCTATGATATATAGAATGATAAAATTTATAAAATATTGTTAAATTTTAAAATTACTAATTTTATTTAGCCAGTATGATTTGTTGTTTTTATCTACTTTTTTTAGATTTCTTCGTCTATAAAAATAATTAAAGATATATAAAAAGAAAACTAAATAATTGTTTGCAGAATGTTTTCCCCGACAAAATTTTTTAACTACATTTCCTTATGTTAAAAAAAAATACATCAAATATTATAGTTTAAATAAGGCAATTTCAATTTTGACCTGTATCTGTAACCCGTTGAACTCTGTTTTCTAGCTTTTTTTATTGCACGATTATTATACATTATAAAATCAAAGTTAATGCATTTTTTATTACATTTACAACCTATTATATTAAAATAAACCACAAGGATATTAAATAACGTTCTACAAATTAAGGATACTTTGTGTTTATTTTTTTATTGATCAGAATTGGTGTTTTAGCTATTGTTTTTTTTCTTTTTTTACACTTTTTTGACAAATTTACATATTTCAATCCTTTAATGAATAATTCAGTTTTCTCTTAATTTTATTTCTTAATTAATAATTGTTGCTTGCTGATTCATCTATAGTAAACAGTTTGTTATATAAAAATGATTGTATACTAATTAAGAATTTTTGCATCGTAACAAAAATATGTTAATTTATATCGGAAATAATTGACTTTTTAATTGACTATTCGTAGATCATAATGTTTACCAGATGTGGTAAATGATAAAACAGTTATTTTGACTGTGATTTATAATATTTTCTTTACGACAAGATGGAACATAATTTTGTGATTTATTATTACTTATGTGTTAAAGTTTACGTCTTCTGAGCAGTTTCATAATTTGGGCAAATCAGTAAAAAAAAAAAAAAAAAAAAAAAAAAAAAACATAAAATGCACAATTTGAAATTTGATTTTAATTAAAATTCGATATTTTGAGAGCGATTGACATATCAATTTATCATGCGGTAATAATTTTTGAATAACATTGAATCTTAAATAAAATAATACAACTATTTCAAACCAATTCGTTTTATTTTGGAATATGTTACATCTTCGTAGGAAATTGAAAACATTTTAAAAATATTAAGAATTTATATTTGATCATAGTATTTTAAATAGTATTTAAAACACAGTCCAAATTTTAAAATCCAGAAATGTTATAGCTAAATAAATAATCAAAAGTAATTTTTAAGCCACTAAATTGAAAAAAAAAAGTGAGTTAAATAACACTATGGTAAATCATAATATTAAGTGTGTAAATTCCGTAAGTATCATTGACGTCATTTTTCCGGTGTCAATACAGACGATTAAATTTAACTTTTTATGTAATTTTTAAACTTTTAAACATTTTATTTTTTATATTATTGAATAGGGAATAAAATTTACTTTCAAATGTAATTTCTCTAAAAAATTTGAAATTATCGAATTTTCTTTCAAACTATATCTGCAATTTAAGCAGCGTATGTTGTTTTTTTAAATAATTTTAAAGCATGATTTTTTTTAAACACCTATTTCTGTTGCATGCAGTGAAAAATAAATCCATTTGCACTTCGTTTAATATAAAATGACCATTAATAATAATAAAAAAAGACTAATAAAAAATGACCATTTGCCTCCAGCTTATAATACATAACAGAATTTAAATGTGCACCAGTCAATAAATAAAACAATAAGATAAAAGTAAAACACAAATTCAATACATGCAATCAAATTATGCATTTAAACGACTGAAATGATCAATATATTGATAGGCTGATTGTAAATAGTGATCTTTGGTGATTTTTTCAGCTGTTAATTACCGGCGTGAGATAAATATAAAAGTAGCGCTTTTAATGCAATTTGAAACTTTATTTGAATACGTACAGATTTTAATCATTACAATGCAACAATAATTTAAAATATGCTAAATACATTATAATTTTATGTTAATGTTTTGTTAGTCATCAGACATTCATTAATAATAATAACAATAATATTAATAAGAATAATAACATAAAAGGTAAAAAGTTTTCCATGTGTAAATATGCAGGCCATTTATTATTTACACTATATTTCGTAAAAAAAAAAATTCCTTATTGCATTCAAAATAACAGTTTATTTCAGTAACTGTAAATCTTCATTTTATTTTTAGTGAAAAAATATCACAAAAATTCAAATATTTAAAGTAAAAAGCGAAAATAATTTATAATGACATTAAAATCACGTCAAAAGTAAATGTATAAAAGCACAACCAAAGAACAGTATTTTCAGAAATTCGTTGCTCTGAAGTAAAAAATTAACAATTTCTGTAATATGCTAAAAAAAAGACAAAAATATCTTAATCTACTATTTTATAATACGACCGCGGATGAAAATATAGAACAACCTCTTCCTTTTTATCCATATTAAAAAAAAAAAAAAAAAAAAAAAAAAAAATACGTTCTTATGCCTAGAAACTTCCGAAAACAATACTTTTTCAGACTAAAAGCAGGCTTAATATTAAAAAAAAAAATTCCTTTTGCTGCCTCTGATTTTGGGAAACTTTTCTGAACAGTTTTTATAACCTATTAAATGGTTTTTACAAATCGGAGTATTAGATTTTAGGATGCTATCCGTTTTCAAATGAATATTTTCATCTGCGTTGTTGAATTTATAAATGCAGGTATAACATAATAATATTAATTTTAATGTTTATGCTGTTGAATTATTCCATTTGGCTGTAAAACATATTTGTTGTTCGTATTTAATTCAGATTGGATAGAATCCGTAAAAGCTTTATTTCAAGTTGAGAAAAGAAATTATTTAAACCATACAAATTATTCGGAAAACGTTTATGAAAATCTGTGGTAGTGAAAGAAATTATTTTTATAAAAGTATCATTCAGTCTGAAAAATTTATTGATTTCTGAGTTTTTTAAAGATACACAGTGCTTTTGGAATCGTAGATAACTCTTAAGAGATCCTAAAGTATTTTTGTTCATGTTTATACATTTTCCTAAATTAAGATAGATTTTTTTTTTTCAGTGTAGCAACTGGATTTTATCACTACTTTGTCTTCTGTCAATGTTGTTGGGCATACAAAAATTTAAATAATGGGAGACAGTACTTTTTTTCATTGCTTGTTTAAGGCTATTGTAAAGACTTTCGTAAACAGGGTAGTCATTAAGAAAATTTCGCAATATGAACCCATAGTCGCCTAACCGTAACCGCTTAATCAATCGAAAATATTCTATAGATATACTTATTTAAAGGTATGCGCTTGAGATCGTGATAATTTAAAACAATAGAGCTCTCGCGGTTACGGTTACAGTTAATTTCGAATAGCAACACCCTTTTTTCATGCGCAAATTCATCACCGCATTGCAAAACCGCAAATGGCGTGCAATGATACAAGTGTGATGAAAATTACTGGCATGAAACATTTGCAAAAATGTTGATAAATGATTGTAAAGGGCCAATCAGAACGCAAGACAGAAGAGAAAAAAAGAAGTCTTCAACATGCTCACCTTCGCAGACAATAACGAATTGCATGCGTAAAACTTTTGAAAAAAAAAAAAGCCGATCGTAACATCGGAGAAGGATTCTGTAGGACTTCACATTTTATTTCAACTTTCGTTTCTGACAAATTTCTTGGCTTTCATGTGTACACTTTTGATTTCATATAATCCCAGAACTAGAAATTCATTGAAATGAGATCGAGGGGGAGGGGATCATGTTGGTCACGAAACTGCAAAGTTATGAAATATGATTTTATCACAAAAGTGCATTTCGCTGCTGTAATTCTGCAATTCTGCAATTTTGAAACATTGTTCTATACCGAGCTCTGGTGACGGTTCACATTTACAAACCTTTACAAATGACCTCCTCGAAAAAGTACGAGTTCAGAACGAATGTGTTCCCCGTGGCACATCACACAGTCACTTTAGCTTCGTGTAAAGGCGTAATGTAAAGGCTATCACATCCTGAGAATTTCCATCAGCCAATGAACGCAGTTCAAGGAATTTACGTTCCGGATTAAAGCGAAATGCGCCACATCCGCCCATAATTTTCGCAAAGGCCAGCTGCTACTTTCATCATATTTGATAAGAGAATAGTTTGAAAATTCCAAACACTTGCTCGTCTCCAGGTTGCAACATCTAGACGGGCTAAAATCGATAGTGAAATACCCATGGAACAGTCGACAGTATCTTGAGAATTGTTGTTTTCGGTACATCCAAACTGGGTGCAATACTTCTTGCAATATGCAATGGATCTACAGTAATCGTCTTATGCATAGCCACAAAAATTTCAGTTGGAATAGATGGTAGTCCAGATCGTGGTCTGTTACAAACACATTCCATCTTTTTCAAATATTTTCACGAAATCAGAAGTTAATCCCGTACAGTTGTTGCAGAACATAGGCTTCGTCATCACTTATGAACGTGCGATAAACTCACACTGTTTCAGCTACATTTATTCCGATAAACAGCTCTGTCAATTCACCTCGTTGTTTTATTGTAAGTGTCATGTTGTTGACATGTGCGGACACTGATTGAAGAAATAATCTTCTCATATTGTTTATTAAAAATTTTGTACATGTAGTAAGTTTGCATATGGTGTTCTTTGGTTGGTGATTCTACTATATATTTCTGAGAACTGCAAAGTGCGTCAGTTCACATCGTCTTTTAACTGTCATTGGCCCGTTACAATGCTCTTTTTCAAACGTTTTTTGCCGATGTGACGGATCTTAAATATCACTGGGAATGTGTAAATTTTTCGTAAGATGGGAAACTCCAAATAAACTCTGGGCACACCATGAGATATGAAAAACAGGACCTTATGAGATAGAAGAAAGTTTATGAGATAGAAGAAAGTTTCGGGATTGACACATCCAACTAGTTTTTTGTCATAATCATACACTGTCAGATGGATTACCCAAATGTAATATTTCGAAAAAGCTATATACATCTATTACGAAGTTTATTCCTATATGCATCATTTATGTAGTTTATTCTTGTATACATCACTTATGTTGTTCATTCATACACAATTTTATGTTCGTATGTAGTTTATTAATCGTACATAATTTAGGCAAGTATGTATGAGCGAAGTTTTATGTAAGTATTAATTATTTTATTAATACTAATATACACATAATTTTGGAAAAAACGGCTAATTTACGTGAGGACAGAATTCAGCATTAATTTGTAATTAAGAAAGAAACGCTCGAGTGAAGCCTTAGATATTTAAACGTAACTTTCTCTATCCTAAAACCCCTTTCAAATTGGTAAGTAAAAAGTTTCTGCTCAAAATTAAACCTCATAAAGTAATTCTATTTAGAAAATCGTCGTAGATAATATTCTAATAGATTAGTTAAAATTTATTTATTTTAGAAAATAAAATGCATAATGTAGATTGATAATAAAACGCATAGTGTAGATAGATAATGAAACGTAAAATGTCGATAGATAACAAAAAGCATAGTTGTTGGTTGCATCCAAATACCCAGTGTATAAGATAACATTATCTTATTATTAATAGGAAAGTTTTTTTTTTTTTTTTTTTTTTAAATCAAAGAGCATTTCTGAAGAATTTCTCTCAAACGCATTTCTGAAATTTACTATTAGCTATATTGCTCCAACTGTTTCTCAGTTTGGAAAAATACCGTTGCCCTTCACACTAATACAAAATTATAGGTTATTACACAAAGTAGTGTTTCACTTATACTTAAAAAAGTCCCAAATTGAAGTATGTTTTTCAATGATTACAAATTAATTCAATAACAAGTTTCAAACATTAAACCTTCATAATTTTTAAATCATTCGGCCTAATGGCTTTTTGTTAATTACTTAAAAGAAAAAGTGCCGAAAAAATAAAAAATGTATTGAAATTGGGTGTTCGTAAAAAATATCAGCATTTGTAGAATTTCTATAGGTTGTCGACCTCCTATGTTTATTTTCCCAACCGATTTAAAGCGGACATGATCCCAATCGAATGCCATTTTCATTTTTCTCGGTTTTTATCTGGCGATAAAATAGGTCGAGGTCATTTTCCTTTTTTTGTCAGATTCTATTTTCCCTCACGTTACATTTAAGATTAAACTTCTTCGTTATACGCCATTCAAGTCAGTTTTGAAGCTAACGAAAAAGACAGGCTGCCGTACTGCCAATCACCATGGTATTTTTTCAGACGACTTGAGTCAGGTGATACTCTATTTACGACGCTTTTGCAGGAAAAACACAAGTGCAGGAGTAGAAAAAGAGCATCGATTTTAGCTATCCCGAATGGAGACGGCCATGAGATATTGTGCAGTCTATCTTTTTAGTTAGTCCTGAATAGGTTTTAGGTGTTGCTTATCAAATGTGAAGGTTATTACATTTTATCGAAATTAACATAGATTACTGTTGAAAGTAATGAGTTTAAAAATAATATTAGCAATAATGCATTATCAACTGAATATTTCAGTTCAGGAAAATTTGAACTGCATTAATACTGGAACTGAGTATTTCAATTCAGTGTTTTTTTTTTCTTTTTTTTTGTTAAATCTTTAACTAACTTACATAAATGTTTTAATTTAACCTAATAGATTGAAATATAAATGGAAACTCATTTAATGAAATATGAACATTGTAGATGGGTAAATTGAATGTAATCTTGAGTTTTTCTTTCTTTCTTTCTTTCTTTTTCTTTTTTTTTTTTTTTTTGAAAAAGTATTTGCCAAAATTAATACAAAATTATTTTTTTTCCATAAATTTCTTTAACATCTACACATTTTATTAACATATTGAGTTTACTGTGTTTCTTAAATAATAATAAAAAAGAATTATTAGGTGCATGAAGAATATGGCACGAAAATTCGTTTATGTCTTTATCTAGTGAAAATATTTCTACTTCTAACTCTTCCTTAAAAGGATCAAAATAAAGCAAGTTCGAAAATGATAAATTAAAATTATAAGGAGGATGATCGAGTATTGTCTAGTAAAGTTTCAATAATTTTTACTTTCTTTTATATACACAGGGAAAACAGTAGATTTCTTTCCACCTACAGGTCAAGTCTTGATTTACGATATATGTACATAGTGCATGATGAAAATCAATATACACAGTACTTTGTAAATTATTATAAAAACTTTGATTTTACTTCATTAAAGGAATCATACGTTTAGTGCACTATTTTATACTGAATAGCCTTGTTTCATCTTCTGTATGGCCATTTTAAAACAACTAGCGCAATTTTCATACTCATTTACTCTACAGAAAGTCATTTGCTAATCGTGCATTCAGTTTTTGCCAAGTGTCAATAGGTATCAGATTTTAATTTATTAAAAGTTTATTAATAATTCTTTGTATATTGAAACTAGGTACTTTATTTTATAATCTAATGTAGTCCGTAATAGTTTTAGATTTTAAATAAATGAAAGTATGACGAATAAAACGATGCTAAGCGATTTTTTATTGTTACAATGCGCAGGAGAAAAATACCAATTGCCCACCACTTTAGTTTTAGTAGCCGGTAATTTATATCAGAGAAAAAATGGTTGACTTCCAGTCTTTTAAAAAATAGATTAAATATTGGTGAAAAAATTCGTAGCATAGCATTGGTAACTTTTAAGCACTTTCCAACATAGCTGAGAAGTATTTATATATTCGGCGTGTTTGTCTATCCGCATGATCGCCTGTCCTGCTGTTACTCGCATAAATATAAACAGATTGTCATGAAGTTGTTCTATGTTATTGGGGTTTAAAATGGCATGTTCGGTATTTAAAGTGACGTGTATAGTGCTTAGGGATTAATGACAGGAACACTCAAAAAATTCCACAACTTTATGGTCTGTGGGGAAACACCGCAAATAGTTATTTTAATGGTATTACACTTTTTTAAACATATTAAAATTTTTGTATATCACTGATGTGTACTACAAAATACTTATTGTAGAATTTGGTGTATATATAAATTATCGCTTGTTTACAGGGACACATGAAAGTATCTAGTTGTTATACTGCCTATGAAGAATAAGTGCTGGAAATACGTTTCCATTTGTGGTTTTAAATTTCAACTATTTTTCACATATTACTAGGTGTGTATAAATTACATAGATTATAAACAAGGCTACAAAAAGATCTGAAGTACATTTCTATTTATTCACAGAAATTGCGAAATCGAAATTTTCATTTGTTATTGTTTAATTGAACTAACGTTTAGCATACTACATAGTAAACATACCAATGTATATATAATAAGCAAAGCTGCACAAAAATTTGGATATTTACCGGCTATTGATAGTAATTATAGTAATTGGATTAAAGGTCAACAATTCCATGACATCTGTGCTATGCATTTTCTAAATTGATTAGATATTTTTCACTTTAGAAAGCTGTCAGGTTTCATTACAGTCATTTTCTGATTATGTTGGAAAGTATTACAAAATCTATGGTGGATGTATGGTTTTTAATTCTTGTTTAATATTTATTTTAGAATTAAAAAACAAACTATTCATAAAGCTTTTTATCTCATTTTGGCTAATTATTCACAGGTGGTCGACTTTGGAAGACTTAAGCTAGTTGGAAAAAATGCAGGGTGTTCATATAGTATTGCACAAATTTTGCAGAACGAAAATGCGAAACAGGATGGAAACGCATCCTTTCTTAGAGCACATGACAATTCCCAAAGAACCATACCTCTAAAACATATACTTTTTAAGAAATTTGAAAGAAAATTATAATGTACATCCGGAGCACAGAAAAAAGCTTTATTAAACTTCATGGAATTGTAAATAGGATGACAAACAATAATTAAAAAATGTAAAAACGTTAAGGCATAACAATCCTACCTCAAGCTTGTAAAAGATAAATAATTTAAAGAGAGATGAAAAATAGGTGTCGGTCCAATATGCAAATGAAAAATTCTAAAAGGCAGCATTTTAAAGATATTGAAATTCTTCACATCGTGATAAGTATTCCACTTTTGAATATTTCAATACATATATGAATTTTGGTCAGTGCAATGTAATATATATTACAAATTGTTAGGAAGTATGTAACGTCATACCTTTTCATTTGCATTTTTCTTGACAATAATGAATCGTTGAGGTATGGTTCATAAAACAGGTTTTACTTAACTCAATTCCTAGCAAGGATTCTGCGCAGTTCGTGCGGTGGTTTATGAAAATCCTGTATATTTGTTAATCCTCTGATAATCCTTTCTTTAGCAATTTACCTTAAGTTGAGTGCACGTCTACCTTCATGTGGCAGTTTTTAAAAAAATGTTCAGATATACAAGAGCTTAAGAATTTAAATGAAGTTTATACAAGGTATCCTAAAAGGTACTGCTCGTTTTTAAAATTCAATAACAAGTAATTAGCAACAACTATTGAATTTATCCTTGAAAGAGAATAATACTTGAATGATCGGGAAGTTTTTTTTCCTTTGCTTCCTAATTTTTTTCCATATTTAACAGATAGATGGAACCCTGTTGCCTGAAATCCTTAAAAAACTTAAACTAACTTATAAAATTTTACAAACGTTCACCCATCGTTTAATTTTCATTCAGTTTCTCTATTAAAATTGCAAAAAAGGGCTTGAGTTTTGCAAAGACAATGCAATTTCATCTTTTCGATGATGCTTGTAACTAAAATCAGGAAGCGCAATAAAGGGATTTCTTACGTCACACATTACTCTTCTGGCTAATCAACACCAATATCTCTCAATGCTAGCCTTTTATCAAGTTAAAAAAAAAGTTTAATATACTTTGGGATATCCCATAAAACTTATTCACACATTTATCTTACGTATATATTCATTATAATAATTAAAGTTTGAATGATTATCGCATTTTAAATTAGGAAAGGAAAATAGGAGTATTTTGCACTCACCAAGCGTAGGATTCAGTGATCCTTGAGCATTGTTGGTGTGCACAGCAGCTTCCCCAATGAATGGATTTATGTGGAATTCGTGTTCATCATGTTTGAAGTCACTTTGCCCTGAGTGAGGATCGAGATTGCTTGTCTGGGCACTGTGGCGAATGGTATGGCCTCCCCGCGCATCTTTTCCTATAGCGGTTTGCTGCTTGACTTCTCCGGTAGGAGTCTGGACATTGCTTACAGAATATGAAACTGATCCTTGGGGTGGTGGTTCAATTTTGGCTACTTCAACTGGCAAAAGAGGAGCATTGTAAGCTGGTCCTAAAACCGCTAAGCCACCATACAGGGCAGCATGGGGCGCTGCTGCCGCACATGTGAGGAAAAGTGGCAGTACCTGAAGAATAAATATTTAAAAACATGAATTTTTTTTGCAAAAGAAGGCATAGTAAATGGATACCAACTTTTAAACTTGCGTGAAATAATATTAAGTTCAATTTTATTAAAGTATTTCTTTTAATTAAAAATATTAATATTTTAAGTAATAAATTTTTTTTAAAATTCAACAAACATTCTTTAAAAAAAATGTAATTTAAAGATTTATTAAAAAAAAGTAAGGTGAAAAAAACTACTGCTAAATGAAGCGATGTATAATAGTACATCTCTATTTTATTTAATAAGGTACCCTCGGGTAATAACGCCACGTTAAGGTTCTTCCAATTTTCATGGCTCAGTTTTAGATTGTATTTTTCAAATAAATATATGATTTGATACAGCAACTCATTGACTATCTATATAAAAAAAATAATTTAAAAGATATGTATTCATAAAATGTAATAGCATGATTTCTTGACTAATGCTATTTGGCGTTATTACCCACCTATATGGGTAATAACGCCATGCAAACAAAACTATGAAATAAGATGGAAATATTACATGTAGATTGCCCAATTCTAAAAATACAAACTCTACAAACTTAGAAATTGACAAATTGCATTCTAAGCTATTAAAAATGTTCAATTTTTTGTGAAAGTGTGAGAAAAATAAAGGTGTGGTGTGTGTATGTGTAGAAGGGGGGGAGAATATCAGACCGTGAGCTTCTTTTTGCTTAAAAAGGACCGCCTAAATAGAATTATTAGAAACATTGCACAATTTTAACTGTGTTTATTTGAATCAGTATTTAGGATGTAGCTCGGCCACTGTAGGGAATCAACCGGGATATTAATGTCAAGGATTGGCGTTATTACCCCGTTATATTTATTGCGCTGTACATTTTAAATTACAAATTATCTCGAGAAAATATCCGAAATCTTCAACAGCATTTTGAAAGTCCATGAAATGTATTATAAATTTATATAATTAACAAAGTATATCCGGATAAAAAAAATAGTCTTCACATCACAAAACGTATCTCGCAAATTTTAGATCAAGCGTTAATTTTAATTGCTTGTAAAAACAGTAAGACCTAAAAATGAAACAAATTAACTTGAAGCTGTTTTTTGCGATTTATATGACTCAAAACCCTTCTGCGCAGAGCACATGGTTGTTATTTACCAGATTATTTCATAATTATGCTCAATATTAGCACTTGGCGTTATTACCCCGCCTGGCGTTATTACACCAGACCACCTTATGTGAACGATGAATAGAGGATTTTAATTAAAAATGAAAAATTTTCTTTTCTAATAATAGTAAATATTAAATTTATTAATGTTCGTTTAATTTTTCTTGCTCCCAGAAACTTTCTAAACTGTTTTAGAAGTAGATATTAATACGGTTTGAATTCATGATTATTAATATGTAATATTTTATTAATAGCGATTTATGAAATTATTTACTGTAAAATACCCGATGGTTGTAGTTTAACAGCTTCACTAAATTTGACTTAGAAATTATTTGTAAATAACAGCATTAAGACACTAGTAAAATTATGATAGCATATTTCTTCTTTTATTAAAATAAGCAATTTATTTTAAAATATTGCTTCTAATCCTTAACACATAATAAATCATCCCTTAAATATTCTAAAAAAATTCAAGAAATTTAAAGTTTCACTATTTTTTTCTTTCTCTCAAAGGTTTTCTAATTATTTTATTTCAGAATACTTGGAATCAATAAGTTGAAAACTTAAGAGTTTTCGCAAGATTTTACAATACTTTTTTCTTAAGTATAACACAGTGAAATCTTTGTTTATAACAATATATTTATAAAACAATCATTATCTGATTATTGGTATGACATTAAAAACTAATCAAATCTTTTTTTTTTAATGCATTCACCTCTACTTTTATAGTACTTTTTTCAGAAGAGGGCAGTCTGAATTTAGAGAATTTTTTTAGGGAATCGAGTATCTTTAAAATTGTACAAATTACATGTAGATGTAATCTTTATAAGAATTGCATTACATCCACATATGATTAACCTGTTGATATGAATTTAATAATAATGATGATAAATGTATGTGCCAACAGCTAATTTTCTAAAAAAAAAAAAAAAAAAAAAGATTTGAGGCATATAATTTTTTTTTAATTCAATTTGAAAATTATTTTTTTTATAAATAAATTCTTTTTATGTGACTTGCGCGCAGGATTTCTTGTAGTTCAATTGTCACAATGAGCGATTTTTCTTAATTGAATAAACATATAATATTTTTTAAAAAGGAAATACATTGAAAAAAAGCATAATGACTAATTTATAAAAAACAAGTACAAAAAATGGATTTAAAAAAATAAAAATAGTCGTACTTTTAAAATCCCATTCTTGGTAAAAATAATAGTAAATCATTTTATACATATTTAAAGATCAAATTATTCTCTAAAAAGAATTTAAAATTGTATTATGATTTTCGGAAGTGTGCTTGTAGTTATACTATAAGTTTTACAGCTGAATTAAATTTTTGTGCATTGTGTGTGACGTAAATCTATACGTCAACCATGCAAAGCTACACAAAATAATTTGGTAGAATTACAGTTCATGAGCGGAAATTGCTAAAAATGAATTTTGAATAGTTTTACACATTATCTAGCTGAAATTAATTTTACCACATTGTGTGGTGTCTATAAATATACCTAGATCTTATACAGGCCTACAGAGAAAAATAGAAAAGAGGCGATAATTGTTAAAATCGTTATTTAAACTACATTGTGCTTTTTTTCATCGTATTAAAAGACGAAGTTGCGTTAAAATATTATGAAAATATTGGAAAACATTTTATGTGGCATGTGATTTTTTTTTTCTTGTTTTGAGTTAGATAACAAATAAACATGCATAATTTTCTATGAAAGTCATGTTTATCAGATAATAGTGTGATATATAGGATTACGATGGATATTTATCATGAACTAATAGGTTAAAATATGGCATTAGATGCATTGTAATTTAAAATATAAGATAATAATTTCAAGAATTTGGGAAAATTTTATTATGAAAATTGATGAATATACGCAATTTAACATAAAAAATAAATCGTAACGTAACTGAAATTTCTCCAAACAAAATTTCTTGTTCATTTTTGGAAAACATTATAAGTTGTCAATAAACTATTTCTTTACATTTAATTTACTAAATAAGAAAGTAATATTCGAAGAAGGAAGAAGTAAAATATAAAATTATCCTCCCCTTTTAATCGAGAATTAAATATTTTATCAATTCTTTATTTTACCATGTCACATTTTACGACATCACTTCTTTAAAAGAAAGATTTTTTTATTGTCTTTTGCAGATCAATTTTTATTTAAACTAGGCATCAAACTGTAAAAGTACATAAACCCATTAACTCAAAAGAAAATGAAGTATCATAACTTGAGTTATAAACACACGGAAGTTTTTTTCAGTAAATCAACATGAATTTCAATTATGATGTTTGTTTTCAAACTAGTGGTATACTATCATTTTTAGTGAAAATCAATTTTCATTGTAATATTAAAATGATGCAATACCTCTATGTAAAAAATAATATTGTTTTTATAAACTACATTGCTAAAACTCATAGAGCTTTCAAGTATGATAATAACCGTATTACTTTGTTTATGTGATATATTGTTTGCTGTGCAACACATGCTGCTCAACATAATATAGAAGAAAGTTCTTTTCAAAATCTGTTGCTGTTAAGATTGCCATTTCTGAGGTATAAAAGAGAGGAAGAAATAGAAGCTGGTGATTCAGTCTTCAAAAATTCAGCAATATACAAAAAAACAAATGTTGCCGAGACGTTTCATGAAACAGAATATGTGACCAAAAAACTTCCGTAAAAAAATATGTCTGAAGCTTTCTGAAATCAATAAAAGATCTTGATAGCTAAGCCGTGAAAATCAAGATAAGTGATAGTTGATCGTATCAGAGGGTTAAATTAAAGTCAAAGTTTAATCATCAAAAGTACAAAGCCTTGAAAATTTAAGAACCCGCAAAACTACTGCAACCACTGCAATTTTATCTGTCATAAAATCTAGTTTGAAAACTATACATTTAAAGATTGAATATCGGTTTCATCTACGCAGCAAAATTAGAGGTTACCATGTTAACTAAAACGTATTAACTACTCAAGTTTTTTATTCTTCATTTTTTTCCACAATAAAATAAAAATCCATTGTTTGTCTCAGAGATAAGCATTTTTATCGACTTACATTTTAAACAAATATAAAGTCTTTCTTTCACATAACAGCTATTTAGAATTGTTTCTGAAATTTAAAAATCTGAAAAACTTTCATTTAGATTATGATAAAAAAATATTTATCTTAAAAAAAAAAGAAAAGAAAAAGAAAATCTGTTTAACAGCTTGTTTTTGATTTTGGAAAAACCAACAATATTTTAAATATTTCAAAGGGAAAATAAATATCACGCCAATATATGTAAAAGGTCTAACTATGTAGTTTAAATAGTTTTTCATAAAATGTATCATTTGTGAATCGCAGTCAAAGTGCGAACTGTTGTGACGAAACAAATGTTTTGTTTCATATATTAATATATTAAAATTCACCATCGATATATAAATTAATCTGTAGCGTTGAAGTAGGGCATAAAATTCGGGCATTTGTCATTGGGTTTCCCCCCTCCTCACTCAACATCAAGTTTTTTATAAGCTAAGATCTTTTATTTTTTAGGTTTAAACACGTGGATTTTATGTTTAAATGACATTTATAGATTTAAAAAAATAATAATATGCTGCATCAGTTTCTAAAAGTATAATTTTAAAAGGTTAAAAAAATATTTTAAGTGTTTTTTTAGGCTTATCAATTATTTTTTTCATTGATATATGTATATATATGTATATATAACGGAATGAATTTAAAGTTAATACATTTTCTAAATTTAAATCCTGTCTTCATAATTCTGTATATCGTAATATACAGAATCATTTATATAGAATAAAGTGTTCATGTTCTTTTCATCTAATTAATGCAAATATTAAAAAGCTAGTTCATACATAAAGAATGATTCATTTCAAACTTAAATGCAATTATAATTGTGTATCGAATTTAGAGTAATTTATTCCTCATTGCACTATCATCTAGTGTTGTTTGATTGCTGGCTGATGAAGTACCTTTACATGTTGCAAAAGTGGAAAATTGTAAAGCTACTATAAAGAGCAGATTAATTGGTTAGAGGAACAGCACTGTAATCTGTAGTGCCAATTTCGATTCTTCAGATCAGCTAAATTTTTATTCTTATTGAGTATATTGTAGTAGTTCTGTTATGTCGGAAATAAATCGTTATTTATGTATGTGTACCTTAATTTTGTATATTTTGTAGCCCTTTAAAGAAAAGTCAATAAATTTTCTTTCTCCGCACTTTTCATACTAAAAGTTCGATTAAAAAATTTCAGTATTTTTGAAAAACTAAAAAATATAGAATCCTTTCGTAAAATCATAATATAATTTGTCATTCAACATAAACTGTAATATAAAAACATAAATTGTAATGCCATAAATCTAAATCTAAATGAATTGAAAATGTTGATTTTAACAGAAATTTCCTATTTTTATCATAAAATTTATACAAACTACAGACGATCTTCTTTTTTTCTCTTTAACCACGAATAAGCCAATTGAATAGTTAAATTTTTATTTGTAAGAATTTGATTCTTTCATGTTTGTTCTCTCGTTCGAAAATTTTCAGCTCCTTATGCAAAAATCTTTGAATCAAAATCCCGGTCACTATTAGAGTTACTTATGTATTTTTGAAATGTTCTTATAATAAAAAAAGAACAATTCTTCTAGTTTTGATCTCATTTGTAATCAGCTTTAATAAAGAAGGTTATACACTTCGTTTGAATCTCGTTTTTGTTCTATGTATGTCATGTCCAATCATAACTTTTCAACAGTTGCTCCGATTTCCCCACTCATTTTTTGACAGGTTGTGGCAGTCGCCTACCTCTTGTCATATGAGTTTAATCTAGTTTTTGTTTCGAACGTGTCGTCCAACTTGTGTGTGAAAGTGCCTCCTATATTAACATTTCTCTTAGGTTTAAATGGGCAATTAAATCTGCCTAGATTACAATTTTCTCAGTTACCAGTATAGAACGATGATTTAGTGGGTTTAGCTCGGAGTATATGGTATCTCGTATTATCGCTTCAGTTGTTCCTGTACTTCGAAGTTCGAAAATAACTTTGCAATTCGTCTGTACTTGTTTCGAACTGTCCTTTCCAGAGATTTTTTGCCGAGGTTCTCCGATGTCGTGGTAGGACATTGAAAACTTAGCGATTTCAATAAAGAGAAATTAAAATTCCACAGGATTCTTTAAGCGCTATTATATTTTGCAAATGATACTATAATGTAGCGTTTTCAATGTTACTAGGGATGATTCTTTGTGGATTGTTATAGAAGCTATTTTTATGCAAATTGAATTTGAATGTTACATATTTTCATTAATGTTTGAAATTTATCTGACTACCGTTATTTCAATTTGTCAGCTACACTGTATCGGCCTCATAATATTGACTTTGAATAAGCTTGTATTTTATCTTAATTTTGATTCTCCTTTATGCGACGTGAACATTGGAGATGTCTGAAGGTCTCTTTCTGCGGATGGTCCCTTTTCAATATCATTATGATCTAAAAATGATATGAATGAAATAATGCTGATGAAACGGGGTTCTACATAGATTTTTAAAAAAAATAATAATTGAAAAGTCAGGACTCTAAGATACAGTTTTCAAACCAATTGCATTTAAAGTATTTTTCTTTTTTATCCAATTATGTCAAAAGAGAGATTGCTAAATGGTTAGAAGTGACAAAAATTGCAGTAAAAGCTAAATTTAGTGATTAGATCATTGCTACCAACAATATGATGTCAGCGGTTATATTTTTGCTTTATAATATATTAGGTTAAATTAATAAAACACATATTTTTGTGTTAAATAATTTTCTGTAAATTCTTGAGGTAATTTATGACTAATAAACTTGCTTTAATTTTTTTAAATAATCTCAGTGAAAAATTGGAAAAATAATCTGTTTTTGATTTTTTTTGTTGAAGTTTCTTTAAATGAAGTGAAGTTTAAAATTCAAAAGTTTTAATTGTAGTTTTATTTAAAAAGTTTTCATTTGTATCTTTTGTATCAACAAAAACGCATGTTTCAAAATCTCATCTTAATTTTACAATTCAAATAAATATAAATTTAGAATTTTAATTAATTTATTATTTTTTCACATTTTATGAAACATTTATTCTTTACTAAGACGTGAAATATCATAAAAGTTAAAAAACTGAGAAATCCTGACAGTAATTTTAGGAATTTGGGAACAAAATATGTTTCTCATTATTCCATTGACTTCTCAGCTGTAATATTAATGTTAAACAAGTGAAATGCAATTTTTAAAAGCAATAGTTTAGTTTTAATTTATTATACGCATGTAAATATCGAAAGATTTTTGACTATTTAAGGCCCTACATCAGTAACGCTCCGAGATAGAACGGCTAATGTTATTTCAATGGAAGAAATTTATCGCTTTCATTCCTTTGCATTTTGCTCAAATTTAATAATTTTTGTTGTTTTGAAAACCTGTAGGTTTAAACTATGCACGTCATTCTGAAATTTTATTTCTTTTTTTAATTTTAAGGCGATACAAGTGCGTTATTTTATAGTCTTTAAAATTCACTTTTAATGTCTTATTACGAAAAATCTGTTTGACATTTTAAAATTTGGTAAAACAGCATGCAGAGTTTAATTATTTAGCTTTCAGAAAATGTTTTTTATTTTGATTTTTACAAAAATTTAATCTATGCTATTTGTATAAAAAGTTGAAATACTTTGATTTAAAATAGTAGAAAATGGTGTTTATCTCCGCCTTTAAAAGGGAGACGCTTTAAAAGTAATTAGGGTGAAAGACGATATGGGTTTACCTCCAGGGAGTCTAAGGGGGAACTTCTACAGGGACGAAGGTGTAAAATCTTGCCTGTGGCTATTAGTAAAATGTTGTTTGCTGGTTTAGGATAAAAAAAATAAAAACATACTTTCCTGAATGCATGATAGTTCGATCAGAAATGAATTTCAGAAATGATGTAAATACATGTTGATTTCAAAAAGTTTGTTTAACTAGGCATTCAATCTCAAATGTACTTTAAAAGCATTATTGATTTCTAATAAAAACACATTTAACATTTTTATTATTTTTCTTCCATATATTTAAAGTTTAATTTCTAAAAAAGATTCTTTAATTGCGGACAACATCAAAATGAAATATTCGTTAATTTATAATTATTATTTTTCTTCCATATATTTAAAGTTTAATTTCTAAAAAAGATTATTTAATTGCGGACAACATCAAAATGAAATATTCGTTAATTTATAAAAAATAATAGAATTAACTTTTTGTCATCTGCAGACGACAAAGGGAAAAGAAGAAAGGGCAGAAAGAAAATAACAATGGTTCTGACATTAAAAATGAATAGATATATTCGCGAATAAATACATTTGTATTAAATTTTTCTTATCATTCTTTTAGACAATTCTTAATGAATTAGTTTAAATGTTCCTTTTCATAAATATTTCATAAATATTTCTATTTTAATCAATAAAAGTTTGCAGTATACCCACTCTAAAATATAAAGTAATTATTATGCGATTCATGATTAAATTGGATAACACTAATTTAAAAGATAGAAATATATTTATTTTGACACTTCTATCGAAAATTATGACTAATTTACAATACTTTAGAAAATATATTCTGTTGCGGTAAAATTCACATCCGTAAATGATATATTTATGCTTTATTGTATATAAATTGTCTTTCCTTTGTTTTTCCCTTTCAGAAAGATAAACGAATGATTTTTAAAGTTCTTATACTATTTTAACTAAATAATACGCATATATTCCAAAGTCTGTCATAGTCTAACTGATCTAAGTTTTAGGATAGCGGTTTTTTCAGTCACGCAAAAAGACAAACTCAATTATACTAAACCTATGGAAGATTTTTTAAAAGATACCATATTTTCATTCCAATTTTTAATTAATTTTTTTTCTGCATAGTATAGCTGACGATGGTTTGTATAGAGGCCGCTTTTTACTTTTTTCGATACTGACTGTAGATTTTAAATATGAGGATAATATCACTTTTGAAAACGGTTCCGAAATATAAATTTATAAAATTTTACTATAGGATTTCGCTTGACTGAAGTAGCCTCTTTAAAACAGCTGTAAACAAAAAAAAAAAAAAAAACAAAAAAAAATGGTCTTTGTACCGAAAGATCTCAGCTATCCAATGACAAAATTCATTTAAAAATATTAAAATGTAGAAGAGATATTTTTTACAAATTTCTACCATTGGATTTCATTTGACTGAAGTAGCCTCTTTAAAACAACTGTAAACAAAATCAAAAAAGTACAAAACGGTCTTTGTACCAAAAGATCTGAGATATCGAATGCCAAATAATGATTTACAAATATTAAAATGTAAAAGAGATATTTTTATAAATTTCTACCATTGGATTTCACTTCACTGAAGTAGCTTTTTTAAAATTCCCCTAAACAGAGTCGAAAAAGTACAAAACGGTCTTTGTACCGAAAGATCTAAGCTATCCCATGACAAAAAAAAAAAAAAAAAAAAAAAAAAAAAAAAAAAAAAAAAAAATCATTTAAAAATATTAAAATGTAGAAGAGATACTTTTAGAAATTTCTAGCATTGGATTTCACTTGACTGAAGTAGCTTTTTAAAAATTCCCCTAGAGAAAGTCGAAAATGTAAAAAACGGTCTTTGTATAGAAAGATCTCAGCCATCCCATGACATAAAAATAATTTAAAAATATTAAAATGTAGAAGACTTATTTTTATAAATTCCTACCATTGGATTTCACTTGACTGAAGTAGCTTTTTTAAAATTCCCCTAAACAAAGTCGAAAATGTACAAAACGGTCTTTGTAGAGAAAGATCTATGCTATCCAATGACAAAAAAATCATTTAAAAATATTAAAATGTAGAAGAAATATTTTTATAAATTTCTACCATTGGATTTCACTTGACTGAAATAGCTTTTTTAAAATTCCCCTAAACAAAGTCGAAAAAGTACAAAACGGTCTTTGTACCGAAAGATCTGAGATATCGAATGACAAAAAATAATTTAAAAATATTAAAATGTAGAAGAGATATTTTTATAAATTCCTACCACTGGATTTCACTTGACTGAAGTAGATTTTTTAAAATTCCCTTAAACAAAGTCGAAAATGTACAAAACGGTCTTTGTACCGAAAGATCTCAGCTATCCAATGACAAAAAAATCATTTAAAAATATTAAAATGTAGAAGAGATATTTTTATAAATTTCTACAATGGGATTTCACTTGACTGAAATAGCTTTTTAAATAAACAAGGTCGAAAAAGTACAAAACGGTCTTTGTACCGAAATATCTGAGGTATCGAATGCCAAAAAATAATTTAAAAATATAAAAATGTAGAAGAGATATTTTTATAAATTTCTTCCATTGGATTTCACTTGACTGAAGTAGCCTCTTTAAAACACTTGTAAACAAAATAAAAAAAGTACAAAACGGTCTTTATACCGAAAATTCTCAGCTGTTCAATGCTAAAAAAAATCATTTAAAAATATTAAAATACAAACGAGATATCTTAAAAATTCCTATCTTGGGATTTCGCTCTATTGATGTAAGCCACTATAAAATACTCGTAACAAAATCGAAAAAATATAAAACGGTCTTTGTACAGTTCAATGATCTCAGCTATTCAATGCTAAAAAAATCATTTAAAAATATTAAAATGTAGAGGAGATTCTTTGGAAAATGTTTAATGTGCAATCTCTGACATAATAATCACGATCTGTATGTTGTCTTTTAAAATTGCATATAAATTTCACTTGAAACTATCTAACAAAAAAGGTCAATGTCGAGGTCGACTTGTTTTAAAACGGATCCGAGTGTTTTGGTCAGAAATTATCTCGAAGAAACTATCCAAATGCACATATCCCTCGGGCTATCAGTATTGAAAAGGTGCGAGAGTTTTTAGCATTTGCTAATGACTTTTTTCTTCCTGGGGTATCTTATCCCCTTTTTATCGCCTGGAGGTAAAGGGTGGCGTGAGATGACCATTTTCTTATTAATTACAAGCTTGGAAAATATCATTGGTCTTTTAAAGTGTCAATCGTTGGGTTCGGGATACGCCTTCCTGGTGGCAACACGCATAGGTTTGTGATCGGATTTTGAGTTTCGGTTTAACTGATGCAGGCTCTTAATATGCAACAAGACATAATCTATTTCATAATTTTCATTAATTATACCAACAACTTCTTTTTTATGCTATCAAGATGTTTTCCCATGATTTACGCAAGATAAAGATAAATGATAAACAAATTGGAAATTGCACGTGAAGCGTAGCAAATGAGGTGCGTTCGTACAATAGTGAAGTTTTAAAAATATTCAGATATTGCTGTTATAGTAGACAGTACTTCAGATATAGTATAGTGGTCGAAATCTTGCTTGCGTTCCTGTAAATACACAGGAAGAAATTTTTATTACACCTCAGCAACGTATAACATATTCATAAAATGTGAAATACTTTCATATAATTAACACATGCTCTAAACAATGTTTTACCATATAGCATTATCTAGTGGAATACTTTTGTGTGGCCCTGTAATTTAATAATAAATATTCTTTGCATCACAGATTGTACAGAATGTATATTTTAATATATATATATATTTCATAAGTTCATGTATTCTACATATTCGAGTGAGTGTAACACCAATAAAATGCATTTGAAACATTTTCCCCCATTGACCGTAATGTAACGGAATACTTTTGATTGTATTTAATTGATCTTTGCATCCAATTTTCATAAAATTTGAAATGACTCGACAAAATTATGCAATAATTATATGTTTTAAATTTCAAACGATTCGGTTGGGTAGTTTTTGCGTTGTAAAATGCGGACGGACGGACTGAACAACAACTATATGTGCTACGTATTTACATAATTACGAACGCACCTAAAAAAGGACGGAGGTACGAGTTTCTACTGTTGGAATGCCCTAAACAACATATAAAAGAAGAAAAAGTAGAGTAAATAGAGAAAAATAAAAGTAATGTGAAAATATTAAGGAATTTTAAATTTTGTCTACTTTAAATTTTGCCAAGCCATTTCAGTACTGATAAAAAGATTAAATTCTACAGTAAAGTTATTTTGTTATATAACTATTTTCCATTAAAATTACACTTTTTGGCATAATGCCATATCGACTACTTGTGGAATTGAGTTTTTAATTTAAATTCTCGAGAGCACACATTTTTTTTTTTTTTTAAACTAATTTTACTGTCCTTAGCCTTTAAGAAAACTATTGTTACCTTTTCTTTATTAAATTATGAATTATAATTAAAAATTATACTTCTTGAATTTTAAATGGCTACAATTGAAATAAAATGAAAATAAATTCTTAAAATATCATGAAAATGTTATACGTGTTAAAAAATATAATCTTCCTCTTCTTCAGGAAATGCAACTGTGTTATCGTTGAGAGAATAAAGTGTTGTAATTGTGTTTTTCAAATATACAGGGTGAGTCATAAATATCGAAACAATAGGCTATCTCCTGAAATATTGCCCTTAGACCCATACTTCCAATTTCAAAAATTCATTTAAAAAAATAAACTTTTTGATAAGATAAGTTGCAACTCCATAGGGGGTCTATTTGAAAAAGTACGAAAATTAACTTTTTATACGGCCCCCGCGGGACAAAAATTCCAATTAGGAAAACTTTCCTTATCCAGTCCTGAATAATACACAAAAAGTTGCATCTTCATATCTTCAAAACTCGAAGAGTTATAGCCGTTTCAATAATTCATCAGGTTTTAAGGGATTATACACAAATTGAAATGTGCGCAATTCAAAAGACAATGTTGCTTTAACAATTCTGGGAAACGTGTAAAAAATCTATCTTTTGAGTTGAATTTTGATTTTTTTTTCTTTTTTTCTGATGGTTAGCCATATAATTTGCTAAGGATGTGAGGGAGTGACCTTTAGTCATAAAGGCACTCTAGTGTTTCTGAGATCGTGACGTCAATAATTTAACATTTTGTAGGCGTAAAAGTGACATCTATCCTCTCTTTTACTTTAACTTTCTAGAGTGTGTGTGCTCTTTCGAATTCCGCAGTTAGCTCGCGGTTATTAGTATTATGTTAATGAGAAGTATCTCAGTTTGTCGCGTATAAAAGCTTGGGTGTGAGTTTGTGGTGTGTCTTTCTGGCCTCAGCCAGCCTCTGTGTGTTCTGGCCTTGGCCAGCGTCTGTGTATTCCGCCATTAGACAACGAAGTTGATGATTGTTTAGTAAGGTGCTGATGATTAGAGAATAGCTACGGCCTCCAGTAAAGCGGACAGGAGTTCAGATAGTGGATTAAAGATTCGGCCTTGGTAAGAAAGTTTAGAATCGTTCCGTTTTGACTATTTGAGCAAATAAAGAAATATCCACAGCCACGGGCTGTGAAATTAAGATTTGTTTAGTAGATCAGCCAGGAAATAGTGTCAAGTGTTAGACGGTGCCCCGACTGAGCTAGACCGACGCCTGTGAGTATGATTTAGCTTTTCATAGTGTTCTCAGTGAGTGAAATTATAGACTGGCTCCACTTTCCTTTAGCCCTTATCATTTTAATAAACTGTGTTGTTTTAACCTAAATTAATGAGTATGTCTGCATATAATGTGATAAATGACACCCAGCATGAGTATACCGTCACAAGGAAATCACATCTTAAAAATTATCATAAAATTTCTAAAAATTTCATATGATTAGTACTGGTTTAAATGGATAGTTAAAAATCGTTATAACTCAAAACATTATTTATCGGATTTCTATTTCTTTCCATTTAATTAAAGATGAAAATCTGATTTTAGTTTTTTTTTCGGGGTTTTTGTTTTTTAATATTAATTTTAGAACTATTAAAAATATTTATTGAAAAAATTATATAACTTTAAAAAAAAATTCTTATTTTCAAAAGTAAATACATTTCAATTTTTCCCGAAACAAAATTAATGTAAAATAATTAAAAATGACATGTTTCAAGTTTGTACATTTTTCCTTTAACAATTCTTATCTTTTAATAAGGTCTGCACTTGACGAAATTTTCAATCCCGGTCTCGAGCAATCCGTATTAAAACCACTGTCTCTGACTGACCTAATACGTGCATGAAATAAGTAAAATTTGGTTCGATCAAAATTTTACGAAAACCACATAGATTTTACAATCACTTTTATTTTACAAAAAAAAAAAAAAAATAAATAAATAAATAAATAAAATAAAATAAAAAAAATAAAAATTTAATATTTATATATTTTTTAAGAATAGTATATTTAAATGCTAAAAAAATTAAACACAATAAAACCAGAAAAAAAAATCTGCCTATGACGGAATTCTGTCTTAAACAGAAAATGTGTTGATCCGTGCAAAATGAATACAATAATACCTGAGAAAAAATAAACTCCATTTAACCCTCCTAGGAAGGGCATTTGTCTATTACGTATTTTTTATTTCGTATGTGATTCCGTCTTAAAAGGGTTTACTGTATAACATTTTTCAAAGTCTCCAATTCAAGGGATATGGATTAGCGATATTAAAATATATGTGAAACATTTAGACATAAACAGATATTCATTGATAAAATAAATATGTCACAGCCTTTGGTGCATCTTTAATAATGAAAGGTATAAATATAAAAAAAGAAAAGTTATACTAAGTATTTTTGGTCAGAACTCTTCCCTGCGAAACAATTTTTTAACTACACTGAAGTAAAAAACTGTATAGAAATTCAAGGCTGAGCCAAGCTATGATTTAAACTTTTTTCCAGGCTGGTCCGGATTATGATTTTAACATTTTTCTATGCCGGGCAGCGATCCAAACAGACTTCCAGAGCTAACGATCAACATATTTTGAAAACAAATTTTGATTTAAATCAATACGCTGCTTTATTATGTCCAAATAAGAGGCACGGTCTTGAACCGACATTTAATAAAGACGATTTGTGGACGATCACTCATTTCCTTTGAAAATCAGTCAACAATTCATTGTTTACAGGCATGGTAAAGTGGTGTAAGTCACGAACTTCGGAGAATTTTGGATTTTAATATCTCTGTCAGATTTTCAGATATGGAGATGAATTTTTTTTGTTGTTCAATTTAGGAATGATTAAGAAATAATTTTCTAATTGGGAATTTTGCTCTACGGGGGCCGTATAAAAATTTAATTTTCGTATTTTTTCAAATATACCCCCCATGGAGTTGCAACTTATCTTATCAGAAATTTCACCTTTTTTATGAATTTTTGCAATTGGAAGTATGGGTCTAGAGGCAATATTTAAGGAGATAGCCTATTGTTTCGATATTTATGACTCACCCTCTATATGTATATGTATATATATATATATAAACATTAATTGTATATATATATATATATTATTATTTTTTTTTATGTAAAATTTTAGTATGGTTAAATGAATTTGATTAAATGGAGATTAATTTTTTTTAAATTGAAGCTAAATAAACGTTATTCGCACAGATCGAGCTTCCTTCATTCAATATAAATGGGTTACCCCATTAAATAAACAAGGTAAAACCCGTCGAATTTCGACGAAAACAAATATTTATGAAGGATCTGTTTCATTGACTTAAAATAAACCTGCGACGTTAGTTACAATAAAAAATGCATCGAATACTGGTTTTTCTAACTCTCATACACATATTATTTTAACCTAAAGTTAACAAAATAATATGTCTATGAAACTCAGTTGTTCAATTTATTAAAATTAAACTTTAATCGTAATGTAACAAGTAAAATATAATAAAGATCTGTTATTATAACAAAGTTATTAATTAAGGCTGTTTGCTTGGTATTCCAAAATGAAAAATAGCAAAATTTATTCCACTTTGACTTAATGATAGATTTTTCCCCCATGAAATCTAAATTCGAAATGTAAAAATGCAAAGGCTAATGAGAAAATGGCAACATAAGAATACACTTAACCGCTTTTTTCAACTTTTTCTCCTTTCCTTTAATAGAAATGGAGTTCTTCTGCTGCCACAATTAGAAAAACGGTATTAAAAACTACAAAAAAAAAAATATCTCAAAAATAAATTAATATATAGTTTTCAAACAAACTGCATTAAAAAGCATATTTTTCTCCCTATACGACGGTGTAAAAATTGAAAATGTGGGATGTTTGGAAGTTTAAAAGTTTCCAGGAAGCAAAAATTGCAAAATCAAAATTTCATTTTGAATTTGATAGTGTTACCATCCGCAAAATGACGTATGCGTTACGCACAGATACGTTCGGCCTTTATAATATAGCTATTTAATTATTAACTGGCTTAATAACGTGTGTGATCATGATAAGAGCTTTTTTGATAGCTTCTAAAAAAATTATATATAATTTAATATAATATAATTTAATATAATATATTAAATAAATGTAATAAATATATATAATATAATATAATATAATATAATATAATAAATTTGAAATATTTATAATATTATTACTTTTTAAATTTCTCATTAGAAACAAGAAATCATGCTTATGATGTGAATGAACTGTAAATTACGAATATTACATTTTGTAAGTTACGTGATATTAATGCAACTATTAATAGAAGTTGAGGAAATATGAGCAATAACATTGTATTAGTCGAGAGGATTTTAAAGAAACAAAATAGAGAACTTGCCATGTTGCCAAGCTAATGCCATGTTGCCAAGCTAATGTCTATTTAACTCGTCTGAACGAATTCGTCCACTCGAGCAGCTTCGAATTCAACAGTTTAAGTGCAGTTGGTATGGTTCGGACAAAAATAGTTAATTCGAGTATATTCCTTCTGTGTAATAATCATACTTCATGCTCACAACTCCTTGTATTATCACTATCTCTTTCTTTTACATTTTAAGCAAATCCAGAAAAGTTCTTTAAATGAATCAATGATAGTAAAAACTATTTTTTAATAATTCATCGTTTTTATAATAATTTTAGTAAATGTGGAACTAAATTACTCAATAACATTTCGATTTGTGCTCCATGCTCTTAGAGTATTACTAGTGAAGTACAAAGACATAGCCAGATTTCAATACAATGAATTATAAGTTTGCAGCTAACGAATAAATCAATAGGAACTACGTAATATTATTTTCAGTTTAATTCATATGATTTATTGAATATGTTTCTATAATAAGCCTAAATTTTATATGTGCATCAACTTCATTTTCAGGATAAAGAAAACAAAAATAGCAATATAGTTCATGCCTAGAGGGGAACACTAAAAACTATCTCACTTATCCTTGAAAACATGCTTTGCCGATTCCACTAATTGCTTTATTATGGAGTGATTAACTGGAAATATAACTCTTTTTATTAATCAAATATTTTAGAGTCATTATTCTAGAAAAAAGGTATCTTATCAGCAAATATTTCATTTTGCCAATATTCAAGGTCTTTTATCATAAATGACATCACTATGTTATGCCACTTTGCGGAGCACGAGGACAACTGCTAAAACCACGACACATAATTACACAACAAAATGCTTTTTTAATAAGAATCAATCAAAAAGCGAACTTCAACCGGTTCCGAAGTTTTCAAAACCGAATATTTATCAAGGTCACTACGGTAAAATTTCCGCAAATTTCTTTACTGTTTACCGTTATTTCAAGCTTTTGAGAATACGCCCAAACCCAAACCCCGTTAGTTCTGTATGGTTTTTCAAGTGGAGAGAGTGGCCTTCGGAACATGAGATCAGAATCGGTTTTCTTGTAGAATAATACTGCAGTATAACGTTCGCTTTAACTGAAGACGTGAGTTTTTGGTTCCATAGGTGATGTATCACCAAACTATTAAGGTCGTGCTTGCAAGAAATGTATTCCTTATGAGATCTTAACAGCAACTGATCGTAAAACTATAGCTAAGACCGATCACAGGTTTCGCTTATATTCTTTGCGGCCTGAAAAACTATGAATCATGCTTAGCAGGGAAAATTTATAGTTCCTTCCTACCTTTCTTATTTATTTATTTAGATTTTAACTTCAAGCAAACTTTAGATATAAATCATTTGACCTCGTTGTTGCTATTCTATGGTTTCTGTTATGTGTTTTGATAAGAAAATATTTATGATTTATGTTTAAAGAGAAAGATTACAATTAGGAAATTTCCTTTTGACTTTATGTAAATTAATTTAAAGAACTAGTTTTTGGTATTTCATCCTTAAAATATGCATATTGAGAAAATGGACAGAACACATACAAAATGTCAATTATCATAATTTTATTTGTTTTCCATATTTTTTTTTTAATTATTTTGAATTGTATAGCATTTCACCTATGATGAATGTTTCAATATATATTTCTTTATTAAATATTCATATAACATTTAATAAAGAAAAATAATTTGTTATCAGTTAATTGCAAGCATTAGTTAATTCTAGTCATAATTTCAGTAGTAAAAGTCCCCTATACAAAACCTTTAATTTAATAATAACTTATAAAAAATGATATATATTCTACAAATGCAATAAAATTTAAATAGGTTTATTTTTCGAGTTAAGATTATTGTATGCTATAATAACAAAATGGAACCCGTCGAATTTCGACGAAAGAAAATGTTTAAGAAGGAACTGTTTCATTGATTTATAATAAACCTAGAAAATAAGTTATAATAAAAAATGCATCTCACAATGGTCAGTCTAACTCTCAAACAATTATTATTTAAAGCTTAAAAAAATACTATTTCTATAAAATTCTGTTGTCCAAATTGTTAACTTCATTCGCATTATAATCAGCAAAATAAAATAAAGATCAGTTATGATGAAGTTATCAATTGAGGCATGAAGTTATCAATTGATAAATTATGTAAATGCGAAAGAAAAAAAAAAGATTATTTCGAATTGACACGATATTAGAATTTCACGTGAAATCTAAACCCGTCATAATTTTCATCTTCTCAAAATTTACATGTGCACATTTAAATTTTTATCAATTTTAAGAGAAAATGGCGTATTTCTGTTACCACAATTTCAAAATTCGTACTAAAAAGTATAAAAAAATAATATGTCAAGAATAAATTGAGATACAGCTTTCAAACAAATTGCATTTAAAACGGCATTTTTTTCTCTGTACGATGGTGTAAAAATTGAAAATGTGCGATGTTTAGAAATATATAATTTACAGTACTGAAAATCGCAAAACCGAATTACATCTGAACCGAATTGCATCTGAAGAATTGCATCTGCATTCTGAACCGAAAACAGATCGTATGCGTTAGCACAGATACATTTGGCCTTTATAATATAGATATGCAGTGCATATATATATATTTTTTAATTCAAAATTTAAAAGTGATCCTTACAAATAAATATTTTTTTTTTTTTTTTTTTCATAATTCAGATAATTTCATACAGTAAAATATTTCGGTACTACTTGGTTATTCCGTCGACCAATTTCTCCAGATTATACAAATCGCCAATAGCCAAATATATCTATTGACATAATTTTCATTTTAAACAACGAAAAAACAATTAGTAGAATAATACTATGAAATACAAATAAAAAGTCGAAATAAAAATAACTTAACGACGTTTTAAACACACGTATTGTATTTAATGTCATTGTATGTGACATTCACGATCATACATTATTGGTATTTAATCTTATTGTTTGGCGATAGCTTTTTGGTCGACGGGATAACCAAGAAGTGCCAATATTTCTAACGTACCGTTTTTGAGATTGTGAATTAAATGTAATTCTTATTATGATTCATAGCTTTTTTCGCCTTCATCTTAGTCATATAGGTTTTATAGAAGCAAATTTTGTTAACCTTTTCGTCCCGAGATGGAATAAACATTACTGTACTTGTCAATTTTTTGTGGTAATAGGAAAATGTGCTCATAAATCAGCCTAGATGTTAGTTTATTGTATTTTCTTTAATATTGTGTGTTGTATCCATTATTTACAATGACTGCAGTTATAGATGCCTACTCATGGTTTTTAGTACTGCGTATGTCTATTTTTAGCAATTTTTACTGTCTTTATAAGTCTTGGCTTCGTTTTTTCTGACTCAAACGTTCCATTTCATCACTAAGATGTCATACATGAATTATCCGTTCAATTAAGCTCAACTGTGTTTGTTGATGCAATTTTCTTGACTCGAAGACCAAAGTCCACATAATTGTTACAACAAACAAGGTTCAACTAATTCAGCAATTAATTCGTGTATAGTATCATGGCGATTAAACGAGCGACTGATTCATAAGTTTATTCAAGGATTGCTAAGACGTATAAAGGTTATCAAAACTGATAAAGATGGATATAGCAAGTACTGAAAGCCATAAGTGGACATATGTAACGATTAATATTGTAAGTAATGCATACATATTCACTCAAAATAAAATGTAATACAACAAGCTAACTTCTAGGCTGATTTATGAGTAAGTTTTACTGTAACTATATTAATTTGGCCGGTATTGCAAGTATTTTATACAAACTTTTACAGGAAACAATAATAGCAAAGCTGTTAATAAATATAAATTGCATTTTTTATAGTAAACATATTTCCACCTAAAATTTAATAACGTAAAATATCTGAGAGCTTTAAATTGCATACAAAAGACAAATCACAAGGATGTGAAAACAAATACGTGGAATATTTAGAAACATACTGATGAAACCAAACGTTCTACTTTGAAAACATTAACGAAACAAGATAATGTTTTTTATTTTAAATGTGTTGCTTTATGTATTATAATATATATATGTTTATAAGATTAAAAGTCTGTGAAAGCATTTCAAACAAAACAAATTTATAAAAAGCATCGAAACAATGGTGAACAAAAAAATAACTTTGCAAAATTATCCATTGAAAATTGATTTTATAGCTTCCTAAATATAAAATTTAAAATAATTATCAAATAGCTTATTATATTAATCTTAATCAAAATATTAACTACACCCCCCCCCCCCCCAAAAAAAAAAAACTGTATAAAAATAAATTCATAACTAACTATTATGCTTGATAAATAATTGAAAACATTCTGGCATAACTTAAAACACAAATTTTCCTGATTACCATTCTGTTTTCCTGACTACTGTTCTTTAATCACTACATCCCTACGAAATAAATGGTATGTATGTAAATGAATGTAATATCAACAACAATAACGAAATACAAGATAATGACCCTATTAATTTATAAAAAAAGGCACTCTTCAAACGGTCGAATGTTAAACAGATAAATCAGATATCATGTGAGAAAAAATGCCGTCTAGAAAATAATATGTTCTCATACGTATTTTAAAACAAAATATACTTCTCAAATTCAAGAATAAGTGGTTTATTTCAAAAGCCTTTTAAGCTTCTTCATTTAGTTAAAGAGATCAAAAAGTTGAAAGGCCCTTGACAGGTCAAGATGTGAATGACCAAGTGCAAGGTGATGTCCATTTATACGCATGTTATGCAAGAAAGGTTAAAGCCAGACTAAGATTATTGCAACATCACATTCTGCTCAATTTCCGAGAATTTAAAAGAAACAAACCGGCTTTCTGTGTTTGAAGCAATTTGATTCATGCTTTCATTTATAAAAGGAAACTCTTTTAGTGAGCTAATGGTATATTGGCTCACTAGCTGAGAGAGATTTTTAATCTTAAGTTTTGTCTTTTCCTCTAAAAAATTCCGGAGCTGTTTTTACTTAATATGTAAATTCAAAATGTACATTTTGTGAAAAAATGTTGAAAGGTATGTGCAAATATGTCAGAAATAACTCTTTAATTAAACTTATTCGCTGTATTAAATTTAAAAAAATGCGAGATAATTCAAATACGATTTAAATAATGACCCACAATAAATAAATAAATAAATAACGCAAACGTCTAAAAATAAGATTATTAAAAAAATCTTAGAAGTAAATTAAAACATGTTTGAAAACTATGTATACATAGAAAACGATAAATAAAAATTTAAGTACATAGTATACAATTACCAACGTGAGTAATTATGTTCATGTGAAAATCTAATAACATCATGTGGAAATCTACATTTGACTGTCAAAATCGCAAGTGAATGACAATTTGTTTCGGAATGTTTCTAAAATAGGTTGGTTATTTTGTTAAAATTGTTAATTCTATTGCAAAAAATAAAGTAAATAAATAATAATTAGGCTAAATTGGAGAACTTAGGAAATTTGGGACGCATGTTGCATTTATAACTCTACCTTCTTTGTTCCAGGACAAGTGCAAATAATAATATTGATGGGTAATAGATTTAGTTAAATATAAACGTGTTTAAATTCGTTCTGAATCAAAAGGATTGTATAAAAAATAAATTAATTTATAATTAAATAAATAAACACACTTTCCAAATTCCCCCATTTATTCTGTATGTTTATATTTACATATTATTATATAAATGTATTATTAAATAAAGTTGTTATTTTAGAAGCAATTTGTAATATATGAACAGCATAAAAACTCAAAATCCGAGCGAAAACAAACTGCTTTAAGGAAAGAATCTGTCATTTTAATTCATATTTGGCTCATATAAAAATATTCTCTTGTTGTATCAAATATCATCTACTTATTATAATTGAATTGCCCTTTAAATATTTAATGCCAATATCAGTTATATTAAAAAAATATTGAATGATTTAAAAGTATTATTAGTTTTATTTGTATTTAATACAGATTTTATTTTCAGAAGTTGAAAATATTGCATCATAAAAATTTTCGTAATTTATATTGTTATTTAGAAACTGAACCAGCTTTCTTATTAACCTTTTATTTACCGAATTATGAATTCGTGAAAATTTTATATTCTAAAGCATTTTACGTAAAATGTTTAAACTAAATTAAGATATTTACATAATCATTTAATAAGTTTTTGAAGCATTTTAGAAGGATTAATAAAATTTGAATTTACAGGGATTTTGTGCAATATTTATAACCCCACTCAAATATTTTTATTTTAAATTGTTTTCTTAGTATTTTGTAGAATTATAAAATGTACAAATTTGATGTTCTTACAACATAAATATAGAAATATTTCAGAATTGAAAAATCCCCATCCCCCTCCCTCAGCGTCAAGAAAGCTGAAAAGATACAAAGGAAAAGAAATCATCCTTTAAAAAATATTTTTGTTTTTTGTAACTAATAATGCTTTTGAAACAAAATAAAGTAATGTGTCTGTAACTCATTCTAAACAGTATTACAACTAATCGACGTATTAAAAGAATTTTATAAGTAATTTTAATGGTACTTATAAATACCGTCGGTAGTTAAAGGGTTAACAAAAATACAGAAAGAAAAATTTTATTTTGATTAAGTGGAAGATATGAAAGGCATTATTTTGCTAAAAAGGAATTTTATAAATAACTATATTCTTATTTAATATTTTTTAAAAAGGGGTTTTTTTCATTATTTTTTTTAAACTAAAGCAGAAAAGCAATAATTTATTTAAAAATAGGTGAGTCATTAAATAGTAAAGGAATCAGCTAGTTGTTACCATGTTTTGATTCAAGGACTGTAAGATATGTGACCATAATTTCGCATTTTATTTTAATCGTCTTGTACGTTCATTAGAGATATAAATATATTTATATCCTGCTGTTGTTAAAAGAAATTATATTATGAAAAAATAAAATTAGATAAAAACTATAAAAGCAAAAAGAGAACGCCCTTTTATAAGCATTCAATGTTCATTTTGAAAATTATATTTAATTTTTTGACTATAGTTCAAGTTTCTTCCCCTAAATTTCATTACTATACATTAATTTGGCGTGGGCATGGAACCCTTGTATGAAAATTTCCCAAATTTTTTTATTCTTTGTAAAAAGCACAAACAATTCCATTTATTAAAAAATATATATTTTTTGCTCCTTTATTTTTTAAATTGGCAACAGAAGGAAAAACGAAAACAAAACGAAAAAAAAAAAAAAAAAAAAAAAAAAAAAAGCCGATCCAGTGGCATGGCTGGTAGCATCAGCTCCTCCCACACCGCTGGACCCTGGTTCGAGTCCAGCTAGCGGCATGGGTGTCTGTGTTGTACCTGTGAAAAATGTATGTACTGGATAATCTGTAATAAAGTGTTCTATATGGTTTCTTGTGATCATTGGAGGTTATGCCGGCGAATAGCTGTAGCGCCTACCTCAAAGCAATACAAATACAAAAAAAAAAAAAAAAAACAAAAAAAAAAAAAACGAAACATTATTTAATATATCTCTTTAAGATTTCTAAACTCATTTCGCAACGTATAATCATAATGTAAATTTATGTTAAGCTATTAATTGAGAAAAGAATATATTTTTAAGTATCGAGTTTAATCACAGCGTTTTTGATAACTGCTATATTTGCAATAAGGTTTCAAAATTGCGTTCATCAACAGTAATACATTCATGGCAGCGAGAGGAAGACCAGGTAATCGTTCCAAAGATGCCAAATATTTAAAGTACACGTGCAGAGACAACGGATATTCAAGCGATGAGATCCTCAACTGAGTAAATTGGAGTCGTATAAACGAGGTTTTTCGGATCTCCGTATAAAAAGTAATCAAGGCTTCATAAATTTGCTATATCTTGATGGCTGAAGAACGGGTCCAGCACGCCAAAGTTATTGTAAAGGATCGCCTTTTGATATTGTATGATTCTGGAAGTGGTTTTACTGGAACGGCTTAAAAATGCACCGATTGCCATTCGTAAGCGACTGTGATTTTAGTATAATGGGTGCCAGCACTATTACCAAAATCCCACTTTTGGGACGCGATGAATTGGGGATTCGCGTTTATGTGACACAAGAGGATCTCGTTGTGCAGATATCCGTCATTGCTGCACGTAAAATACTTGATATTTTTAAATCTGTACGATAATCACTCCATCGATGTTACCAGGAATGTATTGTTGTTGGTGACCTAATATTGAACATTTTTGTTTTAACATAGCATTTCTCAACAACGCTATCAATAAACAATTTACTTTTGCTTTTATGACTATTTCCTGTGTTTATGTCTCAAAGCATCACTTGTCTTTATGCATTGCTATGCAATAAATGATTTTTACAATGTCCTGCACAAACCCTTCAAATGATAAGAGACTCTTAAACCCTAGGAATTTGAAATCCACTTGTATAGAAGACTGTGCCACATAATGGGAAGGTTTTAAGACGAAATTTGTGTTTATGCTGTATTGGGGTCGAGACTTAGTAGAAATTAACATATAAGAAAAGGTTGGGTTGTTCGTGAAAGTTCTGTGGCGTTTCTTCAGATTTGCAAATGCAAATTTCTGCTTCTAAAATAAATGTCTACAGAAACCCATATGAATCAAAATAAATAATCCACTGCCAACAGAATTAATTTAATTAATATTTAACAGCTAGTACAACTCTAAAAGAGTTGTGAGGATAGAAAGTTATTTTGCCTTATCTTTAAAGAAAAGCATTAAAGTCAAATAAAGGCATATTCTTTGTAGAATAATTAAGGCTTTCAGGATAGTCTTACGTGAATTTGAATGTTCACAGGAATACAGCATATGGAAGTTCTTTTTATAAGAAAGTGATCGAAAACACAATTGTAGCTATAATAACATATCCTACTTAAAAAAAGTTACTTGCTTAAGAATAAATAGTTACAAGATAACATGAGGCGAGTTTTTCATTAGAATAAATCACCAACCATACGAAGATAGTTCCTTTAGAGTAGGAAGAAAGAAACCATTTAGTTCATAAATTCGATTTCAGAAACTATGAATTACGAGTACAATGTGATACCAAGAATTTTCAAGTTGACCCAATATACATTTTTGTACATTTTTGGAATGATGGTTATGTGAACTAGAATCATTATAAATAAATAATAATTGTGTTTGGTTTTATAGTTAAGTTTGTTTCTCGAATCAACGGCAGCAGGTAACTTTGTGATTTTCATACTGGCAATAAACCATGGAAGTCAACATTTGTAAATGAACAGAAATATAAGTAATTTCAATATGATACCAAAGTCGTAGTTGGTACTTATTATTTTAAGTCTGAATATTCTTTGTATTCGATAAACATTCTCTTAATTTTTATGGACATTCCCTTTTTTTTTCTTTAGCTGTATTGATAATATCCCAAGATATGAAATGTTTAATAAAGAACTCTTTAATTATAAAATTCCATTATTTACTATGATTCCATTTATAAATATAAGTAAATACTAATTGATATTCAAATCAAGTAGCCGACAATTTTTGTACAGTACAATTTAATGATACTTTATATATTTGTCACTAGAAAAAGCTGCATTGCCTGAAATAGTAAAAATGCTCAGATCAACCTAAAAATTTCAAATTGCAATCACGTTTTTAATATTTGAGAAATTATATAAAAACAAAGTAAAGACGAAATATTGTTGATATGGTTTTACTCGATTAGTTCAGTATTTTTATATTTTGGAACATCACAGTGCCATGTATTGACAAAAATTCAAACTTCAAAAAATTTTTAAATTTCTGTATACATATTTATACATATTGCTTACATAACTTCTGAGCTAATTGATAAACATTTTACTTATTTATATTTATACTTTTCAGTTTTGATGAATTACTGAATTCAGTAGTTAGGGAGTCCTTTGTAAAATCCCCTGTATGATGTTTACAAATACGATGTACTATGTAAAGTGAAATAGCATTTATTTTTCTGAATGTGCCTTAAAACATCTTCTAATTTTATTTAATGGCTTACATTAAAGTGCTTAAAACTAAATTGAATGCATACAAAACATATATAAAAAAATTACAGTAAACTTGAATTTGTAAATGTTGAATTATTAATTTGATACTTCAAGTCGGAACATCATCAGTTGGTTGGCTATTCAGAAATTGAAGCAATTTTCTGTGTTTATAAAGTTTTAACTTCCAAAAAGTATTGTGTTGCTTTTTATGGCAGACGACTTTCAAGGTAATTAATCACGTGATAAAGAAAACAATGGATACCTCACACCTCGAAGTTTTCCGTTAGAATACACGACGAAAAACCGTTTTGTAAACAAATATACAAGAAAGTGTTTTGTTTCGTCTGGGGAGAATTGATTTCTTTACTCTCTGATTAGCAATAACAAACAAAATTGAAAAAAGTGTCTGTTTATATGTTTGTTGGGATCAGATGGCGTGACAATGGATGATCGTATTTACTTCTAATTTTACAAAAGCAAAAAGGTATTTAAAAAAATTTTTTTTGTGAAACGAATATGAAGGTTTTCAGTGTACTAGACTAATTTAATAAACAAAGTAATCAAGCAAAAGTATTATCTTTGAGAATTCAAAACTATGACTTTCAGTTATTAATATGGTTAGGATTACAAAAGTTTTTTTGAAGTTCAATAGTTTGATGATGTAAACAATTATCATAAGACAACTTGTATTGATCTAATTACATATTATTAGGTAATAAAGTATGTTAGGTAATACATTCTAACTAATCATAAAAAGATAATAGGGAATGTGGGTGTCAGTAATCACATCTATCAATGGATCCAAAAATTTTTTCTTATTTAACCCTTTGTTAGCACATCGAGTCATTTCACTAATATATTTCCATTCACTTATTTAAACACTACCTTAGCGTTTACCATTCCCATTTTTCTTTCCAGATTTTTAGCATCTTGAATTTTAAAATTCTGCTGATTTTAATTTAATAAAATAAATAAATAAATATAAATAAAAGTCAAGAATTTTTAGTGCAATCTTTAACCACTTCACGACGGCAGCTTTTTACGAAATTTTAATATTTTGTCACCGGTTTTTAAAAATAGAACTTTGTGGCTTATTGAATCCAAAAAATGCTCCGATTAATTAAGGCAAATTTTACAGTAAAATTTTACTAATGAGGATGAACAAGTATTCTTAAGCCTTTTTGCGGCACGTATACTTGTCGCTCGTCCCCAAGGGGTTAAGTAAAGTTGAGCCTTTGTAAACATGTTTTTTGACCAATTTAATTTTTTTTTTATTTTCTTTGAAATGATACTGCATCCATATTCTTTATTCTTAAAAACTATTTTTATATTAGCATAATTTAGCAATGTACATTTATGTACGTCATTTTGGTGCAATTTTCGTTGATGTTTTATTGCGTATTACCAAAAATCAAAGCTTCAATTAATAACTAATTTTTTCTTATTTTAAATGTGTGTTGCTGATTAAGTATGGGAATAAAGTTATTTTTTCCAATTACTTGAAAAGTTGAAATTAAACTTTTCTTAAAAATAATATTTGTTTTAACAGTTAGCTCAGCTAACATAAGATTCATTATTTTATTGTAATAATGTTTGTCATTTTTAAAAATAAATTTAATCGATTACTTATTATAAACATTTTTATTCGTCGAATTTTTACGGATTATAACTCGTTATTCATTATATTACAAATAAATATCATGATCATAAGCATAAATGAATGTCATTAGCATAGCAAGTTTAATACAAATAAATAAATTAAAAATTCTTAATCATTGATCTAATACAATTACATTTTCTTATCTTTATAAATATAAAATAAAATTTATAATTAGAAGAATTATGTTGCCAATTAGGTAAATATCGAAAAACGCGTAATAAATTAATTGAAAAGTATAAAAAAGATTTCTCAAGGAAATACAATAGGATGTAACTTATTGTTTTGAATTCGCTTAAATAACGTAATTTTTTATAAATAAATTGATTATGTAAATTACACAAATGTCTATTAATAAATTAAGCAAATTACTTCATTGCTTTCCGAAATATTAACTTTTGTATCCTGAATACAAAGTTTCATACAAACAGAATAACTTCCAAAACATTTTAATTTTTTGGCTAACATTTAGTTATTTCAAATTTTAGCTATGGAATCGTAATCCGCATCTTAAAAGATAGGTGTATACGAAGTTTAATGCAATTTTAATAGCGTTTTCATATTTTTACCAGCTTTTCAGGATTTGTCCCCACTGTGAATTAGCAGATTAAAAAAATTAACAAATATATGTGTATAATCTGAAAATAAAACAATAAATTGCTAATAAACATACACTTTATTCTGAAATTTCAAACAATGATTCAAAAATTAAAACCATAAAAGTAAAAGTTATGCTCTAGATATTGGTTTGTCTTTAAAACCATCTTTAGCAGTTCATATTTTAAAATACAGATCAACAAAAAATTCTTTTTATGTTACATTCTCGAAGATAAACTCATGTTGAAGAAATCATAAAGTAACACAAACTTCATAGCAACATTTAAAATAATCTTCGCCTGAAAATATTAATGTTCTATCTGTGTTTTTGAAAAGTTTGACTTATCGATATAGATAGGTTCCATTTGTATCTGTGAAGGCATTTTTGCATCAAGATGATGTTATACATAATTTACATATGACCTTACAATCATAATATGACATTATTTTAATCCAGAAATGCCGTCATAGATATAAATAGAACCTTTCTATATCGGTATGTCATTTTTTTCAAAAACACAGATAGAACATTATTATTCTCAGGTGACGTAATGATGCTTTTAAAGATAAACCGAAACATAGATTATAACTTTTATTTTTGTGATTTTAACTTTTACGTCTTTATTTAAAATCACGTAATAAAGTGTACGCTGGATAAAAATTTATTATTTTATCTTCCAATTTGGGTGTACAACACAAAGTCCTCATCTATTATACCTGTGTGTGTAAAAGAGAGTGAGAGATATAGCGAAAGGGGATTCGAGATGAGGCAATAGTTAAATATTCATATCATAATTTCTCAAATTACGATCTTTGAACACTGATCATTAAATGAATAAATATTCAATATTTAGTTTTTTAATTCTTAAAGAATTTCATCGTGTTGTTCATAAGTGAACAGGAAAATTCTTTTATCTGAAAAACCTACGAAAGAAGTGACAGGCCACTTCTCAAGTGCGATATAGCAGTACACTAAATGGTCTATAGTAGCGTCCTAGTATAGTATAGTAGCAGTACAAGTTCTGGAATACGTAAGTTGTTATATTATAATATTATAAGTACATAATATTAATATATATTACGAAAACTATAAAAGATAGCAACAGAAATAGACAAACGAAAATATACAGAGTGTCCTAGAAGTAGTATGAAATTATGCTTATGTAAATACTATTTTATTAAACTAATACACTGAAATGTAAGTTTATGCAAAATCTATACTATTAACCTCAGTAAACGTCTGTCTGTACCGCTAAAAACTTTTCTCAACGGCCGAGTGGAGTGGCGCTCTGGGTGTCTATCGACTCGGGACGATTCGGCCTTTTGTGATAATGAATTTCGAGAAAATCGCCCGGTAATTACCCGAGATATTAATTAAAAACTACCCGGGAAACGTGACAAAAAATCCAAGTTCCGAGACGGTTCTCTGACGGATCTCTCCGGTCGAAACTAGCTTTCCGCGGATGAAGAACCACGAAGGTGTCGAAAATACGAAAATTAAGGAGTTTTATATAACGTCGCATCCGCGCTGCAGATTCATGGATTTTAAAACAAATTACATATTGTTGAAGAAAAATTAAAGACCTTTCTGACGGTCTATTCGGTTTCAAGAAATACGAACATTAACCTTTTGAAAAAAAACGTTTTCCCGAAAGCTTTCATTTTACATTTTTCTCCGCAGAATTTTCGACCGAAAACTATCGAATTTTAAAACGATTCCATCCTTTTTAATTTTGGAGGCACGACAAAGAAAAAAAATACCCCCTCAAAGACGTTTCTGTCTAATTTCCAACGGTGTGTTTATTTTTGAAATATTCTAATATTAACCCTTTGAAAAAAAATCGAGAAAAAGAGTCTCCGATCGTACAATTTTGTTTGCTTTTTCGACACTTTTTCCGCTCATATTTATATGAATAAAATCCCTAATTTTCAATATTTCTTTTCCATCTTTATACACCTCTTAGTGAATACATCGTTTTGAGTTGTGTCAAAATTTCAAAAAGATACAACGGTTAGAAGTATTTTTAAATCTGTAAAAACCGCGAAATTACGGCGTAAAACGGGCGATTTTTTTTTCTGCCATATTTTTAGGTAAAAGTAGCCCTTAAATCCTGTATTCTTCAATGATCTTTATATGTGTGTTTGGGGTACTGGTTTTACACCTTGCATAAAATTTCTGAAAAAATCGGGAGGCCGTAACTGTATTTTAAATAATATAATAGGCGAATTTTTTAATTTAAACTATTAAATGTGAAAAAAGAAAAAACTAAAAATTAAAATTTTTGTACAAAATATGCATATTTTTACACGAAAATTATACTCGAGGTTTTTTCAAAGTGTCTAATAGTAATACATTGCGACCTCACTAATCCGACACTCGGTAATCCGTATATTTTTAAAATATCGTTAGAGAACATTATTGCAAATAAATACATTTTAAAATTTGACATTTTTTTAAAATCTTCATAAAAGCAGTTAGAGAATACCGTGGTACAAGTTGCATCACTATTTTGAAACGATACAACAGTTAGAAGTATTTTTAAATAAATAAAAACCGCGAAATTACGGGGAAAGAACGAACTTCTTTTTTTTTCATATTTTTAGGAACAACTTTTACTTAATTTCAATATTTCCTTAAAATCGGCTAATACCATTATTGGTAATCCACTTTTAATGAGGTATGAAATTTTTGGAAAAATATGGCTATCAGAACTATCTTTTAAATAAAATAATAGGTGTAACCATTTGCAGGACAACAAACATATTTTTATAAATATTAAATCTTCATCTTTTGTATAAACAGAAACAATGTTTTTCGCATTGTGCATGCATGCACTTAGCCAAGCTACGCCGATATGAAAAAATCAATGGGTTTTTTTTATATCCACATAAAAGAACAATTTTAAGTAATGAAAAAACAATTATGAAAATTAATAAGAAAGTATTTTTCTTAATGCACTTTGACGTACGGGAGGAATATTTACGAGCACGAACAAAACTAAGATTTGTATTCGACTTTTTCCCGCACGAAATTGATTATCATGTAGGGAGCATCGAAACAAATCAACTCTTTCCAGTGTTTCAACTCGAAACTTTATACGAAGCGCCTGCTTTAAAAATTGTTCCTGTTGAAATATCACAGAAAACTTAATTAAATTTCTACTAATTATATTGTGAATATTTTTTAACATTCAGGCATATTAGTGAAGTATATGGACTAAAACGGATTAATAATACAGGTTGTGTAAGTAGATTTATTTGCATTTAGTGTTTCTACCATTTGTTCTATATGCATTGTGTGTGTGCCCAAGTGTGCACCGGGCCTTAGAGAGATTATTTTTTTCAGAAAGGGGCCGCTAGCGGGCGAAGCTCGCTAGTTATAGTATTATAAAGTGCATGCAATTAATTGATTATAATTATATTTTAAAAAATGATAGTTTACAATTAATATTTGTTTTGAAAATTAATTTTAAAATAAACGAAGATGTCGCCTCAGTGGCGTGGTCAGTAACGACAGCTGCTGCCACACCGAGGTGTCCTGGTTCGAATCCGGGTACGGAGATGGAGGGTGGTCCCTTCGTAGTGTAATAAAAACACACTGGTGTCCGAAAGTTAAGCATAATTGGTTATTAAGTAATTATTTTTAAGTAATGAAAGAAATATAAATCGAAATGTGGTGAAACTCCATATGTGTAAACAAAATAGTACGCGTCATATATTTTCACGAAGAGTTTTCCCCGAAATCAAACAGGGGACCGTCAACAAATTGAAAAAGAACGAAGATCTTTTGGATAACCCTGTCAAAACTAATATAGCAAAAGTGTTCAAACTGCACATTATGATTAATTGGCTTATTGTAATGTACAGTGTTTATTTTTATAAGGATAGCATGTACACTCGTAGAGAAATTAAGGTTTTTATAAAAACAGTCTTAAATTTTTCCAAGTTTTTTGCTTATAATTTGCAGAGTTCTTATTATAAAATAATGTTTTTTTTTCTGAAAATATGACAAACATCATTGTACACAATACCCTGCCATCAGAATTTAAAAATAATAAAAATTGTATGAAAAATGAGTATGTTTAGTAAATAATTTTTCATTGCGCATGGGTCAACGATATCAAAATGTCATTTGCATATTGTGTTAGCTAAATGTATAGAGAAACTTCTGTAAAAGTTTCAAAAACATAGCTTGAAAATTCTGAAAATGGTCGCCTATAGAATCAACTCAAAATCCGTTATTCCAAAAGGAAGCAAAAAAATCAGGGGTTTTACCTAAATATAGTTGTACGTGCAATATTTTGTAGGCACTAAACAATGGAATATGGATACAGCCCCTCATCTTTTTGCTTCATTTAGGGAATAAAGGATTTTGATCTCATTCTATCAACGATAATTTTCAGAATATTTAAGCTATGTTTTTGAGACTTTCACAAAAGTTGTTCTATACATTTAACTAACATAATATGCAAATGAAATTTTAATAGTGTTCACGCATGCGCAGTAAAAAATTATTTAGTAAACCTGCTCATTTGTCATACAATTTTTATTATTTTTTAATTCTGATGACAGGGTATTGTGTACAATGATGTTTGTCATTTTTCAAAAAAGAACATTATTTTACATTAAGAACTTTGCAAATTATAAGCAAAAAACTTAGGACTGTTTTTATAAAAACCTTAATTTCTCTACGAGTATACATGCTATCCTTGTAAAAATTAACACAGTACATTACAATAAGCCAATTAATCATAATGTGCAGTTTGAACGCTTTTGCTACATTAGTTTTGACAGGGTTATCCAAAAGATCTTCGTTCTTTTTCAATTTGTTGACGGTCCCCTGTTCGATTTAGGGGAAAACTCTTCGCGAAAATATGTGACGCGTACTATTTTGTTTACACACCTGGAGTTTCAGCACATTCCGATTCATATTTCTTTCGTTACTTAAAAATAATTACTTAAATACCAATTATGCTTAACTTTTGGACACCAGTGTATATGTAACGGATATGTTTAATAAAAATTGTTCTGTATTGTCTCTGTTTCTGCGTATAATGGATCAATCGAGGCGACAGCCGTAGCAGCTATAGGCCTAAAAGGCAATGTCCAATCAAATTTAAATTAAACGAAGATTAGAAATTAATATAAAATGTATAAAGGTTCGAAATCATTTTTAAAAAATGAATTGTAGCATACAATTTTTTGAAAATAAATCGATTTGTAGAAGCTTCAAAATGTAAATCCAAAACTACAACTCCTTCCATCAAGTAGTTTTTTAATTATTCTTAAAAATCTATTCATATTGTAATCTGCTATCTAAAGATTAACAAGAGGATAAATGTGATCGCAGACCACACAGAGGGTTTTGTTTGGTATTTCTTTCAAAACAACTTATCCTTTAATTAATAAATCCAAAATTATTAATTTATGCTCATTAAATTCTTACGTAGATGGTTGCGCCAATAAATTTAATTTTAAAACAATTGTAAAATGATGTTATTTATTTTAATGAAATCCAAAATCCCAAATTTTTTAAAACTCAAAAAAAAAAAAAAAAAAAAAAAGTAGCGAAGATATAAATAAAATTTGAAGTTTGTAAAAATGAAAAAAAAAATGTTTAAATGAAAGTTAAAATGCTGAATCATTAATAAATTGAAATAGTTTTTAAAATTTAAAGAAAATTAAATTCCGAAAAATTTTATGATTGTCAGTGATAAAAAAAATATGTAAACATTTTAATTGGCAAAATTCATCTAACTATAAAAATTTTAAATTCTAGCAACGGAGTTCGAACTAAGAACCTTCTGTTTGCTAGCGAGATGCTTTAGCTCCGAGCTACGATGCACACACGGAAAATATTGAAGTTAAGGTTTTCTTTTAAAATTCAATTCGTAAAAATGAACGGATGACATTTATAAAATTGATTTAATTAAAATAATAGACTTTTTCAAAATTTTATGATTTGTCGAGTGACACGATTTATTCAGTTAAAATTTGGTTTAGTTCGGTTTATTTTTGTCGTCCGATTATCTACACTAGGGATATAGGACCAGGGGGGAGTTCCCTTCGTGAGGGTCTTTCTAAGGGAACATAACCCATATTTACGCAAGGTTCGAAGAAAACCACGAAAACTCCGAACGGTTAGGCCGAAGGCCGCGTTTGGGTTCAAACCCTGCACCTGCCGTCCACCAGTTGAGAGGTCAGAATCTCTCGGCCACTGGTGGGGCATTCAGTTAAAAGCACACAAAATTTGATGTCTCTGACTGATACAGTTTTCGTGTACGGGCGCTGTGACAGACAGACAGATAGAGGACAGAGGCGAATAGGGTTTCATCAGATGAACGAAACTCTAAAAAAGAAATTAACATAGAGAATTCGAAACCTTTCACAAATCCTGAACTACTTGACCGAATAAATTCTGGTTTGAAATTCTGAGATAAAACTTCCTTTGTATTTCAAATATATTGTCATATATAGGTGTTAATCTTGAAAATTTTAAAGTTTGATACAATTTTTATGTGTGGATGACCCCGGAAGTAAAATTCAAAAAATTTCAATAATTAGTAGACGTCATTAGTTATCGATTGTTACTGGTAATATTTTTATATGACAGATTTACAACAGAGTTATAGTATCTGCTGCTCGCTTTATCCTAGCAGTTATTCAATTATGAAGAAAAGAAAAAAGGCAAGGCCCCCGCATTAATTCGACGACAAAATGTCAAATAAAATACGACTAGTTCCAATCGATTAATAATAACGTGTGTTAATTATTGCTTAAATTGATCTCGAAGAATCGCCCACACATAGAAATTGTGACAAACATTAAAATTTTCACTATTATACATACATTTGACATCATATTTGAATTCTTTGATAAATTTTATCTTGAGATACAAAATAAAATTTAATTATTACGATTAGTTACGATTTTATTAATACGAATAGTTTAAACTGCGCTTTTAAGCATAAGTAAAGAAAACTTCCGCTCAGAATGGGTTGTATACCTGTATATTTGCATACCTGAAACTTTCAGAATTAGACTTCTGTTAAAGTTCATAGTTTACAATTTATATAAATTTCGAAAATATATTCAAATTTCAAAGGGTTTTACAACGATTAAAAGATAATTTAACATTAAGAAATACAAAATTTAAGCATGTATACTTCATAAACTATTTCATCGAAGAACTTCATGTTTTGATATCCGAATATTACTAATCAATTATTGCAAGTCACATTTATATATGATCATTTGCAACAGAGTTAATACTTCATTTTTTATGATTTTTTTCTCTTAGTTTTATACATAAATATGCATCTCACATATTTGTACATTTCTTGTACGATTATAAAATTTACGTCCAAGACCTTCTAATAAAGTGATTTTTGCTTTTGTGACATGTTTTCATACTAAATAGACGAAGTTCTGCTTTTAAGGAACAAACTTTCTTCCAATTTTCAAAATAGTTTTGATATTTTCCAATTTTTTAAAAATCTGTGTTGAGTATCTGGATCTTATCCGTGTTTATTTTCTTATTTTATTTATTTATTGTTGAAGTTTTAACTTCGTTATGAAATATTAGCCGAAAAAATGTTGTTTCATTTTGATTGTTTTAAGTGTGAACGAGTTTCTTTCGTTATCGGTTTGTGCGGGATTATATAATATATAAAAAAATCGTGCTTAAAAATTTTTAAAAATCGTTAAAGATCCAGAAAATTGAGATACAATGCTAAAAAAAAGCATTTGAAAGGATTTTGTTTTTCATGTTGTACCAGGGTCTGACTGGATCAGTGTAAAGGGCGCAGACCTTTGATTTTCAGAGTGTGCAAAAACTTTAACGAACACAAATCAATTTTACTTGTTTGTGTTTTATCTGGCTTGACAAGGTTTAACAAACTCGCATAGTACCAAGTAATAATTGTGGCTGAAATTTTATCCCCATCTCTTACCCGAGATAGAGAAATTCGCTATATTCTCCGTAAATGTTTGAAATTGCATCAAACTAACACAATATTACACAATATTTTAAAACAAATCCTGTAATATCTAAAAGTCCAGCAGGTTACGCACATAGCCTTGTAGTAGATGACTGTAGAGCTTTTTTTTTCTTTTATCGATAGCTACTTTGGAGAGAAAAAAAGTGATCATACCTATTTATTTTTCTGAAAATGACCGTATCAAAAAGACAATGGTGCCAATGTATTTAAAATAATATTTACTATTAAATGCTTTTCATAAATTTTATTTTAGAGGCTGTCTACATATTAAAACAAAACACGTACATTGAACATCCTATTTGAGATCCTTGCTAGCCAGGGAAGAGATACATTTAATATGCAATCTTAGTGCAGTTAAAAAAAATGTGTTAAGGATTTATTCCTAAATTTCGAAAAATAAAATGTAGATTGTACAGGAAAAGATATCAAAAGCACTCAATTAGTCATCAGTAAAATTATACAAGAATAATAAATTTATTAAAAAAATTATTTAATTTCAAGGAAAATTCTGCAATTTATTTCCGGTAAGTATCTAATATTTTATTTTTCTGTGACTTCTTTAATAACAGAATAAAACCTCCTTAAATTACGGAAAGGGAAAAAAAAATTCTAGATCTCAAAAACTAATTATTTAATGAGGATACACATCTATATTTTTAACAATTGTGATTTATTCATAATATATTTTTTCGGTATAACTGTATGACATTTTTATGATTAAAACAAGTTTTTGAGCAAAATAAATAAATAAATAAATAAAAATAAAAAAAATAAAATAAAATAAAAATAAAAAAAGTCTGGAATAAATCTGGGCCTATTTAGGTGTCTTTGTTATAAATTGGTGCTGATTAGTTTTCAATGTAAAACACCAGACATGTGACGCTGCGTTTTCACGATTTCTACGATAGTTCTATCTCAAAATGCACGAATTTTCATAAAGCTTCAGATTCAGTTATTCCTTTATATAATTTGCCCCACCAGTGGCCGAGAGGTTCGGACCTCTCAACTGGTAGACGGCAGGTGCTGGGTTCGAACCCAATCGCGGCTGTCGGCCTAACCGTTCGGAGTTTTCCGTGGTTTTCTTCGAACTTTGCGTAAATACGGGTTAGGTTCCCTTAGAAAGACCCCCACGGAGGGCACTCCCCCTGGTCCTATATCCCATTAGCGTAGATAATCGGACGACAAAAATCAACCAACCTTTATATAATTTGGAAATGATTAGTTTTCCATTTAAATCTAACAGATAACTTGCTATGCTGCATTTTTTGCGATTTCCTCAATTCGACTTTCCCAAGAACAAATGCATGGATTTTCATCAAATTTCAAACTCAGTTACACATATAAATAAATTGTTGTTGATTAGGTTTTAGTGTAAATCATCCAACAGGTAACGCTGCTATGCTGTATTTTTCAGGATTTATACAATTTTAAGGCTGTTCTCAAATCCAAAGATGCAACTGTTTGATACAAGTTTTAGTCATTTTTTTTCGGAAACTCATGTGATTGGCAGGTGCCGTTATTCAGAAACTATATGACCGTAAGACTTTTCCCTTTTTTGGTAAACACAAGAGATCTTTCAGAAAATACTATCAAAGTTGCTGTTTTGACCCAAATTTTCGACCGAAAGGACAAAAACCCGAGGAAAGAGAGGAGAAAACAGATTGTCAAGTGACCAAAAACATCTATAACTAGATAAATAATTTATATATCGAAAAATGGAAAATGTCTTTCGATTCCAAATTGCTTTCACAATCAGCCTTGTCAATTTTCTGTTTTTACATTTTAAAATGGCAAATAAATGTGTCAGAAATTTTCTCGCATATTTAGCATTGGGCTTGAAAACCGCCTTAATGATACTCATATCTTAAGAACTAATGCACGGAATCTCATCAAAATTTTTTATATTGTGTAGCACCTTTATGTAAGTTTATACTGATTTTCGAGTAAATCATATTACAATTAGCACTTCTATGTTGCATTTTTCACGATTTTCGCAATAACTTTATCTCAAAGATTAATGAACGGAATGAAAGCAAACTTCATATTCTGTTTCACTTTCAGATAAACAGATTTTTTATTAGGCTTGGGTGTATACAGCGCGGCAGGTGTCACGTTTAGGCTCTTTAAGCTGGGAATATTGGTTGCAGACAACTAAGAAAGTGGATACCGTAATTCGATTTTTCGAAGAGGCGAAGAGGGTTGTTTGGAAGAGGCGGTGCTTATATCTGCTTTTAAAATGCACGCAATTCAATGTATCTATATCTTTAGAATCTTCATAAAAGTGATGAGCATAGATTATCATTTAGTTTTGCCACTTTGATAACGAATTTTGAAGTACAACGCATATGAAAGTTTTGGGATTGCCGCATCCGGTTAGTTCTTTCCTCGAATTATATTTAAGAAAAACACAATTAGAGGTGCATTCAGGGATGGCTACTAGGTATGGTGAGGGGTGGGTGGGGGGATTGCAAAAGAACTGAAAATATGTAAAATATTTTGGTAAAATCAGAAAGATACCATTTAAGAAGCGATGAAATTATTTTTCTTCAGGACGCCATGGCTACTAGAGCATTCGCTGGATGCATGTTTTCTCTTTCAAACGCAGGAAATGTCGTTTCTTTTGTTTTTCAATCCTTAAACTACTACAATACATCTCTAATTTCCATGTTATAATAATAATAATAAATAACTCTATTGTGATGCTTGTCTATTAACTGATCATTGCTCTTAAATCAACTCTCGAAACTTAGTACAGTAATCAGAATGTATGTGTTCAATGAGTGAAAAAATACTCGAGCGGCTTAGGAAGATAGGAATGCAAACTTTTTCTTGCACGAGGGCACACTGAGACTTTTTTAAATCCACAATTTCCTTTTTTTTTTTTTTTTTTTTTTTTTTTTTTTTGAATAATTTCTTTTTAGCCTGCAAATGCATCAAAGAATTTGAAATGTCAATGGTTCTATACCCATAATAAACATTTCCATAAATTAAATCATAGATAAATCTGAATAATTTTTAAAATATTGTTTTAAATTTTATGTGAATTTTTTAAATGCAGACAAGTACCTTCTTAGATTTTAGGCGCAATTTTTACATATTTAATTTCTTTTATCCTATAGCAATTCATAATATAGAAATAGCCTTATTATTTTTTAATGAAATAAAAAATGAAACATACATGATTTACGATATTTAATAAACTAGCGAGCTTCGCCCGCTAGCGGCCCCTTTCTGAAAAAAATAATCTCTCTAAGGCCCGGTGCACACTTGCGTTTTCTAACCGCTGACATATTGCCGCTGTTAGATAATATTGGTCATAAAAATCAATGCATATAGAACAAATGGTAGAAACACTAAATGCAAATAAATCTACTTACACAACCTGTATTATTAATCCGTTTTAGTCCATATACTTCACTAATATGCCTGAATGTTAAAAAATATTCACAATATAATTAGTAGAAATTTAATTAAGTTTTCTATGATATTTCAACAGGAATAATTTTTAAAGCAGGCGCTTCGTATAAAGTTTCGAGTTGAAACACTGGAAAGAGTTGATTTGTTTCGATGCTCCCTACATGATAATCAATTTCGTGCGGGAAAATGTCGAATACAAATCTTAGTTTTGTTCGTGCTCGTAAATATTCCTCCCGTACGTCAAAGTGCATTAAGAAAAATACTTTCTTATTAATTTTCATAATTGTTTTTTCATTACTTAAAATTGTTCTTTTATGTGGATATAAAAAAACCCATTGATTTTTTCATATCGGCGTAGCTTGGCTAAGTGCACGCATGCGCAATGCAAAAAACATTGTTTCTGTTTATACAAAAGATGAATATTTAACATTTATAAAAATATGTTTGTTGTTCTGCAAATGGTTACACCTATTATTTTATTTAAAAGATAGTTCTGATAGCCATATTTTTCCAAAAATTTCATACCTCATTAAAAGTGGATTACCAAGAATGGTATTAGCCGATTTTAAGGAAATATTGAAATTAAGTAAAAGTTGTTCCTAAAAATATGAAACAAAAAAAAAAGAAGTTCGTTCTTTACCAGTAATTTCGCGTTTTTTATTTATGTAAAAATACTTCTAACTGTTGTATCGTTTCAAAATAGAGATGCAACTTGTACCACGGTATTCTCTAACTGCTTTTATGAAGATTTTAAAGAAATGTCAAATTTTAAAATGTATTTATTTGCAATAATGTTCTCTAACGATATTTTAAAAATATACGGATTACGGAGTGTCGGATTAGTGAGGTCGCAATGTATTATTATTACACACTTTGAAAAAAACCTCGAGTATAATTTTCGTGTAAAAATATGCATATTTTGTACAAAAATTTTAATTTTTAGTTTTTTATACTTTTTCACATTTAATAATTTTAATTAAAAAATTCGCCTATTATATTATTTAAAATACAGTTACGGTCTCCCGATTTTTTCAAAAATTTTATGCAAGGTGTAAAACCAGTACCCCAAACACACATATAAAGATCATTGAAGAATACAGGATTTAAGGGCTACTTTTACCTAAAAATATGGCAGAAAAAAAAAATCGCCCGTTTTACGCCGTAATTTCGCGGTTTGTACAGATTTAAAAATACTTCTAACCGTTGTATCTTTTTGAAATTTTGGCACAACTCAAAACGATGTATTCACTAAGAGGTGTATAAAGATGGAAAAGAAATATTGAAAATTGGAGATTTTATTCATATAAATACGAGCGGAAAAAGTGTCGAAAAAGCAAACAAAATTGTACGATCGGACACTCTTTTTCTCGATTTTTTTTCAAAGGGTTAATATTAGAATATTTCAAAAATAAACACACCGTTGGAAATTAGACAGAAGCGTCTTTGAGGGGGTATTTTTTTTTCTTTGTCATGCCTCCAAAATTAAAAAGGATGGAATCGTTTTAAAATTCGATAGTTTTCGGTCGAAAATTCTGCGGAGAAAAATAGAAAATGAAAGCTTTCGGAAAAACATTTTTTTAAAAGGTTAATGTTCGTATTTCTTGAAACCGAATAGACCGTCAGAAAGGTCTTTAAATTTCCTTCAAGAATATGTAATTTGTTTTAAAATCCGTGAATCTGCAGCGCGGATGCGACGTTATATAAAACTCCTTAATTTTCGTATTTTCGACACCTTCGTGGTTTTTCATCCCGGAAAGCTAGTTTCGACCGGAGAGCTCCGTCAGAAAACCGTCTCGGAACTTGGATTTTTTGTCACGTTTCGCGGGTAGTTTTTAATTAATATCTGGGGTAATTACCGGGCGATTTTCTCGAAATTCATTATCACAAAAGGCCGAATCGTCCCGAGTCGATAGACACCCAAAGCGCCACTCCACTCGGCCGTTGAGAAAAGTTTTTAGCGGTACAGACAGACAGACGTTTATTGCGGTTAATAGTATAGATAACCATACTATTAAAGTGGTACCATAATAATTAAAAATCCAAAAAGAGCCTTTCTTTATTTTTTAAAAAGTAAAACAAATATGGAAAATCGAATAAAATAATTAAATATTTAAGTAGATATGCCTAAAATGTTAGAAATGATTGATTTTTAAATGAAGCTATTTTAAAAACAATAAAGAATTATTTCCTTTAACTTATACGTAAAAAAAAATAATAATGACAAATAAAAAGATGATTTTAATACTTTATCACAAAGTCTGTGGTATACTTCTCTTTATACTTAAGTTTCAGAAGTTTTCAAATGTTTTCAAAACAGATTAAAAAATGACTTAAAAAACGAAAAACTTAAAGAGAATACAAATGTTTATTCTTTATAGAATACTTTATGCATTTTAAAATTGTGTAACAGAACTCCACAATTTTTAGAGGAATAATATGACAGTTTAAACAGAATATTGACATTGAACCAAACTATTTTAAACGACGAAGCTTTAATCGAAACTTATTTTGTGTTGAAATATCTATCTTCATTTAAAACGATTAAGGTGATTTTGTTTGTTCATAAGTCAGGTTATATCCAGTTTATATGTTTAGAAAGTATAAATTTCAAGCTGATATTGTGATAAAATTTTGTTAAATAGTAGACTAAAATATAAATAATTAAGTTTTATAAAGATTTCTGTTTGATTTTTCAAGGAAAAAAAATGATAAAAATGTCGTTCGCAATTCACAAATAGTATTTTTGAAAATATCTTTCTTTCAATAAAATATTTTGAATTGAGGTTAAAAATTTCTCGCTAAAATATCTTAACATTCTAAGTATCTCAAAAACGTTTTTTCTCAGTATTAATTTATTCGAAAATTGGAATACTTATTTTACTACCAGAAAATATAAAATACAACTTGATATTATGGTGCAATTTAGTTAAACGGCAGGGTAAAATATAAATAATTAAATTTTATAAACATTTCTGTTTGACTTGTAAAAAACATGATAAATTTGTTGTCCGCAATTTACAAATAGTACTTTTGAAAATCATCTTTGTTTGAATAAAATCTTTTGAGTTGAGTTTATAAATTTATATGTTAAAAGTTTTGACACTCTAAATATCACAAAACTGTTTTTCTCGGTATTATTATTACTATTTCTTAAAATTTGAATGCTTTTTTAAAAATGAAATATAAATATAGAAAGTTAATATATTAAATGTTAAATTATTTAGATAACGAATTTGAAAAGCAAAAATTTTGACCATCTTAAGGATGCCAGACATACGTTAGACAACACGGATTGATTAGCATATGTGTGATAAATAATTATACATAATTTATTAGTATGCTTAAAATGTGATATATGGTAAAAATCTGTTTGATTTTAGAGAGAAAAGTATGCATGTGTTGGTAAATTTTAATGTGCTATATAGTGTAGGGAAATTTTTCTTTCGTTTTATTAATTATTAAAGTGATAAAAAAAGGTAATACATTGTGTTTTTGTATTTACTTGAAAAAAAAAATTAAATGAATTATTTTGATAGCATTACATATATTATCTTAAAAACATTATTTGGTCAGTCTCCCATCTCATAGTGCATGAACTAATATAATCCAATCATTACTGTGTATTTTACTGTTTATTGTATTATTACTATTTATACATTTTTTAATGTTTACTGTAATTAAAAAACAAAAAAAAAACCCGAATAAATCCTTATTCATAATAAAAAAATATTTTTATTCAAATTTTATAGAAAAATTAAAGAATAACAATCGAGTTTGCATTCCTAAAATATCACACAAGCACTCCATTTATTTCAAAAATAAATATTCTCCATGTAATTTTATACCATGCATTTTTGTACATTAATCGATGAAAAATATTTTAGAAAAATACGCATTTAATATTCAGAATTTTGGATACTGGTAAAATAGAACTATATAATTGGTGTAAAATACATGTAAATATATATGTAAATATAAATGTAAAATAATTTTATATTAAATAATAATTTTGTATTCATAATTTTCATTTCAAGCACATCAAATGCATCTAAATCTGTATACGTAAATAAAAACATAAATTGTTTTGCTCATACATCGTAAAAAAAAAAAAAAAAAAAAAAAAAAAAAAATTAATAAATAAATAAATAAATAGAGTTACTAAACATTTTCTAGGAAACTGGGATTTCTAGAACTTTTTATGTAACGTTAATTCATATAACCAAATCGGTTACATGAATTTTAGCTGTTACCGTCACACGAAAAGTTTTAGGAATCCAATTTTCCTAGAAAAAGTGTAGTAATTATATATATATATATATATTTTTATATATATTTTTTTTTTTTTTTTTTTTTGCAGTGTACAATGCTTATAAACTGTGGGGTTTAGAGAAAAGATGAGGCTTTTTGGAACATTTGATTTTAAGGTTATTTGAAATCGATTTTATAAAATTCAATCGGGAGTTTTTTGCAGTTAGAAATATAATCTTTCTTTCGTTATTTATTATAGAAATCTGTATGCTTTGTTAAAGCAAACATAAAATTCTGTTTGATAATTTTATTTTGAATGCATTAAAACTTTTCCTAACAGTTGCCAAAGTCCCTTTAATAAGTACTGTTATGTTTAAAAAAAAAAAAAGAAAAATTATTCAAAATGCATGTTCAATATTAAAAATTAAACATTTGTAACGTTAGGAAACTTTCTACCATTTTTTTCCTTGTTTGTTTAAGGATGCGCTGATAAAAACGTGAAAGTTTTTTTCTTATTATTATTTTTAAAAGAATCTATAAGAATACTTTAACTCTTGAATTGTTGGTCACCCAATAATTTAAATATTGAGCCTTAAGCCCCAAAAAACTTACCCATGAAAACATGACCTATCTTATTGCAAAAGACTCCTTCAAAGATGAACGGATATAGCTGATAATAATTTTAAAATTTTCACCATTTGTGATAACACATGAATTAAGTATATAAATTCTGTAATTCTATAAAAAGTCAATATTTATACGAAAATGTGAGTTTTAATACACGCAATTTATCCAGAAAATCAAATTTTAGAAAATCGCAAAAAAAACGTGCGAGTCCATTCGTTGTTTTTGTAAACGAAAATTTGACAATGCCAGAAAGCAAGATAAATATAGTTCTTTAGTAGATTGTTGTATTTTGGCGGCGTAGATATACTAAAAGTATAAATTGACAGAGAAAACATTTTTAGGTGCATTCAAAAAAATATAAATACGTAGCACCTATAGTATTACTTCAGTCTGTCCGTCTCTCCATCTGTCCGCATATAACAGAGTAAAAACTACTCAATCAAATCGTTTTAAATTTAAAATATATAATTTTTGCATAGTTTTGTCACGTCGTTTCAAATTTTATGGAAATCGGGTGTATAGTTTGATTACAGGGACAATCAAAAGTATTCCGTTATATTACAGTCAATGGAAAACAATTTTATCAAGTTCATTTTAATGGTGTCATAGTTTTTCAAACACTTATAAAATTGATATGCATTTACTGAAGTGTACCGAAATATACATTATATGCAATATGTGATGCAAATAATGTTTATTATTCACTACACAAAAGAATTCCGTTACGATTTCATATGTGGGAATGCATTGTTTTCGGCGTATTTCAATCATATTAAATTATTTCGTACATAATGAAATTTATATACGTTGCTGACACTATACGATTTATTACAAATTATTTCTGTTCTTATTACTGTATAATAAAAAGTGCTAAGAGGACTCACAAAATATTTCGGATACTATATTGTACCAAAAATATTGTATGTTACTTATTTTTGCTGAAAGTGAATTTTAGTTGTTATATGAATTTTTAAGTTTAACTATATTTTTGTTTATTACGATGTGTGTATAAATGCTGTAGATCATATACAGGGTAACACAACAGAATCTGTAAGAGTTACACTGTATGAATAAGAATAACTTAAAAGTATTTTTCGAATGAGTTACTCATTTTAACGATATCTCATGATAGGTAATGATTCTAGATTTGCCATGTTGATTACGTTATATTTAAGCTGAAAGTCCCATTATTTTTGTATTTCTGAATTGAAGATATATAATTGTATCAAATTTTGTATTCATGCATTTTTGCATAAGAGTTTACCTGCTAATGCATCAAGTTCTGAAGATTTATAAAATTAATTGAAGTACGAACGCACCTCATTTGCAACGTTTGACGTGCAATTTCTATTTTGCTTTTGAAAAAAAAATTTGGATAAAGAGAGTTTTGAAACTCATACACCCATATATACTTGGGGCAGTCGTAAAGTTTTAATTACAATCTGCCACAGGCAAGTATTGTTTAATTTTATTCCGCACCACTTTTTCAAAACAAACATTTTTACATGCACTTTGAGAGCATCTACACGAGAAATGTACTACCAAATGTGTTTTTCAAAAAAATGGTACGAATATAATATAAAAATAGTCGATTGTGGCAGCTTTGTAATTAAGGAGGCACAGTACTTTGAAATAGGTCAAAATAAGGGCTTTCCTTTTTTAAAATACAGTAAAACCCTGATAATTCGGATTAATTGGGACCGGACCCAATCCGGATTACCGAAAATCCGGATTATCCGGAGAATGAGAAAAAATGAAATAAAATAAAACATACTTACGGAAAATCATCCATATGTTAAACTAATTGAATAATTACAGAAAGTAAAAATGTTTATTTTGCTTAATTTTTCCGAAAAGATTTCAGAAAAAGTCAAATTAAATCTTGTAACATTAAACATTATAAGTTTAATTAAACATTAACAATTAAATTATTAAATAAACATTATAAGTTAAAAGCAAAAATTATTACTTATCAGCGTGAAAAACAATTTATTAAAGATTAAAAATTCCTAACGTTTCGAACTCAATCTAATGAGTCATCTTCAGAGGTATATTTTTAAAGGAGAAATAATTTACATTAAAAACAGATTGGCATACTATAAATTGACAAAAATTATACTAAATAAACATTAAAGGCCAAGATTCAAACGCAAAAATACAATATCTAACCATTGCCGATCTAAACGTAAACGGGAAATTTTATACTCCTTTAAAATCTTGAGGAGTATATATTTTTAAATTAAAATCCATTAAAAATATATATATATATCAAAATCGAAAAGTTTAATAAATTTAAAAAATTTTATAAATTTAATAAATTTAATTTTAAAATCCATTTTTGTTTATGGATTCAACATTCAAGTTTATAGTTATTTTTAAAAATATATATAAATTCAGTGTTTGTTGAATTTCCTCCATTTTTTGATATACAAGAAAAAAAAATCTTATTTAATATAAAATCCCAAACATCTAAAAATCCAGACACAGTTTTATATAGTATATTACAATAAATGTAGAAAATAAATATTTATAAAAATAGTAGAATTTAAAAAAAAAGTTAATTACAAGATAAAATAATTTTTCTGCTAAAACCTCAAGTAATTTATCACCAAATCGTAATTATTTGACAATTATATTTTACTTTTAACAGTATAAAAATGTATAATTACGCTATAGAAAGAATAAGAAAACAAAACAAAACTTGTAAATTACATGAAAAAGAAAATAAGTTGAATGTAGATTCTGCCATTGCAGAATTCAGTTTCGCCTCCGATTAGGGGAGAGAAGAGGATAAAAAAAAAAAAAATCAATAGAGGTTTTTTAGAAGGGCGACCCCGTTTAGAATGCAATGAACTAACTTCATTTTTCTTGTGTTTATCAATGTACTAAGAAACAGAACGGCGTGAAATACCCAATTGATTAGCAATTTCTCTCTGAGACGCTGGAATTGCGGAATAATAAAGAGATACAATTTGACGTGCTACTTCTTCATTGACTAGATTCATCAAAAATGGTTTTTTTTCTTTAGTTTAAACGCTTTTCTTATAGACTCTGAGAAAAAGGAAATGCATTTTAACAATAAAACGAGTGGAATCCCATCGAATTCGTCGAATGAAATGTTTAAAAGACCCGATCGATTTGGTTTTTAAAAAAGTGATTGCATTATTGAATCAATATATAATAAATATATTTCCAAACTTAATGTCAAGTTTGCCAGTTACAATTTTGCATGCAAATATTCGCACATCTTCAGTTAAAATTGTAATCTGAGTGCCGGTGAAATCCAGAAATTTTATTTTACATGTACTCACAGAAAAATAATTATATATATATATATATAAAAAAAAAAAAAAAAAAAAAAAAAAAAAAAAAAAAAAAAAACCTAATTTCATTTTTACTATGATACTATTTTCACTAACTGAAGTCATCTGAAAGTAAAATCTCAATCTCAGTGTTCATAATGAAAAGAAATATTGAAATGTAATTTCGTTACGAGTAAAATGCGATGTTTTAAATAGTGACGTCATTTTCTCTTCAAATGTTTTTTTAAAAGTTACAGTTATTAGTAATATGAAAAAGGCGTCCGTAATAATATTGTATTTGGTTGATATTGTAATTTTATTATCGAGAGAAAAGCTAAACTGTGTTGCCACCATTTTGAAGAAATATCGTAAAAAAGTATTTAAAACTAAAACTAAAATATAAAAATGGTAATAAATTAAAAAATGGCTAAAATGGGCACAACTACAAATAAATAGCTTTCATTTAAAAAAATAATTATCAAAATCGGTTGGGTAGAAAATTCAGGGTTGATGACACGACATTTTTAGCTTGTCTGAAAGAAATAGCATCGGATGCTAAAAAAAAATAAAATTTTACAAAAAGGGGCTATTTTACAAAACTTTTTTTTAAAGTTTTTAATTTAACTTTTAGTACTAAGTATTGTGCTTTCATATATATTACAGTATTATTCAAAATTGAAGAGATGGTTTCAAAGGTACTGTGTCAACTTACGATACCACCATGTATATATATATATATATCACTTATTGAGTCACAAATACAAGGTGTTTCATCCTAACTCAATTTGGGTTGACGGTAATAAGTTTCAGAAAATTGAAGTATATTTTAATAAAACATTTAACAGACATTCTCACCTTTGTTTTAAATGTTATAACACCAAACAAAAGTGATAAAAATGTGTATTATGCTCGCCAGCAATATGCACTTGGCACCTCACATTATGGACTGTGATGATCAGTTTATACGGTACCATCGGTTGCTTGAGCAATATGTTTTTCCAGATCTTGTCTTAACATTATCACATTTCACACTAAATAAGGTATATATCGTTGCATTTTCATTATAATATTTTTAATTTCTCCGAAATTATTACTTTCAACCCGGGAGTAGTTAGAATGAAACACCCTGTATTTGTGACTCAATAAGTGGTTTGCGGCCCTATGTTCTTATGTGATTTTTTATCCTTGTCGTATGCCTGATTTGTCATATCAGTTTGTCCACATAATTTTGAATCACCCTGTATGTATGTATATATATTTGCATTTTTAGAAAACTTTATGTAACAAGAGCATTTGGGAAAATTAAGGAAAGTAGGAAGAAATTTTAGATTTAGGCAGAGAACTGTAGTATGAAAATTTTAAAATCTTAAAGAAGACATTACGCAAAAAATATTCTTTAAGTAATAACTACAAATAAATCTTTAATATCCATATATTGTGATTAAAATATTTAACAAAGGAACATGAAGACGAGTAATTCTAAATCTGATCTAGAAAATCGATAACAAAAAAATGTATTCTGATACTCAAAAATCTAGCATCATTGTTCACAGACCAGAGTTCAAACTGCAGAAACCAGTTCTTTATAAAAAACGCAGCAAGAGAGGAAGAAATTTACGGAGAAAGAGAACTATAACAATATAATGATTATACATAAAGAGATGCCATTGACTTATATAGACAGGCAAACAAAGACACATTATATTAAACTTTTCGATTTTAATATATATATATTTAAAATCTTTTATTATAGTTTTCTGAACTAAAGAAGTTACTAAAACTCACCGTAATATATACCACACTGGATTATTTTGAGTATTAAATTGTAATTGACTTACAAATTACCTAAAATTTAAAATTTTTAATCTTCTGCCACAAGTATAACTAGTATTTAAATTGAAAGTTTTATTTAGTCAGTTTAGCTTTAGAACGCCAGACTTTTTTATAAAACGTCTAAGTAAAAGTTAAATTAATTTAGATAATTATTGTTTAAACGAATAAGCGAAAAAAAAAACTATTAAAATTTCCTAAAATTTAAACTTACATTAATCTAAAATGTCTTACATTATATCTGAATAAAAGAAAAAAATAATTTTTTTAAAATTTAAATTTATTTTGCTCAAAAATGTCCCAAATTCCAATGGAAATAATAATAATAAACAAAAAAAAAAACTTTAATTTATAATGTATTTATTTATTTTTATTAAACAGATGCTTCAAATACTAGAAAATCATAAAGATTTCTGTAAAAATTATATGTTGCTTCCCAAACTGAAAGCGATGGTACCCACAAAATTAAAGTTTTATCGTGTTGTTATACCAGTTCGAACAGAATTAAATTGCAAACAACCGACCGGTATTTTTTTTAAATAAAATAAATAACACTTGAAATAACTTGCAAATTTAAAAATTTTCCTATTTTTAAACTCCAGACTGTGATTTATTGTTTTTCAATGTTACCGTATGAAGTAAAATAGTGAATCTCACAAAAAAGTATATTTCCGGTGCAGAAAATGTTTTTGACTGCTATTTTTTTAATTCTCCAAATTCTGGACAATTGCTCCAAATCCGAGATGTTATTTAAGCTGATTATTGTTTTAGACCCATCTCCATATTAATAACTGTCTTTATAATGATGGTATTTCGTATTCCACAAATGGTCGCTTTATAGAGGTTTGTTATAAAATATTGATACAATATTTGCTGGACACTTACCAAAGCAAACATCTTCTTTGGCTTTTTGATCACTGTGAAATCCTAAGCTGGACTAATGGCTCCTATGGCCATAATTCACGTTTATATAGTCCCCTTTGATTGGAACTGACCAGGCGACCTTCAAGTGCGATTTTTAGCTTTTTTTTATTATTCCATCAACCCCACCTGTAAGAAACTCTCTTCCCATCCAGAAGTTCTTGACCTAAATAAATCCCACAGTCTGTGCGAGGAAAAACGATTTTCTACAGGGCGGTGCTACAAGCCGTGGTAGTTTTCACTTACGAACAAAATCTCTTCGGATACTTAGTTGAGTCATCTTTGATTTCAAAGGGGTATTTTTTTATTGGAGTTATTGTTATGTGCATCGGGAGGGTAAAATTAAATTTTGTGGTCAGATGGATTCAGTAGTCTTTTGTTGCTGTTCAATTTACTGCGAGCTAAGGTCTTTTTTATTTTATCATAGAATGAAAAAGTTATACAATGCTGTTAAATTGTTAAGTTTAGAGTGGTTGATACAAACTAACTATAACTATTATTATTAGTTTTTTTTTGCGATGGAATTTCAAAAAATTTATACTTCACACTTTTTAAATTTTATATTTTTTGTTTAAATGCATGCTTATTGTATTCCGTATGAGCCATGTTTAGTTTAAAGCATGGATAGATAATATTAGTATATTTATGTTGAGTGCATTGGGGGGGATAAAATTGAATTTTTTGGTTAGCTAGGTTGAGAAACTCCTTTTTTCTTCAATTTTCTGCAAGATGGCTTTTTACTCTTTTTTTTTTCTTTTCATTGTATTTTTTCAATAGAAAGACTTGTTTGATGCTGGTTAACTTATGTGACATTTTAACCTAAAGCGTTTTCTATGTATATTTTTTAAAAATAAGTTTAACAAATATAGAACAATAAAAATATTTAATATTTATCAGTATATTTCAACTGAGGAGAATTTTAACTCAAAGAACATATGGTTTAAATTTAAATTAAGATTTTAACCGAAGTTAATTTTGCACTTTAACATCGAGGTATTAAGGCATTATCAAAATGTTTTAAGATTTCAGATTTTACTTATTCATAATTAACCATTTTTTTAAAAATATCATTTTAAAGAGAAAACCCTGATACACAATATAACCAAAGGTGACAAGTCATTTGCGTCTGACGTTTTGTTAAATATCTAGAATAGTACGTTAGAAATTATTCTGAAACTACCGGTGTTTACACAAAATAATACAAATAATATATTTCCGCGAAGCTTTTTTGCTGAAATACCATAGGGGACCATCAAGAAATTGAAAAGGAACGAATATCTTTGGATAATCCTGTCAAAACTAATGTGTCAAAAGGGTACAAACAGTAGATTATGATTCAATGGGTTATGGCAATAAACTGTGTTAATTTTTATGAGGATAGCATGTATACTCGTAGAGTAATTAATGTTTTCATAAAAACAGTTCTAATTTTTGAAAAGTATTTTGTTTATAATTTGCAGAGTTCTTAACGTAAAATAATGTCTTTTTCAGACAATATAACAAACATCATTTCCCATACTGTCCTGTAATCAGAAATAAAATAATAAAAATTGTATGAATAATGAGCAGCTTTACTAAATAAATTTTAACTGTGCATGGTGAAAACAATCAAATTATTATTTGCATAATGTGTTAGCTATAAGTATAGAGTAAGTTTTGTGAAAATCTCAAAAACACATCTAGAGAAAATTCTGAAAATTATCATTGATTGAATAAGCTCAAAATCCGTTAATCCCAAAAGGAAGCAAAAATAGGAAGGACTGTCTCGAAATATAGTATTACGTGCAATATTATGTCTGCTGTATTGACAGTAATCAATAGATAATATGGATAACTCCTGATTTTTATGTTTATTTTAGGGAACAACAGATTTTGAGCTTATTCTATCGATGGCAATTTTTAGAATTTTCAAGATATGTTTCTGAGACGAATAATATGCAAATTATATTTTGATTGCTTTCACCCATGCGCAATGAAAAATTATTTAGTAAATCTGCTCATTTTTCATACTTGTTTCATTAATTTTTAATTTTGATTACAGGGTATTATGTAGACTATTGTTTCACATGTTTTCTGAAAAGAACATTTTAAGAATTCTGCAAATTATAAGGAAAAACTTCGAAAAATTTGGGACCGTTTTTATGAAAACCTTAATTTTTATACAAGTATACATGCCATCCTCATAAAAATAAAGACCATTCATTACAATAAACCACTTAATCATGATCTACAGTTTTAACGCTTTTGCCACATTAGTTTTGACAGGGTTATTCAAAAGATATTCATTTTTTTTTCAATTTGTTGTGGTCTTGGGGTTTCGGCAAAAAATCTTCGCGGAAATATATGACCTGTACCATGCTATTTACACACTTGAGGTTTCAGAAAAATTCTTCATGCATTTTTCTAGACATTTAACAAAACGGCAAAAATCGCACGTTGCTGGTCACCTTTGGCCCTATAATATGTGCAAATTAATTTTACCAATAAATCTTTTCTCATAATAAAGGTATATGAAAGAGGAATTATTATTATTATTTTTTTATCGATGAAACCGTTATTAACAAATTTTCTTTCAGAAAATATTTATCGCACGCATTATCGTACATCAAAGAATTTTAAACCATATCTTAAAATCGTTTAAAATGTATGCAATTGAGAACCAAAGTAAATTTTCTAAAAATAATGATGCTTTTTTTTTTTTTTTTTTTTTTTTTTTTTTTTTTTTTACAAATGCAATAGAAATATATGTTCAATGGAAAGTTTTTATAATAAGACAATATTTTTTGTATTCATTGAAAATGTACGTTCTGCCATTGTTTTTTAATGAAATTACAAGTTCATAAGTAAATTAAAAAATAATAATGCTTAAAATTTTTAGTGTAGGGGAAGAGAATAATTTTACGATTTACAGTTGGATCTTTACTTAAAAATATTCATCAAATCAAGCAAAGACTTCAAATCTTAGAAAAATCTTTAAAGGGAGATCCATATTACAAAATACTTTAAACAGCATAAAGATCAATTAAAAATTTATGAATTGTATTTACATGTATGTACTTAATTATACATTTTTAAAAATAAATTGCTTTTATTTTAGTTATTTTATTCATTAAGAAAAAAAAAAAAAAAAGAAAGAAACAACCAAGAATAAAGCAATTTTGCTGTACAGGAATACACTGTATTTTTAGTTAAAATTAATTTTTTTTAGATACTACAACATTTTTTATAAAAGAATAAATTTAAGCATGCATTGATATATGCTCTTCAATTCCATTATTAAATATATTGACATTTGACTACAAGAACCGAAATGACCAACATGACATCAAGAATCTTGAAAACAGATTCAAGGACAGCTCTTTTGAGAGCGAAAGGTGGTTATTGAAAGTTTCTTTAGTAAAGTGGTGTAGCTAATGATTGTACTGCTGAGATGAACTGGAAAGTGATGCATTGACTGATTTTTTTTCGGAGAGGTAAGTGTAGGGAAAAAACAATTCAAGTTCATCGAATATCATAAAATGTGTAAAATGAAGGATCAAGTTTAAAAGAACCTGAAATATTTTGAAAAATTTTTTTAGATGGCTTGAAAATTTTGTTAAACAGAGATTGCTATTTGGAGGAGACTTAACAAGGAATTCACATTCTGACATCCCCCCTTAATATTGGCTCTCGAGGTTTATCGAGACAACATTTTGCGTAATAAATAACAAGCCAAATAATCCAATGTGGCCTTTTTATATGCTTTAGAACACAATGCAGTATGTTTAAGATACATGAGAAAAATAATAAAAATGTTACGCAGTGAATAATAATTTTACTTTTCGAGCCAATTGTGAATTTCATAAAAAATATATATATATGTATTTATATACATATATATTTATTTATGTTTATTCAGCTGAAAGTAAGGACAAGTTCATCCTAACTTAAAGACGATGCATCAGCAAAGGACAATGATATTCACAAATTGCCTTCCAAGATGATGCAAATGTTGTCTGAACCAGTCTAGAATTCTTGAATAGTATAAGACCTTAACCTAATATCCATTTATTTTGATGTAGAATTGTGGTCTCCTAAGAGGATAGACACGAATTCTAAAATCATTCTTAGTACATCGTGCTTATGTCTTGAGATTTAAGAACCCACAAGAAATTTCAGAAAATTCTCCTTCTACCCACATAAGGTGATAGTATAATAATAAAAGCGACAGTCTATGTTTATGTTTGAGAATCATCATCAATGCCAAAATGCGATCGCTATAAGGTATTGGCAAAACCTACGATATGTTTTCTTTTCGTTGGTCGAGATAGATTTCAAAATTTAGAGATGTGTCTATTTATGTTGTTAAAAATTTAAAAAAATAATTTTAAGAATTCATATTAAATGGTGACGTTTCGACCATTAAAGTGTTTAAATAAACGTCTTGAAGTACATTTCTGTCAAGTTTCGTAGCTTACATATTTATAGACTTCCACGCAATTGCGCGGACAGACAACTGTCAATAACATAATTGTCAATGAGAAAAATTTTAACTGCGATGAATAATTTGAAGAATCTTTTAAACTATATAAATAAGGTGGAAAATTTTTACCGTATCATCAACAATAATTAAATATGTTTTCAATACATTAAACTATTTTAACCATTTTAATAACAAATTTTTTTTTCTGTTCTATTGGTGCATAAAAATTGCTTGCAAAAAGTGCAAAATTCTGAAGGAATTGTAAGATTAGATTTTTGCAGAATTGATTTTGTAGTAGATGAAATTATTTAGGAAAGCTACAGCCAAGCAAATAAATAATTGACGTTTGAATGCAGTTCTGCAAGAATGTCTTTTTAATGCCGAAATGATTTAGGATAACAGTTTCTATATTCTTGGACTAAAACAAACGTTGATAGAAATGCTCTCAGGGATAAAAATCGAATAGACACATACTTCATGTCCAAGACTTATTCAAATCTTCAATTTTTTAGTATTAGCTACAAGATGGCAATAACGAATTATGCTCATTATTGATGAAATTATAAAAAATGAAAGGAAAATTCGTTAATTTATTGTCATATAGAAATAGAAGAAATAAAATGTCAGAATTTATGCAACAACAAAAATTTACTATCCTTTAGTTTCAATTAAACCCGTATAGAAAGGGTTTATACATTCAAAGAGCTGAAACAAGTATGCAGTATTTTTTCTTCAAACATTGGTTTTCCTTTGAATAAATATTGAGACGTTGCAGTTGATTATAAAGAAATAGGCAAAGATGTTATATACGCACCACATTTGCACGTGCTTTTCCTCCCGCCAATTTGGCATTACACATCTGTGCCAAGGATAGGATCTATTTAATAAGTTTATAACAATTGTGGAAGGGAAAGGAAATTGGGAAAATAAATATTTCAATGAAATGTGCTGATTAAATGATGCAACTGCATACATTTAGTACGGCAATATGTATTAGTATTTACGATTTATTGTGAAAATTATATTTGCTGTTTTCTTTCCTGTTAAGTTTATTATTTATAACTGTTTATTTATTGTTTCCTTTTTGATTAAATTCATATTTATTTACTGTTATTTTTCATTTTAATTCTTCAAATTATTTTTATTATATACTGTATTAATAATTATTTATATCAAACTATCATTTATTTATTTTTATTTCCTTTTTTAAAAAACTTGAATCTTTTTTTTTTCACGTTATTTTATTTTTATATTGGAATAAAAAATCACGTGCTGTCATTGCATGCAATTTGTAACTTACATTCAAAAATAAAATTTTTGCCACATTGGCGAGAGAAAAAAGCACGTGTAAATGTGATGCGTATATGACATCTGCGCCAAGAATTTTTTTTTTGTGAGAAAAGCAACGTTTTTTAGTACTATTTTTGTCAGCTTAGATAAAATTTACTGAATTCTTTAAATGCGATATTTTACTTTCGTATGTATTTTTTACGTTTCATTTCGAAGTAATTATGCTTTGTTTTATCCCATTGCTACTGTATCAAAATAAAGAAAAAAATTATATTAAAAGTTACGTATATGTTAACCCAGGGTAATGTGTATAACCAAGAATGGTTTTTACACCAGTTTTCATCAATAAATGTAAACAATAATTGTCACATTATATAGTCGGAAACAATTATTATAATTTCTGCTATAGAATAAGTTAAAGAATACTTTGAAGAAAATGGTGATGACAATTGGAAAACCATACGCACTCTGGGAATGTTATGCCCGATGCCTCTCTTCTCCGGTTGAAGAAATAATCCGAATAATAAAAATAAGAAATATGCAACAATTGTTAGAACAAGCGTTAACCACAACTTGAGGTAATCTTATGAAAAATAATCAATTGTTGTAACATTAATAATGATACATTTTTTTGCTGCATTTAAATTGATTCCAGCAATCGTAAATATATATTGATGAACTCATGTTCAGTTAACGTTGAATCTACTGAAAGGATATGTTAAAATTATAATACATATCCATCTACTTATTTGTCTGTATATTTATGTATTGTTAGTATTATCAAAAGAGAACAACTGATTTTAATCCACTGCTAGATATATGATTCCTTAGATTTTTCCATTTTTTCCCATTCCATTCTAATTAACTCCAGTTTCATTTTTGAAATAGATACATATAAAATATGCCTTTGAACCCAAAAATTATTCAGTAAGTTTACATAATAAAAGTTATTGAATCTCTTATTTAAAGATCGTATGTAATGTTTTACATTAGCTGTTACAGTAAAATGATAAATGTATAATTAATCATAGGCATATTTTAAAGGTACATAATGCCAAACAATAAATTAAATAGAGTTTCTATCTATTTATTGCTGAAAGTTATTATTTCAATAGAAAATATGAAAAATATTTTGCTGTTATGCAAATACAGATGTTTAGAAAACAATTTGGGATGGAAGACTTGAAAAAATAGCTGAATTGAGAAAAGAAAAATGCGTAATTAATCATAGATATATTTTAAAGGTACGTAATGCCAAGCAATAAATTAAATAATTAAATAGAATATGTATCTATTTATTATTGAAAGCGATTACTTCAATAGAAAATATAAAGAATATTCTACGTTTATACGAATCCAGATATTTAGAAAACAATTTGGGATGGAAGACATCAAAAATTACCGCTTGTTTGCTTTAAAAACTCCGATTCCTATTTTAGAACTGGAGAATTTCGCATGTAATCTGTGTTAATTACATATTCATATTAAACATTCAACTATTATTTTAATTCATGACAGTTCTTTGATTAGGTAGTGCTTAATTTAATTTTTATTTTTTATTTTCATTTTCCTTCTTAGGATGACTCTTAGATAAACAAATTTTAATTATTTAAATAATTGGGATTTATTTTCCGAGAAGGCATTTCGCTTTCTAAAATACGTCAACTCATGTTCAACTCAACAGATTTAAATTTATCAGGAACATTTGCATTAATTAAAGCTTTTGCAAAGAGTAGAAAGATAACAAAAGAAATTCTATACTATTGAAATCATTTTGTATCGCTGACGGTAGAATGTCAGAAGATACAGAATTTTAAACATGGTGTAAATCATTTGTTGTTGTTTGTTGTTGCTGATAAAAACATCAAGGAACAATAAAATGTTTACTGAAGCATTCTATGTCAACATTAAGAATTCTTTTTCTAATAACAGTAACTAATACAAAAAAAAAATAATCTAATCAGAATTTGTTACTGTATTGTTTTTATAAAAGATGAAATAATTATGAATATTTAGAAACGATTTAAACATTAAGTTTTTGGCAATTTTTTATGTGTTTTTATTAGGTGTTTTTCACTTTTTATTAATACAATCATACGGATGGTTACAAATAAAAAATTGCGTTCTCTTTTACTTACAAGAGTACGCCACAAAAAAATGAAAAATTTGCTTTTCCGATTCTGACAACAGAAAAAAATAATATTATATTCGATTAGTTATTATATCCTTTTTTCTTACACAGAGACATGTATGGTAAGAGAAAATTTAAAGGAAGTAATAAAAATGTTGAAATAATATTATCTAGTTTACTGTAAGAATTTTTCTTTTTTGAGTAAATGTATTTTTAGCTGTAGTGTTTAGAGAATTCTTCAATATTGTGAGGCAGTTTTCAATCAGTTAAATTTTGCCGAATGAAAGATTACCACTAATCATTTATTAATTTAATTAAATTAGGTCATTTTTAAAAAACTGTGTAATTTTTTAGTCTTTTTTTTTGTACAAAATATCAGAAATATTTTATTTGGTGCTGCTTCAAAATATTGAGTGCATGTAGAGAAAATAGAAATCTTATCCAGAATAAACTGATGCAATCGTGAGTAAAATCTTCTGTGGTCAACTTTGTGATATTCCCAAATTTCTATTTAAATCATAGCAAACACGGTAGCATTTGTATAATATGTTGAAGAAATGGAAAATGCAAACTTTTTTTGAAATTTCTGGTGAACAAGTTGACGTACGTCAGTGATTTTTAGGTGCGTTGGTAATTATGCAAATACGTAGCACCTATAGCGGTCGTTCAGTTTGTCCGTCTGTCCGCATATAACAACTCAAAAACTACCTAACCGAATCGTTTGAAATTTGAAATACATAATTAGTACAAAATTTTGTCGAGTCATTTCAAATGTTATGAAAATCGGATGCACAGATCAATTACAGGGGCAATCAAAAGTATTCCATTACATTACGGTCAATGGGGAAAAAAGTTTCAAATGCATTTTAATCGTTTGAAATTTAAAATACATAATTATTACATAATTTTGTCGAGTTATTTCAAATTTTTTTTATAATCGGGTGCCTAGATCAATTACAGGGGCAATCAAAAGTATTCAATTACATTATGGTCAATGGGGAAAAAGTTTCAAGTATATTTTATACATTTGAAATTTAAAATACATAATTATTACATAATTTTGTCGAGTTATTTTAAATTTTATGAAAATCGGATCCATAGATCAATTACAGGGACAATCAAAAGTATTCCGTTACATTACAGTCAATAGGGAAAAATGTTTCAAATGCATTTTAATGGTGTTACACTCATTCGAAATTAATAAAATTTATATGCAACTATAAAGTACATATTTTAATATACATTTTACATAATTTGTGGTGCAAAGAACGTTTGTTATTGATTTACAAGGCCACACAAAAGTATTCCATTACATAATGGTATAGGGAGAACATTGTTTGATGAGCCTTTTAATTATAATTCACTATTTACAATTTTATGAGATTGATATATGAGAGTAATATTTTTAAAACTTCGGTATCGTACGAATGCACCTCATTTGCTACGCTTCACGTGCAATTTCCAACTTGTTTCTTTTAAGATAGAACTTACGAGATGAATAAAATGATAGCATTCAAAAAATTATCATAGTTTACTGTAGTTTTTATTTAACTGTTAACGAAAAAATGAAGACGTGAAATTCAACAAACTGTAGCTAATGATCCCGTGGATGGATTAACTTCATTTTAGTCTTATTTTCATCATCATGATAAAAGTTAATTTAGCTTTTTTTTTCATCTTTGTATGTTTAACGGTCGCTGAGAAAATCCAATTTGGCATTGAAGTGATAGGCAGCCAAGAAGGGACTCATTGTCCTTTCTCATGCTCAATTATAAAAAAAAAAAACTTGTCAAACACTTTTTCAAATTAAAAAACATATTAACCTTTTTCGGTGCTCGTCAGAGCATTTTTAATGCTAGTAATAATAATTCTTAAAGTAAAAACAGAATCATCATAAGATCTCTCCTGTGCCAATCTGTTCGTCTACCATAGCCATTTTTCTCATAAACAAAGGAACGAGAAAAAATTGGCTGAAGTAATAAAAGCTCTTGACCATAAGATAATCTTTTTAATGTATATATGCACATTAAAACGCTTTAAAAAGGAATCAAAATATATGTGTATATTATTACATCTACAGAAATTTACATCTAATATTACATCTACAGCGTTAAAAAAAGAAAAGTTATAAAATTTTCCGAAAAAAATATGTTAAATGCAAATAATTTCACGAAAAATACATAAAGTCCATTCTAAAAATTAAAAAAAGCCACCAAAAGTCAATCAACTAACCGCAATAACCACATCAAAGCATTTATTACCAAAAAACAACAACAGTATATTAAATTCTTCCCAAAAATCATTATAAAAATTATTTTCTGTAAAAGCAATTTTTTTAAAGTCAGACAAAGTGCAATAACTGCATTTTTTTATTTGCCTGATCTTTTTTCATGTTGAAGTATATTACATTTAATGAACAATGTGCAATTTTGAAGTCCTGAAAAAATTTCCTCTTTCCTATAGAAAATGTCAAAGCTCAAGGCTGTAAATTCCATTTTTCATGAAAAGTGAAATGTCATTATATGTGAAGAGCTCTATCTTTAGAAAGCAATAACATACTAAAATTTATTTGGCATAAACTGTTAGTATAACACTAACTTTTTATTAAAATTATTTTTTTTCCACGGGGCATTCTTATTATACTTTACATCATTGTGTTACCATAAAATACAATCAAAATGACGTTTTTGTCCGTTTCCTGCACTTATTATCTTTTTTAAGCAATAATATTCCAAACTTTTTCTTATAGAATATGAAAGTGTCCTACTAGGATAAGCTAAATAATATGGAACTATTCCAGGATATTGTTGTTGCTTATGTATATCAGAGTTTATATATCAGATTCTTTAAACTACCTCAAACTAACCAGAAAACATTCGCATTAAAACTCCACTCGGGATGATATGTTTCAACATATTTCGTCAAATATATTTCATCACATATGTTATGCAAAAACGATGCACAGAAACCATTTTAAGCATTTATTGTAAGCAAGCATGTAGCAAGCATTGTAAGAAAGCATTTATTGTAAGTAAGTATGAAGAATTAAACGAATTCCATGCACAGTAAATTACATGATTGTACAGTCCTTATTTGTCGTGTTCTTAAATGTTTCGTAATTATAGCAATTTTTGGATCACTCTGTATAATACTGTAAATCACAGAAAACTATTTTTATATGGACGGAACTTAATTAGGATTAAATAAATGCAGAATAGTATTTTATTTCATGATAGAACATACTATGAAAATCCATAAATTTTCATGATATAATATTCTGAGTAAACATATACTGGCAGGAATATTTCCAATAACTCTGCACTTCCTACACATACAAAAAAAAAAAAAAAATATATATATATATTATCTGACAATATCTCGGCTATTAGAGATATTTTAAACCATCAGTTTGTAATTAAACAAATATTCAAACTTCGTAGGGAAAAAAAAATAAAAAGGTTGAAAGTCATTTTTTTAGATGGGTGTGCAAATTTCCAAGAATCTAAACTACCCGAAACTATTCATATAAAATATATAAAGTCTAACAAACATGAAACTGTTTTAGGTCTCCCAGATCATTATTAAAAAATAAACGGTCAAATGCGAGTATTACTCGCGCTCAGAGGCTCGTACAATTACTCGCGCGTACAAAAAAATGTGTATTATTACCCCTTGGGGACGAGCAATTGATATACGTGGCATTTAAAACTCTCAGAATCCTTCATTAGTCCCACTAGTTATTTTTTACTGTTAATATTTACTTAATATAGAAACGAAACGCGAAAATATGCCAATTAAATATCGAAGCATTTCCGTGATTCAAGTATAGAAAATTTTCTGTTTTGAAAAACCGGTGGTTAAAGATTAAAAATTAAGCATCGCGAAGGAATTAACTGTATTATTAAAATGTATTATTGTTGCTGAAAGAATAATAAGACTTTGTAAAAACTATGCAAAGTAGGATTGGTTATAACTGTTTATACTAGAAAAGTATGAATGGATATTATAAAAGTTCAAAGAAATATGAAGTCTAAATAATATCAAATATTGCCATTCTGAATAACTCTTTTTTTTTAAATCTTATCCTTATCAATTTATAAGGAATTTAACTCGGTACTGAGAATAAAAGATAGTGCATATTTAAACTTCATTTGGCATTTCATAAAACTAAATTCAGCACAATAATAACCTTTTCATTTTCCAGATTAGTTAACTCATAAACCTTTTGAACATGGCATTGAACACGGCATTGAACATGGCATTGTGCTAAAGGAGCTTATGTAGAAAGAAGTTCGCAAATTTGCAAAGATTCTTTGGACCGTGTCGTGTTTTTTTCAGTTAGTTTTTTAGTAATTAACTTTTAAATTAACTCGTACTAACTAGTCGCGAACCAAATAGTATTTATAAAGGGTTTTAAATAAAGAAAATAATACTTTTAAAAAATCCTGGTACTAAAAGGGATAATTTTTTTTCTCAGGCGTACGAACCTTGATTTATGTGATTAATTATAATTAAATTAGTATGCTTGCAACAGTAGGAAATACATTCCTTTTATACTGCTACTAGGTATTGCATTTCACAAATATATTATTAAAAGTTGTTATCTAGGTTTTAGAAGCCGATATGGTATACAGAATATGGCACCCCCGTCTTCATTCATGTCAAAAGCGTCCCTATATTTAAGGATTATTATCTCGGCTATTTACAGACGAATTTTTTCAAAAATCATTAACAACAATAGTTTTATACTTCTGATACAGTAGGTACCTCCAAAGATCCTAATCATCTTTGCTCAATACCCAGAAATCGAAATTTGTGTGTTATAGAAAAATGTGCTTTTCTAAAAAACTATGCGATCTAGAGTAATCGCTATAGTTTCCCTCAAGGTTTAAAGTAACATCTATAACCTCTAATTTTTTCATAATTTCAGTCTCAGTAGATTCAGAATTGGGAAGGGGGGAGAATATATTTTTGCACTATATTTTTGACGATATTCCAGAAAATAATTTACTTAAAACTAAAATTATATATTTTTCAGTTGATATTATGAAAGCTTTCACAAAATACCCCAGACAGTATACAAAGAAAAGATTTTTTTTTTCTTCAAGTAGCTTAATTAACCTCTCTACCCCCCCTCCTCATAAATAGATTTGTAAATGTTTAATAATCTGTAAATATTTTTCAATGGTCTTTATTACTTTCCTCAATTTGAGCTTTCCACGTTTCATAGTTTATGAGTAAAATGGCTGTGACAGGCAGACAGACACAGAAGTGATTTTACAATGGTTCCGTTTTCACTCGTTAAGTACGGAACCCTAAAAATATGTAAATTAAAGAAATAATAATATTAATTCGCAGTGACTGCCAACATGAAGTAACTGAAGAATACTAAAAAAAAATCCTTTTACACCTGTCTGACAAGTAAGTACTTTTGCCAAAATACAACAAGATATTATGCATGTTTTTAGTTTTTGCTATTATAAATTTCAAAAAATGTTCTGTGAAGAAAATAACGCATTAATTTTGTACCTTTAATTAGTCTAATTAAACATGTTCATGCTGAAGTTATAAAGAAGTTATTCGTTTTATATTGCTCTTATATTCCAGTAAAGCGTCATTTTCGTAGTGAGAAATAGTAAGATAATTAAACTGGCTTTAAAATCTCTATCTGTAATACGATAATAATACGAATATAATAATTTACTGCTAATTGATTCTAATTTTGGTTAGTAAAATTATACATATATTTGTGTTCATACAAATTATGCAGTAAATGAACTAAAAGATGAATATTTGTTTAATTCATTAAATATATTAAATGTTCTGCATCAAATTTTATAATTTCCACTATTTAATTTTATAGCCTGAAAATAAGAAAATTTTCAACTGTAATTTGAACATTTCTGCATATATTGACCTTTTTTTTTATCTCAAATTATATATCATTTCTGCGAAATCAATTATTATTCAGATTTTGTATTTATGGGCTTTTTAAGGGGATTGTCAATGATTAATAAAATAATAAGATGTTTTCAATATTTTAACAAATTATAGCTCGTTATGCACAATGCTAAGTAGTTCTGGTGAAAAAAAAAAAAAAAATAAAAAAATAAAAACAAAATTTCATTACTCTCAGAAATCGGCCGTTCTACATTTTTTACTACGCTTATGTCACTTCCAGCCTTATTTCATAAGCCGAAAACTACCAACAAATGCACGCGACGAATAAACAAAAGTAAACAAAAGAGACAAGTGAATAAATAAATAAATATAACCCTGAAAGATAAAAGGGGATTCGGTTTCAGAAGAACTCATTGCCGTCTATTCTTATCTGGGAAGAGTGATTAATTGGCATTGTATATCTTTCCTGGACGCTGCGTTTGATAGATAATGATTCCCTTTTACATTTTTTATAATTTAAATTGATCGCTGAATTTGATAATGGTGATATCAAACGGTGTGGTGAAAATGATGGCTCGTGGTTCGATTGGTAGATGCAGATTGTTGTTTGTTTGTTTTCGTAAAGCTGTTGTTTTTCGTAGGCTGTCAGAACTCTTTAGTGCCACTAGTTTCTCTGATTGATGCGTTTTATACATTTGATCCGAATGACTTTGAATTTTTCACTTTGATTGATTTATAATTAAAAATGCATTTAATATGAATCGAATTATAAAGTAATTATTGTCTAAGCATACAATATTTTGGGCCTTCTAAATTCGATTACAGCTGTCCATTATCACTAAAGTTTCCTTATAATAATATTATTATTGCTAATAGTTTCTCTGATTGATAAATATTATACATGTGATAAGAACGACTCTGAGTTTTTCACATCGATTGTTTTATAATTAAAAGTACTTTTAATACGAACTGAATTGCAGGGTAATCGGTAATCTTTGTTACCTTTGTAATTATTATTATTATTATTATTATTATTATTATTATTATTATTATTACATTTTTAGTCATTTTTTTTTAACCCCGTCAGTTACTGATTTAGCCTATCTAGCACCAATCAAAGCAGCTAAAGGTTTCATTTTAGGTATAGTTACACATTTTTAAAGATCAATGCGCGATTTTGCAGTAAGAAGGAATAACTCTGTACGATCTTTTGTTGCTACCCTCAAAAATATAACAGTTGCATAAACATACTGACTTGCATCGGAAAATGTATGAAGGGTACAAGCTTTTTAATTATCTGGGGTAAACTAAATATCCTGTCAAAAACATGAATGTGAAAGAATGCCAAGTTCGTTAAAGGTTTCGCTAATAAAAGAAGTGAGATCTAACTGCAAACCAAGTTCTTTCGGAGCTCCTTAAATCATAACTCCTGTCATGCATAATGTTATTCAATTGCTTAAAATGATTTGTTATGTTACTTGTTATTCAATAGAGCGACTTAGCTAGTTTTCTCTTATCCAATTTTTTTTATTTAGTTGATCAGAAATTAAAGTTGATCCCTTCCTTAACTTATCAGTACCTTAACTTCAATATACTTATTCGAACACTCGATTGACAAGATCTTTGCCAATCAGATTCTAGATTAAATTGTACTCCGACTCAAAGATTAAAGTTGGTAGCTGAAAACTTGCCAAGTCGCTCTATTGAATAACAAGTAGCATAACAAATCATTTTAAGCAATTGAATAACATTATGCATGACAGGAGTTATGATTTAAGGAGCTCCGAAAGAACTTGGTTTGCAGTTAGATCTCACTTCTTTTATTAGCGAAACCTTTAACGAACTTGGCATTCTTTCACATTCATGTTTTTGACAGGATATCATTATTTTTTGTCAAATAAGTAGGTATTTGTTTCCGTTTTGAAATAAATAGGTTAAATTAGTTAAATTAGTTTTATTTTATATTAATTAATCTTTCAGCCTTTTCCTGCATTTATTCACTGTTTTTTTCAGTCAAATTTAAAAATTTAACATTAGGACTGCTTATGTTCCTTTAAATTCCACTAATAAGGATGTTTCTTTTACGTGATTGGGTACTACTTGATTATTTCGTCGACCAAAAACGTTTGTAGCCAACTTGGCGAAATATCGCTATATTGACGACAAAAATTACGCACCAAAAGTCATACTAACATGGCTCTATTTCTGGTATTTTGCCAAATTCCCATAGATTCCCATTGTAATCTGGTAATTTATCCAATAATTTTGTTACAGCAAGGACTGTCGCCATCATTTTGGCATATATTTTTTCTTTAAATCGGTTCGCTAACTACCCAAGATTGCTTAAATATTGCTATTTAGAAAGTTTTTAGAATACTTTTCGCGCATTTTTACCCTTTTTAAATTTTGTATTTGTTAACAAATGTTCTAAGTGATCATTTATATTTTATAATTAATGAACATGCCAAATTTTATGTTTTTAGGCCCTTAACACACAGAATCGCATTTTTAGAACGCTTTTTGCTCTTTTACCCCCTTTGGATTAGTGGAATAGACATAAGATATAACCTGTATTGGAGCAAGGACTATCACCATCATTTTGATATCATTACTTCTAAGATCGGTGTGTTGTTTGCTGAAATTGCTTAAAAATCCCAATTTAGAACATTTTTAGAACGCTTTTCGCTCATTTTCACCCCTTTTGAATTCCGTATTTTTTATCAAATGCCCTTAGAGATCATTTACATCTTATAAATAATTAACATGCCAAATCGTATAGTTCTAGGTCCTTCAGTAACACAAAAGTTGCATTTTTAGAATGTTTTTTGCTTCTTCACCATCTTTTGATTAATGGTATACGCATAAAATATAGCCTATGTTTGAACCGGGGCGAATACCATCATTTTGGTGTCATTAATTTTGAAATCGGTTCGGTGGTTTCAGAGATTAGCCCCGATACTCACCAAAAGTGTCGCCAACTTGGCACAATTTCTGATATTCCGCGAAATTCCCATAAACTCTAAAATGCCAAACTTTATGTTTCCATTCCAGTCCCTTAATATACAGACATCGCATTTTTAGAATGTTTTTTGCTCTCTTACCTTCTTTGGGTTAGTGTAATCGACATAAGATATATCCTGTGTTGGAGCAAAGACTGTCATCATCATTTTGATATCATTACTTTTAAGATCGGTTTGTTGTTTGCTGAGATTGTTTTAAAATTGGTATTTCGAACTTTTTTAGAACGTTCTTCGCGGATTTTCACCCATTTAAATTTGATATTTTTTAGCAAATGTCATTAGTGATCATTTATATTTTATAAATAATTAACATGCCAAATTTTGTGCTTCTAGGCCCTTCAGTAAAACAAAAATCACATTTTTAGAATGTTTTTCGCTTCTGAACCCTCTTTTGGTTAATGGCACAGACATAAGATATAGTCTATGTTTGAACCGGGGCGAATACCATCATTTTGGTACCATTACTTTTGAATTCGGTTCGGTAGTTTCAGAGATTAGCTCTGATACTCGCCAAAAGTGACGCCAACTGACACTACTTCTGGTATTTTGTGAAATTCTCATAAACTTCCATTGTAATCCAATAATTTATCCTCTAACCAACCATTAATGTTTAATTAATGGTGATTTCTGATTTTTTCCTATTTATAGATCCAATAACCTACCTCCACACCAAATTTCAATTTCCTAAGTCACCTGGAAGTAGTCAAACATTTCTATGAGTGAGTCAGTGAGTCAGTGGTAAAAACAGTGGTTTTCAGACGTCAATTTCTCGTGAACGGTAAAAGATTTTTTTAAAAAAATTTAGGATTCGGAAATTAGAAGATGGTCTTACACGACACAAAAAATTGCAAGTGTGTAAGTCAAATAGAATTTAAGTTATTGCGGGGTCAAAAGGGGCTCGAAATGGTTCGGGTAATATAACCCACGGCCGGTGTGTCGCCTTTTACTTTGTGAACTTGGCTGACACACTGCCGTGTGTCTAGATATCAAGGAATCTGAATTTCTTGTAAGATATTTAATTCACGAAACCATTCAATAAATTCGTCTTTTATATCACCTGTGATTTCTGCATTCCCAGGAGATTTCTTCTTTCCATGTTTTCCATAACATAATCTTAGGACATATAATAACAGGAGCAGTAAAGCCAACTGGATCAAAAACTTTATGTGCAACTGGTAGCATGGCTCGTTTTGGTATTTTTGTTATCTTTCGTCCAGATTACGATAATTTTTAAACGATTAGAAATCTGTTCCATTGTATCTCATTAAGGGGATATACTGGTCTAGAGCTTGAGTTTTATGTACTTTTTGAAGTGCCGTAAAAAAAGACAAACAGTATTTTTACTATGAATTTTTTTATCAATTTATTAAAATTTCAAGAATACAGAAAAAAGTGAAAAAATTAAAAACTCAAAAAGTTATCAGCCGGTGAAGTGTGTGTGTGTGTGTGTGGGGGGGGGTGTCTAGAAAATAGCGTGCGGCTGTGACCATGATTCCAACCCACCTTGCAATCTAAAAAAGATTATTAATCTAGAATAATGCCGCTATCGTACTAACTAAGCAAGAATTGAAAAATATTTTTTCTTCACAAAATGGCAGCTTCATAAAAAAAAGTTGTACTAATTTTTGAGTTTTCCGAGTTTTTTAAAATAGTAAAAAATCAAATTCCAATTGATGATTTAATTCCAGCTTTCTTAGATCTACTTCTTCATCCAACTTTTTCTTTAATTCTAGCTTCTTTAATTTTTGATCCGACTTTTCCTGTTACTCTAGCTTCTTCAACTCTTGATCCGATTTCTCCTTTAATTCTAGCTTCTTTAACTTGATCCGACTTCTCCTTTTCTAACTTCTTAGCGTCGTTTTATTTTTCCTTTCTCTCAGGAACAGCGTTGCATAAAATTACTTTGGATTTGGGGCTGAGGATATTTAGTACGATAGATAAGTGTATAAAGAAAACCCATGCGAATTTTCAAGTAAATCGGTTCAGTAGAACTTGCGAAATCGTGGGTACCATTTTAAGAAAGATAGTTTCGAGAAAAAGGAGTTTAAAGATCCGCATAAAGTTTCGCGAAGTCTAAGTCATAAAGTGATATTTTATACTTATATTTATTCAATCCGCCATTTCTGCATACATGGCACCAAAAAAAAAGCATCTTTCGCGTTTCTCTCTTTCAATCGAGCAGATCTGGCCTCCTTTGTTTCGTTAGGTGTTCGAATCTCTGAGCGGTCAATCTGGCAAATGAATAAACTTCCGGACCAATTTTGATTCCCATTTATTATTTTTAAAATGGGAATGAAATCTTCATTGAATTTGAAAAGAGCAATAAATGTAGCAATTTCAATTACATTACCTCCGGAGTAAATATGTTTAGGAGCGAAAATCCAAATCAAAGAGTTTAGAGACTCATAATTATTTTGGGTTTCTGAACCTAATTATCGAGTCAGTAACTCCTCAGAAAAGATTTACAAGGAAACAGTAGTTTGATAGTCCCTAATGTATTTTGTCCGATTCGTTCTGGCCGAGCCGGTTTGGATGCCGGGTTAGTAAAACAACTGTATTTCCAAAAATAATTCGAATTTTGAAAAATCCTCTTAATGACACATTCTTAAAAGATTAAGCTTTTAATATGAAAAAAATCGATTTTTTTGAAATTTCTATACCAGAATACCTCTTTAAGGTCCAACCCAAATGTGTTTCTAATGCAGATAATCTCGACAGAGTATTTCTTTATAACCTGTCAATAATATTCCCGGTACATCAGCTCCAATCAATATTTGAATAACTACTGATCATGAGTCTTACCAATATGCGTCAAAGTGATGCCTTTTTTCGATCATTTTTACACCAGGATTCTTTTTCGACAGGCCTAACATTTTCACATATAATGTCTTGATTCAAAACTTCAAAATTGCATTTAAAATTTTCTTTTAAATCACTTAATCTTACCTTATAGCAGTCAGTTGTTGCGACTTCACCAAAAACAGAATGTCCAAGTTTTTTTTCTGGAAGCGGTAAATATTCAGTTTTTCGACTAGTTGTTTTAAAATATATGATCTCTGAGAACCAGAATCTAAAATCAGTCGAACATCTTTTTTCTTGGTGTTGGAAAGGATTTTTTCTTTGTGGGTTTGAAGAAATATCTTAATATTTTTATTAAAATTGGATATAGTTACTACTTTTCCAGACAATTTTTCTTCCTCTTTCTTTTCATTCGGTTTGTTTTTATCGAGCATTTGACACATCACATACGCATGTCTTTTATCACATAAGAAACAATTCAAGATAGATTTACATTGCTTTGTTGTGTGACCCGTTGCCAAACATAAAAAACAACATCTTTTATCCTTTAAAATATTCTGCTTTTCATTAAAGTTATCTTCCATGCCGAAAATCATTCTGAACTCAGATGTTTTCCGTTACAAAAAATTCAATATTTTCTTAAGTCTGGCTTTGAAGAAGTTGTCAAGAGGATAGCACAGTTGGTAAATGCTTAGCAGTATCACTGTAACCTGTATTTTTTCTAAAGCTAGCTTCATTTTTTTCGCCAAACCAAAATATACCACTGCCAAATTAATTTTTTTATCTCCTTCAACTTGAGATTTGAAAAACAGCATTACATTATCGAGTCATTCTTTTGCATCATAACTAACAGGAGTCGTATGGGTTAAATTCCATGTTTTCAAAAATTCAGCAGTAAAAGAAGATTCTACCATTTGATATATTATTAAAGCACATTTATCCGTTGTGACTCTTAGCATCTCAAGAGCTCATAAATACGACTCAAGTTTATCATACAATGATGATTTTCTTTTTGATTTGGCAAATTTAATTAATTTTAATAGATCTCAGACATATGCTTCAATCAAAAGATCTTACTTAACGAAACAAACCATAAGATCCTCAATAGCTTTGCCATAGTTGGCTCAGGCAGCGGAAAACTATCAACAACTTCTTGTACTCTAGATCTGGTGGCAGTTACTAGGATCAAATATTGGAATTTATTTTCTGGCGCAATATATGGATCATTGTGAATTTGTTCATAACTCCAGAATGGCAACGATTCTTTTAAATCACCCTCAAACTGGTGAAATTCTAACTTGGGTAACGTAAATTTCCGTTTTGGATTATTAGTATAATAATCACTTCAAATATACTCACCTTTCATTTGTCCCTATAGCTGTATTTTTGCTAATTCCAACTGATGATTTAATTCCAGCTTCTTCAACTTTTGATCCAACTTCTCCTTTAATTCTAGCTTCTTTAACCCTTAATTCGTCTTTTCATTTCTAACTTCTTAGCCTCGTTTTATTTTTCCTTTCTCTCAGGAACAGCGTTGGATAAAATTACTTGCACAAAAGCAGGATCTTGTTTACAGGGTGTATCTAAACTTTTGGGCAAATTTTAAAGGGGTGATATAACACATAAAGACAAACAATATTAAACAGGAAACTCTCAAACGTCTTCCGAAGGAAATAGGTTCCATTAAAGTTTAGGGTCCAAAATTTTGAAAAGATTATAAAAAAGGAAAAATTGGTCGATTCGTTTGCGGTTTTCACTAAAACTATTCTTTATGCAAGTATTGTCTTGAAAATAAATTATAAAGAAAAATTTCAAAAAATGCTGATAGATGGCGCTTTAGAATTTCGAGTAAAGAACAACTATTTTTTACCGTTATTTTTTGCATCTTATTAAATTTTTTAGAAGCTTAGACATAAACTTAAATTTTGAGCTCAAAATCGGAATCGTTGGGAGTGGTTAAATAGCGCAAACTGAAGTGTGAAGGGAGGTTTAAATTTCAAAAAAATTCCGTTGCGGTTTTCGCTAAAACTATTCTTTGTGTCTGTATTTTCTTGAAAATAAATTTTAAAGATAAACTTCAAAAAATTCCGTTAGGAGAGCCTTAAACTTTAGAGTAACCAACAACTATTTTTAACCGTTATTTTTTGTATCTAATTAAATATTTCAAAAGCTTAGACTTAAATTTTGAACTCAAATTCTGAATCATTGGGAGGTGTTAAAAACGGAAACTGAAATGTGTCAGGAGTTCAAATTTAACCCTCCCCCCCCCCCCTTGAACACAGTTTGCGCTACTTAACGCCTCTCTACGATTCAAAATTTGAGCACAAAATTTAAGACTGAACATCTACAAGCATTTAATTAGATACAAAAAATAACAGTTAAAAATAGTTGTTGGTTACTCTTAAGTTTAAGGTGCCCTCTAATAGAATTTTTTGAAATTTATCTTTAAAATTTATTTTCAATGAAATACTGACATAAAGAATAGTTTTAGCAAAAACTGCAAACGAATCGAGCCTTTCCCCCCCCCTTTTTTTTTATATTTATTTGAAATTTGAATCCCTCCCCCCTACTTGAACACAATTCAGTTTGTGCTACCTAACACTTAACCACTCCCAACGATTCAGGTTTTGAGCTGAAAATTTAAGTTTATGTCTAAGCTTCTAAAAAAAAATATTGAGATGCAAAAAAAATAACGGTAAAAAATAGTTGTTCTTTACTCCAAAGTCTAAAACGCCCTCTATCGACATTTTTTGAAATTTTTCTTTATAATTTATTTTCAAGACAACACTTACATAAATGATAGTTTTAGTGAAAACCGAAAATCAATCCACCAATTTTTCCATTTTTTATGATTATTTGAAATTTTGGACCCTAAACGTTAATGGCGGCTATTTCCTTCGGAAAACGTTTGGGACCCTTGGTTTCCTATTTAATATTGTTTGTCTTGATGTGTACTATCACCCCTTAAAGTTTCGCCCAAGAGTTTAGATACACCTTGTATATTCTTTACTATTTAAAATGATTTGTTTTAGAGTTCCGATGGTATAATCTTAAGAAATTCTTTCCCCAATCTCTACTACTGAGATCTTTAAATGAGCCTTTGTAAAATTTTTTGCGACTTAAAACATTTTACTTGAATAAATCTTTAAACTGACCAGTCGCGAAATCGCCAAAGTATTAACTAAAGTATTCAAAAGAATCTTATTTTAACACGCCAGCTTCCGGAATGTAATGCGGACGCCAATTAAAAAAATACACTTTTTTTCCACGTTACATCATATACAAAAAGTGTCACGAGAATTAAGGGTGAGAGAATAAAAAATAAAAATAAATAAACGTGGACAATGGATTTAACATCATCCTTACGAAACCTCATCCAAAATCTTCATTTGATCTGCATGGAAAGACTCTCATGAGCAATTAAACTTTTCGTTCCAGGTATTCAGTGTGAATGTTGAACAGTTTGAACTTCCGAAACAAAAACTTTAAAAAAACCAAAAAACGCTTCTTAAATGATTAGAATTCCGAATAAAAACTTTTCTAGCACATGAAATTAAATGTAAGTGCAATATTGTACGAAGATTTTATGTCGGAAAATTGGGGCGCTTGGAAACATGGGGCAGATGTGAAGATTTTTCCTAGTTATATGTTTTTTATTTCAAAAATTTACCAAAGATGGTAGCACCTGCAGACATGTGGTAAAACCTTTTGAAGTTATTGGATATTTTGTTTGTCCTCAGGAGCCAAAGCATTCTTCATTGATCTCAAAATTAAAATCTCAGTTCAATTTGCTAAGAGAATAAATTTATTTATTTATTCATTTTTTTTTTTAATTTTAATGTTTTAACATATACTATGGATACTAATAAATATTTTTGATAAAAAAGTTTTTCTTCTAAAATTGAGAAATGTTAATGGATTGTCATTTTAACTCTAGTGGGAATGTGGGGCACTTGTGAACTAACTGTCTTGTTGGGGGCAGATATGAAACATCATAAGTTCCCTAATAACCATTCTGTGATTCTGTTCCTTTCAGTTAACTTCGTAAGAAATAATATCAGCTCCAATAACTATAATTTTCTTGAAGTAGAAGACATATAAAGTTCATTTTGTATTGAATCTTGTAAAAACACATCTGTTAGCAAATATATAAAAAGCAACAAGTTCGTTTACGTTTAATGGTAATTTAAATAAATTTTATATTTTCTATGCAATAAGTGTTTCTTATTAAATTGTTTAACGGTTTTTAGCTCACAGGCTATCATAGCCTGAGAGCTTATGTGCCCGTCCGTTCTGTATGTATGTACGTAACGCGATAACTCATGATAAAAATATCCGATCCACTTGAAATTTTGTATGTAGGTATATCCTGACAAGGCGCTTCCCTGATTAGTTTTTGGAGTTCATTCGATATGTATAAGAGGGGGAACGGGGGGCTCATGCCCCCCGTTAGTTGATATAGATGGGATTTTCATGCAGAATTAAGTTTTCAAAATTTAGATTAGGATCATTCTGATGAGGCGATTCCGTGACTGTTATTAGGTGTTCATTGATTAACTATAAATAGGGGGAACAGGGGTTCTAATGCCCCCCCCCCCGTTAGTTGATATAAATGGGATTTTCATGCAGAATTAAGTTTTCAAAATTTAGATTAGGATCATTCTGATGAGGCGCTTCCCTGATTAGTTTTTGGAGTTCATTCGATATGTATAAGAGGGGGAACGGGGGGCTCATGCCCCCCGTTAGTTGATATAGATGGGATTTTCATGCAGAATTAAGTTTTCAAAATTTAGATTAGGATCATTCTGATGAGGCGATTCCGTGACTGTTATTAGGTGTTCATTGATTAAGTATAAATAGGGGGAACAGGGGTTCTAATGCCCCCCCCCCCGTTAGTTGATATAAATGGGATTTTCATGCAGAATTAAGTTTTCAAAATTTAGATTAGGATCATTCTGATGAGGCGATTCAGTGACTGTTATTAGGTGTTCATTGAATAAGTATAAATAGGGGGAACAGGGGTTCTAATGCCCCCCCCCGTTAGTTGATATAAATGGGATTTTCATGCAGAATTAAGTTTTCGTTCAAAATTTAGATTAGGATCATTCTGATGAGGCGATTCAGTGACTGTTATTAGTTGTTCATTGAATAAGTATAAATAGGGGGAACAGGGGTTCTAATGCCCCCCCCCCCCGTTAGTTGATATAAATGGGATTTTAATGCAGAATTAAGTTTTCGTTCAAAATTTAGATTAAGATCATTCTGATGAGGTGATTCCGTGACTGTTATTAGGTGTTCATTGAATAAGTATAAATAGGGGGAACAGGGGTTCTAATGCCCCCCCCCGTTAGTTGATATAAATGGGATTTTCATGCAGAATTAAGTTTTCGTTCAAAATTTAGATTAGGATCATTCTGATGAGGCGATTCCGTGACTGTTATTAGGTGTTCATTGAATAAGTATAAATAGGGGGAACAGGGGCTCTAATGCCCCCCCCCCCCGTTAGTTGATATAAATGGGATTTTCATGCAGAATTAATTTTCGTTCAAAATTTAGATTAGGATCATTCTGATGAGGCGATTCCGTGACTGTTATTAGGTGTTCATTGAATAAGTATAAACAAGGGGAACAGGGGTTCTAATGTCCCCCCCCCCTTAATTTATATAAATGGGTTTTTAAGCAGAATTTTCAGATTTCGTTCAAATCTCTGAATAGTTTTGGAAGTTTAATGGTTAAGTATAAAAGAGGGGGATAACTCTTTTTAAATTATATAAATGCTAAATGGGTTTTTATTAAGAATTATCTAATTTGCTCTGAATTTTGGATATAGATTTTTTATATGATAAAGCATGTCTTTGATAGTATAGGAGGTTCAATGATTAAATATAAAAAAAGAGAAAAGGGGAGAGCTGTTTCCCCTTCTTAATTTTTTTTTTCGAACGGAATTAACCCTTGAAAATATAAAGCTTTAATGTGCAATTAGTATTTGTAGCCTGTGAGCTCAATGCCTTCAGTTTAACTGGGCAGTATTCTTTTTTATTAATTTTATATTTTATGCATCGTTAGTACAAATAGTACTACGTTAAGCAAATTTGTATTTTTTCTATTTCCTTTGTAAATTGTTTTCTATTTCCTTTGTTCCATTTCCTTTTGTCAAGTTTTCAGCGACCAACTCTAATCTTTGAGTCTGAGTACAATTTAGTCTAGTATGTCATTGGCAAAAATTCGTCAATCAAGTATTCGAATAAGTATATCGAAGTTAAGGTATAGATAATAGTCTAAGATCCGGCTGCAGAATCAGTGTACCCATCGAGTGTTTGCTGAAAACCAAATTTTTACACATATTTATGATTAGGAGAATTTATATCTACCAGGTTGCCTATCAAAATGTGGCCGCTAGTATTTTTAATTAAATTATTAATAATTCATAATCCGTAAGAAATTTCACTGACTTGTTTTTTCAATAAAATGTCGTCTACTTTACGGCAACATCTATAAAGACTCTGAAAAATCACGGTTGCCTTTGCGCACCTGGCCGCACCTCTTCGCAGCCAGGTATACACAAGTATGATTTTGTTACATTTATACACCCACAACGTACATTCATAATTTATATATCAAATTAAAGCTAATTTTTTTCTGTTTATTATTATATACGGTTGCCTAATTAAATCTGGCCGCAAATAAGGGTTGCCGGCTGTTAAATATAGTAAATATTAAAAGTAGAGTGAAAGAGAGCTAGCGCGTAACACCACTAGTCAGACGAGGATAGCAATTGCCAGCTGTCGGGCGGTTTAAAGCCATTGCGCATGCGTCAGATGCTAGTGTTCTCAACGGATCTGTTGCGACTTTTATTCTAACAAGGAAGGTCTCCATACGGACATACTCAGAAAAATCTGAAAAAAATACAGAATGTTCTTCTCATATAGTTATATACGTTTATAAAAAAAATTTCGGCGGAACATCCTTATAACGTCCGTAAAAAAAATAATAAAATTTTCGTTTATTTGGCGATTTATCTTCGGTTGGCGAAAAAACGAAATTTTGAAAATATGCTTTTACGCTTCGAATTAGCGTTGCAAAGGTTAGAAAAAAGCCGGTTTAAACCCGGGAATAAACCGGGATTTTAGGAATAAATTATTAATAATTTATTCCTAAATAAATTATTCCTAATTTATTCCTAGCTTTTTGGACAGTAAACATTTTAATCGATGTAAGCGGCTACATCCCTTAGCTTCTAGTGCTTTGCAGATTCTTCATTTTGAACAATATTTATCTGAAATTGACACGGATGGTGGAGAAACTTTGAACGAAGATTTAAACATGGTAATGAATACTTCGTATGGAATCAATGAGAGCATTATTTTACCTGATTCACTGCATATAATACTGGAGGGTTACAAACAATTTTGCGAAATAACACTTCAGGGCGGTCATAGAAAGACAGCTCAATATTACTTGCAGTATACTGAGCTTATAAACATATTTCTGCGATTTTCTAGAAGTATTCGTTGCAGTAATTTTGAACTCTACTTGGATTCTATCTTCGAAATGTGTGGTTACTTTTTTGCATTCAATCAGCCGAATTATGCAAAATGGGCTGCTATGTATTTAAATAACTTAATCAAGCTGAATGTTGAAAATTCTACTTTACTTCACGAATTTCGTGAAGGTGCATTTGTATTAGACGCACAAAATCATGCTTGGGCAGATCCCCTGTAGATTTGACTTTAGAGCAGACAATTAATGCTGATGCCGGTAATACCTTGACTGGTGTTAGCCATTTCACAAACTCGATCGCTGCACGAGAAAGATGGGCTCTTAGTCATAGTGTCAGAACAAAAATTATGTCATTTGTAAAAGCAGAAATCGTATTTTCTCAAACAGATGATACTTCTTATACGTTAAAGAAGAATCGAATTGAGAAAGATTCAAAGACTCTGAACAGCATTGTTGAAACGATTAAGAAAACAATGAATCCTTTTTCTGAAAATGTAGACAAAGATAGTTTGTTCAATTTGTCAACTGGTAAAGCGGCATCTTCAAATGTTACCAATTTTTTACTAAATGTTAAGTCCTTAGGTCAAAAACAAAAGTTAAAGTTTTTTTCGGATTGCTCTGAAGATTCAACAAGATTCGTGAGACCAATAACTGGTAATAAAATACATAACTTCGCTTCAGAATGTGCTAAAAAAAGTATTAAGAGTGCCACCGGAGACAAAAAAACATTAATTAAAATGGAACGAGATATTTTTGGACGTCTGTTAGCAATTGCTATAAATCAAAAAGTTGACATTGGACATTGTCTATCTTTTCCTCTTGCACCTGTACCTCCTGCACTATTCCAGTGTTCAGGCGACATGATGAAGACGGACAAGTCAACTTTAAGTAAGCAATTGACGGCAAAGATTGCACCAACTAATCCGGGACAAGTCGACATAGAAATCATTGGTGGTTTCTATTATTTATATTTAATTGGCTCTACTTTACCACAAACATTTGGAAAAATTGCAGAATCGATATTGATAAAACTATGTTCAAAAAATGCTCCAGTAGTTCATATTATCTTTGATAGATATTTAACGCCTTCCATTAAAGATTGCGAACGAGAAAACCGAGAAGGAATTGATATTCCATACACAATTAATGGGCCTTTGCAAACAAGATCCAATGATTTTCTAAAGAGCTTAAAGAACTTTCGTTTCAAAGAAGTCCTGGTAAAATTCTTAGTTAATCATTGGGCTGATGATTCTTTTGCAGCAGTATTAGGAAATAAAAAAATTTACATTACTGTTGAAGAGAAATGTTTTTCATATTGTTCTGCTGGAAATCTCGTAGTGAAAACTGAAGAAACCGAATTATCATGTTCACATGAAGAAGCTGATACAAGAATTATTTTTCACATAAGTACCTGAAAATTTAAAAATTCTGGTGAAAGCAGCAGACACTGATGTTTTAATAATTTTATTAGGAAATATCCATAAATTTCCTAATTTGCAAATTTGGTTGGCCAACAGTACATCAAAAAAAATTAATAATAAGGACGAAGTTTACATCAATTGTACGGACTTATCAATAAAATTAGGTGCAACTTTATGCCTTGCTTTGCCTGCTTTTCACGCATTTACGGGTTGCGACTATACAGCTGCATTCTTTAGCAAAGGGAAAGTTAGACCCTTGAATGTATTTATTAAGCACCCACAAATTCAACAAGTTTTTGCGTCTTTGAAGAATCCTCATGACATTTATAACGAAACCAAAATCGATGCAGTTCAACATTTTACGTGCCTTATGTATGGACTCCCAAAGTGCCAAAGTGTAAATGCCGCAAGATTGTTATTATTCAACAAAAGAAAGTAGTGAAAAATTTATGAAAAGAATTAAAGGTTTTGACTCAACGCACATTCCACCGTACTGGAAATCTTTAAAGCAAAAATTATTGCGGACAATCTTTGTTAATTCGATGTGGTTAAATGCTACTGAGCCGGACTGCATCAAGTTCAGCGCTGAAAATAATGGCTGGCTGTTTTTAGATGGATTTTTAAAACCAACATGGTTCCTGGGAGACTCAACTCCAGCACAGGTTGAGAGTGTACTGTGTGATTCCACGAACAAGCCTTCCGATAATAACGACGATACCGATATTTGCGATGAAAGTGATAGCTGCGATGATAGTATGACTGAGAGCTCCGATGATTCAGATTTTTAAAAAAGAGTCACGGAAATATAAAATACATTTTAAAAATTTATAATTTGCTTAAATTGATGAATATGTAAAATAGATGTAATACTTGAATAAAATCAAATCTTTTTTCATACAGTACTAGCACAACACAATTTGTTTACATAAATAACCTTGGTTTTATTCATCATCAATATCCATTTTTTTGTAATTTTTAAATTTGTCATTCATTTTTTAATTTTTTATTTTGAAAAGAAAGACGTTTCTTTTGGAGTATTTATTATTTTGAGGCGTACCTACTATTGTTTGAATCGGAGGTTGAGAACAATAGCATCTGACGCATGCGCAATGGCTTTAAACCGTCCGACAGCTGGCAATTGCTATCCTCGTCTGACTAGTGGTGTTACGCGCTAGTTCTCTTTCACTCTACTTTTAATATTTACTATATTTAACAGCCGGCAACCCTTATTTGCGGCCAGATTTAATTAGGCAACCGTATATAATAATAAACAGAAAAAAATTAGCTTTAATTTGATATATAAATTATGAATGTACGTTGTGGGTGTATAAATGTAACAAAATCATACCTGTGTATACCTGGCTGCGAAGAGGTGCGGCCAGGTGCGTAAAGGCAACCGTGATTTTTCAGAGTCTTTATAGATGTTGCCGTAAAGTAGACGACATTTTATTGAAAAAACAAGTCAGTGAAATTTCTTACGGATTACGAATTATTAATAATTTAATTAAAAATACTAGCGGCCACATTTTGATAGGCAACCTGGTAGATATAAATTCTCCTAATCATAAATATGTGTAAAAATTTGGTTTTCAGCAAACACTCGATGGGTACACTGATTCTGCAGCCGGATCTCGTACTATAAGGTAAGGAAATAATTAACTTAAAATTCTGATCAACTAAATAGAGAAATTTGAATAAGAGAGAACTTTCCAAGTCGCTCTATTGAATAGCAAGTAACATAACAAATCATTTTAAGCAACTGAAAACATTATGCATGACAGGAGCTAGCATTTAAGGACCTTCAAAAGAATTTGGTTTGGAGGTAGATCTTACTTCTTTTATTTGCGAAACTGTTAACGAACTTAGCATTCTTTCATATTTATGTTTTGGATGAGATTTTAAATTACTTTAACAATATCTCAAAACAACTAACTTTTTTAAAAAACATTGTTTATGCAAATGCTGTGCAATTTTACATTCTGAATAAATTGAGTGCTCACATTAATATTTTTGTTCAACATTAAGGTCGTAGTTCTATTTCAAATTTTTAGTTTAATTGCAATTCAAGAGTGCCAGGAGAGGCTAAATTTCCAATCTGCCCAGCCTCCGATTGTTATATATAAATTTTTTAAATTGTCAAGTCCTTCACGATGCTTTTTGTAATTCTGTTAGGGCTCTATTTTGTATGTTTGCAGATTATAATTTAGTTGTTATCGAAAAAAAGGTACATGAATGACATCTTTTTTACATGTCATTTTCAATTGATGGCGACAACAAAAACCATAGTTTTAAAAGAGAGTTTTTTTTTTTTTTTTAACGCAAAGATTAAAATACATTTTTTCAATATTCCGAAGGTTTCAAACTTTTATGAATTTAATTTACGATGCTGGTATACAAATAATTTTATTAAAAACATTTTTTTCTTTTTTGTAAAACATCAAAGTTTAAAATTGTTACTATTGGTTGACTTTGAATTCCTCTAGCGACAAGGCTCTTGCACATTCATTTGTTCACTCATCCCTTTATTCTAATCCTCATGCTGTATTTTTTAGTTCCTTGATTCTAATATATAAGAACCGTTATTCTCTCTGTATACGTTAAATTAAATATACGCATGTTTCAATTACAATATACACTACGTAAAAAAAGTAGAAGGGCACTAGACTTTTTTCTAAGAAAAGCACAACTAATTAAATTTTTGCAAAATTTTTTATTTGCATAACCTTTTACAACTAAATGAATATAAAATCATAGTAATCAAGAATAAATTACGAAGAGATTTTGATTTGTATAACATAGTTTATATTTCTTATATGAAACTGTCTAAAAAAATAGAAGGTCACATAAATATTGTACATGGAAATGAAAGCCTTACTAAGAAGTTTTCTTTCCGTGTGCTTTGTGATTTCAAAGGCTCTGTTTGACAATCATAGAGTGCTTATATGTAAAATTTGTCACAAACTTCATTAAGTGCCTTACGAAGCTCAACAATAAATCTTTACTATTTATTTTCATTGAATACCAGACGAACTAATGTAGTCAGTATGTTTTCAAATATGTTTAAGTTAGGGATTTTAGCTGGCCATGGCAAAATACAGACCTTATTTCTGTTGAACAAATTTTTAACACTAATAGGTATGTGGACTGCTATTACATCCTGTTGAAATATCCAATTTCTTTCACCCAATTCTGCACCATAAGGAAGAAGTTCAGATTTCAATAATCAAATATAATCTTTATGATTCTGTCTACCATTCAAAATGATCATATTTGTTCTTCCCCCATATCTGAGTGCTAGTCAGACCATCAAACTTTCTACTCTTATATGTTGTGTAGAATGAAATTCTTCCTAATTCTAGTTGCAAATCCAACAGAACTAATATCCTTCAGTACCATATAAATTGAATTTTTTCTCATCTGTTTAAATAGCAGATGTCCATTCCGTGGGGCAGGATATCTGGTCTCTCGTCCAAGCTAAGCTTTTAGCAACATGCATTTCTGTCCACTTGGATGGTGTTGTCCCTTCTTGAAAATGCAGACTGTGATCCTTTTTTAAATACAGTTATAAACAGTTTTATGTGACACTTGGATTACTTCTGCTTGTATGCTGATGTTTGAAATTGTACAGTCTTTCTTTTTCTACATTTGGATAATGTCTCTTTCATCACAAGTCGTCAGTCTTTTAAGTCTTCTTGTCTTTCTTTTTAGAACCGTAATCCGCAAGATTTCTAAGATAGTTCGATATTGCAGTTTAAGAAACAAAAAGCAATTTATTAGTCTTTCTGGTGATTTTTATCCTATTTTCCAAATGAGTAGGGGGAGCTGAGGCACACTGATACAATTTTTTTCTAAGAATTTTTCTGGTGTCCAGAAAGTAGAAATTTCAAGTTCTTTTTCCATGTGGCGTCAACAAAACTTCCGTAGTGTGCTATATAAATGCACAATCGTTGTTTTATATCATATTTTTGCATGCAATTAAAAATAATAATAAAAAAGTAATTTAAATCAATGTGCCTCATCCCTGGGGCAGATTGATACACCTGGGGCACTTTGACACGTTTGTGAAAAATGGTGACAAAATAATACCAATGCATATTTTTCATAGAAAATTAGTTGACAAGCCACTTTATATTTGTTTATAGAAATTCAAATCACCCACAATTTATTAGTAAGCAACATTAAAGCAATCAAAACTAAATGTATAATGACCTGATGTTCTGTCAATTTCTTATCTGATTGTTGGCTGTGGTAACTTTCTCATGCCTGGCAATTTAACCCCAGCATTATCTTCTTTCTTAAGATGTATGAAAAAATTAACAGGTTTTCTATTTATAAATCGGTTTATAAACAGAAATTAAAGAATAATTATATTAAAAATTCTGTTTATAATATAATTATCCTTTGCTGTTCCGCAGCTTGTTTCTCTTATTTAACATTTCTCATGTCGAAAAAACTTTTTTCTCTGGAGAATCGATTTAAATTCGAGATTTGCCAGGCTGCCATCCTTTTCTTTTGTTAATTCTACTAGCATTAGCTTTTGGGTGGTTCGTACCTCTTTTGTTTGCAAAAATACTATAAAATGTTTTTTTTTTTAAAAATTGGATCTATTTCACTTCAATAAAAACTGATATTAGAAAAACAATAAAATAGCAATACTTTTTTACCTTCTCTGTAGCAGAAGCATTCAATAAATTCAATTATTGAGAACTGTCCTTTTACTTCTTTACTGAGCAATTATTTAACAAAATTCATTTTTCTATAAATTAATTGCTGTAGAAATTGATTTTTATGTCATTACAAAGAGATGTGTATAGAATGATACCCTTAAAAAAAAAATCAAACCATAAAAATAAATCACAGTTATGTAAATAAAAAAAAACGATTGTCCTGCAGCTTTTTTTACCCAGTGTAGGAGATAATATACAATATTTCCCATTACTTATGAATCATTTTTGAAACTATGTTAAAAATCACGGAAAAATGCACTTTTTAGGATTCCGAATTTATGAAGTGAAAATGAAATCGTTATAAGATCACTCCCTTGTCTGTCTATCCGTCTATTACAGCCATTACATTAATAAATTATGATATTTGGAAAGCTTGAATTGGGGGAAGTAATAAAGAACCGCATATATTGACCCGCATATTTACAGATTAGTAAACATTTACAAATTTATTTAAGAGGGGGTAGGGGGCTAATTAAGTTACTAGAAAAAAAATATTTTCTTTGTATATTGTGTGGGGTAACTTCTGAAAGTTTCGTTACGCTGAACTAAAAAATATATTTTATTTAATTTTAGATGTTATATTTTCAGAGATATCGTCGAAAATATAGTGCAAAAGTATACACCCCCCCCCCCCCCATCTAATTCCGAATCTACTGACAGTAAAATTATGAAAAAAAAAATAGAATTTATAGATGTTACTTTAAAACTATAACGATCACTCTAGATCGCATAGTTTTTGGGAAATAAACACAATTTTCACTTACACACAAATTTCGATTTGTGGGTATTGAGCAAAGTTGTTGAGCAGCGCTGGAAGTACCTATCGTAACAGAAGTATAAAAGCATTGTTGATACTGAATTCGGAAAAATATCGTCGGTAATTAGCCGAGATATTAACCCTTAAAGTTAGGAACGGTTTGGACATAAATAATGACGGGGATGGCATACTTTGCATACCATCGGCTTTTAAAACCTTGTTAAAATTTTTCAATAATATATTTGTGTAATGCAATATTTTTGTAGCAGCATAAAAGCAATATACTTCTTACTGTTGAAAGCATACTAATTTAATTAGATTTAATCACACAAATCAGGGTTTGTACACATAAGAAATTAAAATTATATCCATTTTAGTACCAGGATTTTTTTAAAGTATTGTTTGCCTTATTTAATGCAATACATTCCTTACTACGGATTAGCGGCAACTGCGTTACGAAATTCCTATTATTAAAATGTCTATTTATTTAGTTCCTTATGCATGCGAACTCTTCATAGATACTAAGGGTTCGCGATTAGTTTGCATTGAGTGGGTCTCTCATTACGACTCTTGTGTGTTTAAATGTTAATTAAAAACCTATCTGGAAAAACACGTCACGGAGAAAGCGGCTTTGCAAATTTGTGAGCTCCTTTCTACACAAGCACCTTTCTATACAAGCTGTTTTAGCACAATGCCAAGTTTAAACACTGAACAAGGTTATAGTGTTAGCTACGCTGAAAAAAGAAAAGATTATTATTACGCTAAATTCAGTTTTATGAAATGCCGAATTAAGTTTAAATATATACTACATTTTATTCTCAATACTGAGTTAAGTTCCTTATAAACGGATAAGGATAAATTAAAAAAAACGAGTTATACAGAATAGCAACATTTGATATTATTTAGGCTTCATATCTCTTTGAACTTTTATGGTATACCCGTTCATACTTTTCTAGTATATAGAGTTATAACTAAACCTACTTTGTTTGGTTTTTTACAAACTCTTATTATTCTTTCAGCAACAATTTTCTTTAATAATACAGTTAACTCCTTTGCGATGAGATGACTTTGCTTAATAATTAATCTTTAATCACCAGTTTTTTAAAACAATTTTCTGTACTTGAATCGCAAAAATACTGCATTTAAATAAGGTAAAGACCGCTTTGTTTTTTCGTTTAATGGTGATTCCTACGATGTGCACTATTTTATTTATTTTATTTTAAAAAGATAAACTTTGCAGTAAAAAATAACTGGTGAATTTAATGAAGGATACTGAGAATTTTAAATGGCACGTATAGCAGTCGCTCGTCCCAAACGATTTAATACTGCATATTTTTATTCTACGGTGCTTTTTGAACGCGAGTTATTCTCGCACTTGACCGTTTATTAACTTATTAATTTGCTCATTGAAATCAAACCTCACCTTGCAGGAGAGGAGGAACTATTAGTACGTTTATTTCTGACCTATTTTGAAAGGATTAAAGTAATTTTCAGCTTTCCGAACTAGGCCTTTTTTTTTCCTTCCCTACCACTGAGCTATCTAGCGTCACTTTTAAATTGATACAAGTTGTAAAGTCAAATTGAAAAGCTTTATATATATATAGAATCTCCGACCCTCCAAACATTATTCTAACCATCTGTATAGTCAAAATTTCCTGAATAGTGACTTCGACTTTTGACCAGCTCTTTGGGATTTTGCCTCACTGTGCCGGATTAAGGACCAAATGTTTAGTGTATTTTTTTAGCAATAAATACCTACAGTTAAAATGATTATCCGAATATGTGAATGCACACAAACGAGTGTGTGCGTACATTCCTTATTAGCGTAGATACATTTATTTAATTAAAGTAACAAAGTAAATTATGTAAAATAAAATGTAGTGAACTGCCTTTTACAGTGACTATTCAAATGATGTTAGCAACTTTGATAATGTTTCAATTATTGAACATAGAATAAACTTCTCTATCCTAACTTAATTTAAATTACAAAATAGACAATGTACCATATAAATTATATTATACAACATTAACACCAATGGGGATTTCCTAACATTTAAAACCTTTGGTAATTAAGCACTTTTCTTCTTTCAAACACCGTTTTAAAAGGCGTGGTGATATGGCTAAATCAAATGTTGGAAGGTGCGCCGTGATGAATTTTTTTCAATGTATCTTCTTTTGTGCCCTTAAAGATATATTCATTTTTTTAAATAATGAACTTCTTTTATTAAGTCTTCTTACTTAAGATTTGGCTTTTGTGCTTACATTAATTTTAATCATATTTTTCAAATAAAACAAATTACTTATAAAAATTGTCTTTCATATTTAATAAATGTAATTAATTTAAGTATTGAGCAATATAGGCAATTATTTCCTTGACCTTACACCTCACTTTTTCTGAAAAAAAAAAGTTTTAAAAAGCTTTCTAAAAATTAAACATAATATCATGTTAGGATTTTATTTTCAGAAAAGATCTTGAAAATACTTTTTATTTTTGTCGTATATTCTTATGTTTTACAGAACAACTTATATACCTAGAACAATCTTATTTTATTCTTTCGAAAATGAAACTTAGAGATCCAGAAAATCTTTGTTTAATATTATTGAAAGACATTTCATTAAAGGGCGAAATCTAGTGATATAGACTCAAGTTGATAGTTTTCACATTGCTCATTCTAAAATATAATAAGGCATAAATGTAGAAGAATAGAAAATTAAAAAATTAAATCACAATCATTCTGTGATTTTCAATTAACATTCGGTAAATTTCAACTCCATACCTCCCCCAAACAAGATATTCTAGCTACGACACTGATGGTGCACTCATTATTATATACGGGTGCAGATGATTCATGCGTGTAACGCGTGTTTTGAAATAGGACAAGAATACAGTTTAAGAATTTCTACCAATTGCTTTTTTCTTGAGATAATTGAGATGTATTGGATACGGTTTTGCATAATATTTAACTCTTGACACTTCGCGAACCGTGACAGTGAAACCATTTCTGTTGAGTGAAAATATTTTTATTTTATGCGAATTTGATAAAAGCGTAAAAACGTTGGGTCACAAAATGCGTTAGCGGAATGCTTTGAAATCTGCATGTCGACATTAGCAACAATTGTTAATGAACGAGCTGGAATTGAAAAAGCATCAATAGAACGGGGTGAAAATTCGCCGAAAATAAGATAGTCATTGAAAGCCACTCCTCTTTCTCTTCTTGAATCTGATCTAATAGAATGGTTCAAAACGTTCGTGCAAAATACGTAGCCGTTAATGAGTTTCTGCAAGAAAAAATACTTCAACTTGCAAAAAAGCATAATATGAAAGATTTTTCTGCATCCAATGGTTGTATAGATCGTTTTAAGAAAAATTAAACATAGTCCAAAATAAAATGTTCGGGGAAGAAGGGGGTGTAAATAAAAAAATTAATAAAAAATTGGGAAGAAAAGTTGTTCAGCTTGATCCCCAAATATCTGTTACACAGTACTTTAAAATTAAAAATTAATTAGTACGAGTTATTTGAAGTATTTTAAGCTACCGACAATGCACAAACATGCACAAAACTCTAACTATGGATATGTTTGTGTAATGGCTTATTAGAGCTTTTCCATGAAGTAATAGCAGATTTTTTTATTTTTTATTTTTTTTTTTTGGGGGGGGGGGGATTGGACCTCGATATTAAAAATAACCCCTATTTACAGAATAAAGATTACGACCCCAAGGAATTCGTTAAATCGGGGTTCGACTGTATATGTTTCTTAAGTTTCAGATATAGTTTCAGATAAAGGAACTGCTTACTGAATGATTTAAACTAAGAGAGAATATTATTCAAAATGTTCAGGATGGTCTTAAATTGTATTCTCTGAAAAGTCCTTCATAAACAACTTTGGGAATACAGGGTGGTCATAAAAAAAACTTTGCCGATATATCGAGCTCTAGCTGCTGGCCCATTCAACCGATCGAGATGATGTTTTAGATATAGTTATTCACAAGTATGAGCTCGATATTCTTTCAACGGCAAGAATTTGGCGCTCGCGGTTACGGTTATAGAGACAGAAACTCGAAATTCTCAAATGACAATGCCCATTTTTTCCCCTCGCAAAATGTTCAGCGCATGCTAAAACCTTAAAGAGCGTTGGAACGGTGCGCGTATTGCAATAAACGGACGCGTTATGCTCGCTCAAAAAACAGCTCTGCAAACGACCAAAAAAAAAAAAAAAAAAAAAACACTATAACGGTACATGAAGGAAATTTGAAAATGACAGAGGCAAAACACCAATTACGGAACGCCGTTTGCCAGATAGTCAACGTAGAAAACGGATAAAAATTGGGATGAGAATGTTAGTTCTTCAGTCGGGAGTTTGCACATGCCGACGAAATGACTCTTCCAGCAAAAATTCATGGCGAATCGGTAAAACTCTATCATCAGAATGGGATGAATGCTGCGAAAACCTTGCGTGTTTACCGTCTAAACCATTACCAAATGCTTTGCGCATGTAGCCCGGAAGCTCTTTGAGATTTCGTAAATAATTGCACTGTCCTCACCTGTGGTAGACCGCGATCCAAACAACCATCTCTTCCTGAGGATACTGTTATGGAAGTGCATCACATAGTGACTGCAGGACTGACGCAAAACTATAAGAGGTACATCTCTTGTATTGGATACACCGAAATCAACATAGCTTAAGCTAGCGCGCTCTTTAATCCACATGTTTCCTTACCTGTACCAGCGCTTCCAGATGATGAAAGTAGGGGACCATCAACAACGTATAGACTTTTCTCATCTATTTCTTATCAAATATGATGGAGATAAGGACTGACCTCATCACTTATTATGGACAGAGGGGCACATTTCACCTTAACTGGCAATATCAACACGAAAAATTCGGTGCAGTGGGCAGACATGAATTCCCACGATGTGGCACCCGTACCTTTACACGACATGAAAGTTACTGCGTGGTGCGGCATTGGATGCACAATTTTTCCCGAGCCGTATTTCTTTTTAGGAAGCGATACCAACGGGATTTATAACTTGTCTGTAACAGGCTTTCGCTATACGCAATGCTGCAAAATTACATCATGCCAGAATTACTGCAGCGAATTGGCTTGGAGTGTTGTAATCAGTGATTGGTGTAATGAATCTGTGTCATGTACAAATTTCTTCTGTGTGCTCCGATTGTGTTTTTTTTCTTTGGGGGGGGGGGGTGTTGAAGAGCTGTTTTTGTGCGTACAATAACGAGTCCGTTTCTTGCGATACGCGTACGGTTCCAATGCTCTTTAGGGTTTTCGCATGCTCTGATCATTTTTCGTCGGAAAAAATCGGCATTGCCATTGGAAAATTTCGAGTTTCTGTACCTGTAACTGCAGCCGTGAGCACCACTTTGTTGCCGTTCACAGAATCCCGAGCTCATACCTCTTAATAACTATATCTGAAATTTCACCTCGATCGGTTGCATGAACCAGCCGCTAGAGCTCCATATATCGGCAAAGTTTTTTTTATGACCACCCTGTACTTTCTTATGTATCAGTATTATATCGGAAATATAATATGACTGCTCCTACGTTTTTATTTAAAGAAGCCTATGTTGAAACGTGGTATGATTTTTTTTTAATGGAGCAAGCACAAGTTTATAAAACTCATACAAAAAAATTAAAACTCTTTTTTTGTTGAAAGTTACTAATATTTTATAAGCACGTAATTTCCATTAAAATTTCTTTCCCAAATATTTTAAATAAAATTCTAATTACCGCTTTAGGAAATTTTTATTTAGAAAACATATATAACCGAGCAAATTATTTAAGCGAAACGAAATCTATGAAGCAGTTACTTTTTTCTATAACATTACTACAAAAAAAATTAGATACTACTAGGTTATCCCGTCGACCACAAACTTATCGCCAAACTATAAAATAAAATGCCAATAATGGATGATCGTGAATGTCACATTCAATGACATTAAATGTGATTCACGTGTTTAAAATGTCATTAAGTGATTTTTATTTCGACTTTTTATTAATATTTTACTAATTATTTGTTTTTTCGTTATTTAAAATAAAAACTATGTCAATATGTATAATTTGGCTATTAGTTTGGCGATTTGTATAATTTGGCAAAATTGGTCGACGGGATAACACAGTATTTCCAAAAAATATGTGCACGTACAAATTTTAGTCAAAACTTTCCATATATCTAAGATATTTGTGCAAAAATTAAGTTTAACCTAGTTATGCACGAATCTGAAACCCATTCTGTTGTTCTCATCAACTTTTAGCCTGAAAATTTCAGATAACAATAAATATACCAGACTAACAGAAACGTGTTTTCAAAATTTACGGGTAGAAAAGGGTTTTTTTTTTATTTCATAAATGTTTCCATAACCCTCAGAAATTAACTCTCTGTGAAACAAACAAAAAAAAGGTGAAAGTAAAAACAACCTAAACGGTGTACAAATTGTTTCAAAGTTTAAAAAATATACAAACATTGAAGTAAAGTTAAGGTAATCAACGTATTTATCGTCATCTGAAATCTTTGTCAGGAAAACACTGTTGTACTGCTTCCAAACAGAGTAAAACCGTTTTGAAATTTAAAAGTTCATTATATTCATGATATTAAATTAAATTTGTAAATTATCCTTAAATTTCAATATGGTTTTACTCTGTTTGAATGCAATATAACAGTGTTTTTCTAATGAAAATCTCAGATGAAGATCGAAGCGTTCATTATCTTAACTTTAATGTATGTATTGCTTTTAAACATTGCAACAATTTGTACACTACTTAGTAAACTTGTTTTTTTTTTCACATTTATTTGTAACACATTTCATGGTATAAATATACAGCTCTTCCGTTTTATACGAATTTTCATTAATCTTTTTTCCAATGGTGTCTATATATTTTGTGAATACTTCTTTCGGAACTACAAGAAACTAAAATAAATTGCCTATGAGATTGAATAAATTTTCGTAAATAAGTTTGTAAAGACATTTGTAATATACATGCAATGTGTTTCAAATGATACCAATTCAACAAACTGTTTATTATCATCTTTTAAAAAATTATCATGTTTTTAAGGTGCATTTGCTTTAAATTAGGTTTTGAATTTTCATAAAGCATCCATACATTTTAAGCGTCAATTTGATTGTATTTTTCTCACAACTGGCTGATGTTGTAACAAAAATCATTGTGGTCTAAACCAAAACGTGCAATTAATACATCTTTTGTTGCAGAAGAAAGTCTTATATTTACACTTTTTGACATCTAATTAAAACAATGCTATGATACTTCTTGCTTACAATTTTAAAAAGAACCTCTTTCCACAGGCAGGTGTCTTCTCTAGTTAATAAATGATACAACCTTGAAAACGGAAGAAATGACTAGTTTGAAATCCAATAAATGTTTTCTTCTAGTTACTCATGTCTGTTTTCTTAAAAGTGTGCATCTGAAAGATGAGACCGTGACTCATGGTTCACAGGGATCATGACTCAGATCGTACACGGGTCCTTACCCGTGTAAAAAAAGTGAGTCATGTTTACTTGATCCTCTATCATGTTATTGCTACCTCTAGAAAAATTATCATGTTTCTATATGTCTGCATTGATTTTTACAGCGTATGAATTTATGTATCATTGATATTACGTATTGCACATCTTACGAGACGTCCACCGACTCATTCCGTATCAAATGTTTGGCATAGTTGGTCTTAGTAAAACTAATATTTAAGCATTTAAGATCATGCAAAAGTATAGATAGATAATTGTTGAACCTACATCTTTGAACTCATTATAACTGAATGAGTCATACTAATGTCATCTACCTATCAGCGATGCCGTGCAATTGTTGCTAAGTTGGTAATCAGGATGTCTCTCTGAAGATAGTTCTTTTGTACATAAGGAAAAGAGAAAATATCTTTCTGGAAATAGAATTGGAGAATGAAGTTATGTGTCACAAGGGAAAAAAAGGAATTACGTTATCGTTTTTATATTCGATAGTGCGTTACATTTTTTTTTTTTTTTTTTTTTTTTTTAAAGACTCCTTAATTATGAGAACTCTTATCTGCGCGATAAAAAATTATTAAGTTGAATCTCGAAATCAGGAGTGGTGATAACTATAAGCGCACTTCAAATGTGTAATTCAAAAAAAAAAAAAAAAAAAAATCCTTTTGAAGAAAAGGATAGGAAACGAAAGAGAAAAGGATAAAACAAAAACAAAAATAGAATTATCGCTTTTTTCTTTTAAAATGCATATATCGCGGTATAGAGGCATATGCATGCACATGTATCGGTATACATGCCTTTTTGCAATTCATCGTAAGATGAACAAGATCATTCTTCACTACAGCCCCACCAGTGGCCGAGAGGTTCGGACCTCTCAACTGGTAGACGGCAGGTGCTGGGTTCGTACCCAATCGCAGCTGTCGGCCTAACCGTTCGGAGTTTTCCGTGGTTTTCTTCGAACCTTGCGTAAATACGGGTTAGGTTCTCTTAGAAAGACCCCCCCCCGGAGGGCACTCCCCCTGGTCCTATATCCCATTAGCGTAGATAATCGGACGACAAAAATCAACCAAACAACCATTCTTCACTACAAAAGTTCTGTTTTTCTTCTTATTTTATATCTGAGGTATTTTGTGTGTCTTGTAATATGAATTATCTTCGTCGTGAGAAAAGGTAAACATCTCTAACATATGTAGCCGAACTTTAAGAAATAGGAAAATACAAACTAATATAGAAGAGAATAAGTATGAAAACTAGCACTACAATTTCTTCAAATTATTTCTTTTTGATGTAGGTAATTATGTATTTGTAAAGTGGAAAAAAAAGATATTACGTCTTTTCATAATACATTAAAAACTATTACTAGAGGGAAATAGATCCACCAGAATATACTATTCTAATCTTAAGTCAATTAACTGTCTCTACAGAGTGTCCCAGAACTTCATGTACAAATTTTGAGGGATGGTAGAGAACATTATTTGGAACCAAAATTACATAAAAAAACATGGGCGGAAACGTCCCCTCAAATTGTTAACCCTTTCAACAAACAGTGAACACTATGAAGCTACAAAATTTTTACTACAAAATGAACATTAAAACTAGAATTTTAATATGATTTTTCCATTTTTTACGCATGTGATATGTCTCTCTTTTTTTCTTTGAAAATACATTTGTTTCGCAATTTCTGATGTCATTCATATTTTTCCACATTTTAGCAATTTCTAATAGCTACTAGGATACTTGATTTTAAAGAAACATAATTTTAAATTTAATTTAACCCTCTCATGCATAAATTATTTTTCATTATTTTCTATTATTCACAAGAAATCTTTTTTTGAGATAAATGAGAACCCATTATATAATTTTATTATTGCACTATATGTTAGGTATTATCTATCCACAAATCAGATCTCTATAAATGAATGCTCATAAGATTTTTTGCTTAGTAATGCAAAAATTATCTGTCCTCATATGAGGCCAGTATGCATGAGAGGGTTAACATTAAATCCTTTCTTGTACTTTTTTCTGTGTAATAAAGCGTTCTATTCTTCTTTCTGCATTGCGTCATAACTGTGTCTTTGTATTTCTTTAAGCCTTTCACGGACAAAGCACTTCCACTGCTAAAATGTAGAAAAATGGGAATGACATCAGAAATTGCGGGAAAATGTATTTGCAATGAGGAAAAGAGAGACATTTCACATACATAATAAATGGAAAAATCATATTAAAATTCTGGTGTCGGTGTTCATTTTGTAGCTTCATAGACGAACCACTGTTTGTGAAAAGGTTTAACAAGTGAGGGTGGCGTTTCCGCCCATGCTTTCCTATGTAATTCTGGTTCCAAACGATGTTCTCTACCACCCCTCAAAGTTTGTACAGGACGTTCCGGGACACCCTGTATGTTTAATTATTTCTGGCACATGGTTTCAACTATAGGTAAAATTATGTTGTTTCTCGTGATTTTGTGTTATTTATATTACCGATGAGGGACTTTAAAAAAGTTCGAAACGTTTAATGCTTTATTTTTAAAATATTTTTTTTTTCTAACTATTACATTAAATTGTCTGTATTTTTGTAATTGTTTTTAAAATGCATATTTTATTGTAAACCGAATTGATGTATTAATAACATCTTAATCTGCAGATTTAATAGAGAAATACTGTAATAAATTGTAAGGCGATAATTGATTTTTTAAATTATGCTGCGCGATTATAAGAAAGCAGAAATATGCTTTAAGCAAAGATTATGAAACATTTGCACACATATTCAAAATGCTGTAACAAAACTTTATCGTTTAATAAGATGAATGATGATGGCTGAGTAAAAATTTTGAAAAACGCATAAAAAATCTGAAAATTCAATTTCATCAACAACCATCTAAAATCGCGAAAAATAGTTGGATTCTTTTTGTCCATACTTGCATATGGTCTGTATATTTCCATATATGTAACAGAAAATGTTAAAATTCAATTCCGTTATGAAACGCGTAACACAACTGAAAATTCGTCTAAACAAAAATGTACTCGAATTCTTTTATGCAAGTCTATATGTGACCTAATGAATTTATACGCCAAATAACATTATTGTTTTAACGTAACAACTCATATCACAATTTAAAGGGCTGCTAGCAAATATTGCTCATATATGATACTATTACTTATTTTTTAATTCATTTATCGTTCATTTACTGGTACTGACTGTAAATGCACTGTATACACATTCTACAATAAGCATCTTGTAGTACACTTCACTCATGTATATCATTTCAATATGCTTTGAAATAGCGCAACACCAATAAAATACACTGCAAAAGATTTTTAGTGTTACTGTAAACTATCTCTATTGCTATACACTTCATTTTTAATATCGAACATGTCATGATAAACCTAAGTAACATGTATTAATTACATAACAATCCAAGAATATTTACACTAGTTACAACGTATACAGACAAAAGATCAGACAAACCGAATTTATAAGCAATATGTTCTACTATATTGGAAAGTATAACTTCTCTAGATATCTTTCCTATTTTTTGTGATTTTTGAGCATGGAAATTATGACACATTTATCTAATGACATATTTATCTATAAAGTTGTTGTTTCATGTCTTCAAGCGGCCATACAACTATAGTTAAAGGCAAGAAAGTGCGTGTCAAGAGTGCATGAACATTTCTCCTGTTGAAGTTCTACACTATTATAATAAAAATGTCATCACGTGGATATCATGATCAATAGGCCAAAAATTTTCTTCCATCACCAGTTACGGGATGGTAAACAAAAACGATTGATTAACAGAACAGCGATTATGAAATTAATAGTACTGTTTTATGTAAAGAAGTTTTCTTACTGTAATTAAAGAGGAAGGTCTTTTTATCATTTTCAAGTTTTTTTTATCTAGAATAAACAAAAATACTGTGTTCTGTAGGAAACACAATCTGTTGACAATTTGAACACAATCTGAATTATCTGTTCTGAGTCTTTTCTATCTTTTATCCCCTGTTAGAAAAGTCTTGTATGCATAAAGTGCAATACGGTAAATTGCCAATGTTACGATAAAATTCCTTAATATTTAAATACAATTCAGCAACATTTCATTTGTAAAGGTACTTTAAATCGGGAGGAATAGAGCTACTTGACGTTCTTTTTATTCTTATTACGGATTCTCTTAAAAGAACTTATATTCATTAAATTGCATATTCTAAACCTTTCTGAAACATTCTCGTATCTTTTCTTTTTCTTTTGATTTCTTTTACTAATTCTATGAACGGATATTTTCCCAAAATTCATTCTCTAACGTAAATGAACCTCAACAGAACCTGTCTTTCATCCCGACACGGCGAAATATAGCCTTGATATGTGTATAATAGCAAATTGGCAAAACAAGTTAACGGAAAGAAAGCGTTTTGAAAGATTAAACCAAATGTATTATCTCTGTACTTCTTTTATCAGTAAATATAATATAACAGATTCTAAGCACAAATCATATGTAGGCAGTTTGTAAATGGCAAATAAGTGCGAGCGTGTCTGAAACTTTTACGTAATACACTACTGAATTAGCTTTGCACTTAAATTGTTTAAAATCCAAACTTTTAAATTAAGTATTTTTATGGGTATCCAGCATGTATCTGTCATAATAAAGCAGAATCAATTTTCTTAAATAGCAGCTTTATGTCTATAAATGAGAGTTTACATCTGTTACAACAAAACATTAACATCCCTTTTAAGTTATGATTTAGAAAATTAGCACTTCTAATTTACGATAAATAACTGTTCGGTAAACATAAAAATATTTCATTTAGACACTTTGGCTTTAAAGTAATTTATGTACAAGCCAATTTTTGTGTAAAATATAAGTTAAAAGTACAATTTGATTCTCATGTGTCTTAACAGATACGAAAGAGCAGTGCACACATATAAAAGAAGTTTTTCGAATCTTTTCATAAATTGTTTTTGGAGTGTAATTTGTTTCATGGTAATTTTTTTCTCACTTTAACTCATGCAGCAAGTCTTATTTCAAAATGTAGAACTTGAATATAAAAATCAAATGAAATCCAAAAAATATGTATGTTAAAATATTTTTTCCAATTACATTTTTTGAAAAATAATTTTTCAGCTACTAAACTTTAAAATTAAAAAAATTTCAAAAAAAAATATTTAATACAGTTTATTTAACGTTTATTTGTATTCTAAAGACATATTAAATATCAGTTCAGCAGTAACATAGTTTTTACCACTTCGGAGTCACGACGAATAATCAAATAATATAAAACTATTTATCGTGATTTTAAATTGATTAAATATTATTTCTTAAAAATATATAATTATTTTATTTAGATTTTTTTTTGTCATTTTTCATCTTCAAAACGTTTGACAGAAAAGCAATATTAAAAATTACAAACAACTGTGGCTTTTTATCCAATTCATACTAATGAAAACTATAGATAGAGCACTAAATATTAATTATGTTTTATTCCATTGTCACACGGGTTACAGGAAATGCAACTTTACGCAGGAGTCGCAGCGTCCTTAAAATTTTCGCACTTTTCTATCAGTATTTTAAATAGAAAATCTTTCTGTTAGATTCATTTAACATTTACAATGAAATTGTACAATAAATCTTATCTTTTTAAAATTGTGGTAGGAAGCAGCGAAAATTTTAAGGACGCTGCGACCCCTGTTTACGGAACAGTGAATACCGCTTTATTAATACATGTAATCTGTGTATAACCACATATTGTATACAATTTGTATTATTATGTATTATTTTTTAATTTGTATTTATAGAAGATTTTATTTCCCAGGCTTTACCAGGTAAATGGCAGGCAACAGTAAAAAAACTGGTTCCTTTAATTTTAGATGAGTATTGTTGTCTCCCAATTGTCTATGCTTTCAAAATTGACTTGACTGTTTATGTCAAGAATATTTTAAGAGATCATTTGGTGAATGTATAACTTTCTAGTAAATGTAAAAGTATTTAATATAGTTATTTTTTATTCTGCTATTTCTAGTAAAAAATATTACTGGAGGATTATGCATGCCCAGTTTTATGACTAGTGAAGAGATCGGGATTTTAAAATAATACGACATTTTTATAATAACTAAATTGTGAGAATTTAATAGAACAAGGATTAATAATTTATCTCAAATGATATATCCTTTTGTGATTGATCTTATTGTTCTGTATATATATATATATATATGTTTTTTATAAGCAAATCAGGTGTATTAATGTATTTTATAAAGTCTAGTTTTTCTCATGAGTTATGTTTGATTCATTTAGAATAAATGGAATTAACAGTTATTTTACGACTGTTAATATTTTATTTCTGGTAAATTTCCCTTTCTGTAAACTAGAATGCTTCAAATAAATTTCACAACGCAATGGCGGGGAGAATTAGATAATGTGTATTTTACCCACAGCGTAGCCAAGGTACCTTCGATCACGGCAGTTCACAGTTTTTCTGTATATCACCTTAGTTGTTTAGATTTAGGAATATGAGGGAAAGGATGCGTTTTTAATGAGAATTTAAAAAAAATTATCTTTTGTTCTTCTCTTCATCTAGATAGTTTTGGGGGTTTACGCATGTTAAGCTTTTTCGAAGAGGCTTATTTCTTGCTAATAGAACTGATGTCCAGCATATGTATTTTGTACTCTTTTACAAACGATAGTAGTGAGTCATGCGAAACTTTCTGCTTTCTTCCTCTTGTCTTTTATATTTTAATTTGAAGCGAAAATTCATGTAAAATCGTTAGGAATAATATTGCTTCTTTACTGTAAAAATAAAAAAAACATCCTAGATAGACATTTTTAATTTTGAAAACTTTTTTTTAAAACACCAATATTTTGCGATCGGTTTTAAAAAGCTGTTAGCTGACAAAATCAAAGGCAGTTAGTAAGTGTTTCAGGACAAGCATATCAAACGGTAGAAATGCGAGGATCGTTCCAAGGTTGCATAGTAACATTGTAATAGGAATTGAATTCAATAGAAGAAAGTAAGTTTTTTGTAGGCTTACAAAACATCATAAAAAAGAGCTCTTACTGTGTTTTGAAGTTGACAAAAGGACGATTATGTACAGTTAGGTAAGCTTATTATGGAAGATTCCCAATTCCGATATTCAAATAGCAATGAAAATTTGACAATGCATCAGTCTGCAATGCAAACTTTTTTGCCTAAATTCATTTTGAGAATGAAAATTCTGTATTCAGAGCATATTTTAACCTTATTTTGGAATTCATTAATGTTAAGCGATAGAGAGGAAGTTCTAAAACAAAATTTGTTTTTGTTCATTGTTTTGATAACATAAAAAAATGACAAAGTTGTAAAAAGAATTTTATTATATATTTTGTCAAAATACATAGTAAGAATTATTTTTGAGGGTTTTTTTTCTTTCAAGAGCTTTTCTGGGGATTAATTATCTTTCCAATCATTATTAAAAAGTGATATTTTGCTAGAATTGGATAGAACTAACAAAAAGAAATTAGTTTTATCGTAAAATAATTTCTTTATCTCATACCATTAATGAGTTCAATAAAATAAAATTGAGAAATATCTTAGGGATAAAATTTAATGCTTGGAAGTAAATTAAAGCAAAAAAAAAAAAAAAAAAAAAAAAAAATAAGCTTGCATCCTCAAATGTCTAATAATTTTTATTAAGTTTTAGGGTAATATTCTACATTGTTGCATATAACGTCACATTTTTTTAAATAATGGATACAACTTTTATTTGCATTCAATGCAACTTATATAATATATTGATCTCGACATAGCTGACATTTTAATCATAACCAATAACACTCACCTGATTTGATATAACCAAGATATTTGTATTCAAACACCATGTGCATTGTTTCTTAACTATGAATACTCAATTCGGCTTGTTTTGCTGTCCCTTGAATGTTCATTCCGCCATATTTTAAGCAGTGCAGTAATGCTGTATCATATCTATATTTTACTATCAGTATTTTAATAAAATGAAATGTAAGTTGTATTATATGAATACAAGAATGCAGCAAAAAAATATCATTTTTTAATCAAAAAACAGATAGGTTCCAAAAGTTGCCATCATACTAGTACATCGACTGCGTGGAATTTTACCGCTGAAAGAAAATGGCTTGAGTCTGCGCTTTTGGTCAAAAAGTCGAAATTTTGGGTAAATTTTGACATTTTTCAAAAAAGAAAAAAAATTTAAAAATTTCTATAGAAATGGTTATTATTTAAATGTGTTATTTAAGCCTTCATTATTAACTACTTAACATATTTAAACAATAAAGCAATATTTTTTATTCTTTATTACTGGAGCAAATCTGACAAATTTAGGTAAAAAAATGTCTTATAACTCTATTCTGGCATACACAGAGTTATTGCTTTGATTACAACTCTTAACTAATTGCTTTCAAAACGACTCCTGTCATACCTCTTGGAAATGGCTGCATTTCATGTCCAACCCGCCCCAACCGCCCAACCGTCTGAGCACAGTGTTTTAAATATATATTGAATAGTGACTTTTTTTATTTTTTATTTTATTTTATCGCAGACAGGCATAAGTTTTCTATTTATCAACCTGGTTATCTTTCTTTGTATCCACAGACTTGGAAAATCATTCTCTTATCTCCTTCACTTATATTTTTACAGTTTGTGTAAAAAAGGACGAGTGGAGAAAAACACGACGATGTAATTAATGAAATCTATCACCCATCTATCATCTTTACCAAAATTGCATTCAATTAATGCATCGATCTTTCCAGTCTCTAAGATGGAGCCACGTTCTTCTTAATTTCGAGGTGTGCATCAGAAAACTTACCTGCCAAAATACAAATCTTTTTGTATCCAAAATCCCTCCTGTTCAACATTATTTTCTGTAAAAGATTCAAAATAAAAAAATTTCAATGAGTTGCCCAGTTACACTCTAAAAGTGGAAGGAATGAAATGCTCACTTTTTGAGAGAGTGACAGGCTTTCTCACTCTTTTCGGAGTGAATTTAAAAGAAATACACTCCTTAAAGAGTGGAATTTTTCACTCCCTAGGAAAGAGTGAAATATTTCACTCCATTGTCTAAAGTGAGACATGCCACTCCGCTGTCGAGAAAGAAACATCTGACTCCGCTAAGGAGTGTGAAAGCCTGCAATTTTACAGTTTTAAAATTTTTCGTTCAACTTTGAATTAACATAGGGAGTAAAAGAATGAAAAGCACTAAAATATGTCACTTCTCATTTAAATTCATGCAAAATATACGAATAAATGTACTGAAATTACTTTCACAGGCATACATATAACATAAATTTATTTAAAATAGATCTAAAACATCTTAAAATACACTAAAACCATTACAAAAACTTTAGATTTTTTCAACCATTTCACGGCCTTCATAGTTTTTTAATGTTTTTAATGAACTTTAAGATTTTTTTAATAATCTATTTTAAATAAATTAATATTATATGTATGTATCTGAAAGTAATTTCAATTCATTTATTTGTACTTTTTACGTTAATTTAATTATTTAACACAATGTGGATTTCGCACAAGTGTTGAATTCAAGGCACTGAACAATGAACAACCCCCCCCCCCCCGGAAAATGTGGGGTTTGTGTTTTCAATGGTCAAAAATGCAATTCCCCCCTCCCGAATCTCTTTAATTCATTACAGAAGTCGCTACCGGAGAAAAGTGTCTGAATTCAACATTGTTTAACACTAGAATTTTATCTGCATATGTGAATGTAAAGAAGTGTTGAATTCAGACACTTTTCTCTGGGAGGGATTTCTGTGGCTCCGGGGGCGGGGGGGGGTCATTATGGAGGTCTGGGGAGGGATTGCACTTTCTGAGCATTAAAAACACAAAATATCGAAATTTTCGGGGGGGTTTACTGTCCCGGGGGGATGTTCCCCCCCCCCCCCTATCCATCCCCAGAATTAAATATTGCTGAAAAAGAATTTCAGTCAGTTAATGCCTTTAATCTGAAAATTCAGACTTAATGAATGTCTTAATTTTTAGATACATAATCGTCTTAATATGATCATGGTATAAACGAACCAAGAAATATGTTAGAATTATCTAGGAAGTGTTTTATTTTATAACGACGTTCAACATTTCTACTATGCGAATTGCAAACCAGATTCAGATTTTTGCGCATGACGTACTTATATGACGCAATTTATGAGAAACGAACAAGAGCGGGAAGCTAGCTTTGTACGCCATTAGTTTAGTTAAAAAATGGATTATATTCTTATTATGGATATTTTTAGAATAAAAGGGTGAGTCATATTTTATTTTAACGTGTTATTCCAGTGGATTTTATCTATGAATAAGAGTAAACAGCTTTAAAGATTGATCTCTTTTTCTAGTATAATGTTGAACTTTTTTTTGTCAAGCTATTGTTCGTTATGCTTTCTTTATATAACCGGTGTAACTTGTAGCTGTTTAATATTTAAATTGCATTTTTTAAATTCAATTAGCTTGATTTTTTAGAATAAACCAATGAGTGATAACTTGTTTAATCTTCCTCTGCGAAACTGTGAAATGATGAATTCTTCCTCTTTCAAAAACAAAATTTGCTTACATACGTACTTCGGAAAACCTGAATGATTTTTTTTTTCCACCTCATGATTCAGTGATTCATGGTTAAAGAGATAAAAACATAAAATTGAAACCGTTTGATACCGTATTTATTTTATGTTGTATGTCTTCTGTTAAACACTTGCAGCTATATGCATCAATATTTATTTTATTTTATTTTATTTATTTATTTGGTATTATTCCGAAGATAAAAATGATATTCATATATGATTTTGATTTTGGAAAAGTTTTTAGATTGAAAAAATATCTTTAATACTGTAAAAATTTTCTTTAGATGTTACCGTAAAGGAAGTTTGTGAAAGATTTATTCTTATTGATATTTTAATTTACTATTGAAAATCATAAATTATGATATCCAACGCTTCAGATTTAACATTTACCAAATTTCTAAAAATATCATAGGAATTTCTTGTATGCTACCGTAAGATTTTTGAAAATTAAACAAACGCAGAAACATTTTATTCATGTATGGCAGTTTATTTTGGTTGTTTAACGGTATATTAAAAAAGTATTGATTAATACATTTTGAGTTTTTTACTTTCTTCTATCTTTACAAGAAGAAAGTATTGGATTCATGAAAATTTTCGACTTCCGGTTTTCGACGGATTTATACGTTTTAGGAGGTCCTGAACACGTTTTGACTATTTTTAGAAAATGTCTGTCTGTGAGTCTGTCCGTCTGTTTGTCTGTCTGTCTGTCTGTCTGTATGTGACAAAAAATTTGTGGGCGCTCTATCTCAAGAACTAATGCTCGAAATTTAATAAAATTTTATATTCAGTTAGACCTTGATATGAATTAGTGCCTATTGGTTTTTGGTGAAAATTGGCCCGCATTTGGCGCTGCTATACTCCGTTTTTCATGATTTTCAAGATTACTATATCTCAAGAACTAATGCACAGAATTTCACCAAACTTCAGATTCTGTGACCCCTTGATATACATAGACGCTGATTAAGTTTTGATGTAAATTGGCCAGCAGGTGGCGCTGCTATGCCACGTTTTTCATGATTTTCATGATAGCTATATCACAAGAACTAATGCACAGAATTTCACCAAACCTCAGATTCCGCGATACCTTGAGATACATAGCAGCTGATAAGGTTTTCATGTGAACTGCCCTATAGGTGGTGCTGCTATGCTACATTTTGCACGATTTTTGCGATAGCTATATCTCAAGAACTAATGCAGAGAACTTCATCAATTTTTAGATTCTGTTACACTAGAATATATAACATAATTAGACGCTGATTACATTTTGGTATTAACCTTGCAACAGGTGGTGCAGCTAGGCTGCCTTTTGCACGATTTTTCCGACAGCTATATCTCAACAACCAACGCACAGAATTTCACCAAACTTCAGATTTTGTTACAAAATGACATATAACATAATTACACGATGATTACGTTTTGTTATAAATCCTTCAACTGATACTGCTGCTGTGCTATATTTTACGCGGTTTTTTTAAACTAGCTATGTCTCAAGGACTAATGCACAGAATTTCATCAAACTTCAGATTCTTTTATACCATAACATAATCAGACGCTTTTTTTTACGTTTTGGCATAAATTGTCCAAGATATGGTGTTGCTGTGCTACGTTTTTCAAATTTTTTGTTATAACTATATCTCAAGAACTAATGGACGAAATTCCATCAAATTTCAGATTCTGTTAGGTCTTGACATAAATTGACATTTTTTTTGTCATGCTTATTAGGTTTTAGTATAAATTATCCAACATGAGGCACTACTAAGCTCATTTTCTCAGAATATTAATTAAATTTTATGTTTTAGGCTTTTCGGATAGCAGAATCTCATTAGGCTAGGTCAAATGTTCGAGGAAATTCGATAGTGGGTAACTTTGGGGTCACCACGTTTTTTTTTAAATATTAAAATATACTTATGAGGTAGAAGAAAGTTTTGGGATTGACACATCCAACTAGTTTAAATTGATGTATTAATTATTTTAATTTATACGAAAGCATTGGTTTTCTATCTTTTGTTAACGACTTTAAATTTTGAAAATTGAGTAATATCAGAAAACAGTTATTAATTTTCCTTTTATTGCAATCGTTTCTGGTACAAGTATTTATTAGCAGTAAAAAATAAAATATGATAAATTAGGCATAAATAAAAAGTTGTTTATTCTTGACGTGAAGTTTATAAATGAAATTGCGTTATTATATATTTTTAAAAGTTCATATTTACTTATGTAATACAAGTTTGAATATATTTTTTAGTGATCAATAACTATTTTTTTTATATTCAAAGTATTTTTAAAGCAATTAAAAACAATAAATATGTCATTTCTTTTCTTTTTGTTCTTTTTTCTGTTTTCTAAATCTTTCTTTTTTTTTATTAAATTATGTAAAATTTATCTAGCTCTTATTCATAAGATATAAAATTTACTGGCATAAAGAAATTAAATATGACTTACATCCTGCAGATATATGTTGTAACCATAGTACTAAAATCCACTTTTCAGGCAATAGCTAGTGAAAATTTAAACATAAGGAATATGTTTAAATATATGTACATATATACATATTCCACAGGGCCAAAAAAAAAAAAAAAAAGATCTAGGCTTCACGTTCATTGTAATGAAACAGTGATAAATCATAACACATAAAAACTTTACACATTCAAATTTAATAGCAAAGAATACAATTATCTAAATATTTAAAAGTTGAATTATGTATGAAAGAAAATAAGCTCATAACGTACATCACGGGAATTATAAAAATTCTAAATAAAATTTAATGGGTATATAAATGGAAAAAATAATATTATCTGATTAAGATTGCGGTTAATTATACTTGTCCTTATGGACATTTTAAAACTGTGCATGCAATGAACACAAACACAAACAATAAGATTGTAATAGAATATTTTTTTTTTTTTTTTGCCAGTAATCTAATTTAATTCATATGTAATTTTAATGGAGTTTTATTTTTTTTAAGTTCAATTAATGTTACAAAATGTAAACTATATAAATATTGTTAATAAAGGTTTTTTTCCAATCTTTATCACTTGTATTTATTTTCATTGCATGCTCTAAAGATGTGATTTTTTTTAAATGTCCATAAAAGCAACATAAAAAAAGAATTTGCTGCATAAAAAATAACATTTACTCCTATGTAAGAGTGACTATTCACTCCTATCCGGGGTGAAAAAATGCACTCTTTTAGCAAGAGTGAATAGTCACTCCTCCGAAAGAGTCAGTATTCACTCCTGCTTATAGTGATTATTCACTTCCCAGGAGTGAGTATTCACTCTTTCACAGAGTCAACAATTCCACTTTTGCCAAGAGGGAATAGTCACTCTAAAGAGGTTGGGCATATTTTGAGTCTGCGATAGAGTGCGTATTCACTCCTCCGGAGTGAATACTCACTCTTTTTTATTTAGAGTGTAAAAAAACATTTCAGAAATCGAGTTTTAAACAACCGTAGCGTACAGCAAATCATTCCCTTTTGTAAGTCGTTCATTGAATAAAAAAAGCTACATGGAATTAGATGTCGCCTGAAGCTGTTCTATCCCTGTTTATTCATGTGACGTCAGCCTGTCAGCCGCGGGTACACAGAAGAAAAACACTAATAGGCTTGAAGAAAATAGTAATAATACCTTCCATTAATTCAATAAACAATATTTTTTGGAAGGGCGGGGTCTTCGTAAATTCATTTCTTCTGATATGTGACGCAAAGATGGTACAGACAAATTTTTAATTACGCAGTTTTATTGCATATTTATTAAATTTTTGTTTTATTGAAAAATCTTGATTTTGTTATGTTATATTAGCCAGAAAGCTTGGTTTACACAGAAGTATCAATACTAATAGAGTGTTTATTAGGAAATAAACTACCTTAGCTTGGCTCATCTAAACGCTTCCATATTGTCAATTATTTTATATATATATTTTTTTAATTTTAAATGAAAAACACATTTTTTTACCCGCCATCCAGTGTTCTCGCTGAATTTTGACCAACGTTAGTAATTTGGCTAATTAAAAATAAAAAACATTCGCCAAACGAAAAAAATATTAGCAAAATAGATTTGTCGTGTAGCACAAATATATGTATATATATATATATATATATATATATATATATATATAAATCTTCACTTTAATTTACCCCCTTTTTTTCAATATAGTTTTTATAACTGTGACAGCTATTGTTATTAATCTAATTTCAACTATTCGCTACAAATATAAAAAATATGTATATATTAAATATATGTATATATGCATATGTATGAAAAACGAAAAAAAAAAGCAAAAAATGAGCACTAGCAATTTGGCGAATCTAATCGCTTGTTTACTCGCCAAATGAAGAATTTAGTCGCAATTTGAGAAGCAAGCGTGCACAATCGCACACAGAATCGCAAGCGAGAACACTGCCGCCATCCATGGACAGGCATTAACACTAGTTCTAATATAAATGTTATTGTTGTTTCTTTTTTAAGTTTGTTTGTAAAACATGTTGTCGAACATTAAAATAATTACTTGAGAATAGATAGTATTAACTATCTTTATTCGAGATTGCGAAAACAGATTATTATACTATAAGAACTTTCAAAATTTAGTGGAAGCAAAATAAATTTTGTTTTTGTATCTCAAAAATAAAATGGCTTCTGAGGTTTCTAAAGATAAAACACATTCTCGAAATTGCAGGTAACTTGTAAGAGGTTATATCAATATGTTTGTGGATATATTATATTTGCCAAGATTAAGAAAAATGCTTTTTTTTATTTACAGTGTATGATGTTTTCTTTCTTTATCATATCTTTACTGTTTTGCCATTTAATTTGTTTTTAAATCTATATGAGAAAAATGTTCATGCGCCTCATCAAACATATACACATGTAAATTCAATCATCAGCTTGGTCATTGAAGAAAAAAGCTGTAAGGAGAAAAATAATAAAATGTAGTTTATCATACTCTAGTTAAGTCTATGAAAGGAAATTTTATTGACCTTTTTTGTCTTGAAGACTGATTATTCAATAAAATTGTTTTTCACTTAAATATAGACTTTTGTGTGGTTCCAATCAATAAATAAATAATAATAAACATTAGTCTTTTTTTTTAATACTTCATGTAAAATGAATAGTTTTTTTGATTAATTGTCTTTTTCCGCTATTCGAAAAACACATAAAATGTGGGATTTCCCTGCATTTATTAGCGTAAATATGCTTTTTGCTAACCATAAACGCCCAAATACTCATTCTTTTTGCGTCAAGGTACATTTGAAATGGGGAAGGACAGTCACTGGGTGGGTCATTGTGAGATTTGTACGCTCTTTACCAAAATACTAGTTGGAGGTTTTGGCCATGGATCTTAAAAAGTCTACAGCTTTGACAGTTCGTGGGAGATGCGACTTTACAATTAATGAATTTTTTGTATTGTATAACAGTCACATTATTTATAATGTTACTGATTTTGGAAACGACTTTTGGTATATTTGATTTGCGCTACTTACTTAAATTGAGATAAGTAATTTAATAACTAAGATGGGTTAGGACTTAAAAATCTATAGTGATTAATGTATTTAAAAACTAATTTTTGAATTTAAAATTCTAAATCACATTCTTTAAACTTTTCATTACCATGGTAGAATACGTTCTAGAAATTCCGTAGTTCAGGGAATCTGAATTTTCACCAGAAAAATTTCCCTGATAAATTTCGCTTTATTTAAATGTGAAATGTATGTTATTAAATAAATTAAGTATTTCTATTTTAATATTCTGGTAAGCATCTGGAATATAATAATTTTAAATATAACGAAAAAAAAATAATAATAAGGAATGTCATGATGCCATTTTGACTCGCTTGTAGTGAAAGGGTTAATTAAAATATATAATAATAAATAAATATAAATAAAAAGTCCATTGATTATGACTATCTCTAAAATAATTATTTAATGACTTTGTTGATGTGCTGATTATAGGTTTATGTTTCAAATAGTACAGAAAGATGAAATAGATGAGTATATACTAATTAAAACCTTTATTTTTCTTTCAAAAATCTATCATTGACATGCTTTAACTGTTGCAATTTTTGTTTTTGTTTTTCCATTTAAAACTTTTATATTTTGCTGTTAATTTTAAAATGTTGGTTATACTTGGGATTATCTTAATTCTTTATTATAATGAATAACGCGCCTATTTAAAATATTATGCTTTTTTATGCGAAAATTAACATATATTCATCTACTAATAACCTGAAAGAAAAGGATGTATGAACAAAATAAAGTATCAGGAATGTCTTCTTTTTTCTAGTAATAAGAATATAAGAAATCTGTTAAATCTGGGATGTAATTAAACATTTTTAGCAAAAGCTTAGTTATTATCTCATTGTTAAATACACGTTACGTTTACATAATTTTTTCGCCAGGATAATCTCAATTCTTTCTTTCTTAAGTATCAACCGATTATCAAATGAAATACATTATAAAAATTGGTGAATATATAACGTGTAACACCATTTACGATACAGACATACGAAGATATAGATCGTGTCTGCATATCTAATATGCTTCATGAAGAAAAATAACTATTTTTGAGTTATTACTTTACTTGAAGAACAAGTCTCTATATCTGATTTGTGGTCTAAGTACCACAGTTTTCCCCAGACACTTTTTTTTTTTTTAAGTCACCCAACTTTTTAAAGGACTGGGTAATCTTCATTCGGCAAAAAGTTACGGAAATACCGGTTTTCCAATTTTTTTTGCTTAAATTATGGTTTATTAACCCTAGCCCATTCTGATGAAGTTTCGTAAAGATTCGAGCATTATAAATAGGGGAGAGTGGGGATACTTGAGCATAGGGGATACTTGAGCCACCCCCTATTATCTCTACAGTTGGTCAATTTTTCTTTCTAAAACTGGCAACATGGTAACATATTTATAGTTCTGAACATGTAAAAAAGAAATCACATAGCTTGGTACCATTTTGAAAGTATGGTGATTAACCCTTTGAGCACTGCTGGTAGAATTTTTTACCACATAACTTTAATTCTGAAATGTCACAACGACACCAGAAAATTCAACCAAATTTATTTGAAAAAGGTTTAATGCATTTTTCGCGTATATTGTAAATCTTTTTTTTTCTTTGCAAAATACTGGTGCGAATGTGACATCTGGCTCAAGTATCCCCTCCATGGGGATACTTGAGCCACGATGTAAAAGAAAAAGTAAACATTTATTAGACATAGAAAAATAGTTCAAAATTAATTGAAAGTGGTTTCCAATTGAAGAAAAAATATCAAATTTTCATTTTTAGTATTTTATTTTGTTCTAAGCCCATCTTCCCCTACAGTTTGCGATTTTATTATATCGATGTCCCTTTAAATGCTGCAGTCTTTACTTCCATTAAAAGGGATTTTTATCAGTTTGTGTTTGTTCGACGAATAGGCATGTTCAAAGTGATAAAACTTTTCTGTATATTATTCAATTCACTCTATTTTTATTGGTTGTTCCTCATGGTCTAATTGATAAAATTAAGTATGAGATTTGCAGTAATATATGTATATATATATATATATATATATATAATTTCAAATTTATCAATTTAGCAAGAACCAGCACACCCCCCCCCCCCTCACAAAACAAAAATTCCTTAAAATTGAAAATTCAACATTCAAAATACAAAAACAATAGGCTGCCAGCCTAGACAAAAGCAGCCGGACACTCGAGTTTACAAAAAAAAATATATTTAACCTTCCGTCTACCAGACGGGTCCATTGGACCCGACATCAATATTTCTGGTGTCAATGGTAAAATGAGAAATTGTCGATTGACACCGGAATTTATAAAGGACTTGTCTAGATATTACGAATTCCTTAATTTAAGCTTTCATTGTAAAAGCAAAATTATATTGAAATATTACTGGTGCCGTTTGCAAGTTTGGAATTAAAATTAGGTGTTGCCGTAGATAAATGGGTGTTTTGTCTGGTAGACGGAAGGTTAAGTGGCAGTGGGTTTCGGCCAGAGCGGTGAATAGCAAAAAATCAGATGTTAAACACCCGGTGGCTATAATTCACGCGCTCCCCCACCGGACCCTACGCCACATTAGTAAACGAATGTCTCATCTGGAACATTGTAAACGATGTAAAAATATGTTCTCTGAATAAAAACCATATCCCCAACTTAGCTGAAATGCCACAACTCAAAACAAATTAAACAGAACAAAGTAGAAACCGTATTCCAAACCAATCCAAAAACAATCCAGGTCTGTTATCTAGATTTAAAAATAAAAAATTTAATAGATACGAATTTACATTAACATTATAATCCGCCAAATTTTCCGATTTTATAGAATATGTTCAGAAAAATATCTATTTCAAAGTGAGCTTTTTCAATTTAAAAGTAAATTTCACTATAAAAACAATATTCCTCTCGAGTTCATAAAAAAGTACTCTGATTTTGCAGATTATGTACATTTTTGATCGTTTGCTACTCAGTGACAGCTAAATGACTTGTATTACCTAATGCCTGCTTAAGGACGGTTTTATGATGATGAGCTGTATTGGGTGGCAACAGACCTGGATTGTTTTTGGATTGGTTTGGAATACGGTTTCTACTTTATTCTGTTTAATTTGTTTTGAGTTGTGGCATTGCAGCTAAGTTGGGGATGTGGTTTTTATTCAGAGAACATATTTTTACATCGTTTACAATGTTCCAGGTGAGACATTCGTTTACTAATGTGGTGTAGGGTCCGGTGGGGGAGCGCGTGAATTATAGCCATCGGGTGTTTAACATCTGATTTTTTGCTATTCACCGCTCTGGCCGAAACCCACTGCCACTTAAATATATTTTGTTTTTGTAAACTCGAGTGTCCGGCTGCTTTTGTCTAATAAAAGCCATCGCTGATGAGGCTGGCAGCCTATTGTTTTTGTATTTTGATTGTTGAATTTTCAATTTTAAGGAATTCTTGTTTTGTGAGGGGGGTGTGCTGGTTCTTGCTAAATTGATAAATTTGAAATTATATTTTTAATTTATGTGTTTTAATACAGCGTTTCGGCGCAATTCACATGAATTTCTATTGTTTATTGTTGATTGTTTTACATATTGGATATATATATACCGGGTGTCCTGAAAAGGACTGAACGATTTTAAAAATCAATAACTTGCAAACTTTTACAGATATTAAAAAATTCTTGCACGAAAGTCATCTAAATGGTCAAAAGTTTTTTTTTCCTGCGATTCTCAATTTTAGTTCGAATTACAAACAATAGATGGCGCTGAGAGCGCTAGGTGCTGTATTGAGACGGATATTGACGTCACTTGGCACTGAAGCAAAATAAGGAGGTTAAAGCTATGGAGTGGATCTTATTCAAAAATGAACTTTTGCTTTTACCGTCCGATTTTGAATGCAATCCATATAATTTTGATTTTGCTGGCGCCAGCGCAATAATAGAAAAAAATATTATTTTCATGGGTACGACTCCCTTAAAATCGAAATGCGTGAAACAACAACGTTCGAATTACCGACTTTTATTTATTTAAGTTAATTTAATTTAATTTTTTTTTTTAAGCTATTGCATAGCTTTTATCGCGGGCTTTGAGCGCGGTGACCGAATTCAAAAATTCCGTAACGCGAAAAATCCTAACACATCCGTAACGAAAAAACCTAACACTCGACTAACATCGTTTCCGTTCTGAAAACTTCGGGACGGTATTCTTCGGTAGACTTCGGCAGACATCGGTGTCTATCAGATATTAGGATATCAAGTCTCAAACTTATGTTTCTTATGATCTAATTTTCATAGCGCGGCCAAATTTTGTTTGGTAATTTATTATGAGACAATGTTTATTTTGGTGGTCTTATTTATTTTGGTGACAGAAGACCCCCCACCGTGAGGGTCGAAAAAATTAAAATGCTTATAACTCACGATCTAATTTTCGTAGCGCGGCCAAATTTTGTTTGATAATTTAATATGAGACTGTTAATTTTTGGTGACAGGAGACCCCCCCACGGTGAGGGTCGAAAAAATTGAAATGCTTATAACTCGCGATCTAATTTTCGTAGCACGGCCAAATTTTGTTTGGAAATTTTTTATGAGACAGTGTTAATTTTTGGGGACATTAGACCCCCCACGGTGAGGGTCGAAAAAATGTAAAATGCTTATAACTCACGATCTAATTTTCGTAGCGCGGACAAATTTTGCTTGGTAATTTAATATGAGACTGTTAATTTTTGGTGACAGGAGACCCCCCACGGTGAGGGTCGAAAAATTTAAAAGGCTTATAGCTCGCGATCTAATTTTCGTAGCGCGGCCAAATTTTGTTTGGTAATTTATTATAAGACAGTGTTAATTTTTGGTGACTGGAGACCCCCCACGGTGAGGGTCGAAAAATTTGAAATGTTTATAACTCGCGATCTAATTTTCGTAGCGCGGCCAAATTTTGTTTGGTAATGGGTAATGTATTATGAGACAGTGTTAATTTTTGGGGACATTAGACCCCCCCACGGTGAGGGTCGAAAAATTTAAAATGCTTATCACTCGCGATCTAATTTTGGTAGCGCGGCCAAATTTTGTTTGGTAATTTATTATAAGACAGTGTTAATTTTTGGCGACAGGAGACCCCCCACGGTGAGGGTCGAAAAATTTTAAATGCTTATAACTCAGATCTAATTTTCGTAGCGCGGCTAAATTTTGTTTGGTAATTTATTATGTGACAGTGTTAAATGTTGGTGACAGAAGACACCCCACGGTGAAGGTCGAAAAATTAAAAATGCTTATAACTCGCGATCTAATTTTCGTAGCGCGGCCAAATTTTGTTTGGTAATTTATTATGAGACAGTGTTAATTTTTGGGGACATTAGACCCCCCACGGTGAGGGTCGAAAACTTTAAAATGCTTATCACTCGCGATCTAATTTTCGTAGCGCGGCCAAATTTTGTTTGGTAATTTATTATAAGACAGTGATAATTTTTGGCGACAGGAGACCCCCCCCCACGGTGAGGGTCAAAAAATTTGAAATGCTTATAACTCGCGATCTAATTTTCGTAGCGCGGCCAAATTTTGTTTGGTAATTTATTATGAGACAGTGTTAATTTTTGGGGACATTAGACCCCCCACGGTGAGGGTCGAAAAATTGAAAATGCTTATAACTCGCGATCTAATTTTCATAGCGCGGCCAAATTTTGTTTGGTAATTTTTTATGAGACAGTGTTAATTTTTGGTGACAGGAGACCCCCCCACCGTGAGGGTCGAAAAATTTAAAATGCTTATAACTCGTGATTTAATTTTCGTAGCGCGACCAAATTTTGTTTGGTAATTTATTAAGCTATTGCATAGCTATTATCGCGGGCTTTGAGCGCGGCGGCTGAATCTAGGAATTCCGTAACGAGAAAAAATCCTAACACTCCGGATAACGACGTTTGAGTTTGGCAGACTTCGGCGCGGTATCCTTCGATAGACTTTAGCAGACATTGACGCGGTATTTTTGCATAAGTTGATAAAAAATGCTATGCAATAGCTTTACCGCGGCAGTCCTCGAGTGCCACACATATTTTATTTATATTATATTACTGTAACATACTTGAGGTTAACCTATTTAATTTTATTGCAGGGTCTCTTTTTGCTCTCTTTTAATATAGATGGTAAAACTTATTTCAATATGACTGCACTGAAAGCATCATTGAAATCTATTGTTACTTAATGTTACTTACCTTTATGTGACTTGATTTTTTTCTTTTATGCATTTATTTTGTAAAAATGTGCAGACTGTTTTAATTCCAAACTACAATAGGTGGTAGAGATTTAAAAAACAAGTGGTTAAGTGTATTCGCAGATTTCAAAGAGGGTTTCGCTTAACATTTCTTTCAAAACAATTTATACTTAATTAACACGTTGAGTGCCATGGAGGCTGACACTGAATTTTCCGTTTAGGTCGCGTCAATCACAGGTGACTGACACTGTAAAATATGATATATAAATTTTATATAAAATTACAACAATTACTTAAACAATTTAAATATTTTAGATTTACATTATATTTTAGACTGTCAGTCACCGCGTCTGACGCGATCAAAAACGGAAAGTTCAATGTCAGTCACCGGTGACTGACATTGAACCGGTGTTAATTTATAATTATGAAATTGTTAATTTATAATTATGAAATTCTTACATAGAAGGTAGCACCAATAAATTCAATTTTAAAATAATTACAAAATGAAGTCATTTATTTTAATGAAATTAAAAGTGTTCAAATCAAATTATTTAAATAAAATCCAAAATTTCAAATTTTTTTAAAATCCGAAATAAAAAAAAATTAGTGGCGATATAAATAAAATTTTAGATTTCTAGATACAAAACAAAAAAATATTTGAACAAAATTTAAAATGCTGAATCATTAATAAATCATAAAAGTTCTTAAAATAGAGCAGAAATTGAATTCCAAAAAATTTTATGTATATCAGTGATTATTCATCATGGCATAGCAAAAGTAATAAAATTATTTACCTTAATTACCAATTTAATACCTTAAATTGGCAAAAAAATGTGAATTTTTTTTTTTAATTAAATCCAACTTAAAATGAAAATTTTACTTTCCAGCACCGACGCTCAAACTAAGTACTTCTGTGTACTAGCCAGATGCTTTACCTCCAAATTATGATGTCTGCATGAAAAACGTTTAAATTAAAGTTCTCTTTTAAAATTTAAATCACAAAAATGAACGGATGTCATTGGAAAAGTTGATTTAATTTATCCTTTCCGGCACAGTGATCCCACACCTAAGATTAATTCCAAACTTGCAAATGGCACCAATAAAAATTTAATAAACTTTTGTGTTTACAATCAAAGCTTAAATTAAGAAGTTTTTAATTTCTAAAAAAGTTGTTTATAAATTTCGATGTCAGTTAGTAATTTCCGATTTTACGGACAGAATTAGTCTGTGCCCGAAAGGGTTAAAATAATAAACTATTTCAAAATTTTATAATTTGTCGTGTGACACAAGTACACGAAATTTGAAGTCTCTGGCTTATTCAAATTTTGTATACGGACTCTGTGACTGACAGTCAAATAGTGAACAGGGTCGAATAGGGTTTCGTTAGATGAACAAAACCCTTAAAGAGGAGCTAGTTTTTCATTCGCAATTCGTTCATTCACTGCAAATACAGATGTTACATTTCCAAATCGAACTTTCATGTTCGTTCAAAACTTTAACAACAATGAGCATGCTTTAACAAAATTTTCAATACATTAATGTTTTTTTTCTATGAAATGCGATGACATCACAAAAAAGGTTAGGAGTGAAATAAAATTTTCGTCATTCTATGTTACATGGAAAATCGATTCCGAAATATGGAACGTTTAATTAAGCACTGTTTGAATGGGGATGGTGACCAATTCCACCACTTTTTATGATTTCACTACATGTTATAAAAACATGGTAAATCTACGAATAGTAATTTCCAATTCAGACAATTATGTGTCCAAACTGGGGCCTTTGGCTTCAATTGAGAATGCTCTTCCATTTGAGCTATTTGGATGACTTAGCAATCAACACAATATTTGTTTGGGTAATGATATCGGGTCTGTTGTTTGAAACAGCTTCGCAAAAAAAAAAAAAAAAAACTGCAGGCAAAGGAACTCCAATGAACTACGGATAAGTAATTTTATACTCTGAGGAGACACTTTAAATATTTTTAGCATAACCAAATGATTGATAAGAATTTTTTACCATTACAGCTCATATTCAAAATATTAGAATAATTGCCTTTTTTTTTAGAAATTGAAAATATCGTTTGGTAATTTAATGTCTTTTAATGAAAATATGCAAACGATATTTTTATTAAGAACTTATTGTTGATTAAACTTACTTGTTATCTTAAATTTAATATCATTTTTGAAAAGATTAATTGCAAAAGAAATTATTTTGAAAAGTCAAAATATTAGAATATTTATTCAAGTGGTTCAAAATATTAGACTATTTCACATTAATTCTCCTTTAATTATTACCAATTCTTAACTGGTGGCATCATTGATTAAATTAAGACTATTTTATTTAAAATCAGTATTCTTTTTTGCAGTTTGTTTCTTTTTTGTCTTAAAATGGGCCGTGTGAGTGATATTCCTGAATCTACTAAACTTCGTATGGTTGATTTGTATCGGCACGGTAAAAATCAATGTTTTATAGCGAATTATTTACATTGTTCGCAATCGAGCGTTAGTAAAATACTAACACAATATTCAAAAATTGGAAAATTTCAAAATAATCGCCGAAATGGTGGCCGAAAACCAAAAACATCTGCTAGAGATGACAGGATACTGAAGCGTATAGTTAAGAAAAACCGTTTTAAATGTGTGCTATTCTTGCACGGAAAATGGAAAGAAGAAGGAGTTGAAGTTTCTACATCGACAACATTAAGACGTCTCCATAAATTTAAATTTGAATCTCGTGTACCAAAAACAAAACCTCTCATGACTGCAAGACAAAAGTGTATAAGATTGAATTGGTGTAAATCAAGACGTTTATGGAGCAATGAAGATTGGAAAAATATATTATTTAGTGATGAAAGTATGTTTTGTGTTTCATATGGTAATCAAGGTACTCGAGTTTGGAGAATGAAGCAAGAAGCATTTGATAAAGAATGCCTTAAACGTTCCGTAAAATTTGCTGCTAGTGTCATGGTTTGGGGTTGTATGAGTGCAGAAGGACCTGGAAAGTTATGCATCGTCTACGAAAAGGTTAACTCTCTGATATATCAAGAAATTTTAGAATATTACATGATTCCATCATCAGAAGATTTATTTGAAGATGATTTCATCTTTCAACAAGATTTAGCGTCCCCGCATACCTCGGTGTCAACTAAGAATTGGTTCCGCCAACGCAGCATTAAGGTACTTCCTTGGCCACCAAATTCACCAGATCTTAATCCCATCGAAAACTTATGGTGTATAATGAAGAAAAAACTTCAAGAAAATCGTCCTTCAAGTAAAACTGAGTTAGTGGCACATATAAAGTCTATTTGGGCTAATACTGATAGAAATGTTTGTAAACACCTTGTATATAGTATGCAAGATCGACTGTACGCTGTTATGAAAGCTAAAGGGGATGCTACAAAATATTAACTACCATTTACTTCATATTCATAAGGTAATATTGTTGCGTAAAATAAAATATTCTAATATTTTGAACCAATCTAAATTTTATTCTAATATTCTGGTGTGTTTAAGAAAGCTGTATACCTAATTTATTGTGCTGTATTTTATATTTTATAAATGTTAAAATCTTATTTAAACATTTCAGATTTAATTTATAAGAAATTTAATTGCATTTACTTAGTATAAAAAATAAATAAATGACAAATAATTTTTTCTTATTACATTTTTCCCAATTATTCTAATATTTTGAATATGAGCTGTATTTGATTGTATTAAAAATAATGAAATGTAAGTAACGTTTTAAAAAGTATTTCTTCATTGGTGTTACATTTATGGACAAAAATCCAAATTAGGACTGAAGTGAGATACCCTGTATTTTTGTCTAAAACAGTGGTTTGGACTGTTGTTCCCTTTTCTAAAATTGTTTGATGTAATGCGTTATACCCAGGGCTGCGGAGTCGGAGTCGGAGTCGCCAAAAAACAATCCGACTCCGACTCCGCTTTTTTTCTTAGACATTTAAACTGAAATTAAACCAATTATATGCAATTATAAATCCATGGAAGGAATTATTATTATTATTTTTGGATTATATCGGACTATCCAAGTTAAATATTCCCAATGTATTGCCCAGCGTATACAGTAGATGTAAACTATTTTTAATTAAAAGCTCTAGTAGATCCCGGATTTCCGAACTTGTAAAATTTTCATCTTCAAATTTTTTTTCTTCTATCGTTACAAGATTAAGGTACTGGATTTGTGAATTATTTCGACTTCAAGGTTTTCGATGGAATTATACGTTTTAGAAGATCCTGAACACGATTTGATAGTTTTGTCTGTTAGTGAATCTGTCACTCTATCTCACTGTAGAGCGCTCTATCTCAGGAATTAATGAATGGAATTTCATAAAACTTTAGATTTTGTTAGACCCGGATAGGAACTGGAGCTGATTAATTTTTGGTGCATATCACTCGACAGGAGGCGTTGCTGTTGCATTATTCACTATTTCCACAGTAGCTATATCTTTAGAATTAAAGCGCGGATTTTTATCAAACTTCTAATTCAGTTAGTTTTTGATATAATTAGGTTTGTAAACTTTTTCGTGCAAATTGCTCAAGAGGTGGCGCTGATATGCTGCATTGTTCATGATTATTGCAATAGCACTGTTTCAAAAACAAATGCTCGAATTTTCATCAAACTTCATATTTGATTAGTTCCTATTCTAGATTAGTGTAGTTTAGTGTTTGGTTTAAATAGCCCTACAGGTGGCGCTGCTATGCTGCATTTTTCACGATTTTGCAACTGCTGTGGCTCAAGCATTATTTTTTTACATTCCAAGAATGTAAGTACTTTTGAGAACAGGATATCTTATTTATCTATTTATTTATCTGGGTATCTTTTAAACCTTTTTTTATGTCACCTAGTCATGTCCTGTATTGTATTTTAAGTATGTGGGATTAACAGTTAATTTACAGGTACACCCAAAAGATTGCATCACATCATAGTCTATGGGGGAAAATCACTTGCAGTGTATATTAATGAAATACATAATTTCAAATGTATTGAAACTGATATAAATCACTGAATTTCAGTATAAGATGATTATGATAGAATAGAGTATTTGGTATTTATAGCATTTAACGTTCATTTACAGGGGCACACAAAAAGAAACCGGTTACTGTACTGTCTTTAAGTAATAACTGCTGGAAATGCGTTTTCAATTTCGGTATGTGCTTTTAAATTTAGCTGTTTTTTAGATACATTAGTAGTTATATAAATGCATATCACCTATACTCGTCTCTGGTGCGTCCGTCCGTCTGTCTGTCCGCATATAACAGAGCAAAAATTACTCTGTAGAATCGTTTGAAATTTTAAATACATATTTATTGAAGAATTTTATCCAGTTATTACAAATTTTATGAATATCGGATGTGTATTTCCAATACAGGGACAGTCAAAAGTATTCCGTTACATTATGGCCGACGGGGAAAATGTTTCAAGTACTTTTTGATGATATTACACTCGTCCGAACATAATGAAATCAACGTACATTTATGAATTAAATTTAAATACAAATGATGTAAAATATGCTGCACAAAGAATAGTTATTATTCATTTACAGGGCCACACAAAATAATTATGCAACATAACGGTATAGAAGGGAACATACTTTGCGCCATATTTTAATTTCGTTACACATATAATAAAATTGTTATAAGTTACTTAGGTTTACTACGAATTTCTTACTGTGTAATAGAAAATATGAAATATTTACAGGGACACACAAAAGATTTCGGAAACCATGCTGCATCAAAAATGCTGTACGCTAACGATAATTGCTTGAAGTTTTAAGTTTTGATATGATTTTTTTAAAGCTTCACTACATTTTTGCATGTTACGCTGTGTATATAATTGGTGCAAATCATATACAGGGCTAGACAAAAGAATTCGCACTCCTTACTAAGTGTGTAAATAAATATATTAAAGATGGTTTGTAAATGAGTTATGCATTTTTTACGTTGAATAGCTTTAAGTATATTACGATATGTTTAAAGAATAGAAATGAAATGATATACAGAGGCACTCAAAAATTGGATTAATAGCCGGTTCTGGATGGTAATCTTTGGAAGTGTGATTTCATTAGTTTAAAGCATGTTTTGGTTTTAAATAGATTTTAGATAGATAAATGGCGTATATTTAAAGATAGTAGGAAAAGTACAGGGCTATACAAAAGAGTTCAAATATGCTTCCGTCTATTTAAATAAATTGCTAAATGTCCAATTTCAACTTAACATGTGTTTTTAACGCTTTCCAACATAGTTAAAAATGTTTATGATTTCTTTTTTGTTAGCCGTCTGCCTGTCTGTCTTTCCAAACTCTAACTTGCGTTGAAATAATTGAATTAGTCTGTAAGTGATATATGTTAATAAGATTTATTATGCCGTGTTGAGTATTGTAAACAAACTATGCATAATTCATGATTCATTTACACAACCACTCAGAACTATGCCATTACATTATGTTCTGTGAGGCTAATTATATATGTAGCTCCTATATTCGTCATCTGGAATGTTCTTTTATCTGTCCGCACATAATAGCGCAAAAACTACCCAACAGAATGCTTTGAATTATAATATATATACTCGTTGCAGAATTTTCGTTACTCATTTAAAGTTTTATGAAAAGTGAATCAAAGCTTAAAAGGATATTAATAAATGTTTTCTTCATTCTATTAAAACCTATTCTGCGTGACTAATTCAATGATATCCAATGATAGGTGATGATTCTAGGTTGTCATTATGATTATGGCTCATTTAAGGTGGAGGTAGTATTATTTCCCTATTACCATGAATTTAATATACATAATCGTAATAAATTTTGTGTTTGGGTATTTTTACAAAAGAGTGCAGCAGCTATTGCACAAAATTTTCAATGTTTATACTATGAATATTCTTTGTTCTAAAGAATAAACCATTTCCGCAATTTTTTTACAACATACATAAAACTCTACTAAAGAACTTCTTTAAAACAAACTAGCGTTTCTTAAAATATAACACATTTTTTAAAATAGCAAAATTGATTAATTTTTAACAACAACAAAAAAAAACTACTAAATCGTTTCACTTTATTTTAAAATATGATGCACAAAGTATTCTTTAAATTAGATGATAAAAATTAATTTAATCGAGAAAATACGGCTTTCTTAAATGTAAAATCGTCTGCAAAACTCGTATGCTGCTCGTTAAATTCATTTCCAGTTTCCAATCGCTGCTATTATATAAAAGGATTTATTATTTCCATAACAACAACACATTTCATTGAAATTATACCGACTGAGTCCAAAGTCGGGCTTCATGTCGAGTGCACAGGTCAAATGTATGTTGTTCAATAAAAACAAATAAACAAAAGTTCAAAATCGGGCCCTAAGAGCAAGATTGGATTGCCAAACGAGACCCACTCCACAGCCTTAAACTCCTTATTTTGCTTCAGTACCAAGTGACGTCAATATCCATCTCAACTCCGCACCTAGCGCTCTCAGCGCCATCTATTGTTTGCAATTCGAACTAAAATCCAGAATCCCAGAAAAAAACTTTTGACCTTTGAGATGATTCTCGTGCAAGAATTTTTTAAATATCTGTAAAAGTTTGCAAGTTATTGATTTTTAAAATCGTTTAGTCCTTTTCAGGACACCCGGTATATATATACATATATATATATATATATAATGTAAAATAAATTCAGTTTTTATTGTAATTTTATACGTATTTGCACATTTATATTTATTTTCTCACAAACTAACTAATTTATGAAAAATTCTATATTTGAAATTACGCAGAATACGTCTGCAAATACTTAAAAAAAATTAACTGAAAATGTTCATAATTGTACAAGAAGATACACTCTAAAGTTTACTTAAAATTTTCAAAATTTTCCATGGAAATCATGCAATTTTTTGATAGAATCGTTTTTTTCACTGAGTTTTATTATTATGCCAAAAATGCTTCTTAAAATGCTTAAATTAATCAAAAAAAAAAAAAAAAAAAAGCTCAAAGAATATTCGATTCACTTAAGTGAAACTTGGACGTTTTCATCGACATTCCAGTATTACTTTTATATAAGGTACCCTGGGGTAATAACGCCACGTTAAGGTTCTACCAATTTTCACGGCTTAGTTTTAGATTGTATTTTTCAAACAAATATAGGATCTGATACAGCAACTCATTGACTATCTGTATAAAATAAAATAATTTAACAGTTATGTATTCATAAAATGTAATGGCGTTTTTTCTTGACCAATGCTATTCGGCGTTATTACCCACCTATATGGGTAATAACGCCATGCAAACAAAACTATGAAATAAGATGGAATAATTGCATGTAGATAGCCCAATTCTAAAAATACAAACTCTACAAACTTTGAAATTGGCAAATTGCATTCTAAGCTATTGAAAATGTTCAATTTTTTGTGAAAGTGTAAGAAAAATAAAGGTGTGGTGTGGGAGGGTGGGGGGTGAGGCAAAAGAATATCAAACCGTGAGCTTCTTTTTGCTTAAAAAGGACCATTTAAATAGAAATATAAGAAACATTGCACAGTTTTAACTGTGTTTATTTGAATCAGTATTTAGGATGTAGCTCGGCCACTGTAGGGAATCAACCGGTGTATTAAACCAAGGATTGGCGTTATTACCCCGGTATAGTTATTGCGCAGAACATTTTAAATTACAAATTATCTCGAGAAGATATCCAAAATCTTCAACAACATTTTAAAAGTACATGTAATGCACTACAAATTTATGTAATTAACAAAGTATTTCCGGATAAAAAGATAGTCTTCACATCACAAAACGTATCTCGCAAATTTTAGATCAAGCGTTAATTTTAGTTGTTTGTAAAAACAATAAGACCTAAAAATGAAACAAATTAACTTGAAGCTGTTTTTTGCGATTTATATGACTCAAAACCCTTCTGCGCAGAGCACATGGGTGTCATTTACCTGAATATTTCATAATTATGCAAAATATAAGCACTTGGCGTTATTACCCCGCCTGGCGTTATTACCCCAGGGTACCTTATATTAGTTCAAGACAATGCAGGTTTGCTCTTTCTGATGATTTTTGCTTTTAAATGGAAGTATTTTTAAAAGATGCTAGATAGCATTCCTCAAAGTTAGACAGCGAAAAACGTCGCACAGTCCTATAACTTCATTAAATCACTAGAATTTTTTTTTCTGCTACTTCAGTATTCAGTTTAAAAAAAGAAAGCAACAGGAAGATTTTTTTTTTCTTAAAAATTTTACAAATAGCAATATTTGAAGATAAAATTTCACTGGTTTTCTAAAAAATAAATATTGTACTACACTTATTCTAAATAAACCTTTCATTATAATATTTAAATAGGGACCATTGAATATTTTTTCTTTCTTCTGTTTTTTTTTTCTTTACGAAAAATAATTACGACGTTTCTTAGTATACATGCCGTATCGATTAACTGCAAATATATATATATATATATATATATATATATATATATATATATATATATATATATATATATATATATATATATATATATATATATATATATTATACAATTAGTTATTACATGATCTTAATAATAATTAAAACATTGCGTAAAAAAGGTATACAAAATTGCTAAAATACAAAAATAATAATAATAAATTGAAAATATAAAAAACATATAAAAAATATATAAAAGGATGACTGGGTGGGTAAATGTTATAGTAAGGAAGGAGGGCGGTGTTGTCTGGATAAGACGCAATGGTTATTTATTATAAAAAAAGAAAAGGGGAGAGGCATTTGCTAAATTGCAAAACATTTTATACAGCTTGTTCATTTGACACTAATGTATGGATAATTGTATAGTTACATCAATTAATTTCTATTAATATTATTTATATTATTTAATCAATTTCCATGATTATCTTGTACCTAACTTTTAACAAATTGGATTCTTAAGTCACTATTTTTAAGTGTATTAAATACATGTATTAGTTATCTATTTTTATTCTTATTTCATCTTATATTGTGATAATGGGTTTAGGTTAACATAGTCAAATTAAGTGATTTTGTTTGCATTTTAATTTTTTAAATTTATTATTTTTTTTTCTTTTTATTTTTCAATACAATTTAGTAATTTTGTTATGTTTCATTTTTCATGTTTTTTCTTCATTTACTTTTGGTTTTATGTGTGTTGGTAGTATGGTAGTCCCACATTCGTATTATTTTGCTTTTTCAATTTGCTAATACGAAGATGAAACCACACACTTCATTTGTAGTTCCAAAGTATTTGGGGCTTGATAATTCTGCTTTGGTACTGCAAATTCCATTTGTATTCACTTTATTTATTTATTTAATTTTCCCCCATGTATTAAATTCAATGGTTCATATACTGTAATAAAATTAATAATTATATATATATATATATATATATATATATATATACATAAATCTTTACATTAGGACAATTTCGGGATTTCTACCTATAAAATTAATAATATATTTTTGTGATCGCGTAATACCGCCCTTGATAATGAATTACGTATTACAAAATCCATTTTTGTCCAGCATTGTTTTAATTCTATGCATTACATTGACCATTACGTAAAAGGAACTTGATGTACTGTGCGGAAGTTAAGAATTGATCATTCGCCATAGGCATGATATTCAATTGTGAATTAGTGCTTGCTGTGGATGTTGATTTGTAGTATTATATAATAATTATATATATATATGTTCCTAAAACTGCAAAAAAGTTTTTAGAAAATATTAAAGATGGTAAGTTTTACTTAACGATAATGAAGAAGAAACAGATTTTTTAACTTTTCCTAATACACTGAAACAAAATTCATATTATTGAACTGACAAGGAAGGTCTCCATACGGGCATACTCAGAAAAATCTGAAAAAACTATAGAATGTTCTTCTCATATAGTTATATATGTTTATAAAAATTTTTTTGGCGGAACCTCTTTATAACGTCCGTAAAAAAATAATAAAAATTTCATTTATTTGGCGATTTATCTCCGGTTGGCGAAAAAACGAAATTTTGAAAAATACGCTTTTACGCTTCGAATACTTTTTAAAGAAAAAACTTTCTATGTTCAATTTATTTAAATAAGTTTAGTTTAATTTTAGTTTTGCATTTTTACTTTACTTTAAGTGTAATTTTGTCATATACGTTTATATGTACTTATAACAAAATGAAATTAATATATTTTATCATTTAAAACACAATTTAAATTGATTAAAATTGTTCCAAATTGAAAAATACACTGTTAAAAATCTGCTGCATTTTGTTGCTACGCATTCCCTTGCTTGTGTAGAAAACGGTTACTTGGCCGTGAAATGGAGCTTTCTCATTGGTTGGAATAGAGATATTATATACAGCTCATATTCAAAATATTAGAATAATTACCTTTTTTTTAGAAATTGAAAATATCGTTTGGTAATTTAATGTCTTTTAATGAAAATATTCAAACGATATTTTTATTAAGAACTTATTGTTGATTAAACTTACTTGTTATCTTAAATTTAATATCATTTTTGAAAAGATTAATTGCAAAAAAAATTATTTTGAAAAGTCAAAATATTAGAATATTTATTCAAGTGGTTCAAAATATTAGAATATTTCACATTAATTCTCCTTTAATTATTACCAATTTTTAACTGGTGGCATCATTGATTAAATTCAGACTATTTTATTTAAAATCAGTATTCCTTTTTTCAGTTTGTTTCTTTTTCGTCTTAAAATGTGCCGTGTGAGTGATATTCCTGAATCTACTAAACTTCGTATGGTTGATTTGTATCGGCACGGTAAAAATCAATGTTTTATAGCGAATTATTTACATTGTTCGCAATCGAGCGTTAGTAAAATACTAACACAATATTCAAAAATTGGAAAATTTCAAAATAATCGCCGAAATGGTGGCCGAAAACCAAAAACATCTGCTAGAGATGACAGGATACTGAAGCGTATAGTTAAGAAAAACCGTTTTAAATGTGTGCTATTCTTGCACGGAAAATGGAAAGAAGAAGGAGTTGAAGTTTCTACATCGACAACATTAAGACGTCTCCATAAATTTAAATTTGAATCTCGTGTACCGAAAACAAAATCTCTCATGACTGCAAGACAAAAGCGTATAAGATTGAATTGGTGTAAATCAAGACGTTTATGGAGCAATGAAGATTGGAAAAATATATTATTTATTGATGAAAGTATGTTTTGTGTTTCATATGGTAATCAAGGTATTCGAGTTTGGAGAATGAAGCAAGAAGCATTTGATAAAGAATGCCTTAAACGTTCCGTAAAATTTGCTGCTAGTGTCATGGTTTGGGGTTGTATGAGTACAGAAGGACCTGGAAAGTTATGCATCGTCTACGAAAAGGTTAACTCTCTGATATATCAAGAAATTTTAGAATATTACATGATTCCATCATCAGAAGATTTATTTGAAGATGATTTCATCTTTCAACAAGATTTAGCGTCCCCGCATCCTCGGTGTCAACTAAGAATTGGTTCCGCCAACGTAACATTAAGGTACTTCCTTGGCCACCAAATTCACCAGATCTTAATCCCATCGAAAACTTATGGTGTATAATGAAGAAAAACTTCAAGAAAATCCTCCTTCAAGTAAAACTGAGTTAGTGGCACGTATAAAGTCTATTTGGGCTAATATTGATAGAAATGTTTGTAAACACCTTGTATATAGTATGCAAGATCGATTGTACGCTGTTATGAAAGCTAAAGGGGATGCTACAAAATATTAACTACCATTTACTTCATATTCATAAGGTAATATTGTTGCGTAAAATAAAATATTCTAATATTTTGAATCAATCTAAATTTTATTCTAATATTCTGGTGTGTTTAAGGAAGCTGTATACCTAATTTATTGTGCTGTATTTTATATTTTATAAATGTTAAAATCTTATCTAAACATTCCAGATTTAATTTATAAAAAATTTAATTGCATTTACTTAGTATAAAAAATAAATAAATGACAAATAATTTTTTCTTATTACTTTTTCTCAATTATTCTAATATTTTGAATATGAGCTGTACAAGCGGTGGAGTGCGTTGCAACAAAATGCAGCAGATTTTTAACAGTGTATGACATGGTCAATTCACCGTGCTATGGAGCATTCTCATTGGTCAGAAGAGAGATATTCTATAAAAGTAATGGAGTGACGTTGCAGATTTTTAACAGTGAAGTCAATTAAAATCAATTTTCAGATTCGTTAAAGTTGTCTGCTTTTGGCGAGGAAATGCACTGCTCGCCAAATCCCGCGTCCATTTCAGCTTTTCACGCCAATTATTCCAAACTATTTTATTTTTTTACATATCTAATAATGTAATTCCGCCGCTAATTTTCACTGATCCTTTATTAACTACATGAGTGGTTTAATTCGCATTTTTTTCAAAAAATTCTGAGTATGCCTCCAATGGAGACCTTCCTTGTGAGTTACATTAACCCTTTGCGGCGCAGTGGTTTCATAGATATACCACTTAATTTTAATTCTCAAACGCCACATTGGCACCGGAATTTTATTTAAAAAAATTACGGTTTGTTGAATGCGTGAAATATAGCGTTTTCTTATTTACAAATAAAGTTGTTGTCAAATTCCGGTGTCAGTTGTTAATTTCAACACTTAAGCAATGAATTTGTCCTGGGCCGCAAAGGGTTAAGAGTATCAGTAAAAGTCATAAAAACCTCTTATAGCAGCCAAAGCTGTAGTAAAGCGTTTTATGATGAATGGAGGAGGTGTCCGCAAGACTAAAAGCTGGATCACATCAATCAAGGTCATACACCACCTATCGGGAGGGGTGAATTACAAGAGAATTATTAAGGGGTCTAGTACCTTTTAAACTCGTTGCAAATCAGTAAAAACATTGAAAGTTTGAATTAGTGTAACTCCTTTATTTTTTTACGAATAGACATAAAATTTTGAATTTTGATTAAACAGATTATGCTTTTTAATATAATATCACTAGATACTGAATAGACTATTACAAAATTTGTGTAATGTTAAAATTAAAAAATCTCTTTTTTTCACTCTGTAAGTCGTTGCGCGCACGATAACTTGAGAACGTATGTACAGATTATTATGAACCTTAATGTATATAATATGCATATATGTATTTTTGAAATGAACTACTCTTAGATCAAAATTATGTCATTAACTATAAAAAATCAATATTTTTGTTTAAAAAAATCAAAAAATTATATTATATAATAAATAAAACTGGTCATAACTAAAATTATTACCACTCTAATTACGTAAAAGTAGTTCATTTTAATCACGCATATATTTTTAATATCTACACTAAATTACATAATAATCCATACATATGTTCTCAAGTTATCGTGCGCGCAATGACTTATAGAGTGAAAAAAAGAGATTTTTTAATTTCAATAATACACAAATTTTGTAATAGACTATTCAGTATCTAGTGATATTATATTAAAAAGCATAATCTGTTTAATCAAAATCCAAAATTTTATGTCTATTCGTAAAAAAATAAAGGAGTTACACTAATTCAAACTTTCAATGTTTTTACTGATTTGCAACGAGTTTAAAAGGTACTAGACGCCTTAAATAGATTGCAGTTTCTTTTGTGTGAATGACAACGATACTGCTTTGTTTCTATGAAATTTTTACTTTGAAGTGTTGCGTAGATTAAAGTTTAGATTTGAAATATTGTAAATAAATATAGAATAAATAAGTGTAGTACGATTAAATATTAACATAAAATATACTAAGATGAAGTATTATTTAATTATACAATACAAATGTCGCTGATTTAATATGTTCGATTTTAATAATGCTTTTTAATGTAACGAAAAATGACTCATAAAAATTAGTAAGAAGTTAATATGTAAAGGCAGAATGTTGTAGTAGTCTCATATTTTACTAAATTCTCCATGGCTAAGTTATACAAAATGATATACACCGTTGTATTTCCATGAGAATACAACGTTTATCAATGTTTAGAATATGTATAGAATTTAATACTAGGTAAAATATTCAATTTTAGCTCTTTTTTTACATTTACCGATTGCTAACGATAAGGATCCAGTGTTTTCTTGGTCGTATCGCACTTTTATTATTTAACTTGCAGACATTTCATTCTTTTAATTTAAAACTCATTTCATTATATATTCGGAATAACTTTAATTTTAAATGCATATATTAAATGTTGTTTTATTAAACAAACAAATATTGTTCATTTACTTGTTTGATATTTTGTGATTCTAGACAATAATTTTCCTAAAATCGTAGATTACTCTCCATCCCTTCTCTCTCTCTCTCTCTTTCTTTTTTCTTTTTCTTTTTTTCTGATTTATTGTAACAAAATATTTTTGTTACATATTCTTTTTTTGATAAAAAAATATGTGTATTTTAAAAAAAAGTCACATTGTCATTTTAATTTCAGAGTAAAAGACAATATTTTTCGTAGCATTATTTTTTTTCCTGAAATTAAAATGAAATCGTGACTGTTTTTTTAAATGTATATAACTTTATCAAAACAAACTGTAACAGAACATTTTTCAATAAATCTGGTATATTTGATTAATCTGTCATGATTGAGTAAAAATTCAAAAAATATACGTAAGAGATACATAGATAATCGATATCTGCGCATAAATGATGTCATACTAAAAACCCGCGTTTTCATTATCACCCCGGCCACCAGTTGGCACAGCTATGTTAATTTGCATTTACATAATCCTGCATAATCTTTGAAAGCTTGATATGCATGCAGTTTTGATCTCAGCGGACTTTAAACTCGCGCTTCCTTTAGATAACCTGAAATCATCTTTCTGGTACCTTGTACGATTTGGACATCTCGATTTCCCTCAGCGATCGTATGAAATGAAATCAGCTTAAATCTGGTTTCCCTGTTCGTTTAATAACATGAAAGCACACTAAAATGCTCATTACGCATGCTTAGATCAATCAAAACCCGTCTTAAACATTAGCCTTTGCGATTTAAATACACAGACTGTTCCCCTGAAAAGTGTGCTTTGGAAGTACTACTATAAATAATTTTATAAAATGGCTGCAGTAAAGCAGTACTTAAAATTCATGTTTTGCTTAAAAAAAAAAAAAAAAAAAAAAAAAAAAAAAAAAAATATTATGGAATAATTTTGTAAGATTTTTACATAAAATATCAATAATCGTTATAGGTGAAATATTCAACTGCCATTGATGAATTGTTTGAATTATACTTTCAAATACAACATTCTATTTAAATACTCCTGCTTTCCAGTGCGTGAATTACATTCCAATAATTCTGATTGATAATTGAATCAGTCTGCTTAAGGGGTCATACGACTGTTAAACCGTCAAAAAATTCGATTTTTTGCAAAACAGTTATATGAAAGATTAGCCTTTTCTGCGTATTTTAAGACATTCCGCTTGAAAAAATTCCCATAATTACGGAAGTTATGATTAGAAACGTGTCAGCTGTTTACTGTAAACAGATTTAAAGGGCCAGTACTTTTTTTTTTTTTTTTTTTTTTTTTTTTTTTTTTTTCCACATAACACTTACGTTACCTCTAAATTATTTAACATTTTTGTATGAAATTTTTACAGATGATACATAATGCCATTTTCTTGAAACTGAACCTAAATTTGCTTTCATATTGATAAAGGATACATTTTCAATGCATAGATAAAATTTCATTTTTAAGGAAAAAAATACACTATTTTCAGTTTAATTTTAAAAATACAAATGTTCTTTAAATATATACATATTTAGGTTTAAATTAACCTTTAGTCTTTGTAGTATGTGTAAAGAACAGAAATTTTGTTTCAAATTCAATATAATTTGAGTATTCAAGTGCTTTATCTTTGATATTACATTTTTTCCCACAGCAAATTGCTTATTATTTATGATTCTCTAAAACAAATCTCTATAAATAAAAGGAATTCTGAGGATAATTAATTAATTAATTGAGGCACAGGGGAAAGCAAATCTTGGCAATGCGCCAACTCGGTCCAGAGGAAGCAAATCTTGGCAATGCGCCAACTCGGTCCAGAGGTATAAAAGCAAGATAGAAAAAAACGCGCAGGTCTGTGCATTCAAGTACAACCACCCATATGTATATGCTGAAAGTTTGTTCTGACGCTCACCCGACGCACGTGGAGTGCCGATGGTCCGGGGAGAGTCACCGGGGGATCCGTCGCCAGCTGAGAGAGAAGCGTAGAGTCACCGGGGGATCCGTCGCCAGCTGAGAGAGAAGCGTACCATACACATAAATTATTAAATAAACTTTCAAATTAAGCCCGGCGAAGCGGGCTGCGTATGCTAGTATAAGTTAAAGGAAACATGCAATAAAAATAAATATAAAGGGAAAATGTTGTCACAAAAGAAACTTTTTATTTAAAAAACGTAATTGTTTCTAATTTTCACATGCAAAATATATAAAATATTCTTTTAGCTATCAAAAAATGCTATTAAGTTTTTATGACATTTTTTTAATATAAAAAAATAACAGTTTTATTTTCCTGCATGATTAAATTTTAAAATGTTTTATTGCATTCAATATTTCTGAGTGCGTAAATGATTACTATTTACTCCATGTACTGATTCGGTTATCTACGAAAATATCCAGTTTGTGAAAATCACGCACACCAAATTTCTGTGACGTATGCAAATAAATTGTGCTTTTTTTTATCAGTTTTTTAAATATAACTTTTAACCTGTTTGGAATTAATTTTGAAAAGTAGGTGCATTCACAAGATTACCTTCATAGGTACCTTCTGGTACAAACAGAATCGAAATCCGACAAGTACTTTTTGAGATTTGCTTGACGAAAGAATTTTTTTTACTTTTAATATCGTTACGTACTCTGAGTATAAGACTTCGCTACGCTCAGACAATTACCCATCGTTCCTATCTGTGTTGGAAGACTGCGCTGAGAAAGTTTCAGCTTTTATAAAATAACGAAGGTCTGCTATTCAAGGGCTCTTGCTCTATGAATGTATTCTGTTTAACAGTTTTTTTTTTTTTTTTTTTTTTTTTTTTTTTTTTTTTTTTAATGACAGATATTTAGCTTATCTAGACGCTCATTTCTTCGCTCACCTCATCATTTAATTTTCACCTGAGTTACTTTGTATTTATATGTTTTTCTCGCTAGTTATTTTTAAATTTCAAACAAGAATGAGGTATATGTATATACATAAAACATTGATCTATTAACATAAAAAAGTTATGATTTTAAGGCTTATACTTTTCAAGATATAGAATGTCGAAAAAAAATACAACTTTTGTGATTTTTCGACTTTTAACAGTCGTATGGTCTTTTAAATAATGACATTTATCATTAAAAATACATGTAGTGTTTATAAAAAGGTTTTTAGAAACTCTGATTATCCATAATGGTAGTGATAAATTATGGCTTCTTTATGTATTCGAATTCTTTAAGTTTTCGACAGTAAAATAATGTCAGAAGTCACTTAAAGTTTTTAATATCGTTTTTAACCGAATGCATTTTTAACCGAAATTCTTAATGCGAATTCATAAAACATCTATTAAACAAATATAAATCTTTCCAGGATATTTATACATTAAAAATAAAATAAATATTATATGTAAGTAAGAATGTAATTCATTACCCCTAAAAATATGTTCTTGTTAAATTATTAATAGTATGAATCATTTTATTTTTAATATAAACGGCAATTATTGTAGAAAACCAATAAGGAATAAATTTAAAGTATCTCCTTTAAAAATAAACAAAGAATGACCATGACATATATAGATATTACAATAGATCGATTCTCTAAAATTTGAAGAGAAACGTCTATCCTTAAATCAATAAAATAAAATTGTCGGGCAAAACAAAACAAAACTACCACGATTTGTCTGAATCATAAAAAATAAATAATAATAATAACAGTGCCGATTGTTTTTTTCCTTGAATCACTACAGGTATACAGCCTTCTATGACGCAAACATTTTACGACAGGAATTTATTATTACCATCCTTTTTTTTTTTTTTTAACACACGTTTTCCTCTTTTTCACTTATTAAACTTTTTGCTTGAAAAAAAGTTTAATCTTGAATAAGTTGTACTAGAGATGTTCTTTTAATAGCATTCTTCATTTGGTTAAAAGTTAACAGCCCAAAAACCAAAGTAAAAATAGGTATATGTGTTTTCCTAATTTTAGGTAAATGTTTGGAAAATAGCTTTATACGACAAGTAATCGGATGGTAATGTTACAGTATTACAAATCAATAAATAATTCAATAAATAAATAAATAAAAAAAAAAAAAAAAAAAATAACAGCTAAAAATCATTCAGGGTCTTTTATATTTTTCGCATAAAACTTAGGCATTTTTTTTTTCGTTTGTCCTTATTTAGATATTTACATATACTCTTTTATACATTTATATGTGTATATTATTCTATACTTAAGTACTAAATCTTTGGTACAGAAATTTTCTCACGATTTGTTTGGGACTATTTATATTCAAATTGCGTATTTTTTTTATACGAATATTTTTCAAGAACGTTGAAGTTGTTGGCGTTTGCTAAATTTCGCACGGCCATCAATCACTAATTTTATTCATGAATAATTTCATTAGACATAATAAGAAAATAAGAATAATTTTTGCGATACAATGCATCGTTTCTAATCAAACATACTTGTGATTTTTCTTTTATTTGTTACTATTTCCTTTTTCCCAAAATCTGTTACTGTTTGCTATCGCTGTTTTACCGATATTTGTTTTAGTTAATTTGTGACTTTTTAGTATCCTTTTAGAAGATGCAAATATCATATGGCAGTTATAAACCGAAATGTTGTGATAAAATCAAGTTGGAAAAGTAGATAGAATTTATCAAACATTAATAAAACTTATTTTATCCTAGTTATTAGACTCCTTATTTCTTATTTATATTTTATTTTCTATTTTTAAATGTTTAAAATATTTTATTGTTCTAGTTTTATAGCCAGTTGGCATATTTTAGAGAACATGTTTTGGTGCATAATTAACTCTTTGAGACTCAGCACTTCCGACTTTATATTTACTAAGATTTTAAAATATACCATTTTAAGCGTGAAAAAATAGAACTTAAAAAATATATATGTTACAGGCCAAACCCGTTTTTAGGCCAAACTAGTTTATCCTAACGCCCATCGGATAAACTAGTTTTTCCTAGGCCAAACCGGTCTATCCTAACGCCCATCGGATAAACTAGTTTTTCCTAGGCCAAACTAGTCTAACCTAAGGCCCATAAGGCAAACTAGTTTTTCCTAGGCCAAACTAGATTGGCCTAACTATTTCAGGATAAACTAGTTTAGCCTGCTGTTTATTGGCCTGAACTAGTTTATCCTAGCCGATATAGTTTATCCTAGGCCAATTCAATTTGGCGTGATTTTATCGAATTCAATGACCGCCTCAGCTCCAACATTCTAGTTTGTCCTAGGCTGATCTAGTTTATCCTAGGACAATGTAATTTTGCGTGTTTTTATCTCACAGAAAAACATTCACATTTCACAAAGCCTGTGAAATAATGGGCACGCATGTTCTGTATGTATGTACGCATATATATATATGTATGTACGCTTGTATGTATGATTGTACGTACGTATGTACGTACATTGTACAATGTATTTAAAAATACATTGTAAATTTATCGAATAAACCTGTACGCAGTATGTTTTAAAGGAATCTTAATTGTATGTGAAGTAAAACCTGAATTTTTTGCAGAAATTGAGAAAAAATACTGCATACATATTTATTGGATAAATTTACAATGTATTTTTAAACTATGATGTGTTCGCAGAATGGAAAATACACAATGTATAAATGATTATTTAAATTCTTAGACCTTTCAATATTCAAATAATGATTCATTAAATAATCAATGTAGTTTAGAATAAAAGAAACAAGTAAGAAAAATCATGCGTTGAGCATAGATTATGAAGCACTTTCCAACGCTTCATGAAATCTTTAAAAAAAACTTCGTTATTTAAGTAAATAAGGATATAAATCCAAATATGTATTCCAGTATTTTGAACAGCCCTGTATTTGATCTGACAACTAATATACACTACTATATAATGGGAAAATTTAGTTTAGCAAAAAAAAAAAAAAAAAAAATGCCTAGTATGGCTTGAAATTTCTCTTTCAGCAATTTATACTAATAGATGGAAACATATTTGAATACTTTGTTCAGCCCTGTAGTTTGCCTGGTATCTTTATTATGCATCAGTGTTAAGCTAAAATTTATTTTAAAACACTCATAAAACAACTGAAATCACTCTCTGATAAATTATCGTTCATAGGCCCCATGTACCCAATTCTTTGCGTGGCCTTGTATACCATTTTATTTATATTCTGCAAACATTTCTTAGTAAATTTAATGCAGTTCAGCGTAAAAATGCATTATTTATTTAAGGACCACCTTTAAGTAATTTACGCTCATATAATCATGAGCAGTAACGCTGGCGAACTCTTTTGGGTAGCCCTGTATATCAACTATAGCATTTATACACATCATATAATGTGCATGGATTCAATGAAACTTAAATGCGCATATCATACTTAAAATGCATTTTATCCATCATCGGATACATATACAGTACTTCGGAAAGAATGTACTATTTGAAATCTTTTGTGTGTCCCTGTAAATGCTATGTACATTAAATGTCTACACGGGCCGAAATTTCCAGGCCCGAGCCGGGCCTTAAAGTTAAAAGTTTGGCCCGGGCCCGGCCCGGCCTGGCCCGAAAGTTAAAATTTCGGCCTGAGCCCGGCCCGGTCCGAACGAAAAAAATATTGAATTTCTACAGAACATTGATCTTTACTCTAACGGAAGAGTTCAGTTCAGACCAAAAAAAACTTATCTTAGTCTTTTATTTTCTTCCATGTTTATAATCTCTATTTATGCAGAAATGTCATAGGCTGCGATATTTACGCTTTTAATGAACCTTTGTTTGTTGTATGTAAATGTTTCAGTTATCATTAGTATTATTAATACATTAAAAAAATCTAAAAAATGGTATTTGGTAAAAGTAAAATCTTCTAAGATACTGAAAATAAAAATACGTTTCCTTCTTAGCAGATGTAAATGTTTAATATATATATATTTTTTTCGCGTATTGCTGTATTCGTTTTGCATGAATGAACAGTTTAAAAGAAATTTGCAGTTTTCAGTTTAAACAAAAATTCCGTCATAATCATGTTTTTTTTTTTAAGTGTTAAATTCTATTTTAAGACGCCTAGTGATCTACGATTCTTTAAAAAGAATAAATTCTAATGTTTAATTGTAGAATAATGACGACTTAAAAGTATATGTCTATTTTGCGAAAAATTTTGGACCAAGCCAAACTTTACTGATTTATGAACAGACTTTTCCATGTCGAGAAAAGGATTTTCATACGGGAAGATTCAACTGGAACTGATTATTTAGGTCCGTGAAGACTAGGAAGAACAAAATTACTCTCGGCTTCGTATGGAAAAAATAGGTTAGACTCGGCCAGGCCCGATACGCCAGGAAAAAAAATTAAGGCCCGAGCCCGGCCCGGCCCGAAAAGATTAGTGACTAGGCCCGTCCGGCCCGGCCCTAGTCTTCAGAAGCAAGGCCAGAGCCCTGCTTCCGGCCCGAATGCCGTTAAAAAATCGTCCCGAACCCGGCCCGCTCAGACCTCTAATGTACATTATATTAGGGAAGGCAGTATGGTATAATTTATACTAATCCTCATTGACATACATCAATTTTATTATACATGAAACAGTTTAATATATTTAAAATATGTCACACACAATCCCCCCTTTTACCATTATCTAATGGAATTCTTTTGTGTGGCCCTGTAAGTGAATAATAGCTACATTTTCACCTCATATTTTATAGAATGCATAGTTTAATGCACCTCGTAAAAGCATATAAATTTTAATATGTTTGACAGGGTATAACATCTTTAAAATTCCTTTGAAACGATTTTTCCCCATAGACCGTAATGTAATGGGAAACTTTTGACTCTCCCTGTACATAAACTAATCATGGTAGAAACTTCATTTTCAATAGGGTTTGTGCTAGAGTAAACGTCAATAACGTCCTAAAATTTCATGGCAATACGAGTATATTTACGTGAGTTAGAGCGGGCAGACAAACCGAATTCATAAGCACTTTTCAACTTTGTTGGAAAGTGCTAAAAAAGGAGAGTTACAAACATCGTAACATTCGAATCTGTTTAGTAAAAAGTAGATTTGTGAATATATTTCTTTATCGTTCCTTAAGACTTTTTTCAAATCCAAAAGAGCTATATCCTAACACATTTATGAACTAATTCCTTTTAGGAAATGCATAAGGTTAACAGGCATTGTCTCTCAGAAAATATGTAATCGAATAGCGTTAACCATTTTTCCATAAAAGCGATGTATCTTTGAGAAAATACTATTAAAGCTACGTTTTGAATCAAATTTCCGGTTATGACTTCACGGAAAAGAAATACTTGGCGCCGTGACAAGAATAGCTTATATGTCGACAGGTAATTAATTTCTCAAAAATGGAAAACGCTGTTTGATTCCAAATTAGGTTCAGCTCTGATCTGGCTCGAATATGCAATAATAATAATAATAGTAATAATAATAATAATAATAATAATAATAATAATAATAATAATAATAATAATAATAATAATAATAATAATAATAATGATAATAATAATAATAATAATAATAATAATAATAATAATAATAATAATAATAATAATAAATGCAAGTCTGATCTCACTTGGGACGAGTCTGCAGAAAAAAAAATAAAATAAGCAAACAATATGTCCAATGCTTCATGTCTCTACGGTGGAGAATAATAAGCCATGACTCTTGGCACACATTTATACTTATTCTAGTGAAAGATATGTTTTTTACCGGCCGAACCCGATTTCAAACCAAATTAGTTTAGCCTAGGTCAAACTATTTTATCCTAACGCCAACTGGATAAACTAGATTTTCTTACGCCAAACTTGTTTATCTAAATGCCCATAGGATAAACTAGTTTTTCCTAAGTAAGAGAGTAATCCTTCATTTTTCCCTTCATAGTTAACCATTGCCTTATCAGAAAGAAGCTATATCCAAAATTTGAAGCAAATCCGTAAATTCTGCGTCAAAAACCGCTTATCTAAATTATGGGGTTTGCCTACATTGCCCTTTCTTTTACACTTAAAAAATAAACATCCACAACTAATCACGGAGGCGCCTTGTCAGAATGATCCTACATCTAAAACTTTAAATGAAAACTGATAATTCTGCATGAAAAATCCACTTCTCTAAATTAACGGCGGGGGATTAGCCTCCCATTCGCCCCCTTTAATCTTATAAAATGAATTCCCAAAACTAATAAAAAAATACCTTATCAGAATGAACCGACATCTAAAATTTGAAGCAATTCGGATATTTTTATCACGTGTTATCGCGTTACGTACATACGCACGTACATGCGTACATACATGCGTACATACATACATACAGATCTTGCGAGCCCATTATTTCTCACGCTTTGATGCCTGTGAGCTAAAAACACGTAAAATTACATTGGCCTAGGATAAACTAGATCAGCCTAGGACGAACTAGAATATTGGCGCTGAGGCGGTTATTGAATTTAATAAAATCACGCCAAATTATATTGGCCTAGGATAAACTAGATCGGCCTAGGATAAACTAGTTCAGACTAATAAACAACAGGCTAAACTAGTTTAGCCTATAAGAGTTAGGCCAAACTAATTTGGCCTAGGAAAATCTAGTTTGTGCTATGGGCCTTAGGATAGACTAGTTTGGCTTAGGAAAAACTAGTTTATCCGATGGGCGTTAGGATAGACTGGTTTGTCCTAGGAAAACTAGTTTATCCGATGGGCGTTAGGATAAACTAGTTTGGCCTAGACCATTCTAGATTGGCCTAAAATCGGGTTTGGCCTGTAACATATATATATTGGCTGAAAAGTTTTTTTTTTTTTTCAGATTTCCAATAAGCGAAAAATTACAACCTTCTGATAAATATTATCCATTTGCTAATTCAAAATTATAAAGTACAAGGTAGAACCCGTCGAATTTCGACGAAAGAAAATTTTTAAAAAGGAACTGTTTCATTGATTTATAATAAAACTACAAAATTAGTTACAATAAAAAAATGCATTTTATATTGCTAAGTCTAACTCTTAAACAAACAATATTTAGAGTCAAATTAACAAAGTACTATTTCTATAAAACTCAGTTGTAGAAATTGTTAAAATTAAACTTTAATCGTACATGTAAGCAGTAAAAAATAATAAATATCTGTTATTATGATAAAGTGATCAATTTAGGTTCTTATGCTAGTATATTGCAAAGTAAAAAAAAAAAGCAAAATTTATTCAACTTTGATTCAGTCATAGAATTTTTTTTCCGTGAAACCTAAAACCGGCATCATTTTCATCACATCAAAAACTACAAATGCAAATTTCTTATCTGTATTCACTTTTTCAAAAAAAATTGGCATTTTAATTTGATCATTTTTATTCAAAACTTGAAGTCTCACTGCTATTAGCTGAAACATATATTCTTTTACGTGTTGATAAACTGTTGATATTCTTTTACGTGTAAATTAATTTTTGTAAATGAAATCAAAATTCACCGAGTTTTATAACAGAAGAGATTTAAATTTAAATTTTTTCCCTTTGAATGATAAAATGGTAACATAAATATACAGTGATCAATTTTTTTATCTTTTTTCCTTTGTTTTTAATAGAAATGGAGTACTCCTGTTGCTACGATTAGAAAAACAGTATTAAAAACTACAAAAAATTAATATTTCAAAAACAAATTAAGGTACAGCTTTCAAACAAATTTCATTTAAAAGTACATTTTTGCCCTACACGATGGTGTAAAAATTGAAAATGTGCCATATTTAGAAGTATAAAAATTTGTAGTAGCAAAAATTGCAATACCGAAATTTCATTTAAAATTTGAAAGTGTTGCCAATCTTAAAATGACGTATACGTTACGCACAGATACGTTTGGCCTTTATAATATAGATAGATATGAACTTACCTTTCTAAAGAATATATGTAAGGACATTGCCACAATCTTGAATCAGATAAAATTTACGAAGTTTCTCTTAGAAATAATGATGCAAAACTGCTCGAATGATAAATAAAACTTTAACATGAAAAATTAAATCAAAAGGAAGGTCTCCATATTGGGCATACTCAGAATATTTTGAAAAAAAAAAATACTTATTAAACTACTTATGTATGTAATAAAGAATCAGTCAAATTTAGGAAGTAATATAATTCGAATAATTACTATCCCTGCATAACAGATCATCCATATAACATCTCAATCAGGTCACACATGGTCAAAAGAGTCACAGTCACTACGGCGAAACAAAAAATAGGAAATTCCATACGTCTCTTTTATTAAACTCAAATGACTACTATATGTGATTCCACTGACAGGTCATTGTGACTGCTGCTTTGTGGCGAGTCACCAGGTGACTTTACAATGTCGTTATATTCAGACCCTCGTATGACCTCTCATCTGGAGACTCAATTTCAAAGTCATTGTGAACGTTGCATTATGATAAATTATCAAATAATGTCTCATCAAAGTCACATGGTGACTTTATGTCAGAAGACTTTGCCAAATGGCGACGGAGACCCTGCTGTGAAGTAACCACTGTGAAAAGTGATGAAAAGTCACCATGTGACATTAATGGGACATTATTTGGTAATTTATCATAATGCAACGTTCACAATGACTTTGAAATTGAGTCTCCAGATAAAAGGTCACACGAGAGTCTCAATGAAGCAACATAGTAGAGTCACCTAGTGACTCACCACAAAGCAGCAGTCACAATGACCTGTCAATGGAGTCACATATAGTAGTCATTTGAGACTCATAAAAGAGATGAACGGAATTTCCTATTTTTTGTTTTGCCGTAGTGACTGTGATTCTTGTGATCATGTGTGACCTGAATGAAATGTTATATAAATTAGCTGCTATGCAGGGATAGTAATTATTAAAATTACACTGGTGTCCAAAAGTTAAGCATAATTCGTAATTAAGTAAGTAATGAAAGAAATATAAATTGAAATGTGGTGAAACTTCAGGTGTGTAACAAAATAATACGCGTCATATATTTTTGCGAAAAGTTTTCCCCGAAATCGAACAGGAGACCGTCAACAAATTGAAAAAGAACGAAGATCTTTTGGATAACCCTGTCAAAACTAGTGTAGCAAAAGCGTTCAAACTGCACATTATGATTAAGTGGCTTATTGTAGTGTACTATGTTTATTTTTAAAAGGATAGCATGTATACTCACAGAGAAATTAAGGTTTTTATAAAAACAGTCCTAAGTTTTTTGCTTATAATTTGCAGAGTTCTTAATATAAAATAATGTTCTTTTCTGAAAGTATAACAAACATCATGGTACACAATACCCTGTCATCAGAATTTAAAAATAATAAAAATTGTATGACAAATGAGCAGGTTTACTAAATAATTTTTTACTGCGCATGCGTGAACGCTATTAAAATTCCATTTGCTTATTATGTTAGTTAAATGTGTAGAGCAACTTTTGTGAAAATCTCAAAAACATAGATTAAAAATTCTGAAAATTATCGTCGATAGAATGAGATCAAAATATTTTATTCCCTAATGAAGCAAAAAGATGAGGGGCTGTATCCATATTCCATTTTTTCGTGCCTAGACAATATTGCACGTACAACTGTATTTGGATAAAACCCCTGATATTTTGCTTCCTTTTAGGAATAACGGATTTTGAGTTGATTCTATAGACGATAATTTTCAGAATTTTCAAGCTATGTTTTTGAAACTTTTACAGAAGTTGCTCTATACATTTAGCTAACACAATATGCAAATAAAATTTTGATATCGTTGATGCATGCGCAATGAAAAATTTTTTACTAAACTTACTCATTTTTCATACAATTTTTATTATTTTTAAATTCTGATGACAGTGTATTGTGTACAATGATGTTTGTCATATTTTCAGAAAAGAACATTATTTTATATTAAGAACTCTGCAAATTATAAGCAAAAAACTTAGGACTGTTTTTATAAAAACCTTAATTTCTCTACGAGTATGAATGATATCCTTATAAAAATAAACACAGTACATTACAATAAGCCACTTAATCATACTGTGCAGTTTGAACACTTTTGCTACATTAGTTTTGACAGGGTTATCCAAAAGATCTTCGTTCTTTTTCAATTTGTTCACGGTCCCCTGTTCGATTTCGGGAAAAACTCTTCGCGAAAATATATGACGCGTACTATTTTGTTTACACACCTGGAGTTACACCACATTTCGATTTATATTTCTTTCATTACTTACTTAATTACCAGTTATGCTTAGCTTTTGGACACCAGTGTATATTAATTCCTTTTGAATATTCGCGTGAAAATTATCGCTTAAAAATCCCTTGAAAATTGGCAGTTTGGGATTCGTCCTTAAATTTTGCACATCAGTGTATATATAATTCCATTTCAGGGCTGCACCTGCCAGGTGCAAAAGAGCCTAACACAACAGAAGGCAGGTAAGAAAGTATTGGCTTATAAAATAACAAAAGAGGGTCAATTCCGCCTAGGAACAGATCCCCTAATGAACGGATGAATAAGCAAAAAAAGTACCTCACGACAAGGAACAGCAGAAACTGTTGCATGCCCAGCTTACATAGTTAGAATTGAAATTTTAAAAAGATTTTTATAGATACGTTTTAGTTTGTTTCGTAGGATGGTGAGTATATTTTGGAGCCAGCCTTCTGGTGGAAGTACTGGTCGTTTAAAATGCCACAGTCGCGTCAGATCATAGTGGAAATAGGCATGGCTTGCCGTGCCCACATCACCGCACTTGCATAAATTGGAAGAGGCGCACTTAAATTTGTCTAGATAGGCCATAGAGGTGTCATGGTCTATTAGAAAGCTGGCTGTGTATGGCGTGAGATTATAAAATAAGAGAAAAACTTTAGGAATGAGTTCGTGTGTGTGTGCCAGCCCTATGTTAATGTGTTCCAGTACTCCTGCCATGACGTAAAACTCCTGGATCTCAGGATCCTCTTGACGGATGATCGGAGTACTGGCCGATGTGTGTCTATGGTAGGTTTTTGTATAGCTTGTTTCTCTGATTCAGCCAGATCAGCCAGCTTATTTCCAAAGGTGCCTTTATGAGCAGAAACATGAACCAGCCAGGTCCGTTGAGAGAATAATTTCAATTTTAACTTAATTTGTTTACAAGAAGGTCTTTTGTTTGTGAGGGAGTGTCCTTTGTGATAAAGGCACTCTGGCATTTTTAGTGAGACCGTGACGTCAATGTTCTAACATGTGTGGCGCAAAAGTGACATCTATCCTTTATTCAACTTTAACTTTCCAGAGTGTATGTGGCGCCCTCGAGTCTACAGTTAGCTGCGGTTAGAAGTATTATGCTAATTTATAGCTCCGTCTTCAGTTTGCAACGTATAAAAACTTTGAGTTGGAGTGCTAAGTGTGGTGTGGTGAGGCGGCAGTTGTCCGCAAAGTGAAATAGATTGTGGTGGTGAGGCGGCAGTATTCCACAAGGTGAAATGGATAGTGTGGTGAGGCGGCGGAAGCCAGCCAAGTGAAGTAGATTGTGTTATAAAGCGAAGCCAGGTGTTCTATAGCGATATAGATTATGTTCTGAAATAAGATAGCTATTATTGTGAGCGGAGTTTGCTTGTGGTGAGTTGAGTTACCCCAGAGGTAAGCCTACGGGTAAGATGTTATTTAATACGTTGAATATTTTTGAGAATAAAGAGTGTTTGCAGCTACGGGCTGTTTTATTATAGATTTAAACTAGCTTTTAGCCACAATCTGAACGTGAAGCCCGAGTGAGTGCCCCGAACTGAGCTTAAGCCGTGGTCGTGAGTATAGTTTACGATTTAATCTCTTAGTATTGTACTCAGTGACTGAAATTTCGAACTTAGCTCCACTTTCCCATGTTCCAGAGGTTTAAATAAACTGTTTGATTTTATCTTATATTTAAGACCATGTCTTCATCAACCAACGTATCACCGGCCACGTCACAAATGGCGCCCAACGTGTGTTCGACAATCGCGGCACAAATGGCGCCCAACAGTAAGTCGAACATTGTGAGATTGTCGCACGAGTTTATTTTATTGGTGAAGGGGACATTAACGAGTTCTTAGTGAAATTGGAGGATTATATTTTACTTAATAATATACCGGAGAAGAATAAGTATATAGTGCTTAAATGCTCGCTGAAGGGCCAAGCCCTTTTGTGGTAGGATAATATAGGGAAATTCCTAGTTAATGATGAGGCTAAACGATTTGAACAGACAGTTGCTGAACTAAAGAAAGCGTTTCCTCCTGTCAAAGATAAAAGTATTTTACGTAGATAATTTTATTGTAATAAACAGAATATATATGAATCGGCCTACAAGTTTTATCTACGCAAACTTGAGTTAAAAAATAAATTAGATTTGGATATCACATTTGAGGATTTATTGGACATAGTTCTTCCTCTTTTTAATACGAATGTGCAAAACTATATTGAGATTAAAGCACCAAAGAATTCTTCGGAAATGCACCAAATTTTGTTGAAGTATGAGGCTGGGCATAGCTCGAATCGATGGGAGTCGCCTAGTCCTCGACAGAGACCCATCACGGAAAGCAATTTGAGAAATGAGGGGGACATGAATTTGAGAGGGGGACAGCGATTAATGAGTAATAATTTGAGTAGTGATAATTATGGATTTAGTCGAAAAGTGTCAAATACTGGTGATGGTAATAGGAATTTTGGTGGTGTTAGAAATTTTAGAGGCAATGACAGAAATGTTGATGGTAATAGGCGGAGTAGTGACTATGGTCCGAGAGGGGGTGTACGTGAAAGGAATGTTCATTCTTCACAAGTAAAGAGATTAACTTTAGATGAGAATTCTGGGGGCAGGTCAATGCAAAGGAGATGTGTTAAGAGGTCGGAACAGTTAAACTGGTAGGTGGCTGTATTTCGGAAGGTATGCAGTCACAGGTTAAAATGGAAAAGCCTTCTGTAAATTTGAATACGGTGACTATTAATCCGGTGGAGTTACCTGAATTATTAATTATTTTGGATAGGATGTTGTTAAAAGTATCTTCGATACAGGGGCAGATAAGTCTTTTATTTCGTATGATTGTTATCGCAAATATTTTTCATATAAAAAGTTGAAGAGGTCAAGTCTGGTGGTTCAGTCGGCTCAAGGAGTAGCATGTGATAATAAAGGTTCAGTGGATTTAGAAATAGAAATTCGTTCGGTTAAGACATGTTGGGAGTTTTGTGTGCTAGATGGTTTAACGGTACATTGTATAGTCGGCATAGATTATATGAAAGATTGAGGAATTTGCCTGGATTTCTTTGATCGTAAATAATGATGAGAATGTGAGCAAGAAAAAGTCTGTTTCGGTGTCAGTTGATTTGGGGGAGTCTGGTTTAAGTGAAGTCGAGAAAGAGGCATGTAATAAGTGTTTGGTTGATTTTGGTAAAGTATTTTCTTATAGAAAAGACTATTCGGGCTTTTCTTATAGAAAAGACTATTTCAGCTTCTCACACAGAGCATCCTGTGTGAGAAGCTGAAGATTGAGGACGGTGGGGAGCAGTGTGAGAATCCTCAATCTAATATGGCTGAACGTGTAAATCGTACGTTAATTCAAATGATTTCTTCTTATGTGGGTTCACATCATTCAAATTGGGACCAGTTTCTTCAACATTTTGCGTACGCACTTCGTACAGCAATTCATGAGTCGACGGGGAAAACGCCTGCTGATTTTTTTTGGGGTAGAAAAGCCATTACTCCATTTCAAAGGTTGGTTATGGTATCGGATGTTGAAAGTCAGTTTATGTGTCAGGATATTGAGAAGTTAGATAAGGAAGCGCAAGTTCAGATGGGAAAAGCGCAGGAGAAACAGGCTCAGTATCATAATATGCGTAGAAGGGACTTAGAAGTTAAGGTTGGAGATTTTGTTTTGGTGGAAAACTATTGGTTAATTTCAAGTCGTCAGAAGAGGGTAGCTAAGTTTGGTCCAAAGTTTGTGGGCCCTTTTGAAGCTCTAGAAGTTCAAAATAATAATTTGATTGTAAATGTAAATGGTGAAAGGATGACAGTTAATCTGGATCAGGTTCGAATTTATAAGTTTAGAGACAAGTTTAGATAGTGAAGGTTCTCATGTGTCGAGTGGTGTTTCGCAAAATTCCCGATCCAATGAGTGTCCCGAGTCTAGCGCATTTTCATCTAATTCTTATCATCAATATTTGCAGCGAAAATCTAGACAGACAGCGCCAAAAACTGTTGCTGAAAGTAAAAAGTTTGGTCAGCCTAGAGCAAAGTATGGCAATAAAACTAAGAGAACAATTTCAAATACGTCAGACTCAGTATGCCCTAAAAAGCAAAAGATCGTAAACTGACCCGTTCCTCCGCTAATTAGACAACAACCTCAGAAGCATAAATCATCAAATAGTTCTGCGTCATCAGTACTTAATCCTCAAAAAAAGACTTTTATGGACACTCGTCGAGATGTTAAAAGAACTCTCAATTATGACTATGTTTTGAAAAGACAGCGTAGGTCTGGACAGAAGGGCGGCCTAGCATCTACGGTGACTTCAGGTGCATCCAGAAAGAGGAGACAGTTATCAGAAAGTCAGCGTCAGCAGTTTGGAAACCGACAGAAGTCTCGCCATGGAGTGACCCCAGCGAACCAATCCGAGCGGAGTCGTCGAGTGGAATCTACAAGTGTCCCACGGCATCCATTCAGGACCAGGCTACAGGCACGGCAGTCAACGGTTGCTTCCCCGTACAGCTCTGATGACGAAAGATCGTTTATGCAAGGATTCTGGGACAAGAGGAGAAAGCCTTCCTGTATTATGAAGCCGGCTAGCAGTGAATCTTCTCTGTACATGAGTGATGATGTTCTTTATTAACTTTCTATTAACTTGCATTTATGTTATAGCAATGTGAAGAAATGAAAAGCAGATAGACTGTTTTAGATTGTATTTTTGGCCATTTTTGGAAATTTTTACGGACTCACGAATGGTTCTTAATTAAGTTCAAAATTTGTTTGCAAAATTGTTACTTTGATATATGTTTGAAATTTTTGTCTCAACTGCTTTGAAAAGTTCTGGATATATTGTTAATTGTTATGTTAGTTGCTAAAAATGTTGTTCTATTGTTATATTGCTAATGTCTTATGTTATGTATGTTAATGTATGGTTCATTTTCAGATATTGATAGACTACTTTACTTGTGATTGATAATACTTTAAGTTATTTCGTACACGCGCCGTAATTAGGCGTGCACGTGTTTTGCGGTCAAGAAAACCTTGACACGCGTTTCTGTCTCTTGTACTAACATTTAATTAATTAACTTTCTTCTTATCGTTTCGGGTTTTATGCGTTGCGTTCTTACTTTAGTTGGGAGTAGTTTCAGCAGGTTGCGAGTTTTTGTGTTACACTTGAACATGGATTGTTTTAAAAATGAATGTTAATGAAATTTTCTTGCAGGGAAGTATACCTGTGTTATGTTTTGATACTGTTATTTCTTTTTTAGTTCATACAGAAGACGATTTATGTTTGATGACGTCATTTTGTCTTGTAAACTTTATTTTCTAGATTATTATTGCATAAGCACAGCAATAGGAAGCTATATGTAGGTGCTCCAAATATTGTTCAGTGGAGCTGGTTCTATCAAATTTTTGGGCAGTAGTTTATTGGCTGATGGGAATTTAGGTATGTTGCGAAGTAGCATGGAGTAAATTTTATTTTGGATAAATTATGAGTCTTGGTGAGGAAAATTTTGCGCACGGGGTTTTATAGACTTTATGCGAATTCTGGGGATAGGAAAGCTTTACATGGAGAGATTTTTGGCAAAGTTGCAGTTATTTTCACGTGTTGAGGAAAATTTTGTAACGTTGATGTATTGATGAATTTTAGCACTCTCAGTGGAGTGGGTTCTTCTTAAAAAAAAGTAGTTAGTTTTGAAAGTTTTAGGAGTTTTTTTTAAAGTTAGGAGAATGATTGAGATTGCGTATGTGGTTTTTGATGCAAACTGGTGATTTATTTTTGTGATGGGTTAAAGTTTGAGATTTTGAAAGTTATTATTCGGCACCAAATTTCACCCATCACTTTGCTTTTTTGTGCGACTCAAAATTTATTTCAAGAAAAAGTCCAGGGAATGCATTTTGCCCAGTTCTTTTTCTTTGTAGATTCCGAGAGGGGGTTGTGAGGGAGTGTCCTTTGTGATAAAGGCATTCTAGCATTTTTAGTGAAACCGTGACGTCAATATTCTAACATGTGTGGTGCAAAAGCGACATCTATCCTTTATTCAACTTTAACTTTCCAGAGTGTATGTGGCGCCCTCGAGTCTACAGTTAGATGCGGTTAGGAGTATTATGCAAATTTATAGTTCCGTCTGCAGTTTGCAACGTATAAAAGCTTTGAGTTGGAGTGCTGAGTGTGGTGTGGTGAGGCGGCAGTAGTCCGCAAGGTGAAATAGATTGTGGTGGTGAGGCGGCAGTAGTCCGCAAGGATGAAATAGATAGTGTGGTCAGGCGGCGGAAGCCAGCCAAGTGAAGTAGATTGTGTTATAAAGCGAAGCCAGGTGTTCTATAGTGAGTTAGATTTTGCTCTGAAGTAAGATAGCTATTATTGTGAGCCGAGTTAGCTTGTGGTGAGCTGAGTTACCCCAGAGGAAAGCCTGCGGGTAAGAAGTTATTTAATACGTTGGATATTTTTTGAATAAAGAGTGTTTGCAGCTACGGGCTGTTCTATTATAGATTTAAACTAGCTTTTAGCCGCAATCTGAACGTGAAGCCAGAGTTAGTGCCCCGAACTGAGCTTAAGCCGTGGTCGTGAGTATAGTTTACGATTTAATCTCTTAGTATTGTGCTTAGTGACTGAAATTTCGAACTTAGCTCCATTTCCCCATGCTCCAGAGGTTTAAATAAACTGTTTGATTTCATCTTATACTTAAGACTATGTCTTCATTTAAACAGCATACCCCCAGACACGTCACATGTTCTGTGGGCATGTATAGCCAACAGACCGAAGAGACTCTCGCTGAAGATAGAAATACTTCTGCCTAGATTTGCTTCAACCCATTTTAATGTTTTAAGTATGGCGTACAGTTCCGCTTGATACACGGAGTTATTATCATCCAGTCTGCAGACCCACTGATGTAATTTCTGGTGCCTTCCGCTGCACAGAAGCTGCACCAACGTTGGTCTTGGTGCAACGTTGGTCTTGGTGAAAACTTTGGGCAGATGTGTAATTTTTGCGCTCAATCTTCACATGTATGTGTGATGACTCTTTAGCTTGGTGAAGCTGCCAGCGTCTGACATTGTGTTGTATGACTATATGGGGGAGAGAGTGTGTGCTATCGTATTATTTTTAAGTTGTAAGATAGATGATTTGTCGTGTTCGTACCTTAGTTGTGTGATGGGTGGAATGCCTGTGACTACTTGCAGTGAGTCTGTTGATATAGTTTTGTGTCCTCGAAAAATTCGTAGAAGGAAAATTCTTGGTATTAATGTTATAGTTTCATAAGAGCATGTAGTGTGAGGCTGCTTTCCATATAAAATTATGTGTTCTATTATTGTTCTGTACCATGTTTATAAGTGTACTGTTGTTTATCCCCCCCCCCCCCTAGTTTACATGGTAGTCTGAGTGAATTATTATGGTATGTAGTTAAAGTCTTGTATTATTGATATATGGGATCCAATTATGGTTACTTTCTATTGTTATGCCTAAAATTTTTAGGTGTTTAGCACGGTGAATGCTTGTATTATAGATTTTCATGACTGGTAGCCGTTTTGCGTCAAGTTTGCGTGGTTTTCCGAAAAGAAGTCTGCCTGTGATTTGTGTGGAGACGGTCTGGGATGGAGTGTTTCTAGGAACTAGTAGAAAGTTTGAAGGGCCTCGGCAAAACATTCCTTCAGATCTTTGCGTATGCCTCAGGAGAAAACGAAGGTAAAGTCATCGGCAAAGTACAGTATAAAGACCAATCGGTTCAATTATGTTAGTAGAACATTTTCCACTAACGGCCAGAGAATTCGACCAATGGGGACATCTCTTACGCAACTGATAGTGAGTCTAGCTGCCTGCGCTCCAATTAATTAGGATACTCCTTTGTGAGAGGTAAGAGCCGGTGTGACCAGCTATGTTCCCCAGACAATTGAGGCGTAGTAATTGTAGGAGAATATCGCACCATTCGATGTTGTCGAAGGCGGCCTGAATGGCCAGTGAGACCAGAGAGGTCAGACTATACTGTGTTATGCTTTCGTTGCAGGCAGACATAACTGCGTTTACTGTGAGTTCTCATGAATGCCGTTCTTTGAACTCAAATTCATTTGGATGGAGTAGATTATTTTTTTCTAGGAAGTGAGTAAGTCGGAAAATCAGGAGTTTCTTCAGTAGCTTTCTTAAGGTTGTGTGGAGACATATAGATCTGTAAGACTGAGGCTCAGAGGGGATTTGCCTTTCTTTAGAAAACAGATGACCTCGCCCTGTCGTAATACGGGTGGGAAATATTTATGTGTGAAGAAGAGGTCAGCCCACCGTGTGAATGTCTGTGGAATGATTTTGTGTGCGAGCTTGAGGATTTTGTAATCTATAGCATTCGATCATGGAGCTTTCTTGCCATTTAGCGTGTAGAATGCAGTTCTAAACTCGGCTTTTTGCAAGGGGTTTGTCATTCGGAAATGAGAACCGGATATCTGTGTTGTCCACAGATGAGCGTGCCATGAGGCCAAAAAATATTAGTGTGAGGAATTCTACGTTGTTTTTTCGTGATATTTGTGCTGGAGGAATTTCAAGACGTATTTCATCTGGAGTGAAGAATTTGCCGGTAAAGAATTTTGGGGCAATGCCGAAAAGATTATCATTGTTGCTGTTGCAGAAGAGCTCCTATGCTTTGCTTCTCCACGTGACAAATGCGTGTTTATGCAGTGCTGCGAGGCGAGTGAGCTTTGCTGCGACCGTCTTTATTCCAAAGAGTTTGGATCCAGCTTGCGTAATGATTTAAGCTTGTGTCTTAGCACCGTCAGCTGATTCCTGCCTTTGCTGAGCGTGTGGGATCTTTGAATTGTCGTTAGTCTAAATGACGCCTTCACTGCTTGGTGCATAGTTTCTATTAAAATTTTTTGTGAAATCGTTAAGTTTCTCTGCATTGCCAGCTCCTCTCTTTTCCTTAAGGGAGTGTTTATGAAAATTTGATGACAGTGTTGAATTTGCGAAGATAACCTCTATTTGTGTTTAAGTGTCTGTATTGGATGTAGAGTAGTGTTGCTTCAAAAGTAAAGTGTGTGTATGTATGATCAGAGCAATTATGCTTGTCCGAAACGGTCCATGAAGTGATTTTTGGGAGAGTGTAGGAATATTGAATGTTAGGTCAGGCCAGTCTTTGGCGTTGATATTGTCTTCGCTTGTCCTGCTTTTTGAATGTGGCATCGGTGTTTTCAATATTTGTTAGAGCTAAATTGGATATGATGGTTCCTGAAGAAGCTACACCTGGTGTTTTTCCGCCTACAACCTTAATTGGTTCAATAAGAGATTTTAATATATACTCAAGAGACAAAACTTTATGATAATATATCTAATAACGAGCTGACCAACCACTGACTGGCAAAATAGCTACAAATCATCTGGGCATGAATGCTACAAGCTCTTGGTGGATGACCGGAAATAATTTATATTGTTCAGTCAGCTGTCATGCATATCCGGGATACTTCAAAATGGTTGTTTATGAGCTCTGTTCTGCCGTTGATTGACACCGGAGATGTGCTCTGACGAATTAAGATCCGATGAGTTAGGCGAGAATGCTCATTAACAGTAAAATATATGATCTCTTAAAAAGAATTAATGATCTAAATATTTTTTTCTGTCGAGAAGGCGGCTCATTTGAGGATCATTTGCAATTAGTCTTCTTTAAAATAAGGATTTTTGCACAAAACCTCACAGTGCCGTTTGAAGGACTGTCAAAATAATAGAAAAGTTGTTTTTATTACATTTATAATTGTGAGAGTTTTTAAAATTTTGTCTTTTGCTGTATGTGCAAAAATGTATTTTTAGGAATGGAAAAACTGCAATATTGCTGCCATTTTGACGATTTAAAGACTACTGAGTCTCCTTAGTAAATAACCATTCGCTTTAAATAAAATAAATCATGGTATATCCATCACAAAAAATAGATATGTTTAGATATATATAAGGTTTTTTTAAACCTTAATTATTTCTTTAAACGTAAACAATGTTTTTCTGAGGCGTCACAATCTGTCATCAAATTGTGTCTATCCTTTGTTTAAAAATTATTTTTTCACGAAAAAAAATGAAACTATTTTTGAGTTTTATATTATTTACACTTTTTTCTTTCATTTTTCTTTTATGACTTTCCCAGTTATTCGGAAAATAAGGCAATTGAACTAATATTTATTTTATGACACAATGAACTTTCTAAAACCTGTTAAATCAGGAAACAGATGATGATACTTAGGCGTTACACGAAAAGAAAAGGTTGCGATCATTTCACACAGTTATGAAACGCTTTTCAAACTGTTAATAAATCAAGTGTTATCTAGTACAATTAATTAAAATTTATTCTTACTTCGATTCGCCATCATTACTTCAGAGACACGCATATTAGTTAGTTATTACGAAATCGTTAAGTGGACAAGCAACATTGAACCAAGAATGTATCTCACTTTAGAAATGAGAATTAATGTTGACGTTTTCAGACTCAATATAGTTAACGGTAAAAAAAGATTTTCAGTTCAAAAGTAGAAATTGATTTTGGCGACCTTCACATACCGCTTTTTAACATTCAATAATTTAAGTGCAGTAGTAGTAATAGTTATTTTTCTAGTTGAAGGACGTATTTAATTTCACTCGAAATTAAAAGGCAGCCATTTATGGATTCACGTTATCTTTATTTTTTGAGTAGTATTGTAACAAACTTCTTCTTATCTTCCTTGTAGTTTAACCTTCTTTTTTTTCAAATTGAGTAAAAGTGGAATACGTAATAAATAGATTAATTATTACGCATTTAAACATTGCATAATTCACAACATATAATTCGCAAACTTAAATGGAAGAAAACTGAATTATTTATGAGCTAGTAGTATACCTATTCTTCGTACGATCGATCATTCAAAGGAAATCCTTATAAATTCTTAAACAGAGCCTTATACATGTCATAATAGTACCCCATCCGTGTACGAAACTTCTGCTTAAGCCAATCCGAAACTAGAGAAAATAATTTCGTTAACCGAAACCCAAAGAGATAAAAAAATATATATATTGTATAATTTTATACAATTATGGAAAATTTGTCTACAGTTTAATCTTTAATATAATTTTTTTAATGTAGATTTATTAATATTTAATATATTTTATTTCTTATGAAAAACATGTAGGACAATCTTTTGTCAATCAGACTAACTCGAATTCGAACCGAAAGAATCAAAACCTAACTGTTCTGAACACGACCCAGAAACCAAACCGATCTGAACACGAAATATTTAAAATCAACGTGACACAAAGCGAAAAAAATTAGAGGTAATCCGTCCCGACCTGAATAGGAAGTCAGATCGAATTCGGATAAAATACTGATATCAGACCCGATGTCAGACTTGTATCAATGCTCCCTATATCATGCATAGTAAGATGCTTTTATCGATAAGAATCACATGTGTAAACAATTTTCATCCATAAAAGGGAAATATAATAATACAATGATTGTTTATAAAAGAAGTAATTTGCGCTTAAAAAAAAACTACGATTAAAGTTGCATATCATAAAAAAATGTGATTTAATTTTTACTGATAAATTAATGTGTGAAAAAGAGATAAATATCAATATTCATCGTTGAAATTAAGTCCCTTTTTGAAAGAAAGTAGGCACTTTCATTCATTAATTAAAAATATTTTGCTCATTATTCCGCGGGTTAGACGAAAATATTCTCCTAAAATTTAGTTCAAACAAAAATATTTACTACCTAAATTACATTTTCAGAAATTATCATCGGAAGGCAACCATGTATCTAGCTCTTTGCGTGACCCTGTATATCATTTTATCTTTATACTGCAAACATTTCTTAGTTTACTGAATGCAGTTCAAAATAAAAATGCATATTTTATTTAAAAACCACCTTTAAGTAAATTACGCTTATATTCAGTAACCTTTCCAAGATATTTTGTGTAACCTTGTATATCTAAATTGTGTAACTATTACCATTTATACTTACCATTTAATATGCATACATTTAGTGAAACTTAAAAGCACATATCATAATTCAATATGCATTTCATCCATACAACAGTCATCATCCATCATATACAGTACATCTTATAGAATATATACTATTTGAAATCTTTTGTGTGTCCCTGTAAATGCTATGCACTGTGTATTATGCATGAAATAACTCACATTAAGCCTAAGCAACGTATATCAATTTGATTATACATGAAATCGTTTACCATAATTAAAATATGTCGCAAACTCTTCCTCCCTTTATTCTTATTCAATGGAATTCTTCTGTGTGAGCCTGTAAATGAATAAGTGTCCTTTTCACTAATACTTTACAAAATGCATATTTTAGCGCACTTTGTAGATGCATATAAATTTGAATATGTTTCACAGGGTGTAACATCGTTAAAGTTCAATTGAAACGATTTTTCCCTATAATGCCGTAATGTAAGGAAAGTTTTTGACTATCCCTGTAAATAAACTAATAAAGGTAGAAACTTCATTTTCAATAGTTATTCGTGCTAAAGTAAACATTAATAACGCCCAAAAATTTCATGGCAATCCGAGTATATTTACGAAAGTTAGAAAAAGGCCAGACGTCCAGACAAACCGAAAGCTTAATAACCTGTCAACTTTGTTGGAAAGTGTTAAAAAATAGAGTCAAAAATATATTAATCAGTAGTTTTATTTTCCTCCTTTTCCCTACAAAAAAATTCTTCCATTGATAATAATGAGTTTTGAATAAAATTTTCATTTGTATGTAACTTAGTATATCTTATTAATTAGTATAAGTTAAAAAAAATCGTTTATTTTAAATATGACGCCATATGACGACATATTTATTTTCTTTTAAATTATTTTTTTTTCTCGGATGGAAATTGTTAAATTGAAAATTTATTGCCGCTGCGAAATTATCATTCCAGATTTTGATTTTCTTTACAACGGAAAAGAAAATTGATTAAATTTTATCTTAAAAATGCCTACTGATTCTATATGAATAATAATGAAATTTTGAATTATTAATTAAAATATTTGAATAAATTAAATAAAACATAGCCAAATTCATTTTCGGATTATAATCTATCTATGTGCAAAGATTCAAAAACGTAATCCATCCGTTTTTAAGCCAACTTCATTCCAACTTTCGGACACACTTTCACATATATAATAATTTAAGGATATAAGGATTTATCGACAATAAAGAAAAAAAAATACATAATTTGCGCTAATTTTTCTTTCCACAAAAATGTCTATTAATATGCGAAAAGTCGAAAGAATATTTAAATTTAAATTGTTATTACTCTGCCTTAACAGACATAAGGGTCATTCCATGTCAATTCAACCAGACCTTGTAACCCGACCCACAGGGATTTTGATGAAACTTTGTGTACACACTAATTCTATCATGAAATGATTCCATCAGAAATTTTTCCTTCCTAGACCTCATGGTTTGTGAGATATGGGGGGTCCAATTCTTGGGGGTTTCTTAAATCGCACATTTCTGAGTCTGTATTTTGAGATTGCAGTTCCATCTTCAAAAAATTGTTTCTCTGGATCTAAAACGTGAATCATCTTTAAAATATTACTGTAAGAATATAAAAAGATGCAGATTTTAATAAAAAAATATTTAAAAAATTTACTTGTAATATTTAGGATAAAAAAAATTAGCCAAAGTTGAGAGTTATGGTTATTTTTCCAAATTTTTGTGACTTCACCAAAAAGGCTGTACACAAAAAGGCAAATTAAATTTTCAATTTCTTTATGTTTTAAATAAAAGTTTATACTTTGGGCTTTCTATCTATGAAATAAAAATGATGTGTTTCGCATGGCTTATGCAAAAATTTTGGGTACTTTCCAATTAGCCGGATGCATGTTTTATTTTCACATATTACATATGCAAACAAAAAGGCAAATGAAATTTCCAATTTCTTTTTGTTTTAAATAAAAGTTTACACTTTGGGCTTTCTATTTGTGAAATAAAAATGATGTCTTTCGCATGGCTTATGCAAAAATTTTGGATACTTTCCACTTATCCGGATGCATGTTTTATTTTTACATATTACATATGCACACAAAAAGGCAAATGAAATTTCCAATTTCTTTTTGTTTTAAATAAAAGTTTACACTTTGGGCTTTCTATCTGTGAAATAAAAATGATGTCTTTCGCATGACTTATGCAAAAATTTGGGGTACTTTCCAATTAGCCGGATGCGTGTTTTATTTTTACATAAGTATATATATATATATATATATATAGATCTATATAAATGCAGATGTATTATACATGTACATATGTATGTATATATACAGTATATTGATATATATATGGTGCCCGTCTAACCGAAAAGTACCAAATTTTGCCTTGTTTTGAGAATCTGCACCAATTAAGAGGAAAAAAATCTGACTAAGTTTAGCTGTGGTACTTAAATAATTACTGGAATTTCTATGAGTTATTGAATTTAATGTTATTTGATGCATGTTTTTTTAATTTGCAAAGTAAAATTTAGGCTTTGTTTTTTCTGATAAAAAAAAAAAAAAAAAAAAAAAATCTGACTGTAATATGTTTCTCCATTAAATTTAGTGAATGGTCCATATATTTCATTTAGTTATTTAATAATGGGCATTTTTTGCTAATCTAAAGAATCTCTTACTTTTATTTTCAATAATTAAACTCAAAACAGATTTTGTACAGTATAAAATAGATAATTTTTTCTCCTCACATTTCCATTCTTTCTTTCGAATGCTTATATATTAATTATTTGTGTTTAAAAAATGTTCAAAACCTTGGATTTCCTTTCCTTGGTTAATTTTAATCATTTTAAATATTTATATTGGCAAGTTTAAATACACAAATGTTTAACAGAACTTAAATTTGTTTCTACAGTCTGAAAGATTTAATTGCACCTGCTTTATATAAACACCTTCTGATAAAAGCAGGATAATGTTCGTTAGTATGAAAGCAGATGTTTTGAAATCAATTTAATTAAATTATTGTCACTCTGTTGTTTCTTATCATAGAAGAATGATCTAACTTTTACTGTGCTACTAAAAATATAATCTGATTGTTACATACTTTATAGTTTATGATACGTATAAATATTTTTTTGCTTTATTGTTTTAATATGGAGCCTGATATTAAACCTTCTACTAGTCTTCAGGCTTGCAGTATTGTAATATTAATTGGTTTAGAATGCTACAAAATTCGCTATAGAAATAACAAAGAAATAGACTACATTGGTAATCTCTGTGATTCAGAAAAAGAACTTTTATTAGTTAGGACTATTGCATTTATAAAACAAAAATTAAGTGAAAACCGTTTGATTAATATATGTGAGCGTCACAGAATTACTCTCTTAATGAAATATGAATTATATAAATGTGGAGATCCATTTAAGCGGCATAAAAAACAAGTGAAAAAAGCAATTAGGGCAGTTAATAGAGATTTATATACGGCCGAAAAAGTAAACCAAAGTTGAAAGTTATGATTATTTTTCCGAAATTTTGTGACTCTATGAAAAAGTCTCTACACAAAAAGGCAAATGAAATTTCCAATTTGTTTTTGTATCAAATAACATTAAATTCAGTAACTCATAGAAACTCCAATAATTATTTAAGTACCACAGCTAAACGTAGTCAAATTTTTTCCCCCTTAATTAGTGCAGATTTTCAAAACAAGGTAAAATTTGGTACTTTTCGGTTAGACGGGCACCCGTGTTATACATATATATATATCAATATACTGTATGTATACATACATATGTACATGTATAATATATCTGTATTTATATAGATCTATACATATGTGCATATGTAAAAATAAAACACGCATCCGGCTAATTGGAAAGTACCCAAAATTTTTGTATAAGCCATGTGAAAGACATCATTTTTATTTCACAGATAGAAAGCCCAAAGTGTAAACTTTTATTTAAAACAAAAAGAAATGGGAAATTTCATTTGCATTTTTGCGTGCATATGTAATATATAAAAATAAAGCACTTATCCGGATAATTGGAAAGTACCCAAAATTTTTGCATAAGCCATGCGAAACACATTATTTTTATTTCATAGATAGAAAGCCCAAAGTGTAAACTTTTATTTAAAATAAACAGAAATCGGAAATTTAATTTGCCTTTTTGTGTACAGCCTTTTTCGTGAAGTCACAAAAATTTGGAAAAAAAACCATAACTCTCAACTTTGGCTGGCTTTTTGTATCCTAAATATTACAAGTAAATTTTTTAAATATTTTTTATTAAAATCTGCATCTTTTTATCTTCTTACAGTGATATTTTTAGAATGATTCATGTTTTAGATCCAGAGAAACAATTTTTTGAAGATGGAACTGCAATCTCAAAATACAGGCTCAGAAATGTGCGATTTGAGAAACTCCCAAGAATTGGACCCCCCATATCTCACAAACCATGAGGTCTAGGAAGGAAAAATTTCTGATGGAATCATTTCATGATAGAATTAGTGTGTACACAAAGTTTCATCCAAATCCCTGTCGGTCGGGTTACAAATGGGGGAAAAATTGGTTGAATTGACATGGAATGACCCATAAGCTAATTCAAAATGTTGTCCAAGTTTTTTTCCAAAGTTGTGAAACTCTCTGCATTAAGGTGGAGCGAAAAAAATTATTTTTTAAAAATCAAAAACGGGTAGGTGACAAAAGTTGCCTCTATACTAGTACATCAACTGTGTGAAATTTTACCACTGAAAAAAGATGGCTTAAATCTGCGCTTTTGCTCCAAAAATCGAAATTTTGGGTAAAATTTGTCATTTTTTGACATTTTTTCAAAAAAAATTAAAAAATTCCTACAGAGCTGGTTATTATTTAAAAGTGTTACTTAAACCTTTATATTTATCTGCTTAACATATTTAAACTATAAAACAATATCTTTATTTCGTATAGCTCGAGCAAAACAGACAATTTTTGGTAAGAAAACGGCATTACCACTCTATTGGGACATACAATGAATCGTTGTTTTTAATGCAGCTCTTCTTTTCAAAACTACTTGAACATACGTCGTGGAGGTGCCTATATTTCATATACCACTCGTCCCAGCTATTCCATCATCTTAGTACAGTGTTTTATTCATATAATGATTTTTGATTTTCTTTATCAAAATTTGGCATGTTTTCGATGCATCCAACTATTTTATCTGTTCTTTGTATCCACATGCTGCTGTGACTATCTTAATGTATATTTTTACAGCTTATACAAAAAAATGACAAGCAGAGTAATGTACGGGATTATTATTAAAGGGATCTATTCGGCCATCTATTATCTTTATCAAATTTACATCCAGTTGAGGAAAGTGATTGGAAGTTCTGTTACCACAACATTTTTTCAGTCAATTATATTTTTTTACGTAATGACCTGCTTCAAAGATGATTTCAGGTATTTCAACTATAAGTATGCCATCATTTATTCTGCTTTTGCATTTTTTATATGTTGAGAAGCGAGCTGTTTAATGTGATTTCTGGTGATCGTCAGAGAGAATTGCAATGGGAATTTGTCCTGCACGTGCAGAGCAACCGTTGTTGTAAATAACTTTTTTTTTCATTAGTTTTTTCCCATTTTCTAAGTGTTTTCGTAGCCAGGCAATTTCCCATTAACTTTTAGATCCCCATTTTATAAGTGAACAATATTTGATGGTGAACTGTCCTGGGCATAAATTTACAATGCATAGTACTTTTTGAGAGAAAGTACACACTCTAATCGACTATAAGTACTCATTTAAATTTAGGAGAATTCTATTTGTCGCTGTGAACTATTTTGCATATAATTGTGTATAATAATGGATCATATGCTACTTCAACTCCAGAAAATTTCCTCTGCGTCAATTATAAGAGAAGTCGATGTAAAACGTTATAATCTACATGGATTCACTGGATCAATAAGAAAATCTTTGTCTAAGTACTATTCACTTCCTATTGCAATTTTTTATAAAAAGATAATAATTTTGAAAAAGTATTTTCTCAAATTAAGAAAAATATACTCAGAACAGACTAGAAATTTCTGTCGGATATTGCAAATATAATTCACTAGAAAAGCTATTTCTCAGAAGAAATGGGGAATAGGAATTTAGAAAATATCTCGCACAAAAAAAAGCTCATAAAGCGAATAAAATTTTCCGCTTTATATAGGCACAGATTGGCAATCAGAGTCTATAGATTCACTCATAAAATATATAATCAAAGTTTATACCGCGGCATATTTTACACCAAATGTAATAAACACCTAAAGAGTAGGTCTAAAAACTTATTAGAAATTAATCGACTACGAAACAACACAGGAAACGACATAAAACAAATGCTAAAACTTTTTTCGAAATATTGTTCCTGTACACGCAAATTTTGTTTGCAGTTCTCTGTGACGATCGTCATAATATTAAACGGCTAGCTTCTCAAAATATATTCAATGTAATAGATACAGTAAATGATGACATACTAGAAATTGAATTCATACAATCAAGTTTTAAGCATATCATTATATATAATGTAATTGATTGAAAAAATGTGGTAACAGAACTCCCAATCATAATGTATTAATTGTATGAAAATTTAATGAAGATAATAAACTGCTGAATAGGTTCAATTAACAACATACCTAATACATTACTCAGCTTCCTCTTCTGTTATACAAGGTATAAAAATATATGTGCAACAGGTCACACCAGTAGCATCCAATGTCAGTGAAAACAAAGAAGAGGTAAACTACTTTGATACATAGAAAATTTATGCCCTTCTTTGGGAAAAAAATAACAATTCAATACATAAATAAAACACTGGGTCTAGATTGTTGAATGGCTGAGGCGAGTGGAATATGAAATGCAGCGACATCTACGAGTTACATACAGAATAGTTTTGAAAGCAGATAGGTAAGAAATGCATTCAAAACAGCATTTCGTTGTATGCTCCAATAGAGTGGTAATGCCGTTTTCTTACCAAAAGTTGTCTGTTTTGCTTCAGCTATATGGAATAAAGATATTGTTTTATAGTTTAAATATGTTAAGCAGATAAATATAAAGGTTTAAGTAACACTTTTAAATGGTAACCAGCTCTGTAGGAATTTTTTTATTTTTTTGAAAAAATGTCAACAAATGACAAATTTTACCCAAAATTTCGTTTTTGGAGCAAAAGCGCAGACTCAAGCCATTTTTTTAGCGGTAAAATTTCACACAGTTGACGTACTAGTATAGAGGCAACTTTTGGCACCTACCCATTTTTGATTTTTAAAAAATAATTTTTTTCGCTCCACCCTACTCTGCATGTTGTCACAAAACTTAAGTTTTAGGTCGATTGTAAGTAAAATTTTTCGTACAAATACTTAGTGCAAAACTCCAGTAAAAAAAAATCTTTTAAAATTTAGTTGAAAAAAACTCTTTATTGAATTTTGGAAAAGTCTTTATGAAAGTTTAAAATATCTCAACTTGCCATGGCTGAAATAGAATTTTAAGGGAAAAAAAGATATTTAGCATTCCGATTGAAACAAAATTTTAAAATAAAAAAAGATATTTAAAATCAAACAACAGTAAAAGAAAATTTAAAATTTTGTGTACAAAGTTCATAAATGTTATGTGACTCTCCTTGATTGCACGGACAACATCTAAGTACCAACCTTTTTGTTCCAAAACTTCATATCACCTGCGTAATGTTTTTAGCATTCGGAAGTGCTAGTGTGTACACAGTAAAAAGAAAAAAAAAGTACGATAGAGATTGGAGATTGTACTGGCTATCGGGATGCCAACAGAATCCATTGTTTTTTAACGGAAAAATGTCCGTAAATTCTAGAAATTTTTACGTTTTGTTTTTGGAAAAATTTCCGTAATTTATGGGTATTTTTCGCAAAAAGACAGTGGGTTGTATTGGCGTCCCAATAGCCAGTACAATGTATCATTGACGAAATCTCTGCACTATGATGATAAAACGACAATTGTGAAATTCAAAGTTACAGAATGATAAGACTCCAAAATACTAACAGCATACGCCAATGGTATCGGATATTTGATCAAAAAAATGTTTAAATGTCGTTCGTGTGACAAAGAGGAATCATATAAAACATTTATAAAGCATTTACAAATTAAATTTCAAACTACATTTTACATTCTGTTCATTTTTATAGATAAATTCTTTTCTATTAAATAGTTATATAGTCGTCGTTTATAATCAGCTAGATTCATTTTAAATCACAGTACATTTTCATGGTAGGAGAATTCGATCAATTTATAAATTTCTGTCGAAAAATTTAGTTTATTTAAAACCAAAAAATTGACAATCACGTATCCTAAAGAAATTATTTTCTTAAAAATTAACATATTTTTTCATGGATACTTAATATTATTTAAATAAATTTCATTTTTAAGCAGAAAAACTTTTTATTAAAATCTCATTAAATTGCAATTTTAAAATATTAAATAGAAATTTAGAATTATTTTTTACAAGAAGTTTTTTTTATATACAGTTTTCTTTCAATTTCACGCAATTTAGCAGGTACTTTTTTTAAAAACAAAAATTTCAATAATTGAATTGTTAATTTTTTTCTTATATAGCTTTTTACAGATCCAACTTTCAAAAATAATTTTAATATTCTGGCGCAATTTTCAAAAAATCTTTTATATTAAACACCAAATCAAGCTAAATAAATAAATAAACAAGGACGACGAATGAAATTGAAATCTCATGATCATTGCAGTCTATTAAGAAACAGATTTAAATCATTGGAAGTGTTAAATAATACCTCAGTTATATTTCACAATAAATTACAATTTAATTATGAGTTGAACTGACAAATCATTAACTTCGAAGAATGCATGTTAATTATTTATTGGAAAATTTTAAATATGCTAACAACTTGGTACTAAGAATTTCCATATTTCCTTTAGTGAAAGGTAATTAAAGTTGACGTTTTCATTGAATTCCAAGAAGAATTTTTCAGTTAAAAATTAGGAATTTATCTGTTGGCCTTCACATTCTGCAGCTTGTTTAGATTTAACTTTTTTAAAGAGGTAGAGTAAAGATTAATTTGCCACAATCTTTTCGAAAGTTTTTTTTTTCTTATTTTTGAACAATAAAGAAGCAGGCTTCTTGTTTCGGACAAGGCTCATCATTAAGTTTTATGAAGCTTGGAATTTGAGTTTTCAATCAAGTTTTTAAAATAACATATAAAAGTATTTAAATTGAAAGTGTAGGGATTTATTTGAGTCTTTAAATAATATATAGTAGATACTTTAATTTAAAAGAGGGTTGAAAACAGTTGCATCAAACTATTTACAGCACAAAAAAAACTTCCTCTTTTAACAGATTTTTTAAAACTTAATATTAGTTTAATATGCTACATTTTGCCAATTAGATACGGGATAAAAGAATATAAATTCTTTAAAGCTGCAGTAGCACTCAGGATTTCTATGGAAACTTGAATTCATAATTGCATCAATGTCTAAAATGTGTATAATCTTATATAATCAACCAAAATCAACCAAATTATAACAAATTATTGAAATTAAAAAGAGTGCAGAAAGAACTATAGAAAGTGTACATCTCGCTTGTCGTATACATAAAAGTCGGAAAAATTAAGAAAAAATAACAGCATTTGAAATGTTTAGCTTCTTTTCTTTATATCTCTCCAGATAAAGACGCATTTTATCTTTTTTTTCTTTATCCTTTTTTATTATAGTGTAATACAACTAATGTATTATCTCTAGGCAAACTTTTTATGACTCCTCTATATTTTACACTATTTCTTATAAACAGGGAGTGGAGTTGCTTTGCAACTATCTGTTGACATCATTCAACTGTTCATCTGATTACTTCATGAAATTTGCCTATAGAAGGCTGGAAAAAGGATAATTTATAGCATTTTTTCGGGAATAGAAATAAAGATTTTATCGCCGAATCTGTTGCATGTTATTATTTAAAAAGTTTTTCAAAAATAAATGAAGAAGAAAACTTTTAATAATACTATTTTTAATTCCAATACAATCGAATACTATTTTTGAATGCTTAAATATAAGCAGATCATTTTCATTCAGAGAAAAAAAAAAAAAAAAAAAAAAAAAAAAAAAACCACTGATGATGTTAGAGAATTTGTTCCCTCTTTTGTTTGGATCGATTAAGAGCATTTAAATTTGAGTGATGACGTACATCATATTGCAAAGCATTTTTATGGCATACTGCATCTCTATCTATCTCTTTCCTTCATGATTTTTAAATGAATAGAATTTATTTCTACGATTAAAGTGTCAGACGGGTTTTTTTCTTTTCTGTCATAAATTAATACTTGAAGATCGAAACGTAAAAATAAATTATGTTTCGTTAGATATTTTTGAAATACATAATTTAATCTTAATTTTTTTTGCTATTGATTGAAATAAAAATTATTTTCGATTTCAATTTGTTAAAAAAACAGAAGAACAAGAAATTTAATAATCCCTATTGTTATCCATTTCAACCTTTTTTCATAAAAATGAAATAATTTGGATGCCATTATTAGGGAAATTTAATTCAAATTAGAAATAATGATTTTATATATAGAGAGTGGATTCGTTTCATTATGATTTAATATATAGGGTAGATATAAAGATGAAGAAAAAGAAGAGAAAAAAATAAATCGATTTTTTTACCCGAAAAAAATGCAAACTTCCGCCTAAAGTAACTAAAATTTAACTACAAATATGTCAACAACCAGTCATTTAAAAGGTCCTAAATGAAAATATTTTGATTCGTAACAAAAATTTCCTCATAAAATAAATAACATATAAATCCTACAGAAATCGAAAGTCTGTTATATGTTACCTGGATGAAAAGTTGCTCCGCTTGATATTCTGTATACTTACCCAATAGACAATCTACCAAATTTTTCTCTATTCATCGGCCGGTTTACATGTCTCTTTCTGTATAAATATTGTCATACAATTTTTCATTATAGTTGTCCATTTGCATTTCTTCTGTTTACTGCACTAGCTTCTAACAGTCTATCTACATTACTTCTATCAGTTCATATGTTTTGTGTGTATCTGTCTGTATGCCTAAATTAATTCTGTGCGTTATATTTTTTGTAACTGTCTACCTAGACTTCTATATTTCTCAGCCTGTTTACTTATATCGCTCTTACACATTTACCATATGTCTATGCCTCAACTTCATTATATATGCTTACTTTAAATACTTGTCATCTGACATCCTTTCGTTATTGTATGCTTAATTTTCTTCAAAAAGTATAAATATTTGTAGCGTCTATGTATCTGTATCAGTGTATGGATGATTCTCAAAATAGGGGACAATTTATGTCTTTCAGCATATAAAAAAAATTGAAAGATTTTCTGTCATGTTTTTATATTTAGATATGTTTTTCTTAATATTAATCATTATTTGCACTTAAGAATTACTCACTTTTTAGTTAAAAACACCTTAAAATAACAGAATAAATGTTCAAAATGTCATTAGCATGGATGTCCACAGCAGCTGTGCCTTGTGTATACTAGCATTTTTCAAGAGTTAATATCATGTTTATAAAATAAAGAAATGTTATTCTTTCTTTATATTAATCAAGGAGAGGATTTATCCAATAAATTACTTTTTAAAAATAAAATTATAGTATATAAAAAAAGAATTAAAGTTTGTCCTCCATATTCGATTTTCAAAACAAGGTCATACTATAACAGCTAGTTATTAATCAAAATTTCATTTTCACATATGACAATAGTTTGAAAATATAAATTTTCTCCATGGCAACAAGTAGCCATTTTATCTCAGCCTGAAAATAGAAGCATGTATTGTATTTTAAGAATAGAAGCTGAATATTAGGGGCGTACATCAATTGTATGTCATTAGAATGGATAATAATTTTCATGTTTATTTTATAGTTAAAAATTTTATTTTATTTATTTGCATAGAACTTTTGTGTTTTAAAAAGCTCCAGAAAGGACTATTGCATTGTGATTATATTATGGTTCATAATCTTATTTAAATTAAAATTTGTCATTAGCATGGACAGATATCAGTGTCATTAGCATGGTTTTTCTGTCCATGCTAAAGACTCCTATGTGCATAAATGTAATCAGTGCTTATATTGTATCCTTTATAAAGTTTAATTTTACGTATAAATTTAGGTATTACATTTATTATCCCTAAAATATGCATTAAATCTGTAGGAAAATCAGTAAGACAGCTTCTTACATTGTTAGTGTCAGAATGTTGCTCAAGTAACAAAGTTTGCTCTTTGGTAAGGTTTTTATTTTCTTTATATTTATATAGGTAAAAATGGAAACCATTTGCTGAAAAAGAAGGCTAATAAATATAGAAAAAAAAAATTTAAACAGTAAGAAAATAAAAATGTCATAATATATTTATTCCATGCAATTTGTTTTGTCATTAGCATGGCTCAAAAAATACTAATTATTTTTTTAAGTTAATTTTTAAATAATTAGCTCTGCTGACTACATGGAAAGCATACCTAATACTATATTAACAACACCTATTTTTTTCAGAAATTTTGCTAACAGTAATTTTTTTAAGATTTCATTTTTAAAATAGTCCCCTATTTTGAGAATTACCCGTATCAGTATTTATTCTGTGCATTAAATTTTTTTGTAACTGCCTGCCTAGACTTCTATATTTATCATCCTGTATACTTATATCCTTCTTACACATTTACCATATGTCTATGTCTCAACTTCATTATATATGCTTATTTTAAACACATGTCATCTGTCATCCGTTCGTTATTGTATGAGTAATTTTCTTTAAAAAGTATAAATGTTTGTAGCGTCTATGTATCTGTATCAGTATGCCAAAATATTTTTACTTTTACTTATCTTTTTTTCATCTGTTGTTATATTATTTTTTTGATTGACTATATGCCTTGATATGTTTAACTTCAGTCAAGCCTTATTTTTCAGCAAGCCAACACATCTTTCTTTCATCCACATGTGTTTCTATCAAGCTTTCTGCTACCTTCCTTTCTGCTTAATCCATATCTTTCTTGACGGCCTTCTTACCCACATTTCTTCTGTCGACTTCTCTTCTGTCAGTATATTTTTTTCTATCGGTTTCTGAACTTACTGTTTTCCAACTTTTTCTACTTTACAATTAACTTACTTTTATTGTCTATCTCTCTATCTACTTAATCGTTTCGTTGTTTACCTATCCACCTTCCTGTTTGTCTATCTCTTTTTGTCTTTCATTATACATTTTTCCTCTTTCCATCTGCCTCTATAGCTACCATTCTTCTTCTAACCTACCTTTCCATTGTCTGTGTATCTGTCCATGTACATTTTTATATCTGTTTATCTATCAATCGACCAATCTACTTCTGTATATATCTGTACATTTTCTTATTTTTGTTAAGTGATCTATCTATTTTTATAAGTGTATATCGATCTGTTTGAAAATTTATTTATCTATCCATCGGTATGTGTCTAAATATCTATCTATATATATTTATCTACCAACCTATCTTTACTTTATCTATTTTCTTACATATATACGCCATTAGTCTATATTTCTATTTAATTATTCTATCTGCCTACCTTGCTCTTTATATATGTATGTCTACATATCTATAACAGCAACACTAATTTTCGTAAATAAAATCTGGAAAAGTATTACAGAAAGCTATTTAATATCAATCAGATTACATTGAAATCATCAAATTAAGTATATTATGAGGATCTTTGTATTCGCATTTGACCTGTTTACATATTAAATGTAATCTGCGGAAAAAGAAAAAAAAGAGTTTTCGGATTCTAATAACCAAACCCATGAACCTTTGGATTGAATTGTGAAGTTTTCCATTTCTGTTTATAAGCCAGTATTCTAATAATTGATTTGGTGAATAAAATTGTTTAAATGTGGAGAAAAATATACTACATTATTATGCCAGATTAAAATCTTGGTCGTACATAAAGTACCTCTTATTTGTGGAAATATTGAAAATTACCTCTATTGTGATGTAGAATAATTTTATTTGTAATACTTTGCTGTAGTTAATTGCTAACTTTTATCTAATTTTAATGTCTTAATTCTGTACATTTTACTATATTAACTTAAAAATTAGCTCTATTATCTTGAAAACTTTGGATTGATATTGATTAGTTTTTCTGGAATACGATAAAATCGATAAAATGTAATTTTTGAAGTAAATCAATTTTCCTTTAGGGAGAGTATTTTTTAAATTTTACATGCAAATTTATCGGAAGTTTTAGTTAATTTTGTAAAATTACAAATAATAGTAAGAAATAATAGATGTTAAAGAAAATCTAACAAAATGCATTTTGTTTTCTTTTGCAAATTAATTGAATGCTTACTTATTAGGATGAGCGAAGCGAATCCTCTACTAGTCCACTCAAATTACAATTTGTCGTACGCTTTACAAAAAAACTATTCAATATTTTAACTTCAAATTAAACACAAAAATAAATTATGATCTGTAGATTTGCAGAATATAATTTTTTTTACAGTAAAACGTTAAAAAAATTATTATTTTAATTAATTTATTTTACATGCATTTCCAATACGGACGCATTTTAGCAAATAAATAAAAAATGAAACGCGTATATTTTCAGAAAAAAAAAGTTTAAATCATGGAGTAAATAATTATAGATAGAATTATGATTAATTTATTAAATAAAACATGTTTTCATTATCCCGCAAAATCGTTTGCACAGATGACACTTAAACAATTTTAAAAGAATTGTATTACGGATTTTTTTTTTTTTTTTTTTTTTTTTTTTTTTTTGTAAACTGGCAACAAAATAATTGTAAACAAATAAAATTAATTCTTAAATTTGTTATATAAATGAAAAATTAAAAGATCTGCGTGAAGTTGTTCGTTCAAGCTCTTTATAAATATTTTTGCGAAGGTCGTATTGTGGCTAAATAATATCGACTCATTAATCAGAAGGATTTTATAGAAAAATAAGACTTTAATAAGTTCGCAAACACAACAATAATTATTCGTGAAAGCGTCACTGCGAGAATGAGAGAGCGCTTCTTTAAAAGGTAATTCCATTAATTGAGTTGCCATTCGCAGAAAGTAAAAAGTTCTCCCACGCGGAGAGAATTACAGCAATTCTCATACGCTAACATGTATAAAAATGAAGAAATTAAAATAAAATGTTTTACAGTTGAAAATTCATAGTATCAACGAAAGCAGATTTCAAATGTTTTTTCCAGAAAATAGGATTTTGAAGAAGTAACTTTCTTCAAGCTTTCTTCAAATATATTATTCTAAAATAGCTATCAAAGATTATCGGATGTTGATTACAAAGATTGGAAACATGCATATTTCAAACAATTAAAAAACATCAGTGGCTACTTGAAATTGTAAAAACATCTTTAAAAGAGCTTTTAGTTGAAAATTAAAAAAAAAAATTGTAAAAGTTTGCTTTGAAAATATCTTATGCCAGTTTTACATCATAAATAAAAAATTAAAATGCGCCAAAACATAAAATAACGTTTTTGTTTAATAAAGATGCAAAAATAATAATAAAAAAAATATTGTTACTTTCAAATATCTGTTTTATAAAATAATGCTTCGCGAATCCAAACAAAGCATGACTTTTGCTAGTTTATTAATAAGCTTAATATTTTGTAAGTTATCGAGTGGTACTAGGTAATGAATATTAAATATAAAATAGTTTCCCATGTTAATATTATTTCTATTTACCACTATTTTAAAATTTATTAAGAAAATTCATTGATTTCCCCATTTTCTGTATTAACTTTCATCATTTTGCTATGACAAATAAAAATAAAAATACTTTTGGATTTGAATTTTAGATATTTTTTTAATTAATCACTCAACTGAAGATAATTTTAATATCTATTTAAACGAAGTAATGAATATAAAATATCTCATGTCTAATTTGTACAAAATTACATTCTGTTTAAAAACAGATTTCATTTTATTTATTTATTTTGTAGCTTATAATAAGATTATGAATGCATATAAGAAATAATTTTAATTAACTTTTCCTTATAGATAAAGCTTTTACAAAAGTTCAAATATTTAATCATTGTATAAATACAAAGAAAACATTTAATAAAATTTGGGATTAAAATAAATTATATTAAACCTAGAGAAGATTTGATTTTTGTAAGTAATTTGAATCTAATTATCTATAGTTAATAACAGTATTAATTATTTTCTTTAATAATTTTTATTTCATGTAATCAAGTCTTATAACATCGTATCGTATTATACAAACTTTGTAGCAAGGCCAAGGTTACAGTCAAGGTTCTTCACTTTCTTTGACACTGAACTATCTCAGGCGATATCTCATGTCTGAAGCCAGTGAAGAAGAAATGGCCATGGGAGCAATTATTCTTGATTACATTTTTCGCCGGGTATCTTTCTCCATTTTATCAAACGAAGCATCAATACATTCAGTATTTTTCTTTTAACTAATAAAGATAATATCGAAACACATGTTATTAGAATTAAGAAGAGATTTTTATTTGCAATAAATTTCGATTATGTACAAAATAGATAGAAAAATTTGAAGCGTGCTTTAATTTTTACGTGTTAGAGATACCTAGGCAATGTATATTGTTGAAACTTTCAAAATAAGGTAGGAATTAATTTTTTATATGAAATAGACCTGCCATTAAATTTTCATTTGGAGTTAATAGCAAAATCAGTGCAGAATTCACCTTGTTTATTAATTTAAAACGTATATATATTACTTAAAATGTGCATAATAAAAACATATAAAAATCAATTAAAAATATGTTTAAAGTCCTTTTAAAAAAGTTCAGAACGTTTTCGATCATAGCTTACGTGGTCCTCATCAGTGAGGAAAAATCACTGATGAGAACCTCCGAGAGTTTTTCTCACCGATGAGGACCGCGTAAGCAACGGTCGAAAACGTTCAGAGCTTTTTAAAAGGATTTTAAACGTATTTTTAAGTGTTTGTTATATGTTTTTATTATGCACCATTTAAGAAATATATGTATACGTTTTTAATTAAATTTCCATTTTTTAACTATTTAGAAAGTAGTTGTTGTTCTCGGTAGAGAATTGGGAAATCTGAAGTATATCTGAATCTTTTTATTGGTTGAATTCCGCAACTTATTTTATTTTATTCGTTTCCTGATTGGTTTATATTTAATGTTAAAAAATGGAATACTTCTGTTTTTATTTCATTCGTTTTCTGATTGATCCATCCTTAATGTCCGACAAATGGAATACTTCTGCTGCCACGATGGCAAAAAGGATAATAAAAACTTCAAAATTAAAAATAAAAAATTTATAATTTCAAAACAAATTGTGGTATAGATTTCAAACAGATTTCATTAAAAAGTGCATTTTCTTTCTGCACGCAACGGTGTGAAAATTTTTAAATGTGCGATGTTTAGAAGTTTAAAAATTTGCAGTTCCAAAAATTGTTAAACTGAAATTTCATTTCAAAATTGTCTGTGATGGATCCAGGAATATTAATGTTTATTCCATGTCGTACGTAATATGAGGCGTTCTGAAGTCAGATTAATTTTAACAAATAAAAATACAAATCTTAAACAGTTAAAGTTGTATACATATAAACTACTGCTTTTTTATCATTGATCTAGGAATGTTAATGTTTAATGCATGGCGTACGTAATATATGACTCGTTATGATCATCATAAAAATGATGTTTATTATCATTATTAATTTAAATATAGAATATATTTATAAGTTTTTAAAACTTTGAAAATATCATTTTCCAAATAGTCGTTGTAATTTGTTAAATTGCGATTTTGTTATTTTTAATTTTTTAATTTTTATTATTATTATTTAAAACATCACGAGAATGCTCCAATTAAGGAAAACAAATATTACTATTATTTATTTTTTCTCTTCATGACGTGAAATTCATTCCTAATTTTATTAGATACACTAAATTGAAGATACGAAAACATAACTGACAAGTAAGGTCTCCATACGGGCATACTCGGAAAAATCTGAAAAAATTAGAGAATGTTCTTCTCATATGGGTATATATGTTTATAAAAAAAATTTCGGCGGGATCTCGGTACAACGTCCGTAAAAAAATAATAAATATTTCGCTTATTTGGCGATTTATCTCCGGTTGGCAAAAAAAACGAAATTTTGAAAAATACGCTTTTACGCTTCGATTACTTTCTATGTTCAATTTGTTTAAATAACTTTAGTTTATGTAATTTTAGTTTTGCCTTTTTAGTTTGCTTTAAGTATAGTTTTGTCATATACATTTATATGTACTTATAACAAAATTTAACTATTGTATTTTACGATTTAAAACGCAATTCATAGGCGTAACCAGCCCTTTGAACGGGGGGGGGGGGGTGCCCAATTTTTTAACCTGAACATGTTGGATACAGACAATATCTTATGTAGTAAACCCTAATAAAACGGAACCCCATAAAACCTATAGAATTTCCGTTTTAGACAGGTTTTTATTTGAGGAAGGTATAATTGTGTGGAACTTCTTTTAAAAAGGACCCAAACGCAATTTTTCAGTGCGTGAAGAAGGATGAGAAGTTGCTCAAAACTAAATCTAATAAATAAGAAAAAGATATATAAACATAGATAAAAAATGATACATATAAAACAAATATATCCGCAAACATAAATCTGTAATTATCACAAATTTTCATTTCAAACAGCAATGGAATACTAAAATGAATAAACACGACTTTAGTTCCCCCGTCATTTTGATCAAAGTAGCAGTAAAATAACTTATAGTAAGCAATTTAAAGTGGAAAAGATTTCTTTCTGTAATTTCTACACATGAATGAATAAAATTTTCCGGTTTAAAAAAAAAATGAGCCCGTACGAATGTCAAAATATAGCCACAAATACAAAATTTAACGAACCAACCAATCATCCCCCATAATTGAATTTTGCGTAGCATTATTTCTCATTTTCAAAGGAAACAGATTTGTACAACCCCCTATCCCTCCGTTCTCCAGGCTAATCACAAGGTGGAATTATCGTTTCACGTCTGTATTAGAGATGAGTTCGAGTTCGTTTTTAGGAGCCGGAAAATTTTTTTGTCATCAGAGTCCGAGCACGATACCAAAAATATATATATATATATATATAAATCCTCGACATTTAAAAGTTGTTTCAAATGTGATGTCTCGTTTTTAAAAATTTCTTGCATAAAAATTACTATTAATAAAAAAATTTAATTCAATCTTATCAAAAGAGCAGTTTAGTACAGTCGAACCTCGTTAACATGAACCTCAAGGGGAATCACAATGTTGTTCATGTTAACAGAAATTGATGTTATCAGTAAAAAATCTTTAAATTCTTTTTTATAGGGGCTTGTGTAAACAATTCATGTTAAAAGTAATTTATGTTAAGCATGTTCATGTTAACGAGGTTTGACTGTATCATATAAAAATATACCTCATATTTAAAAAGATTCCCATACTTTTTGTCCTTTAACGAGAAAATTTGATGGATACATTAAAGAAGTGTAAAGAATAAATATATGAAATTTGCAGAAATTACTATTTGTATGCTGAAGAATCGAACAACGCTTTCAATTTCCTATAAAATATGTACATCTTTAACTATAATCAATTCGTTTCTCATAACAATTCCCCGTAATTGATATTAACCTGAAAATCAATGCAAATTAAAACGTTGATACAGTTATCTTAAAGACCTGATGCTTTTATAGGAAAAAAGAAACAATGATTGATAGTTTTCTGTTGGTGTAACATGGAAAATATGTTTACATACCAAGGGGAATCCTCAGCATAAGTGGAGTACAGTTCATGATGAAAATCAGACAGATTAATCATTGAGTTATTTCCATATGAAGAATAATTATAAATAACTCACACAATTAAATAATTTGCAAATCTCAAGCTTTTGGTGTACATCAAAAAACGAAGAAATCATTATCTAAGTTTTATGTAACTAATTAAATAAATAAACGACTGAATTAAAAAAAATATCCTCTGTTACAAACGAAAATCCAACCCGAAGTTAATTTATTGTTTGTGCTTGTTTTGATTGGCGCCATATCAATAACTGATCATCGCAGGAAATACTATAGACATAAATCTCCAATCATCGCAAATTTTCTTTTGAAACAGGAATCAACTATTAAAATATACAAAAACACGATTTCTGTTGCCCTTTCGTTTTGGCAAAATAGCATTGAAATGATGTGAAAAACAATAAGTACTCTCAAAGGGGAAATTTCTTTCAATCTTTTCTACATTCGAATAAATAATTTTCCGGTTTCAGAAATAAGAGCCAGAGTCCGAAGACTAAAATGAAGATAGAGCCCGAGCCAGCATCGGTCAATGGGTCGGGTTGAGCCCTTCTCATCTCTAGTCTGTGTTTCCTTTCAATTTTTTTTGCCCCTATTTAGACTTTAGATTACAATAGCAAAGACATAAATAGTTTCTATCCTTGTCGAGAATTTACGCTAATATTTTATACAATTGCAAAAACATGCATGAAAAAGAACGACATTAAAAAAAGCTTCCATAAACGAAAGACATGAAATTGGGATTATAAAACCAATTTTTTGACTGACTGTGATTAATACAGATTCTAGTAAATATTCTAGTTTTAAAAAAGCTACACAAAGTAATTTTCTTAATAATAATAATAAAAGAATCTGGGTCTCTTTTTTTATGGCATTTCAAAACATACTGTTAGTTTTGATTAATTAATTTAACTAACTTTGCTTTCATTTTTCTTCTTTTTTCTTTTATAAATTTTGATTTTTTAAAATAATCAATCTTGGATCTGCATGAGCGGGGGGTGTCCGGGCACCCAGGGCTACGCGCATGTAATTTAAATTGATTAAAATTGTTCCAAACTGAAAGATATGACACAGACGATTAGGCATTGTCGCTATGGAAACCTCTTTTTCGGGTTGGAAATGTACGACGACAGTTTTCTTAAAAGTGATTTTTAGAGCCTGTAAAGAAGGTTAAATTTTTAGGAAATAGTGGATTGGAGAATAAAACAATGGCGAAATTTCATTCAAATCAGTAATAAAAAGAAAGAAGATTATTTATTTAACCTTCTTTACAGAACATTTTAAATTAATATTATTGCATAAGTTCAGAAAGTTGAAAATGTTGTACAAAAAATGGAAATTATTCTGAATAAGAGGAGTTATAACTAATAGCAATGAAAATCATTTTTTTAAGTTTTTCTAACCACATTTTAGAAGCATGAAACCGTATATTAAAATCAGCAGTTTTAATACGAGCCCAGCGCTGCAGGTCGCAGTCGTGTACATTTATTTTACATTTTCTTGCTTCCTAAAATTTTTGAAATACATTTTTTTCCCCTTCCAATTTTTCTTACTAGAAGTTATATTTTTAATTTGGTTTTCCAATTTGTATAATTCTCGCAGCGCCGTGTGAAAGGGGGGTGGCGAAGGGGGCGGTCGCCCCGGGCGCGGAAATTGAGGGGGCGCTATATTTATACTAACAGTGTTATTTTTTACCTTTTCACTAGTAGAATTTAGGGTGGGGGGCGTCAAATTAAAAATTTGAGTTTACTCTTCGCACGCTCCTGAATTCACGTAAACCTTTTACATATTTAAACTTTGTTTGTACACTTTTGAAACTGCGATTTGATTTTCCCGAATACTCTTTACGCCAGAAATTTACGGCCTCTCTTTTATAATCCAACGATACAGGTTTTATATTTGTATGCTTTGATTTATCATAAGATAATACGCTAGAGAGTTCACTATCATCCGAATTTTGCAATACTTCGTTCGATTAGAGATATGCATTAACAAACTTTCAAAATATAAAAGAAATGTACTGAATAATTGAAAAGAAATGTCAGGTTGACTATAACTTAAAATAAATAATTGCTAAACATAATACACACAAATATTTTTTCAATGATAAAATTAAGTAGCTGCAGCAACTAAAAACATGTATAATAAAAAATAATAACAAAAAAAATTCTTCCATATTTAAGTTTAAATTCATTAATTATTTCACATTATACAAGTCAATTAAATCAATTTTCAGATTCTTTAAAATCGTCTGCTTTTGGCGAGGAAGTGCGCTGCTCGCCAAATAGCGCGTCGCTTTCAGCTTTTTACGCCAATTATTCCAAAGTATTTTACTTTTTTACATATCTCCTATTGTAATTCCGCCGCTAAATTTGACTGATCTTTTATTACCTACATGAGTAGTTTAATTCGTGTTTTTTTTTTTTTTTTTTTTTTTTTTTTTTTTTTTTTAAGAAATTCTGAGTATGCCCAGTATGGAGACCTTCCTTGTGAGTGATTTGACAAATATTTGTAAGAGTTTTAGCGCTTAAAACATGGTAATGTATCAAAAAACAGCTGACTCGATTAGAATCTGAAACAAATTCGATTAAAAGATATTAAACATTGGAAATAATGTAAAAATCTATTCCGTTTTTCTTAATATTAACTGAATTATGTTATTTGTAAACAATAATGTATTGACAGAGAAACATAATACTTTTTCCATACATCATTTTTTATGTGTGTTCGTAATTATGTAAATACTTAGCACCTATAGTTAACGTTTCGTCCGTCCACATATAACAACGCAAAAACTACCCAACCGAATCGTTTGAAATTTAAAATATATAATTATTATATAATTTTAAGGAGTCATTTCAAATTTTATGAAAATCGGATGCATAGATCAATTACAGGGACAATCAAAACTATTCCATTGCATTACGGTCAATGGGGAAAAAGTTTCAAATGCATTTTAATCGTTTGAAATTTAAAATACATAATTATCACGTAATTTTTTCGAGTTATTTCAAATTTAATGAAAAACGGATGCATAGATCAATTACAGGGACAATTAAAATTATTCCGTTACATTACAGTTAATGGAGAAAAAAGTTTCAAATGCATTTTAATGGTATTACACTCATTCGAACATAATAAAATTGATATGCATCTATAAAGTACATATTATAATATACATTTTGCATAATCTGTGGTGCAAAGAACATTTGTTATTGATTTACAAGGCCACACAAAAGTATTCCGTACGAACGCACCTCATTTGCTACGCTTAAAGTGCAATTTACAACTTGTTTAATTTAGGGAAGAAATTCTAGACTAAAAGAAGAATTATAAACACTGAAGTAGGTGTCGAATTTACAGGGCTGTCAAGATAATAAAATGTATGTTTAATAAACTTACAATCGGCAGATCATCGCAAAATTTTGTGCCAATATACTAGAGTATTTAAAGTATATTTTTAACAAAAATTTTAAATCGACATTTTCATCAATATATGGGTACCAAGTCATCTTAAATACATATTTTTATCTAAAGTGTATAACTATGCATTAGATTTATAAAAAAAGATTTCTGTTTCAGAAAATATGGTGCCATTTAGAATTAAAAAATAATCGCTTGCGGCACCCCTGCTATTAAACATTTTTATCCCGTCGAATTTGACTGGGTTTCACTCCATTTAAAATTACTATGCTTTATTTGTAACGGATGCAAGTCATTTGAACACCTTTATAGAAGTGGCCTTACCAATGGCCAATGGATTCTGCTCTAGAAGCTGCTAGATGGAAGGTGTTGGGTTCGAACCCAGTCGCGTCCATCGACCTAATCGTTCGGAATTTTCCATGGATTTCTTCAAACCTCATATTTTCTTGTGTAAATACGGGTTAGATTCCCTTAGAAAATCACGATGGAGGGCAACCCTCCCCACACCTCTTAGGGCCTATATCCCTCTTGTTGACACTTGGCCATCATAAACACAGCCAGATAGCCTTTATAGAAGTGAATTTAATACCTTTCCTGAAAAATTATTCCTCAATTCAAGATAAATCACAATAAAGCACGGAACATTAAAAAAAAAAAAAAAAAAAAAAAGCTCGCGAATAGATTTAAGTAACTTCGTTTCAAAGATTGTTCTGTATCGTCTGCTATCTACACTATTATTTACACTTTCATAATGTTCATTTTGTGGCAATAAATTGCTGTAAAATCAACCTAAGCTTCCTTTTTTCCGCATAAACCTTGATCCATAAAGTGAATAACATTGAATTAATTTGTAACATGTGTTCTACTATATAAAAACCTATTTAAAACATTCACATGCTAAGTACATTGTAAATAATTAATTCCAACGCTATTGTAAGATAGTGAGAGGTCATAATGAAGCTCTTTGTTCAAACCTACAGACAAGAATGATGGTTACTTTTGTAAAGAATGCTTGTTGAAATCATACTATATTTCTTCACGCACTTCATATAGTTACAGAAATTTCAAGTAAGCTTTCACAATAGCTAAAATATAGGTCAATGGAAATAAAGAGAACTATCAGATTTATACCTATGTAAGCAAACGCAATGTTTTAAAAATTAGAGGCAAAATAATCCTATTTGTCTAAAATAATCCAGTTTATTTGCAACAGAGACAGTGGAGACAATTCTGGAATCTTAGTAAATATTTTGAATTAATATTAAACGGCTATAGGTTTCAGCCTTTTGTATTAGTAAAATTTAAAATGACGCCTGTCTGTATGTGACAAATATTTTGTGGGCACTCTATCTCAAAAAATAATCCACATAATTTAATAAAAATTTATATTCAGTTTGTCCCTGATATAAGTTGATACTGATTAGTTTTTGGTGTAAATTGTATAAGAGGTAGCACTGGTATACTGCAATAGCTGTTTCTCAAGAACTAATGCATCGATTTTCATCTAACTTCAGATTCAGTTGTCTTTAATATGATTTGGTTTTGCTTACTGTTTGGTATAAACGCTCAAATGATATTTTGATACAGTTGGTGGCTTTGCTATGCTGCATTTGTCATGATTTCCACAATAACTATCTCAAGAACTAATGCACGGATAAAACATTTTCATCAAACTTCAGATTCGGGTATACTTTGATAAAAATTGCTGCTGATTATATTTTGTTTTTAAATTGCCAAACAAGTGGCGCTATCATGCTGCATTTTTCACGTTTTTCGCAATAGCTCTATCTCTATAGTTAATGTATGAATTTTTATCCAATTTTAGATTAAATTAGTCGTTGAGACTTGTTGTTCTTAATTAAGTTTTGGTTTTGATCGCTTAACAAAATAGAATATGTGGAATTTCGACGAAAGAAAATATTTAAGAAGGAGCTGTTGCATTGATTTATAATACGCTTACAAAGTTAGTAACAATAAAAAATTCACCTTTTATTGGTAAGTCTAAATCTTAAACAAATGATATTTAACCTCAAATTAGAAAAAATACTACTTCTATTATTGTTCTACTATTGTATCTACTATTTCTATAGTTGTAGAAATTATTAAAATGAAACTTTAATCGTATATGTATAGAGTAAAATCTAATAAAGTACTGTTATTATGATAAAGTTATCAATAATGGCTCTTATGTTTGGTACTCCAGAATGAAAAACAGCAAAATTTATTCCATTTTGGCTCAATCACAGAGATTTTTCCCCGTGAAGTCCAAACTCGATATCATTTTCACCATCTCAAAATGTACATATGCACCTTTGTTAGCCGCATTAACCCCTTCGCGACGGGAGCCTGTAACGAAATTTTTAAAGTTTTGTCACCGGGATTTTAAAAATAGAAATTTATGACCAGTTAAATTGATAAAATGCTCCGATTAAATAAGCAAATTTTACATTAAAATTTTACTGGTGAGGATAAACAAGAATTCTTAAGCCTTTTTACGGCACGTATACGTGTCGCTCTTCCCCAAGGGGTTAAACTTTTAAAAAAATCGACATTTTAATTTGGTCATTTTAAAATCATTTTAAAGCATAACTTGAAGTCTCGATTGCTATAGGCTGGAAACAGATACTAAACTATTTATATTATTTTAAGTGTGAATGCGATAGACAATATTTCTGTGGCGTCACATAAAGTAAAATAAAAATGTGTACAGTCTCGAACTTGAATTATTGCCAAAACGTTCTTTATCGCAATATGTCGAATCTTCGAAGTGAATTCATCCAGTCGAGAATCATCAAGTTCTGTAATATAAATCGCTTTTTTTTTTTTTTTGACAAAAACTTCCGATCACACCATGCACACTGTATATCACGGCTCTTCCATAAAAGCATTCTAGATTTTTGTAAAACATTGCGTTTTATCAGTGAGTGACTTCGATTACTTTTTTTAAGTAAAGTATTTTTACCTGTGAAGTATTTAAAAGCAAATGGGGTCAAAGGCACTTCTACAAAATATATTTCAGTTTTAGAATTAAAAAACATGCTTTTTATTAGTAACATGATGTCATTTTTGCATCCGGTAAAGCATTCCTGTTTTATGATCCATTCTTAAACAACATCTATATAAAAGTATACATATATCTTCATTATCGCATAATAATACACAAACCCACGAAAACAGAAATTTTGTCATTCACGTAGCAAACTGGGGTAGCTAATGATTCATATGCCTTCATCTGTTTGTTTATAATAGCTCCATGTTTTATCGGAACTTATTCATTTATATTTCTTCAAAATTTGGAAAATGGTTTACACACGGATTAATAAATTCGCATTCTTTTCAGCTATTTGATACGAATTAAGCAAAAGCTGAGAAAATAATTCACATAAGTATTTTTTTAAATAAATTTTTGAAAAAAGAAAGTGTTATATGGAATGTAAAGTAAATTTGCAACAAATTAAAAATCATTTAATTGATAAACACAAACGAAATAAAACCAAAATTCATCGGATTTTATAACAGATGATATTCTTGATATAGCACGTAGTTTAATTTTGAATTTTTATAATTTTTATGAGAAAATGGCAACAAAAAAAGATACAATAATCTATTTTTTCCCCTTTACGTTTAATAAAAATGGAGTACTTTTGCTGCCACAAATACCAAAAACGTAGTAAAAATTATATAAAAAAATTAATAGCCCCAAAATGAATTAGGATACAGTTTTCAAACAAACTGTACATTTTTTTTCTCCTTATACAACGGTGTAAAAAATAAAAATGTGCGATGGTTAAAAGTTTAAAATTTTGCAGTAGCAAAAATTGCTAGACCAAAATTTCATTTCAAAATTCAATGTATTCCCATTCGCAAAATAACGTATGGGTTAAGCACAGTTATTTATCGCTTTTATAATATAGGAAGGTTGTGCTGCTATGTTGGATTTTTGTCGATTTTCGCAATAGCTCTTTGCCCCACCAGTGACCGCGAGGTTCTGACCTCCCAACTGGTAGACGGTAGATGCTGGGTTTGAACCCAATCGCGAACGTCGGCCTAACCGTTCGGAGTTTTCCGTTTTTTTCTTCGAACCTTGCGTAAATACGGGTTAATTTCCCTTAGAAAGACACTCCACGGAGGACATCCCACCTCTTAGGGCTTATATCCCATAGCGTAGATAATTGGCCGACATAAACACAAACAAACAAACGCAATAGCTCTTTCTTAAAGATCAATACACGGATTTTCATCAAACTTCATATTCAGTTAGATGTTCACTTAAGTTGTTGCTGATTAAGTTTTGATGTAAATTATTCACCAGCTGGCTCTGCTATGCTGCATTTTGCAGAATTTACATGATTTTAGCGATAGTCATACATTAATTTCTAATGCACTGAATTTCATATCTTTAGAATCCTGATAATGAGCATCGATTGCAATTTAGAATTGGCATTGTGATAGCGAATTTTGAAGCATTACTCCTTTATCTACCGAAGGTACTTATAAGTACCATTAAAAAAACTTTTTTATAAAATTCTTCTAATAGTTGTAATACTGTTTAGAATGAGTTACAGATACATTGTTCCAAGAGTACTATTGGTTACACAAAAGAAAAATATTTTTAAAAGAATGATTTCTTTTGCCTTTGCATGTTTTCAGCGTTCTAGGTGATGTGGGAGGGGGATGGAAATTTTTCACTGCGGAAATATTTCTATATTTATATTGTAAAAACATCATATTTGTACATTTTATAATTCTACAAAATACTAAAAAAATAAATCAAAATAAAAGATTTGAGTGGGATTATAAAAACTGCAAAAAATCTCAGTAAATTCAAATTTAATTAATCTTTCTAAATCCTTCAATCCTTCTAAAATCCTTCAAATATTTATTGTGATTATGTAAATCTTTTAATTTAGTTTAAATAATTAGTGTAAAATGCTTTAGAATGTGAAATTTTCATGAATGTATAGTGCGGTAAATAAAAGGTTAATATGTTTGAGATAGAAGAGATTTTTGGAATTCGCACATCCCACTAGTTTTATTTATTTGTTTATTTATTTATTTATTTATTTTGTGTGTCTGTGTAGCTGTAAAGGGCTATAAATACTATGCAGTTACTTTTCAGGATTGAAATTTATATAGTAAACTTCAAGAGCATATAAACATTGCATAATATTTTGAGAATATTTTCGGTTTAGAGCGCTGCAGATTGACACACCGAAATCATAAATTCTTTTCACATACACTTTGCGTAAGAACGTGTTAAAAAGTAATGCATCGAAACCACGCATATAAAATTAAAAATATATTTGTGTAACTAAAATTTTGCGTTTCTTGAGCTATTACTGTAATGTTGGACCATTATATTGGGTTGGAGGAAAAGTAATTTCTTTTTTTCACAATAGATAGCTTTAAAGTCGCATATTTCGAGTAATACTTACTGAATTCAATCGTACCATACAGTGTTTGAAAGGTAAGGTAACAGTCTCTAGAAAATTTTAATTATAAAGATGGCGTCTTCTGTTTAATCAGTCAAAAGCTATTGTGTTTTAAAAATAGAGATTCCAGAAGATCATTTTAGCCGCATTTTAGTATTTTACCTCCAAAAAGGAAAAAATGCGGCTCAAGATCATCGAAAATTGTGTGGCATTTATGGTGATCTGTGCTTAAGTAAGTGCCAAAGTCAAAATTGGTTTGCTCGTTTTCGTTCCAAAAATTTCGATGTTAAAAATGAACCTTTCCGTGGCCGGCCTATCGTTGAAAAAGTTGATGAAATTTAAAAAAAATCGAAGTAAACTGACATATTTCTTCTCGCGACATTGCTACGGAACTAAATATCGACCATAAAACGCTTTTGAACCATTTACATAAAATTGGATACCAAATAAAACTCGATACTTGGGTTCCCCATGAACTTACAGTGAAAAAATTAATGAACAGTTTCCATTTGTGAATTGCTACTGAAACGAAACGAAATGAAGCCATTTTTTAAACAAATGATTACGGGTGATGAAAAGTGAATCACGTACGACAACAATGTGCGAAAAAGATCGTGGTCGAAGCTTCTCAAATGCTGGCAAAGCCCGGGTTGACGCCAAGGAAGGTGATACTGAAATTTGGTGGGAATGAAAAGGAATTGTCCATCATAAGCTGCTTGAACCTGCACAAGCCATTTATTCAACTATCTACTGTGTACAACTAATGTGATTGAAGCTGGCGTTTAAAAAAACTCGTCCGAAATTGATCAATATGAAAGGCGTTGTTTTCCCTCACGACAATGCTAAACCCCACACATCTTTAGCCACTTGGCAAAAACTGAGAGAGCTTGGCTGGGAGGATTTGATGCACCTACCATATAGTCCGGACCCGGACCAATTACTCCGACCGATTCCGACCTGGACTCCGACCGATTACCATTTGTTCCGCCCTCTGCGGAACTCTCTTAATGATGTTAAGCTGGCTTCAAAAGAGGTTTGTAAAAATCACCTTGTTTAGTTTTATGCCCAGAACTCTCAGAAGATCTACAGTGACGAAATTATAATTTTTCCGGAAAAATGGCAAAAGGTCATCGAATAAAACAGCACATATATTACTGATTAATTTTTTTAATTTATGTAAACAATTTCAGTTTGAAAAATCCGGAAAAAAAGCTAAATACTTTTTCCCCAACCTAATATTAACCACTTAACTGATAAATATTTTTGAAAAAACTTTCAAATAATGCCTATTTTTTCATGTCTTTTACAGAATGTTTAATCTTTTATCACCAGTTTTTCAAAACAGAAATTTTTGCCTAATTGAATCAGAAAAATACTCCTGTTAAATAATGCAAAATTTATAATTAAAAATTACTGGTGAGAATAATAAATCATGATTGGAAAATGCAAGTCCGTACGTATTACGGACAAATATCATGATTGGCAAAAACATGTTGTCCGTACGACGTACAGGAAAATCAGGGAAGCAATTAACTAAGTGATAATTACGCACTCTCCGGGTTGTAGAATATAAGTGAAAATTTTTCTTATTGAAAACTATAATAGATATTTTTACATTTAATAATTTTTTTTAGAATGCCTACTAGCAATACCAATAATTCTTTTTATAGGAAAAAAAGCAATGATACATTAAAGGAAAACCTTTTAATTTATTTTTTAAAAAATACCTTCGTATTGGCTTCGTTCTAGGTTGTAACCAAAGACGGGGTATAATTGACAAACGGAGAACTCTACAAAGATGACGTTTTTAGCAGCCATTTTTATTCTGATCATTTCCGTGGTTTGAGCGCGTAGTCCGATTACATATCTCAAATTCATGTTTTATTTACATTTTATTATCTTATGCAATTATTGATGAAGATTTATATCCGTTATGCACTATAAGTTGAGTTTTTAAATAAAATTGATGAAACATTTATAAGGACGCTTACTGTTGTAATCGGGAAAATTTTTCGTGTATGTTTGTCTGTTTGCCTGTCTGTTTCTATGTCTTCAAATAATTGCCACAAAAAGTATGCGATTAATTTGTAATTAATTGTGAATATTGCTAAAGTGCCCGAAATTGACTGTATAGTTCAGTGATTCACAAACTTTTAGGCTCGCGGAGCTCTTTTTGGAAAAGATTTCTAAAGCGGAGTCGTTTAACCCCACGGTACTATGTAGTTTACAAATTAATATTTTTTATGCCTTATGTATCAGAGAAAGATCTGTTGGATAAGAGTCTAAACTAATAGTTTGGTAAAGTTACCATAGGAATTGAATGTTTTCAACGATTCCCAGCTTGAGCATTTTTTCTCTCTGTTGGAAATATCCAATTCGTATGATAAATTTACCAATCAATTTGATTGCGTTAAAATAACAATTTAATGCAATGTTTATTTGTCCCTTAATTGTTATGCCCTCGACTATCACTGGCTGTGTTTAAAATTCAGATTGCTAGTTTTCCACCAGTTTTTTAAAATAGTGTAATTTACTGAATGCTCGAACCATTTTATCTGATATGAAATATGTTAAACATCATTTCATAAAAGTGATGGCAATCAAACAATCTGAATTTCTAACAAATCGGATATTACGCGTCAAGCATATCAAATAAGGTAGTGTCGTATTATAACGAAGTTTTAAAAATATTAAATCTTGGTGTAGTAGTAATGCAGTACTTCGGATGCAGTATAGTGGCCGAAATATTTTGCGTGTCCCTGTAAATACTGTTTGCTTTTTTACTTAACAGGAAATTCAGGACCTCAGCAATATATATCAGTTTCCTAAAATATGAAATTGTTTAATATAATTAAAACGCGCCTCAAACAATGTCCCCCCCCCCTATACCATTATATAATTAAATACTTTTGTGGCTCTATAAATTAATAATAAATGTTCTTTGCACCACAGATTGTACAGAATGTAGATTTTAACACATACTTCGTAGATGCATATCAGTTTTTTATGTTCGAAAGAGTGTAACATCATTAAAAGACACTTGAAACTATTTTTTTGCCGTTGTTTATAATGTAACGGAATACTTTTGATGGTCTCTGTAATTAAACTATGCATACTGTTTTCATAAAATTTAAAATAAGTCGACAAAATTATGCAACAATTATGTATTTTAAATTTCAAGTGATTTTGGTTAGGTAGCTTTTGCTCTGTTAATATGCAGACGGACGGGCTGAACGACGACGACTATAGGAGCTACAGACACATTTACATACTTACGAACACACCAAAAAAGTAGCTATACTTATCAGGCGCGACGTTTAGGGAGCTAAAGAATCATCAAACTGATCATCAGAAGATTTAAACTAACATTATAAATTTTATTTACAAAATAAATTATTGAGTATTTTTTTTTACCTCGAAACAAATTTTAATTTAATTCGATGGTGGCTTTATTGAAAATAATAATGAACTAATCTATTTTTTTCTGAACAAATATTATAAAAACGATAGTTTTTTGCATTTGATAAAAATTTCGTAAGGTTATTTACTTTTTATAAGTGGGATCTTACCACATATTGGCTAAAATTACCGATTTTTATAGACTATAAGCATGTTGGTATTTTATTATTACAAGGTAGAACCCGTCGAAATTCGACGAAGGTAAATGTTTAAGAAGGAACTGTTTCATTGATTTATAATAAATCTACTTAATTTAGTCACAATAAAAAATACACCTTATGTTCGCAAGTCTAACTCTTAAACAAATGATATTTAACCTAAAGTTTAAAAAATACTATTTCTATAAAATTTAGTTGTAGAATTATTAAAATTAAACGATATTTAAACAATAAAATATAATAAAGATCTTGTATTATTGTTAAGTTATTAATTACGGCTCTTATGCATGGTATTCCAAAATGTAAAATAGCAAAATATACTCCACTTTGACTCAATCACAGAATTTTTTGCCCCGTGACATTTAAATCCGACATTATTTTTACTACTTCAAAATTTACATATGCACCTTTCTTATCCGTGTTCACGTTTTAAAAAAAGGGTATTTTAATTTGATTATTTCAAAATCATTTTAATTCAAAACTTGAAATCTCGATTGCTATTAGCTATAAACAGATACTAATTTATTTATATTATTTTAAGTGTAAATGAAAATTTTTGAAATAACCTGCATGCAATAAATACGATATACAATATTCCTGTGACGTCAGAGTGTAAAAAAAAATGTATCGAGTTTAATGAAGGTTTCTAATAAACTAAAAATCCTTTAAGTAATAAATAAAAACGAACTAAAACGATTTTTTTTCACTTTTTAAAAAGAAATGACAACAAAAAGATACATAAATTTTCTTTTTTGGCTTTTTTCATTTTCATTTTAATAAAAATGGAGTATGTCTGTTGCCACAATTCAAAAACTGTATAAAAAACTACGAAAAAATTAATAACCCAAAAACAAATAAAGATAGAGCTTTCAAACGAATCGCATTAAAAAGTAATTTTTTTTCCTATACGATGGTATAAAAATTGAAAATGTGCGGTACTTAGAAGTCTAAAAATTTGCAAAAGAAAAAAATGCAAAACTTAAATTTCATTTCAAATTTTAAAGTGTTGCCATTCGCAAAATGACGTATGCGTTACGCACAGATACGTTTGGCCTTTATAATATAGATACGATAAAATCTCGTGTACAACGATCTTGCTCATTGTAATAAAATATAGTTTATACCTATAGAATCTTGAAATGTCACACTTTTTGGAAAATGAAACGAATTCATAATAATAGTTGAGTAATATAGCTGCAGGAAATCATGTTTAATATAATATTTCATAAAAGTTAGATTTTCTAAAAGTTTGTGAATATGGTATTTTCTTAAAAATATACATATAATTTAACATTATTAAACTGCTAATTGCAAGATGTTAAATATTATGCACAGTGCAACGAGAATAAAATTTCCTACAAAATTGAAGTTAAGGCCCGTGCTCTGAAGATACATTAGCTTAAATGCAAACGGATTTGTCTTTCATATTCGTATGCATACGATAGATGTACATTTTTAAAAAAAGGAAACATTTGAAAATTATTTTTAAAATTTTTAAAGTGAGTAAATTGTTTTACAGTTTTTGAACAAATTGTGATACAGTTTCCAAACTAAGTGCATTTAAAAATGCATTATTTCGGTGTAAAAATTTCAGATGATGAAACGTTAAACAAAAATGTAATAAAAGTTAAATTTGATCGGTTAACATTAAATTCATGTCAGTGTTACGTACGAAATGTTTCTACTTTATAATATAGATCTATGCCGGTATAGCTAAGTCAGACTTAACAATCGACGTAGCTGGTGCAAGAGTTGGCGATTATGTAATTTTCTTATCTAGACTGGCACACATCGCTGTCATTTAAATGCTAGTAATAAGTTAATACTATAAGATAATATCCTATTCGAAATGAACATATCACCAAATCGGGTTTTTTCTTTTTTTTTGTCTAACTTTTCCTTGGGGAAGCAGTTTACACTTAAATTTTAAATTGCTTTTCTTTCAAGGAAATCTAGATCATAGTTTACATGGATATCTTCATAATTTCTATTTCTTCTATTAAACTGTGGGAAATTCCCTTTATCGCGGCATCTTGTTCATAAGATAAGTTTACGTACAAAGACATTTAGATCATCTGTGATTAACTACTTAACTGTTATTTTATTTCTATTCGCAGTGAAATGGCAGCTACTGGCGACTCCAACGCTAGCAGAAACGCCTTCTATAATCTCTCTTGTTATGACTTATTGTTCCGATAAGCTTTGTGATAAAGTCTGAATGGAAGCAAATGCTGGAAACAGTTCTAGCGTATCTTTCAAGGCAGATTGGTCGATTTGTGCGTTTTGCTTTCGAGTCATTGTCTTGAAAGGAATTAGTTGATCGTTAGAGATATATTGTGTTTAAGGACAGACAAGAAGTTAGGGCGTGGTGTAAGTTTTCAAAATATCCAGTATGACGTCCTTTGTTTATCTGCTGAAATTCTGAATCCAGTTCAAAACAAAATGACATTAAGTAACAGCGAAGGGAATTACTGATGTTGGTGTTTTGACTGAATCGGAGTATTTCAGATCGGGTTATTTACGAGCGAATATGCTGGAACTGGATGGGATTTCTTTTTTATTTTACTTGAAGGTCGTGTCTTTTAAAAGAACTAAAACTTACGACAAAATATTTATTTCCGCATTGGCACTGTTACCTAGAATAAAGAATAAAATGCCAATAAATCTCAATATCATATTAGATCATTAAATACAGAAATTAGTGATTAAACTGAAATTTGTCAACGAAAAAATCGATTTTGATTTTATGTTGAATCTGAAATTAACTGCATCAGAATAAGCTCAGAATTTTTTATTTTTTTATTTATTTATTTATTTTTTTTTTTTAAGATTCTTTGAGTATTTCTTCACAACAGAAAAAGAATACCGAGTACCGGAATAAAGTAACAGTCACATAGATTATGAAATGGAAACGAAGAAACTACACAAATAATTATCAATTGAAAAAATTAAAAATATACCTCATCTGCAGATTTTATATTATTATTTTAAACAATTCCCCGATCTTTACATAAAAACTGCATTTTTAGCTGAAATGTAATTAGTCAGTAAATATGAATTTGAAATGAATCGAAATTTAAATATTAATTAGCCGTAGTTGAATATAATTACACTGTAATATTTATCTTTATTTATTTATTTTACACACTCGAAATTTGAAGGATGCCCCCCTGTATTAAATTAAAACAACTTTAAAATTTCTTGCAGACGCTTCTAGAATATATGACTAACGTGAATGAAATGATTTGCTTTACTCATCTGACAAATTTACTCTAATAAAATTCTCACACAGTGTGTGTAGGCGATGAGTAGAGTAATTTGGCGTACCTAGAATTTGAAAAATTTCGGTGAGGAAATTCCAAAGCAGTTCATAATGCACCTGAGCCTCAGTTTTTAATTTTTTTTAATAATTAACGGAGTTATTAATTAAAAATTCACCAAATGGCTTAATTAAAAAATCAATTAAACGGCTTATTTTCTCAAAAAAAAAAAAAAAAAAAAAAAAAAAAAAAAAACATAAACTGAAGAGATTTTAGCTTTTCTACAAGGATCGTGCGACAGTTCAATCGAAATGTTCCGTACTTGGAACTTCGACGGAAAGGCAAACTTTTCAGAATGAGAGTCAAAATAATTACACTTATCCCCAATTGGCTAAAACAATTTAACACATTGACGGACAATAAGAACAAGTTCCCAAAGTTTAATTCCCAAAGAGCACAGTGGCACCAGAATGTTTGTAAAAAAAACTTCTATTTATTAAATTCGTAAAATTTAGCTTTTTTCTTATTTATAAATACAATTATTTTCAAATCCCGGTGTCAATCATTAATTTCAACACTTAAAATTTTCGCTTTGACGGCTATAGACGCAAGTGTCCGTCAACGTGTTAAAAAACAATCAAGAGATAGTTATGAAAACTTCAGAACAACCAAAAAAATTATGTTTATATTCAAATGTCCAATATACTTTTTAATTGGTCTATAATTTTCTTCAATTTTTACAAAAAACTGACGGACACAATACAAATATTCGAAGAAACAAATCAGACAGGAGTAAGCATTCAATAAAACTAGAACTAAAAATAGATGTATTTCAGCAAATAGGCCGATCACCTACCTACCTTGGAATATGAAAGGAAATTAGTTATTAAATGATGTGACAAATGCGAAAAAGAGTTTAATAAGATTTCACTAACTGAAATGCAGATTATTAGCATATTTTGTGGCAAGAGTTCTTTGATATGAGTTAAACGTTTGCTCACAATAGTTTCTTTCGCTTTATTTACATTTAAAAATATGTTTTCCTAAATATAAATTTCAGCTTTCTTATTCTTATATCGTGCCAATTTTCTTTATCCAACGGCTTTTAGTTCATTTAACTTGGTTTTCGATTTTCTTACAGTTTGTAGTTACATGTCTGCTATATGGTGCCATAGGCAGCGGAGACCTTTTTCAGATATTCGTCTAAAAAGATATTTGTTTGGAACGAAGGAATGTCAATTCGTCGCGCACAATTCATTGCGCAACAATTTATTGCGGAACAATTCATCGCGCACGATTCGTCGTATGGTCAATTCGTCTCGGTGTCAATTCGTCGCGCACAATTCATCGTGGAACAATCCATCTCAGAACAATTCATCGCGGAACAATTCATCGTAGGGCCAATTCGTCACGCACACTTCGTCACGTTTAATTCCTCACGGAATCAATTTGTCTCAGATTCAATATGTAGCGGATTGGATAAATCGCGGAATAAATTCGTGGCAACAATATATATACAGTAAAACCTTCATAACAGACACTCCCGAATAGCGGACACCTCTATTTAACGGACAGTTATCCAATCTCCACTCCCAAAACCTAAATATTTGTATGTTTAACCTCTGAATAACGGACAGTAATTTTGGTGATAAAGGGTGAAATAATGTTTTTTAATGTGGAAAAAAAGTAAAAGGCCTCTAAATTTATCAGATCAATGTGTCAAGTATCTGGAAAAAAAAATTAGTAGAGCTCATTCGTAAAATTCAATAATTAATTAACTAGATTGCATCATTGCATAACATAGAAGAGATAAATCAGAAACGTCACATGGCGTCAATATGACCTGAGCAAAAGAAAAATAATCACTAAAAACCTAAAGTATATTTTATTTATTTATTTTTACTCTTTTATAAAACAAAATAAAGGGTTACTTTATTTTATCATTTTTTTTTATTTTTTATTTTTATTTTTATTTATTTATTTATTTATTTTTTTTTTTTTTTGAGAAATTGCATATTGATACAGTAAATCATCTAAATAACGGACACTTCGGGAACGCGGAAACTGTCCGCTAGGGTGGAGCGAAAAAAAATTTTTTTTGAAAATCAAAAACGGGTAGGTGCCAAAAGTTGCCTTTATACTAATACATCAACTGTGTGACATTTTACCGCTGAAAAAAAATGGCTTGAGTCTGCGCTTTAGCTCCAAAAATCGAAATTTTGGGTAAAATTTGTCATTTTGTGACATTTTTTCAAAAAAATTAAAAAATTCCTACAGAGCTGGTTAGTATTTAAATATGTTACTTAGACCTTTATATTTATCTGCTTAACATATTTAAACTATAAAATATGTTTATTCCCTATAGCTTTACCAAAACAGACAACTTTTAGTAAGAAAACAGCATTACCACTCTATTGGGTCATACAACGAATTATTGTTTTTAATACAGCTCTTGTTTTCAAAGCTACCTTGGACATGCGTCGTGGAGGTGGCTATATTTTCTATACCACCCGGCCCAACTATTCGATCATCTTAGTACAGTGTTTTATTTATACATTGATTTGTGATTTTCTTTATAAAAATTTGGCATGTTTTCGATGCTTCCACCTTGTTTATCTGTTCTTTGCATCTACATGCTGCTGTAACTATCTTCATGTATATTTTTACAGTTTATACAAAAAAAAAAAAAAAAAATGACAAGCAGAGTAATGCACAGGGATATTATTAAAGGGATCTATTCGGCCATTTATTATATTTATCAAACTTACATTCAGTTGATGAATAGTGATTGGAAGTTCTGTTACCACAACAATTTTTCAGTCAATTGTATTTTTTTACGTAATGATTTGCTTCAAAGATGATTTCAGATATTTCAACTACAAGTATGCCATCATTTATTCTACTTTTGCATTTTTTATATGTTGAGAAGCGAGCTGTTTCATGTGATGGTGATCGTCAGAGAGAATTGCAATGAAAATTTGTTCTTCATGTGTTAAGCAACCGCTGTTGTAAATAACTTTTTTTTGCATTAGTTTTATGCCGTTTTCTAAGTGTTTTCGTATCTAGGTAATTTCCTATCAACTTTTAGATCCCCTTTTTATGAGCGGACAACATTTGATGGTGAATTGTCCTGCGCATAAACTTATAATGCATAGTACTTTATGAGGGAATGTATGGATTCTAATCAACTATAAGTGCTCATTTAAAATTAGGAGAATTTTATTTGTCACTGTGAACCATTTTGCATGGGGTAAGCTTAGAATCGTGTATAATATTGAATCATTCGCTACTTCAACTCCAGTGAATTTCCTCTGCGTCAATTATTTGAGAAGTCGATATAAAACGTTCTAAGCTACATGGATTCACCGGATCAATAAGGAAAATCTTTATCTGCGTACTATTCACTTCCTATTGCAATTTTTTTTTTATAAAATAGAGAATAATTTTGATAAATTATTTTCTCAAATTGAGAAAAAGATACTCAGAACAGACTAGAAATTTTTGTCGGAGATTGCAAAGCTATTTCTCAGAAAGAATGGGGAATAGGAATTTAGAAAACATCTCACACAAAAGACAGCTCATAAAGTTAATAAAATTTTCCACTTTATATAAGCACAGATTGTCAATCAGCGTTTATATGTTCACTCACAAAATGTATAATCCAAGTTTATACCGCGGGATGTTTTATACCAATGTACTACACACCTAAATAATAGATCTAAAATCTTATTAGAAATTACTAGACTACGGAACAACACAGGAAACGACATAAAGCATACTAAAACTTCTTTAGAAATATTGTTGTTTTACAACAAGTAGTTTTTGCAAATTTTGTTTGCAATCCTCTGTGACAATCGTTATAATATTAAACAGCTAGCTTCTCAGCATATATTCAATGTAATAGGTTCAATAAATGATGACATACTCGAAATTAAATTCATACAATCAATTTTTAGGCAAATCATTGCATATAAAATGTAATTGATTGAAACAATGCTGTGATAACAAAACTTCCAATCATAATGTACTAATTGCATGAAATTTTAATGAAGATAATAGACTGCTGAATAGGTTCAATTAAGAACATACCCAATACATTGCTCAGCTTCTCTTCTGTTATACATGGTATAAAAATATGCGTGCAACAGGTCACACCAGCATGATCCAAATCATCCAAAGTCAGTGAATATAAAGAAGAGATAAATTACTTTGATATATAGAAAACTTATACTCGTCTTCGGGAAAAAAATAACAATTCAATACATAAATAAAACACTGGGCCTAGATGATTGGATGGTTGAGACGGGTGGGATAATGCAACCACCTCTATGAGTTATATACACAATAGTTTTGAAAGCAACTAGGTAAGAAATGCATTCAAAACAACATTTCGTTGTATGCTCCAATAGAGAGGTTAACGCTGATTTTTCACAAAAAGTTGTAAGATTTGCTCCAATTATACAGACTACAGATATTGTTTTATAGTTTAAATATGTTAGGCAGATAAATATAAAGCTCTAAGCAACACTTTTAAATACTAACCAGCTTTGTAGGAATTTTTTTTATTTTTTTGAAAAAATGTCAAAAAATGACAAATTTTACCCAAAATTTAGATTTTTGGAGCAAAAGCGCAGACTCAAGCCATTTTTTTTCAGCGGTAAAATTTCACACAGTTGATGTACTAGTATAATAGCAACTTTTGGCACCTACCCGTTTTTGATTTTCAAAAAAATTTTTTTTTCGCTCCACCCTACTGTCCGCTATTCGGAGGTGTATGCATTTGGGAAAACCTCTAATATTCAAAAATTGTAACGAAAAGCTTAAAGTTTCATTAATTGACTTTTATATATCCTAAAACTTTTACTATATGATAAATCAAAAATTAAAATTATTTTTTAAGCAATAAAATTGTGCATCTTTATCCCTCGTTTATTGCATTCTTATGAAAAAAATCTGTTACAAAAGTTTGCTTTTGCTTGCGATTACATGTAATTTGTTTTTCAATGTGAAGTTTTAACTCAGTCAGTAGTTTTAATCCTTCTAAATCATCTTTAAAAAAAAAATTGTGTAACTGTTCACTATTTTTTGCCTTTTCTTGGAAATTCTCGATATTGCAGGAAGCATCTCCAGTTTCAGTATCTGTTTTTTCATCACTAATAGAGTCAGCTTTTGTCGAAAATTCTGGAAATATATAATCACATACATTAGCATATTCGTATTCAGTAGACAATTCATCATCAATACTAATGAAATTTTAGGCAGTTTCTTCACTTCTGATACATTCCATTAATTTACTTATCTCGCTTAAATCTTCATTTGTGTCGGAAATGTGTGTTTCATTTTCGTTTAATATAAAGCCTGCTTTTCTGAAACACTGTCGTACGCTTTCCGGTTGTATGTTTTTTACAGCTGACGAAATCCAAATTACACCATCGAGAACATTAACTAATTTTAGATAGTTCTCAAGTGTATTCATAGAATATAACTTTGAAATGATGTGACGTAATAAAAACTTTCTGTACCAGGCTTTAAAATTGTGTATTACACCTTGATCAAATGATTAACATACTGAAGTTGTGTTTGAGGGAAAAACACAATTTTAACATTGTCGAATTCCAAATGTTATGGATGAGAACTTGCATTGTCCAAAAACAAGAGAACTTTTCTTTATTGTTTTTTCATCGTATTATCAAAAGAAGTTAACCATTCGATTATTAAAGGGCTGGTCATCCATGCCTTCTTATTCGCTCTCCACATAATACCAAATTTATTAAACTGAATATTCTTTGGGAAACACCTGGGTTTCAGCGATTTTTCAATAATAAGAAGGGTTTCAAATTCCTTTAACATATTAGAACATATTAAAATAGTGAGACGCTCTTTTGACATTTTTCACAGTCATCCTTTTTAAAACACAGTCTTATTTTGAAAAATTCTAAAAAAGAGTCCGGTTTCATCGGCATTAAAAGTGTGTCTCTCTTCATAACCTTCACAAATTGATTGAAGTTGTTGTTGCCAATCCTTCACCTCTTTAAGATCTACAGATTTTGCTTCTCCACATTATAGCTTTTGCCGAGATCGAAATTTTTCCAGCCATCCACTGAAAGCCTTAAAATCGTGTAATTCGAGTTCTTTATCGACTTCCAAAGCCTTTTCTTGTATCAAAGGTTCATGATAGGAATGTTTTTTGAACGAACTGAAGTAAACCAATTCAGAATTATAGAATCAATTTCAATGGAATTAGTCTTCCTCAATTTCACATTTTTGGTGTTCTCGTTTGAGTTAGTAATCCATAAATTTCTTATTTCTTCTTTATTTCGTAAAATCTCGCCCACTTATGTTTTATCTACTTTGAAACGATCAGTAAGTGTCCGTTAACTCAATTTCTCTTTCTCAGATACACTTAAAATTTAAAAATTTTCTTTTAAAGTTAATCGTTTTCTTTTTGAGGCCATTGTCAAAATAATACTCACAAGAATTATTCCGAGTGCTACGGGACAAAAATAAAGTGAAAACTACAAATCGTGATAAGAATATAGCACTTGGTGAGTGTGTACTTTATGATAATACAATGCGTATTAGAGGGGGAGGCATCTCGTAAAGTCGTCGGAATTCAAGATGACGGCTGTTATTCAAAATGGCGTCATTTTCTGAATTTTCTTAATATGAGCAATATAAATCTGCATTTCATATCGATTTCAATGTTTTTAAAGTCAAATTTTCGTTTTTAACATTTTCCAACGTTATTTAAAAGAACGTATGAATTCGGTTTATCTGTCTGTCTGCCTGCCCTTCCATGCTCTAGCTCGCTTAAATATACTCAGATTGCCATGTAAATTTTATATGTTTTATGAAGTTTATAATAACATGTTCGGAGTAAAATATAAAGTGTATAACTTTTGTAGTTCATTTACAGGGTGCTAAAAAATTACATTACCATATTGTGCATGCGTCGAAATTGTTTGCAATGTGTTTAATGATGTTGTACTCTTTAAAACACATTCAAATTGATATGCATCAATGTTTTCGCAGGAGTACTAAACAGAGGAATTTTGTTCTTTTTCAATAAAATAATACTGATTATGAAATAGTGATGAAATTTTTTTACTAAACGTTCCTTAATGAAAGTGTGGAATTGGTCAATACCAGTTGATAGTAGACTATAATATAAGGGAATTATTTTGAATGTGTCTGTAAACGAACTATAAATGCCACATACTATATTTTCAATGTAGAACATTTTGCAGTATGCCACTTCTTTAAACTACATGGATATCTAAATAAATTTAAGCAAAAAATAACAGGGCCAGACTGACAGCTAGACAATTCATACATACTTTGAGGGCCCTGTAAATTGACTACAAAAGCTATACACTTTATTTTTTACTCCGAACATGTTATTATAAACTTCATAAAACATATAAAATTTACATGGCAATCTGAATATATTTAAGTGAGCTAGAGCATGGAAGGACAGGTGGACAGACAGACAGGTAAACAGAATTCATACACTCTTTTAAATAATGTCGGAAAGAGTTTAAAACGAAAATTTGACTTTAAAAACATCGAAATCGACATGAAATGCACATTTATATTACGCATATTAAGAAAATTCAGAAAATGGCGCCATTTTGAATAACAGCTGCCATCTTGATTTCAGACGACTTTATGAGATGCATCCCCCTCTAATATACATTGTATTATCATAAATTACATACTCACCAAGCGGTATATTCTTATCATGATTCGCAGTTTTCTGATGTGTTGCATCCGGTTTAAATCGAACAGCAATAGACATTGAGAAGTAGTCCCCCCCACCTACTCTCATCGCATTCTTGGCGCCTTTAATTCTTGCTGACAAAATACAGTAAAACCTCCATAACGGACACATCTATTTAACGGACAGTTTTCCAATCCCCGCTCCCAAAACCTAAATATTTGCATGTTTAACCTCTGAATAACGGACATTCCGAATAGCGGGCAGTAATTTTGATGATAAATAATGAAATAATATTTTTCAATGTGAAAAAAAAAGAAAAAAAGTAAAAAGCCCCTAAATTTATCAGATCAATGTGTCAAGTATCAAGAAACAATGAAAAAAAAATCATTTTAGTCGGGCTCATTCGTAAAATTCAATAAATAATTACCTAGATTGCATCACTGCATAACATAGAAGAGATAAATCAGAGACGTCACATGGAACTATATAATATGACGTATTAGCCAGTTTTTTGATAAAAATGGAATCTATTTCAAAAAGTGCTGTCAAAATAGCTATTTTGAGCAGAATAACAACTTGCCTATTTTTAAATCCATTTTCGCTCTCAAATGCATCCAGTTAACAGGTTATTTTATGTAGGAACTATATAATGCGCCATATTGGTAAGTTTTTTGATAAAGGCAGAATGTATTACAAAAATATGCTATCAAAATGGACATTTTGAACAGAATTAAGTTAAGTGAACGTGATTGAAGAATTGAGGATTTATTAAATAACAAAATGACTCATTTTTAAATTCAAATTTGCTCTCAAACGCATTCAATCAACAGTTTCTTTTACTTAGGAATTCTGAAATGTGCCGTATTGGTCGATTTATTCATTAAGTCGGAATTTATTTTATAAAAATACTATCAAATTAGGCATTTTGAGCTGAATTTCACTTAAGATGATTCTGGTAAAACCAGCTGTTACGGAAAAGTGAAATTAAAAATTCTTCAAAAGCAGCTAAATAAAGTTGTAAAACTGGGTTTATCTCTTATATTTTTTATTGTAGACCACTTATCTTCGAAATCGACCTCTGCCTATAAGCCAAGCCGACAGGTATTTTTTTTAACCCCTCTAATTTACAAAATATATAAAGTTTTATTTTTTCACTTCTTTGGGAAATAAATCTTCGTAAACTTTTCAAACCAATGACAAACTCTAAACTGTCAATGTCATATTTTTTCATAAATCTACCTCCATGAGTTTTTATTTTATAATTTTTGAATGCTATTTACATAGTTTTCTTATTGCATGTTAGTTTTTATTTGAATTGAAATCTGGAAGTTTAAGGACCATAAAAAACAATATTTATTTACATGATTTTCGGATAATTTCATCATTTGATGAGGATCATCTACATTTTTGGGACACCATTTAAAATAACCGCAAATTTAAATTTTTTATAGATAGTACATGAAAAGTTTAAAACATTTTTTTCCATTCGCAACCTTTATAATAATTTTAATAAATAAAAAATGGATAAAAAGATGCAAATTGTATTAATGAACTTAGATCATCAATGTGCAAAATGTTTTTTCATCATGATTCAGCCTTCCATTAAATACACCTCGTTTAAAACTTTTCATCACTGAATTAGATACTATAAAAGGGTCTCTGAGCTCAGACATGAGCTCAGACTCTGAGATAAAAATTGGAGTCTAATCATAACTTGTAATGACAAAAAAAGAGGGGGGGGGGGGATGCGAATGTCACTTTTGTAAAGAGGGTTCAGTTCAATAAATATATGAATTAGTAACTGGGCGTTATATTATATAAATGGGTTATTTTCTGAAACGAGTCCGTTTAATAAACAAGTAAAAAAAATCATGCGTTAAGCATAGATTATGAAACACTTTCCAACACTTCATGAGATCTTTAATCAAACTTCGTCAATTAGAAAAATAAGGTTACTATATATAGTCAAGTATGTATTCCAGTACTTTTGAACTGTCCTGTATTTGATCTGCCGATTGATATACTACATACCACATAGTGAGAAAATTTGGTTTAGTAAGAAAATGTCTAGCATGTTGAAATTTCACTTACAGCAATTTATACTAATCGATGGAAATATACTTGAATAGATTTGTCCATCATTGTTGTTTACCTTGTACCTTTGTTACACGTTTGTATTAAGCTCAAATTTAATTTAAACTAAAACATTCTTAAAACTACAAAAATCACATTCTCAGAAATTATCATTCACACGCGTCCATGTATTTAATTCTTTGCTTGGACCTGTATATCATTTTATCTATATTCAGCAAACATTTCTTAGTAAATTGGACTCAGTTCAGCGTAAAAATGCATAGCGTATTTTAAAACGATCTATTAATAATTTAAGCTCATATTCAGTAACGTTTGCGACATCTTTTAGGTGGCCTTGTATATCTGCTATAGTATTTATACACACCATATAATATGCATGAATTTAGTGAAACTTAAATGCGCATATCATAATTAAAATGAATTTCATTCATCCATCAGCCATATTGGATACATGTACAGTACTTCGGAAAGAATATACTATTTGAAATCTTTTGTGTGTCCCTGTAAATGCTGTGTACTTCATATTATGCATGACTGTATCGTATAATTTATACTAAGCCTCATCTATACATATCAGTTTTGTTATGTATGAAATGGTTTAATGTAATTAAAATATGTTGCACACAATTCCTTCTTTGACCAGTATGTAATGGAATTTTTTTATGTAGCCCTGTAAATGTATAATAGCTATTTTTTCACCGCATTTTGTACGGAATGCATATCTTAGTATATCTCGTAAATGCATATAAATTTTAATATGTTTGACAGGGTGTAACATCTTTAAAATTCATTTGAAACGATACTTTCCCATAGGCCGTAATGTAACAGTAAACTTTAGAGTACCCCTGTAAATAAAAAAAATCATGGTAGAAACTTCATTTTCAAAAGGGTTCGTGCTAGGGTAAATGTGAATCTATACTAATAAAAGAACAAAACGCTCTGTCTCTCTGTGTGTGTGTCTGTGTGTGTGTGTCTGCGATGGCTAGCAAAATCTACAGCACGTACGAAGCTCAAAATTTTTTTGAGAGTAGCCCAATGTCTCTCCTGATGCACCTGAAGCTCAGAATTTCAAAATTCTATTTATTAACTGAGTAATTAATTAAATTCCAAAGCTCACTCTCATAAAAAGTCGCCTTTTTTCGCTTTTTTCCATTTCATTTTCTTATGGTTGATTGGTTGCATAAAATTTTCGCAAAAATAATTAAAAAAGCTGGGACAGACCTTTAAAATTCATAGACTGGCAAACTGTCAGTTTAAATGGGGATTTTTTTTTTTTAATCGCAGCTGCTGTACACCATGGAGAAAAAGATAGGTGGAGGCGAAGTAAAGCGAAAAAAGGTTTGCAACACGGAGTAAGAAGTGTCTTACTCCGTGGTTTGCAATATTAAACCATTTATCGCTGAAATTTTAATGTCTCAAACAAAAGCACGAGGAAGGAATTTTGTATTAATAAAACGAATTGAAAGAAACGAATTACAGCTGAAGCATATTTTACGAAGAAATAGTAATTTTTTAAAATGGTTTTTTTCTATTATATTATTTAGGTTAAAGTTAAATTGCATTTATGTTATGGTTAGAATAAGGATATGTTACAATAAAGTGAATACATTTAGGCTAGGTTACATTTCTGTTATATTTAATTTACGGTAGGGTACTGTTAAGTCGCTGTTAGGTTACAGACAGGTTCTGGTTACGGTATAAAAGTTTAAGGTTAGGAATTTATACACAGAGTGAACCTATACGCAAGATTTGATTAAAAATAACACTTACTTTTGTTAAACAGTTCTGAAATTATAGTACTATATACCAATCTTTTAGCTACCATCGTGTATCGATTTCATTCATGGTATAGTCGGATTTAAGAGTGATATAATTAGTTTGAAATTCAAAATATTTCCCTTGGGATATTTGTATGTGAAAATAATAATTAGTTACGTGACTTAACAGTGATTTTTACGGGTAAATATCAACTTTTTTACACGAAAACCATGCAATCGTTGGATACATAATCCCTCCCGCGTTTTTCATTGCTCATTTTTAATATTTTTAGAGCTTAATATTAGTTGTTTTTAAAACCGATTTTTCACACAGTCAGTGGCTACGTATTTCAGACAATGCATTTCTGCATGTAACGAGTTAATGATAAAATCATACAAATTTCAAGTTCGTTTAATATTGTTAATACGGACCCGGGCAACGCCGGGCGGATCAGCTAGTAATATATAAAAATATAATGGCGATCCGAGTATATTTAAAAGAGTTAGAGCTCAACCAGACGGTCAGACAAAACCAATAAGCACTTGTGCATAAGCACTTGTGCATAAGCACTTGCTTAAGCAAAGTGCATAAGCACTTTTCAACTTTGTTGGAAACTGCTAAAAAAGAGTCCCAAGAAATTTGCATTCGAAATCTCAAAATTTAGAATGCACACACATATATCTCACATTATAAAATTATGAGGAAATGGCGAAATAGTACTTCTAAAAACCATGTTATATAAAAATAATTAGCCTTAGATACATTTTCTGTTACTAAATATTTTTTGAAACACTTTTTAAATAATATAACAAAAAAAAAAAATCATAGGTTTTTATTAAATTTATAATAGATGAGGAAATGACGGGTAATAAAAATACTTACTTTGATCTTCTACTTTAAAGTCGTGTGCTTAGCTATTCAGGAATGTTTTTGAGTAAAACACAAGATGAGTGCTTCATTTTACTCTTGTACAAATTCCCCTAATACATGTGCTGTCATCTACTAAGTAAATAGGGGCAAATTTATAGCTATATGAAGGAACGACTCGAATACTAGGGACATCATTAAAAAGTGCCCTTATTCTTTTATTTCATAAAAGATAAATATAATTAAATGACTAAATATTTATTTAAGTATGTTTAATGGATTTTTAAAAAATAATTATAAACATACATACTGTAATGCCAGAGAAATCATTTTCATTTCTACATGTGTGAATAGGGACATAGTGAGGGAATGACAATCGCATAAAAAATATTTAAAATATTATATTTCTATTTCAATAAGCAAATAATTACTGTTTACATGCATGATGATTAATATTGATAATTTACATAACTTTATTATTATTATTCACTTAATAAATATGCATTCGAAATCTTTGGGTTATAAAATTGCTACTTTTCTGAAAATGACTCAAATATATGATCAAAGGTTGTTATATCGGTTTTAAAAGTCAAGGGCGCATAGAATACGCCTCCCACGTTTTTATGTATCTCCAAACCGTCCGTGTCGGTAAAAATTAATATCTCGACTAATTACCGATAATTTTTCTTGAAAACCATTGTCAACTATCCTTTTATAGTTCTGCGACGATAGGTGCCTCCAGCACTTCTCAATTCCTTTGCTGAACGTCCGAAAACCGAAATTAGCATGTAACGGATAAATGCGATTTTCTAAAAACTATGAGACCTAAGAGTAATCGTTTTAGTTTTCCTGCAAGATATAAATTAATTTGTACTATGCATAATTCTTTAATAATTTTAATTTGAGTAAATTCGGAAATAGGCAGGGGAGAACGTATTTTGGCATTACGTTTTCAACAATATCTCTGAGAATACAATACCTAAAAATAAATAAATAAATAAATAAATGTATTTTTGAGTTCGGCGTTACAAAAGTTGATTCTTGATATCCTATACGATATGCAAAGGAAAAATAATTCTTCTTTTTTTTTTCTTTTTTCAAGTAACTTAATTAGCCCTCTAAATTTTTCCTAAATATATTTGTGAATTTTTAATAACCTAAAAATATGAGGGTCAGTATCCTTTATTACTTCCCTGATTTGAACTTTCCACGTTCGATAGTTTACGAGTAAAATAGCTGTGACAGACGATGCTGTGGTGTTATTTGTAACGGCTGATTATCTGCTCGAGGGATATAGGCTCCAGGGGGAGTGCCCTCCGTGAGGGTCTAACTAAGGGAGCCTAATCCGTATTTACTAAAGTTTCGAAAAAGGTTTCGGGTTCGGATCCAAGATTTCTCGTCTACCAGCTTCGAAAGCAGAACCTCTCAGTCATTAAATACACACTGTGACAGATCGACATATGAAAGATCCTCTGGTTCCATTTTAAATTTGTATGGTTTCAGTATAATGGTTCCATTTTCCACTTTTAAGAACGAAATTCTGAAAACAATATTTACGAAATTTAAATTATTGTACATTGTAATTAACGTTGCTTAGATATTATAATATGACACTAAAGCGTTAAGTAAAGCACACTTGTAATATTTTCTGGATAATTAAAAATAAAATTCATTACTTTTGTTGTTGTTGTTAAAAGGTACAAGTATGCCATTTATTTAAAATATCGAGTATTTTATCCAAATTTTTTTTTTTTCAGATAAGCAAAAAGTACCGACTGCATTAAGGTGGAAGCCTTTAAAATGCGGAAAAGATGTACTTTGAATTAAATATGTAAAACAGAGAACATAAATAACATCAACTGCAGATTTAGTAAATAGTTATTATCTCCCTTTGCCAGGTACTGTAGAACACACAGGCTTATCTCAAGGTTAGAAGCAATTGTTTTTAATACAAATATGAATATACTAATTAACCACTTGTTTAAGTAGGTTTAACTGAAAACTAAAATCAAAATACATTAGATCAATGATAACGAAGGACTGAAATTGAATTATCAATTTGTGACAATTTAGTTAATATTTAAAATGGGGCTACCGCGTACTACTTATTAAAGAAATTCAGATTATAGCAACGATTTCATATGCCATTGTGATACGTGTTTCTCTATTTCAGTTGATAAAAGGAACCTATAATTAACTCTAATTAAACTATAATAATATTACTTCGTTTTAATCAAAGGAAAAAATTTATTTTTTAACGTATTAATTTATCTAATTGAGTTCATGACTTCCGTCAACAGAAATGGTTGTTAAGGAACCGAACCTTTTGTCAAATATTCACCGGTTTTTAATATTCAGTATTTTCTGTGATGTATTCAACAGGTTTAGAGGGCGTTTGTAAATAATGTCATACTTCGTGGAATTGTGACAGCTTGTGACAAGGGGGAGGAAGGCGGTAAGAAGAAATGTGATATCAAACATTTTGGTTAAAATAAAACATTAAAAATCCGGAAATTAAATTTTGAAGTTATTTTGAAATTAAAGTATTTTGTGTTCATAAAGTAAAGATAAAATTTAAAGCCATATATATTATTAAATTCCATTTCTTATTCCATAATACTGTTTTTTTCAATTACTCTTTCATATTAATATTGTATTACTATTGTATATTAATTATAATTTTTGTTGTAAACTTGGATCTTATTTCATACAAAATAAGTATACAAATAATTTTTATTGTTATTCTCACAAAAAAACACAAAGTAAAAGCTTAAATATAAAATTTGAAATATGATCTATAACATAGTGATTTGTTTCTGAACTGAAAGTACTTGTAATATAGTGAGACATGTGACAAGGGAGGGAGTTAAAATCTTGAAAAAAATGTAACATCATTTATGGACAGCCCCTTAACATATATCTCTGGATATATTCTTTTTTCCATATAAGAAATTTGCAACATACTCTTTAGGGCTTCAGCAGCAGCTGGTGTTGGTGCACTGGTCTCCTTCATAATAGTTGTGGGTCCGACTTCCAGTTTCTTAACTGTGTATCTTCCACGATTGCAAACCTTCCTGTTCTTTGTGCTGTGCATTTTGTTCTGTGCTAGCTACTCTGTTAATCAAATATAAAAATAAATCATTATTGTATGGAATTAGATAAATACGTGTAAGATCATCTAGAAAGGGATGACCACCCCGAGAACCCAGCTTTCGCTTTAGAATATAAGTGCAATCCCGGGGGAGGGGGGGGGAGATCATCTAGACAACAACATGCTAGGTATAAGTCTCAAAGGAACTACCCAAAACGACTAAAACCATTGTGCCATTTTTCAGTAAGACTTTATTATGCGCGGTTTAGAAACAAGTAATAATGCTTAAAATATCAGCGGGAAAAAAAAGTTTTTTTCTCTCATTTTCTGCGTAATATTAACATTTTTTTTACGTGAAAATAAAAATGGAAGAAAACAAATAACAACACTCCCACCTCATTATAAATTATCACGCAATGACCTTTTTCAACCGATGATGCTATCATATCCATTATAAAGTATTCATAATTCCCTTTTACCTTTCTCTTATCATTTATGTGTTGTATTCTTGCATTGCAACTGCAAATTTAATTGTTGGGTTAACTATGGCCGCGCCCAAATTTAGTTTAAAGATCATGAATTTGAATAAATTTGCAACCTTGGCCCGTTTAACTAAAAGCCGGATGTGCCAGCGTATTTTCCTTCAATTCCTTTAACGTTTCTCCGTTTTAAAACGGTTTTGTTAAATCTTTATGCATTTAGAAATGCTTTAATATTTGTAAATAGGCTCGCATTATAATAAAGCTGCATTTAATATTGTTTAAAATCAGCAAATGTAGGCACGCTCGCAGATTATGAATACGTATATGGCATAAAAACAAGAATATTTAAATGTGCTTTTTAATTTCTTATTTCTGCTTATTTTGATTTTTAAATTGTTACCATAAATTATAACATTATATCAGCTACATGATTGCAGATATGAATATATACCGGAGATGTACAAATTCAAAACAAATGTAAAAAAAAAAAACAAAAATACCTAACGATCAGAAAAACATGCATTTTGCATATTAATATCCATCGTAAAATAGGATTTTGTATCCCATGAAAAACGTTTAGCCCAAAATCTTGTCAAAAAAAAGCGCCATTGCAGACAATGCCACTATAGAATAATATACATACTTTTCTTTCTTTCTTTAAAAAAGAAAAAAAAAAACAGAGTATTACACCTTTTGAATTTTGGTCAATTTTTAAAGACCAAATTTTGGCTAACATTGATAATCCCTCATATCATACAGCACGATAGTGCTGTATAGTAGAGCTCAGATGCATCTCTAATGTTAAAGTCCAAAGTGTGCCTCTTGATAACTTTGGAACTAATCATCGGATGGCGACGAAATTGAAAAGGGGAAGTGTCCTACTCTAGATCTGAAAGTTTATAAAAATTCATCCAGATCCACCTATTAGTTTCGGAGATCCAGAACCCTTGTTTTGGCACTTTTTGTTCTTGAAACAATAAAAAAAGACAAACAACTCAATTATAGCCCGAACCAGGAAACATTCAGCGACGTGTAATAACTTGCTCGAAAGCTTTTAATTTAGGGATGTGCCTTTCGAAGCTCCGGTAAAAAAATATCAAAAATTAAGGAAATGGCAGCCATTTAAAATTTACATAACGCTATAACTTCCAGAATTTAGCATTATAGAATTCTCTCCTTTTGAATTGCTAATTCAATTATTTCTTTCGAGTTGCCACCAACTAAAAAACAATTCACTAATTTAAAAAAATAATAATAACACGTGTTTTTTTTTTTTTTTTTTTTTTTGTAGATCAATAAAAATTTTGATTCTCCTGATAGATTTTTGAATTTCTGAAATTGACATCATTTGAAACAGAAAATACACATTTTTCATAAACATATATATAAACTATAACTAAATATGTGTTAAAACAACATCGAACCTTTATTTGAATGTTTTTGACGTCAAAACAGTTACTACAACACAGATATTTCAATTAAAAAGGGATAATTTAGAAAAAAAATCTTCTATATTTATAAAAATAGCGATTTGAAAATGAAGCTAAGAAAATCTATTTAAATACCTATGGTCATAAGAAAATCTGCGTAGATACCGAGAATGTGCAGTGGAACTACTATCTGGGAAGAGGCGGTTCTGTCGCCAAATGTCGCCAAGTTTGGCTCCCCAAAATACTTGCCAAAATTGAAGCCAACGTGGCGTTTTTTTTTCGGTATTTCGCCAAACTAATATGCCTAATAATAACTTTAAACTAGTACTAATAGTAGTTTAGATTTGTTGGTGCTTTTAGGTTATCCCGTCGACCAAACAATTATCGCCAAACTATAAGATTAAATGCCATTAATGGATGATTGTGAATGTCACATTCAATGACATTAAAGAATATTCACGTGTTTAAAATGTCATTAAGTGATTTTAATTTCGTTTTTTTATTTGAATTTTTATTAATACAGGGTAGAACCCGTCGAATTTCGAGGAAAGAAAATGTTTAAGAAGAAATTGTTTCATTGATTTATAATAAATCTACTTAATAACAATAAAAATACACCTTTATGTTTGTAAGTCTAACTCTTAAACAAATGATATTTAACCTAAAGTTAACAAAATACTATTTCTATAAAACTCAGTTGTAGAAATTATTAAAATTAAACTTAATCGATATGTTAACTATAAAATATAATGAAGATCTTGTATTATTATAAAGTTATCTATTACGGCTCTTATGCACGGTATTCCAAAATGTAAAATAGCAAAATGTACTCCACTTTGACTCAAATCGTAGAAATTTTTGCCCCATGAAATCTAAATCCGACATTATTTTAACCACTTCAAAATTTACATATGCATCTCTCTTATCCCTGTTCATGTTTTTAAAAAATGGTATTTTAATTTGATCATTTCAAAATCATTTTAATTCAAAACTTGAATTAAAGCTCGATTGCTATTAGCTATAAACAGGTACTAATTTATTTATATTCTTTTAAGTGTGAATAAAAATTTCTAAAATAACCTGCATGCAATAAATACGATATACAATATTCCTGTGACGTCAGAGTGTGGAAAGAAAGTGTTGTATCGAGTTTAAAGAAAGCTTTTAATAAACTAAAAATCCTTTAAGTAATAAATAAAAACGAACTAAAACTAATTTTTTTTCACTTTAAAAAAATGGCAACAAAAAGATACATTAATTTGCTTTTTGCGGCTTTTTTCATTTTCCTTTTAATAAAAATGGAGTAAGTCTGTTGCCACCATTCAAAAACGATATAAAAAACTACAAAAAAATTAATAACACAAAAACAAATAAAGATACAGCTTTCAAACAAATCGCATTAAAAAGTAAATTTTTTTTTTCCTATACGATGGTATAAAAGTTTTAAATATGCGGTATTTAGAAGCTTAAAAATTTGCAAAAGAAAAAAATGTCAAACTTAAATTTCATTTCAAATTTTAAAGTGTTGCCATTCGCAAAATGACGTATGCGTTACGCACAGATACGTTTGGTCTTTATAATATAGATTCCACTAATTATTTGTTTTTTCGTTATTTAAAATAAAAATTATGTCAATATGTATAATTTGGCTGTTAGTTTGGCGATTTGTATAATTTGGCGAAATTGGTCGACGGGATAATAGAGAAGCAGCGATTTGTTAGTTGAAAATGATTGATAAAATTCTTGAAAGGATCTGAAAAAGTTATGAAATCATATAAAAAACTGGTGGAACCAGAGAGAAAAGTAGAGCTCGATCTAAAAAAATGTTACAGCAAAAATAGGGAAATATTTTCAATCTAAAAATGTGCGTAGAAAAGAAAAGGAATCAGATGATCTGTAAAGCTCATGAAATAACCCAAATTTTTGTTAGCTGAAAATGTGGACTGAGCTTTACTGGTGCCTTATATTCAGAATTATACTATTATCCATTCAAAATGATTACTGAGGAAAGTAGTCAATAGAATGTATTGTTATGTTGTCTCAAATAAGTTAAACTCCACAACGCTAAACGAATATAAACCGTGAAGTAATAATTAAAGTATAACATTAATATAATCAGATTGTTGAGGAATTGAAGTAGATAAATATGTCTGAACACAAATATTTAGTATATGGCTGAATCGTATCTGTTCAAGGTTTTGAGTTTACTTGGAGTATTGATCTTTCACTTATCAAAACCGCTGGAATAAAATTGTGTCCACATTTTGTACTGAACGAACTGTTCTCATACTTCATTAAATCAGCCTGTAACATATAGTTATGAACCCAAATTTTTTAATTGCTTATGGATGATTGAAATACGGAGTGAGTTAAAAATGCCTCTTTTTCCTTGATTGATTTTAAGGCACCAGTATAGCTCAGTCCACATTTTCAGCTAACAAAAATTTGGGTTATTTCATGAGCTTTACAGATCATCTGATTCCATTTCTTTTCTACGCACATTTTTAGACTGAAAATATTTCCCTATTTTTGCTGTAACATTTTTTTAGATAGAGCTGTACTTTTCTCTCTGGTTCCACCAGTTTTTTATATGATGAATTATAGGGGAGAGCGGAGTACAGTGGACCACCCCTTATATTTTATTTATTTTTAAACTTTTAAACTTTTTCTTTTAGGCTAACTGATTACAGCATTGAATCCTTTATAAGAACAGTCGGAAAAAAGCTGAAGTTTTAAAGAGGCGAAAATACTTGAAAAACTATGTTAAAAACTTTCTAAATTACGATTTCTAGGCAACTGTTAGACATAGATAATGGAAATTTGGAGTCTCAAACATTTGTACGTTATAAATGCTCTCTACAAATAATTTTTTAAATATTCCAAATTTAAAAGTGTGAAACGAGCGAAGAACTTTATAAAAATGTTCTAAATCACGATTTCAATGAAATTTCAGAAATACCAAAGGGTCAATCCATTTCAAGTGGTCCAGCACTGGTCGCTCGACTATTTTTAAAAAATCTGAAATTTTTTGTATAACAACCGTAACATGATGGAAGTTCAAAATGACAGTTATTTTAATTTTACTATTTTTTGTTTGTGCATGGCGGTCATCTTTGTTTCATCGTGTGCAGCGATTTTCTCAGCTACTAGGATACACAAAATTATAAATATCTCGCCTTTTATTTCCCCAATTGAAATGGGGTTTGCAGCATTTTGTTCAGAATAAAATAGGCTAAATGTACGGTTGTAGGATAATTTTGAAAAATAAATTTTTACACGTGAAATTTTAGCACAAAATGTAAGGTTTTTTTCCAAAATCTATCCGTTTGCAAGAGGAAATTTTTCATGCAAGGGAAACTGTCAACCTTACATAATTTTTTCTACAAACAGGTCAAAAGTACGTGTACTCATACGCCAAGTGCCAGATCTGGGAGTTGATTTCTCTTTGCGAAAAAAATTCCGAAATTCGTCAAAAGTTTCAAAAATCGTACATTTTAGGTTTTGATATCTCCGATGGGGCACGAGATAAAAATCTGAAATTCTGACCTTTGATAGTATTGTGTAGTAGTGTTATGTTCAAAAAATTTCAAGAAGGAGATTTGAATACAAGCTGAGATATGACATGGACAATATGTGAAAACAATACTGCCAAACTATTGTAACCTACTATGTAATTGTTCAACAAGACTGTCAACCTTACACAATTTTTTTTTTTACAAATAGGTCAAAAGTCCGTGTACTCATGCACCAAGTTCCAGATCTGGGAGCTGATTTCTCTTTGCGAAAAAAATTCCGAAATTCGTCGAAAATTTCAAAAATCGCACTTTTTAGGATTTGATATCTCTGGTGGAGCACGAGATAAAAATCTGAAATTCTGGCCTTTGATAGTATTGTGTAGTAGTGTTATGTACAAAAAATTTCAAGAAGGATTTTGACTACAATCTGAGATATAACATGGACAATATGTGAAAACATTACTGCCAAACTATTGTAACCTACTATGTTCATACCTCCAAAATTTTAAATTAATTATTTATGGTACAAAGTTAAATGTTAATTACAAATATCTTCTTCAAATGCTTCTGCGTGATTTAAAAAATTCAGAATGTATGCTAAGCCAATACAGTATTTGTCCAGATGAACAAACCTACTAGAAATGCTATTGCAATAATTTTACTCGGAACACATTTCAGGAAAAGTAAATTACAGACAATGGGTTGCAACTGATCGAGTTGACATGGTTTCAATTATTAAACCTAGATAATTTCATTCAAGTTAACAAGGGATGACAAGACTTGGGTGGCTTCAAATAAAATTTTGAGAAAGAACTGCCTGTTGGTCTGACAACAGTAACTGGTCGAATTCATAACATCTCTCGTAAACAGTGTTAAGCTCTTTGTTGAGCATCTATAGTATTTTTGTAAACTAAACATTTATTATTAAACTGTTTTCAACAAACGATATTTTCTGTTTATTTTCATCATCAAACATTAGTTTAATATTTTGTAGGTATGAACAAACACATAGCAGGTTACAATAGTTTATAAGTACTGTTTTTACATACTGACCATGCCATATCTCAGCTTCTAGAGAAATCTCCTTCTTGAAAATTTTTGTACATAACACTACTACGCAATACTATGAAAGGCCAGAATTTCAGATTTTTATCTCGTGCTTCACCAGAGATATCAAAGACTAAAAAGTACGATTTTTGAAATTTTTGACGAATTTCAAAATTTTTTTCGCAAAGAGAAATCAGCTGCCAGATCTGGGACTTGGTGTATGAGTACACGCACTTTTGACCTATTTGTAGAAAAAAATTGTATAAAGATGATAGTCTTGTTGAACAATTACATAGTAGGTTACAATAGTTTGGATGTATTGTTTTCACATATTGTCCATGTCATATCTCGCTTGTAGTCAAATCTCCTTCTTGAAATTTTTTGCACATAACACTACTACACAATACTATCAAAGGCCAGAATTTCAGATTTTTATCTCGTGCCCCACCAGAGATATTAAAGCCTAAAAAGTGCGATTTTTAAAATTTTTGACGAATTTCGGAATTTTTTCGCAAAGAGAAATCAATTCCCAGATCTGGGACTTAGTGTGCGAGTACACGCACTTTTGACCTATTTGTAGAAAAAATTGTGTAAGGTTGACAGTTTTCCTTACATTAAAAATTTCCTCTTGCAAACGGATAGATTTTGGAAAAAATCTTAAATTTTGTGCTAAAATTTCACCTGTAAAAATTTATTTTTCAAAATTATTCTACGAACGTACATTTAGCCTATTTTATTCTGAACAAAATGCTGCAAACCCCATTTCAATTGGGAAAATAAAAGAGTAGATACTTTCAATTTTGTGTATCCTAGTATCTGAGAAAATCGATGAATACGATGAAACAAATATGGCCGCCATGCACAAACAAAAAATAATAAAATTAAAATAACGATCATTTTGAACTTCCGTCATGTTAGGGTTGTTGTACAAAAAATTTCAGATTATTTAAAAATGACCATTTTTATATTTTCTGGACCACTTGAAATGGATTTACCCCAAACCTATTTCAAAAGTAATGGCTTCAAATTGATGATGTCTGCCCCTGCTCCAACATAGGCTACTATGATATCAAAATAATTTATTAATCATACGTTAATTATGAATAAATCATATAATAACTTTATGTTGGTATCACTACCACCTGGGATTTGCAGGACTAAAACTTAAAATGTTCTAAATTCTGATTTTTTTTAAAATATTGACGTGATTGATAACTTTAAATTGACTACAATAGTCAGTTATGAGAAATAAATGCTGTCCAAAATCAGTAAAAAAATTCAAAGATTAAAAAGAGTGAAATTATCCGAAAAGCAAATCTTAAAACATTCAAAATAATGATTTCTATACAATTATTATATATAGAAACTTGAAATTTGGCGTAATAGATACTTATCAGATATAAATTGAGGGGAGTAATGAAGACTATTGACACACATATTTACAGATTATTGAACATTCACAAATATATTTAGGGGTAGAGGGTCTAATTAATTTATATTGGGAAAATATGTTGTTTATAAATTGTGTGGGATATCATGTGAAAGCTTTTGTAAAACTGAAATCAAAAATACATTTCTTTTAAATTTAAGTACTATAGTTTCGGCAATATCGTTAAAAATGTAATGCAAAAAAAGAAAACAAAATATGTGTGGCATTCGGGGACTGCCGCGGTAAAGCTATTGCATAGCATTTTTTATCAACTTATGCAACTATAATTATTTATTTATTTTTTATTTATGCAGTTCTTTGTCTTTGATATTAATTCAAGTTACACTTTTTGAGCGTGATGACCGATAACAATTTTTTTTCTTTTATTGAATAAATGAGAAGTTAATATCGTTTAAAATATTTTTATTATCTTACAATACATGTAGGTTAATCAGGAATTTTAATCATTGAAACTATACGTTTATGGTAGCTGAAATAAAAAACATAAGTTTGAGACTTGATATTCTCAAAATATCTGAAAAATACCGCGTCAATGTCTACCGAAGTCTACCGAAGGATACCGTGCCGAAGTCTACCAAACTGAAGCAACATTAGCTGGAGTGTTAGGTTTTTTTTCTCGTTACGGAATTTCTAGATTCTTTCGCCGCGCTCAAAGCCCGCGATAAAAGCTATGCAATACCATAATAAATTACCAAACAAACTTTGGCCGCGCTACGAAAATTAGATCGCGAGTTATAAGCATTTTAAATTTTCCGAACCTCACCTTGGGGGTCTCCTGTCACCAAAAATTAACACTGTCTCATAATAAATTACCAAACAAAATTTGGCCGCACTACGAAAATTAGATCGCGAGTTATAAGCATTTTAAATTTTTCGACCCTCACCATGGGAGATCTCCTGTGACCAAAAATTAACACTGTCTCATAATAAATTACCAAAAAATTTTGGCCGCTATACGAAAATTGATCGCGAGTTATAAACTTTTTAAATTTTTCGACCCTCACCGTGGGGGAAGGGGGTTTCCTCTCACCAAAAATTAACATTCTCTCATAATAAATTACCAAACAAAATTTGGCCGCGATACGAAAATTATATTGCTGGTTATAAGCATTTTAAATTTTTCGACCCTCACCGTAGGGGGGGGGGGGGTCTAATGTCACCAAAAATTAAAACTGTCTCATAATAAAATACCAAACAAAATATGGCCGCGCTACGAAATTTAGACCGCGAGTTATAAGCATTTTAACTTTTTCGACCCTCACCGTGGGGGGGGGGGGGGTCTCCTGTCACCAAAAATTAACACTGTTTCATAATAAATTACCAAACAAAATTTGGCCGCGCTACGAAAATTAGATCGCGAATTATAAGCATTTTAAATGTTTCGACCCTCACCGTTGGGGGGTCTCCTGTCACCAAAAGTAACACTGTGTCATAATAAATTACCAAACAAAATTTGGCCGCACTACGAAAATTAGATCGCGAGTTATAAGCATTTTAAAGTTTTTGACCCTCACCATGGGGGATCTGTTGTCACCAAAAGTAACACTGTCTCATAATAAATTACCAAACAAAATTTGGCCGCGCTACGAAAATTAGATCGCGAGTTATAAGCATTTTAAATTTTTCGACCCTCACCGTGAGGGGGGTCTCCTGCCACCAAAAATTAACACTGTTTCATAATAAATCACCAAACAAAATTTGGCCGCGCTACGAAAATTAGATCGCGAGTTATAAGCATTTTAAATTTTTCGACCCTCACCGTGGGGGTATCCTGTCACCAAAAATTAACACTGTCTCATTATAAATTACCAAACAAAATTTGGCCCCGCTACGAAAATTAGACCGCGAGTTATAAGCATTTTAAATTTTTCGATCCTCTCCATTGGGCGGGTCTCCAATCACCAAAAGCTACATTATCCTACCTTGTTTTATCTTAAGACGATTCTTTTCCATACACATTCTATCAGGAATTTTTATTATTGAAACTATAGATTTATAGTAACTGAAATGAGAAATATAAGTTTGAGACTTGATATCCTCTAAATATCTGAAAAATACCGCGTCAATGTCTGCCGAAGTCTACCGAAGGATACCATGCCGAAGTCTGCCGAACTGAAACGAACGTTAGCCGAGTGTTAGGTTTTTTTTCGTTACGGAATTTCTACATTTTTCTCGTTACGGAATTTCTACATTCGGTCGCCGCGCTCAAAGCCCGCAATAAAAGCTATGCAATAGCTTAAAAATACGTGTGGCACTCGGGGACTGCCGCAGTAAAGCTATTGCATAGCATTTTTTATCAACTTATGCACTTATATTTATTTATTTATTTTTTATTTATGCATTTTTTTTTTTTTTTTTTTTTTTGATATTAATTCAAGTTACACTTTTTGAGCGTGATGACCGATAACAAATTTTTTTTTTCTTTTATTGAATAAATGAGAAGTTAATATCGTTTAAAATATTTTTATTATCTTACAATACATGCAGGTTAATCAGGAATTTTTATCATTGAAACTACACGTTTATGGTAGCTGAAATAAAAAACATAAGTTTGAGACTTGATATTCTCAAAATATCTGAAAAATACCGCGTCAATGTCTGCCGAAGTCTGCCAAACTGAAGCGACGCGACGTTAGCCGGAGTGTTAGGTTTTTTTTCTCGTTACGGAATTTTTAGATTATTTCGCCACGCTCAGAGCCCGCGATAAAAGCTATGCAATACCTTAATAAATTACCAAACAAAATTTGGCCGGGCTACGAAAATTAGATCGCGAGTTATAAGCATTTTAATTGTTTCGACCCTCACCGTGGGGGGGGGGGTCTCCTGTCACCAAAAGTAACACTGTCTCATAATAAATTACCAAACAAAATTTGGCCGCACTACAAAAGCAGATCGCGAGTTATAAACATTTTAAATTTTTTGACCCTCACCGTAGGGGGGGGGGGGGGTCTCCTGTCACCAAAAATTAACACTGTCTCATAATAAATTACCAAACAAAATATGGTCGCGCTACGAAAGTTAGACCGCGAGTTATAAGCCTTTTAACTTTTTCGACCCTCACCGTGGGAGGGGGGGTCTCCTGTCACCAAAAATTAACACTGTCTCGTAATAAATTACCAAACAAAATTTGGGCGCGGTACGAAAATTAGACTGCGAGTTATAAGCATTTTAAATTTTTCGATCCTCTCCATTGGGCGGGTCTCCAATCACCAAAAGCTGCATTATCCTACCTTGTTTTATCTTAAGACGATTCTTTTCCATACACATTCTATCAGGAATTTTTATTATTGAAACTATAGATTTATAGTAACTGAAATGAGAAATATAAGTTTGAGACTTGATATCCTCTAAATATCTGAAAAATACCGCGTCAATATCTGCCGAAGTCTACCGAAGGATACCATGCCGAAGTCTGCCGAACTGAAACGACGTTAGCAGAGTGTTAGGTTTTTTTTCGTTATGGAATTTCTACATTTTTCTCGTTACGGAATTTCTACATTCGGTCGCTGCGCTCAAAGCCCGCGATAAAAGCTATGCAATAGCTTTAAAAAAAAAAAGTCCTCCCCCCTCCTCACACACACATACATCTATTTCGAATCTACTGAAAATAAAATAATGAAAACATTAGAGGTAGTAGACGTTAATTTAAATCTTGCAGGAAAATTATAGTTACATAGCTTTTAAGAAAAGCGCATTTCCCCGTTATGCACAAATTTGGATTTTCGGGCATTCAGAGAAGGTGTTGACGAATGCTGCAGGTGCCTATCGAAGCAGAAGTATAAAAGTATAGTTGCTAATGATTTTCGAAAAAAAAAATCGTCATTAATTAGGCGATTTATTGACCTTAAAAAACACTGAGTGTTTAGAGATATATAGCTCAGATTCAAAATAGTAGAATAGTTGTAAAAAAGTAACAAGAAATTTTTTTTTCATATATTTGTTTTTGATACTAAGTAAATGCAATTAAATATCTCATAAATTAATCTGGAGTGTTTTGATAAGATTTTAACATTTGCAAAATGTAAAATACAGTACAATAAATTAGATATACAACTTTCTGAAACATATCAAAATATTAGAATGAAATTTAGATTGGTTTCAAAATATTAGAATAATTTAATTTGCGCAACAATATTATCCTATGACTATGAAGTAAAAGGTAGTTAATATTTTGTAGCATCCCTTTTAGTTTTGATAACAGCGTACAATCGATCTTGCATGCCATATAAGGTGTTTGCAAACATTCCTATCAATATTATCCCAAATAGTTTATACGTGCCACTAACTCAGTTTTACTTGAAGGAGGATTTTCTTGGAGTTTTTCTTCATTATACACCACAAGTTTCCATGGGATTAAGGTCTGGTGAGTTTCGTGGCTAAGGAAGTACCTTAATGTTGCGTTGGCGGAACCAATTCTTCGTTCACACTGAGGCATGCGGTGACGCTAATCTTGTTGAAAGATGAAATCATCTTCAAATAAATCTTCTGATGATGGAATTATGTAATATTCCAAACTCTCTTGATATATCTGGGAGTTAACCTTTTCGTAGACGATGCATAACTTTTCAGGATCATCAGCACTCATGCAACCCCAAATCATGACACTAGCAGCAAATTTTACAGAACATTTAAGGCATTCTTTATACAGAGGTTCCCAAAGTGTGCTCCGCGGAGCCCTTGGGGCTCCTTTTCTTTTTAGGGGCTCAGCGGCGTTCCAGTAAAATAAAGAAAACATGAAAGAAAGCATATTGAAAGAGAATTTTTTTCGAAAGTATTTAGCAATTTTTGTGCGCGTGTGTGTCAAAATTAAATACATTTATCACTAGGTGAAACAATACTAGAATATATTTTTTAAATCATATAAAAATTTGCATTAAACATGTACCTATTTTCAATATAATATTTTTGGTACGAACTACTTTATTTTATGTTTCTGCATTTAATGTGTTTTAAAACGATTCAAAACAAGCTACAAGAATTAGTATACTGAATCGAATGCACAACGTCATTCGAAAGAGCAAATGTATATATTATATGTACTCGCGTATAAATTGCCTCCTTAATTTTTAATTTAAATTTTCCAGAAAATAAAACCAAATATTTCACTTTCCAATGAGAAAACGTAGTAATTAAACAAGAATAAATCATTGAAACAATTGAGTAATGATAAGTTCTTACTATTTGCATATTTATATGTATTATTTAACTGTTCATATACTTAAGAAGAAGGAATTTCGTAGTATTCAAAGTATTTTTTTTTTAAATTGATTCATGCATATAAGTTGACTTCCCCTCCCTTTCAATTTGCTTGTAGAAAATTGTCAGAAATTCCTTCGACTTTTACGCGAGTGTATGTGGTATATCTTTAATTTCTTTAATGCTTATATCACTTTAATTTCTTTAAGCTGTTTATGTTAGTTGTATATTTAAATTTTCTATTTTGTTTTTTAAAGTAAAATGATATTTGTCGATTAAAACCGCTTTTTTTGTAACATCGTTTATCATTTAACAAACTTTTCCTATTTAATATTTATATACATTGTATATACAGATTTCATTTTTCTTTTCGTAACTTTAATTTCTTTTATCTGTCATTTTTGTTTTTATTAATTCTTAATTAGTTATATTTTCTATACTGTTTTACATAATTGCACTTAATTTTTAAGGTAATGTACGTTTTACATAATTGCACTTAATTTTTAAGGTAATGTACGTTGCTGAAAACGCATTTTTTTATCATCTTGCACCATTTAACAACCCCTCTTTAAAATTTTGTTTTAATTAATGTCGGTATTGGCTAAGATTCTTATATTAGGATACCATATTTTCCTATCAGAAGTAAGGCTGTAGAAATTTAAAAATATGTATTGGTTCTTTATAGTTGTCACTAACAATCTAAATTTTGCTGAGCTCCACTGCTTGCTTTGACTTTTTGTTAATGAGCACCCGCCCTGATATATCCCGTTTTATATCAAAGCTTTTTACTAGTTACAGTTTTTTAACATGTGTAGTTTTTAATCGTACATTATTTTAAAGGAAAAACAATGGTGAAAGATAGTTTCTTTTAAAACTGTAATTAACATTTAAATACTTCAAATAAAACATCCTAAAAAAGTGAACGATGCTACATCTAACAATACAAGTTAAAGATTTTGATTCGTTCACTTAAACTAGTGTTTCTCAACCTGTTTGCCGCAGCATACTACACTGTAAAAAAAAAATTCCGTTAAATAACGGAAATAGTACTGGTAATCTAGACGCCAGTACTATTTCTGTTTTTTAACGGAAAAAATTCCGTTTTTTCCAGAAATATTTCCGGGTTTTTTTTTTCATATTTTTTTATATAAAAACTTTCGCTTGAAAGCCAAAAAACAATTTTCAAGGACAAACTGGTATCTTTATGATTTTTACTCGTTAGACAAAGAATCATCAGGTCACATACATTTAATTTAAACAACAGTGGAGAAATGTCACTTACTCTCGATGGGGATCGAACCAGGCACCTGTCCTATGGCAGCTTGCAGTAGTGTATACCATTACGCCACAGTTATACATGAAGAGCTTGAAAATATCTTTACTTATTTCGAATAATTTTATAAAACAAAGGCTTTATGTTGAATTTGGCATTAATTTTTGTAGAGAATTATTTTCTATTGAGTGTAGAGTTCTAAATGTTTAACAGATTTTTTTCCATAATTTCGAATATTTAGTTTTTAATTTCAGTTCTATAAAAAATAAATTTTAGACTTTAAATTATTACATGTATTAAGAGTTGAATGCAATAAAAAGTTTTGTTTTCTTCATTTTAAGGAAATTTTTAAAAGTTTATTGTAATATTACCGTATTTTCGGGTGTATAGCCCGCACCCCTAAATCGAGCAGTGCAGTAAAAAAAGTTCGTGTATAACCCGCGGAGATGCATCGGTGTATAGTCCGCGGGCTATACACCATTTACGAACGTATATTTCGATCAGGGTTCGAAATTAGAAGCCATTAGTCATAATTTTTAACACAAATTTACCAAATTTTTTCGTGATGAATAACACCTACAGTAATTCGGCTAAAAAAATAAGATTATCAGTACCGTAATTTTCGGAAGAAACGCCGCGACGTTTACGAGTTTTAAGGTAAAATTTTAAGCGATGCGGAGTTTAGGCGCATTTTTTTTTTTTTTTCAAACAAACGTGATATTTTTTCTGAATTTTCCCGAAAATTAAAAAAAAATCGGTGATAAATTCAAAATTTCGGACATAAAATGTATACGTATTTTAGGTCATTGGTTCCCAAAAAGATCGAATCCTCGGAATCGGTCCGAAATGCACCAACTCCGAAAAGGAACGATTCCTCGTACTCTATCTGAAATGAAACGACTCCGGATATGTTTGATTCTTTTAGAAAGTGTCTCCCGGAGCTCCGTACTGCACCTACGGAAGTTGACCGGATATTTATAATATATAGTAATTTACCCAGCTTAACTGAGTAATTTTTTCCAAATTAGTCCGTTTTTCGATCACCCTCCCTATCTGACAAATTCCCAGCTACAAAGAATTTGAATTCTCTTTCGATTGGCATATGGAATGCCAATGGGCTTAAAAGGCAAGCCTCTGAGTGTAAGGATTTTATCATGAGTAATAATTTAGATGTCATGTTGGTTTCTGAAACCAAATTCCAGGGTAACCCCGTTAAGGTCACCAACTATGTGCTTTTCAATGTAGACAGACCACCATCAGTTGGTGGCCGCATTGGTGGTGGCACTGCTGTATACATTAAAAATGGTCTCAATGCGTCTCTCGCGTAAGTCCCACTATTAAACCACATTGAGACCACGCCTATTGTATTAGATTTTCCATCCATCCCCCATCTTCTGATTGCAGCCATTTATAATCCTCATTCTCACGAAAGTCTTCGTCTGCTTGGTCAGGATTTATCTAACTTAACCCGTTCTTTTCCAAATTTTATCATTGCGGGTGATTTTAATGCTCATCATTATTCTTGGGGCTGCCATCGCTCCAACATGTCGGGTTATAAGATCCGCAGGTGGACAGATCAAAATTTTGCACAAATTATAGCACCGCTCGAGTCCACCCGCACTACTCATCACTCCATCATCGATTTTGCAATCACCCGCAATTTTCCCTTCCCATATACCATTCAAACGGTTAACGATTTGTCATCGGATCATCTCCCAGTTGTGCTTAGATTCGAAGTGGGAAACTACCAGCTAGATATCCCCCAGGCTTTCTCAGTGAACTGGGAGGACTTTGGTCATGTCCTCGAGAACATGGACTTACCGCCCACTGAGATTCACTCTGCCGAGGATGTAACTTCTTCAATACAGACATTTGGTGACTCCCTCCATAATGCTTTCCAAAAAGTTGCGAGACCTAGGCAGAGGGTGGTTGATGCATTTCGACTACCTCAGCACATCAGGGATTTGAAAAGAGAGAGGAATCGTTTACGACGGGACTGGCAGACGACTAGGGACCCTATCATTAAATCTCATTTCAATAGAAAAAACCACCAGGTTTCTGCTGCAATCAGGGAGTTTAGTAACTCACACTGGAACACCTACATTGAGTCTCTGACAACTTCTGACAACACCATTTGGTCGGCAACGGCACGCATTCGTAGGACACGAACACACATTCCAGCCCTTAATGGCCCAAATGGTATGGCCTATTCAAACACTGACAAGGCTGAGCTCATTGCTGACAGTCTTAGAAGCCAGTTTACACTTAACTAGGATGTCATCATTCCTAAAATGGTCGACATTGTAAATTCTAAGGTTGAACATTTCTTAAACACTGAACATAATAACACGCTTAATCCTGCATTGCCCTCTGAGGTTATTGCTTACATTGGGAATCTCAAAAAGAACAAATCACCAGGCCTCGATCGCATCTCTACTAATATGTTACTTCATCTGCCCCTTAACTTTATTTTCTTTCTTACTATCTTAATTAATTGCATGCTTAACCTCCGTATGTTTCCTGATTGCTGTAAAAAGGCTCTGGTTGTCCCAAACCCGAAAGCGGGTCTGGACAGACATGCCCCTTCCAGCTTCAGGCCTATCTCGCTTCTCTCTTGCCTGTCTAAAGTCTATGAATACATACTCATGTGCCGTCTGAAGGAGTTCGTTGTCTCCAATTCGATTATTATACCTGAGCAATTTGGGTTTCGGCCCAAGCATTCGACTCAACACCAGCTTTGGAGAGTAACGGAACTCATTCATGAGGGTTTTAATCGTAATCATAATACTGGAGTTCTATTCATAGACATCGCTAAAGCCTTTGACCGAGTCTGGCATTATGGACTTATTTTTAAGTTAATTTTATACAGAGTTCCTCCCCAACTTATTTTTATTATCTGGAATTACCTTCGTGGTAGGTCCTTTTTTGTTAAAGTCAATAACTCTCTTTCTACTACTCGCATCATCGAGGCTTATGTCCCTCAGGGGAGCCTTATCAGCACTTGGTTGTTCAACCTTTACATCAACGATATCCCACGCTGGATTCCCAACGTCCTCTTAGCATTATATGCGGACGACACGGCCATCTTGACTTCCAACATTTCATTTCAGACTGTGTTACTTAAACTCCAAACTTACCTTTTGGCACTTAATAACTGGCTTAGGAAATGGCGTATTAAAGTCAATGCAGCAAAAAGTGCCGCCGTGATTTTTTCAAAGAAAGCTATCTCCCCAGACACTAATCTTTCTCTCAATGGTGACAGCATACCGTGGGTCACCAACTATAAATACCTAGGCATTCACCTAGATTCCAAATTAAACTGGGCTACACAGATTCAGGATGTACTTCTCAAATCTAACAAAGCCCAAGGTTCCCTCAAATCTCTGTTGGCTTATCACAGCCGTCTGTCAATTTCAAATAAATTATTACTTTATAAGTCCTTTATCAGATCAACCTTGACTTACGGGTCAGTTGTTTGGGGATCGATCTGTGAAACTCAGATGCAGAAAATTCAAATCTTTCAAAATGCAGTTTTGTGTAGGATTTGTAAGGCGACTACGTTTGTTCGGAATGACGTCATACATGCTGATCTTAATATCAAGCCCATTGCTTAAGTTATCAAAAAACTTGCAATAAATTTTCATAGAGATCGCATTCTTATACCCAATGATGCGTTGCGATCCATCCAACCTTACAGTGTCAACGACACTCAGGGAAAGAAAAGACCGCTGGTCATCCTTAGTAGAGATGACGGATTTGCACCTCCATCAAAAAGGAGGAGGCGTGAACCCTCTTAAACGCATCATTGTGGACTTTCCAAATTCCAAAATTCATTTTCTTTTTGTTTTATTTGGCATCCTCCCACTAATTTAGCTAATGACGTCTTCCTGCCTCGCTTTTGGCACCGGGTAATATTTACCTTCCTAACTTGTTCCTAGTTACCTTGGGGATTAAAAATTTAAATACTTGATTAATTTGTGTGATAGATAAAGTTTTGTTATCCTTTTTTAACTTGTTTAATTTTGTACATAGAAATTTATTTTATTAATTGAAATTGCTCGCATCATTATGTTTATCTGTTTGCATCGTGTATTCTATTTCTATCATTTGCATTGTGTTACCCTTATACTTGTCAATGATTTCAATATTTCATTTGGTAAATTCACACTACTGTGATTTAAAATAATTGAAATTTGAAAATTAAATTTACTTATATTATTGTACTGGTCAGCCCTTTCCCCCTCCCTTCCCTGGCGTGTCTCTAAAACTCAACTGCTCAAAGACCATCTATCGACAGCACATCATCTGCTCTTCACCGCCGCAGCTGCCTGCGAGATGAACATTAGACTCTTTATCATCATGAAGAACTCTGCCTAGATCGTCTCTTGTTCGATGGAAGTAAACGTGAGCATCACGCCCACGTAGGTATTCCAATACCAATCGCCTTTGATCCTTTGATATGTTTGATTCCTTGAACCCGTTTCGAAATGAAACAACTCTGTAAAGGAACGATTCCTCGGAATCGTTTTGAAAAAGACCGATTGCTCTGAATCGTTCCGAAATGACATAAATCACGCACTTTTTTTGTTCTTTGCAACAGGGTAGGGTACCAACTCCGAAAAGATACGATTGCAACGGACTCTATCTGAAATGAAACGACTTCGGAAAAGTTCGATTCTTTGACCTCGTTCCGAAATGAAAATACTCTGCAAAGGAACGATTCCTCGGAATCATTTCGAAAAAGACCGACTGATATGAATCGTTCCGAAATGACATAAATCACGCACTTTTTTTTTGTTCTTTGAAACAGGGTAGGGTACCAACTCCGAAAAGAAATGATTCCTCGGACTCTATCTGAAATGAAACGACTCCGGAAAAGTTCAATTCCTTGAACTCGTTCTGAAATGGAACGACTCTGTAAAGCATAGATTCCCAACCTTTTCTGGTCCACCGCCCCCTTTACAAGAGAAAAAAATGCTAACGCCCCCTCTTTCTAGATAGTTAATTATACAAAATGTTAAAATATTATTGCATATTATCTTATTTTATCTATCTGTCAATCTATTAATAAATGTGGAAATTAATTAAAACGACCATCAAATGTAGTAAAAAATTGAAAAATAAACACAAAACCAATAAGAATTTTTACTTTCTTCTATCTTCAATAGAAGAAAGCTGCTAGTTGATCACATTTTAGAGGTCAGAGATTCCAAAAAACGTGTGTTTACAAAATGTCTGTCTGTCCGTGTGTCTGTATATCGCCATTTTACCATCAAAAAGTGTATGAAGTTATCCATAGAATTGAACCAAATGTTTTGTGAATGTTTTTGGCTGTGGCAAGCAGGTCCTCCTTCAGTTTTGAAATATTCCGCCGGAAGGGGACGCTGCAATCGCGATTTTTGTACCATTTTCGATATTGTACCGACCAAAAGTATATGAAGTTATGCATCGAATTGAACGAATTTTTTTGTGTAAGTGTATGGCTATTGCTAGTTGGATCGCCCTGAATCTGAAAAAAAATCCGCCGGAAAGGGGCGCTGCAATAGCGAATTTTATGCCATTTTCAATATTGCATCACTTAAAAGTGTATGAAGTTAATTCTAGAACTGAACTAAATTTTTTGTATATGATTATTGTTTGGTAAGGCAAGTAAGTCCTCCCTGAATAAAAAAAAAAAAAATCTGCCTATCATTCTATTGTCCATCGGCTCGTGCAGAGACGGAAATTCGTTTTTACTCCGATTAATTGATTGAAGCAGAAATTTAAGATGAAAATCAAAGTTGATATGGTATTGAGTTAAAATTATTAAAGCATTAAAATGAGTAACTATTTTTTTAAATATTAAAATGTACGTGTGAGACAGAAGAAAGTTTTGGGATTGGCACATCCAACTAGTTTAAAAATAACGAATTAGTTGAGGCTATTGGAGTTTTAACAATTTATTCATGTCAGATTTCAATTTCTTCAACATCAGTCACAGATTGTAAGGTTCAAAGATGCATGTTCCTTTTCTTAAACAGTAAATTAGCTACTACACGGAACCCAGTTTCAGCCACATGTGATGAAAGGAAAGCAATTAAAATTTTATGTACTCTCCGTTACAATCCAGATTAGAGAGCTGTAGGTTTTTAAAGTTGGAACTCTGGGTAGTCATTTCTGAAATTTACTTATAGTTCTCGTTTGCTGTAAGTTCCACGATTTGCTCCACCAAATATGATGATACTGCTGTAGCTGCATTTGTGAAAGGATCTAACTATCAACTTGGTATAATCATGTATAAATATCTTGGAATCCCTCTGAGAAAATTTCATGAAGAACGTCCAAGTGTTGACAGTAAGTAAATATTCTTGTTTTCACAGACTGCGAATAATGTGGGAATTTGGCTGTGTTCTCTTCTACTTACATTTCCTTTGAGCAAAAGAAGTTTACCCGCAGAAACAGCTAGATATTTTTTGTTTTAATTAAATTTAACTCATCATCTTGCGATCATCTTATGCCTTATAAATAATTTGAATATTTAAATTTTTTTTATTAAAATTCTAAACAAGTTTGTCACATAATCTATGTCATTTATTAATGAAATAATGTTTTAGCGCATTTTTACATCTCTGTTTCTATTAAGTGTAATACTGAATCAAATATTTCGAAAAATGATTCAGACAAATACCTTTTCAAAGACAACGAACTTTTGTGTGCAGCAGCAACCGATTGAATTCATTTACAAATCAGATGCAATGTGATAGTGACAACTGCACTACAAAGTAAAACAATTGTTTCACTTTGTTATAAAATGATTTTCACTATGAAGTTGGTACAATATCATGTCATTCAATGAATTGCTACTGTTTCTATTGATTGCTCGAATAAAGTCATGAACTGAAGTATACATGTGTTCATTCCAAATTTTGAAACCAATTGCTGATGGTGTGTAACGGAATGTACAGAGAGTACATTTAGTACTGCTTATTTAAAATGTGTTAATGAAACCCTCCTGATGTCCCGTCGTTCTTCGAGCAACATCAGTAACAAGTGACAAAATATTATGATAAAGAATTTATTCCTATGGGTTAACTTCGTGATGTTAAATATCGATTCTCTCTTTGTATTTGTCTCCAAATTTTTAGCAAATGGTAACTCTTGATTTTTTTCTTTTATGAATTTTTTTTATTTGGTAACGCTGATCCATGGAGTTGAAAAGAAAATTTGCTGGTCTTTAAGTAATAGCATAATAATATTTCAATGCTTTTAGCCATCTATTCCTCTTTGTATCGTATTATTTATTACTCAGGAATTTTTCTGTTGATATCAGGCGGTTTCTTATGATAAAGAACATTTTTTATTATCTCTCTGACTCCAGGCAAGATTAATTTATCTCCGACTGTGTGCAATTTTAATACTTTTGTTATTAAAATAATAATGATATATGAGGCTCGTAGTCCGTCATCTTCTTGTTTAGAAGATGACATAAAAAGGTTTGATACAGTTGACTGTTTTAAAAAAAAAATTTCCAGTCTTTGAACTTGTCAGATGTGATAATCCAAAAACTTTCCTCTATCGCATAAATGTTAATACTTCAAAATTCGCTATCACAGTATCAAAATTAAATGACAATCTATGTCCACTGTGAGGATTCTAATGGTAGGAAATTCCGTGCATTAGTTCTTGACTAATATAGTCCTTGAATAGGACTACTGCGACTATCGAGAAAAATGTAAAATAAAAGCGCCACCTGCTACTCGATTTGCACCAAGACATAAACAGCAATCATATTTATCAAGGTTAAACTGAATCTGAAGTTTGATGAAAATCCATGCATTAATTCTTGAGATACAGCTGTTGCAGAAATCGTGTTAAAGACAGTATAACAGTGCCATACTTGTTTAAGCGATTTTCAGCAAAATGTAAACAGTATCTATTCATGTCAAGGAATAATCAAAACAGAAGTTAAGTGAAAATCTATATAGTAGTTCTTGAGATAAAGCAGTTGCAGAAATCGTGAAAAAAGCAGCATAGAAGCGTCACCTCTTTAGTAATTTAACACCAAAAACTAATCAGCATCAATTTATAACAGAGAATACCTGAATATAGGTTTTTTTTTTATAAATTCCGTGCATTAGTTGTTAAGACAGATCGCATATAAAATTTATGTCACATTACAGACAGATAGGCTAATAGACAGACCCATAGACAGACATTTTGTAAAAACATGTTTCTGGAATCTCTGATCCCTAAAAGTGTAAATCTGTCAAAATCCGGAACTAGAAAATTTTCACCAATCTAATACTCTCTTCTTGTAAAGATAGAAGGAAATAAAGATAGGACATATCTTTGTCTTTTCTATCAGCACGCATTTATTCAAATGCTCTTGTAGCCTAGAAGGCTTCATGGCTTCATTTGAAAAAACTTCTTGGCAAATTAAGAACATGGATAACGATTGGTTTGTAGGAGAATTTGTAGGATATGAATCTAGGCAATTCCTAGATTCATATTTCAAATACTCAATACTGTACTGCTGACATTCTTCGTAGAATAAGATATTGTGGGAGAAACAATTTATATAAGTTTAAATAAATTTACTTTTGAACAAATTTATAGATGTGACGATTTTTATCACTTTCACTAAGGTTAAACAAATTTCTGGAACAGATTCAAATCACGGGTTCGTTTAAAAATGTTTGTTCCGGCATGTGTCATCTTACTTCGGAATTTTTCGAGATACCGGCTGATGAAAAAAATAATCATGCTTAAAACATTTAGCCAGCCAATTATCGCGAATTTTTTACTCCTCATTTTTTGAATTCATAATGATTTTTAATTCGAGTCATAGCCGAGTCATTCGAGTCTTCAAGTTCCACGGCTATTTTTTGGCATGAGTAAAATTAATTCAATCTCTCCCCCCCCCCCGTTCCTCTGATTTAGGTTCATCTGTATAGATATCTGTTTTTTAAAGGTGCAGTTAAAGTTTTTTTTCTCGGACTGGGCAATGTAGAGGAGATCACTATTTTCATTATATCAGTTCCTAAATAAGTAGGTATGCCATAACCGCCCCCCTCGACTGTGCTAACGCCCCCCATTTTTCTCTAGACTCGCTACCGCCCCCCTGGAAGGCTCCAGTGCCCACTGGGGGGGGGCGGCACCGCCCCCGTTGGGAACCTATGCTGTAAAGGAACGATTCCTTGGAATCGTTTCGGAAAGAACGACTGCTCTGAATCGTTTAGAAATGACATAAATCACGCACTTTTTTTGTTAATTGCAACTGGGTAGGGTAGATTATTTTTTTCAAAAATAAACTAAATTTTAAATGATCTTAAATTCAGAATCGTCGAGGTTGGAAGGGTTCCGCATTTTGGATTTTGTACTCTACAAACACAATGGGGTGCTGCAGCACCGATTCACTAGCAAATTATTTTCTGATATTTGATTTGTAGATTTTTTTTAAGGTCTCGCGCATAAGTCGACCCCCCACTTTGAAGTTCTTTTTTTTTTGTCTAAAATCGCACGACTTATACGTGAGTATATACGGTACCTATTATAGATCTATCGATGCAATACTTGGCGATAGTTGCGACATTTCTTCCAAACCCAGAAATAACTGTATTTAACCAGTAAAAAAAAAGCCTTGACAAACATGGGAGAACTGTCTAAATTTCGCGGCATAGCGAAAAAAACTTACAAATTTTGATGTATTTTTTTTTTTCAAATTTTTTGTAATTTAAAAGTTGTAGAAAAAATATCATGCTTTCCAATTTAAAAAAAAAATCTTTGTATAACCCGCACCGTGTATAAGTCGCAGCGGCTTTTTGGAAGTTTTTTTTCTTGTATAAGCCGCGGACTATACACCCGAAAATACGGTATTCATATTTACTTACTTATAATCAGCTTGAAAGCTATTAAAATTTTTTCTGCATTTTGTATATTCATGGTTTTGTGCATTTGGATTTTAAGTAGGAATTGACAGAAAAAAAGTTCAAAAAGGGAGAAAAAAAAATTTAATAATTGAATGTTGAATAGCAAACTTTTCATCCGACTTTGGAATCTCGTTTTCATTTGATTTCTTCAAGAAAACAACGTCAACCCTTTCATTAAATAAATTTTGTAAATGAATAAATATGTGTAGATATATATATTGTATCATATAACTGTTACAGTTTTTCATATTTAGGTGTGCCGCATATAATTCCAGATATTTTTGATGTGCCGTCAACCATAAAAGGTTGAGAAACACTGATTTAAACATTAAAACGATGATCGGCTTCTGAATGCATTTTTTAAAAAATTTTCAAAAGGAGAAGCTCAAAAACGATTTGATTTCATTGCAGGTGTAGAAATACTAAAAACGTAAAGAAGAACGAAAAAAGAATCCGTAATCACACGATTCCATTGCGGGTGGATTGCATGTGGGTGTAAAATATGATATGTATGTCTAAAACCAATGCATTTTGCTTTTTTTCTAGAGTAACCTATTGGGATTATACTGTCTCTGTTTATCAACGAAAACTGAACAACTCACCTTTTTTTCTGTGTGCACTGTAAAAAAAAAAAAAAAAAAAAAAAAAGTTCAAGGGGTTACTAAAAATTTTTTAGTAAAGTTGTATTCCACAGAATTTTTTAGTAACCCTTACTAACTTTTTTTTTGCAAGTGAAGCAAATATTTCTTTTATAAACTGAACAAAAAAAATTGTATAACTAACTTAAAACTTTTTAGTATGAGCCACCAAGCAAATTATAGCAATAGCTCCAAAATTATTTTTAATAACCATTACATGTGCCTGAAGGGCAGGAGCTTCCATCGAGCTGCATCCAGTGGGTAAGAAGACAGACTTCTGAAGCGGAAGATTTTCGGCAAAGCCGCAATAGATGGCAGCACCAAACATTGCTACCTGCTCCGACAGTATTTTTATAATCCCTTTATTTAACGAGTACTTACACTGCACACATTCGGTGCGCATTTGGTGGTGTCCAGTATCGAACCCGGGAACTTTCAGCCTGGAGTTCGATGCTATGACCACTAGGCTATCACGACCACACCAAGCATGTTTTAGTAATAGCTATTAAAATATAAAACTATTAACTCTATTAGTTGCTAGCTTTTTTCTACTAATACTTACAAATTTTCTTGTAACCGAGTAAGATTACTAAAACTTTTTTAGTAATTTCGAAGATCACTAAAATTTTTTTAGTAGATCGACCCTTTTATTTTTACAGTGTGTGTGTAGTTTTTGGCATAAATAATGGTAGTTTTATGTAAGTCCCAATGCAATGCATGACCCAGACAAGGTTCCTAGTTTGATCTTTAGTTCTGAGTCATACTGGATATCCCAAAAGAATATTCTTCTTTTTAAAAGTGAATATCATTAACATCTTAACATTATTGTTTGAACGACACTCGGGTAAGACGAGTTTGTTTTTTGTTATTAATTTTTTTTTTCAGAAAACACAAATTTTTAACTATAATTTTTGCTGTATTTGGCGGACATATCTCGGTTATGCAAGGCAGTTATTTTAATACAAAAAAGTGGTTTTTAGTACTATTTTTAATTTATTGTATCATATAATAGTAATATTCAATAAAACTATTAAAAGGTTAAATAGAAGAAAATTCGATTTTCAAAATTTCTAGCATGAATTCAGAGTTTTTGCATCAAGAAAAAAGCAAAACTGAGAACCTTGGCCCCATGTTGGAAACTACTGTTTCGGACTTTTATCCAGTAGATCTTTTTATCCTCCAAAGGCATTAAAAAACATAAACTGATAAACTATAGAATATAGGTTAAGGGGCTCCGCCTTCGATATTCTTCCCAAAAAGGGCTCCGCGAGCCCAAAAGTTTGGGAACCTCTGCTTTATCAAATGCTTCTCGCTTCATTCTCCATACTTGAATACCTTGATTACCATATGAAACACAAAACAGATTTTCATCACTAAATAATATATATTTTTTCCAATCTTCTTCGCTTTATGCACTTTTTGTTTTACTCCAATCCGATCTTATGCGCTTTTGTTTTGCAGTCATGAGAGTTGGGGTTCCGATACACGAGATTCAAACTTAAATTTATGGAAACTTTTTAATGTTGTTCATGTAGAAATTTCAACTCCTTCATCTTTCTATTTTCGGTGCAAGAATCGCACACTTTTAAAACGGTTTTTCTTAACTGTACGCTTTGGTTTCCTGTCATCTCTAGCAGATGTTTTTGGTTTTCGATCGGCAATTATTTTGAAATTTTCCATTTTTTTAATATTATGTTAGTATTTTACTAATACTTGATTCCGCACAATCTAAATAATTCGCTATATAACATAGATTTTTAGAGTAACGATACAAATAAGCCATACGAAGTTTAATAGATTCCAGAATATCATTCACACGACCAATTTTAAAACAAAAAAGCAAACAAACTGCAAAAAGAATATTGATATTAAATAAAATTGTCTGAATTTAATCAATGATGCCACCAGTTAAGAATTGGTGATAATAAAAGGAGAATTAATGGGAAATATTGTAATATTTTGAACAATTTGAATAAATATTCTAATGTTTTGACTTTTCAAAATATTTTTTTTCAGTTAATCTTTTCAAAAATGATATTAATTTTAAGATAATAAATAAGTTTAATCAACAACAAGTTCTTGATAAAACTATTGTTTGCATAAATATTGTTTGTTTAAACAAATCAATTACAAATAGAGTATTTTTTAAAACATTAGTAAGTACTGCAGTAAATACTTAAAATGAAATCTATCATCTAAAACTTTGCATTTCACTCTAGATCTATCACCTCCTGATCAAGTAAGTATGACAGTCATTTTCATTTCAATTCAGTTTCATTTCATTTCCGAACTTAAAACTGCTGAAATATAAGAACACGTTTCAGCATTATACCCAATTTTAGATGGCTGGGGCTGAAGTGACACTTTTCTTACTGATTAAAAAAAAAAATAGAAAATTTAAAAAATCTGGGGTAAAATAATGGTTCTTACATGCGAGGGAAAAGATCTAATTTAAATTCTTTGCATTTTATATTCATTTAACTTAACAACCAGTGAATTTCATATCAATAATGGAATCGTTGGTTTCATTATTGTAATACAAGAATTGTAATTTTCCCCTCCCCATTTATTTTAATTTCGAACAGAATATTTTTCTTATTAATGTCGTTGATATAATCGTAAACCTTTCGACTACCTTTTTTCAGTTTTAGAAAATAATTCCTATACATAAATTAAAAATAAATGTACTTTTCAAAATCACGAAAGTTAAGATTAACTGCAATTGCAGCATGTACCATTTAAACGAATATATTTTGCGTCGTTTTCTATGATAGTAGGTTATGGAAGAATTTATGAAGGCGTATTCCAACAGAATTAAACAAACAAATTTTTGCTTTTATCCAATGTTTATCACAAATTCCTCGTTTGGAAAAGTAGCCGTTACTTTAAATATAAAGAGTGAAGCATGCGATTGAAATGAAAAAATCGCCAACGGCGTAAAGAAATTTAATCAAATATTTCTTTATTATTACTCAACAAAAATAATTGTTAAGACATAATAATAGTCAGTGTAAATACATTTCAAATTTATAGGACCCCAGACTCCTAACCTGCCACCTTGCCCCTCTTTTTAACAAATCGATGAGCAATATTTTTCTCATAGCATTTACACTTACTCACAAGTTTTTTTTAAAAAGCTCTTATAATTTATTTTTCTTTTGATATGCAGGGACAAGGAGTATAGCGCTTCAAGTGATGTTCTATGCAGCAAATGCAAGATACAGTAAATGCGTTCCAGCCAAGAAAACATAGCGATCTAATCTATATTATAAAGGCCAAACGTATCTGTGCGTAACGCTAACGTCATTTTGCGAGTGGCAACATTATAAAATTTGAAATAAAATTTTGGTTTTGCAATTTTTGTTACTGCAAATTTTTAAACGTCTAAACATCCCACATTTTCAGTTTTTACACCATCATATAGGGGCAAAAATATGCCTTTAAATGCAATTTCTTTGAAAACTGTGTCTTAATTTGTTTTTGAGATATAAATTTTTTTTTTGTAGTTTTTAATACCGTTTTTCTAATTGTGGCAACAGTAGTACTCCATTTCTATTAAAAGCAAAAGGGAAAAAAGCCGAAAAAAGCATATTACTGTATCTTTATGTTGCCATTTCTCATTAAAAGTGAAAAAAATTAGAAATTAATATACGTGCTGTTTCAAGAGTTTTATTTACACGTAAAAGAATGTAAATAGTTTAGTATCTGCTTCAGCTAAAAGCATCTGGACTTCATCTTTTAAACATCATCATTATACTACGAATTTTTTTTAAGGTGAATACAGATATGAAAGGTGCATACATAAATTTTGAGATGATGAAAATGATGTCGGATTTAGATTTCATGGGGAAAAAAATATATGAATGAATCAAAGTGGAATGTATTTTTTCTATTTTTCATTTTTAGGTGCGTTCGTAATTATGTAAATATGTAGCACCTATAGTGGTCACTCAGTCCGTCCGTCTGTCCGTCTGTCTGTCCGTCCGTCCGTCTGTCCGTCTGTCTGTCTGTCCGTCTGTCCGCATATAACAACGCAAAAACTACCCAACGGAATCTTTTGAAATTTAAAATATATAATTATTACATAATTTTTTAGAGTCATTTCAAATTTTATGAAAATCGGATGCATAGATCAATTACAGGGGCAATCAAAAGTATTCCATTACATTACGGTCAATGGGGAAAAAAGTTTCAAATGCATTTTAATCGTTTAAAATCTAAAATACATAATTATTACATAATTTTGTCGAGTTATTTCAAATTTTTTGATAATCGGGTGCATAGATCAATTACAGGGGCAATCAAAAATATTCAATTACATTATGGTCAATGGAGAAAAAGTTTCAAATGCATTTTATACGTTTGAAATTTAAAATACATAATTATTACGCAAATTTGCCGAGTTATCTCAAATTATATGAAAATCGGATGCATAGATCAATTACAGGGACAATCAAAAGTATTCCGTTACATTACGGTCAATGGGGAAAAATGTTTCGAATGCATTTTAATGGTGTTAAACTCATTCGAACTTAATAAAATTTATATGAAACTATAAAGTACATATTATAATATACATTTTACATAATTTGTGGTGCAAAGAACATTTGTTATTGATTTACAAGGCCACACAAAAATATTCCATTACATAATGGTACAGGGAGAACATTGTTTGATGAGCGTTTTAATTGTAATTAACTATTTACAATTTTATGAGATTAATATATGAGAGTAATACTTTTAAAACTTCGTTATCGTACGAACGCACCTCATTTGCTACGCTTCACGTGCAATTTCAAACTTGTTGAATATTAGCATAGGATAATTATTTGATAACTTTATCGTAATAACATATCTTTATTATTTTTTACAGCTGATATGTAGGATTAAAGTTTAATTTTAATATTTTTTATAACTCAGTTTTATAGAAGTAGTATTTTGTTAACTTTAGGTTAAATATCATTTGTTTAAGAGTTAGACTTACTAATGAGCAATTCCATCTCAGCTCAGGCAGGGCATGTCAATTCACCATCACAGATTTTTTTCAAAAAAATACAGTAGTTACAACTAAGTAAAACACAAAATTTCCCAAAAGGATTTTTACCAAAAAAAATTTTTTCTCCGGTTACAGCACTTTGAAGATTGTGATAAAATTGACAATTTTCAGAAAAACTGAAAAACGCTTCATTTTGAAATGAACACAGTACCAAACATATTCAACATATTCAGTCAATTTATTTTTTACAAATAGTTATTAAACTGAATTTTACTTTTGCACATTTTAAAAAATATTGTGACATTTTTACTTAATTAAAAAAATTAGTTTTTAAGTACAAAAAATATAATTATTACTGAATTCAAGATTTTTTTTCAGAATGAAAAAAATATTTTAAAGCTAAGCATTGATGGCAATCCAAAGACCTTTAATGGGAGTTTTAGTGCAAATTTTATTTTAACCCTAAGGTGCATACAACTTTTGTAATTCAATTTTAAATTATGCAAAATCTTGTAAAATCGCTACTTTTGAAGTGCAATTTCTCAAAAACACCATTTTTTAAAAATCTGATAATATGCTCAATAGATACCTTATTAGTTTCTAATAAATACCTTACAAGTAAATCCTGTACTTTTGCTTAGAAAATTTTATATGATTTTTTGAAAATAACATGTTGTGTGTTTTTTTCAAAGAACCAGAAAGTCAAGCTCTTTCTTATTTAACCGAATTTATAATATGATTAATATTTCAGACTAAAAAATACAACCCTGGTACATAATTATTACTGTTAAAATGTAGCTAACCATTTGCTTAAGTTTAAAATTGTATAAAATACAGCCATTAGTAAAATTAGGATTGATCATATGTCATTTCATTCCATACTCATAGATGTATCAAATTCACCTACAGCGAGTTAAATATTTTGTTATGTAGTATTGGATATAATATATTAATATGCAGATACATACATTACAGAAGAATTAGGTACCGAAAATTTCTTGAATTATCTTTAACTCCTTATCATCGAAAGTGTGAAGTTGTGCAGATTGTCCTATTGGAACTGGTTTTTCTATTTTTAGAAGCACATTTTCCAATGATAATGCACATTCATCTTTTTTTTTTCCAGATTCTTCTGGCCACTGGAATGCTTTAGCAGGATCATGGGGGTACATGAATGATACTTTAATTTCATGTAGTTCTCGTGATATACCATTGATTTGTCCTATCCACCAATAATTTTCATAAATGCATCCAATGAAGTCACCAATTTGGAAATCATGTATTGAATATTGTTTTTTTATTTGGCTGGAAGTTTCAACTTTTGTCAATATATTTTTAATCGTTCGTCCCATATAACTTTCATTATTTTCAATCGCCTCAATAATGTTTAGATGTTATACCAGGAATAGATCTTACATTGGCATATTCTTTCTGTTTATTAGCTCTATAAGCTTGAATAATCTTTTTGTCTAGATGTAGCAGATTGATATTTTTTAACAGAGAGGAAAGTTCAGCAACAAATCAGACAGAATCTCGGATAGCTCTTATTATAACAATTCTGAATGAAAACACCTTCACTAAAATGTTCTATTTTTATAGAGCATTAGTAAATGGTAGATTGTAAGATAATTGTTAAAAAGAAGTTTAATAATATAGAAAACTTTGCTCATGTTGATTTTTTTTAATTAAGAAAATTATTAAAATTTTAAATATAACTGTACTATTAAAATACATTGTAATAAGTCAGGATGAAAAAATTGAAATTTTAAAATTCAATGAAGTTATTAAAGAAAACTTTTAGTTATATATGTACTTCTTAGAACATATTAAAACATAATCATCATAGAATATCAAAACATCTTTTAATAAAAGTGTGAAAATAATGTTTTATAATGTTTTCCTCTGAGCAAAAATATACCTGTTCAATAGCAATCTAATTATTGAGTACTAAAAGGAAAGAAAATGAAAAGAAAATTAGATTTTTCTGTTTTTAAGGGGGAGTTTGAATTATTTACGTTTTATGAATAGGAATTTTTGAAGATTAGCTTATATTTATCTGCCATAATTATGTGCATAGTATTACCTTTTCATTAAAAAATAGTAATCACATTATTAATTCAGTGAAATAAGAAAGAGCTTGACTTTTTGGTTTTTTGAAAAAAACACACAACATGTTATTTTCAAAAAATCATATAAAATTTTCTAAGCAAAAGTACAGGATTTGCTTGTAAGGTATTTATTAGAAACTAATAAGGTATCTATTGAGCATATTATCAGATATTTAAAAAATGGTGTTTTTGAGAAATCGCACTTCAAAAGTAGCGATTTTACAAGATTTTGCATAATTTAAAATTGAATTACAAAAGTTGTATGCACCTTAGGGTTAAAATAAAATTTGCTCTAAAACTCCCATTAAAGGTCTTTGGATTGCCATCAATGCTTAGCTTTAAGATATTTTTTTCATTCTGAAAAAAAATCTTGAATTCAGTAATAATTATATTTTTTGTACTTAAAAACTAATTTTTTTTAATTGAGTAAAAATGTCACAATATTTTTTAAAACTGCGCTAAAGTAAAATTCAGTTTAATAACTACTTGTAAAAAATAATTTGACTGAATATGTTGAATATGTTTGGTACTGTGTTCATTTCAAAATGAAGCGTTTTTCAGTTTTTCTGAAAATTGTCAATTTTATCACAATCTTCAAAGTGCTGTAACCGGAGAAAAAAAAATTTTTGGTAAAAATCCTTTTGGGAAATTTTGTGTTTTACTTAGTTGTAATTACTGTAATTTTTTGAAAAAAATCTGTGATGGTGAATTGACGCATATCAATACTGCCTGCCTGAATTGAAATGGAATAGCTCTAATATAAGTAGTATTTTTTATTGTATCAAACTTTGTATGTTTATTATAAATCAATGAAACAGTTCCTTCTTAAACAATTTCTTTCGTCGAAATTCGGCGGATTCTACTTTGTTTATTATAAATTCCAAAACAATCTCATGAAACAATTCCATAAATTACACGCACAATAAAGTGTAGTGCTGCCATCTACTTACAAATTAGAAAGTTAAAACAGTTCTTTATTCCTTGCACACTAAAAAATATAGTTTTCATCCAATTTTGAAAATGTGAGTTTCAATACACTCTTCTAACAGAAAAGTTCCGCCTATAATTAATATTAGAGCTAAATTGAGCTATAAGAGTACTAAATGATATTCTACTAGCTCTTTTTTTGTGACTAGTAATTCTTTCTATTTGGTTTAGACTCTTTTTAGCTGCGTTCGTAATTAAATAATACGTAGCACCTATAGTGGTCGTTCAGTCCGTCCGTCTGTCCGTCCGTCCGTCCGTCTGTCCGCATATAACAACGCAAAAAACTACCCAACCGAATCGTTTGAAATTTAAAATACATAATTATTACAAAATTTTGTCGAGTCATTTCAAATTATATGAAAATCGGATGCATAGATCAATTACAGGGGCAATCAAAAGTATTCCATTACATTACGGTCAATGGGAAAAAAAGTTTCAAATGCATTTTAGTCGTTTGAAATTTAAAATACGCAATTATTACATAATTCTGTCGAGTTATTTCATATTTTTTGATAATCGTGTGCACATAGGCGTAGGAACTGGGGGAGCTGGGGGAGCTCTGGCTCCCCCTGGGATTTTTCAGACGGGCTCAGTTCCCTCGAGAGAAATTGAAAAATAAAGTTTACTTTTTCTAGAAAATTCACAGGGAAAAGACGAGTATCTCCAAACAAATGATAGTTTTAATAAGATAAGAACAGACAAGCTATCCTTCCGCTCCAGCACAATAAGAAAAATTGAGTTTTTGCGAAGCATAAAAAAACGTTTTAATCAAAAAACTTTTGATTCTCACATACAGATCGAATCAATATTCACGCGAATACAGCTTCAACCACGCCAGAAGATCTCAAACAAAAGCTTAGAATACATGCTGATGATTTTGATTTGACAAATCTTTCTGCAAAGTTGACACTTCTACCAACCCTAGTCCCAAACATAACTGACAGAAATACGTTGTCGATCACAATTAAAATGATGTCATCACAGGAATTAGTAAACAAATTATTTTCTAAAATTTACCTTTTGGCAGAATTTATTTTGTTATTCCGATATCATTAATGACAGCTGAGAGCTTTCAATGCTCTTCTTCAAACAGACACACCGCCAAACAACAATGTATCAACAGAGTTTCCCCCAGGTTTAAAAAGGGGCAGAGCGCTACTGTTATGAAAAGGGCACTTTTTACATTCTTCATGGCACTTTTTTGATTTTTAAGGGCTCTTTTTTGATTTTTAAGGGCGCTATTTTGATTTTTAAGGGCACTTTTATAGAGTTGAATCTAGAATCTAGCGGTTCAAGAAATCATGGAAAACAGAAGTTTCTTCAAAGAATCTTGAGAAAAATCCAAAAATTTCATCAAAAAAACAAAAAAAAAAAAAAAAAAAAAAAAAAGGCAAAAGTTTGGTTCGAAAAAATGGCCGATTTGGTTAAAATATCGCAAAAAAGACAAAATTTGCATGAAAAAAAAACGACAAATATCGTGAAAAGTTCGCGAAAAAACGGCAAATTTTGTTAAAAGATCACAAAAATGGCAAATTTTGCCGGAAGACTGCGAAAAAACCGCGTTTTTTCTGCGGCACTTTGGTGAAATTCGCACTTATTGTCTGTTCAACTCTGATGAAATTTGGGTTTCTTCAGCGGCCTTTTGGATAAAAAAGTCGCATTTATTTTTAGGTCATTTAACAATATTCACTTTTCGTCTTACATTTAACAAAATTTGCGTATTTTTCCACGGCCCTTTGACAAAATTTGCGTCCTTTCGATTGTTCCTTTACGAAACTCGAAGTTTTCCGATTCTTATTTGCATCGTTTCTGTGACTCTTTGACAAAATTCGCATTTTTCTTAGTACTTTGACAAAATTTACGCTTTTTTCTGCTACATTTTGGTGCAATTAACAGTTGCTTCCGCAATCCTTTGTCAAAATTACAGTTTTGTTGCGATTCGTAAACTTTTTCCCGCGATTCTTTTACGAAATGCGCCTTTTCCCGCGATTCTATGATGAAACCAATATTATTTTTTTAAAACTATTAAGAGAAATTTTGTTTACTTTTTTAAAAATAAATATGCACGATGCAAATTTAATTAGAAAATAATGCTTAGTTGAGTGTAGAAGATAACGATATCACTATTGTTCGCATTTCTTTTAAAAAGGGGCAAGACTTTTATTGAAAAAGACAATAAAAAAAATATTACATTTGTTGAATAAAGTGTTCTTTTTGTTTAATAAACGGGTGCTATCAAGAGTAACATTTAGAAAGTTTTCGACAGTGAAAAGCGGATTGTGAACAAAAAAGGGGTGAGGGGCGATAATTTAGGGGGCGCAAAAGTTATTCTACAAACGTCATTTTTGAACTGACAAGAAAAAATTGGGAGAAGGGGGTGCGTCAAATTCTAATTATGCCTTGGGTGCAATTTTCTCTTTGCTGATTCTGAATGAGGAAAATCCGTTTTTTAAGCACTAAAAACGCAATTTTGATGCAGGAAAATTAGTATTTAGAACAGAAAAATTCACTTCTGGCATCAACTTTTTTTGTGCCACTTTGACGAAATTGCATATTTTCGCGATCTTCCGTTAACAAAATCTACTGTTTTTGGACAAATTTTGTGTTTTTTATCGAATTTTTTGACAGAATTTACCTTTTTATTGCGATTTTTGGGCGAAATTCACCGCTTTTTTCGCAAATCTTTTGATGAAATCTGCCGTTTTATCACGTTTTGACGAAAATTGCTGTTTTTAGTAATATTTTGGCAAATTTTATCATTTTTCACGAATCGTTTGACAAAATTTTCCGTTTTATCGCGATTTTTTTTTGGACGAAATTTGTCGTCGTTTCACAATTTTTTGAGGAAATCTGCCGCTTTTTCGAAATATTGGAACGAAATTAGCCATTTTTTTTGGCGAATTTAGCCGGAAATCAGTCGTTATTTCGCGATTTTTCGTCGAAAGTACGCGTCCCACGGGACGCGTAAGGACTATTTTTTGTTTCCCGTCACCAATTTTTTACGTAAGTTACGCGCTATAGCACGTCGTCATTGTCGCTAAAGGGATGCGTTTTTTCAAATGTGGGGCAAGAAGGGCGCTATTTTTTTAATGAGCAACAAGAGGGGCGCTAATTGTTCGGATGAGGGGCAAGACGGGCGCTGTTTTTTAAACTAAAGGGCAGGAGGAGCGGAGCGCCCCCCTGAAACCCCCTGGGGAAACTCTGGTATCAATATAGACTCAATCATTGATGCTATTGCATATTTATAAAGAAGAAGCCTTTAAAATTGATTTGGAAGAGATTGTAAAGAATTTGTAAGCCAAACAACAGAAATAAAACTTTAACTTTTGGTAAATGAGAGTGGAAGAAGCCTGAAATTTGAATATTTTATTCGGTATAGTCCATAAATTAAGTGTCATCAAGTATATTGAATATAAATTATTTAAACTGGATTAAAAAGTCGGTGATCTTTTGATATGCTTCTATTCTATACTCTTGTTTGTGAAAAGTGTAACACAACAAATCCTCCGAAATGAATGAAATTACAAATGAAATGATCCTCGCCACTAGCTTTTAACAATATGCTCCGCAGGGGCGTGCGAAGAGAAAACTGCGCTTAGGGCAAAGTTTCTATTTGGAGCTGCTTTCCCCCAACTTTTTCTTCTGACAGGCCAAAAAATGGCGTTTGTAGTATAAATTCGGGGCCTTTTAAAATTCCACGCCTGGGGCGACTGCCCCATTCGCCCTCCTACTTTCGCACGGCGCTGATGCTCCAGCTCCCCCTGTTTTTTCAAAGTTCCTACGCCACTGCGTGTGCATAGATCAATTACAGGGGCAATCAAAAGTATTCAATTACATTATGGTCAATGGGGAAAAAGTTTCAAATATATTCTATACGTTTGAAATTTAAAATACATAATTATTACATAATTTTTTCGAGTTACTTCAAATTTTATGAAAATCGGATGCATAGATCAATTACAGGGACAATCAAAAGTATTCCATTATATTACGGTCAATGGGAAAAAATGTTTCAAATGCATTTTAATCGTGTTACACTCATGCGAACTTAATAAAATTTATATGCAACTATAAAGTACATATTATAATATACATCTTACATAATTTGTGGTGCAAAGAACATTTGTTATTGATTTACAAGGCCACACAAAAGTATTCCATTACATAATGGTACAGGGAGAACATTCTTTGATGAGCTTTTTAATTGTAATTCACTATTTACAATTTTATGAGATTGATATTTGAAAGTAATATTTTTAAAACTTCGTTATCGTACGAACGCACCTAATTTGCTACGCTTCACGTGCAATTTCCAACTTGTTTTTTTTTTTTACTTTAAGCTGTAAAATTAAATATTAATTAAAAGAGCAGATATAGAACAAAGTTTGAGTGAGTGACAATATATTTTTTTTATTGCAAAAATTATCGAACTCTTAGTATCCGCCCAAGGAGAGACTGATATTAACCCTTTGAGGGGCAAGCAATAATGTCTCTGTAATATTAAATTCTCACCGGAAAAATCGAAAAATTTTGTTTTGAAACAGGCAATTTTCCGACATTTTGCTGCCAAAGTTAAAAATTAAAATTTACTGCTGAAAATCTGATTTAAATTAGGTTAGATAAAATATATCCCACCGCCCCTCAAAGGGTTAAAAGTCTGTCCTCGGACTGACAAAAATTATTATTAATATCGAAATAATAGTAATCTATGATGAAATTAAAATTAAAATGAATAATAATAATTTAAATTAAAATTAATTAAAATTAAAATGAAATAATAATAATTTTATTAATGCAAAATAATATTATTTCATAATATTATTTTGCATTAAACTGATTTTTTTTCCTTTTTATCATTATTTATTTTAAATCAATGAATTAACATGATTTTTTTCGAGATGTTTATATTATTTTCCATTAGAGAAAGCCATTTCATTTCTTTTTTGGATAATTTTCGTCAAAAATAACCGAAAAATAGGAAATGTATTACCAAAAAACAGAGTTATCCCTATATATTTGAATCAAAAACCTCCGCAAAAATATTTCCTATCGAATGATGCAATCTGAAAAAAATCCATCGGCTAGTTTTTGAAAACACTCGAGCCGAAGTTTCAGAACTTCTGCTTTATAACATATATATGATATGATACTGTCGATAAAATGTAAAATTCTGTTTTAAATCACACCCCTTAGCAAGAACATTCGTAGGTTTTGCTGTCTTGTGGCACAAGGTCGTAAAGCAACAAATAAATATCTTTTGGCATGTTCCCCACTTAAATTAGACTGAAGCGACAAACTTTTTTTATCACATTTATTCATACTAGCCGCCCTTGGCTACCAGTTTAGTCTCCCTTAAATGTATACTAAACATTAAATCAGATTGCTTTTATTCATAATTTATTTTAATTGCACATTTTTTTGTCAGATTAGAAGATTCTGCTAGAGAAATAGACACAGGTGTCATATATGCAACACATAGGCGCGATTGCAAAAAGATGGTAATTATATGTTTTCGCATGGTAACCCGGCTATTGTTATTTATTTATTAACAAATGGTTTGTTTGCTTTTATCTTCTTTTTTTAAATGATATAAATTGTTTTATTCTATAATTATTAACTAAACTTTTTCTTTAATTATTATTTCCTTTTTTAAAATAAAAGAAATTAGTTAAAAAATATGTATGTAGCTTGTATTTGAAAAAAAAATTTCACCAAATTGGCGTCAGAAAAATAACGCGCCAATGTGGTGCATGTATGACATCTGTGCTGATAAATCAAGAACTTAGTGTTTTTGTGCTAGCGCGGCGCAGATAATAAATCATCAAATAATGTACCCGTGGCATTTTTTCGTATTTCATTAATTATTCCAAATATAATCCTTCCACTCATTTCATTTATAATACATAACTTTAATTTGAAACTGAAAAATTTGAAATTCATGACTTTTATTTTTTTTAAGTAAAAAGAACAGAAAAAATAAATAAATAAAAATAATGATATTTTGGAAGTTCTGTAATTGCAGTGAAGGAACAAAACATGAATAAATCCAATTTACCACAGCCTAAATCTTACCAAGGGACTTTTGCACAGTAACCCATAAGATGTGTTTCATTTGGATCTTGCCATTAAACAATTAACAAATGATCGTGATTTTTCTGCCACATACGTTAGCGTAATATATAGATTCCACATCACCTTAAAACAATTCCACTCTTGCTGGTTGAAATTTCATATCGGTGTAACATGCAGCCATTAGAAATAAAAGATGTTATTATTTCCATAGAACTTCACTAAATAAGTAGACAATGTAACGAAGCTATAACCAAATAGACGCTAGAATACAGGATTCTACGGCTACTTTCTAAGTTACCAATAAACTTTAAAAAAAAGTGGTTTTAATTAATGCGAAATTTCACCCCGCGAAAAAGAAAAAGAGTGCTCTCAGACCGTCGGAGGAATAAATGATACAAACCATCCTCTGGAGTCACTAGAAGGGAATTGTGGGTAATTGGATGATTTTTTAGAAAGTAAATAAAAAAGATATTATGCAACAAATAAAAGAATAAAATTAAGTAATGGTATTTTAAGGGAAAAATTGATTTAACAGATCGTCCTTTAGAATATAATAAAGTATAGAAAGCGTTGATTAAAACGATAAAATTTAAATAATGCGTTAAATGTTATAAAAAGAAAGGGGAAAAGCTAGATGTTATAAGAATTTGGAAATAATTAATTTAGAATTTAGGCGAATTTTTTTTATTATTACACCTTATAGAGAGTAAGGGAAAATAAAGTATACATAAAAAAGCAGTTTTGGTATAACAATGTGGAGTAGGAAATGAAAAGTTTTGGTAAAAAACAAGAAACGCGGAGAAATGAAAACGAGCGTTCTATTGACATAACAATTGCAACAAATGCTCAAATGTATTACCATCGCAATAGTACATATCCGGTAGCGTCAAGCAAATAACTGGTGCATTATCCTCTCGAAGGTCCCGAATGTATCATCTATGAGATACCAGTTGACAAATTGTGAAAAATTTAAATGATCGAAAGTAAATTGCGTCTTAGTATATCGAAATTGTTATTATTATTACAATGCTATAGTTATTATTATTTCTTTGGTAAATGAGCTATAAAAAATATTAATCTTCTAAAAACTTATTACACAAAAATAATAAAATAATGAAAATGTAAAAAATCACTTTTAAATAATAAATTACATTTGTTTCTATTTATTTTTCTCTTAATTCTTTACCCGAGGTTGAATAGAAACAAATTGCTAAAAAAACGAATGACACTTCAATTCAAAATTACTCGAAAAATTCTGATACTTCGAAGTTCGCTGCAGCTTGAGTGATTCCTTAATTTAAAAAAATAAATTAAATTATTATCAGTAAAAAGAAATTTACAGAGTTTTGTGTATTTTTAACGATGTTATTTTACAGAGTTTATTATAAGTTTACCGAATAAATTCTCTGTTTTTTTTGACAGAATTTCGGTTTTTCTAATCTCGGTAATTTTACGCAAGACTTAAGATAATGGATTAGATTCCCTGTAATTTCACAGAAATTTTTTTAACAGTGTGTAGTAGCGGTTTTCGTGCCATTATTATTATCATACCATCGAAAAGTGTAGAATTGAGCTAATTTTATTTTGTGTATGCTTTTGGTTATGGCCAGCAGATCCTCTTTCAATTTGAAAATATTGCTACGGAAGGAGTCGCTATAATGACAATGTCGTATCATTGTCGGGATAAACCGACACATTTGCGCGACCCGCTGGAGTAATATAGTACAATGAAAAAATAAAAGACATATTATATAAGAATGCAGGATTTGGACCACACCAGAGAGTTTGAGGTTCACGTGCATACGGGAAGTCGTCAAAAGGATAGACTTTCCACGATTTAACGACACTTGTGAAACGGGGTGTTTGGTAAGGGGTTACACAGAACTCTGACTAAACAGTCAGTTAGCCAATAAATTTGTCAAAAATAGTTATAAGTTATACTGGAAAAGATTGAATTTCCAGTAAACAAGAGTAAGAATCTTCGCGCAGATGGGAGTTCAAAGAAATAAATATGTCCACTGTGGTATTTGAGTGACTGCAAATTTAGTAGTGGGATTAACATGTTAGCTGCAAAAATGTCGCATTTCGGTAACACGATTCTCACATTACATCGTAAAAGGGGTTTAGTTGTTTACTAGGAAGTGTTTTCAGACCACCTGCATATGAAGTTGCGCGTTACTTGAAAAATTATAATGATATGCAAGAGAGAGAAATTTTATAGGAGGATAAGATTTTTAGGAGGGATTTTCATGCAGGGAAAAGTTAGTAAAAATAGGATATCGAGAGAAATAGCGGAATGAAGGATAGATTAGAACAGTCTTTCAGGACTGTGTTTTGTGCTCTCCCTGGGTTAGAGAAGAAGTTGGTGGTTTGGATATGAGCACTGGTGGGGATGTGCCTGATGCCCGACGGGGACTTCCTAGTGAATCCAAGAGGTCAGCGGGTTCCTTCTTGAATATTTTTGAGCAACCCTTTTCGTATGCGAATTAAATTATATATCTGTAAAATTAGGCATCCTTAAAAATCCTGTGTTATATTATTAATCAGAATCCCAATAAATGTATCGGAAGATTAACAATGTATTTATCATGCTTTAACTATAAATAAAGTGTCGTTATTACCTTATGTCTATGGACTTTTATGTCTTCTAAAACATCCGACTCTAGAGCCTGGGAAACTTTCTAATGTAAACAAAATAAAGTAAAGTAAAGCTATCAGTAGTCGGACATATCGAAAATATATAAAGTTATGCATAGAATTAAACCAATTTTTTGTGTATTTTTGGATATTAGCAGTTTCTTCTTGAATTTAAGAAATATTTCGCCGGAAGGGATCGTTGTAATAGCGATTTTTGTGATATTTTCTTTATTGTACCAACGAAAAGTGGGAAGTTATATGTATAGAACTGAACCAATTTTTTTGTGTACGGTTTTGACTACGGCCAGCAGGTTCTCTTTGAATTTAGAAATATATATTCCGCCGGATAGGGTTTCTGTATTGGGATTTTTGTACATATTTTATTTTTCATTTTTAGTAGTCCTATTGTCCGTCGGTGGCTCGTGTAGCGACGATAACTCGCGTCCTGCTAAGCCGGCTATTTGCAAACAGCTCATATACAGCAGAATAATTGAAAACTACTGATTTTACTAAATATCATGATCGAAATTAACTCGTTCGATCTGATTAATTGACAGACGCAGAAATTTAAGATGGAAATCAAACTCGGTATAGGCATGAATTAATAATATTGAAGTATTAACATCTGCAATTGCAGTTTGAAATTTTAAGATTAATAATATTGAAGTATTAACATCTGCAATTGCAGTTTGAAATTTTAAGATACATAAGATAGAAGGAATTTTTGGGATTTGCACATCCAATTAATTTTATTTCGTTTTCAATATTTCGGAAGAAATGCTGCAATACTATCAGTTCATGTTTCTCCTTCTTGGGTATGTTGTGCTGTCGATGCATACCAATATGAGACTAACAGCCTCCTTTCTCCTTTTTCGCAATGCTGTAGTACAAATGTGAAGTAACAAGACTAATTAATCCATTGTAAAACATCATAAATTATGCATTTTTCTCAAACAAAAAGAAACTAGTTGGATATGCCAATCGCAAAACTTTCTTCTATCTCATACGCACATTTTAATATTTTAAAAAATAGTTACTTGTGTTAATGCTTTAATAATTTTAATTCAATACTATACGGATTTTGATTATCATCTTAAATTTATGCTTCAGTCAAATCGGAATAAAAACGAGTTTCCATCTCTGCACTAGCCGATGGACAGTAAAATGATAGGCAGATTTTTTTTTTTTTTTTTTTTTTTTTTAAATTTAGTGAGGATTTACTTGCCATACCAAAAAATAATCCTACACAAAAATTTAAATTCAGTTCTAAGCATAACTTCATACACTTTTAGGTGGTACAATATTTTAAAAAAGGCACAAAAATCGCGATAGCAGCGCCCCCTTCCGGCGGAATTTTTTTTTTTTTTTTTTTTTTCAAATTCGGGGAGGACCAGCTAGCCAAGCCATAGCCAAACTCTTACACAAAAAATTTCGTTCAATTCTATACAAAACTTCATACACTTTTAGGTGGAACAATGTGTGAAAAGGCACAAAAATTGCTATAGCAGCGCCCCCTTCCAGCGGATTTTTTTTTATTCAGGGAGGACCAACTAGCCATAACCTTACACTTACACAAAAATTTGTTTCAATTCGATGCATAACTTCATACACTTTTGGACGATACAATATTGAAATTGGCACAAAAATCGCGATTGCAGCTCCCCCTTCCGGCAGAATATCTCAAAACTGAAGGAGGACCTGTTTTCCACAGCCAAAAACATTCACAATTTTTTTTTTCAATTCTATGCATATCTTCATACACTTTTTGGTGGTAGAATGGCGACAACAGACACACAGAGACACAAACATTTTGTAAAAGCATGTTTTCTGGAATCTCTGACCCCTAAAACGTGTAAATCAGTCGAAAAAATTTCGATTACAATACTTTCTTCTATTGAAGATAGAATAAAGTAAAAATAGCACTTTTATTGATTGTATTTCTGACTATTTCGAGAAGCGATTTCTAATTCCATCTCTTTAGATATATTGTATTGTCACTGTGCACTAATGTGCGACTAAAGAGAAGTCGTCGGCTTGTCTATGGTAAGATAAGAAACAAATTACAAATTTATCTCAAACAGAAAAAAGAAAATCAGTACTATTTTTTTTTCACGCATTTTCGAGTATTTCGGGAGTGGGAGAGTTACAAACCCATGGACCACTTTCCCCTTCTTTGTGTTTTTGCGGTGTCTGTATAAAAAGCATAGTTTAACGAGTTTGAACATGGTTTATTCCTTGTTTGACAGAACGAAATATTACAATTTTATCTAAACAATAATGGAAAAAAAGCATACGTTGTTGCACTTTTTTTTGGCAATTTCGGGAGAGGAATGGCCAATGTTGAATTCAGACACCTTTCTCCGTGAAGGACTTTGGTGGTTCCGGGGGAACAATATAGAGTTCCGGGAGGAAAATTACAACTTTCGACCATTAAAAATACAAAATCTCAAATTTTCTGGGGGGGGGGGAGACATTTAATAGCTCCAGGGGAATGTCCCCCCAGGGCACCCCCCGAATTAAACACTGGGAATGGCAATAACCCCATCATCCCTTTTCTTCTAATTTGGGTATGTTGTAATGTAACTGTTAAATATAGTACAAACGACTCACCAGAATAGCCAGCCCGCTTTGTATCAATGAAAAAACTTCAAATTTACCTAAAGAAGGAAAAAAAAAACACTTTCGATAATTTCGAGGGTAGGGTGTTATAACCCTATATCTCTCACCCCCTTTTGGTTCGACCATGTGCCGCATTAAAAAAAAATTCTATGTTCATTAAATTTTTCGTGGAAAATATTTTGCACGATCTAAATTCCTTAGATCAGACGTTTCTGTAACATCTATTCATAGATGGCAGCACTATTGAATTCTCACAACTAACTGTTTTGCGACAAAAATTAAAGCTGTTTTATTAATATTAATATTATTTTACATTTAATACGATGTCTTTTATTTCATTCATAATACTTATCGCTGTTTCTAGAGAGGATTTCTCATCGAGTTTAACATCGAAAAAATTTATTACTAAGAATAAACACGCGCAGTGTTGAATACAGACACATTTCTCCGGCAGGGACTTCTGTAGCTCCGGGAGGGGACATGATAGAGTTCCGGGAGGGGGGAATTGCACTTTTAAACCATTGAAAACCCCAAATCTCAAAATTTATGGGGGGATATTTCATTGCTCCTGGGGGGGAGGGGAATATCCCCTCCCAAGCCACTCCCTGAATTCAATACTGAACACGCGTATAATTGATTAAATGATTTTGTTACTCTCGGACTTTCTAATAAAAGCGATCGTCTTGTCGGAATTTATATTATCTTTACTGACATGGCACAAATATTCGATTGATTGTTATTAAAGGATCACAGGCAAGAAATAATTTCTTATAATTAACAGATCATATGCCGCAAACAATTTATTATAATTAAATGATCACATACCACAAACAATTTTTTATAATAAACTGATCGCATGCCACAAACAATTTGTCATAATTAAATGAACGCATGCCACAAACAATTTTGTATGATTAAATTATCACATACCGCAAATAATTTCTTATAATTAAATAATCACTTTTTGGAGCTTCGTTTCTCCTCTTTTTCTCAATGAACAAATCCTTTTAAAATTGATTGATATTATCTTGCTTTACCATCAATGATTTTGATAATATTATAAGCTTATTAGACCTTAGTATTATTTTATAATTGAATGGATAAACTGTATTTTGATAATCCACCCCATATAAGTGCTAATAAAAATTTAAAAATTAATTATATTGATTAAGTTTTAGTGGGGAGGGAGATTAAAAAATAGCCAGTGTTGCTAAGTTAGGGGACTGTTTTTGTTTAAAATACTAACATTATTTCAAACTGGTAATTTTAGCTTATTTTAATGATTGCTATTCGGTGATTAAATAAAAAGGAAGATTGCTAGTCGGACAAAAAGCATTAAATATTTTGGTTAAAAAATTTATTAGTATTTTGTACTACCTCTGACAATAAAGTTCGGTGAATGAATTCAGAACGACCGATCTGGCAACACTTTGGAAACAAAACGCTGCACCTGCATAGAAGCAAGTGTAGACCATCTTCCCCCACCGTTGTTCAGTTGAGCGTCGTTAATGTTCTGTGTAAGATGTACTTTACTGAGGTCCTGTTCAATGTGTTGGTTCTTAACTGAGAACAGGAAAATGAACGAATAAAAGGTCAGTTTAAAGTTTGGTTTTAAGCTTTGCAAGACACCGAAAGAAATTCATGAGGGATAGTGCAAATTGAACACCCACCATACTCGCCAGATCTCAATCCTCCAGTCTTCTTCCTATTTTCACGACTCAAACTCTCTTTGATAGAGATTTGACCATATTGCTGACATCCAACGAAACGTGACGAAGCTTTTGAACTCCATCCCAAAAGAAGACTTCTTGGGAATTTCCCAGGACATGTATAGCAGATCTCAGAGGTGCATAGCTATAGCAGGTGACTATTTCGAAGGATGGTATGGTAACTTTCGTTAATATTTCATCTACAATAATGCTAAAAAACTATTCACCGAACTTTATTGTCAGAGGTTGTATTAGATAGAGTTTTTATATTAGAAGCTAATGAGATAGGGGAATGGAAATTTATTCCATATTAAAAATAATTACATGTCTGTTTTAGAAAATAAATTGCTATAATAGAAATTTTAGTAAATAACTTTATAATAAATAAATATTCCATGCTTCTATTTCAATTTAATTGTAAAAAAAAAAAAAAAAAAAAAAAAAAAAAAAAAAAAAAAAAAAAAACACTGAATTCATTTTTTTTTTTCAAAACAAAATTCCAGTTTAAAATTTTAAAGAAAATGGAGTTCAAATGTTTAATCTCTGTAATAATCTATTAATATTACCAATGTTTAAGATTCAATAGAGTCTATTAATATTAACAATTTTTAAGATTCAATCGAGTCGATTAATCGTTTACTGTTGGCTAGGTCTCAACTATATGTTAACTATACATTGTATTTAGCTGTGTATAGCTTACAATATTTTACTAAACGAATTTATTTCAATTTAAATTTTTGTGTAGGTTTTTTTTCCTTTAGTTACAGGGAGATGGGATAAATTTATAATTTTCATTTAAATTTTCAATTTCTAAAATGTCACTAGATGGCAGCATTAAACAAGTCTGTGAAGCTCTGTAGAAAAGAGAAGTGTTTTGAATCGTGCCTTGCTCGCTGTTCTTGTTGATGTAATTTCAATCCGAACCACGAGATTTTAATATCAATACTATTAGATAAATGATAACAATAAGCTTTTAAGGAAAGTACTTCATAATAACATTCAGTATTAGCAAGAAACAAGAACAAAACTAGAGGGGCGTCTGGCCTTGCACGTATTATTATCGGTGGTGTAGTCGTAAATAAAACTAGAGGGTATACGCTCAAAACAGAGGGTATACGCTCAAAACAGAGGGTATACTCTACAGTGTACATACTGTAGGTTTCTTGAGAAACAGAGGGCATACGGTATTCTTAAAAAAAAAAATCCAGACGGTATACGGCATTTACCCTCCAGTACATCCTTGATTATTATATCCTCTTCGTCATAATCAAAATTTAATTCTCGTTGGGATAAATATTTTGACTTGGTTCTTGAATTATGCATGGGGTCAGGTAAACCAATTTTGTTAGCACACGATCCGACTTGGTTGCAAATTAGTTAAAATTGATCCGAGATTTTTTTTCTTTTTATTAGCCTCCGATGCTATTTCTTTCAGACAAGCTAAAAAGTGTCGTGTCAAAAATTGTGGCCCACTTTTTCATAATCTAGCCGTTAAAACGAGACGTTCATACAATCTATATATTTGAAAGACCTGGCTGTTTTTTTTTTCTTTTTTTTTTTTTTTTGTCATTAGCCCTGAATTTTCTACTCAACTGATTTTGATAATTATATTTTTAATGAAAGCTAGTTATTTGTAGCTGTGCCCATTTTAGCTATTTTTTAATTTATTTCCATTTTTATATTTTATTTTTAATTTTAAATGCTTTTTACGATATTTCTTCAAAATGGTGGCAACTCAGTTTAGCTTTTTTCTCGATAATAAAAATTTATTTTCCATTATCACTTTCCACCAGTCAGAAGCTTTATTTCATCAGTGAACATGTCCTCGCATTTAAAAGAAAAAAGTTAATTATTTTCCTAAAATTTAACCACAATAAAATGATTGCGTATAATTATGCACTAATTGAGGTAAATATATATATATATATATTTACTGAGAAATAATATTAATAATGTAAATAAAATAACATAAAATAATTTATGATAAAAATGAATGTCTAAAGCAAAATAAGAAAAATTTCAAATGAGGAAAATGATGGCATTCAGCAACCAGATAAAATGAATTTACAATATTACTACGGACGCCTTTTTCATATTACTAATAATAGCAACCTTTAAAAAACATTTGAAGAGAAAATGACGTCACTATTTAAAACATCGCATTTTTACTCATAACGATATTACATTTCAATATTTCTTTTCATTATGGACACTGAGATTGAGATTTTACTTTCAGATGACTTCAGTTAGTGAAAATAATGTCATAGTAAAAATAAAATTAGTTTTTTTTTAATAAATCTATTTTTCTGTAGTGCATATAAAATTTCTGGATTTCGCCGGCACTCAGATTACAATTTTAACTGAAGATGTGCAAATATTTGCATGCAAAATTGTAACTGGAAAACTTGGCATTAAGTTTGGAAATATATTTATTATATACCTATTGATTCAATAATGTAATTACTTTTGCTTTTTTTTAAGCCAAATCGATCGGGTCTTTTAAACATTTCATTCGTCGAATTCGACGGGATTCCACTCGTTTTATTGTTAAAATGCATTTCCTTTTTCCCAGACTCTATAAAAAAAGTGTTTAAACTAAAGAAAAAATCCGTTTTTGATGAATCTAGACAATGAAGAAGTAGTGCGTCAAATTGTATCTCTTTATTATTCCAATTCCAATATCTCAGAGAGAAATTGCTAATCAATTGGGTATTTCACGCCGTTCTGTTTGCTATTATATTGATAAACACAAGAAAAATGAAGTTAGTTCATTGCATTCTAAACGGTGTCGCCCTTCTAAAAAACCTCTATCGATTTTTAGGAAGATTTCGTAAGAAATACTACCTATTGCAATCGCACCAGTTTATCTATCTATATATCTCACTTTTTTATGGACACGATAACTTCTATAATTCTTCACCAATCTCCACCAAACTGGTACATAAAATCAATGGGAATAAAATCTTGGCTGAGTTCGTTAATGGGCAAAATCGGACCAAGGGGGTCGGAATAGGGGGCGTTTTTGTGAAAACCGAAAAAACGCCATAACTTCTTAATTAAAGTAGATATCGAATCGGTTTAAAGTTTATATTACTTCTTAAAAATGGGCCAAAAGTATATACATGACAGATTTTTGATAAATTTAGAAGTGGGCTCAAGGGGCGAAAAAAACAGGGATTTTGAGAGAAAAAAATTCATAACTTCGTCAATTTTCAAGCTATCAAGTCCAACTAAATTTTTTATAAATGTTCTTAAAATTATCTAAAACTTTTGTATTTACAAGTTTTTGATAGGACCAACTTTTACCAATGAAAAAAATTAAAAACGAAAAGAAAAAGGGCGCTGAAAAAAGAGAAAAATCCATAATTCCGTCAATTTTTAAGATATCAAATCTGATTAAATTTATTTTACATCTTCTCAAAAATATCTACAACTTTTATATTGACAAGTTTTTCATAGGACCAATTCGTATAGCAAAAATAAATTAAACAAAAATAGGAGTTGGAGAAAAAAACCTCAAATTCAAACGGCTTATATTCTGACTCATTTTTAAATTCATTTTTGATTTTAAACGCATCCAAATGGTAGATCCTCTTATTTAGAAACTGTATAAAGTGAAGCATTGGTTAGTTTTTTGATAAATACAGAATATATTTCAAAAACGGCTACCAAAAAGGGTATTTTGAACAGAATTTCCGAAAGTCAGCGGGACTGAAAATTGAAGGAAGTATTCAAATAAGAAATTGCGTCTTTTTCTGACTCGTTTTTAAATCCATTTTTGTTCTCAAACGCATCCAATTTACAGATCCTCTTATTTAGGAACTATATAATGTGATGCATTGGTCAATTTTCTGATAAAGACAGAATATATTTCAAAAAAGGCTACCAAAAAGGGTATTTTGAACAGAATTTCCGAAAGTCATCGGGACTGAAAATTGAAGGAAGTATTCAAATAAGAAATTGCGTTTTTTTCTGACTCGTTTTTAAATCCATTTTTGCTCTCAAATGCATACAATTAACAGATCCTCTTATTTAGGAACTATATAATATGATGCATTGATCGTTTTTTTTTTTTTTTTTTTTTTTTTTTTTTTTTTTTTTGATAAAGACAGAATATATTTTGAAAAAGGCTACCAAAAAGGGTATTTTGAACAGAATTTCCCGAAGTCTTCGAGATTTGAAAATTTAAAGTTTTCACATAGCAAATTGCGTTTTTTATGACGCGTTTTAAAATCCATTTTCGCTCTCAAATGCATTCAATTTACAGATCCTCTTATTTAGGAACTATATACTGTGACGCATTGGTCAGTTTTTTGATAAAGATAGAATATATTTTTAAAAATGCTGTCAAAGTGAGTATTTCGCACAAAATTTTCCGAAGCAATCATGATTAAAGAATTAAGGATGCATTCAAACAACAAATCGGTTATTTTATGACTCGTTTTTAAATTCAATTTTTTTCTCAAATGCTTTCAACTGACAGTTTTTTGTTATTTAGGAACTGTATAATGTACTGTTTTGGTCGATTTTTTAATAAATTTAGAATCTATTTCAAACTATGTTGTCATAATGGGCATTTGAGCTGAATTTTTCTTAAGATGATTCTGATAAAACTAGTTTTTGCAGAAAAATGAAACTAAATTTTTTTCATAAACGGCCAAATGAAGTTATTAAACTGGGTTTATCTCTAATCATATATATTTATATATATTGTTGAAATAAGCACTCTTCGAAATCTACCTCCGCCTATAGGCCCAGCCGACAGGGATTTTTTTTTTCCTAATCGGAGGCAAAACTGATTTTTTTTTTTTTTTTTTTTTTTTTTTTTGCATGTCGGGTTTATTATAAGTGTTTTAGTTTCGGGTAGGATTTTTATAAGAATAATCAGAAAAGTATCTAGAATATTGTTTCAGATTACAGTCCTGCATCGGATAGAGCAACTTGATTTTACCTGAGACCAGTGGCGCAGCCAAGGGGTTGGTTTTGCGGTTAAAACCCCTCCCAGAGCTAAGAAAGATCGCTATAATTGCCGCTTATATAAATCAAAACCAAACTTAATTTTTAAAATTTTTGCCGTATTTCCGAATCCGCCGCTTTATTGAATCAGATTTCATTTAATGAAGTGATTCAATTAAATGTCGAAAATTCTACTTAAAACTGTAAAAGTGCATTTTACATGGATTAGTTAAGTAAAAATTGGTATTGGAACTAAGTCACTTTTCTGAGACGTATTATGCTAAAAAAATTATGATTTCCTGCCCGGTGGCAGATGCTCTTTCAGTTTAAGTATTATATAGTGAATATTCTAATTACTACTGATTCTATTAACCGGCGATTCAAAAACCGAGCATCGCCTTTATCAGAAACTCCAAACCTCCCCTAAAACCGAATTCTGGCTGCGCCGCTGCCTGAGCCTCTGGCTCGACAGGCGGTTCAGTTTGGAGATGAGAGTGTGAGGATTCACTCGTTTCGGGACCGGATCAGTTTCGCCTTGAAATTTGTTACTTAAGGAGTTCGGGTTAGAATAATTCAAGAGAGTGGGTCAGATAGAAAATGATTTCGGACTACTAAGAATTAAACAGGATTAGTCACTAGCATTACATTTTTAAGTTACTGTATCTATTGGTCATCAAATGGTTAAAAAAAAATGGCATTTCTTTTAGAAAAATATCAAAATATCTCTTTATCTTTTGTCTTCTCTTCATATTGTAATGATAAACAAGTTAGAAATTGCACGTGAAGCGTAGTAAATAAGGTGCGTTCGTACGATAACGAAGTTTTAAAAATATCACTCTCATATATTAATCTCATAAAAGTGTAAATAGTTAATTACAATTAAAATGCACCAAACAATGTTCTCCCTATACCATTATGTAATGGAATACTTTTGTGTAACCTTGTTAATCAATAACAAATGGTCTTTGCACCACAGATTGTTCAGAATGTATATTATAATATAATATGTACTTTATAGATACATATCAAATTTATTATGTTCGAATGACTGTAACACCATTAAAATGCATTTGAAACATTTTTTCCAATTGACCGTAATGTAACGGAATACTTTTGATTGTCCTTGTAATTGAACGAATTATGCATCCGATTTTGATAAAATTTGAAATAACTCGACAAAATTATGTAATAGTTATGTATTTTAAATTTCAAACGATTAAAATGCATTTGAAACTTTTTTCTCCATTAACCGTAATGTAATTGATTACTTTTGATTGTCCCTGTAATTGATCTATGCATCTGATTTTGATAAAACTTGAAATGACTCAAAAAAATTATGTAATAATTATATATTTTAAATTTCAAAAGATTCTGTTGGGTAGTTTTTGCGTAGTTATATGCAGACGGTCAGAGGGACGAAAGGACTGACGGACTGAACGACAACTATAGGTGCTACGTATTTACATAATTAGGAACGCACCTAAAAATGGAAAGATTTTGGTCTTTCATTGATCATTGTAATATACGACCATTATAAGCCCATTCTGGTTTAACTTTACGGTACAATCTAAAAAAGTAAATAAAATAAGGATAATAATAATAATAATAAATATTAATATCCTGAACCAATCATAAACAAATTTTAAATTAATTTCAGTTTTACAATTTTCGATACTGCAAATTTTTAAACTTCTAAACATCGCACATTTTCCACTTTTACACCGTTATATAGGAGAAGAGGATGTACTTTTAAATGCAATTTATTTGAAAGTTGTATCTCAAATCTTTTTGAGTTATTATTTATTTATTTATTTTTATTTTTTGTAACTTTATATATATATATATATATATATATATAATTTTTTTTTTTTTGGCCATTGAGACTTCAAAGGCATTCCATTTGTGGACGTTAAACATGGACCAATCAGAAAACGATTTTTTTTTCTCAAATCATCCCAATAATATTTTCAGCTATCAGGTCCATTTAAATTTCATTTCTTTTCATCGGATAAATATTATTGGGATGATTTAAGACAAGAAAAAGAGATTTTATAAAATCATCAGTTAAGTGGCGGATTCATTGCAACATGGGGCTGCATTTTATCCAGCGACCTGGTGTCACTTGTATATCTTTCAGGAAAATTTAATTCATAGACACATATACAAACTCTTTCTGACCATCTTTCATTTGTTGCTACATTTCTGACAGGAAAGAAAAAAAATATAACAGTGAGTTAATGTAACTGTCCATACAAGTCGTGAGAAAAAACTTTAGTTCTATAAGAAAATTATTGAAGCTTTGCAATGGTGCTCAGAAATCCTGATTTAAATCCTATCGATTATTTATGGAGAGATCAAGCAAGATGAGCTTATAGAAGGCATTTTTCTTCAGCATAGGAACCCAAATCTACAATTGAAGATGAATAGTACAAAAACAACCTCGAACTGTGCCAAAAATTAATGATGCTGAGGTACGATGGAATATTTGCAATCATTAAATTCATAGGTGGGTGCATCATACATTAAATATTTGTTTCTTCGGTTACTATACTGAATTTATTTTACTGTCCTTAAAGTTTTTTTTTACGCATGCAAAAATTGTGATTTTTTGGTACATTTACTTTATTTTCGTAATAAAATACTCACATTTCAATTTTGTTGACTTTTTATTAGCTTTTCAGCTTGATAATACATATTATAAAGAAAAAAGTTTCATTTGTTTTGAAATTTATCAAAAAAGTTGATATATTTTGCTGTCCTTAAACTTTTTACACCGCTGCACAGTACGTACTGTTCAACATTACAAAAAAGTTCAAAACATTAACATAAAAAGTAAGCTTAATTCGTACAAAATTGAGTGAATATTATTTTTATGCATACGGATGCAACATTGCTCTTTTGTTTACTAGACCGGATAGTACGAAGGGGATAGTCGGGAGTTTACTGTATATGTTATTAACCTTTTTTCGCTGAAGCAAATACGTTTTCCGCGAGCATAAATTCTTTCTTATATAATCAGGTTTAACTATGAAACTATTTTTCTGCGATTATTAGTATCTCAAACAGAAACTATTTAGACATTTCTGAGAAAAAAAAGTCGACGATATTTAAGGTTAATATTAGTTTGTCAATTAACGGTTGTTACATTGTATCCGATAAATTGTTTGGGTAGAGCCATAGAGATATGCAATATGCATGGATATCTCAATGCTTCTATGCATGGTTTACGGATTTTGTTTGGGTGGCAGAAACCATTATGTTTTTTTTATGTGCTTCTGCAATATTTAAAAAAAAAATAGTTTTAAAGATTTTAAACAATGTGTTACGTTGGCACAGCTCAAAGGAATAAAATACAGGGCAGGCGATGTTTTAGATAATTAATTGGTTATTTATTGATGATAGTTAGCATTGAGCATGGAACTTTTTCCTTTGCGTAAAAAATTTTAATTTTTTTTTTTTTTTTTTTTTTTTTTTTTTTTAATTTTGTAGGCTAGAAAGTGAAAGGGAGATAATTTAGATAATTAAACTGGGCTGAAATTTTCTTTTGTATAGAAATAAAGATTTTTTTTTTTTTTTTTTGTACTGAAGCTTTCTAAGAGCAGGAAAAGCGAAAATTTGAGTACTAGTAACACAACCTTTCGCATCCAAGTAACGTCAATTTTCTTATGTTTAAATTTACAATTTTTACTCAGTATTGCCAAAAAAAAAAAAAAAAAATTAAAAATGATTTTTTCAGATTTTTACAACATTATTATTTATAATATATTGTATGACAAAAATACAGGTCTTGTTGACGCACTATGTTTAGGTACGAACACATAATCTATGTATATTTAGACATACATGCCACAACGAATCTATGCACATATAGAGCACATTTCTGTAAGACATTCTCAAAATTCTTCAGAAGGATTTCACGAAATAAGACAAATTTCATTTTCTTCGGAATGGACATGCCGATGATACCTCCATATTTTATTTATCAACATCGACCTCAAAAGTCGGAGTGCAGTGTTCTTGAAATATAAGTTTGTAGAATTTCGCATGCTAACACATAAAAAACACGGAGAATAAACAAAATGGATTATAAAAAAGTGGACACAAAAAAGTTCCAATACTTCCCTCCACTGAACGTGTCTATAGATAATCAAAATGGATGGGATCTTCTGAATTTACTATGGACCCTATGAGGATATACCCCTAGAGGGAGGGAGGAAAAAATGCTCTACCTGACTTTTCTCTTTGCAGTTTGGTGTTATGTTCGAGTGCAGTTATTTCTTCTTGAAAAGGCATTTGTTATATAGCTCTGGAAAATTCACACAGCAGCACCGTTCTCTTTCTTACCATTGTAGATAAAATAAGGAACGAGATAAAGCAGCGCTTGGCATTTGACTTTCATACTGATGAATTTACCTGAATGTGAACTTTAGTAGATGTTTTTTGAAAAGAAGTAACCCTTCCATAGTGCATGATTTTATAGTATTATAAGCATTACACCTAATATTAATTTTAAAAGAGAGTAAAAGAAAGATAATTTAATCAAGTTAATGCCATAATATAGCATCAAGTAGAGATTTTCAAAAACATAAATGATTTCAGATTGACAATATACACATGTGTATAATCTCGTTTTCTGGTTCATTACCCATTCTTTATGCAATTGTTTTACATCTTCCTTGCAGGAATGACCATTCAAATGTAGAATGAATAATAAATAAAAAAGTAAAAACAATTTGAAATAAAATGGGGAAAATTAAAATCAAAACCGGGGAATATGAACACGAAATGAATCTCAAACCTTTGAGATCCAAGAGCTTGGATGACGGGGTAAACGCTTAAAAGTTTAAGGTGTACCAAGAAGTTTGACGACAATCATTAAAAACACGTTACAAAGATTAGAAACAATACCTAACCAGGAAAACTCTGCATATCTTAATATCATAAAGACGGATGGATCAGCTGGTTTTTTTTTTAAAGAAAACTTAAATTTGGTACACCTTTGGTACTTTTTCCAGTAAAATGCCATTAAAAAAAATTTAACCACTTAACTTGCCACTAAAATTTAAAATGTTTAAAACCATGACATGACATATTGCACTCTAATAATAAAAAAACTGCACAATGCGTGTTAAAACTGGAATACTTCTGCCGAAAGTCGATTTAGTGCATTTAAAAATGCAGGAGCATTCTGAAAATTTCTTGGATTTGCATTGCAATAATTGTGGTTCGAATATTTTTTAAAATTCTTATCTTTATTGAATATTAAATATATACTTAATATAGATGAAATGGCATCATCATCATAATTTATCTCTGCAAACTTTCATCCTTAATATTATTTTTATAAAAAGTTATTAAATCTTTTAGATTTTTAAATCACAAGATTTTTAAGAAATACACCTTTTACATACAAACATTTGAATAAAAATTTTATTTTACTTGAGAGGTGTTGTTGTTGTTTGTCTGTTTTGTTTTGTTTTTAATTTTCGTTACACCTCTCAAGTAAAATAAATTTTTTATTCAAATTATTTTGATATATGTATACTATGTTGGACACATTTTAGTGTAATTTTTCTTGCAGTATTGTTTTCTTTGTATAATTTTATATTTACTTAAATTAATCACAATAAATAGGATTAAATCTCCAGTTTTTTATTAAGTCAACAAAAAATTTTATAAAATAAAATGCATTGTCATTTAACTAAATTTTCCTTTATGTATGCCATTGATATATAATGATACGTTTGTATTATGGTTAACAAAACGACGAAAACAATGACATTTTTGAAAATCTAAATTTTAAAAAATGTACCAGGTACTTTCTAAAATAATTTTTCAAATAGATTGAGATAGATTAAATTTTTAATCTATCTCAAAGTATGAATACTAAGAGATAAATATAAATTTTATTCCATTTTTATTGAATTCAAAAGGAAGGCAGTCTTCATCGCACCTTTCAAATAAATTTCACCGAGGATAAAAAGACTAAAATTCTACTTATCCTCGGTGTAATTTAATTCTTTAAAAAACATGTATATAAAGAAACAAGATTATTTTCCTTATAGAATATGTTTTGTAATACAATATACAACAAGCAGAAAAAGAATATTTATTGATTAGAACACTAAAAAGTTTAAAAAAGAATTTATTGTAAAAATTCAATACATTAAATTTTCCTAAACTTTTATATTTTTTTCAAAAAAAAAAAAAAAAAAAAAAAAAAAAAAAGAGAGATGTAATAGTACTCATCTAGTTTAGAAATAAAATTTTATCAAATACTAACCAACTGACAACAAATATAAAAACAAATTTTATGTTTGAATTCGAATACAAACAAGTGCAAACAAAATAAATTTTAACTTCGTTTTGAAATAAATATAATTTTCTCGAAGCAAAAGGAAATATTCGAATGTAACGTTAAATTAAACAATGTATGAAAATAGAGAACCATGCAAATAAAGTTTTTATTGGGTTAGCATCAAAGGAAAACGAATGAAAATGTTCCAAAATTCAAAATTTTAAATTTATCGAACGAAAAAAAGAAAAAAAATTAAAATTTGGCTATGTAATTTGTTTATTTATTTATTTTCAGTTTAGAAGAAGGAAATAATTTTAATATTATAAATCTGATTTTTGTTCTGCGTGCAATGAAAGTAAAAAAAGTCAGAAGTTGCAGGTTAAGCGTAGCAAATGAGGTACGTTTGTACAATAACGAAGTTTAAAAATGTTTAGACCTTGATGTAATAGTATTTAGTATTTCGGCTACAGTATAATAACCGAAATCTTATATGCGTCTTTGTAAATATTATCTGCTTTCTATTGTACAGAAAGTAACTTGTAGCAAACCTCAGCAACGTATATCAATTTGGTAAAATGTGATATAGCTTAATATAATTAAAACGCGCCCCAAACAATGCCCCCCCCCCTATATCATTATGCAATGGAATACTTTTGTGTGGCCCTGTAAATTAATAACAAATATTCTTTGTTCCACACATTGTACAGAATATTTATTTTAGTATATACTTCATAGATGCCTACCAATTTTATTATGTTCGAAAGAGTGTAATATCATTATAATGCATTTGATATTCTTTTTTTCATTGACCGTAATGTAATGGAATGCTTTTGGCTGTCTCTGTAATTAAAAATATACCCAATTTTCACAAAATTTAATATGACGCGACAAAATTATGCAATTATATATTTTAAATTTCAAATGATATGGTTTGGTATTTTTTTGTTCTGTTACATAAGGGTAGACAGATGGACGGATGGATTGAACGACGACCATAAATGCTGGGTAGTTCTCAAAAGGTGAGCACTGTTCCCACATCATAACTTTAAGCTCCTAATAAATTAATTTAATCATCATTGACTTTATTATTTTTTTTCACCTAGTTTTTAAATCTGTTCAGAGATAAAAATTGATGTAATTTATGTAAATGTTTTGTATAAATATCTTAAAATTTTATTATTTTTTAGCTAAAGTGGCCGATTTTGGACATTCATAACGTTAACTGTTCCAATGTACCTAGAAAAATAAAGTTTTAACTTGTTTGCAGGAGATTCTAAAGGGAAACAATGAATGCATAAAGGAAATGGATGATTGTCTGATAATTTTGTTAACAATTGACAGTACTGATTTATTGCTTTTTGAAGTTAGGACTGTTCTGGAAAGAATTTTTCTGTATTTCTTATATCTAAAAGAAACGATCGAAACAAAGCTGTTATTTTCACACAAAACACATTAACCCTTTTAGTTCCAAGGAGAGCCGACGTGCTGCTCTGAAAAGTGTCAAGGAGCGCCGCGCCGTCGCCCTGCTCTGTCGTCGTGCTGTATCTGAAAATTCACTTGTGTCCGACATTTTTTAATCAAAATTAGAAATATTAGAAAAATAATAATCACGATGTTTATATAAAAAATATGCGATAGAGGATAGTTAGAATGCAATATAATAAATAAAAATACGAACACGGTAACACGGCCGTCACTATGTTTATCCAATGTTCGAAATTATATCACAACAAGAATAACAAAGATATTTTTTTACAGCTTAGAAAAAACTGCAGAAATAAAATTATAATGTCTTTTATTCACAGTTTATCGTTTGCAATTAGAAAACTTCTTACATTTTGATATTTCTGTTGCTAGGCGACAATAAATAAATGAATTTAAATAGCACTTTATCAAACACTGTGCGCGCCAAATGTGAACTGTCAAAAGGAGCGCTATCGCGACGCTGGCGTTTTTCACAACTAGCAAGAGCAGCATGACGGCGCTCCTTGGCACTAAAAGGGTTAAGTATAAGCACTTTAAACTCTTTTATATATCTTTAAAATCATTTTTGTTTTATTTAAAAGTATCCGTATGTGTTTTTGTAACATTTTTTTTTTTAAATAAATGCATTTTTCTCAAATAAGAAACGGGAATGTCCAAATTGCGTAACGATCGAAACCCCGATTTTTTTTTCCGTAAATGTATTTTTAATGATGATTTGATGTCGTGAAACGTGTAATAAGATATTTATTATAATGTTTTATCATAAATAATGTTGTGTTTTGTGTAAATAAAGCGTATTTAGTACCTGTAATAATATGGTTTTACTTAGAAGCAAACTCAACTTTCAAGTGTAACGATTGACACAATCGCGGTCGCTCTATCGTTACGAAATTTCGGACATTATTATTTAAAAGTATGCTTAAAAATTAATATTAAAACTTCTTTTTTCTTTCAAAAGTAATTCTTTAGTGATCTTATGTTTTTTTATGTACTTTGAAAAAATGTCTTTCCAGCATGCATTTTTCTCAAATAATAGACTGGAATGTTCAAATTGCATAACAATCGAAAAGCCGATTTTTGATACGATATTCAAACAACAAACAATTTGGAACTATTCAAATAAGAAATAGATCTTGTTTTTGCATTCTGTGTATTAAAAAAAAAAAAAAAAAAAAAAAAAAAAAAAAAAAACAAGAATGCATTACCAAAGAAACTGGTGAAAAAAGATTGTTTCTATAATTCCCCACAGTTGAAAACAGATTATGACATTGGTGACTGGTGCTTTGTAATTTACAATGAAAATTTATGGCCAGGTACTATTGAAAAGATCACCATTGTTAATGATGAAAAAAATTATTCCATAAATTTTTTGACACCTCAAGGTGATATTGATTCTAACAGATTTCGTTATCCCCCCCCCCAAAAAAAAAGAAAGCAGAAACTTGAAATATGAAGACATTTTAATGAAGTCACTATCTACACCTCACCCTGTGACTGCAAGAGGAGACTTTTCTTTTGAGAAAGAAATTATAGATAAGTGTAAAAAAAAAAAGTTCCGATATAACTTGTTTTTTTGTGCAAATACAAAAAATAAATTATATGTTGTATACTTCTGATATTGTCTAAAGGTATGTTTTTTGCATAATATGTAATTCCTGTAAAATTAAGATATTAATTCTAAAAAAGTAGCAAATATCTTAATATCAAAGTTTAACGTTTGATTTTTTTCATTATCATTACTGAATAACAAAGCTAACTACATATATATTCCTACTACTACATATATATTCTTACTTAAAGTTAACTACATGTACATACGCACATATACAATTATATAACAAATTTACTGCCTTCTTTGTGTTACAAATTTTTTAAATACTAAGCGCAACTTAATTATGGCAAGGTCAAAAATATGTAATTTACATGTCAGCAATATCCAAAATCTGTAACCTACAGATTGACTAATTAAATGCTTTAATAATTAATTTTCCAGAATAGTTGCTGTCTTTTAATGTTTGTATATAAGTTTACAGATTTATATACTGTATTGTAAAAAAAAAAAAAAAAAAAAAAAAAAAAATAATAATAATAATAATAATTGACTTTAAATTTGAAAATTTAAAAGATCACTAATAGTTAACGTTTAATGATCCCACGTTTTGATAATTTCCCTGCTACTATTTACATAATTACGCATGCACCTAAATAAAATAATTTTTTTGAAAGGAACTTTTATGATACGGTTATTTCAATTCTGGGTTTGAAATAAACTGGAATTATTGAATGTATAATATTGAGCAAGACTGATATACTAACTCAATGAAATCACCGAATCTGAAATTCACAGAGTTCGTTTAAAAATAACACTTTAGCTCAGGGAACTAAGAGAGAAAGAAAATAAAACTTTGTTAAATAGATCGAGTAGGATATCATTTATTATACATTTTTTTAAAACTCTGAATTGAATGACATCATCCTAAATACGATACGATTATTTGTTATTATTTGTTGTTGTTTGTAAGTTTTATGTATATAAAGTGAAAAAGTCTAGGGGTAATATCATAGAACTTTAATAGTCTTGGTTAACATAAGGTATTTACAAGGGAAGAAATAATTAAAGGATTAAGATTAAGGGGCATCTTCGGTCTTTTCAATACGAGCTCGGCTGAGCACGTCTTTACATGGCTGGATCCGGCATCATTCTGACTTCTTCTGTGCTTGTTGCTAAGGCCCTTTCGTGTGAAAGTGCTAACTATGCAACATTTAATTCACACGTGGCTGTAAAAAGGTCGTACACGTGTTGTACTTTGCTATGGGGCGGATGTCGAGTCGGCCAAATGCATCTGGAGCGAGCCTGTTGCTATGGGCTCGCTATATCGACACTCGGCCAATCCGACATGCAGCTGACCACAGCTGAACGTGTACACTGATAGGGATACTTAAGATAAACTATTACCAAAAACAATCATAATAATATACATACACATCTACATAAAACATTGTAAACCTTGAAAGTACGAAAAGAAAACACAATATCTAAATATGCATATACCTAGTATAAATTGACATACATAATAATCATATAGTAAAAGAAAGAGAGAAAAAAAAATTGTTGGCCAACTAAAAAACAAATACACTAGAAATAATGAAAATAATAAGCAAAATACACATAAGCGTTGCAGGTTATTGCCGGCAATAATGGGGGTCACGAACTGTTCATCTGCACTAAAAAGTTAATAGTCAGTACAGTTTCTGATTGTCCACGCGACGCAACATAAAAAAAAACACCTGTTGCGTATGCAAAAGAAATATACGTCACTGTTTTGTATTGTTAAAATGTTATAAAGTTATTAAATATCCACTTGACGCAACATAAAAAAAAATCACGTGTTGCGTATGTAAAAAAAAAATATAGGCAAAGCACAAAAAAAAACCACTACTTTGCATACCGGAAAATAATAATAAAAAATATTTTATGCCAAGCTAAAAAAAAAAGCACAGCTTGCATAGTTAGAAAAGGATAAACACACAGGTACACTGTTGAAGCTCTTTGTTCCACAATTTATAAAATCTTGACGCACAAAAGACGAAATGGAGAGAAAAAAAAATTAAATCTTCGTCACAAAAGTCTTCAACTGTAAGATCACACTGGAAAAAAGAAAACTTGGGAAAAAGAGAGAAAAAAAAAATAAAAACACTGTAATGGTGCTACTCTGTATACTTGGAAAAAAAAACAAAAGGTTTCTTTCTGGAGAATCTCCGTATTAATTCGTATTTTTCTTTCATATGACACACGAGTGAATAAGATGTAGATACCAAGGATCCCTGGGATAAATAGCTCATTATCCCGATAGCAAGTACGTCGAATCCGTGCTTTTCAATGTTTGTATAGTTCTGCTCTTTTTGCAGCGTTATTGGTGCTAACCACATTGCTACCCAAAAATAAACAAAGAATCGAATTATGACGTCGAGTTGGCATCTTAAATCTGGACGATGGTGTGATAGCGGAAAAGTGGAGGTCATCAACAGATGACCCTTAGTATCTGAAGTCAACTTTTCAACTTTATTGGGCAGCTGTTCTACGGTGATGCAATTTTCGACAGCTGACTGTTCCCTGTCTGTCTTGGTTGCGTTTTCAACCACACAGTCGGTAGTTTCATTTTCCGAAGAGACAGGAGCTGACGTCATTTCGTTGAGAAGGGGAGGGTTGGGAGCTGGATGCATATGTAAGGGCGAATGTTTTTCAGAACTGTTTGTTAACGATTTCCGTTCTACAAACTGTTTATTATTATTGTAAGCGAATATTACGGAATATTGCATAAGGGATAAATTTAAGTAAAAAAAATCTTCGAACTTATTACCGTTAAATTCAGTCTTTGCAACAAAATATTGAAGTGGCTTTAATTGGGATATTTCAGCATCGAAAATAGTTATAGATGAATCATTTAAAGGGGGGGATCCCAACAGTTGATACGTTTCTTTACTAACAAAATTTAAGTTATGTACTGGGTTCACATCTGCTACAAAAGAAATATTATTGATTTTTACGATCGCAGCCGTACTACACACTTTGGAAGGGATATGTATCGTATTGATGTGTACGACAGTTTCTGAAACAGGGTTAATGTCTTCGTGGGAAGGCATATTTTCGGGATTTCGCCCCGTCGAATGGGACGAACGGTAGTTGGGGCGAGACTGTTTAGAGCCGTTGGGACCTCGCTCCGCGCGTTTACACTGAAATTGCTTATGACCTATTTCCGAACATTTATAACAGATAATTTGATTGTATTTTTCACTAGTGTGGGTTTTCTGAGAGTCCCTTTGAACATATCCTGGTGTTGGTTCGAAATTCGGGACCGAATCGCAAATTTCTTCATAGATTAGCAATTTTTTCTTAAACTCTACTAAATCGGAACAGCCATATAAAATGGATTTATTTTGGGGTGTATCTCTAATACCTTGTATCGTGTAATGAATTAACGAAAGATCATCGATGTTTCCATTGTTCGCAATTTAGCGCATTGAAAGAAAATATTGTACTAAATTTTCCGAGGGACGTTTCCTACGATTCATTAATATTTGGTGAACATGTGCTGGGGACGCAAAATGGGAAAATTCTGATAGCAATGCTTGTTTAAGTTCGTTATAAGAGGTTATATGAGGTTCACTGTGAATATATTGAAGAGCTAAATCTTTTAACCCGCGTTCCGCGAAAATGAATTTTTGAACATCTGTAAGCGCAAATGATTGTGCCAAATTTTCAAAACGAGCAAGCCAATTAATTACATTCTCCGTATTTAATCCTCGGAACGGTGGAATTAAATTCTCGAAATCTGTAAATGAAATTACTGGTCTAGTTAAAGTGGGTTCGTGTGTTCTAGTAACCTCGGAAGTTATATTGTCATTTCTACTAACAGAGTTAGAGGGGAGGGGGGGGTGGTTCCGGGTCGTCAATTTCAGAATCAGTCGCAATTTTAATAGAATTCGCAAAGGAATTTAAGTCAGTCAATGCCGTGAGGATTCGAGTTGCAATTTCTTCTTCAGTACCATCAATTTCGATGGCCAACAAATTGGCAATTGCGATAAATTTGAGTTTCGAGAATTGAGCAGTTACTTTAGTCAATTTCGCGCGGAAATCAGCGCTGTCACTTGCAAAGTTAAATCCTTCAAATTTGCGCAAATTTTTCCTGTTAGAGCGTAAGTCATCACGCTCAAAAATGAACTGGTGTAACAACTTGATTTTATTTGCTTTAGCTAACTTGAGCATTGCACATATCTGTGGTATTTCCGTCAGAAACATGATGGAAGCAACCAGCGAAGAAAGAAAGAAAAAAAAGGAGTACTCACTAGCGAGAAAGTTCTTATCCGATCTGGCACACCGTCAAATATGGGTCACTCCCATAAATTCACACAGCTGTTCTCTTTGAACAGTGGCATTTCCCGCTGTGATAAATCCTCAGGAGAGCTCGTTGAATTGCTTGTCCATCGATGTAATCCAAATTGGGGCAGAGAAAACAGCTGGTGGTCTGTCATAATCGTCGGCTCATCGAAACATGCTGCTAATTCCGTTGCATTCTTGTAGCTGTTTTGTTCAGGGTGTAGGCCGGTGTAGCTGTTTTGTTTAGGGTGTAGGCCGGTGTAGCTGTTTTGCTCAGGGTGTAGGCCGGCCCCCATATAAAGTGAAGAAGTCTAGGGGTAATATCATAGAACTTTAATAGTCTTGGTTAACATAAGGTATTTACAAGGGAAGAAATAATTAAAGGATTAAGATTAAGGGGCATCTTCGGTCTTTTCAATACGAGCTCGGCTGAGCACGTCTTTACATGGCTGGATCCGGCATCATTCTGACTTCTTCTGTGCTTGTTGCTAAGGCCCTTTCGTGTGAAAGTGCTAACTATGCAACATTTAATTCACACGTGGCTGTAAAAAGGTCGTACACGTGTTGTATTTTGCTATGGGGCGGATGTCGAGTCGGCCAAATGCATCTGGAGCGAGCCTGTTGCTATGGACTCGCTATATCGACATGTATATAATGTTGAAAGTTAAATTCAGTGGAGGTAACGAATACTAAATTTGTGACGATCACGAAAAAAGAAACAATGTAATCTTAAAATAATTGATTGTAAAGGACTATCTTTTTTTTTTTTATCATTTTTCAAATGATTGTTGTAATTTGTTAAATTAATTTTTTTTTCTTTGTCATTTTCTTAAACACAAAATAGTACAAAAAGACAGAGTTAAAATTTAAATTTGATTTCCCCGCACTTCAAGGCTCGAAGTAGAAAAATTCACGAACAAGAATGGTACTTCAAAACTATTGTTGACTTTTTTCTTTTTTTTAAGTATTAGAAAATTTATAACTAACCATACAAAAACCATTTAAAAAATTCTTTCACGATTCTAAAGCATAAAAAAATAACAAAGAACGCAATAATAAGCTATATACATAAAACTGTTATAACATGTTTTAATAACTACAGCAACCAGAACGAATTAATTACAATTTGTCGAATCGGAATAATCTATATTATAAAGGCCAAACGTATCTGTGCGTAACGCATACGTCATTTTACGATTGGCAACACTTTCCGATGAAATTTCCCTTTTGCAATTTTCGCTACTGCAAATTTTTAAACTTACAGACATTACACACTTTTAATCCTTATACCGTTGAATAGAGAAAAAAATTTACTTTTAAATGAAATTTGTTTGAAAACTGTACCTATATTTGTTTTTGAGATATTAATTTTTTTGTAGTTTTAATTAATTTTTTTCTGGAGATGGCAACTTTAGTACTACATTTCTGTGCGATGTAAAGGGAAATTAACCATAAAGTAAAAAGAAAGAATAGATAGGAATTATAGTGGCTGGGAGTGATGCAAAAAATGGAACCCTGAAAAAATGAAGACACGTGAATCATTATATCATTAATATATCTTGCTAAGTTTCTTAAATGACGAAATTGCTTTTTTATTGTGTTTTTGACGTCACATGCACATTTTTCTCTACAGTTTACACTTGGTCGTAAAAGTCGAATGTTTTGGCGGATGCAAATGATGTCATTATATATATATATATATATATATATAAACGTGTGTTTAAAGTCTTAAAACTTGAATATGTTTTGTAGAAGTGTATCATTTCCACTCCAGTGACTTTCAAATTCTTCACACTTGGAAATACTTCATTTGTAAATTCATGCAGTTAACTTTGGAACAAACTTTTTTTGAAAAAATGCACTTCTGCATTTTAATATGCGCATAAGATTTTTCATATGTGCAACATATCTATCTATATTATATAAAGAAGAAATGTGTCCGTGCGCAACACTGGCATCATTTTGTGAATGCTAACATTTCACGATGAAATGACTTTCTGAAATTTTCGTTGCTGCAATTTTTTAATCTTCTACTAATCGCACATTTTCAATTTTTATTACTTTCTATAGGAAAATAAATCTACTTTCAAACGCAATTTGGTTGAAAACTGTATCTCATTTGACTCACTTATTACGACGTTATGTTTTACAAGCATTTCATTTTAATCTCTATCACGTATCTCCATTAAGAAATACTAATATACAATTTTCACATAAGCCTATAAATGTTATACCAGATAGTTTTCTATAATAAATTAAAGTAGGATGATAAATAAGTAAAAGAATGGTGGAAAACACAGATAAAATGACTAAAAAACTGAAATTTAACATGTAATCTAATAATTTAAATTATTACGAAATAAGAAAAAAATACTTACAAATGTAAATTGTTTGAAAACTGTATTTCAGTTTACTGGCTGTGGTTTAAAAAAAATCAAGTGTGAATTATTTTTAAGTTTACCTCTACCGCGTGAAACTCGATTACAATTTGCCCTTAAAACAACGTAAAGAATTAGGGATTTCTTTCCGGCTAATTACTATAGCAAAATTAAAACTTCCTCGATAGATCATTAAACAAAATAATACAAATAAATACAATTTTAACAGACATGTGATTGAAATGCGCGCTCGAAGCACCAAAATGATCAGAAACAAAAATATTGCCGACAGTAACAAAATCTTCGGCTGATAATTTCTGATATGCGTCTTAATACATAAGTATGATTTTTGACAACTTTAAAGTTTTATTTGATTCCATAATTGATATTTTCCGTTTAACCCTTTAAGCGGCCTAGCCATGTTTTTTCCGTCGTGTAATGTTTTAATTCAAAAGCTGATTTAACACAAGAGTCATATTAATGTTAATTTTTTGAATAGTGTAAGATAAAAAAATATGTAAAGTTATAGAAATCTTCATACCAATACTTTTCACAATTATTATTTTATAAATTAAACATGAATGAAAATATCTGCAGGAAGCTTAAAGGATTAAAAATGTTTTTTTAGTGTAAAAAGCATATTACATATGTAGAAAATATATTAGTTTTAAGTTTTAAATTTAAAAAGATGGTTTTTATCTTTGCTATGTTATCCGGGTAGCCCGGGTTCGATCCACTAGTATTTATAATTGCACAAACCACAATATCATTCCTATTTGCTCCAGTACATTTTGAGCCCTGCCCCTATCCCCTTTTTAAGTAAAAAGGGGGAAAAATTGCTCTCTCCCAGTCGCTGCAATTCATTTCTGAAAGATATTTTGATTTATTTATCATCTTTTTTATTTAATTCACATCTTCAAAAATGTATAGCTAATCTAAGAAAAATGTTTCCTTGTAGACTATTTTATTTAACAATATACAACAATTAGAAAAGGCCATTTATTTATTTTATAGAATTTTTAAATGAAGATGCATTTAGTTAAACATATTGCATTAAATTTTCTCTAAATTATTTATTTTGCTATGAAATGATGTTATAGTTAATACAAGGAACACATGGTTTGAAGTTGAAACTGTACCAAAAGCCATACGTTCAAAAAATAAAATGGAATGACAAATTTGCGTTTTCGTATTAGAGTACGATTGCAAACAAGTAAAAAGATACCAATTTTAGCTCGGAAATGTACTTACTTTCTTCGAAACAAACGAAATGCTGAATACAACATCAAATTAAATAACGAATAAAAATAGAGCACTATATTAGAACATTTTTTATTGAGTTAGCATCAAAACAAAATGTGTAAAAAATATTCAGAAATTTAATTTTTCAATTTCATTGGAAAAAGGGGTGTAAACACTGAATACATATTTTATCTTTCATATTTTCATTGCAAGAGAAAAATACAGTTGATTGCTTAAATGTTTCATTTCGCTTTTCAACGAAGGTAAAAGTATAATTTTATAAAAGATTCATGAATAATGCAGAGTTCTATACTTCAAATAAAAAGCTGTTATGTATATTTTTCTGAAAATGATTCAGATCTCGTAATATTACTAAAGTCTGTAAAATTTAGGCACAACTAGATTTTATTGCTTGTTATAAAACAACTTTTATCTTCACTGTAAAAAAAATAATGTATACATGCATTGAAATAATATATGCAGAACAAAAAGCTTAAAAACTTAAAACAAGAGAAAAATAAACAAACAAATAAATAAAGAATGATTCGGCGCCATTTTGTGATTCCTTGATCATCTTTTTCACCTGAACATACCATAAGAAATTTATGCTTCAATGTTTGAAGTGTATTTGCCATGAAAAACACTAATAAACACGAGCTTTTGCAGTGTCGCCATGCTTTATATATTCACTCACAATCTTACGCATGTGATGTGTCATTGTCTGTGAAGTTATACACTTGTGAAATCTGCTATCTCACTAAAATGATTTATTTTTAGTTATCCAATTGTGGATTGTTTGTTTTTTTGTCGATCTTCTTTGCAATTGTTTTCAGCCATCGTTTGTATTATAAAAAGTGACATCTCAACGCCATTTATGTCTTATTACTTTGAAATTTCTTTTGAGAGGAAAAAATGTTGGTGCTGCCATTTGGATATTTTGAAATTTTGCCATGGGACTGCAATAGTGAGAATGAGATTGCTGCTCTACACTTCATATAAATAAGACGATGCCCATTCATAAAATACCTGCACTGCATTTCTAAATTTGTTTGAAAAATCTGTTTGAACGGTACTGAAGCTGTTCTATACTCTCTTAAAACCTCAGCCACAAAATAACTCAAGTTGAGTCAAAATCCACTCATCTGACGATTTGAAAGTCAACTTCTCATAAAGAGTTGTTTTTAAAATCAAGATCAATAATTTGAAACATAATTTAAATCAAGATGAGTGAAACATTTAAAAAGCAACTTATTTACGATCCAGTAAATTACAGCTCTTTTCTGAGAAGTCAAATCCACTCTTTCGTTTTATAAGTAGCGGTGCGGTATTGCGGAGTTTTCATTGTCGACAATTTTTTTCATGATTATTTTGTATTTTACGGAATATAAAAGAATGTTATTCCTTAAAATGTGCTTTTCGACTTCGCTTAGAATTTAAATTTGTATTGGGTGTTTATATAAAGGGTGAAATAGAGACCATTATTTTATTTTATTAGAATGCGTTAAAAACAGAGATTTAAAAAATAACGCACTGTTGTTACATTATTTCCACGATAATAAGTCTACAATCTAAAAATGAAAAGAAGGGAAATTCTCCTACTTCACTATTCACTATTCACGCAGAAAAAGGAATTGATTAAAACTACAAAACATGTTTTGTTGAGTACATTTTGATTATTTTAAGCGAATTTTTTAGTTAAAGTAAAAAAATCGGTTTTGTTGTTCAGACAAAAAAATATTGTTAACACTCTTATAAAATTTTAACAAATTTTCATTAATTTTATTTGAGTCTTACTAAAGTCTTGTGTTTGCAATTTGTAATTCCAACAAAATTTTGTTGTTTTTGCAAAATTTAAATTAGTGTGCAGTAGCCATAACTCTCTCACGTAATTTTGTTTAATTGACTTATACTATAAAGGGTTAATATAATTTTGGGATAATAAAAAATTTTCAAATTGAGATGTATTAATGACGTTATTATTACGTTATTATGCATTTCGAATGAAAGTTGTGGACATAAAATTGCAAAAAGAAAAAATCAACAATGTTCTGTTGTTTATTCAAGCTAAATTTTCATTGACCCATATTTAAATGAAAAGATTTGTTAGACCAAACAATTTTTTTTTTTTGATTCAACAATTTTTTTATCTGGGCATGCACTTTTTTCAATCATACATACTTTTTGCTAAGTTGATGCTCGGTCTTATTCAATTCACATCTTGAAAAACGATAATGCTTGAAAGCTAGAGAATAAGACAAAAAACAAATTAACAACAAAAGAACTCTTATGGAAGAAAATATATAATAGAGTTATATACTATATGGTCAAAGATGACCGTCCACTTGCGACTTTAGACATTTTGCTAAATATCTAGAAAAATACATGAGGAATTATCCTGAAACTCTAAGTGTATCAACATAATAGTACAGGTCATACATTTCTATGAAGATTTTTTTCCCGAAACTCTATAGGGGACCGTCAACAAATTGAAAAAGAACGAATAACTTTTGGATAACCTTGTCAAAACTAGTGAACAAAAGCCCTATAACTGTAGATTATGATAGAGTGACTTATTGTAATATACCGTGTTCATTTTTATGTAGATAGCATGTATACTTGTAGAGAAATGGACGTTTTAATAAAAAAAGTTCCAAAATTATCCAAGTTTTTTTTGCTTATAATTTACAAAGTTCTTAATATAAAAAATTGTTTTTTTTTTTTTTTCTTTTTTTTTTTTTTTTTTTTTTTTCTGAAAATATGACAAACAACATTGTACATAATATCCTGTAATAAAAAATAAAAAATAATAAAAATTGTATGAAAAATGAGCAGGTTTACTAAATAATTTTTCATTGCGCATGCGTCAACGATAGCAAAATTTTACTTGCATATTGTGTTAGCTAAATGTATAGAGCAACTTCTGTAAATATTTCAAAAATATATCTTGAAAATTCTGAAAGTGATCGTCTATAGAATAAGCACAAAATCCGTTGTTCCCAAAATGAAGCAAAAAAAAGTGAGGGGTTTTATCCAAATGTAGTAGTATGTTCCATATTGTGTATTCTATATTGTCACTAATCAATGAATATATGGATACAAGTACTGTATATTCACGGAAATGTATGACTTGTACTATCATATTTACACACTTAGAGTTTCAACATAATTCTTCATGTATTTTTCTAGATATTCAACAAAATGTCTAAAATCGCAAGTGGACAGTCATCTTTGGCCATATAGTGTAGTTAATATAAAATACATTTTTTTCTCAAAAACGTCTACATGTGTAAAACTAGTAAATCTGCAGATCAGGAGCCTCAACGTCAGCTTTGCACATAATTTTTTTTTTAAACACATTTTGGGTAATATTCAACTTTATGGAAACTGTAATTTAAAATTTTCAAATTACGTAATTATTTATAAGAATAAAATAAGAATAAGAAAGTTTTCAGCCATCAAAAGCGTTAAATTAAAGATTTAGTTATGTTAGGATATTCTGAAATTTTCATGATCTATTATTTTTGTTTTTTGTTATAATATAGTAGATTTCTAGTAGAGAACCCCCCGTAGTCTCATTAAACTTAAATTTGTAACTTTCTATCAATTTGCTAATGATTATCGTATATCTTGTATTTCTTTATACATTTTGATTTATAAGGATAAGTAACAGTTTTAATAAGCATTTTTCATTATCCTCATACTTCTACATATCTGCCCACCACAAGCACCTAAATCTGGTAAATCTGCAGATCAGGAGCCTCAACGTCAGCTTTGCACATAATTTTTTTTAAACACATTTTGGGTAATATTAAACTTTATGGAAACTGTAATTTAAAATTTTCAAATTACGTAATTATTTATAAGAATAAAATAAGAATAAGAAAGTTTTCAGCCATCAAAAGCGTTAAATTAAAGATTTAGTTATGTTAGGATATTCTGAAATTTTCATGATCTATTATTTTTGTTTTTTGTTATAATATAGTAGATTTCTAGTAGAGAACCCCCCGTAGTCTCATTAAACTTAAATTTGTAACTTTCTATCAATTTGCTAATGATTATCGTATATCTTGTATTTCTTTATACATTTTGATTTATAAGGATAAGTAACAGTTTTAATAAGCATTTTTCATTATCCTCATACTTCTACATATCTGCCCACCACAAGCACCTAAATCTGATGTATCAGGAACTTTTGAAAGTGTAAACTCAGTAATCTAGGGTTTTACAATTTTGTTTCCGAAAAAACGAAGTTTTGATTGCATTTTGTGGCAGTTATCGCGGACAGACAGAGAGACAGAACAGACTGACAGGAAAACAATAAATTTTGTGTCGCCAAAATAAGCCTTCACTGAAGTTTCGGCAATGACGTCATTATTCATGAGTTATTGCTATCCATGTTTCTAATATTTTTACGACTACTATAAAATACCTGTTTTATTTCAATTATGACGTCAAATTTTATCAAGTGAAACAATTGTTAAAAATATAATTATTTTTTATTTCTTTTATTTCTAATTATGCCCCCATTTTTGTCAGAAAAATTCTTATTAACGAAACAAATTTCCGTGTTTAATATTTAACAAAATACTATATTTATTTTTATTTTTATTCTGACGTCATATTTATTTTTTCTTAGTTTAATTTTTCGAATGGAAACTGCTGAATTGAAACTTATTGCCGTTGAAAAATTATTCCATATTTTGATTTTTTTTTTGGCAACGACAAAGGAAATTGGTTAAATTTTATCTAAAAAATCGCTATTAATTCTGCATGAAAAAGAAGGAAATTTTGAATTATTAAGGAAAATATGTGAATAAAATTAATAAAACACATAGCATATGTTCTTTTTTGGTCTATGTTACAGTTATACACAAAGATACAAACACATTAATTCATCAGTTTTGACGTTGACTTCATTTACATTTTCGTACACGCATTCAAATTTAAAACATTATAAAAATAAGAATTATGATGAATGGTTGCTTAGCAACCATTAAGAGAAAATAAAGAAAATGAAATAAATACATTTGAAATAAGTAAATCTCTAAAACAAATTAGTTTATATTATTGGAACACATTTATAAAAAAATCTCCAAAATTTGCAGTAATAATTTAAAAAATCTGACAAATGTGTAGACAAAATTTCAAAACAATACGAATAATTTAATTGGTAAATTTCAGTATCCCTTTATCATTGAATTCCATTAATGAAATGTGACATTTTCTCTCAAGAAAAAAAAAATTAAAAATCATTGGATTTGCCATAGAAAAGCATTATTGCGCAAAATAAAATGTTCTATATTTTCCGAACGAATGAATCAAATCTTACAAAAAAACTATACAACTTAATACCAGTGCCTCACTAACATACCCACTTAATTTCAAGCCAATCGGATGCTTTTTACGGAAGTTATCGCGGGACAGAAAGACTGACAAACTGACAGACTGACTGACAGACAGACACAAAAAAATTTCGTGTCGCCAAAGTAAGCCTTCACTGTCGTTTCGGCAAGTATATCATATTATTTTTTTAACTTTCCTTTTTATTGTGAAGAAAAATTTATAGTATGTGGAAAATATAAAGAAAAGTAAAACTATAGCTGAAAAATACTAACATTAGAAAAATAATGTAAAAATAAACACATACGTTTGGATTCCCATTCGATTTTAAACAAGTTTTTGAAAACAAAGTGTTAAATTAATTCAAAATTAAATACAATTTTCTAGAAGAAAAGGCGAGTAACTGAATATACGACAAATTGAATAAAGGCTGAAAAAAGAAAAATATATAAGACCGGTTTTTATTGAGTTAAAAGCGAAACAAAACATATAAAAACATTTCGAAATTTAAGTTTTCGATTTTATCGAAATGACAAAGGCAATGGAAATACTAGAAATGTGTTCTGTTTTTTCATTTCTTTTCATTGAAAAGAGGAAGCAAATTAGATTGCTTAGCAAAAGAAAGTAAAATATATATTATATATATATATATTTCAGTTTTTTGTATTAAATTATTATTTGTGTAATTTGTTTAAAACTAAAATGATTTGGTATATATTTTTTAATAAGATTAAGATTTTGACATACAATATACTGTAATATAAACAGTATAAATAGCAGAAAACACAATGTGTTTCGAATAAATGAATCTTTCTTCTCCAGGCTAAAACGAGTCTTAAGTAGTAATAGAAAAACTATAAGGAATACTTCTTAACTTATTAAAGGCAAAAGAAAAGATTCTTATAGAACTAAGAAGGAGAGGCCCAACTTTGATAATCACAGATTTTGATTATTTTTTTGGTACTACTCTGTTATCACAATCATCCATTTATTGGCATTTAATCTTATAATCTGGCGATAAAATTTTGGTCGACGGGATAACCTAGTAGTACCATTTTTTACAACAAAGAATCAGTGAAAGATTTTCCCGCGCCAGCGCGTGACTGGCTATTGGACATCACCTCACATACTGGCGCGTGAGTGGCCCCTTAACGTTGGCGCCATACCACGCGCTTTCGCGTGAGCGGCAGCGAACGTGTTAAGATGAAAAAATATTCTGAAGTCCTTGTCTCAAGATGTAACAGTTTAAAAAAAAAGCTTTTTCAATTTTCAATTTTTCTGTATTTATTTCAAATTTTTAAAATTTAATTTTTTAATGCTTAACATTTTGAAAGAACATGGTGGATGAAGCTGCCTAATATACCAACATTTTCCGGAATTATTATCCTCCGGATTGCTGCAACAGGTTGCTTTTTATTTTGTGTAATGAAAGCTATCTAATAAATCAATTAAAATTATTCTTAAACGATCAAAGATTTAATGATATGGACTCATAAAGAATGGTTTACCTTTTATAACAATAATGCTTTTCACTGCTTTCTAAAAAAATATATATATATATAATAATAATAATAATATTCTATCGCTAAAGCAAAAACGCTCTTCAAAATGGCGAAAACGAGCTTCAAATTTTCATGTGAAAGTGCATAAAAAGAAGAGAGTAGAGGTTGAAAAAGCATGAGAAAGCACTTTTTAAATAAAACTTTACGCTGAGTAAACTGATGTCCATTTTGTGCATAAAATAGATGCAAAAAGTGAAAACTTTTTCTCTCCATTTTCATGCGTGAGAAATAGGGTTTAGAAAAATTGTCTTTTTTGCAAGATCACGCGATATTCTTTAAAGACTTTACTCCTTGTTTTTCTTTATCATTTTGAATTAAAAACGCTTTCAGAAACAAAATTTAAAGATATTTGTGATGATATTAAAAATATTAATTTACATTGCTTTTAAAATTAGGAAGACGTATAACTTAAATGTAAAATCATTATTGGAAAATCGTGCGTTTTCAAAGATAAAGTAAGGTATTGTTTCAAGCACAGGAAAATGGCGTTACATTTATGACAAAGGCGTTTCCATTATTTTTATTGGCTAAAAAATGTTTGTTATTTGAGACGGAGTAGCCGTTGTTTTTGATAATTATAAAACAATTACTATCAAATATTATGGAATACTCGAATTTCGGAATATTGCTTTTACGATTTAGTTGCGTGGAATAATATATACTATATATTGCGTGGAATAATATATACTATATATTACGTGGAATATATAAACTAATGTATGAATAAAAGATAAAAATTTTTAATAATAAGTTTGATTTCATTTAAGGTAATATATAGATATTTAATTATGTTATAATTATTTTTTGAATTTCTTTAAATATATTTTCATACTACTCCATAAGGTAGAGACTATGATAATGGAAAAAAAATGTTTGATGCCTTAATTATGGAAAGGAAGTAGTGGAAAGTTGCAAATATCATGTCAAATGAAAATTTACATATCTGCTTTGAGAGCAGAAACTTTTAAAAATTTATTTTACGACAAGGCTTTGGCGTGACTTTTTGAGAATGATTTGTCGTGTTATTTTTACTTTTGTTTTGGTGTGGTATGTTCCATGGGTATTTCGCAACACTCAATCCTGTACAATCGACCAATCGCAGATTTTATTTACGTATCAGCAAGGATCAATACAAGTGAGAGCCGTATACAGCGAGAGAGAGTACTCCTTTAAATATAGAATTTTCTTTCTGTTTGCACTGGTTAATGTGAAACTTTGAACTGGTGCTTTATTTGAAGTGTTTGTCAATCATTTTTAAATCGTAAGTATGTTATCATTTTAGAAAGGAAAAAAAATGCACTTGAATGTTACTTATTAAACATTGTTACCGATGATATCGAGCGCCTGGAAATAGACTACAGGTGTTAAAATTTAAATAACTTACAAATGGTGATAGCTATTAATTTTTTTTATCAAAAGATTTATGTAAGATGTCAGGGTTTTTTTTTTAATTATTGGATTGTTTCAGCTATACTAGTGATCGATAAATGGTGCTACAAGAAATAGGCACAATATCGAAAGCCAAAACAAAAATAACTCAGTATAAGCCAACAAAGAAGCTTAAACATGAGGAGTGAGTGTTATTCGCCTATGGAATTTTGTTTTTTGGACCAATTCTGAAATCAACCAGAATCCTCATTCCTTAATGTTCAACATTTTCCAAGCTGAACATAATTTGGAATCAAACAGCGTTTTGCATTTTTGAGAAATTAATTACCTGTCAACATATAAGTTATTCTTGTCTACGGCGTCAAATTTTTTTTTCATTTAAGTCGTAAGCGGAAATTCGATTCACGTAGCTTTAATAGTATTTTCTCAAAGGTACATCGGTTTTATGAAAAAATGGTTAACGCCATTCGATTAAAAATTTTTGAGTGAGAATGCCTGTTAATCTTATGCATTTCAAAAATGAATTAGTTCTTAAATATGTTAGGATGTAGCTCTTTTGGATTTGAGAAAAGCCTTAAGGAATGACAGAGAAACATATTCACAAATCTACTTTTTACTGAACAGATTCAATAGTTATGATACTTATAACTCTCCTTTTTTTCTTTTGTTCTAAACTACATTAATTATTTAATGAATCCCTATTTGATAATTGAAAGGTTTAAGAATCTAAATAACCAATAATACATTGTGTATTTACCATTCTGTGAACACATCGTAATTTAAAAATACATTGTAAATTTATCCAATAAATATGTATGCAGTATTTTTTAAAAGAATCCTAATTGTATGTTAAGTTAAATCTGAATTTTTTGCAGAAGTTGAGTAGGGCCAGACTGAGTCTCTTTTCACTAAATTTTGCTCAGGCAGGGCTCGGGCTGAACTTTTAATTTTTATACTGGGTCACGGCAAAATAAATTTCCTTCGGGAAGGACGGGGCCCGGGCCTCAAAATTCCAGCCCGTACAAACCTCTGACAGTATTCTACAATCTTTCGAATAAAATACATTATATAAGGGTGATGACAAAACCACTTTGCACAAGGTTAGCTAAGGAGCAGTAGTCGGGATGAATATTAAAAAGAATATTTCCCAATTAAACTGATGGCTTTGCATTCACAGGCTATTTACATTAATTGTGTATTACAGCCTTATTTTTTTAAAGAATAACACCTTCGAAAAAAAAGGTAAGTTGGATTATTTCCCCCATTTCCCCCAATTATACTTAACCATTGAACCCCCAAAACTAATCACAGATACGCTTTATAAAATCAAACAATTATCCGAAATTTGAAGCAATTCAGATAGCTCTGCTCATAAAACCATTCATCTGATTTAAGGAGGGTAATCCCCCATTCCTCCCTTTATACTTAATCATAAAATCCTCAAAACAATTCAGAGATTCACCTGATAAAAAAAAAAAAAAAAAAAAAAAAAAAAAAACTATATTCAAAATTTACGGCAAATCGGATAAATCTGCATAAAAACCCATTTATATAATTTAAGGAAGGCGATAAAACGTCCACTACCCCATTATACTGAACCAAAAGAAAAAAAACCTAAATTAATAAAAGAAGCGCCTAATTAAATGAATTCATGTCCAAAATTTTAAGCAAAATGGATAATTCTGTATTATGACCAATTTATCTAATTTAAGGAAGGAAATAATTTGTAAGTTTCTCCCTTATATTTAACCGAAAACCCACCAAAATTAATCAGTGCAGCGCTTCATCAGAATGAACAAATGCAAGATTTGCAGCAAATCGGTGAATTCTGCATGAAAAACCCATTTGCCAAAATTAGGCGGGATTCCCCGTTCTTCCCGTTGTTCTTATTCAATTAGTCCAAAACTAATTAGGGAAGCGCTTTACCGGAATGAATTTATTTCTAAAATTTGAAGCAAATCAGTAATTTCTGCGTGAAAAAAGCATTTACATAAATTATGGGGCGTTACCCCTATCCCCCCCCCTTTATACTTAAACAATGAACACCCACAGCTAATCATGGAGGCGCCTCAAGAGAATGCTTCTATATCTAAAATTTGAATAAAATGTGATAATAATGCATGTAAACCCACTTATTTGAATTAAGCGAAGAGGCGTATCGACCTCTCGTTCCCCCTCCCCCCCGTTATTCTTTTCCAATGACCTCCCAAAATTAATTAAAAAAGCTCCTCATAAGAATAAACCTATATTGAAAGTTTGATGCAAATCGAGTATTTCTATCAAGAATTATTGCGTTACGTATTTACGTACATACATAGATACAGAACCTACGGGCACGTTAGTTCTCAGGCTTTTGCAGCCTGGTGAGATAAAAACACGTCAAATTACATTATTTATATCAAGTGTTATCGCGTTACGCACATACGTATGTACATACATACATACATACAGAACCTGTGAACCCATTATTTCTCTGGCTTTCACGCCCGTGAGCAAAAAATACGTAAAACTATATTGTTCTAGGATAAACTAGATCAGCCTAGGACAAACAAGAATGTTGGGATTGAGATGGCCATTAAATTCAATAAAATCACGCCAAATTGAATTGGCCTAGGATAAACTAGTTTAGACCAATAAACAGCAGTCTAAACTAGTTTATCCTATAAGAGTTAGGCCTAACTAGTTCGGCCTTAATATCGGAAATACTCACAAAAAATCAGATTAGATGTAAACAAACCTTATTTTCGTTACAAATGTTCTATATGTGCAAGTGTATTTTTTGTTACACGGCACACACCCAACTTTAAGTCCAATTATTTTTACTCTTTAGTTAACAAATCCGGATTAATGGAAGCAGTAGCTTCTTTAATTCTGTGTCTCAACTCTGGCAAATCATTTGATGGCGGTGTAACGTAGACACAATCTTTTATAAAGCCCCAAAGGAAAAAAAAATAGCATGGCTATAATGGCTTTTACATTTTTAGCCTAGAAGTAATGCTTTCACTCAGAACTCGCTATTTTGCTTATGCAGCACTTATGCTTGTAAATGGGACAAAGTTATATGGATACTCTATATACATATATGCATATATAAATATGTATTACATCGTTATTTGCCATTAATCTACATATTACTGCTAGTCCGATCACATTTCTTTTTTAAAGTATAGATTAAAGAATAATGAAATGTATGTTTACTATGACAAAAACTTTTTAAGTATTTTAATGCAACACATAACTTTGTAAAAACGAACATCTTACAACCGTAAGGATGTTTCTAATCACTGGATCTCATTTCGTGAACGAATGAAACAATCAGATTAAAACTACCAGACTTTCAAATTTATTTATGACGCTTATTTACCTAAAATTGAACATGATAAATATACACTTTCAATACGTGTTTCGGTTTAGTTATTGAAACTAAACAGATAAAAGAAGCACCAAAAGAGGATCGATCTCATAACGAGGAAATTTTTACATCATGTGATCCCTTTGGCCAATCAGCTATGCACTTTTCATTTTTATGTTTACTAACTTAAGGTCAAATAATCATTAAGGGTCATTAGGGGCCTTAAGGTTAAATCATTAAGGTCAAATAATCAGTTAATGAACAATCAGAAGTGGTAGTCATTTAGCAAGTCTAACCACGGGTTAGATTTGCTAAATGAGGGTTTCCTAATCAGGAGTTGAACTGCGCGTTGAAGGTTGGTACTTAATTGCTCATTTAATAAAATAGGTATGCAAGAGCCTCCTAACAACCAGATTTGTATATACAATGACAAAAATCACTTTCGTCTGTTATATTTAGAGTTTCTTCTTTTTTTCAGTCTTTTTTACCTAACAGAATTTTTCCCTATCAGAGATTCGGCCTTTTCCTGAGCCAATACCCGACATGGACTCGGGCTCGAATTTTATGCCAATCTTTGGATGTATTGAATCTCAAAGTGAAAATTTTATTTTACTTATTGAAAAATCGAAAATGATAATAATAACTTACGATTTGAAAAACAAGAATGTATTTTAATTTCCTTAAAATACTTCACAATCCTTTACAAATATTTTTTTTAAAGAAACTGAAATGTTATTGATAGTCTATAAACTGAAATAATATATCAAATTGTAAAACTATTGTACGGTCAGTGCTAGTAACATAAAGAAGTGGAATATTCCTTATATATACTGGTTTTCTGTTAGAAGTGCAGAAGTCTGTTTTGTCTGCGCTTGAGACATCCTGGAAAGCAGAACTTGCGTTTTTTTGCCATAGTTCTACAATTTTTAAAATAGTAAGAATTGTGACTTTTGCGGAATTCTGCCATGATTTGGATATAAATAACAAATATACTTTTTTAAATAATTATTCACAGGTACGAAAAAAAAAAAAAAAAAAAAAAAAAAAACCCGAAATGCTGCTTTGATGGCATATTTTGGATTAAGATACAATTTTTATGAACGAAGAAATATTTTTTAATGGGAAAATTGATCCTCTAACAGTTTTAAAATTTTATTAAAATCTTTAGACTATGGGTTTCCAGTATCCGGCTAATTTGATCACGGACTCTGATGACACAAATACTTTGGAAACTGGTTTCAAAAAGCTGGGCTCGAATTCTTAAAAAGATTTCGAACTCATTTCTATGTTCTAATATAAGTTTAAAAGAAAAAATATATTTATTAAACTCAACGAAATGTAGTACGTAAATAAAATATTATTCATTTTTGCGTAACATTTTCGCTACAATTGCATAGATAGCAACACATATATTTTTGCTAAAAAATAAAAGCGGGAAAATCTGAAAAGGGAATAGAATTCTCAAATTGTTTTCCTTCTTTGGAGCTCTCAAAACCTTAGAGATAGAAGAACAAGAAGAAAATGATAAACTAACTTTTAGATGTTAGATTTTCACGATTTTTTATCTTTATTTTTAAAAGTCTTTCTTTTACACTTTCTAACTTGTGTGTTTATAGCACTTCTTTTCAAACAAAATGAATTCTTATATTTTTACATTTTCTTTTTAATTTATTGGTGCACAGAATGAAGTAAATCAAATTTTATTAGCTCTTTTTTTATTATTTATGACACATAGAATGAAATAAATGAAGCTACAATGCGAGGGTTGCTCTTTTAGCTTTAATCAATCTATGATGTACAAAAACACACCTTACAAAAGATCAACTTATCAAACCTTGGTTAGCATAAATTTCTTTGAATGTTTCAGTAATTGGAAAAAAAAAAAAAAGAAAACAAATCTTTTCTTCTGTGCTTAGTACTCTTTGTTCTATTTGTTATCTTAGTACTATTTGTTATTTACTATTTTTTTGTAAGTTATATTCTGTATTTGAGAGTTTTAAGAATTCCAAACCTTTATTTAAAAAAATTAATAAATATATAAAGTATTTTAGTGGAATTTTTATAGAGAACAAATTACAACTTCGCTTATAGTATATGTTTATAGTTTTATAAGATCAAAACATTAAAATTAACCCATATCATCCGGGTCTTTTTCAGTGACTAGTGTGGGGTCTTAAGATTTCACATTTCCATCTTGTTGTTTTGTGACCTGTCAAACGTGCACCTTGACTTTACGGTCACACTGCATTCCCATAGTTTTTCTTCCATGTTAAAAATATAGAAAATGATATTTTGATAAATTTATGCTTGTTTTGCAAGAACAGTGTGGTCATTCTATTATAATCCATATATGATTTTCTTTAGCTTAATACAAAATTGAAAACTTCTTTTTTTATTACTATGTGTAGAAATTTTTGAAATATGAATTATGTCATTTCAATTCTCTTTTTTGCCTCAGAAGAACTAAAGTAAAATGAGTGAATTACTTCCGGTTTAAATAATCTCATAATGTAAACTACAGCTTCTTTCCTCAATTCAGTTTAATTAAAACTAGCTAGTGAGCTAAATATTTCAATGTTCTTCTTTCCTTAATTCCACTTTATTGTTTAAAAAAAGTTTTTGCGTAGCATTAATTTTCAGCCCATTATAATTGCGAACGTGAAGTTAGTCATTTTGAGAAACTAAAAGTCTTTTCGGTCTATATCGAAAGAAAAGCCCGCTTCATTATCCTTTGTTTTAAGAATTCATCTAATTTTACTTAAACACGCTTCTAATTATATTAGTTTTAAACACGATTATTCAAATCGGTAAATTAATTATAACAGATGTAAATTTTCCAAGGGGTGAAAAGAGTCCGGGCCAGGATTCGAACCGGGGATGTATTGGCTGAAGCCGTCAATGCTCTTCCAACTGGCCCGGACTTTTTTCACCCCTTGGAAAATTTACATCTGTTATAGCTTCTAGGTTTGTATATATTAATTTAAAAGCCTTTTTTATTGAAAAATGCATTTTTTTAAAGTTCACATTTTGTCTACAGAATTTTGTATGTATTCGTAAATTTAAGAGATATTGCAATTCTTTTACCTCATATCATAACACAGTAACTGTTTTGCTAATATATTGTTGACAAAAAAAGTGAAATTTATTGAACAAATTTTGTTATAGAAGTTTTGGCATAAACACATGTCTTTACTAAAATTTGACTAAATATTGCCAAAATTAGGAAATTTAATTAAAATTCTATAAAGAAAATATTTGAATTCATAGTTTTATTCCCTGTTTTACCTAAAAGCACATGTGTTTGATAAAAATTTCATATTTTTCAGTAAAAATGTCCCGAAGGTAGGCATATACCTAAAGCTTAAGTGTTTGGAACCCGATCGTAGATGATTGATTATTTTCTGAATGTTTAATTTAAATGGGAATTTGAAAAAATAGTGAGCTGTCGCTTTATTTACGGCTTTTTTCTTCTTTTCTTTTCTTCTTCTTCTTCTTTTTTTTTTTTTTTTTTTTTTTTTTTTTTGCAAAATTTGTCTATTTATATCTCCAATCTTGATAAGAATTTGATACTTGCGATTATATGTAGTTTTAAACGTATATGAGTTAATTTAAATAATAATAATAATAACACGTGAGAAAAATCGCATTTAGTAAATCTGAAAAATCAAAAACTGTTTATGTAAGAATCTTTTTTATCCCCCCCCCCAAAAAAAAAATGTATACATATAATAAAAAAAATCTATTGTATTGTTTTAAATTGTCAGCCACCCTGGAATTTCAAACTTCGATATCTCGGTTTTTTTTTTTTGAAATAGAGTCGAAACAAAAATTGTTTTTGAATCGTTGTATCGATGTCAAATACTCAAGAAAAACATTTTTTAATTTTGTTAATTTTTTGTACATTGTTTTGAATTTGTAATCTTTCAGAAGTCACCATTTCAAAACAAAGGGAAAAATTCTCCTAGCCCACGAACTCGTTCGAGATCTTTATAAGTCCTGTTCACATGCTTGGTCCCATCAAAAGTACTTCATAAATATAAGCGCTATCGAATGACAAAAAATCAGCATAAATTCACCTATACAAATCAATGTTGGATCGGAAGTTGTTTTTAGTATCTTGGGATGAAAATATATTTAAATTTCCTGTAATTTGTTATCTCCAAACGATTTATAGGTAGATTTTTGTTTTTTGTTGTAAACACTACGCCTCCCCCCCCCCCCAAAAAAAAAACAAATTTTTTCCTTAAACCGGAAATAACAAGTTGGAAATTGCACGTGAACGTAGCAAATGAGGTGCGTTCGTACGATAACGAAGTTTTAAAAATATTCAGATCTTGCTGATATAGTAGAGCGTACTCCGGATACAGTATAGTAGTCGAAATATTCACGTTTCAGTAAATATGCAGGAAGTAATTTTTATTACACATCAGCAACGTATATCTTATTCATAAAATGTGAAGTACTTTAATATAATTAAAACACGCCTCAAACAATGTTTCCAGTATAACATTATTTAGTGGAATACATTTGCGTGGCTCTGTAATTTAATAATAAATATTTTTTGCATCACAGATTGTGCAAAATGTATTTTTTACTACATATTTCATAGATTCATGTCAATTCTATTATGTTCGAATGAGTGTAACATCATTAAAATGCATTTGAAACTTTTTCCCCATTGACCGTTATGTAAAAGAATACTTTTGATTGTCCCTGTAATTGATCTATGCATCCGATTTTCATAACATTTGAAATGACTCGACAAAATTACGCAATAATTATATGTTTTAAATTTCAAACGATTAAAATGCATTTAAAACTTTTTTCCCTATTGACCGTAATGTAACGGAATCCCTTTGAATGTCCCTGTAATTGATCTATCCATCCGATTTTCATAAAATTTGAAATGACTCGACAAAATTATGTCATAATTATGTATGTAAAATTTCAAACGATTCGGTTGGGTAGTTTTTGCGTTGTTATATGCGGATAGACGGACGGACAGACAGACAGACAGACGGATAGACAGACAGACGGACGGACTGAGCGCCAACAATAGGTGCTACGTATTTACATAATTACGAACGCACCTAAAAAGAAACTTTAACATCTTCCAGATTCCAGCTACATATCGGAATGTTTTATAAAGTCAGGCTTTAAAAAAGTGTGAATAATATATTCACTTTCTTTTTTTACCTTTTGTAGATTTCTCCCACTACCTACAAACGAAGGAAAAAGTTAAGGTTCGATAGAAAACTTACCTATATTACATTAGCGAAGGTATAATCCTAGAAGAGGTAGTGTGGCAATCCACCAATCGAAAAGTGCTAAAAAATAACAATTCCAGAAATGTTGAACAATAAATGGCAATTGCATCGACAAAAGGGAAAAAAGTTGGAAATTGCACGTGAAGCGTAGCAAATGAGGTGCGTTCGTACGATAACGAAGTTTTAAAAATATCATTCTTATATATCAATCTCCTAAAATTGTAAATAATTACAATTAAAATGCGCACAACCAAACAGTGTTCTCCCTATACCATTATGCAATGGAATACTTTTGTGTGGCCTTGTAAATCAATAACAAATATTCTTTGCATTACAGATTATGCAAAATGTATATTATAATATGTACTTTATAGATGCATATCAATTTTATTACGTTCGAATAAATGTAACACCATTAAAATGCATTTGAAACATTTTTCCCCGTTAACCGTAATGTAACGGAATACTTTTGATTGTCCCTGTAATTGAACTATGCATCCGATTTTGATAAAATTTGAAATAACTCGACAAAATTATGTAATAATTATGTATTTAAAATTTTAAACGATTAAAATGCATTTGAAACTTTTTTCCCCATTGACCGTAATGTAACGGAATCCTTTTGATTGTCCCTGTAATTGATCTATGCATCCGATTTTCATAAAATTTGAAATGACTCGACAAAATTATGTAATAATTATATATTTTAAATTTCAAACGATTCAGTTGGGTAGTTTTTGCGTTGTTATATGCGGACGGACAGACAGACGGACGGACTGAACGACAGCAATAGGTGCTACGTATTTACATAATTGCGAACGCACCTAAAAAGGGTTAAACACTGTTGTCGTGGGGGGGGGGGGGCGGCTTAAGTGTTTCTCAATCAGACTGTCACTATGGGATGGCAAAGCCGATTTCGCCCTGTTTTCAGACACTCGTACACCTAAAGACTGGTTCTTGCCAGGTAAGTAAGGGCCTGGCCAGCGGTTAGAAAGAAAGATGTCTCGGCGATAGACATTTTTCATTCAAGATTCCACAACATTTATGGGAATAAATTTTTACCCCTTTTTAAAGCATTACTGGGGTAGTTGATTTCCACACTGTGGCCTTCATTTATAAATAACGTTATAAATAAGACGCTATAAATAAATAGCAATTTCAATCATTCATGTTTCAATTCCACAATATTATGGAATATGAAAACATAGCGGAACACTGAGACGAAATTCGAAAATCAGAAAGTTGAATCATAATTTATCATTCAGTTATATATGTATGTATTCAAGTATGAGTAGAAATGAATGTGTGCGTACATAACACTAGAAAGAAAAAAAATTCTGTTTGGAAGTCAGTTTAAAATATTGAAAAAACATCTAAAAATATTATTTTTCTTACATTTTATTTAATGTCATCACAGAAAAATGTTTCCCTTATATTTCAATTCTTACATTTTCCATTCGCGAATAAAATTTTAATGAGAAAAATATAAAGCGAAAAGAACTACCTTTAAAATAAGATCAAATTCTGTAAATAATGTTCTCTTTTTTGTATTTCATAGAAATACTTTATCCAAACAAATTTTATCAATATTTCTTCGGCTAAGATTATTTATTTTAGTGTAAAAGTTATTTCCGTATAATACTTCTGTATTACTTTCAGTTCTGTATTACTTTTTCACTTCAAAGTTAGATTTTATGATAATTCTTTGAATGTCATATAAAAATATGTTCAAATTGAAATTCAGATTAGTAAAGTTATCGTCATAATTGAAACATGAAAAGGCAATAATTAAATAAAAATTTAAATGTTTCTTTCATTTTTTAAATTTGAATATGCTAAATGATTTTGAGCACCTTATGATCAATGTTTACTGCTGGTTTTATTCATGAAAATCCAATACCATCATATTTTCCAAAGTTTTTAGGTACTTTCGTAATTATTTAAATTCGTAGCACTTATAAGTCCACATCTGATCCATCCATCTGTCTCATATAACAAACCAAAAATTGCCTAATCGAATGGTTTGAAATTTAATATAGATGTATAATCGTTGCAGAATTTTGTCAAGTTATTTCAATTTTTAAGAAAATCGAATCAAAACTTAAAAGTATATTAATAAAAGTTTTCTTCACTCTATTAAATCCTATCATATGTAATTAATTCAATGACATCCTATGATAGGTAATGATTCACGTTTGCCACGGTGATGATATCCTATTTAAGATGGAGTCCTATTATTTCCATATTACTGAATTTAAAATATAGAATCGTAATAAATTTTATATTCATGCATTTTTGAGTAAGAGTACCACAGCTGTTGCACCAAGATTTCAATACTTTTGAAAAAAAGTATGGTATTATTCACCATTCATAAATATATTTAGGCAAAATGGAGAAGGATTTATTGAGCTACTTGAAAAACAAAAAACTCTTGGTTTTTCCTGAAAGATATCTTGTGAAAGCTTTCGTATGGCCGAATAAAAAGAACAAAAAAATGTTTCATTTAATTTTCAGTGCATTATAATTTGAGAGATTTCAGTGTTGAAAATCTAATGTTAAATATAATAAAAATATCTATGTATTATCAATACATATTATACATTTCATTCTGTATATTACAAGTTAATAAAGTATTTTTGGGTTGGATTTCAAGTTGACTTTTACAGGATTTTAATTCATACACAACACTTCACATACAACGCACACAATACTTCACATACAACAATTGATACAGCTTTGGTTCTTTGTATAATTGGTGTGGTTTTATCGTTAACGACTCTGAATTTTTCCCGTGACTGAATACAATAATTATTTTCTATGCCGCTTAGAAAAATATATGGATTTAAGTGATTTTTGTATGCAAAAATTTTGCTACGCAATATTTCTGAGAATCAGATTTTACGCATTGGTGCAGACTTAAAAATAACAAAAACTAAAACAGGGTATATGTCATATTAAGAGGGATATCAGGATAAAGGGGACACAGTACCTTTGAAACCCTCTCTTCAATTTTGAATAATACTGTAATATATGTGGTGGCACAATACTTAGTACTAAAAGTTAAATAAAATTTTAAAAAATTGGTAGAACAGCTTATCTTACAAAAATTAATTTTTTTAAATGCAACTTTTTAAAGATTTCTACTACTTTTTTAAATATGAATATCTTTGCCTCGATTTTTTTCCTCACATTTATTAAAGTATACTGCATAAAACTGTGTATGGATTTTTAGATGTATAGGCTTTTACATTTATATATATATATATATATATATATATATATATATATATATATATATATATATATATATATATATATTTCTCTTTCGTATAGCAGAAAAAATGCAAAAAATCCTACTCTCTATTTAAATGTTTTTTAAAATAGAGTTATAAACTTGAAAGTTAAATCTATGCACAGAATTATTAAATACACCATGAAGAACAAGTAAAAAAAAATTCAAACTTCTATCTGAGTTAGCAAAAACGCCTTAGTATTTTCCGAACAAGCAAGTTATAAAAATGTGAACAGGGAGAAAAATCAATTTAGTTTTCTTTTGTATGGGTCAATGCGGTAGATCTATAAATAAAATTTACAATATCTTGCTATATAATAGTCGTATACATAAAAATGAGGTCTCAAAACATTCAGAATTAAAGAAGCTTTAATTTGATATGTATATAAATACATATTAGAAAATCAATATTTGACCTATTTCAAGGTAATGGGTGCCCCTAAAACTTATTAATTTTTGCTTTTAATCGCTTTCTACATATGTTTTGATTCTATACTTGTTTTTCAAAAACTGAAAAGAAAAAAAAAAGCATGTTCATTGTTCATTCAAGTATGTCGTGTTGAATCCTATCAAGCAACTGAAAATTGATTTAGATATTCTTGGATATTCTGCTTGTGTATTCATCCAAGAGGAAAGTAAGCATTTTGTTTTGAAATATTATTTGCTGTTGAATTTGTTATATTTATTTAAACGGATGAAATAAGAGATATATTTTTGTGGCAAACCGGGATCTTTTCGCGACTCAGCAAAACGACTTCCATGACCCACCAGTGGACCACGATTCATCAGTTGGAAACCGTTGATCTAGATGATATATGGCGTATACTACAGTATTCTTTCCACTACATTCCTGATTATAGGTAACACACTGACATCAGCGCAGATGGTGAATTTTTTATCGTCTTAAATTTATTCATTAAAATCAAGCCACGGTAAAATTCTAAAATTACTTAAAGGTAACTCAAATTACTAAAGAAAATATCAAATTATTAAAAAGATAAAAATCACGGAATCAATAGAAATTTTATGTTGAAATAACAACACTTGCGACGACGCTTTGTCATACGACATCACAAGAATATGGTACAGTCTACTCAAAATAACTTGAACGTCCCCTCTTCTACCGAAATTTGGAATATTCCAATTGCTCCCGTTTTTCACGTTGACATTTGGATCCGCCCACTTCGTATAGAAGAGCTCAGCCTTCCACTTTTACTCTTTTTTGTTGTTTTTAACCCTGATGATGAACATGATATGCTCGAAAGTACTAGGTTTTAATAATCATTATAAATAAAAACATCTTTAAGTAATTTGAGTATTTTATTGTGGTTTATTTTTAAATCTAAGGGGAATTAATGGGTTTGTATGTATTTGATATGTTATATCATCTTTATCTTAAATTTATTCCATTAAAATAAACTGTTTTTAGTGTTTCGTTCGTCTGACAAAACCCTATTTGTCTCTGCCCTCTGTCTGTCCGTCACAGAGTGCGTGCACAAAAATTGCATAAGTCAGAGACTTAAAATTTTGTGTACTTACAGCTGAATACCTCGTGTCGCACGATAAATCATAAAATTTTGAAAAAATCTATTATTTTAATTAAGTTAATTTTTTGAACCGTTCATTTTTGCTATTTAAAAAGAGAAGCTTCATTTGATCGTTTTATGTTTAGATATCACTGCTTGGGGAAAAAGTATGTCACTAGTAAACAGAAGGCACTTTGTTCGATTCCCGATGCGGGAACATGATACTTTAATTCTAAGATGAATTTAATAAGAAGTTTCGTATTTTGGGCCAATTTAAGGGTTTATATTAATAATTTTCGTTCATCTGAGATTAATAACATTTTTTGAAATTCAATTATCTTTCTATTTAAAAAACTTTTACGATTTATTAAAGACTTAACGCATTTTAAATTTAATTAAAAAAAATTTTTTTCCTTTCTCGAAATAAAAAAATTTATTTATATTTCGGCTATTTTTTTATTTCGGATTTTCAAAAAAAAAATTAGAATTTTGGAATTTATTTAAATGATTTGATTCGAACACTTTTAATTTGATTAAAATAGATAACTTCCTTTTATATTTATTTTCAAATTAAATTTATTGGTGTTATCATCTATGTAAGAATTTAATAATTATAAATTAATAATTTGGATTTATTAATTAAAAGATAAATTATTTTGAAGGAAATATTAAACCTCTGTGTGATCTGCGATTATACTTACCCACTTGTTTTTATTTATTTTTTATTTTTTAGTGTAGTTTACGATATAAATTTGCCTTTTTTATATCAATCCATTTCAGAAGATGTTATCCAAATAATTTTAAATTGGCAGCGTTTTTATAAAATAAAGCTTAAAATATGAAAACATTTCAAAACACAGTACAATTTTTCTGTTCAATTATTTACCATGATATTCATTTTATCTCCTGTAAATTATTGCTCTCTCGGCGCATGAATAAACATTAAATGCTAAAACTACTTATTTGTTGCAAAATTTAAATAACGATACATTTTAATATTGAGGTCTTTTTCGAAAAATCTTCACAGATTCCACGCATTATGCAATCCTCTTTTTAAATATCGCAAATGACAAACTCCCTGCCTTGCATTTATTAACGAATCCGGCCGCACTTTAAAGTACGATAAATCATTTTTAAAGTGTCTAAATAATTATTATTCTTTCAAAAAAAAAGAATGATAAAGTATGGGTAAGATAAATTGTTTCTTCTTCACCTTCACTCTTTTTATATCTTTGGGGAGAAATTTCTTTCTCCTTCATTGAAGATACTTTGTATCTTCTGGGAGAAGATTGGTTTGATTTAGTGAAAATTTACTTTTAGTGAGGATTTGATTACTTTCTTTTTACTCGAATAATGTGTATTAAAATCAGCTGAAATAGTGTTAAATTTCGACATGTTTTCTAATATTTGTTTGTTTATTTCTCCTCATTTAATTATCACATATTTTGAAAGTATTTTTCGTGTTTGTCCGAGTACTTCATATAAAAATCCCTTAAAATATTGCTAAATTTTGATATTCTTTTCAATTTTGGCTTTATTCGTATTCTTCATATAATAAATACTCAAAATATTGCTAAACTTTGAGATTCTTTATAATTTTGGCGTTTGTTAAAATTTTTCATATAAAAACTGTTTAAAATATAGTTTAGTTTGAGATTTTTTTAAACCTTTTATACTTGTTTCTGCTTACATAAACGATTGCATGTAACACTGCATAGCGATTGCACATTGCATGTAAACGATTTTGAAAGCATTTGATTTTTTGTGTTTGTTTGAATACTTTATATAAAATTTAAATAAAATATAGTTAATATTTTAAAATACTTTTTAGCCTTTGTAAATTTGTTTCTGCTTACCCGAATGTCACAAATTTTGAAAACATTGATTTTTTATGTTTGTTTGAATACTTCATATAAAAAAAGACTTATAATATAGTTAATGTTTTAAAATGCTTTTTAGTCTTTTTATGTATGTTTCTGCTTACTCAAATGTCAAAATCCTTGAAAGTTTTTAATTTTTGTGTTTTCTTGAATACTTTATGTAAAAAGTATACTTAGAAAGCATTTGATTTTATTCTTGTTTGAAAATACTGTAAAAAGAGTTCTGTAAAGTTACTGAATTTTTTTTTTAGAAAACTGGGATTCTTAGAAAATTTTACGTAACGACAGCAACAAAAATTCATGTAACATATACAATTTTGTTCTGTAAATCAAAAACTCTGCAATGTTACTAAGAATTTTTTGAGAAATTTGGATTCTTAGAACTTTTTATGTAACTGCAACCTGGTTTGCAGTTAAAATTTTAGTAAGATTACTGTAACGTTAGTTTATTCTTTTGTAAAGATTTAAATTTCTGTAGCTTTATAAAAGCTAGTTTTGTAGATTTACATCTTTTCTGTGGAGTGTACAGATAAAACTTTACATTTTTGAATAAACTATATTCTAGTTACCAGTATCGCTATATTACAATACTAAAACAACAAAACAACACATAATCAGATTATTTAGGTCTAGGATTTAAAAAAAGTAGAGATTTTCACTATCTATTATTATTTTTTTATGTTTATAAACGGACAGGATTTCAAATGTGGGGTTTTTTGTAAAGTGTTAAAGGTCTATTCTATAGCAGGTAATGGAACAATTTTTCTACATGTTACTGTTGTTTTAACAATGCTATTGTATACTCAATTTAACGCAACTGTGCTAATATGAAAATATTGGATATTTTGTTAATTTTAATACATAGTTTAAATTTTAAAAACTTATCCACCTCATTACTGAGACAAATATCACGAGGAAGTATAAAAACCGTTAAAATTAAAATTACATTAAAATTAAATTAAGTTTAAAATTATATTACAACATCTCGAAAAGTGTATCATTCTATACATCAATGCTTCTGATATGCACGCATTTATTAAATAGGTCTAGAAGTAGTTTTAACAATTCTAAAAGCATTTAAATGAGTTTAAAGGGTGTTTTTGAGTGTCTTCTCCAGACGTCATCAGGACTGAGAAGGTTATAAGTTTATAGAATTAGGTGTATATGTAAGCATTACGTACAAGACAGTATGTATTTTTAACAGTATGTAGGGTAGTACATTTGTAAAATATGAGACCTAGGTTTTAGTGTAAATCTAGAAGGTAATAAATTTTGGGTGGACTTAATCCATTTCCATCCGGAGTGTGCATTTCAGGAATTTTTATTTCATTCAAAAATTCAGAAAAAATACCTGAAATTCTGAATAGTATTTTTCGTTTTATTTAGCGACAGTTGTTTCGTGGCTATAAAAAAATTAAAAAATGTGTTTTCAGAATCTCCAGAACGGATTCGGAATTTCTGAATAAAAAGAAATTACATTGGATTAATGCTAGTAAAGGATGCAAATAGGTTAATGATAACAGCTAGTGTTTCTAAAACTTTTTTGAGAGAGTTCAGCATCTGTTATTTGAACATTACGTTTATAAATTTTCACAGAGAATAGGTTGTAAGGGAAAGAAGGATGCATTACAAAGTACCAGGGACTGGATCCTTTAAAGAAACCGCTGCGAATCCCGTTATATAGATAAAATAGCAAAAAACGCATTCTATTTCATGCAAAGATTATGCGTTAAAGTAACTAACAAGTAAAAAATTTAAAAAAGTCAAAACTTAGTAAAATAATTTTTGTATAAAATCTTTATACACATTACTAAGATTTTTATACGGTATTTTAAAAACTTTTCATTTATTAATAGTTTAAATTAGCAATGATAGCCAAGATATCGACACGTCATGTTGGTCCTAAAATTTTAGGGTGCTAAAAATGTGTATTAAGTCTAGAAACATATGAACACTAATGATTTTTTATTGTTATTATTTTGTTAATATAATAAGATCTAAATTTTAAAAAGTTATTTATTGGCTTTTTTTTAAATAAATTTTTAACAAGTTCATTTACTAATACCATAAGAAAGGCCTTCAGTTGAATGACTATCGGGGATATTAATCTCAACTTGTGATGCCGAGTTTGCTAAAAATAAAAAACTTCTATTTCTCGGAGTATCAAAGAAACCAATTTTAAATCAGTTTATTATTCGCGTGAGAATTTCGAAACTTCCTTTCCATCCAGGCAGAACAACTGAACTATTTCGAACCGCAACAACGTGGCAAAACTGATTATTTAAAGACGAGACAGTGCTTGCGGTTTATTTTAACGATAGTTTCACATGCATATGTTATATCAGTATATTAAGGAATTCATAGTACACTTGAAAAAAATAAATCGCCTGTAATAAACTTGGTCATTCAGAGATTTGGGTTAATTACTGATTTTAAAGCATACCTTCTGTTAAACAAAATTTTCGTTTATTGCGTGATTAAATATTTATATATACATATATATTATATATATTAACGCACGGATTGTACTGACGTACTGTTAAAATGAAAGCATATCTACCAACAATTTGGAGCATTGCGTCAGATCGCCAAATAAAAATAAGTTTATTTCTATCACAAATTTTACTTAATAAATTTATACCAATGCGTACCAGATGGATGTAAAACAAATTTATCAAATAAAGTTTACGGTCTTCAATATGCTTATTGAACAAGGTTCGTACAGGTCCTGGATCTGGAATTTCCAGATCTAGAAATTCTTCTGTATCTGTATAGTCTTGTAAAAAAAAAAAAAAAAAATCTCATTCTTCTTTGGACGACATTTCGTGCGCTTCAACTAGATAATTTTTTTTTTTAATTAAAAAAAATATTGATATTTCGCTTGCAAAGTAACGGTACCCGTACGAAACCTGTTCAGTAGTGCCAACTTATATGAGCCCGTAGGGTCCGAGCCCACCGAATAATTTTGAACCATAGCATACCCAATTTTCATTGTTCTAGTTATTTCTTTCTTTCTTATTTTAATACTCATTTTTTCCCTTAGAATAAAATTTATTTTGCCAATGACCATGTGTTTAAATTCTTCGACTAATACTTACAAATCCCAAATGACTGAAATATTTTGCTTCCATTTTTAACTTTCTTCTAATTCAATTTTTAATCATGTTCATGATATTATGCTATTACAGTAAATATCAGTGTCTTTATAAGGAAAAATTCATGAGGATATAATTTAATAAAATTGCAGCTTTATTAAAACATGATAGCTTGACTTAAAAATTCTCATCTTTCACCACCTACCAACCCTTCAAAGAAAAACAAACTGGTCGCACCATTTTACAAAAATATTTTTGAGACCACCCAATATTTTTCAAAAATTGGCGCCACTCAATCTGTTTAATTTGTCGAGCTGAAAGGAGGCTGGCTGAATGGTTCGCAGCAAAAAGATGCTAAAAATATTAGATACTTTTATATTAGTTGGGCGTAAATCTCGTAAATAGCAATTTTTTTTTTCGTCAGGAGCAACTTTATTTTTCGTGCATGTCATTCAAATTTCATAGGAATAAGGCGTTGTTTTTGGAGTCAAAGTCTTGGTTTTAGATATTATTTATTTATTTTTTCCTTTTTCTTCATTCCATGTGAAATGAGTGACAAGTTTGTGTTTAAACTATATGTAATTTAAGAATTTTAAATTAAGTTATATTTTGAAGGAAATGACCAGAAGTTTTGTGTTTTAAATGAAATTAGTACAATTGATACAATATGAATGATGGCGATGTCCCAGTTTATTACCTACTCTTGTATTTAATACTATGTACATCAGTATATATTTTCCAAGGAAAAAAAATGTACATCTGTGATAATTGAAGAAGTGTTTTTGTTTCCGCAGAATTTAAACTTTTTCTATCTTTTCTTGATTTTATATTTTTCTTCTTAGTATTTTACATTCATTTTCTTTAAATACCAAAATTTAATTTTCGGGCTTTCTTAATAAGTTTGATTTATCTAATCCTTATAAATGTCTGGTGAATGTATGTCTATATCAAAACCTGCTGAAAGCTGATAAGATTTTCTTTTTAATCTTAGATTAAGAAATCTCTAAAAAAAGTTAATCAGAAAACCCATATCAAAATTTTTGTTACGTAATCATTACTTAAATGACCAAATTTTTTCATTTTTTTTTCTTTTTAATTCAAATAACCTTATAGTACATTTATGACAGGCTGGTTGAATATCTCTACTTTCCATTTTATATTAATTTTCTTTCCGTTTCTAGGTTTAATTTGCTTCCTGAGTGAGAGATGTATTTAATCATTCGAAGAATGAAAGATAGAAAAAATAATTTCCTATTTCATTCAACCGTAATAAATTTACTTTGATCCGGACTTCTCTAAGAGAAAAAAAAGATGAAGAGAATTTGCTCTATATTAGTACAGAAATGTAATTTGCTTATTTAATGATTACTACAAAGTATATTCGGAATTTCACAACGATACCACAAAGTTATCTTCATTCTCCACCCAACGAATGATTATTTCTATGAATTTTATGTGAGTAGCATATCACTTGAATTTAATATTTTTCGTAGGTGATTGTATTTAAAATATTAAAACTTCCTGTAAATGAAGAAACTTAAATTTTAAAATTGAAAATCCTGTTATAAAAATACGTGAAATTTTATACTAAAGCTAATGTGTATGCATAAATACATTTTCACTATTGTGCTTGCAAAATGAAATAGAGGATATTGAACTGAATAATTAGTATGGAATGAAGTTTAACTTAATGAAAAATGAATAGACAAGAAAAAAATTCAGAAGTATTTTTTGAATAGAAAATGTGAATGTAATATACACAATCAAAAATCTAAAACATTATAACTAGCTGCCTAATAACGTGTTGGCCCAGCTCTGACACACAAAACAGCTGCAAACCGCCTTGGCATGGATACCACAAGTTCTTGGCCAATGATAAATCGAGTTAGTTGGGCAAGTGCCCGTCAAGTAAAGTCATGATATTCCGAAATGATTGTTTTTGAGCTCTGTACTGCCGTTGAATGACACTCGAAAAATGCTCTGTCGGATTAAGATCTGTCGAATTATGTGACCAGGATGTTAATTAAAATTCAGTAATATGTTATTGGAACAAGTCGAGCACAATTCAAGTCATGTAGCATGAAACGTTATTTTGCATGAAGACAACATTCCTATTTCCAAAGACAGATACCATTTAAAGATGCAAATGATCTTCAATGATGTTCAGATAGTCTTTGGAATTCATGGTCTATCCTACCTCTGGTGAGAACATACCCCAAAGCATAATATCGCCACATCTGGCCTATGTATGACTTGTTGCATAAGGGGGAGTAACAGTCCTCCTAGAAATTGGCGTACCCATACATAGCTATCGAAGTGTTGAATGCGAAATCGAGTTTCATGCGGCGAGGAAACTTTCTCCCTATGATGCAGTCTTGATCTTGTTTGGACTTAGTGTGGGAGTATTTAGAGATAATGCTTGGTCAGAAGGGGCACAATAGTGGAACGTTAGTTCCAGACATGCAGTTTCGAAGTTACTCGTTCTGAGTCGACAGTCGATTGAGTTCTGCCCTCTATCAAAGTAGCTTAGACCAAAAGTTTTTACCCTCATAAGCAAAAATGAAAGCAAAAATGATTCCTGAAACTCCCTAGCATTTAAATACGATTCCCACCGGATTATGTGCATTCCATGTCTTCTAGGCGAATTCACTGCAAAATTTGGCAGTGCCAAAACATTATGACCATTGTCATAATGTTTTGCTCTTTAGTGTATATATATCTATATCTATCTATCTATCTATATATCTATCTATCTATTCATATACATATATATATATATATATATATATATATATATATATATATATATATATATATATATATATATATATATATATATCGTATATAATCGTATTTATATTATTATCGTATATATATATAATATATACATATATATATTTAAACTGTTTAATTTACACCAATATATGGATTTTTTTAAATTTTTTTTTAATTTTTATTCTTTAATTTTTATTTTATTTTATTTAATTTTTTAATTTTTATTATCCTATATTAAGATAATGAGTTTTTACCATGTAAAGTCACAATAAATGTTACTGATTAAAGTAACAATAATGTATTTTAAGTTATATGTTAATATGAATGTTATCTCTTAATTCTAATTTTAATCATTTTATTAACTTAATTTTATGTTAATAACGATTATTAATTATTTTCTCCGGTTCAATTATATTTCCATTCAGCTTAATCTTTTTGGTTTGTTATGGATAACTATTATTTTTACTTACTTTCAACTCCTTTTTGTAAATATCTTTGTTCCTTGTTTAATAATTTGGTTTTTGTGTGATGGTAGTCCCAAATTCGTATTGTTTTGCTTTTTCATGGCAAATACGAAGATGAAACCACACCCTCCATTTGTAGTTCCAAAGTATTTGGGACCTGAAGATTCTGCTTTGGTTCTACAAATTTCATTTGTATTCATATTATTCTTTTTTTCCTTCCATGTTCAATGTGCTATAAGTTATTAAATTTAATGGTTAATTTCAAATGGTTAATATTGTTTACTATAATTCAATTTATTTCTTCGTTTTGGTTTATTGTTTTATTGATAAAATCCATTGGTGAATCTTGTCTACTTTTAATGGTATTATATTAGCATTTAAATTATTATGCTGCTCCGCGCGTGTAATTATGAATGTATACAATTTGATATTTAATTGATATCTTTTCATTTTGAATAGTCATAATGAATTTTTTCCTATTGTGGTATCTTATATATAATTTATATATAACATCCGTTGCTAATAGCAATTTTATAAATATGGTGCGCATAGGTAATTGCTGCTATCCGCATAACCTTTGTGTATTGTCTGTGAGATTTCTACAATGTAGTTTTCCGTTACCATTTAATAGGATTTCCTTTAAGAGTTGCAAATCGTTTCATCATGAATATTATATATGGTATATTTATAATATTTTAACTGTTAATTTTGCTATTATGTTTAATTCATTGTCTTCATATATGGTATATTAAATGTCAATATCAATATTCATTATTTATTATTTTTTAATATTAAAGTAATACATTGAAATTATCATTATTTATTATTATTATTATTATTATTATTTATATTAAATAAATACATTGAAATTATGATTAGTTAAGCCTATGTGAAATTTAGTAACAATGTGAGCATTGTGCTGAGATGTTAATTGGATAAGTTTGTAGATTATTATGTACGGTGATTTTTTCACTTTTAAATGAGTCGATTTTGTGATTTTGCATTTATTGTACTGTGAGTACTATGATTCTTATTATATGTGGTGTGGGATGGTAGTATTATGGTCGTGTATTGTTTCCTTTTGGAGGTTTGAGTACTGCTTTAAAGCTTTGTACATATTGCATCTATTTTCATTTTATAGTTGTATTATTCTAGATCCTTTTCTTTAGTAAATTATATTAGTCAAGATACTCGATTATTTAATTGTAATTTTTCTATTTTTATTTTTTTATTATATTTGTATTATCTCTTATATTATGGCAGTACTTAGTAAAAATCTCGATCCTGGCAAGATACACAATGCTTCTTTGCAATGTAGTGCCCGGTACAGGAGCAATAACAGGGTTACTCCTGGACCGTCATCCAGTTTCCATATACATGCTCCTCCTCCTCAATTATATTTTCAGAAATGTTCTGATATCCGATGTAAAACTTGTCCATCTGCTTCTCAGTCACAAATCGTATCAGATCCTCATATTTCTATTTTTTGTAAGACTTTTAATGTAATTTATAGTATAAAGTGTAACATTTGCAATTTGAAATATATTGGTGAAACTTCTGGTCCTCTTCATATACGCATGAATCAACATCGGTCAGATTCTGATAAAAATTTAGCAAAAAATATACAGTCTACAGCTGAAATACAGCATTTTCATAAACATAAATTTAAAAATACTACTATTGAAATAATACAAATTCAGAAAAATAAATATGAGCGTCTCTATTTAGAGTCTTCATATATGAAATATTATAATACAATTTATCCTTATGGTCTTAATAGTGAGGTTTTTAAAAGATCTGTTAAAGTTTTTTCATCTATAAATGATACTACAGATTATTCTCCCATTTATCATAGTTTAAATCATCTTATAAATCCTAAAACTACACGTAACAAAAGAGGAAAAGGTTCATTTTCTAGTATTACTCCTAAAAACATTATAATTCAACAAATTAATAATCTGCATCGTAATTATTTAAAAAATTACAATTGGTTTCTAATACGTAAATATATTTTTGGAATAAAAAAGAAACATATAGTACAATATTTAAATAGTTTAATTTCAAATGGTTAATATTGTTTACTATAATTCAATTTAATTCTTCGTTTTGGTTTATTGTTTTATTGATAGAATCCATTGGTGAATCTTGTCTACTTTTAATGGTATTATATATATATATATATATATATATGGGTCAATCCATTTCAAGTGGTCCAGCACTGGTCGCTCGACTATTTTTAAAAAAATTGAAATTTTTTGTACAACAACCCTAACATGATGGAAGTTCAAAATGACCGTTATTTTAATTCTACTATTTTTTGTTTGTGCATGGCGGCCATCTTTGTTTCATCGTGTGCAGCGATTTTCTCAGGTACTAGGATACACAAAATTGTAAATATCTCGTCTTCTATTTTCCCAGTTGAAATGGGGTTTGCAGCATTTTGTTCAGAATAAAATATGCTAAATATACAGTGTAAGAAAATTTTTGAAAAATAAATTTTTACAGGTGAAATTTTAGCACAAAATTTACGATTTTTTCCAAAATCTATCCGTTTGCAAGAGGAAAATTTTCATGCAAGGCAAACTGTCAACCTTACACAATTTTTTCTACAAATAAGTCATAAGTGCGTGTACTCATACACCAAGTCCCAGATCTGGGAGTTAATTTCTCTTAGCGAAAAAAATTCCGAAATTCGACAAAAATTTCAAAAATCGCACTTTTTAGGCTTTGATATCTCTGGTGGGGCACGAAATAAAAATTTGAAATTTTGGCCTATGATAGTATTGTGTAGTCGCGTTATGTACAAAAAATTTCTAGAAGGAGATTTGACTACAAGCTGAGATATGACATGGAAAATATGTGAAAACAATACTACCAAACTATTGTAAACCTACTATATAATTGTTCAACAAGACTGTCAACCTTGTACAATTTTTTCTACAAATAGGTCAAAAGAGCATGTACTCATACACCAAGTCCCAGATCTGGGAAATAATTTCTCTTTGCGAAAAAAATTCCGAAAATCGTCGAAAATTTAAAAAATCTCACTTTTTAGGCTTTGATATCTCTGGTAGAACACGAGATAAAAATCTGAAATTCTGGCCTTTGATAGTATTGTGTAGTAGTGTTATGTACAAAAAATTTCAAGAAGGAGATTTGACTACAATCTGAGATATGACATGGACAATATGTGAAAACAATACTGCCAAACTATTGTAACATACTATGTAATTGTTCATACCTCCAAAATTTTAAATTAATTATTTATGGTACAAAGTTAAATGTTTGTTACAAATATCTTTTTCAAATGCTTCTGTGTGATTTAAACAATTCAGAATGTATGCTAAGCCAATACATTATTTGTCCAGATGAACAAATCTACAAGAAATGCTATTGCAACAATTTTACTCGGAACACATTTCAAGAAAAAAAAAAATACAGACAATGAATTGCAACTGATCGAGTTGACATGGCTTCAATTATTAAACCTAGAGAATTTCATTCAAGTTAACAAGAGATGACAAGACTTGGGGGGGGGGGGGGGTTCAAATAAAATTTTTAGAAAGAAAAGCCTGATGGACTGACAACAGTAACTGGTCGAACTCATAACATCTCTCCTAAATATTGTTAAGCTCTTTGTTGAACATGTATAGTATTTTGTAATTTAAATGCTTATTATTTAACTGTTTTCAACAAACGATATTTTCTGTGTAAATATTGTAATAAAAGAGACTAATCTCATTTCTCCTAATGTACTTGTAATAGCATTTCTTAACATTTTTTTAATCACCGTATCTCAGCTTGTAGTCAAATCTCCTTCTTGAAATTTTTTGTACATAACACTACAACATAATACTATCAAAGGCCAGAATTTCAGATTTTTATCTGGTGCTCCACCAGAGATATCAAAGCCTAAAAAGTGCGATTTTTGAAATTTTTGACGAATTTCGGAATTTTTTTCGGAAAGAGAGATCATTTCCCAGATATGGGACTTGGTGCATGAGTACACACACTTCTGACCTATTTGTAGAAAAAATTGTGCAAGGTTGACAGTCTTGTTGAACAATTATATAGTAGGTTTACAATAGTTTGGTAGTATTGTTTTCCCATATTTTCCATGTCATATCTCAGCTTGTAGTCAAATCTCCTTCTAGAAATTTTTTGTACATAACGCGACTACACAATACTATCATAGGCCAAAATTTCAAATTTTTATTTCGTGCCCCACCAGAGATATCAAAGCCTAAAAAGTGCGATTTTTGAAATTTTTGTCGAATTTCGGAATTTTTTTCGCTAAGAGAAATTAACTCCCAGATCTGGGACTTGGTGTATGAGTACACGCACTTATGACTTATTTGTAGAAAAAATTGTGTAAGGTTGACAGTTTGCCTTGCATGAAAATTTTCCTCTTGCAAACGAATAGATTTTGGAAAAAATCGTAAATTTTGTGCTAAAATTTCACCTGTAAAAATTTATTTTTCAAAAATTTTCTTACACTGTATATTTAGCATATTTTATTCTGAACAAAATGCTGCAAACCCCATTTCAATTGGGAAAATAGAAGACGAGATGTTTACAATTTTGTGTATCCTAGTATCTGAGAAAATCGCTGCACACGATGAAACAAAGATGACCGTTATGCACAAACGAAAAATAGTAAAATTAAAAGAACGGTCATTTTGAACTTCCGTCATGTTAGGGTTGTTGTACAAAAAATTTGAGATTTTTTAAAAATGGTCGAGCGACCAAAAAAATATTTTCTGGACCATTTGAAATGGATTGACCCATATATATATATATATATATATATATATATATATATATATATATATAAATTACTATTCTGAGAAGATTTAGAAATTTAAATAGCCGATTTACAAGTGAGTATCTCACTCTACTGTGACACTAGACTTGGCAACACTAGTCAGAAATCCTCCGTAAGGTATTTGATTATGCAATACAAGGCAATGCAGGTGAAGCAATTTCTTCACTGTATAAAAAAAAGGGTAATTTTAAGATACTTTACCGCGAATTACTCCAGTAAATTTACGGAAAATGTCACTTTTCCAGATAAACGGTCATCTCTCGTATAGTTTTTGTTTTACAGGCAAAACCCTTTTATCTAAAGGAGAAATCCTTTACTATAAGAACAAAGTCCATCTTTTTTATGGACTTTGCCTGAAATCTCTTTGCAGTAAAATTACTCCAGTAATTTTTTACAATGTATTTTTCTCATTTTTTGAAATTAAAAAAGTTTCACTGTAATGTTATGATAGGCTGGTTTGTATTCCATTTTCTATATATTTTTTCTCCACTTGAAGGTTTTGTCATTAAGAAAGATAGACTGTAAAAAATAAAAACACAAATATTTCTTAATCTATGGAAGTAAAATATAACCATAAATGAAGGTATGCAATAACCGCTACCGATTTACTCATGATTCCGAAAAGCATATTTTATTCTTAGAAGCCGTAGAAAACAATATAATTTTCAGATTTAAAGCGAAAACTACAAAAATAAAGTTTATCTTGATGCTACTGATTTTCGTAAATGTTTTCGAGTAGTTTATAAACCGCATTAATCATTAAAAAAAAAAAATTAAAAAAAAATTAAAAAAAAAATAAATAAGAATATAGCATTTTCTGCTGTTATCCATTCTCAAGTTATGTTAGTCCAAGTTCGTATGTTACCTTGTTTTTTCTTTTTCCTTAGGATCAACTACGTCATTGTGTAGGTCAGAGCTTAAATGGTTATAATAAAAGAATCATTAATATCTACTTTTAAATGTTTCCAGAATAATTTGATTTCGAAGCACGGCGAATTTGTATCTTATTTCTTGCGTAAACATATAAAAAGTCATTCTCTTTTAAAAAATTTCTTTCCGAAAATCTCTTGGTAAATTCACTATTTTATTTCTAATCAAGTTGAGAATGGACTGAAACGGAAAAGAAATTATTTACAAAATAAGGAGAAATAAGGAATGAAATGACGAAGGGAGTTGGAAGTAACTTCATTGATTTCCGATGTTTGGAATGTGTCACCAAACATTTAGTATTTCGATAGATCCCTTTTGATATCGTTAAAGCTATAGTACGATTTTATCTTTGAAAATATAGTTTTTTTTTTTTTTTTTGAAAAAATATTATATGTCCAGTTTTTTAAAAGGAATGTTAAAGTTTGTAGAAAGAGCACCGAAAACTGGCAATAACATACTATCAAAATAATAAGACTTTCTAAAAATCATCATAAAATCGTAACAATCCATGTGACGCGTCCTATGCATTGTTTTGATTTTTTTTAAATGTATGCTTAAAAAGCATTCGGAATACAATTTTTTCCAACAATTAAAAATATTTATATAATTCCAAACCTTCAATCTTACATAATTACAAAATTATTTGACTTAGTGATCACTTCTTATCTAAAGATAAAATTTATTTAAGTATCTCAATATGATGTCAAAATTAGGTATTAGCATTAAAATATTAACTTTTTTAACCATTTCTTTATGTAGACGATGCAAAATTTTAGCAATCCAAATTACATGTTAACATTAACATTGTTAAAATGTTTAGTCATTTTTTTATGTAGATAAGCCGCCAAGCAAAATTTTATATACCAAAATTAGTATTAGCATTGAAAATATAAAACTCCATTGCAATTTGAATATGTAGACAATCCTTTAATCTAAATTAAATTACTGATTTTAAGCTAAAAAATTTATTTAAACTAAATTTAGTGCTTTACAGAATTAAGCATACTTGTCAATAATTGATTAATACACATCACATTTTTATACAATGTTTTGCGGTTAGTATTAGTTAATCTTTCTCTTGATACCGTCTGTATTTAAGAAATATCATTGTTAATATATAAAACAAAAATAGTTAAACAAGATAAATTAAATATTCCAAATAAAAAGGTCATTCATTAATGTGCAAATTTCGATTTAAAATATTTCACTTTTTTGTGATTTTTCCATTTTAGATTGTTCTGTGCCTTAATCACCTCACAGGCTTGTTCGTGCACCACACGCTCAAGAAGTATATACTTATTTCTTTTCTAAAAGTTTCGTTACTAAAAATTCGTTACTAAAGATTATATTATTTTGTCAAATATAATTAATCATTTAAGGTGTTAAAAGAAATCAGTGTTCACTAAAGATTAAAATTTTCTCAAAAGAAAAAAAAAAGTTAGAAAGAAAAGAGGACAGGACAGGTGGGGGGGGGGGGGAATAAGAGAATTATTCTTTGCACAAACTGCGTGAAAAATCATTTCAAGTTTCACATTTATTCTACACCAGCTGTAACCCGTGACTTCGTTCACTTAGCATTAAAAAAAGATAAACGCATTACTAAACAAAACGTTTTATTTACGATAATTTAAAAGATGCATTATTAACACACATTTTGTCCCATTTTATAGGAGACAATATAGTGGTTCTTACTTATAGAGATTTAAAAAATATTATGTTGTGCCAGATAATAAGAACAATCGCAAAAATGGAACGACAATTACTTATACTGTACAATTACTGTAACGCACTCCATGTTCTACAGAAATCATGTTGTTGTACATTTAAGAATTTCAGGTCAAAGAAAGAAAAATAATGCTTTAAACCTAGATAATAAAAAAATGCGCAACACTTTCAAAATACGTAATTTTTTCGGCCCATTCTTTTGTGCAGCTATTTATGATCTATATATGTGTAAATATTCTAAATAGAATGCTAAAATATAGTTTAGTCAGAAAAAATATAACGAAGATTAAAACTCACCTTTAGCAATTTCTAATAATAGACAGAAATGTACTTTAATTGTTTTGCACAGCCCTGTATATTACTTGCAGATTTTTATAGACATGTTTAGTGCATTTCGGAAATTGATATCAATTTCATTATTTTTGTAACAGAGTAGCATCATTGAAATTCTCCGCAAATGATTTTTCTTCACAGACTATAATATAATGAAATACCTTTGAGTTCCCTGAACGCATACTATAAATACTACACTTAACATATTCGATAGTAATCATGTTTTTGTGCACCTTAAAAATGCATAAAAGTTTCTTTATATTTAAGATATATATAACATTACTAAAATACATCGTAAATAATTTTTTCTCTTAGTAAATAATGTTTCTCCTTTTGAGTGCTCATGTTATTGAGCTATGACTGTTACATGCTTCATTTTCAATGCCGAACATGCTATGATAAATCGCAATAACATCTGTTAATTTCGTGGGAATCCGACTGTATTTACTCAAGTTAAAGAATGGACAGGCAGACGGCATTCGGCATACAGACAGATCGAAGTCGTAAACATTTTTCAACCATGTTAGAAAGTGTCAAAAAACAGGATTTAATAAAATCATAAAAATCAAAGAATTTATCTTCGTTAAAAGAAAAAAAAAAAAAAAAAAAAAAAAAAAAAAAAAAAGTTAGGAAAATTCTACTACAAAACTATGTTTTACAAGTTAAAAATCTGCAACTTTGGTTGTATGTATGAAAAAACATTTTTAAAAGTGACAACATATGGAATTAAAATCCGGTCACAAATGACCATTTACAAACTTGCTCCCGATGCTTAAATTGAGATATTGACAGAGGGAAATGATATTATTTTCTCGCAATCATATTAAATCTTTAGGTTTTAAATTAGAAAGTACATTTTTAAAGTTTTCTTTTATTAAAATATTTTAAACTGAACTGCTTGAAGAATTAACACTTGTCAAAAAATCTTTTTCTCTTCGGTTGGTTAAACTATTTTTAACTTTTTTAAGAATGATAAAAAAAAAAATTACATTAATCATTATTTTCTATGCATTTTCTTTTTAACATTTCTTTTTTAACTTATTTCATTTTCAAATTAAAAATTAAATATTTAAATTAACCGTGGCAGACGATAAACATAATTTTCTTTAAATAATAATATTTGATTGCATAACTCAATCTCATCTTATTTCAACATCAAAGCAAATTCATTTTATTTTCCTTATATGACGTCACATTTGTCTCCTTTTAGCACTTACTCAAAATTCATATACCTTGTATTATAAGAAATGAATACTCTAAAACTTATGTTTTGTTTCCAATATGACGTCAGAATGATATTTTTTAGATTTTATACTTATTTATTTCATTTTGTTTTATCACGTGAAAATCCTTCAATTGAAAATTAATTCTGAAGAGAAATAATTATTCCGGTTCTTTTATTTTTTGGCAACGAAAAAAGAAAAATGATTAAATCTCATTAAATATTATAGAAAAATTGTCAATTTATTCTGTATCAAAAATAATGAAAATCTGAATTATTAAGAAAAATATTTGATTAAAATAAATAAAAGTTAGCCTATGTTCATTTCAGGCCTATAATCTGTCTATATATGCAAAAATACAAAGACATCAATTCATCCGTTTTGATGCCAATTTCATTCCAATTCTTCGGACGCACTTTCACATTTACAATATATAAGGTACCCTGGGGTAATAACGCCACGTTAAGGTTCTACCAATTTTCACGGCTTAGTTTTAGATTGTATTTTTCAAACAAATATAGGATCCGATAAAGCAACTCATTGACTATCTATATAAAATAAAATAATTTAACAGATATGTATTCATAAAATGTAATGGCGTTTTTTCTTGACCAATGCTATTTGGCGTTAATACCCACCTATATGGGTAATAACGCCATGCAAACAAAACTATAAAATAAGATGGAATAATGGCATGTAGATTGCCCAATTCTAAAAATACAAACTCTACAGCTCTAGAAATTGACAAATTGCAATCTAAGCTATTGAAAATGTACAATTTTTTTGTGACTCTGAAAGAAAAAGAAAGCTGTGGTGGTGGCGGGGGGAGGAGGCAAAAGAATATCAGATTCTAAGCTACGTTTTGCTTAAAAATGACCATTTAAATAGAATTATTAGAAACATTGCACGGATTATTTGAATCAGTATTTATATTCCTATGTATGCATTCCATGCGATAGAAAAATTGCATTCCATGCGATAGATTTTTTGTGAAAGTGAAAGAAAAAGGAGTGAAGGGGAGTTTCAAAAGAATATAACATCCTGTGTCTCTCTTTGCTTAAAAAGTCCCGCTTAAATATGATTATAAGAAACATTGCATGGTTTTAACCATTCATAATGTAATATTTTAATCATGTGAAGTTTTATAATAACTAGAATTATATGTAATAAATATTTTTGTTAAACCTTAACTGCTGTTAGCGTCTCACATACCGCTGAGTTTTTCAAGATTCAGAGTTTAACTTGCAATTTTTAGTTTAACTATAGATACCGGGAAATTTTTGTTTCATTTGGAGTCCTATTACTATCTCTAGAAACATTTGAATAGCTGAATTTTATTTATAATAGTCCTGTATATAAGGTTCAATACAAAAATAATATTCTAAAAGTTAATTTAACTTTTATTCATTGTTAGATTAAGCGGTCTGACAGGCCGCTCACAGTAAGTTATGTCACATTTTTTCTCACAGCAGTTAAGGGTTAATACTATTATAGTAATCTAGTAAATAGTTTTTAACCCATAACTCCACACTAATGCGGATTCTCCAAATCTACAGTTAAATTGTCGACGTTTTAAAGAGCATGCTTTAATAAATTTTTAATAAATTGAATAAAATTTTTGATTTAAAAATATTATCCCAAAGAGACCTCTTATTCAATTTTGTACATAATTCATATGTTATATATCATTATATCTATATTAGCAACAAAATGAATCTTTAACTGCTGTTAGCAATCTGACTGAACACTGTACCCCCTCCCCCCCAAAAAAAATAGCATTTATCTTGTATTTTCCAGTTTAACTATAGTTACAACTGAAATTCTCTTTCGTTTGGAGTTCTCATAATATTATTAGAAATATTTGAATAGATTAAATTTAATTAGAATTAATTCTATACAAAAAGTTTAGCGCAGGAACAGTATTCTATATGATTTTTAATCATGGATCACATTTTAACCTTTAACTAATGTTACCGGTCTCGTAGACCACTATTTTTCTTTTAATTTTTTAGTTTAACTTGTAATTTTCAGTTTATCTGCAAACACTACCGAAATTTTGTTTCATTTGGAATTTCAGTACTATCACCAGAGACTAAATAGGTGAATATTAAGTATAATACTCTTGTATAAAAAGTTTAGTACAAAAACACAATCCTATGAGTTATTCCTGCCTTTTATTCATATCTTTCAATTTTGTGGTCTCACAAACCGCATCACATTCATACGTTACAATTTCTGTCACATCAGTTAAAGGTTAAATTTATAAAGTTTTGAAAAACCGAACGCTGAGAAAGCGGACAGTTAAAATTTCGAACTCGAACAATCCAGTGGAAATTTATTAGAAACCTGATTTTGAAGATGTGCGAATTTGAATCTTGAAAACATTTTGATATAGTTTTATTTACAAGAGTTAAAAATTATTTTTTACATTAGTAAAAAAAAAAATAATAATAATATAGTAAAAAATAAAATTGAGAGATTATTTTTAAGTATTGGGCAACCCCCCTTAATCTTACCATTTCAACAATGATGATAATGCTGTCCCATATTAATATATAAACCCCCTTCGGATATAGTTCGGCCACTGTTGGGAATCAACCGGCGTTATTACCCTGGCGATATTACCCCGGGATACTTATTGCGCAGTAAATCCTAAACTACAAATTATCTCGAGAAGATATCCAATATCTTCTACAACAATTTGAAAGTACATGAACTACACTACAAATTTATGTAATAAACAAAGTATTTCTGGATAAAAAATATAGTCTTCAGATCAAAAACCTTATCTCGCAAATTTTAGATCAAGCGTTAATTTTAGTTGCTTGTAAAAACAATAAGACCTAAAAATGAAACAAATTAACTTGAAGCTGTTTTTTGCGATTTATATGACTCAAAACCTTTCTGCGCAGAGCACATGGGTGTCATTTACCTGATTATTTCATAATTATGCAAAATATAAGCACTTGGCGTTATTACCCCGCCTGGCGTTATTACCCCAGGGTACTTTATAAGATAATATTATGTCGCTTTCTGAAATTAAGGTAAAAATCTTTGCGCATAAAAAAAAAGTTGAAAAACTAAACTGAGATTAATTCATTGCTACCTAGTTAGATTATAGTTAAATTAGGTTAAATAAACATTTTTCGCAACGGAAATTTTATTAAAAACTAACTGACGCGCCCGGCGTTACCCAGTCCCGTGATTTTATTCAGTTTTCAAATGTGTTATCTGTTTCCTAAGTGACTTATAAATGAAACTCAGATTTCTATGATTTTATATCTTTTAGTCCAGTTTATCAGAATTAACATTTTCAAATGGAAAAAATTACGAAAAGATATTGAATTGAAAACAAATGCTGTTTGGTGTTTTATTTTCAACGTAATTTGTTTTTTGGAATCTATGCGTACCGAAAGCGAACGACGCCGCTACGGTACACTCAGATTTTTACGGAATTGGTAAAATTTTTCACACAATTTATTTATAAAAAATAATTCATTTCATACAAATGTTTATTTTATTTTCAACGTAATTATTTTTTTGGAATCTATGCGTACCGAAAGCGAACAACGCCGTCACGGTACACTCAGATTTTTATGTAATTCATAAAATTTTTCACACAATTTATTATGTAAAAAATAACTAAATTTATACAAATGTTTCAAATTTTTTATAAGTTGTGATGTATGTAAATCTGGTTTATTTAAATGCTCTAAAAAGATTGTATTAAAGTACAGACATTTAGTTACTTTTAGCGTAGAAAAAATATTCTCTTCATGAGTCGCGATGTGGTTCATGTTTGCCGGTGCATTTGAACGGGTTAAATCTCATATTTTTAAAAACTGGTGTTATCATAGATTATAAGAATGCTTTAGCTTTAAGAATATATTTTTGGTTTCTCGGAACCTATAGAATTGCACTCTAGAGGCAGAATTACAATAAAACGATCAGGTTTTTATTTATTTCGTTAAATTTTTCGCCCATTTTATTTTGTAAAAAATATTTCTACCCGTCCGAATGTTTCGAAATTTTCGTAAGGGGTGTAAATCTGGTATATTGAGATGCTTTTAAAAAATTTTGCTGAAATATGTGCGTTTTAGTGTAGAAAGAACATTCTATCCGTGAGTCGCAAAGTGACCTCCTTTTGCCGGTGTATTTGCAAAGGTTAAATCTCATATTTTTAAAAACTGATTGCACCAATTGCTTTTAAAAGATTGAGTTAAAATATGTACGTTTAGATAATAATAGAGTAAAAAAAAAAAATCCTCTCTGTGAGTCACAAAAAGACCTCCCTTTGCCAGTGTTTTTGAAAGAGTTAAAATCCTTATTTTATAAAACCGATTACATGATCGATTAGAAGAAAATTTTAACTTTAAGATATAAATTTTGGTTTGTTTATGTCTCAAAAGTTGCTCCCTGAAGGGGTATTGACAAGGGGAAGAAAAATAGTTTGGGGAAAGACGACGTTTATTGAAAAAAGATTCAATGGGTTAGCTGCAACATTTTTTCGAATTAGTTATAGCATTTGAGACATAAAAATACGATCTTTAAAGTATGTCTTTCAAGTATAATTGCGCCAAGCAGTTTGGTTAATTTGGATTTGAACAAAATGATCTAGAAACAGAAATAAGCTCTGGAAAATGCTTCTTCCTTCGTTTCGGTGTGTAAAGGTGTTTGTGCGCATGTGCAAGAGTTTTTGTTCCCCAAGCATTAAAAAAATGATTTTTTGATAAGTTTGCTTGTGTTTACGTCGACAATTATCTACACTTTGAGAAATGGGTCCTAAAAGAGGGAGGATTATCTCCATGGGGGTCTTTGTAAGGGAACCTAACCTGTACTTGCGCAAGGAAATCCAAGGTTCGAAAAAAAACACGGAAAACTCCGAACGCTTTGGCCGACAGCCGCGATTGGTTTTGAACCTAGCATCTGTCATCTACCAGTTAAGGAGCTAGAACCTCTCGGGCACTGGTGATGCCAACTTTTTGATAAAAATGAGTTGCGCTTCGTAATTAATATCTCTGAAACTAATAAAAAAATTTTATCTGAACTTCAGGTACGTCAGGAGAGACCTTGGAGTAACTTCAAAGAAAAAAAGGGCCTCGTACGTACCGTACTTTTTGCTAGCCATCGCAGACATACACACAGGCAGAGTGATTTGTTCTTTTATTAGTATAGATGTTTAAAGAAATGGAAGCAAAATACAAATTACATATTAAAATGTTGAAGATACACCTTTAATATTTAATACTTGTTTTAAAACTTTACTGTTTGTATACTAATTTATCAGACATTATTGCAAATATTTTCGTCCAAAAGCAGTTACTCCACAGTATACACAAATCTATTTCTTTAAAAATCAAATAATTTGCTTTCTAAAATCTAAAAAGCTTTTTTATATGTAAGATGTATTGGTCAGCTTTTATAAAAAAATATACATATATATTAAAGCATTTAATATACAAAAATAATAGCCGTAACATTTAGACAGATATGTCTAAGAGTTCAAGCGAGTTGTGCAATGTCATTTAAAAATCGCAACTGACAATGAACTAGATGCAGTGACAATGTTTTTGTTATATATTTTCTATGTTGTGTAATCCTGTAAGCAATTTTTTTTAAGATGTTACGTCTATTATTTTTAAATATAAGTTACTTTAACTATTTTTATAAAGGCTCATTAATATATCTTACAGATTATAAAGATTTTTAAATTTTAAAAAACCAAATTATTTGATTTTTAAAGATATACATTTAAAGCATTATACCTGTTCGGTACCATAGATTCAAATAGAATAGTTTTTTGGACCAGTAATATAATAAAATAGTATTTACTTTATTTAAATTTGAGCAATTTTGGGATTACAAAAATAAAGGTAACTTAAAAAGAATTGCAAATCAAATTAACTTTGTGTAACAGATGTTAGTCCCAAAAGGGTTAAATAGCAAAATTATAAGTTACATGCTACTAACTGAAATTTTTTATTGGAATTATTCTTATACAGGGTTTATACCCAAGAAAAGAAATCTACTGAGAATCCCCTGATGTATTTATTTTCAGAGATGTCGTTAATTGTTGATATGGAAAAATTGTACATTTTTAAAACCAGTATTATGTCAATCTCATCTCTTCGAAATAAAATAAAAACAAGGTAATCTTAAAAGCAAAATTTATACATCACTTAAATAAACAGTATGCACATAACTTTAAAAGGAAAACATTAATTTATGTAAAACAGAGATGAAGTTTAGATGCCTTCTGAGGTTGTCTTTAAAAACTTAATGGTTTGCTGAAAGAATTTCATTTCTACTTTATGATTTTATTATCTCTTTTTAAATCCTTGTAAACAATATGAAGGCTAAAAGTGAAAATATCAATTACAAAATGTTCTTTATTAAGTTTTTCTTGAACTATCGTCGAACCTCATGATGTTAGGAGGTGTGTCTATTGACTGAATGGATGTTGACTGATTCAATGTCATAAACCATACGAACAGCAACAACTGCCCTCAATTTCCCAGAGTAGACAATAATTTTGGCAAGTTTTCTCAGGTTTGGGGAATTTTTTGTGTTATTCCCTGAGATTCCCCTGATTTTTACAACCTAAAATCTGTCAACTGATTTTCTCAGGAATCCCATATTCCCCTGATGAGTATGAACCGTGTTATATTAGATGTATAATGTAATAAAAATTTCGACGAAAATGGCAAAATTTCCACGAAAGTGGGACTTTTTGTACATACATATCCAAATAAAGTCAATTTCGTTGCTGTTTCAGCAACATAAGCCCCACCAGTGCCTACAAGGTTCTGCTTTCGAAGGCGGCAGGTGCTGGGTTCGAACCCAATTTCGGCCATTGGCCTAATCGTTTGGGGTTTTCCGTGGTTTTATTCTAATTTTGGATTTCCTTGCGTAAATACGAGTTAGGTTCCCTTATTAGAACCCCCACTTTTTAGAGCCTATATCTTATATCCCTCGTACTGATAATTGGCCGTCACAAATACAACTTTCGTCACTTTCGAGTCGAACGTACGAGTCTGACTTTATCAATATTTACATCAGACACACACACAAAAAAAATTACATAGATATGAATAATTTTCATAAAGTACTCACTGATTTCAAATTTCATCAATTATTTAACTATAATAAATTTAAAATGGAAAAAAATGACATAGTTACGAGGTAGATCATAAATAGATCATAAATCTTTTATAGAGTAATTTTAAAAAGGTTTCAAATTTCCATAAATAGATGACAGTGGGAAAATTCTCAAATTAATTCTAAAAATTTTAAATACAACTCCTTTTTTCGAGTTTCCAGAAAATAGAATAAAAACTAAATAGAATCAAAACTGAAACACATTATAAAATGTTATTTTAAGTATTCCTACAGTTTCAGACAGCGCAGTGAAGTTGAGTTCTCTGTTGAAGAGATTTTTTTACTATTTTTTAAATTACTGTATACAAAATTTAAAAGCTATCTGCTAAACATGTCACTTATTTAATTTTATAAACTTGTTACAATTAATGAATTATTTATTTTTAAGTCTTTTATGCAAATCCTGTATATGACATATTTCTTTTAATGCCGAATTACTATCATTTAGAAAAATAACTTGTAGTATTGATTAATGTATTATTTTCTTGTTCCTAACACTTCTTTTGTAGAGCTTTTGGCTAAGATGCACACACCAGTCTTATGAAGAAAAGCTTAAAGGCAATTAGTTACGACAGTAGTGACTCTTTGGATTAGATGTTAGCTTGGGATTATACCAAAAAAGTCTCAAGCAACTAATTGGATGTTTGCTGTATATATGTTAAAAATCATAGTGTTTGAATGTCTAATATGTTTATACACAAAAATACCTGTACAATAACATACATAACTACTGAAAACGTGAATATGTAACAGTGTTTTCGCTTAAACAATTGCACAAGAATTTGTTGTAAAAAAGATTAATCTACCATATTCCGCTTACTAATGTTATACTTTTAAAAAAATCATACTTTTCTGAATGAATATTACGATCTTAAAAACAAAATTACATTTTAAAAAACAAACTTTAATAATTTATGTATGAGAGCGAAACTTCTTAATTATATTGAATGAAAATTAATTTACTGATAATTTACGTTTCTCACCAAAGTTTTATTTTTGTAATTTTATTTTAAAAAGACAGAGATAAAAACGAAAAACGAAAATTTTCCTCATATAGTAGAAACATTTGCAGAAATTCAATGTCATTTCGTTTTTACTCACGATTGTGAAAACGTTTTCTTTTATCAAAATCAGTTAGAAGAAGAACAAATAGAGCTCGTCAGAAGATTAAACAGTTTATGGGATATTTCTAAGATTTTGAAATGAAAACTATCCTTTGCTGCCAGCAAACTTCGAGCAAGATATTTACGATAAGAACGGAAACTTTGTTTCTAACAGGGTTGCGGTGTCAGAATCGGGCCCATTTTTGAAAAAAAGAGTCAGAGTAGGAGTCACTGAAAAAAAACTGACTCCGACTCCGACTACAGATTTTTTTGTTAAACAGTTTGAAGAAAATTAAATCAATTATATAGAATTTTAAATCCATAATAGGAATTATTATTGTTATTTTTGGATTATATCGGGCTACACAAGTTAAACATTCCTAATATGCTGTCCAGCATCCACAGTAGATGAAAACCGTTTTCCCATCTTTTACCCATTCCAATCGTCATAATTTCCGCAAAATATTTATAAAGAATAATTATAAATTTATCAAGAAACGCAGTAATACACAGCTAACTTTTGAAGTACTGAATTTTTTATGCACAAAATACACTTGCAGAGTTTTTTAAAACATCTCTCAAAGAAATATCAAGAATTTTAAATAAAGCATTTTTTTAATGCTAGTAACAGGATGCCTTCAAAATGGCACCAAGAAAACGCATAAAGGGCTCCACTTTTGACAGCCCAGCTGTAATGTATTATTCTTAAGACTTATGTGTAAATTGCGAGAACATTATAAGCTCTACTACTTCCTAAGATAAACATTTTACATTTAACTCAGTCTTATGATAAAAAATACGCTCAAAGTGAAAATCTCTCATTCACCTGGATTCTCTAAAATTATAAAGTCCAAATTCGGGATATCACTATGAAGTACAATGTTTTATTATCTGCAAATATTTACTCCATTCATGTCACACTTTAGTAAGATTTCTTACTTTCATTGGATATCATTCATCACTAACATCACTGAAAAATTCAATTTATTCGAAAGTTTATTATTAATTTCTTACTCAACTCAAAATTAAATACGCATCTCTCATTTTAAACAGTTTATTCTCATGAGAAAATTCTTCTCAGTTCTTTCGAACATAGATAATTTAACAAAACACAACTCCAATAAAAAAAGTAACATTTTTTCACATATACTCATAAAAAACATTCTAATCAAAACTCAAAAACAAAAAGAATTTTGTTTCACACAGCTTAGGTAAAAACTGAAGAAATAAACAGATAATGTATTTATCACAAATTATCGTTTGCACAGAAAACTTTTTACATTTTGAAATAAATAAATATATCTTGGTTGCTAGGTGACACAGCCAGTAGAAATTAAATAGCATTTTATCAAACATACCGCCCCTCTTGAAACCTCTGAGGGGGTTTCAAACTAAAACACTGGAATTACAACCATTGTAAAAAATATAAATAACAATACAATTAAATACAATATCAATGAGTCACAGTTAAGTTAAATTTAAGCAAATATTTAAACAATTTTACATAATACATAATAAATAAAGAAATTTTACAATAATGTACACTTTCTTATAAAAACTGAATTAATTTTCAAGAGGTAATACAGCAATTTTGGATACTGCTCTTTTATACATTCCATTTGGGGTTTTTATATTTATAACTCTTACTCTAGTATCATTACCAAAAAATACCTCTACAATTCTCCCTAATAACCATTTAGACACTGGAAGATCATCTTCCTTTATTATAACCATATCTCCTATTTTGAGGTTGTTTTTTGATATCATCCACTTATGCCTTTGCTGCAATGTACTGAAATAACTATTTTTTCACTTTTTCCAGATGGTCTGAACCATTTTAGTGGTCTTTTGCCATAAGTTAAGTCTATTATTTTCAATATTACTCAGGTAGGATTCAGCAATGGCATTAAGTGGGCGACCAATAAGAAAATGTCCCGGGGTCATAACCTCCAAGTCATCAATATCTGTATTCAAGGGAGTAAGCGGGCGCGAATTTAAGATACCTTCAATTTGGACAATTATTGTTAACATTTCTTCATAAGTTAATTTAGAGTTGCCCACAACACGTTTAAAGTGATACTTGAAGGACTTGACTCCCGATTCCCATAAACCTCCAAAATTTGGAGCTCTAGGGGGAATAAATTCCCAAGCAATACCTTCAGATATCAAGTAATTAGTAAGGTTCTGGTCTGGTTTGTTTACCAATTCATGCAACCTTTTAAGCTCTACATTAGTCTTCACAAAATTGCATGCATTATCACTGAAAATTTTTCGAGGTTTGCCTCGTCTGGCAAAAAACCTCTTTAATGTGGCAATAAAAGCCTCAGATGTTAAATCATTGACTAATTCCAAATGCACTGCCTTTGTTACCACACAAATAAAAATACAAACATAAACTTTATGAAAAATACCTTTACGTTGACCTTTATATCTAATCAAAAATGGACCACAGAAATCAGTTCCTGTGCAATTATAAACAAAGTCTACATTTATTCTTTCTTTCGGGAGCTCGCCCATAATTTGCTCTAACAATTTAGGTTTGGCCCTAAAGCATGTAATACATTTATGCACTTTTTTTCTGCAAATAGCCCTACCGTTTAAAGGCCAAAATTCTCTTCGAACACAATAAAGTAAATTTTGTGGTTCTATATGTAGATATTTTTTGTGATAAAACTCAATAATTAATTCTGTTAATTTGTGTTTAGAGGGCAGTACAATTGGATGTTTTTGGGCATAATTTACCGTGCTATTTTGGAGACCACCTCCAACTCTGATTAAATTATTTTTATCCAAGAAAGGCTTTAATGAAAGTAATCTACTATTTTTTGGTAACTCCTTACCCTTAGATAACAATGTGAATTCAGAACTGAACTCTTTTTCTTGAACAGATTTTATGATAAACTGCTCAGCTTTCTTCAATTCAGCAGATGTTATCTTACCTGAATACCTTTCTTTTGACTTCTTGACATTCTGAATGAACCTGAAAACATAGCTAAGAATTCTTATTAATTTGGCATAATTATTACTCAATTGCAAAAAATAATCAATAAAAGATCTAATATTAAAACAGTCTAATATTAAAAGTGTAATCTTTGAAGCTGTATGTTTAAGTTCACTTATGTATAGATCATTATCATTTTCCTCAAGTTCAACAATATTTGGAGAATGTTCAGTTTGTTGTGTTAGCAATAGTGGACTCTTCCACCATAAGCTACTCTGGAGAAGTTTGTCTGGATCTACACCTCGTGACACAAGATCAGCAGGATTGTCAGAAGAAGCCATATGTCTCCAATGACTGATATCAGAAACATTCTGAATCGTAGCCACACGTGATGCCACAAAGGTTTTTAAGTTACACGGCTATTTTCGAATCCAACATAATACAATAATACTATCTGAATAATAGTAGACAGCTTCTTTACGAACTTTTAAGGTTTTGGCAGCCTTATTCATCAATTTGGCTAATAAAACTGCACCACAGAGCTCCAAGCGAGGAATAGCGATTGTTTTGATTGGTGAAACTCGACTTTTACTGCCAAGCAACTGAGAAATTTTCTCGCCTGAAGAATTTGAAGACACAGCATACAATGCCACACCGTAGGCTTTCTCCGAAGCATCTGAAAAGCCACAAATTTTAATTTGCACTGGATTATTTGTAAAAATGTATTTAACAGCACTTATATTGTTGATGACTCTTAATGGTTCTAAAAACTACAACCAATCATCAAGCTCAGCTGTAGGGAGATTTTCATCCCAACCAATTTGCAGTCTCCAAAGTGGATTGTAGGTAAATTTTTGCTTTCGTCACAACTGGTCCTAGTAGACCCAAGGGGTCACAAATGCGAGCAATATTTGACAGCACACTTCTTTTAGTTACCTTGGGTTGCTCACTGGATGATACACTAAAAGTAAAAGTATCATCATTGGCATTCCAACAAAGTCCTAGTGCCTTAGTTTCACTCATATTTTCAAAAGTGTAATTCTCATTTTTAAAGGCTGGCTCCATTAATTCTGGATGGTTACTAAACCATTTATGTAAATTCATGCCGCACGTATTTAATAGTTGAATAAGTTCAATTTGCAATCTCTTAGCCGATTTTAGGTCAGCTACTCCAGTCAGGACATCGTCCATATAAAAGTTTGATTGTACCACACCAGAAGCATACGGAAATTGAGATTCACCATCGATACCAAGCTGTTTAAGGCAGCGCATGGCTAAATAAGGGGCACTAATTGTGTCATATGTGACTGTACATAGTCTGTAATATTTCATCTCACCATTTACAGTATCTTTCCAAACTATGCACTGTAAATCACGTTGACTTTTATCGATAAGTATCATGCGATACACCATTTTTACATCTGCTGTAAATGTATAGCGGTGTGTACGAAATCTAAGTATTATGCTAAACAAATCATCTTGAATGACACCTCCATTCAGCTGTATGGAATTTAGGGATTCTCCTGATGAAGTTGCATGTGAACCATTAAAGACAACTCTCAATTATGTAGAACTTTTATCTGGGCGAGAAACAACATGATCAGGTAGATAATTCGCATGTATTGACTCATCTGTTTTCTCTACTTCCTCCATATAGCCTAACTCTCTATACTCCGCCATAAATGCGCAATATAACTCTAAGAGATTTGGATTTTTGACTAGCCTATTCCAAAGTGAATTTAATCTATTTTCCGCAAATTGCTTTGATTCTCCCAAAGAACTAGGATCTTTTTTCAACGGCATTTGTACTATGAATTTGCCCGTTATATCTCTCTGATGTGTGTTTATAAAGTGGATGTCACATGCTAATTCTTCTGTATTTCTCAATGGTGTACTTTCTTCTACTCTTTCAATTTCCCAAAATTTTTTCATTTCGAAATTTAAATCTGTTTCAGTAATTAACCCACAATGTATTTGTTCCTGATCGTTACAATCGTAAACACTCCCACTTACTATGCAACCGAACACCGTATTTTGCAGTATTAATTTAGAATTTGGTGGCTTCATACGACCCACCTTTATCAATTCTAGAAATACTTCAGCTCCTAACAAAAGACCTATTTTCCCTGGTCTATTAAATTCAGGATCAGCAAGAATAATAGACTCTGAAATTCCTAGCTCTGAAATATTAATATATTTCGAGGGCATAATTTGCGAAATCCTTGGTATGGTAAGAAAATCTAACTCCCGACTATAATCTCCCGAATTATTACTGATCAAGGCAGTAGTTTTATTTTTTACCGCTACAGAGGATACACTTAAACACGATACCGAAATATTACTTTTTTCTTTTCGAATTCCTAATCTTTCAATTAACTGCAATGTTAAAAAATTGCTCATTGAACCATTGTCCAGTAAAGCACGCACCGGAACTTTATTTCCGAATTTATCTCTCATATAAACAATAGCAGTGGAAAGAAGAACTGTTTTAACATTATTCGATCTCACATTTGAAGTACCAGTGAAATTTTGAATTTGGTTATTTAACTCAAATGGTATGGCGTCAGCATTTAATGTTGGTTTACTTTCATTCGTTGACAATGCATTTGGCACTTCCTTATCACTATAATTTTTTGTGTTTCCCACCGCATTGGAATTTCTCTCACGCCTATCAAAACAAAGAAGTATATTGTGGCGTTTATGGCATTTTGAACACGAGAATGTTGAGTTACATTTTTTGACGCAGTGGAATTCTGAAAGACAGTTAAAGCACATATTGCTTTTTTAACAAATTCTACTCTTTCCTGTACATTAAATTTTTGAAATTTGGGACATTTAAAAACACTGTGATTTTCCTGGTTACATACAACACATTTGCGCATATTTTTCTCTTTTTAACTCGCAACCATGGATGTTACCTTTGAAAAGCTATGCTTTGTTTGGCTTTCGTTTTGAAAATTTCGCTTTGTATTTACTTGTTTGGACGCACTTAGTGTACGCGCGTGGTCTCGCAAGAATTCTAGCAATTCAGTTAAACTCGGTAAATTATCCCGGTTAAGATGTCTTTCCCACCACATTTTTGTATTTACATCTAATTTTTGAGCCAAAATATAAGCAAACATAGTAGTAGAAAACCCCTCAACCTTTTGTTCTAAAATCTCTAACAACCTAATACATTCATTTGTTATATCTATTAGATTTAATAATGCTGCTGGGGACTCATTCTGAATAACAGGAATATTTAAAAAAACGTTTTAAATGCGCGTAAACTTGTTCTCTCGAATTTGAAAACCGTTCTTCCAAAAGCGACCATGCAACTTCATAATTAGAATCCACGATTGAAATAGATTGAATTATACGAAAGGCATCTCCTCTCAATGAAGACTTCAAATATTGTAATTTCATTGCCCCTGACAAATTTGAATTTTCATGTACAGTAGCCTTAAATATATCCTTAAAGGTAAGCCACTCATGCAAATTACCCGTAAATACAGGAAGAGTTAACTTTGGCAATTTAATGTTATTATCAGCCTTTGTGGCGTTTTCTAAATTAACAGTTTGCAATTTCATTTTTGATAACTTTTTTGTAAGTTCAAATTCCATTATTTCTAAAATTTCATTAATTTTTTCGTTTTCCTTAATAAAATCCTCAATTTCATCTTCTTTACTTATCTTATAAATGGACTCAAATAACTCAGAAAAGTTTTTCTCTAATTTATTCCGTTTCTCCTTTATGAGAATTAATTCATTTAATTCTAGCTCAGAATTCGATAATTTTTCTTTTAATTTTGTCAAGTTTGTTTTGAAAATTTTCTTTTTTGCTTTTAATTCTTTCATACTCATTTTTAATGAATAAAAATTAAATGGGTGCACTTACCCCTCTTGACTCTTTAAAAGATGATTTCTAGATACGAAGAAATAGGAAAACACAACAAAATATTCACCATTTATCCTTCAGTCATTGACGTAGAACAACAACTCGCTGATTTTTCTCCGTAGAGACGGACCATATGAAGATTTCAATTTATTCGAAAGTTTATTATTAATTTCTTACTCAACTCAAAATTAAATACGCATCTCTCATTTTAAACAGTTTATTCTCATGAGAAAATTCTTCTCAGTTCTTTCGAACATAGATAATTTAACAAAACACAACTCCAATAAAAACCCGTAACATTTTTTTCACATATACTCATAAAAAACATTCTAATCAAAACTCAAAAACAAAAAGAATATTGTTTCACACAGCTTAGGTAAAAACTGAAGAAATAAACAGATAATGTATTTATCACAAATTACCGTTTGCACAGAAAACTTTTTACATTTTGAAATAATTAAATATATCTTGGTTGCTAGGTGACACAGCCAGTAGAAATTAAATAGCATTTTATCAAACAATCACTAATATGCAAATTCAGGTTTCAAAGCATTTATGAATCTGCAATGTGTTATTTTTTATTTTTTTTATTTTTCTTATTTATTTTATTTATTTATTTATTTATTTATTTATTTATTTATTTATTGCAATTTGTGAAACAATTTTAAGCTTTACTACTTTTGAAGATAAATATTTTACATTTAAATCAGCCCTATGATAAAAAAAATTCACTTTAAATGCAAGTTTCTCATTCTCATGGATTCCCTAAAACTAGAAAGTCCAAATTTGGGATATTACTATGTTGTACTCTGCAAATACTTACGTCATTCATGTCATACCAATATTAAGATTTCGTACTTTCATTGTTACATTTAATAAATATCAAATGGTCTCAAGATCTATAATATGTGTATTTACACTTTTATATCCCCCTAAATCTTAAACTTGGCCAACAATTTCGCTTGTTTTCTAGAAGATATCCCACACAACCTCAAACTAACAACTGAATTGCATTAACAGAAATAGATCTTCACGGGCCGGAATTTGAAGGCCCGAGCCCTGACAATCCCGAAAAAGAAATAATATTTACCGAACCGGTCAATTTGTATTTCACCATTTCAAAAAAGTCAGATCCGACTCAATTTCCACCAAAAATTCTGATTTTTTTTTTAAACATAAATTTAGGATTCTGTTCTACAATACTGCATGAACATTTATAAAAAGAATTTAACAGTCTATTTTAGATTACTATATGTTTAGAAGCTGCAGTATACAGAATAGCAATTTAATAAATACTTGGACTCATAAGACTTCAATTTAAATAAAGATGCATTAACAACACTATTACGTTCAGAGTGAATGAAAAAAGATTATTAAAACTACCATAGCTTTTGAAGCTGTATAATAAAGAAAAGAAGAAACTAGTCGTTCGGGACCACCGTTATACTTACCCATCATGGATATGCATACTATAAAATATGAAAATAAAACCAAGTAAGAGGGAATTGCGTAAAAGAAGCATCCTTATAACTCCAAAAATGATAATTATACTAACTAACAATTTACTGCGTTAGATTAAGCGTTGCATTTCAAATTAAACTAGTTGGATGTGTCAATCCCAAAACTTTCTTCTATCTGATAAGTACATTTTAATATTTAAAAAAAAAAAAAAAAAAAAACGTGGTGACCCCAAAGTTACCCACTATCGAATTTCCCCGAACATTTGACCTAGCCTAATGAGATTCTGGTATCCGAAAAGCCTAAAACGCAAAATTTAATTAATATTCTGAGAAAATGAGCTTAGTAGTGCCTCATGTTGGGTGATTTATACTAAAACCTAATAAGCATCTATTTATGTCAAGACCTAACAGAATCTGAAATTTGATGAAATTTCGTCCATTAGTTCTTGAGATATAGTTATAACAAAAAAATTGCAAAACGTAGCACAGCAACACCAGATCTTGGAAAATTTATGCCAAAACGTAAAAAAGCGTCTAATTATGTTATGGTGTAAAAGAATATGAAGTTTGATGAAATATGTGCATTAGTTCTTGAGATATAGCTAGTTTAAAAAAACCGTGTAAAATATAGCACAGCAGCACCATCAGTTGAAGGATTTATAACACAACGTAATCATCGTGTAATTATGTTATATGTCATTTTATAACAAAATCTGAAGTTTGATGAAATTCTGTGCGTTGGTTGTTGAGATATAGCTATCTGAAAAATCGTGCAAAATGCAACATAGCTGCACCACCTGTTGCGAGGTTAATAGCAAAATGTAATCAGCGTCTAATTATTTTATATATTCTAGTGTAACAGAATCTAAAATTTGATGAAGTTCTCTGCATTAGTTCTTGAGATATAGCTATCGCAAAAATCGTGCAAAATGTAGCATAGCAGCGCCACCTATTAGGCAGTTCACACCAAAACCTTATCAGCGGCTATAAATCTCAAGGTATCGCGGAATCTGAAGTTTGGTAAAATTCTGTGCATTAGTTCTTGAGATATAGCTATCATGAAAATCATGAAAAACGTGGCATAGCAGCGCCACCTACTGGCCAATTTACACCAAAACTTAATCAGCGTCTATGTATATATGAAGAGGTCACAGAATCTGAAGTTTGGTGAAATACTGTGCATTAGTTCTTGAGATATAGCAATCTTGAAAATCATGAAAAGCGTAGTATAGCAGCGCCACCTGCTGCCCAATTTTCACCAAAAACCAATAGGCTCTAATTCATATCAAGGTCTAACTGAATATAAAATTTTCGAGAATTAGTTCTTGAGATAGATCGCCCACAAATTTTTTGTCACATACAGACAGACTCACAGACAGACAGACGGACAGACTCACAGACAGACATTTTCTAAAAATAGTCAAAACGTGTTCAGAATCTTCTAAAACGTATAAATCCGTCGAAAACCGGAAGTTGAAAATTTTCATGAATCCAATACTTTCTTCTTGTAAAGGTAGAAGAAAGTAAAAATATATTTGAATGAAATACAGGGTCATGAAAAATATGGGTGTGAAAAATATGATTACAAGTATCTTGACAACTAGTAATCCAATCGAATTCATTCTTTATACAAAATTTATGCTTTTTATTGTCTTTTATATTCATTTCTTTAAAAAAAAAAAAAAAAAAAAAAAAAAAAAAAAAAAAAAAAAAAATCGAAAATTTTTGTATATTTTTCATTAGAACAAATATTTCGAGTGTCCGAAAAAAATAGTTCCGGATAATCGAGGTTACTGATATTAAATAAACTTTATCCTATTCATGCATACTACGTACATACCAAATTTCAAGTATTTGTCTCAATTTGTTCGGGAGATAGAGCATTTACAGACAGACACACGGCAAATAAATTTCCCTAAAAATATATTTTTCGGAATCTCCAGTGTCTGAAACGTGTAAGTTCGTCAAAAATAAATAAATAAATAAGTAAAATAATAATAATAAATAAATATATAAAATAAATAAATAAATAATAAATTGATTTTTAAAAGAATTGCAAGATTTAGCCTGTACAGCGTATGGCGGTAAAGTAAAAATTAAGTGAATTTGAAAATATTTCTCTTCAACTTTTACTTACTCATCATACGTAGTATAGGGTAAGTCTTGCAATCGTTTGGAAAATCGAAAATTTTTTTTGACGGATTTACACGTTTCGGACACTGGAGATTCCGAAAAACATATTTTTAGAAAAATAAATTTGCCGTCCGTCCGTCTGTCTGTTTGTCTGTAACCGCTCTATCTCCCGAACAAATTGAGATAGAGATTTGAAATTTTGTATGTGCTTCGTATGTAAGACTGTGACGAAGCCTATTTAATATCAGTAACCTCGATTATCCGGAACTATTTTTTTCGGACTCTCGAAAAATTCGTTCTGATGAAAGGTATATAAAAATTTTCGAATTCTTGCATTTTAAGGAGGGGACGTAAAAGGCAATAAAATGACACAAATTTTGCATAAAAAGCGAAGTCAATCAGATTATTAGATGTTGAGATATTTCTAATCCTATTTTCTACATTCTTTGATTTTTCATGACCCTGTATTTCATTCAAATTTCAATTCAAAACTATCTTTTAATTGGAAATGAGATACTTAATCCGACGCAATAAACTGTTAGTGGATATGATTATTATTTTTGGAGTTATAAGGATGTTTCTTTTACGCAATTCAGTTCTGCTTGAATAGTTTGGCGTTTCATACAATTTATCGAAATCGGTTCATCAGAAATTCATTAATAGAGCATGATTATGTGTTAAAAATACTTAAATATACGTTCATATTTTGTTTTGGAATTGTAATGCATTTTATAAATTGTTTACATATGTTATGTTTTCATATATTATGCTATGCATATTCATGATGGGTAAGTATTACGGTGGCCTCCAACGACTAAGTTTAAATATACTTCCAAATTTTCCATTACCAAAAGTTGCTTATAACTATTATTTCACAAAAGAAATTACTTGCCCGACGAGACTACTTCAAGCACATGAAAAGACCCGTCCGCTAATGGTAATTCAATGGGAGAAATTTCCTAGGATATCTCATTTGATTTCAGTATATTTTAGCGAATTTTTGCATTGTATAGCTGAAGGTCGGTCTCAACAAAGGCTGTTTTTTTACCTATTTCGATTTATTTGATTTTTTTTTTTTTTTTTTTTTTTTGTCTGAAGATGCTTTCGTTTTTGGAACTGCCTCCGAAATTTTAAGTGTCCTAATAAAAAACAGGATATATTATTTTTTATTATTTATTTTTTTTGAAAAAGCATATTACTAACCTTTGTAGAGATAAAGCACTGCTATTCAGTGAAAAAAAAGTCATTTAAAAATACTGAAATGTTCCTCATTGGATCAACTTTTAACAAATGGCTGTTTTTGCGTAAATGAAGCAACCTCTTAAGTTTACTAATGGCTCTCCACGTAGACTTATTATGTAGAAAAAAAGAAACGTAGACCTAATTCTGCTGCAAAAATTAAGCTCTTTTTCAGACACGATGCAACCGGTCGTTCTCGATCTCTATTCTGGACATGTTTTCAATATTGATGTTGTGAATCTAGTATCAAATCATGCTACACATTTATACTCATCTTCGGCCCGGTCATATCCATTGAAAATTGTTGTTATTTCATCGGCTTAGTTTAGTATTTTTTAAATTTCTATATCTGGACGGTCCGGCCATTTAATCTGTTTATCGGCGCAGTTCAGTCTGCAAGTCCGATCCGCTAGAAATTCGGACTTCATTTTCTCGGATGGGCAGAGTGTGGGCGTTGCATCCAGCCTGGGCCCATGTAAATCTCTAATCTGTAGTTGGTATTTATAAAAAAATATTTTCAAAATGCAGTAGTCTTTTTTTATTCTTTATTTTTTATGTTTTTATATTCCTGTGTCATTTTTTAGGCATTACTCGTAAATAAACTCGTTCGCCCTCAGTAGACATATGGTAAAAATGTTTTGAAGCTCTTTGACATTTTATTTGTCATAGTAGCCGAAACACTGTTTGTAGATCTCAAAAGTAAATTCTCAGTTTCAACTTGCTAAGCGAATAACTTTATTTATTTGAATTATAATGTTTTACCACATCCTATGAATACTAATAAATATTTTTTATTAAAAAAAATCTTCTAAATTTGAGAAATGTTAATGATTTGCCAATTTAACTGTATTGGTCATGTGGGACACTTGTGAACAGACTAGTTGGAGAGATATTAGCGGTTCATAATTGCCACAATATTCATTCTTTGATTCTTTTCCTTTCAGTTAACTTCATTAGAAATAATGTCAGCTCCAATATCTATATTTTTCTGAAACAGAAGACTTTTCGTCTTAAATATTTGATTTGGTATGAAACTTCCATAAAAACATCTTTCAACAATATACATAAAGAGCAATAAACTCGTTTATGTTCAATTGTAATCTAAATAAATTTACTGTTTTTTAAAATGCAATAATGTTATGAAATATTTTACAAAATGTTTCAAAACAATTTTTTTATACATAATATACAAAATATTACATTAAACAACTTTGCAAAATTTTCTATTCCACTTGTACAAAACTTGCAAAGATGGCTCATTTTCATCTCTAAAATAACTACGTATGTATATGATGCTTTAAATGTAGATTGATATCAGTAATATTTTAAGAAAGTAAAATTTTTAAACTGATATCTGCCATATAATCCTGATTTATAAGCAACTCTTCTCCCCTCTTTCAAAAGCAAAAAAAAAATATATATATATATTTGTGTGTGTGTGTGGTTAGGTGCTTACAATCGAGATTGTTTTTAATCATAAAAAAAAAAAAAAAAAAAAAAAAAAAAAAAACTTCTTTATTTTTAATTTAGAAATGAATATAGCAAATACAGGGGCGAAAATTCAATTTCGGCAGATTTCCGAATAAATTATCTAAATACCTCTCCCTAAAATCTCCCCGAAACCAAAAACTCCTAGTCAAAATTTAAAAGCTTTATTATATTTTTTCAAATTATTTTTTTTATTTTATTGCAACAATAATTAATAATCTAATACTTTATCCTTCCCCAATCTTCTGGCTTTCATTTTATAATCTTGTTCTTAAACACATACCCCAGAAGCTAAAAAAAAGACTACATGAATTTTTTATTTTATAGTAAATTTAACACATAATATAACTAATGATTATGATGACAAATAAATAACAGATTGAAAAGCCTGTTAAAAGATATTTCTTCCGTGTGTTCACATGCGCCTCACATGTGTTGACAACTGCCCCACCGTTGGGGCACATGTGAACAATTTTTTGAATTTATAAAAGCATTTTAAAATGTAAGGAGAACTATAAAAATAATTTTTAAAAAATTACTATGTATAAAACAATGTTCTGTTTACTATATTCAGTAGTTTTTGTTTACAGTCATTAATCCAGTTATGAGAAAAAGCTTTATCTGAACTATTCACATGTGCCCCAGTCTCCCCTACATATTGACATAAAATACTGAAATTGATATTCATCTGCTATACATGTTTTCTAATTGAACTAATTTTTTGCAAGATACATATGGGTTTATTTTTTTCTAATTTGGGGAAAAAATAAAATAGAATAAAGGCGCTTAGAAGTGTGAGTCAGTCCGCTTTAAATTTAGTTACATAGAAACTTTATGCACTTGATTAATATGAAGATAGTTATTTACAAATGAAATTAAATGAGATGATGATAAAATGACAAATTATAAAAGTATCGGTCAGTTGCCGACAGATTAAAAATTTTCCCGATCCTTTTGATCAGTCAAAAGCAGCTTCTGCCCTTTTCGAATTTTGGGCTACTTCCGTCTTCTTTTCACAATTGAAAGGGTAGATTATCAAACTTGTTAGTTCGGAGGATGGTAATTACCTTCGAGAACTTCAAATAATAATTCGCTTTACTCGTGGCTCAGAGTTCAGACTCGTGTCCCCACATATAAAATCACCATACAAATTTATAGATCATGTACAGGACTTCACAAAACAATTTGGATAGTTTTATTACTTTTGATAGTAAGTGCTGAAATTGTGTTTTCAAATGCTTTTTGCGTTTTCAAATTTCTTGCTTGTTAGCTATAATGATTATCCTTTATCTTATTAAAATGTGAAAAGAAATTTTGTTATATTAGCTGAATGGGATGGAAAGTGTTTGATAATTTATGCTTCATTTTATGTCGTAATTTTATGTCGTTATTTTTTGCAATAAAATTGATCTAGTAGATCGAATGTAAACATCAGGAGTAAGCTAGTTATAACTTTTCATTAAAATTTAACGATTTTTTTTTTTTTTTTTTACAACATAACATTTTTTTACTATCTCAATTATCCGAATTTCTTCATCTCCTAAAGTATGTCCAGAACACAATAATCCGAATGACTGGAGTTTCAGTGCATTGTTGGGATAATTTAGAATTCTATTGAGAACAATTGACGTAACATCAAGAAAAGTCTTTTGAAGGGGAAAAAAAAAAGATGTAAAAGTCGTAAAAGGCACTTTTTAGCAGAGAATGCCACTATTTCTTCGATTTTTTTCATTCAGTACTTTTAAAAGATAGAGTTGTCCTTTTTTTACACAAACAAATGCTTGAAGAAAGTAAGAAGGGGTGAAAAACTTATTTGCATAATCATCTTTGATGCGAGAGGAAAGAAAACCTCCAAGTCTGGTAATGTGGAATTGAACCGCACTTCCATTAACTGGATTTTCCACGGGAACATCTATTTCATTCCCCGTTGATTTTCTTTGCAGGTATACATTACAGATTTCCCGTGAAGACTTACAAAAAAGTAACAAAAAAGTTTCATTTGGGTTCTATTTCGATAAAAGGGAAGACTCTCTCCTCGATAAATCCCTGCTTCAGATGTAAAAGAAATGAAGTGTTTGTTTTTAAAGGAATAACAGCTTTTGTTTAAAGAAACACATTTACTACAAATTAGTTCCTTTCAGCAGACTTGAGGGTTTTTTCATGCTTTAATGCTCTCTTAGATGCCTTATTAGCGTCTCAAAGTATTCCGTTCTAGAAATTTATAGCCCAGAGCAAATTTTCGATTTTACAGTTTAGAAAATATCTATAAGTTTTGTTCTTAAGGGGAAAATAATGAAGCAATCTTAAGCAATTCCTATTGGTGGATTAGTTAATAATGTTATTATTTTTTTCTTTTTTCTAAAGAAATTAAATGCTATTTTTTTTTTTTTTTAAATGTCTTTTTTAACTACTGTCCGTCTAACCGTCTGTCTATCCATTTGCCCACATATAATAGAACAAAAACTGCCCAACCGAATTATTTGAAATTTAAAATAGATAATTGTTGCAAAATTTTGTCGAGTCATTTCAAATTGTATGAAAATCGAATGAATATTTTAATCATAAGGACAATCAAAAGTATTCCTTTTGCATTACTGACAATGGGAAAATAGTTTCAAGTTCATTTTAATGATGTTACGCTTTTTCGAACACAATAAAATTCATTGCATCTATGAAGTATATATTAAAATATACATCCTGTACAATCTGTGGTACAAAGAATATTTTTTATCAATCTACAAGGCCACAAAAAAGTGTTCCATTGTATAATGATATAGGGGGGGGGGGCATTGTTTGGGGCGCGTTTTAATTATATTAAACTATTTGGCATTTTACGAAATTGATAGACGTTGCTGAGGTTTACTACAAGTTATTTTCTATATAACAGAAACAGTTACAGGATCACGCATAAGAACTGTTATACTGTATCCGAAATACTGCATACTATTACACCAAGATCTAAATATTTTTAAATATATTAAAAATTACATAAGAATATAGCACTAACGCACCTCATTTGCTATGCTTGCAATTTTTGACTTGTTTGCTTTGTTGAACATGAGATTAGGAAGATAAAGTGTGCCTGCTTCGCAATGGAAAATATCCTGAAGATGAAAGATTAGAGGAGTGGATATAATGTCTGATGATGCGACGCGTACAGTAATGGGTCGAAGCAATAGACAAAATATTGATAAAAAAAATATTTTTCCAAAAAGAGTGATTAATTTTTGATGTGTATACTCGTTAAATACTTTTGGTTATTCTTGTAAAAAATGTTTTTTTTTTCTCCTTTACAATTTTAACATTCCTTGTAAATTTTTTCCACATTACCCGAATGGTTCATAGTATCCAAAACTTGTGACTTTTTAAAAAAGGTCTAATAATTGATATATAATTATGACGCTGTTTTCTTATATTTTGAACGCATTAAAAAGCTTTGAGAAATAGTCAAACTTTGTAATTTACTAATTTTTAGTATATCTCAATTTTTTATGCTGATTTATAAATGAAATGAATGCTGTTCTATAATACCTAAGCTTCCTCTATAATATAATTGTAAACAATTAAGCTAAAGATATAATTTTCTTTAATCATTCATTACAATAATATAATGACATTATGTCATTTTTATGACTAGCTTTGCCTTTGAAAATCAAAATATTATATTTACTCACTGGATTTAAAATAAATCAATTTAAAAAACTCTTTGCTGATTTTTGTAAATGAAGTTAAAGAAGAGAATTTAAGGGAACATAGCTATCGATCCAGTTAGTTTATTTGCCAAGTTTTAAAAACTATGCATACTGAAACGTTTTCATTCTGCACTAATGAAATTAATTAAAATAAAAGTCTTGAAAAAAAATCTGATTCGAATATTCTATAGAAAAAAAATGTAAAAAAGATCATTAAATAAAAAAAGTCAATGATCAGAATGGGGAAACAAATTGGCAAAAAAATAATTAAATTTCCTGTGGAATCGAAGAAAATTTTAAAACTTGTTTTTTTTTTTTTTTTTCTTAGAATAAATTGTTTTGATTTTTTTATTTAGAATTTTTTAGAGCACGAATTTACGTAATGAAAATACTGAATTTGATACTGAGTTTGAATAAACACACTTTCTGTGTGTTTATTACATACAAAGTGATGCGATTACATGTAAATACCAAAATTCCTAAATATTTATTTTAAAAAATCGTAAATAGAATATCAGTTTCCCTGTCGGATAGTGAAGTTTATTTTATATTTTTTATACACTATGCAAATAATCGACGGAATTTTTGAAAATATTTTATTTCAAGTTTTCAAAAAATATATTAAGTTTCCATCAGTTCAATTTTCAAAAGTAATAATCTCTATAAATAAAAGGAATTCCGAGGATAATTAATTGAATAATTAATTGAGGCACAGGGGAAAGCAAATCTTGGCAATGCGCCAACTCGGTCCAGAGGAAGCAAATCTTGGCAATGCGCCAACTCGTAAATATTAATCTAAAATATAGATTTCTGACTGCAGACGATTTTAAGATATTAACAAAAGAATGTTATATTTTCAAGCAAAACGTTAAAATAATTTTCTATATTGATATTTAAAACACATATGATAAAATAATTAATATTTTTTACCGGTGAAGCGATAGATTAGTTCTTTTTAAAAAACAACAGTCAGTGGCCACGTATTTCTGACAATGCATTTCTGCAAGTTTCGAGTTAATGATAAAATAATACAAATTTCAAGTTCGTTTAATATTGTTAATACGGACCCGGGCAACGCCGGGCGGGTTAGCTAGTTTATGTTAAAAGAAAAGTTCTCAAATGTCTGTGTACGTATGTTCTCAGAATATTTGGCACTGTCTGTTGATGGTATATGCACGCATATACTTAAATTTGTATATATATATATATATATATATATATATATATATATATATATATATATATATATATATATATATAGATGTGTGTGTGTGTGTGTGTGTGTGTGTGTGTACTAGTGGGCTCTGCCCCCTACGAGATAAGCTGGCTAACCTCATTCAGACATTCCAGATCCTAAATGCCTCTAAATTCATCGTCTTTTAAAATATTGGATTATAATTAAAATAACAGTAGCAATCTCCTGGTTAACAGGAGTCCATTAATATTTTTTGATTGAAGAATTTTAAGATCAAATCAGTCGTTGCTGAGAGATACAATGGCTGTTTTCGTGTTTAATTTTTTTTTTAAGTTAAAAAATTTAAAATACACTAATGTAAAGTAAATTAAGTAAAAAGAGTCTTTGTCTTTCGGTATCTTTTAACAACGTTATAAGGAAGTTCTTTTTTAAAGACATTTGAAATGTATAGTTTTAAATATGACTTAATTTCCACCTAAGTTTTCTTTCTCGTTTGAATATTCACATGAAAATGCTTTTGTTGTTGGAAAGGAAATATTATTTGCGTTGTGTTAGAATTCACGATAACAATTGAAAAGGTTATCTCAAAGTATGAAATAAATGTCTCGTGCAAATATATTTTAAAATTTAAACTATTTTGCATTGTTATTATTTGGTTATTTCAAATTTGGCGCAATTTCTTCTTTTTACTGTTTTAACTCACATCAATGAATTTATATTTTAAAGTTTTATTTCTCTTTGTAAAATTCACGTGAAAATGCTTTTGTAGTGTATGAATTAAGAAGTTTCGCGATTGATTTAAGAAGCTTTTTTTACAAATTAATTTAACAATCAAAATCACCAGTAAATAATTATATCTATTTTATAACATGGTAGTTTTGTAATAAATAATTATAAATAATAATGGTAATATATAATTATATCTTTTTTATAACTATTTTATGACATGCCCGTGAGTAACGTTGACGTGATATCGAGGATAACAACGTCTGAATAATGAATTTTGCTTTAACTGCAATTTTCTGTAGTTACTTCTAAACATCACCTAATTAAAAATTTTAAACATAGAATGGGGGGATGCTCTTTCAAATGCAATTTATTTGAAAACTGTGTTTTCTGTTACTGTTTTTTACCTTTTAAAAAATTGTCAAGCGCGATTTTTAAAATTGCTCTCTATTGTCTGCAATCCAATTACGAAAGTTAAATTAGTTTGCACTTGAAATAATATAAATAGTTTTGCATTTGTTTCCATCTAAAATTCCATAATGAAATTAAAATACCATCAATAAGTGAGTAAAATAATATAAGTAAAACTCGAATTTAACGGATACCTAACCGAACTGTAACTGATAAATCACTGAAATTATTGGAATCAAAATGTCTGCTGTAAATGACGAAATCTTTAGCAAATTATTCGGTATTTGTATCTGTCTGGACGAATATAAAACTATCCATTGTGAATCGCCCCAACCTTTTCTTATCATTCACAAACTGTTGGAGAAGAACAGAGATAATCTTACTTAAAGTTGAAGGAAAATAAAACAATTTGTAAACCTTATCTTAGTGACTTTTTATGGTTAAGACATGTTTTCTAACTTGACATATTAAAGTGTAAATTTTACTGTGACACATAATCAAAGAAAACAATGAAAAATATCAGATTATTTTTTCTAAAATATATATTAAACTGTGTTTTAACTTGTTTTTTTCTATTATATTTTGATAAATTCATACAATTTCTATTTTAAATCTGTATTATTGCATGCGTTTCAATGCGTTATTTTTTTCACATTATGCACTGCGTTTCATTAGTTATTGCTTATAACGTTCTCTGGTTATTAGGTACCATATTTTCTAGTTCCTAGGAAGTACGTTAGAACCGGTGCCAACTGTACTTTGATAGGCATTATGAGTTACCTAAAGCTTGCATTAGAAATTATAGAAGTTAGATTTGTCTCTCTTTCACCTTTGTGAATGTCTTGATGAATTGGAAACTTTCGCAAATATGTTTAGAGACAAATATTTATGTGGAGAACTTACAAAACCAATTTGTTTGCACTAAACCAAAAAAATTCCTCAAAAATCCATCATAATAAAACCTCAACATTAGAAATAATTGATATATTGAACATTGTTCATTGAACTGGAATTCTTCTGTGAAAGTTTATAGACTGGTTGCATTTTCTGATTGTATAATCTCTGACATCCTTTGTGTACTGTTTATGTACTTTATGAACTTTGTATAATGAGATGAGTCGTTAGATACATTTTTTTTTCTTATCGTATCTGTTTTCTATACACTATAATAAAATGCGAATGAGAATTTGGCTTATAATATACGTTCTACGAAAAGTATTTTCTTGGTCTTTACAAGGTCAATTTATGGATGAAGAAAGGTTTAAGTGTACAATACATCATTGTACATTGCTTTGTTATAAAGTTATGAGACAAAATTCTATAATTAGGTAAATCGAATAATAAAGTGTCAGGTTTTTTTTTTTTTTTTTTTTTTTTTTTTTAATCTACTGAACGTATTTTCATGTAAGTTGCACTATTAGATAGATGAATTACGTTAAAAATAATTATACGTAAAATTAGCATTTTCGAATTACAAAACCGATATTCTACGTGAGCAGAGCCGTGGATAAAATCTATTTATTGATTCATTTTTTACAAACATAATTAAGTATATTTAATCAGTGTTGATGAGTAAAATATACATACACTCACTATCTTACTCAGTGGTAAAAAAGCTTTGACATCCGAATCTTAAAATGTAATTATGTAATTAATGTGAGTGTTAACAATCGTATGAAGAGCATAGGCAACTGATCTTGGCAGGAAGTTCCACTGTCTGATCAAATTTGTGACACAGCATCATCATTTGGGATTTGGAATGGAAAAAGATATACGGTGACTCAGGTATCCGTCTTCAGCAACTAAAAGCAAAGCTGACAAGCCAAAGAAGGCGCTTAGTCGAAACGAGCTTTCCGCCCTAACGGATTTTTAATCTACACCCTACACATGTTGCTGTCTTATTGTGTGCCGAGTTTTTCACTTTCAAAGTATGTGACATCCTGAATAGCTCTTTAAGTGTTTAAAGCTGACATAGCGAATACCTCTTTAAAGGGACAAGAAACCTTCCAATTTATTCATTATTTTTTTAGAACTGCACTTTAAATGTTATTAAAGAGCATACAATATGAATTACGGCATATATCTATCACACAAAAAATAAACTAGTTGGATGTGTCAATCCCAAAACTTTCTTCTATCTCTTAAGTACATTTTAATATTAAAAAAAAAAAAAAAAAAAAAAAAAAAAAAAAAAAAAAAAAAACGTGGTAACCCCAAAATTACCCACTATCAAATTTCATCGAACATTTGACCTAGCCTAATGAGATTCTGGTATCCGAAAAGCCTAAAACTCGAAATTTAATTAATATTCTGAGAAAATAAGCTTAGTAGTGCCTCATGTTGGGTAATTTATACTAAAACCTAATAAGCATCTATTTATGTCAAGACCTAACAGAATCTGAAATTTGATGGAATTTCGTCCGTTAGTTCATGAGATATAGTTATAAAAAAAAAATTGTAAAACGTAGCACAGCAACACCATATCTTGGACAATTCATGCCAAAACGTAAAAAAGCGTCTAATTATGTTATGGTGTAAAAAAATCTGAAGTTTGCTGAAATTCTGTGCATTAGTTCTTGAGACATAGCTAGTTAAAAAAAAAGTGTAAAATATAGCACAGCAGCACCATCAGTTGAAGGATTTATAACAAAACGTAATCATCGTGTAATTATGTTATATGTCATTTTGTAACAAAATCTGAAGTTTGATGAAATTCTGTGCGTTGGTTGTTGAGGTATAGCTATCGGAAAAAGCGTGCAAAATGCAGCATAGCTGCACCACCTGTTGCAAGGTTAATACCAAAATGTAATCAGCGTCTAATTATGTCATATATTCTAGTGTAACATAATCTAAAATTTGATGAAGTTCTCTGCATTAGTTCTTGAGATACAGCTATCGCAAAAATCGTGCAAAGTGTAGCATAGCAGCGCCACCTATAGGGCAGTTCACACAAAACCTTATCAGCGGCTATGTATCTCAAGGTATCGCGTAATCTGAAGTTTCGGGAAATTCTGTGCATTAGTTCTTGAGATATAGCTATCATGAAAATCATGAAAAACGTGGCATAGCAGCGCCACCTGCTGGCCAATTTACACCAAAACTTAATATGCGTCGATGTATATCAAGGAGTCACAGAATCTGAAGTTTGGTGAAATTCTGTGCATTAGTTCTTGAGATATAGCAATCTTGAAAATCATGAAAAACGTAGTATAGCAGCGCCACCTGCTGGCCAATTTTCACCAAAAACCAATAGGCACTAACTCATAGCAAGGTCTAACTGAATATAAAATTTTATTAAATTTCGAGCATTAGTTCTTGAGATAGAGCGCCCAAAAATTTTTTGTTACATACAGACAGACAGACGGACAAACTCACAGACAGACATTTTCTAAAAATAGTCAAAACGTGCCCAGGACCTTCTAAAACGTATAAACAATTTGTTTGTAAAACAATTTGTAAACCTTATCTTAGTGACTTTTTATGGTTAAGACATGTTTTCTAACTTGACATATTAAAGTGTAAATTTTACTGTGACACATAATCAAAGAAAACAATGAAAAATATCAGATTATTTTTTCTAAAATATATATGTATGTTTTAACTTGTCTTTTTCTATTTTATTTTGATAAATTCATACAATTTCTATTTTAAATAGTCAAAACGTAGTTCAGTAGTGACAGTAGAATAGTCAAAACGTGTTCAGGACCTTCTAAAACGTATAAATCCGTCGAAAACGGGAAGTCGAAAATTTTCATGAATCCAATACTTTCTTCATGTAAAGATAGAAGAAAGTAAAAATAAAAAATTGTGAGACAAATAATGAACTTTTTTGTATATTTTAACTGTTATGAAAAACTTTTCAAAATATCACCATACGCATTCCATATCAATCAAAATTCCCAAAATTTTTCAATGCTAGTTTTGTTTCCAAGTATAAATAAAACTGTGTATAGTTTTTAAGACTAAATATAGTGGGAAAAGTTAAAGATTGTTAACGACAAAAGTATGAATCAAAAATGCTTAGGATTTTGTAAAATTTAAAATATGCATATGTTACCTTTATATTCAAATATATGAAATTCGATGCTCAGTTTTATTTGTATATAGGGTTTGTATCATATTAGTCATACCGTGAGCCCTTAAAAGTTCGAATTAAATAATGTAAAAAAAAAAAAAAAAAGAGTCAGATCTCTGTCCTTCTGGAAATTCTGGCATTTCATCCTCCAGAAGCTAATAAAAAAATTGCATTTTATATTTGTATATATTTTTTCATAGATCCAGTTGCCTCATAAAAATGGAGCAACTGCACCAGGCAAATTTGTGTTTAACACGCATTTTTTTTTTTTTTTTTTTTTTTTTTTTTTTTATGGATATTAGGTCCAATTTTAAAACGTGTAAATACGTTACAAATTTTCGAACCAGGCAGATTATGTAAATTATATATCAAATAAAGATGTAAGGGAAACCTTTGTTGTCAAGGTATCTGAAGAAAGTTCGATAAGTCCAATAAATCTGTAGAGAATGTAACTATGTTTTATATCGAACAGAACTATATTTTATTTATTTCGATAATTTTTGAATGATGCCAGTTTGACTTATGTACCCCTCTTCATCGGTATCGTAAAATTTCGAGAAATTTGTTTTGATACCCACATACATGATTTTAAAAATTTTATTATGTAATTTTGATAACATATTACATAATTTCCTTTATTTCAAACGCAATAATAATAATAATAATAATAATAATAATAATAATAACAATGGATAAATTAATTTTTCGCAGTAAGAGAAATGCCAAAAAATATTTATAACTGTTGGGGTAACTGAGTATCACATGGTCCAGATACTCCTGATACATAAGTTACACCAGTCTTGAAAACTTCGTGGGATAACTGGAACACCAGTTTTACACTTGAAACATGAAGTAAATATGTATCGATACCTAATAATATTAGTGTATTTATATACCTAATCTTTATAAAAAATGATTGTTTAATGAAAGTACCTACCGTATTTTAATAAAAAGCCGAAGAAATTTAGCCAAATTGACGTTGTTTGTAGGAAAAAAAACCCTGCATTTTTGGTAACTTATATGCTAAGCTGTTTTGAAACACAACGTTTTAAGAAGTAGAGATGAGTGTGTAATGTTGACAAAAGCTGAAACATTAAAATCATCAACGGTTTTTTTATACAATAACCTATGGCCCAGTTACCTCTTTAGTCCAATTACCCCAGTTTACCTTATATGCAGGTATGTCTAAAATATTGCAAAATAAAACAAATGGCCAACAGTCTTTAGTTTTGTAGTGTAGGCAGATACTATTCTTTCCAGCATATGAATTGATTCCTTAAATTTATCATAATGACTGATGATCTCTGATCTTCTTTGAATTTTTTGTTCAATTTTCTTATTCTTATGCAATGTTTTTTTAGAACAATATTAGTAATTGCAAATGTTAAACTGTGCCTCTTTTTTCCTTATGTTTATAAAATTTCTTTTGGGATAGAGCATTTTTTTTTTTTTTGTTATTCTACCAAAATCATTGTTGCATTTCTTTTGAGGAACATTTGATATAAATCATAAGATGTAAAGAAACTGTTAACAGTTATATCATGTCCTCGTAAACCATACGATAATTCCAAAACTGTTTTCATTTTTTAGTTTTTTTGGGGGGTGAATTTGGTGGTTGATTTCCTAAATATGGGTGGCTATTTCACAATGTGTCATTTTTGTGGCTAAGCGCATTATCACATGAAATTCAGAAATTATATCATATTTAACACGTTTGCTAGGCATGTATTTTTTAGTGTTGACTGCAGTTGGTTTGATGGAATGTCCTTCCCGGAAATTTTTAATTTTTGTGTTTTCAATGGTCAAAAAGTGCAATTCATCTCCGGATCCCTATAATATCCTGTCCCCCGGAGCCACAGAAGTCATTCCCGGAGAAAAGTATCTGAATTAAAACCCTAGTGTTGTCTAAAGGGAAACTTGCCTCTGAAAGCAATAATGTTCATCCACTGTTACATATACTTCTGGATTAAAAAGATTGGGTAAAATTTCTACCTATTCAAAATTCTCGAACTGCAGCACATTTGTCATTTTATCGTCTTCTTTTTCAAGTTTCATGGTCATAAATCCGAATAAATTTAGATCTTATTTTGAATTTTTATAACGACATTGTAGTGCTAAATAAATCTCTTCTTTTGAATTATCCCAAAGACTTATCGATGATTCATTGCTTGATTTGGACATACCTGCGAGCAATAAAAAGATTATAAAACGGGGAGGCGACAACACAGACAATCACCTCATCGAGTTCATGAGTGAAAATCTAGGATTAGTTAAATCTCGATTCGCATGTTAAAAAGCAATCGGGCTGCCGAGTTATATCTTGGTGGAAAATATCTAAAAACCCGATTTTAGTGGTTGACTCATAGGTTTATTTATGTACTTTCCTGCACCCAAAAGTATGAAAACATGGAGAATTGTAATCAGGAAAACGTAATGGTAAGCCGTTTGAATCGGGTATTTGAGTGTATTCCACCAAGATATGACTTCACAGACCGATTACGTTTCAATATGGTATTCGCGATTTTACTAATCCTAGATTTTCACCAATAATCTCGATGAGGTGCCACCACTCTGTCTATATGCATGAATCCAAATCTACCACATTTAGATTTGTTCACTTTTCTACATATACACGTTTACCTTCTAAATTTGTAAATTTATGACCATGGTTTTCACGTAATGAGAAAAAATAGATTAAAAGTATTATATTCGTCTTCTATTAAAGTTGTTGAAAAACGAGCTGGACCATCTGTTAGTTCCAAAATATTACTGCCTTCTAATCTACCAGCACTCTCATATAGCTTTGCACTCCACATTATTTTTCCACCTCTGGACTTCATTATTTCAAGTAATTTATGCTTAGCCTCTATTTCTACATCAGATTAAAAAAGATTATCAGTAGATACAAGATCCATTTCTTCAGATACACTACTTCTTACACATCAGATACATTTTTATTTTCTGTATAGCCTTCTATGAAATCAAAAATAAGAATTTAATTTAACGAATAAATCAAGCATATACTACCGTTCTCCTTAGTAAGTATTCAAATTGTTTCTAAAAGATAAACATTTTACTGAGAAAAATAACAAACAAAATCAATTTTCGGTATGACTTGGTTAGCGCTAGATGTCTCGTAACTTCATTATAACTCGCTAATTCTTGCCTTCTCTCCCCCCCCCCCCTCTCCTTACTTTTTTGCAGCTATATAACATAAATAAAACAATATCGACGTTTTCAAAAAACTATGCTAATATATTTTTTATGCTTTAACAAAATAGACCAGAGGGTGAGAAAAATAACAAACAAAATCAATTTTCAGTATGACTTGGTTAGCGCTAGATGTCTCATAACTCCATTATAACTCGCTAATTCTTGCCTTCTCCCCCCCCCCCCCCCCTCCTTACTTTTTTGCAGCTATATAACATAAATAAAACAATATCGACGTTTTCAAAAAACTATGCTAATATATTTTTTATGCTTTAACAAAATAGACCAGAGGGACAGATTAGGATTTTTCGCTGAATAAAAGTCCCATTAATCCTGAAATCCTGTAGTTTTGAAGTCTCATTAATTAAAAACTTTAGTATGTGTTAGTTAAAAACAAATCAGTAAAAATAAGGAAATTTCAGAAAATTCTAATAAGTAATTTTGGCATTACACAAGTTGAATGGTAGGTATGTGTCGAAAAACACACGAGGAGCTTTCTAGGGTTCAAGAAAGATATAAGAGCTGCTTTTAGAAAGAAGTATTTCCGTGATATCAAAAATATTTTATTGAGTTTCTCTGTATATGATGCGGGTCAAAAAGACCCGTTGCCGCGGTTCTAGTGTTAAAAAACAATCTTAATAATAATAAAAATAGGAAAAAATTCTAGAATTTTTTTGTAATAAGCTTTCTTTTTGTCTAATTATCAAATTGCAACGCTAATTTTACCCGTAGCGAATAACTAGCATTCGTTACATTATTTTGATACACTTCATGCGCATTGTAAATTCCCTCATACATCACTTTTACAAAAATTTTCAGGCGTGTTTTTCATTTTTATGCAACACATCGATCATTCTGAAAAAAAAAAAGTGCTCCGTTTAAAAAAAAATAAATAAATAAAAAATAAAAAACATTTAATGCATAAATAATGACTGTATTCTCTAGAGCACATTTATTACCGAAATTGTTCTTAAAACTTTTATCTTACGGAGATAAAGTAGAGAATTTACTCAAAATTTAAAATTTATTCATGCCATTTTCAGCTAAATGTTTGCCGGAGATAAGATAAAATACTGAAGCCACTTGTTGCTGCCGTTTTTTGTATCCTTCTACTTTTCTCTTAAAAATTTCGCTCTACTGAACATCTCTTAGAACAGGATTGAAAATTTCATATCCTATTCTTCTGCATGAAAGGCAACTTTTATTCTTTATAGAGTCTATTTTTCATATTAAAACTGCTACTTCAGATTGAGTAAAATATATATTACATGGAACAGATCTACTGCAGACGATATGACTACTATTCAAAAGCGATGCCAGATGAAAATGCATAAATTTTTTTATAGATGGCGCCACAAGATAATTTATGGATTTATTTCAACAAGGTTATTTTTCCCATCATAAAAAAAAGGTTTATGAAAATGTATGAGGTTGCATTTATTCGCTCAACAAATTTATATGCTAAATAAACTTTCTAAAATTCAATTGGAATTTCTTAAATAAGATGCGGATATCCGTAATTTAAATTTGCATTTTTTTTTCAGATTATTCTTATTTAAATTTTATTGAAAGAGAAGTTTTTCTTATTTAATTTCAGAAACTAGATAAACCCTTTTGTGGGGAGAAAAAAATGTCGATGTAACGATGAATTTTTCTTAATAGATTTTATGTGAAGAATTTACATCAATAAACTTAATAGATAAAAGTAATACTGACATAAATTGCTTATTTAATTATCATTATTTATTTTTGTACTGATAAAAAAACGGCAAAATTATGTAGTTAAATCTAATGCTATTTCGAAAGAATATTTACATTTTCTTCTTATTATTATTATTTTTTATTTTTTTATTTTTTATTAATTAATTAATTAATTAATTAATTTATTTATTTATTTATTTTGTACTATCAAAAATAAAATAAAACAAGTAATAAAAATCATGCTTTAAGCTTAACTTATTAAAAACTATCCAAAAATTCCTAAATTCTATAACAAAACTTCGTTTAGGGAAATAATGTGTTACTCTCCGTAGCCAAATATGTATTTCAATACTTTTAAACAGCGCTTGAATTAATCTGTAGGTTGATACACATGCTATATAAAGGGGAAATTTTATTTTGCAAGAAAACACATGAAAATATAATTTGCTTAATGTTTTATTTAAATATATAGAGCAACTTTTGTGAAAGTCTCATAAACATAGCTTGAGAATTCTGAAAATTATCATCTTTAGAATAAGCTCAAAATCTGTTGTTCCTAAAGTAAGCAAAAAGATGAGTTGCTGTATCCAAATATAGTAACTCGTGCTATATTGTATATGCTATATTATCACTAATCAATGTATATATGGACATTCACAAAAGTTGCTTTATGATTTTATCTAACGCATTATGTAACTTATATTTTGATTGCGTTCACGCATTATACGTTGTGAAACATTATTTAGTGAACCTGCCCATTTTTCATACATTTTTTATTTTTTTAATTCTGATTACAGAATATTTGTATTTGTATGTACAGTGTAGTTTATCATATTTTCTGAAAAGAACATTTTTTTTGTATTAAGAACTTTGCAAATTATAATAAAAAAAACTTTAAAAAATTTGGGATTGTTTTTATAAAAATCTTAATTTCTCTTCGAGTATACAACATGCAATCCGCATAAAACGGAACACAGTTTATCACATTAACATATTTAATCATAATCTTCTGTTTGAACGCTTTTGCTACATTAGTTTTGACAGAGTTATCCAAAAGATATTCGTTATTTTTCAATTTGGTAACGGTCCCCAATGGAATTTCGAGAAAAAAAAATCTTCGCGGAAATATATGACCTATACTATTCTGTCTACACAATTGAAGTTTCAGGATAATTCCTCATGTATTTTTCTAGATATTTAACAAAACGTCTAAAATCACAAGTGGTCGGTCACCTATATCCATGTACTGTATGATTTCACATAAAACGACAAAAAAATTAATACAAATATATCAGTACCTTTTTAAGGACAATAGTTTATTTTAAGTTACATGTTACAATAATAATTAGTTTAAAACAACCAAAATAACAATTTGTAATATTAACGATCACTTAAATGAGTATATTTCAGAACCAAAATTCTCTTCCGTTAACTCCTTCGCGACGGGAGCCTTTTACGAAATTTTTAATGATGTGTCACCGGTTTTTCAAAACAAAAATTTGTGCCTTATTAAATCGAGAAAATGCTCCGATTAAATGAGGCAAATTGTACAGTATTTTTTTACTGGTGGAGATAAACAAGGATTCTTAAGCCTTTTTGCGTCACGTATACGTGTCGCTCGTCCCCAAGGAGTTAATCGCTGATTGAAATACACGGAAAAATTTTTACTCATTTTTACCTTCTTCTGTCGTTAAAAGAAAAAAGTATTGGATTCGTGAAAATTTTCGAATTCTGATTTTCGATGGAGTTGCACGTTTTAAGGATCAGAGAACTCGAAAAACATTTTTTTACAAAATGTCTGTCTCTGAGTCTGCTTGCATATATGTGACACAAATTTTGTGGGCATTCTTCAGCAAATAATTGACGAAATACAATAAAACTTTAGAGTCTGTCAGTTCCTGATGTAAACGGGTGCTTATTACTTTTTGATGTAGATCATTTAACAGGTGGCATTGCTATACTGTCTTTTTCACGATTTCCGCTGTCTCAAGAACTAATGGACTGATTTTCATAAAACTTTAGATTGGGTCAGCCCTGGATACAATATGGTGTTGATTGCTTTTCCATATGAACACAGTGTGCAAATAGCCTAACAGGGGGGGGGGGGTGCTGCTATGTGTCATTCTTCGTGATTATCGCAATAGCTCTATCTCAAGATCTAATGCATCAATTTTCATCAAACTTCAAATTCAGTTAGTATCTGGTGTAAATTAAGGCTGTTTAGATTTTGGAGTAAATCACTCAACAGGTGGCGCTTCTATCCCGACTTGTTTTAACGATTTCCACAATAGTTTTATTTCAAAGAGTAACGCACGGATTTCATCAATCTTCAGATGCAGTTAGAACTTGACATAAGTTGCTGCTAATTAGATTTGTGTCAATCACCTAACAGATGGCGTTGATAAACTTCATTTTTCAAGAAGCATTAACATGCATGAGATAGAAGAAAGTTTTGGAATAGGCACATTCGACTAATTTTGGTTCTCATTCCTTTATTGCTTCTTTCCTTAATTTTTTAAAGAAGTCAAAAATGCATTCCTTCAAAACGATTGAAATAAATCTAACCGAATAACACTCTTAAATATTAACTTTCCATCAACTGTTAGCATTTTGTTTTCTTTTATTGATGGTATATTTATTTTTTTTGAGTGTCTTTCAAAACAGATTTTTTGTTTATTTAAAAGATTGTTTCTTTAATATATATTATGTTTTATTTGAAATTAAACTACTGTTGATATATTCTATAGTCTATTACATTGTAAGTAATTTGATGGATCGGCCGAAAACTTCAAATTCATGCATCAGAAATTTACTTGACTCACTACTGGATCATAAAAAAAAGTAACATTTTTTTTTTCTCGAAGAATACATTTTGAAACTTTGGATATTTATTCTGATATATTATAGTAGTTAAGGCTTGGCTAAGAAAATATAGTTTTTTTTTAATTCACTAGCACTTTAATAATAATTAGATAAATATCCTTAAAATGGTCCACTACTGGAGCGTTTATCGTTGTGAATTTTTGTTAAGCTCACATGAAAAAAATTAACAACCCCGGTCTTACAGCAAATGTTATGGCAAAATAAAAGGTGCGTCAAAAATTCGTGCTAACTTTAAAAATCTACAATAAAAGAAGTAATGCTCGGAAAAATTTTCGGTTTGCACGAGTTTGATCAGATGGATTTTGGATTTCTTTCCCGTGTATGATAAAAAGTGATTCCAAAAATAACTGATAGAGGGCGCTTAAACTATTGAGATGTTTTACGCAAATCAGGCAAACACAAACAGACAATGAAACAAATCACAATATCATGACACTGTGCATTTATTTTAAGATAGTAAAAGATGCTCAACATAACCACCAAAACCAGGTATTTGGAAAGTGAGGCGCCTTAATATGCCTGTTAAGCTAAGTGTAGCATGCCACTGACGGTCTGTCGAAAGGCATCTTTTAGTTCCACCAAAACGTCGAGTATCTCATTCAATGGAATATGCCTTTCTTGCGCCTTAACACATTCGCTGCCGATCATGCGCCAGCGCGTGATATGGCGCCAACGGTAAGGGCCACTCACGCGCCAGCGCGTGATGTGGGATGATGTCCAATAACCAGTCACGTGATGGCGCGGGAAAATCTTTCACTGATTCTTTGTTAAAAAAAGTAAATCGGCTTCGGGGAAAAACCCACTTCTACAGTGCGGCATTAACCACCATCACATCTTCACGTAAGCAGCAGCGAACGTGTTAAGCCCTTTCTCCATGCGAAACTTGCGCAATGCAATAATTATGAATTCACCATTCTTGCAGAAAAGTTTACCCACCAACGCTTGATCTGGTAACGGTAGTATGCTGCCAAGACCTAATGACAAATCTATTTTCAGCCAGGTATTTTATTACCAGCCTGAGTTCCATAAAACGCCTCAGTATTACGTGTGAGCGCCATCTATTGGTTACTTTTGGAATCATATTTTATTATACATGAGGGAAAAAATCCAAAATCCGTTTGATCATACTCGTGCAAACCGAAAATATTTCCGAGTATTACTTCTTCTATTATGGATTTTTAAAATTTGCGCGAATTTATGGCGTACCTGATATATATATGCGTTTTAAAGCATATCTATCCATCCATTGCTGTATTTTAAATGTAGAAAAAAAACTATCTGGTATATTTTTTTCAAAGTTTTTCTTTAATTCATTTTGTTTTAAAGTTTTCCATAACCTTTAAATGCATAATGTAACTTAGGAGTTACAAGATCTTTTTGGGGAGAGAGGAGGAGGGGGCATTTAGGCGTTTTTTGTTGGTCATTTGGTGATTTATCCTATGTTACTTTTGTATGATAACATGAATCGTGAAGTTTGTTTGTTGTGGTTTGTTATCAAGAGGAGTTATAACCAGGGGTGTAGTCGTAAAAATAACAGAGGATATACGCCCTAAGCAGAGGGTATACGCTCAAGATAAAGGATATACCCTAGAATGTATATACTATAAGCTTTGTTGAGAAACAGAGGGTATACGGTGCTCCTTTAAAAAAACCAGAAGGTATACAGCGTATACTCCCGTATACCCTCCACTAAATCCTTGGTTATAACATTTGTTGCTGGTACTGCTTTCAATATGCTCGACTGGCGTTTTTATCTATTTTAATGAATTAACCATTATTTGTATTGCAAACTATTAAAGGCATTATAAAAATAGTATATGGCTGAATATTTGTTACTGCGCAGTGTAAACATTTTAAAGAATTCAAACAATTGAAAAATTTAAACAATTTAAAATTATAATTTTTTGGGCAATTTTTGTTATGTAACTTAGGAGTGACACTATGACATTATGTGAACAGGAAACATGAATAAACTTTTTCACTACTTTTTCTAGTGGATAGTTAACAAAAATAAACCCAAATATATTTTTTTCCAAACAAAGTTAAAAAAATCATGCATTAAAGGATCAAAAATGGTAAATTTGTTTTTCTTACATAGCGTTCTTTTTTCTTTACTTGGCGAAATTCACGTTACACCCTCTTTTTTTTTCTATTATACATTAAAAAAAATTATTTCCTATCTTAACATAAAAACTTCGCCTGGTTAAAAAAAAAGTGTAAAATTCTTGTCTTGCATGTTGGTAGTCAAGAATGAATGAGATCAGGTAATGAGCGAACAATCCCACTGAAAGAAGTAAACCTCCTTCATATTGTGGTTGACCAAAAATGACTAAAACTATTTCTTGAAAATTCTGGGCGTTACCATAATGCACCCTGCGGTTTCCACTCAGTTTTCATTTCAGGGCTTGTCGCGAAATTTACGGGCGTCACCAAGAATCCCATTGAAAAAGTTAACGCCATTTTAAAAGGAGAAATGTTCAGATTTCGTTTTAAATTGCTAAGACAGGTGCTGAGTTGTTTTCTTTAATTTGATATGTCTCGAAATTGATTTGATTTGCATGTGAAGACAATTTTAAATAAAGATTGCTATTGTTTAGTGAGCAAATAGTTTTTTTGCTAAATATCTTATTACTTTATTTTTACAATCTTTGAGATGTAAGAAGGCTATTGAATTTTCAAACTAATAGCTAAATGTTCCATTTACTTTTTCCTTTTGTTAGAGGCAAAAAATTTATTTAAGACAAACTTATGTGTGAATAATGATAAAGAGAAAGATAACGTCTGTAAGTTATTTTGATATATATGAAAGAATTAATTTTAGCAGTCTTCACAAAAATTAAATAAATAAATAAATAAATAAATTAAAATAAATTAAAATAAAAATAGCAATAATAAAAATGATCAGCTTTTATTTTTTTATTTTTTAAATGTCACAATTGTATGTGTGATGAAGTTTTTAAGTAATTAAATTCATAAATATATCATAAATAATCATAAATTCATAAAACATAATTTTGATAGATTTGTATGGGAAAATAAGTGAAAAAGACCACTTCCGCCTCTCATCTTTTCTCATCTTCCTTAAAACTTTTTAGAATTTTGATGAATCCTGAAATAAAAATATAGATATGTTTGTGAAATTACTTCTTTTATCTTCCTGACGTAGACCTAATTGACGTTAACAAGGGTAACTTTACATATATGTTGCTCTGCTAATCGTTTTTTTTTTTTTTTTTTTTTTTTTTTTTTTTTTTTTTTTCGAAAAGAGACTTGAGTTGGAGATTCTGCCACCTGCAATGGCCACCTAGTGTTTTTTTTTTCCTTTTGATGATTTTTTTTTATTTGCCTAGTGCCTGGGCCACTATATCTTCGGCACTCTACACTGTAAAAAAAAAAAAAAAAAAAAAAAAAAAAAAATCTTGAGGTTACTAAAAATTTTTTAGTAAATTTGTATTCCACAGAATTTTTTAGTAACCATTCCAAACTTTTTTTTGCAAGTGAAACAAACCTTTCTTTTGTAAACTGAACAAAAGAAATTTTTGTATAACTAACTTAAAACTTTTCAGTATGAGCCACCAAGCATATTTTAGTAACAGCTCCAAAATTATTTTTAGTGACCATTACTCACAGATTCTTAGTAGCTATTCCAAACGCAATTTTAGCAAGTGAAACAAACATTAGTTTTGTAAACTGTATAAATGAATTTTTCGTATAAAAAACTTAAAACTTTTTAGCGAGAACCATCAAACGAGTTTTCTTGTTGACGTGTCCCCGAAGGGCAGGAGATTCCTTTGAATTGCATCCAATGGGTAAGAAGATAGATTTGCAGCGGAAGATTTTCGGCAACGCCTCAATATATGGCAGCATCAAACATTGCCACCTGCTCAATTTTGATAAGCTTCGGAAAGGGAGGTAAAGTCCTTAGATCGTTACCCATGGTAATTGCTACGACAAGATTTTCATAACCCGTTTACTTAACGAATACTTACACTGCATACACTCGGTGCGTCTTTGGTGGTGTCGAGCATGGAATCCGACACCTTTCAGTCTGGAGTTTTGTGCTATGACCACTAGGCTATCACGGCCATACCAAGTGAGTTTTAGGAATAGCTATTAAAAATATAAAACTATTAACTCTATACGTTGCTAGCTTTTTTCTAGTAACTCTTACAAATTTTCTTGCAACTGAGTAGGATTACAAATAATTTTTTAGTAATTTCAGGGATCACTAAAAATTTTTTTAGTTGATCGACCCTTTTTTTTTTAACAGTGTATGAATATGTGAAATACCTATCATTCCAGTCATTTTTTCTTAAACAGAACTCATTTTTTTATTATTATTTTACAAAGTTGATTAAATTATATACTGTATTATGCAAAGACTCGCTATATACAAAGTAGACAGAAAAGAAAACCCTTAAAAAATATTTATGTATGTTAAATAGTTTTGACATATTTTGAAAACGTAAATTACTACAATCTTCTTTGTACTTTAGTAAAAAAAGAGAGAGAGAGAAAGAGAGAACAAAGAATGAAACTCTCGCAATTTCTCTGCGAAAATATTATGATACTCGGTCGGTCAGCCCCTCCTACCTGCCAAGCGCAGACGTCCGATGTATTAAACACTCCAGTCCTCCGGAACTTATTACACTGTAAAAAAAAATTCTGTTAGGTTACTAAGAATTTTCTAGGAAACTGGGATGCCTAGAACTTTTTATGTAACCGCAACAAAAGAAAATCACGTAAAATTACAAAAGTTTCTTTAGTAACTGTTACTAAATATAGTTTAATAAAAATACTAATGATATCTTAGGGAGGTTCCAAAGAAACTTCTGTAAATATACTAAATATTGTTTAGTAAACTTACTAACGATCGTTTAGGGAGTTTAGTAAAGAATATCTAGTAAATTTACGAAAGATTATGTTGTAAACATAGTAAAGATTATTTAGGGAGTTTTCCAAAAAACTCTTTGTAAACTTATTACGGATTCTTTAGTATATTTACTTATGAATTTTAAGGGAGTTTCTCAAATTATTTTTTGTAAATGTACTAAATATTGTTTAGCATACTTACTAGTGATTTTTTAGGGAATTTACTAAATATCTTTTGGTAAATTTACTAAGGATTATTTAGTAAACGTGCTAACGATTTTTTAGAATGTTTCCTAAAAATATTTTGCAAGTTTTCTAATTATTTTTAGTACACTTACAAGGGATTATTTTGTACATTTGCGAAGAATTTTTTGTGGATTTGTGAAGGAATTTACAGTACATTTACTATTTTTCTTTAGTAATGCACACTAAGTATTTTATGTACTTTATCAAATATCCTTAATAAACTTTTTTTTTTTTTGATAAAGTAGAAAAAATATTTAGTGTGCATTACTAAAAAAAATAGTAAATGTATTTTAAAGTTCTTCACAAATCCACAAAAAATTCTTAGCAAATATAATAAAAAATCCCTTGTAAGTGTACTAAAAATCATTTGAAATGTAACTTTATTAATGTAAAGTGAGAAAAATTACAAATATTTAATATTATATCTGAAACAGTTTTTGTATTATCGCCAGAAAATTCTTTGCAATAGTGCAAGAGTTAATGCAGTAAATTTGTTAATGATTTCTTTAGTATGTTCTTTTGCACTTATCAAAAAGTATTTATAACTGTACGAAATTTTGCAGTAAATTTTATCTAATGGTTTTTCAGCAGTATTCCAGAAATATTTTAAGTAATTGTTTTTGTATACTAATACTTATATTAATTGGAGTTGTTATAGTATTCTTTCAGTATGAAGTTGAATTTTTACAATTTTAAATATCCTCAGTGGAGTCTTCCTCGTGTAACTAAATATTTCTGTACAAAATACGCAATATGGCTTGATGTGTTTCAATATTATTACAGCAATTGCCATAAATATTTATATGTTAGGCATGAGAACTGAACTGAACTGAAACTTCACTATAGATAATTAAATATGTATAAAATCATGCATGATATTAAATCAGCATTGTAACAAAAACATTTAATGTACAGATAAGCTGAAGGATATCTTAAGGTTTTTAGTTTAGCAAATAAAAGTCAATAAAAACAATAATGTAAATAAAATATCATTAGTAAGTTTATAAAATATGCCTACATTAAAAAAAAATATTGATATAATTGAGACAAATTAAATTTAGAATTTTTAAAGACAATATTCTATATGTATAAGTAAGCACTGTGCATCATCTAATCCAATATAGGATTTGAAAATCTGTATATTATGAGAAACACCATTGGTTTATTTTATGAAAATATGTTTCTAAACTAGAAATGGAAATACAGTAGTCTTGTAATTTTTTAAAATGGGGTTTTATTCAATTCCAAGGTCATAAGAATTTCATTAACAAGTATCTTATGGTACATATATTTGGAACATTTTAGAATATCTGGCTCAATGGCTGAGAAAAAGATGTGCCATCAGTAAAAAAATATTGTCTTTACCTAAATGTCATATTTAAGAAAAAATATATTTTTTAGTCTTATTCTTATATCTGCTAAATATTCCGTATAGTGGTCACTGATCTCTAGGAACTTACTTTTATTAATTTATTTTATTATCTCTTTTCTCGACTTTCTCCTCACAATTTTCTTCCACTGTCTACACTTAATACACTAGACATTTTTTAATACTTTATTTGCTTGAGAGTTATGTTTCAAATTGAAATAGTGAAGAGGAAAAATTTAATTATTCATAGGACCACATTTTTCAAACTCTAAACCAGCTTAAAGATCTTTAAGAATAGATTTAACTTGTATGAATTAGTAAGATTCAACTCTGGTTAGTTCAGCTCTGGGATTAGATTTTCTAACTCAAAAAGTTGCATATAAAAGAGATGATATACAAACTTAGCATATGTACGCAAAAATGCATATTGGACATATCAGCAGTCATTATGTCATTATGGGCAGGTTTCACACTTTTTAATGCTTATCAGAATGTTATAAGTACTAGAGATGATTAAAAGCTTTTCTAAAAGCAGAAAATGTATGGAAACAATCATTGAAACAAATAGAAATGTATAATACTTTGGAAAATACTACGATTGCTCATTTTTATTATAAATGCAATATGCATACATGTACAGCCAATAAATGCCATGTGATTAAATGACAAAATACAATGAAATATGAATAAAGATATCTAAATAACGATTTATTACATTTTATTCAATAAAAATGATTTACATATATACTTTTAATATGACTCATATTTTACAAATATTACATAAATACCTATTAAATTCATATTTAATTTATAGTATTTTTGGAAACATGCTTTCTCCAAACGTCAGTAATCAAGCTCATATTCTTGTTAAGATACTATTAGAAAATGATTGATGACGTGATATTATGGTACGATATTTTAAAACTTCAGGGCTGTATAATATATTAGAAAGTTTGAGTGAGGTATAGGGAAGGATGTTTCTCATAGATAATAGTTCCTTTTCCTCATCTGACTTTATCAAACTTTCACACACAGGGAAGCTTGCACAATTTTTAAATTGAACTTCAGTTTTCTCACGCATCTGTAGAAGAAAATTATAAATTAACATAAAAAGTAAAGAAACACTTAATAAAATTTATAATGAATGTGATATTATAAAAAAAAATCTATATTACGGTAAAACCACGTAAGATATGCAGAATGCCCCATAGCAGCCCCACTTGTTTAGAGATTTACACCGAACCCTGCAACGGTGACACTGCAACAGCTGGTGTCAACACGTAACTGAATCTGAATTTTGATGAAAATACATGCATTAGTTCTTAAGATTGGAATTTGCGGAAATTATGCAGACCCCCCCCCCCTATTGTGAAAAATATAAAAAATGCAGCACAGTAGCGCCATCTGTTGGTCGATTTACGCCAAAATGTAAATAACACCAAATCATATTAAGCACTAACTAAATCTAAAGTTTGATGAAAATCCGTCCCTTCAGCATTCAGATTGTTGTTGCAGAAATCTCAAATAATGTAGTGATGCAGCATTATCTATTGAGCGATTTACGCCAAAACATTAATCGGCATCAATTTATAACAGGGACTAACTGAATATATTTTATTATTAAATACTGTTCTTGAGATACAGTGCCCACAAAATTTATGTTACATACTACAGAATCACAGACTCGTTGACAGACGTTTTGTAAAAATATGTTTTTTGGTATCTCTGACCCCTAAAACGTGTAAATTCGTTGAAAATCGAATTTACATTAAAATTAATCATCGCCAATTTATATCAGAGACAGACTGGATATAATTTCTACATTAAACTATGTATTTCAAATATTAAATTGTGTACATTAGTTCTTGTGATTGAGTATCCGCAAAAGTGTGCCACATGCAAATAGAGTCACAGACTCACATTTCGTAGAAACGGGATCTCTGGCCCCTAAACCGTGTAATTGTGTCGAAACCTTTAACGAATCCTATACTTTCTTCTTGTTATGATAGAAGAAAGTAAAAATACAAAAAATTATCTTTTAAATTATTAATTGTTAGAAATGTCTCTCTTTTTCTGTGTATTTTACTGTACAATTCACGTTACGTATATTTTAAATAAATACATAGACATGGTATTATGCAATATAATTATAGTTGCACAGCCCCTTACTGAATGTCTATGATTTTAAAAACAATTTTGAAGCATGAAATATTTTAAATTATTCTGTATCGCGTAGAGCTCCATTACGGAAAGGGCTATGCAAATATAACGTTATCAACGTTTTGTAAATTTCGGACCTCCTCCCCCCTTCTGATATAATACGTTATCATCCCTTGAACTCTCCCTCCCCTCGTTAATGATATCATTATCAAAGTGTAGAAAATTTATATTTCTATCATTTATTTTGTTCGAAAAGACATACAAAACTGGTTACATTTATTTTTCGCATACTTTTATGATTCGAATGATAAGAAGTTAATAAAATATCACTTTTCATATGAAAGAAACTTTATATCACATAACAGTTAAAAAATTACTATTTAAAAGAATTTTATAAAAGCTTTTTGTTAAATAATGCATTCAACAGTAATAAGAATTATTACTGTTGTACTTGCACCGAACGGATAGGGGTAGGGGACAAATAGAAATTCATATCAACAAAAAAAAGACAACATTCTTCCTCTTTTTCTCTATTAGTAAACACAAGATTCATTTCAAGTACACTTCACATACGGTTTCTCGAACTGTGATTATATATGTATACACATATGGAAAAAAATAATAATGTTAAACATTGGAGTATACTATATTTTAGAATTAAATAATTTTATAAAAATTTAGTAATTTTAATAACTTTGTATTTAAAAACAAAAGTAGCAGGCTATAAAAAGATAACGTGCTATTTTGTACCAAAGACCATGTTAAAAAAAAAAAAAAAAAAAAAAAAAAAAAAAAATATGATCACAAATAATATCGATATTAAAAGATACCCCCCCCCCTCTCTCTGAAATGATAACGTTATATTTGCACAGCTCCAAAGATTAATTTGTTTGCTCTTAAAACAACATAAAGAGTTCATTTTCTTACAGCTAATTTTACATAAGAATAAAAATTTCCTGTATGAATAATTAAAATATAATTAAAACACAAATTTATCAGACATGCAATTGAAATACTCGCTTGAAGCTCTGAAATTATCGGAATATAAAAGAAAATATGGGAGAAACATAATTTTCAGAAACGATTTTATAATTAACGAAATTGTAACTAAGAAAAAAAATAAGAGTAAAATAATTGGACTTGTCCCATTCCTCTCTACACTTTATGTTAAACTTCTTGTATAGACAGATATCCTGCTTTTAGACACAATTTTAAATTATTGATAATATACAGTATAATGTTCTATAAATAGGGAAACAATTACATATACAGTCAAACCTCGTAAACATGAAACTCAAGGGGGATCAAAATTTTCTTCATGTTAACAATACTTCGTATTATCAGTATCAAATCTTTGTATTCGTTTTTTAGGGGATTTTTAAAACAGTTCGTGGTAAAAGTAATTCACAGTAAGCGTATTCATGTTAACGAGGTTTCACTCTGTACATAAACAAGTCGTTAATATACAGAAAGCATAGAAATATGTAAAGAATTTTTACTTTTGGTTTTTGAAATAATCTTTTTCTTTTTATAATTGCAAGCTTATACAAATCAGCTACTTTATTCAACTGAAGATTGGGGATGCTTTTGCTTAATCGAATACGTCATTGATGAAATGTTTATAAATGAAATATAAAGAGAAAAATCTACTGTCCCATTCCATCCCACTCTCCCTTACTAAGTAAAAAAAAAATTGGGTTAAAGGATGTAGGGAATATTTTAGGTGTTTAACTGCTGTCATAATAAAGTAATAAATACAGCGGGGAAAAAAATAGGCATTTAAAGATTTTTCATTCTACGAGTAAGGATGGAAAGAAAAATAACCATATTTTCTTTTATTATTGAAGGAGGGGGGGGGGGGATATTTCAAAACGAATGATAATATAACTTATTGAAGACTTAAAAATAGCGCAAAAAATGAAAATTAATCAGGGTAAGAGAATAAATTTCGTATGCTTGTAAGGAGGGGGGGGGGGAGGAAACGTCCTTTTCGGGGGAAGAAAGAAAAACTATATGATATATTATTTATTGTTACAATAAAATAATAGATCAGGATTTTTTTCTGTTAAATGGAATGACTTTTAAGGTTTTAAATTTTATATGTTGAGGGGGGAAAATTAGCGATTTATTTTTCTTTTTAGAAAGGGAGAGTGTTAGATGACTTATTTACATTAGTGAATAATTTACAGATAATAAAGTATTAATAGGCCAGTGATTATTTTGTAGAATTCGATATTAAGAGAAAGCAGGAAATTAGTTTAATCCCTTCAATTCCTTGTCGCTTAGATCTACAATGAATAAATTAAGTTTTTCTCCTCGTACTAGGTGAGCGTTAGAAAAATATTAGATGTACAGTTTATTTTTTCTAAATACCATAACAATATCTCAAAAGAACTAACTATCAAAACCATTGTCAATACAGATGTTGTAAAGCTTGAAATTCTGAGTAAAATGAACACTGACATTTAGTATTTTTGCTGAACAAACCACAATTTTATTTCAAAGTTTCACCGCAATGATCAGAAGGTTTAACTTAAATTAATTAGGAAAAAATTGGAAACTGTTTTAATCACTTCAATTTAGGTTTAGAAATAATGTACTGAGTTTTCCTCCACGTATTAGGTGAACGTTAGAAAATATGCACTTATAGTGGAAATATACTTTTTTTTAATTATCTCAACAGTATCTCAAAACAACTAATTCTATAAAATTATTTGTCAATACAAATGTCTTAGAGTTTGAAATTCGGAATAAAATGAACATAATTTTGTCGCAATTCTATTTTAAAAGTTTGTCGTAGTCGCTAATCCAAAGCTTGGAACTTGGAGAGACCAAGTTATCCATCCGCCCGTCTCTATTTGTAACATACGTGTATATATTTTTACCACGCTTTTATTAACTTCACCTGTATGTTTGTGAGTTTGTAACTCTCCTTATTTTATGTATGTTCACCGATTACTCCGAAACCATGCAACCGATTAATTTGGTTTTGGTGTTAAATGAAAGACGATGCTCTCGAATTGGTACCACTTCAGTTTCATCGAAATTGGTTCAGTACTTTTTTAGTAATTAGGCAAAAACTAATAAAATTAGTGATTTTTCGCTGATTAAAAGTGTTGAATACGTTCACTGAATGGAGAATGACAATTCACTGAAATGACAGCATGGCAGAGCGGTCTAAGGCGCCGGGTTGAAGCTCTGTTTTTCGAAAGAGATTGTGGTTCGAACCCCACTTCTGACATTATTTACATCTATGTAAAATTAAAAAAAAAAATTCCGTATTACAATTTTTATTTTTAACCGGCTTCAGAAAAGGAAGAGGAAGTTGTCAATTCGACGCGTATGTATTTTTTTTTCTATGTATGTTCACCAATTACTCTGAAACTATCCAACCGATTAATTTGGTTTTGTATTAAATATAAATATAGTTTAAAAAAAAACTAAAAACCACGCTTTTTAAGTATATCAAACTAAAAAGTGAAAAATAATTCGTACTATAAGCTGAAAACGAAAATAGATAAAAAATACTATATTACTATAAAATCATTGTTATTATAGAAATCAATTAATAAGCAATAAATAAAATTATCGTGGAAAAAAAGCGTGGGGTGCTTCTTAAGAACTGATAGATGGAGCATGGTAGATGGAGCATCTCACGCTTTTTTTCCACGATAATTTTATTTATTGCTGATTGCGAAACGTCAGTGAAGGCTTACTTTGGAGACACGAAATTTTTTTGTATCTGTCTGTCTGTCTGTCCGTCTGTCTGTCAGTCTGTCTGTTCCGCGATAACTTCTGTAAAAAGCATCCGATTGGCTTGAAATTAAGTGGATATGTTAGTGAGGCACTGGAATTAAGCTGTATAGTTTTTTGTAAGATTTGGTTCATTCGTTCGAAAAATATAGAATATTTTATTTTGCGCAATAATGCTTTTCTATTACAAATCCAAAGATTTCAATTTTTTTTTCTTGAGAGAAAATGTCACATTATGATAAATGGATGCTGAAATTTACCGGTTAAATTATTCGTATTGTTTTGAAATTTTCTCTATTCATTTGTCAGATTTTTAAAATTATTACTGTAAATTTTGGAGATTTTTTATAAATGTATTCCAATAATATAAACTAATTTGTTTTAGAGACTTACTTATTTCAAATGTATTTATTTCATTTTCTTTATTTTCTCTTAATGGTTGCTAAGCAACCATTCATCCTAATCCTTATTTTTATAATGTTATAAATTTGAATGCGTGTAATTATTGAACGCGAAAATTTAAATGAAGTCAACGTCAAAACTGATGAATTAATGTCTTTGTATCTTTGTGTATAACTATAACATAGCCCAGAAAAAAACATAGGCTATGTTTTATTGATTTTATTCACACATTTTCCTTAACCCGTCAGTAGTCGCGTGTCGGTCTTTTCGCCGCCCGTACACTCTCAGAAATAAAACTCTCATTTTTGACGATTCAGAAATCCTTGAGCCTTATTTCGTCGTTTTTGACGATCATTTCGTATCAGAATCACGTGACTTTTAACGAAACGTGAACTCTCAAATATTTGACGAAAGTACTTCCGGGTCAATCCATTTCAAGTGGTCCAGAAAATATTTTTTTGGTCGCTCGACCATTTTTAAAAAATGTGAAATTTTTTGTACTACAACCCTAAGATGACGGAAGCTCAAAATGACCGTTCTTTTAATTTTACTATTTTTTGTTTGTACATGACGGCCATCTTTGTTTCATCGTGTGCAGCGATTTTCTCAGATACTAGGATACACAAAATTGTAAATATCTCGTCTTCTCTTTTCCCAATTGAAATGGGGTTTGCAGCATTTTGTTCAGAATAAAATAGGCTAAATACACAATGATAGAAAAATTTAGAAAAATAAATTTTTACAGGTGATATTTTAGCACAAAATGTACGATTTTTTTCCAAAATCTATCCGTTTGCAAGAGGAAAATTTTCATGCAAGGGAAACTGTCAACCTTACACAATGTTTTCTACAAATAGGTCAAAAGTGCGTGTACTCATATACCAAATCCCAGATCTGGGAGTTAATTTCTCTTTGCGAAAAAAATTCCGAAATTCGTCAAAAATTTCAAAAATTGCACTTTTTAGGCTTTGATATCTCTGGTGGGGCACGAGATAAAAATCTGAAATTTTGGCCTATGATAGTATCGTGTAATAGCGTTGCGTACAAAAAATTTCAAGAAGGAGATTTGACTACAAGCTGAGATATGACATGGAGAATATGTGAAAACAATACTACCAAACTATTGTAAACCTACTATGTAATTGTTCAACAAGACAGTCAACCTTGCACAATTTTTTCTACAAATAAGTCAGAAGTGTGTGTACTCATACACTAAGTCCCATATCTGGGAAATAATTTCTCTTTCCGAAATAAATTCCGAAATTCGTCGAAAATTTCAAAAATCGCACTTTTTCGGCTTTGATATCTCTTGTGGAGCACGAGATAAAAATCTGAAATTCTGGCCTTTGATAGTATTGAGTAGTAGTGTTATGTATAAAAAATTTCCAGAAGGAGATTTGAATACAAGCTGAGATACGGTGATTAAAAAAGTGTTAAGAAATGCTATTACGAGTACATTAAGAGAAATGAGATTAGTCTCTTTTATTACAATATTTACACAGAAAATATCGTTTGTTGAAAACAGTTAAATAATAAACATTTAATTTACAAAATACTATATATGGTCAACAAAGAGCTTAACAATATTTACGAGAGATGTTACGAGTTCGACCAGTTACTGTTGTCAGTCCATCAGGCTGTTCTTTCTAAAAATTTTATTTGAAGCCCCCCCAAGTCTTGTCATCCCTTGTTAACTTGAATGAAATTCTCTAGGTTTAATAAATGAAGCCATGTCAACTCGATCAGTTGTAATCCATTGTCTGTAATTTACTTTTCCTGAAATGTGTTCCGAGTAAAATTGTTGCAATAGCATTTCTAGTAGATTTGTTCATCAGGACAAACAGTGTATTAGCTTAGCATACATTCTGAATTGTTTAAATCACACAGAAGCATTTGAAAAAGATATTTGTAATTTACATTTAACTTTATACCATAAATAATTAATTTGAAATTTTGGAGGTATGAACAATTACATAGTAGGTTACAATAGTTTGGCAGCATTGTTTTCACATATTGTCCATGCCATATCTCAGCTTGTAGTCAAATCTCCTTCTTGAAATTTTTTGTACATAACACTACTACACAATACTATTAAAGGCCAGAAATTCAGATTTTTATCTCGTACTCCACCAGAGATATCAAAGCCTAAAAAGCGCGATTTTTGAAATTTTCGACGAATTTCGGAATTTTTTTCGCAAAGAGAAATCATTTCCCATATCTGGGACTTGGTGTATGAGTACACGCACTTTTGACTTATTTGTACAAAAAATTGTGTAAGGTTGACAGTCTTGTTGAACAATTACATAGTAGGTTTACAATGGTTTGGTAGTATTGTTTTCACATATTTTCCATGTCATATCTCAGCTTGTAGTCAAATCTCCTTCTTGAAATTTTTTGTACGTAATGCTATTACACGATACTATCATAGGCCAAAATTTCAGATTTTTATCTCGTGCCCCACCAGAGATATCAAAGCCTAAAAAGTGCGATTTTTGAAATTTTTGACGAATTTCGGAATTTTTTTCGCAAAGAGAAATTAACTCCCAGATCTGGGACGTGGTGTATGAGTACACGCACTTTTGACTTATTTGTAGAAAAAATTGTGTAAGGTTGACAGTTTCCCTTGCATGAAAATTTTCCTCTTGCAAACGGATAGATTTTGGAAAAAATCGTACACTTTGTGCTAAAATTTCACGTGTAAAAATTTATTTTTCAAAATTTTTCTTCCACTGTATATTTAGCCTATTTTATTCTGAACAAAATGCTGCAAACTCCACTTCAATTGGGAAAATAGAAGACGAGATATTTATAATTTTGTGTATCCTAGTATCTGAGAAAATCGCTGCACACGATAAAACAAAGATGGCCGCCATGCACAAACAAAAAATAGTAGAATTAAAATAACGGTCATTTTGAACTTCCATCATGTTAGGGTTGTTGTACAAAAAATTTCAGATTTTTAAAAATAGTCGAGCGACCAGTGCTGGACCACTTGAAATGGATTGACCCTTCCTTAATCATGGCCAGACTTGATGAATTTTAAGGAAACTGTCGCGGTAGCTGTTTATAGAAGGACCCGATATTGTACCTCCCCAAATCTTGCGATTTTAGCAAGGATATATTTGCTTGTTTAAAACAGTACTTTTTAGTGTTTTTCAGAAAATAATGAAATGTAAGCAATTACTCTTGCTACATTAGTTTTTTTTTTTTTTTTTTTTTTTTTTTTGGGGGGGGGGGGGAAATGTTTATTACTATTTTTATTTATTTATTTGTAAGTTGTATTTCGTTTTGATTTCATTCGAAAAAAAATTACTTCGTTCTACAAAACCGTTCAAAAAGTAAATGTGATCAATAAAATTTCAAAATTCTAAGATCTAATTTATATCCAATATCTACTTTTTTCTCTCAAATTAAAAATATATACATATTTTTTCTCTCTCCCCTCTATAAACAGTAAATTGTTAAAATCTTATCCACCTACTTAAAGTCTCGCTTAAAGTAGTAAAATCTCTCCCAATAAGTACTTCATAATTCGTTATTTCTGAGAATCAAACTAACCAGCCCATATTTCAATCATTCCTTAAGCAAATAAATTTCCCCTAGATGTTATTTAATTAAGCCATATTATAATAATTCATTATCCATTAGAAAATCAAAATAATAAATTCGTCTTATTATTTAAAACTTGCAAGATTTATAACAGAATCGATAAAAGTACCATCACAGTTGTAAAAATTCAAACACACACTATAATCTACTTTATGCCTTTATAATCATGCCTGTCTGAGTAATCTGTGGCGTGATCTTAGGGCGTCGGACTGCCGCACTGTACATTATGAGTTCGAACCTCGCGTGTGACATGTCTTTTTTTGCTTCTGTCATTGGATACGGGAGCTTCTAAAAAATTCGATAGATGGCAGCACTAGTCCCTTTTTGACGATTTGGTATCGTTAAAAGAGTGAGGGAAGTGATTTCATCAATTTGACGAAATATTTGTTCGGAGCATTTCCCAGGAAACGGTTTCGTCAAAAACGAGGAGAATTTCGTGAAATTTGAGTATTCATTTCTGAGTGTGTATAACTTATCTTCTCCTAACTTATATCACATTACAAATACAGAGGAGATCTACCCTGTAGCTGACTTTGAAGCTTTCTCTAGCACCTTAGTGAAGTAACTGGACACCTCTGTTTTTCTTTCAGGTAGATTTTTAGAAACAATGTTGAAATTGGCAAAAAAGTCTACGTAAAAGTCACTAATGCGAGTTCATTTTTACGTTTTCCAATTACTACAGATCTCATGAATAAAATGCATAATTTAAGAAAACTGCAAATTTATATCTTCGTTGTAATGTTATTTTCGTATATTAGGTGAAAAATATTTCTTATTTTACATATTTGGTATGCGGGGGGCCAGCGGCGAAAAAACCGAGCGCGACTAATGACGTTGTGAAAAAAATCGCGACTACTCGCGGGTTAATAATTCAAAATTTCCTTCTTTTTCATGCAGAATCAATAGCAATCTTTCAGATAAAATTTAACCAATTTCCTTTATCGTTGCCAAAAAAAAAAAATCAAAATCTGGAATAATTTGTCAACGGCAATAAGTTTCAATTGAGCAAGTTCCATTCGAAAAATTAAACTAAGAAAAAATAAATATGACGTCAGAATTAAAATAAAAATAAATATAGTACTTTGTTAAATATTAAACACGGAAATTTGTTTCGTTAATAAGAATTTTTCTGACAAAAATGGGGGCATAGTTAGAAATAACTCATGAATAATAACTCATGAATAATGACGTCATTGCCGAAACTTCAGTGAAGGCTTATTTTGGCGACACAAAATTTATTGTTTTCCGCCTGTCAGTCTGTTCTGTCTGTCTGTCTGTCTGGCCGCGATATCTGCCACAAAATGCAATCAAAACTTCTTTTTTTCGGAAACAAAATTGTAAAACCCTAGATTACTGAGTTTACACTTTCAAAAGTTCCTGATACATCAGATTTAGGTGTGGACAGGTATGTAGAAGTATGAGGATAATGAAAAATGCTTATTAAAACTGTTACTTATCCTTTTAAATCAAAATGTATAAAGAAATACAAGATATACGATAACCATTAGCAAATTGATACAAAGTTACAAATTTAAGTTTAATGAGACTACGGGGGGGGGGGGGGGTTCAGAGGGGCCGAGCCTCCCTGAAGAAATCTACTATGTTATAATAAAAAAACAAAAATAATAGATCATGAAAAATTCAGAATATCCTAACATAACTAAATCTTTAATTTAACGCTTTTGTTGGTTGAAAACTTCTTATTCTTATTTTATTCTTATAAATAATTACGTAATTTGAAAATTTTAAATTACAGTTTCCATGAAGTTGAATATTACCCAAAGTGTGTTTTAAAAAAGAAATGATGTGCAAAGCTGACGTTGAGGCTCTTGATCTGCAGATTTACTATATTGATTTCTATAATAACAATGATTTTATAGTAATATAGTATTTTTCATCTATTTTCGTTTTCAGCTTATAGTACGAATTATTTTTCACTTTTTAGTTTGATATACTTAAAAAGCATGTTTTTTAGTTTTTTAAAACTATATTTATTTAATTGTTGAGGCCTTCACGATATTTTTGTAATTATGTTAGGATTTTATTTTGTATATTTTGATAATTATAATTTAGGAGTTATCGAGAAAGTGATACATGAATGATAGCTGTTTTACATTTCATTACGCAATGTACACTGCCAATCTTGAACCACAGTTTTAAATGAAAGATTTTTTTTTAACTTAAAGACTTCAATATTCCTAAGGTTTTAAACTTTTATGGATTTAAATGAAGATTCTTGTATACTAGTCGAAAATCATTTTATTAGAACAATCTTTGTCCTTTACGCAGAATATCGAAGTTTAAAATCGTGCTATTGGTTGGCCTTAAGTTCCTCAAGGGAAAAGTCTAATGCACACTCATTTGTTCGCTCTACCCCCCCCCCTTCTCCCCTCCCATCCTTGCACTTTATTTTCAATTTCCTTAATTCTAATAGATACACATTGTTGTTCTCTCTATATAAATTATATTAAGTGCTACACACATTTCATATTGGAAATAATAAACAATATTTCCCTTCATTTACGAGTCTTTTTTGAAATATTCTAAAAATTATTAAAGGATGTATTTTTTAAGTTAATTTGTTCGTAGCTCATCTAGCAAAAAGGGGAAACATAGTAGATTCATTTCTATTGTATGTCGATGGGATTAAAACAATTTCCGGATTTCCCGTAATTAAATCAGACTTCGGCCTTTCTTTCATACACCGCCACTGATCTATAACCCGCAATCAAGAGGTTAAGCCACAATTCTCAAAATATCCATCCTAAGTAATGCATCAATAACTAAAAATTACATGTACGTAATAATAACTATCACGGATAAATTAATAACCTAGTTTCTTCGCGCTGAAAGTTCTTGTTTAGCGATTTAGGCAATATTTTGAAGTTGAATTGTGAAAATTCAACAAAAATGTTAAATATCGGTTGTCATTTTATTCAGAATTTTAAGTTCTACAACATTTGCATTAACAATGCTTTTGATAAGTTAATTTTTCTTTAGATATTTTTATGGTAATTAATAAAAACTTGTTTTTCAATTATAAAATTTGTACCTATTTTTTAACGCACACATAGTAAGATGCGGCCAATCTGCTGAAAATAGTGTTTCAAGATCATAGAGTTTAAAATTTTCAGATAATAAAAAAAGAATTAAACCACACGATAGGCAGGTTTAAAAAAAAAACACGAAACACATATTCTCGATACAAACTTTTAACGTAAATTTTATAAAATTCCAAAGGAACTTCAACAATTTTATCTTCCAATATTATTGAGGGGAAAAACTGCATAATGATCTTTAAATATTATATTATTGATATATTTAATGGTAAATATAAACATTCTAACTTTTTATTACATTTTTTTATATACATACAATGTATCTCTTGCATAATGTTTTTACAATTTCATTCTCGCTGGTCAAAAAAGGAAGTTAAGCTATTTCTCTCCTTTCCATTCTTTATACGTACACTATTGCGCAAAGAATAGGGCTTCCATGGTGCTTGGAGGCGTTAAGAATCAAGAGAGTATAAAATTGGTGTCATAAAAAAGCGGAACCTTTGTGAAAAAAAATTGTCAAAAGAGAAGATAAAAGATATTTTTTTCTGTAACGGAAATATTTGAAATTCAGGAATTCAAGATATTTAATAGAATCACAAGCTATTTTTCTACAATATCTGACGCCTAAACGAAAGGTAACTGCAAAAGTAAAGGAAGATTGCTGTTGCGTGCTCCTTGATAACAATAAATTTTAATTTGCATTTAGCAGCAAAATTGTCATTAACATTCTCTTCACGAAAATAATGTATAGAAGAGGAGAATTATGCGTTATGCTTTCATTGCTGCGAATTTCATCTGTTATCAGATATATTATGTACAGTCGTGGGAAATAAAAAAAAGTAAATATTGCTTACTAATTCTGCAATTAATTATAATAAAAATTACTGATACCAAACGACTGAAAAAACATCTGTTTTTAGTAAATATATAAATACTAGAAGATAGCCGTCAAAATCACGTGTTTGCATTTTTAGGATGATAAAAAATTACAACTGTGGTCAGTCATAGCCACTTTAGGCTTAAACAATTTTGAAAAATACAGCGATTAAACATGGGGCTGGGGGGAAATCTAAAAAAAAAAAAAAGAAAGAAAGAAAGAAAATTTCAACAGAAATTTTCATTCAAAACTATAACAAAACTATCTAGTCGATGGGATTGTAATGAACAAATGGTAAATACATAAATTTTAAAAGAATAAAGTAATAGGCCAGTCAAATTGTCAGAAAAAAGGGCCGATAGATGCAAAAATTCTGCTAGAAGATTTTATGTTTTTAAAATATTTATGGGGATGCTAGTAACAAGAATTAATGGTTTTCCAACAAAATATCTCGAGGCTAAACTTTGTGGAGCCAAAAAACCACAAAATTTTCTGACTTTTTTCAGTTTTTTGCTTATAACTCAAAAATTATAAACTTTTTGCGTACCATACTCAGTTACAAAAAGAAAGAATATTAAATTCTCTACAAATTTCATATTAAAACTTTTTTTCTAAAGCCAATATTAAGCGCGCTACAGCTTTCTGAAAGTGACTCTTTTTTTTCAAATTTTGTGAAAAATTTTCAAAAGCGAAAATTTGACACAATTTTTCATTATTTTATCCTTTGTAATGTAACTTATTTAAATTACGGGTATTTGCATGATAACAATCACGATGAATTAAAACGGTAACATTGTAAAAAAATTAAGAACATTATAACTTTTTTGTATTTAGAGCTTTAGTAAAGAACATTAATATTAGCTATTTAACTGAAGGTAAGTAAAAAATGTTTTCGGTATTTTGCCTGTAACTCGAAAATATAAATTTTTTGCGTAATATACTTAATTACAAAAAGAAAGAACATTAAATTCTCTATAATTTTGTTATAAAAACGTTTTTCTAAGCCCATTACTAAGCGCGCTATGTTTTTTTAAAAATGTCACTCTTTTTTTAACTTTACAGAATGTGACCTATTTTTCGCCTCCCGTCCCAAAAAAAACTTTTCATCACTAACAATGAAAATTATATAGACCTGTTGATTGATGAAAAATGAATTTTTTTAAGAAAGGTAGGCAAAAGTTTCACAAATTCTAGAAACCCTATAAGAAAACAATTACAAAGGGAGTGCTGGGGATAAAAAAAGAGAATGCAGATGGAAGATTGTGGTCAGTGATGTTCCCGAGCCGCTTTCGTTCAGATGCAAGTGTTCTTTTTTAAATACATACTCTTCTAATATGCTGCTATTAAGTTTATTGCATCTCTTCACGTACAGTAAATGAAAAATGAGCGAGCTCCACCGAAAATTGTTTCATTTGCCAAACGGCTTCAAATAGTGATACTCGCGTTGTGAGCCAGAAAGGACTTGCCAAGCTCTTCGTCAAAGGCCAAGCTTAGCGTCAAAGTAATATTCATCAAAAGTAATATTCATCAGTTTTTTGAAAAATAGCAAGGAAGTTAGAATACAGGATGATTGCCGAAAAACATATGCGAATGAGAGAATGATAGCAGCATACGTTCGTCGGGATGAAGATTCTACACAGATTATAGTTTGTCCCTCAGATCAAGCACTTCTTTCAAGCTTCAAGATAATTGCTTCTTATGTCACGAAGGTAATCCCGGTGACTTCAACGAAAAACAATAGAAAAAGCCCTACGCAAAGAGAAATTTGATTCACAAAGTAATGAAATTAGAAACGAAAATTATATTTTTGAAAGCTGCTGAAAAACATGGGGATGTAGGGTCCCAAAAAGTAATTGAGCGTATTCAGTACAAACCTGACTTGCAGATGCGGACCTGGCTTTCAGATGCATGGCATTATAATTTTGGTCGCGTAAAACTAGATCAATCTGTAACAAGTAGAGAAAAAGAAGGCGTCGACTCACATCATCCGTTGACAAAGCCAATGACAGAAACAAGAGCCGCTTTATTTCATTGCTTAAAACAAATTAAAAATTTCAAAACAAGAATTTCTCAATAACAGAATTCAAGTTGAGCAGGCAAAGGAAGAAGCTGATGTCATGATAGTTACCTCAGCCATTTCAAGAGCCGAATCTTTTGAAAGCGTTTAATTGTCGGAGAAGACACTGACCTTCTCGTGATAATGATGAGCTTAGGCTATCAGCATAAAAATCAGTTTTCCTAAAAGCCAGGAAGAAGTAACATAAAAACCAAGTGATTTTCAACCATGTCGTTCAAATACAATTACAACAATGTTCTTTTCACTCATGCAATCTGCAGATGCGATACAACATCCGCTCTTTTTGGGCAAAGAAAGTCAAAGTTTTGTAACACTTTAAAAAAACATGATCAGCTTAGAGAAATAGCCTGCGTATTCAATAAAATAGGTTCTACCCGTCAAGAAATTATCAAGGTTGGAAAAAAAATCCATATTGCACTATATTGGATGATAGCTACCACACAGAATTTGAACACCTTAAGGCTCCAGTTATTTGCTAAATTTGCCACAAAAAAGCAAAGTTCATTTTTCAAGACTACCACCAACACAAGAGGCTGCGCAACATCATTTTCTCCTATGTTATCATCAGGTACAAGCTGGGCTAGAAAACAACATCCCTCCTGAAGGATGTGGGTGGGCTCACAGGTTCTCTTTCAGCCAGTTCAAATGTGCCAAGACCCGGCACTTGAATCCTTGCTCCATGTTGTATCATGTAGCTGTAGAAAAGGGTGCAGCAAAGCATGTTCTTTTCATAAATTAAGACTCAAATGCTCGGCAATTTGTAAAAAAAATGTACTGGGATCAACTACGAAAATGTTGACGACATTATTTATCAAGAAGGAGGGGATGTAAAAGTGTCACTGTAAGTATTTTTTACTTACATACTTAATATTAATGTTCTCCACTAAAGCTCTAAATACAAAAAAGTTATACTGTTCTTAATTCTTATACAATGTTACCGTTGTCATTCATCATGATTGTTATCATGCAAATACTTGTAATTTAAATAAGTTACATTAAAGAGGATAAAAGAATGCAAAATTGTGTTAAATTTTCATTTTTGCAATTTTTCCACAAAGTTAGAAAAAAAGAGTCACATTCAGAAAGCTGTAGCGCGCTTAACCTCTTCAGTCCTGATGTCGCCTGGAGGAGACACTAAACAGTACTTACAAAAATTTTTACCTCATTCAAGATTTCTATCCCAGACTTACAAAAATTGGTTCCCATTGTTGTTAATAAATTGCAGCATATTGCCGAATGACTTTTTGTTACCAAAATAATTTTTTTTCGTTCATTTAGCGGCATGCAAAAATGGCTTCGCCAAAAAGAAGAAAAATTACTCACATGCGTACAGGTAAGTTCTTTTATCTGTTATTAATAATTTTGTTAAAATTTATTCAGCCTAGGATTTTATAATATAAAGATGGTTCTTTTTAATGATATCATTTGTGTTGAGGTTTAAGAATTCTAAGCGTTATAAAAAGCAAGGTCATTTTAGTGTCTCCTGTAGGAGACATCCGGTCATAGTCAAACAAAACTGCATTTTCTGAAGTTGTTGCTAGAACTTTTTTTTTAACTTAAATTCAGTATTTTTATAAAGATTTACTTACTGTAATATATGGTTACTTTGTGACTGGTAGAGTAAAATTGTGGCACGTGGTCTAGTTTTTGTATTTTGAACATCCCGCTCTGTACTGTGTGGTAGGAAAGCAAACAGCATTGAAGCCTCCCATTACAGAGTGCTACATAGTCTAAAGATTTTTTTTTTCCGAAACTCTAACATGAAATGCGCAAACTAGATGGGGTGTCACAAAGTAATTCCATCTTACGATATATTATGACTTCAAGCATACAGGTAATTATTTTCTTTATTTTCTAGTGCGAGAACAGTTTCAAATTAAACATGGAATTTTATTTCTTATTTTGAGATAAACTGAATTTGATTTGGGGTCTATTAATTTTTAGAAACCTTGATCATGTGGAATTTAAAAATTGATTAAAATTTTAAGGTAAAACATAAAAAGCAATTATCTTAAAAAAACTCTAAAAACTATTAAATTAATTTTTTTATTGTAAAAATTTTATACAGTTTATTACAGATGTATTTATAACATTGTTTAATAATATGTATATATGTTTATGTGTACATTTGTGTGTGTGTGTAAATATATGCACAAGCATTACAGTGTGCAAATAAACAAAATACAAAAGATAAAAATTAAATCATAAAATTATTCATGTTTAATTGTATGCATTTTAGTAACAGATTTCAAATTGTATAAATAAATAAATACACAAATATATACTTTTTTAAGATAATCCTAATTTTAAAAGCTGGTTTGAAGATACTTGGAACGATGAGACATCAGATCTGGATATCTCGGATGACGAAGATAATGCAACAGATCCTCTTTTGTCCTGTAAATGAACAATCTGAATCCTCATCTGAAGAAGAATCTGAAGAATGAGCTGCAAACGGGTCCACGGAATTTCCAAAACTTCAACAATCAATTGAGACAACTTCAATAAGCACTCGGAGGTAAACAATCAGTCCAAGGAAACTTATACCAGTCTCTTCGATCTCCCCTTCAATAATTCATACAGCTTCCTATGCGTCTAAAGTCTCAGAAGGTTCCAGAAGATCTTATTGGAAAAGTGTAAATGATGAATTTATACCTCTGCCCCCTGCTCCACCCTATGTAGAAAGTAACAAAAAAAGTGTCGATTTATCCCCCGAGAACTATTTTCATAAGTATATACCGAATGAGCTAATAAATATTATGAGTGAATTTACAAATCGCCGGTATTTAGTGGACAGTGGAAAAAGCCTTTTCCTTACAGAATCTGAGATGAAAAAAATTATTGCTATTACAATTATAATGTCCTACCTAAAATATCCTAGAATACAAATGTACTGGTCAAAAGAAACCCGCGTTCCAGTCATAGCAGATAACCTGTCGCGTGATTGATACTTTTTAATACGAAACAATTTAAAACTAAGAGACGATCTCACAGTAAACGATGAAGAAAAGGCTGAAGAAAAATTTTGGAAAGTCAGACCTATTGTCCAAACTGTTTTATCAGGATGTTTGTCGAATAAAAAATCCTCAGCCGTAGCTATAGATGAACAAATTATTTCTTTTTATGGTCATGCGCCAGGAAGACAATTCATCAAAGGAAAACCAAATCCCTGTGGATGGATGGTCATTATAGCCGCAGCTCCAGGTGGTCTTCCATTAGACTTTTTTATATATCAAGGTTCGGGAGACAAAATAAATACGGATATATCTGAGTATGATGGAAAATATTTAGATACTGGAAAAGTAGTGCTTAAACTTACAGAGAATTTACCTCCAGGCTGCACCTTGTATATGGACAGATATTTTACATCAATTCCTTTATTAAACATCCTCCATTATAAAGCTAAATGTCAGGGAACAGGTACTCTACGAAAGAGTAACATATCCCCAAATGTAAATTTTAAATCCGACTCTGAGATGAAAAAGCTTGGACGGGGTTCAGTTGACCAAAAAATTCGTAATGATGGACAAATTTGTATCCTGAAATGGTTTGATAGTGGGAAACCAGTTGAATAGCAAACCAGTTATATTTGCCTCATCAGCTGACAGTAAGCATCCTGAAGATATTATGTAAGCGATGGTCGAAAAAGGATAAAGAATGTGTGTCAGTGAATCGTCCATCCATTGCAAAAAAGTACAATGAATTTATGGGAAGTGTCGATTTCTTTGACAGAGTTCTAAGCTGTTATAGAATACATGCAAGGACAAAAAAATGACCATAAGAATCATTGTGCATTTTTTTGATTTTGCCATAGCTGCCAATTGGATAGAATATAGAGGTCACCAAACGTTGCTCAATAGAGCAAAGAAAGAAATATTAAACTATCTTGCATTCAGAGTTCATCTACAAGAATATCTTTTCTATGACACAGGGAATGCAGTGGCTCAGAGTATACTCCTAGTGAGCCATCAACACCACAGAAAAACAGATATAAACAAAAAATGTCCTTGCCATCCCTCCTTTGCAAAAAAGGAAGGTTTCACATCATCCTGAGATACCCAAACCATCCACAAAAAACCGATGTAGGATGCCTGGTTGTAAATCCAATTCGGCAAGGATTCGATGCACTGCATGTAAAGTTTTTTTTATGTCGTCAAGAAGACAGACAATGTTTCAAATTAATTCACAAAAAATAATATTTTAAAAAATGACTTAAAAATTCTTACTGATATTTAGGAAAGTATCTGCAATAATTGTATAAATATATTTTTTAATTTAAATTTCAGTTATTTCTAAAAAATTAGATAATTACAATTTAATTTTCAAACTATTATAAATGTTGTTTCTCTACGATGAATTATTTTTTTAATCTTAAAAATATGTTGTGTATTATTATAAATATGTACTATAATATTAAAATGCTATTTGATCTTAAAATAAATATAAATGTATACATAAATTTATACTTTGTATTTAACATATCGTACTTGACTATGACCGGATGTCGCCTGTAGGCGACACTAATTTTCTAATTAAAAAAAATAATAAAAAAAATTTCAGCATTTTTTCATTGTTTTTCAGAGTATTTAAAACCTATTTAACAAGAAATTTTTTAAATTTAAGACTCAAAGTTGGTCTCAGGACTGAGGAGGTTAATATTGGCTTTAGAAAAACAGTTTTAGAATAAAATTTGTTGAGAATTTAATGTTCTTTCTTTTTGTAATTGAATATGGTACGCAAAAATTTTATAATGTTTGAGTTATAGGCAAAAAACTGAAAAAAGTCCGAAAATTTTGTGGTTTTTTGGCTCCACAAAATTTAGCTTCGAGATATTTTGTTGGAAAACCATTAATTCTTGTTACTAGCATCCCCATAAACAGTTTAAAAACATAAAATCTTCTAGCAGAATTTTTGCATCTATTTATGACAATTTGACTGGCCTATAAGGCAAAAAATTAATTATAAAAGAATATATTGTGAAACTACAATTTAAAACTTCAATTTTTTTAGCTAATACTTAAAAGAAAACACTTTATAAGATCAAAAATAAATGTCAACAGTAAAGAGTAAACAATCACTCGTGAGTCGTGATGTGACAATGGGGTTATTCTCAAGAGTCATTCACGGCTGTAATTCACGGTCCGACATTTCTATAAGTTGAACAATTAGAATACTTGTGAACGAATCGAAATACTTAAGCCTAACATGGTCGCAATAAGTTTCTTTTTCTCGTGAATGGGTTTTACCCGGAATTGTTATACACAGAGGGGTTTCATATATATAATTGGTCGGAATTCACCGGTGCTGATAAATACTGTGATACTGAAATCAGAAGAACAGCGTTTCCGAAAAACCTAAATTAGATTTTTCTTTCCTTGAATCCTTTGCATTCATTCCTACCACAGAGCTTAGGGGCTCTGCAAATATAATGTTATCATTCTAGGGTAGGAGTGCACAACCTGTGGCCCGCGGGCCACACTGATACCAGTAATTTTATGCAGAATAATTTTCCTTATAATAATGACAGAAACTTTGCTATGAAAGAAAACAAACGTCAATCTTGAAATATTCTGGTGTCAAACGATTTTCTGGCAAAAAGGTTGTGCATCGCTATTCTAGGGAGTAGGGGGGTCAGTTATATGACATCTTAAGATATCTCTTGAGGGAAGGGGGGTTGTTTTTTGATATAGATATCATTTCTGATCCAATCAAAAATTTTTGTTTTTATTTGTAACATGGTTTTTGATACAAAATAGCATATTACCCTTTTAAAGCCTATTATCTATTTTTATGAAAATACGAAGTTATTATGAAAATCATTAAATCTTTATAAAATTATTTAATTCTAAAGTATGGAATATCCAAAGTTTGACATTTCTATTCTTCTTCATTTGTATATGTATATATAACCACGCATCGAGAAACCATGTGTGAAGTATATTTGAAATGAAATTTCTGTTTACTAATAAATAAAAGAAGAAGAAAAGGAATGCTGTCGATTTGTTTTGTTGATAAGAATTTCTATCCCCCCCTCCATTAACACTCCTTCGTTCGGGGCAGGTGCAACAAGACTTTATTACCGCTGAATGACTTTTGTAAGAAAAAAATATTACAAAATACTTTTAATTAGTAAGTATTTATTTCTTTTACGTGTTATTTCATATAAAGTTTTTTATGCAAAGTAATATTTTATTGACTTCTTTTTATCTGAATCGTAAAAGTATGCGAAATAGAAATGCAACCAGTTTTGTATATCATTTCGATTTAAGGAAAAAAAAAATCTAAATAAAAATCTAGAAATATATTTTTTTAAACTTTGATAACGATATCATTACCGGGGGGTGGGGTTTCGAAGAATGATAACGTATGATATCGAAAGGAGGGAGGGGGCCAAAATTACCAAAAAAGTTGATGATGTATTTGCACAACCCCTTACATATTGGACTAAATGTGTCACACACATATGAGCATACTTCTGTCTAGCTTCGCAAGCATAAACACAATGGTTTACTGGCTCAATTGCTTCCTGACGACGCGATGGTGTATAATATCAGAATTAATTGCAACTCTATCTGCCCTTTTTACTTGCAGCTTTCTGTTCAAGTTTTTAACCCTCTCATCACCAAATTATTATAAAAGTAGAGAAAAAAGAATCTTACTTACTAACTTTTATTACTTCTAAAATATCACTATAAATCTTGTGCATTTTTTGTTATGTTGCTCTATATAATTTTATTGTTCGACCCTCATATGAGGCCAAAACACTTATACATTTTTAAAGGAATATGTTATGTTTAAAATTAATATAAAAACATGCTTATATAAAAGGTAAGCTAAAGAATAATAAAAAATATTTTACCTCAAATAATAAATAAATAAATAAATAATAAATAAATAAAATAAACAACTTAAAAATAAAGCAGCACAAACAATTAGTTCATTTCTCTTCTAAAACAATAAAGCAACAATTGTAAATAATGCTAGAAACTTTTTTAGTACTAACATCTAAGTATGACTAATTCAACTATTCAGAAGCATTATGTGTATTCTAAACAATTTAATGATATTACTAAACGAAAAAAAAAAAATCCGAATTTTTTTTTTCTTTTAAATATTGCAATTCGAAATAGTAGGAGCCTCATAGGAGGCTTCAAGTGATGAGAGGGTTAAACACTCTCATCAGTACACAGATTAAAAACAAAGATATTTTTTTGTGGGGGAAGGTGCTAAGGCTTTAATTAATTATCTATTTATTTTGCTTTTACTCTCTTCTAAACTTTCTAGCTTTATGCAGTGCATAATTTGCACCTCAGTTCACACCATCGTAGTTCTAGCGTAGTTCTAGTTTAGTTCTAGTTCGTAGTTTTTTATTGAATATCTAAATATTACTCGGAATTCACCGGAATTATAAATATTGCGGGCAAAGCCCACTGATTGATAGAAAGAAAACCTTTGGGGGTAGCATTTTTTGAAAATTCACAATTTCTTATTTTAATAATTTTGCCCTGCTTGCTCATTCATTAGATTTTATTACGAATAAATGTGAAGAAACCAGTAACGAATGAAATACATGACTTAATTTTTGAAATTTTAGTCTTATAAAAGTGATAATATTCCTTTAAAGTTTTACTTATTTCATCTAATTTAAACCAGAATTTTTATTCTTTTGGACAAATGAATGCATCCATATAAAAATTCCATCAAATGAAGAATAATTTCAGTTAATAATAAATTCTATATTAAACAACTTTATCTTTTCCCAGAAAATAATTATATTTAGTCATTAAGTAATCATGATCGCTGTTATTATAAAATCTAGTAAAAAAGTCTCAATAATTATTAAAAGATTAAGAAGATTATTTAAATTTCAAATAGTAAAACTGAATATGATGTTTTAATCTACTACAGTCTCAAACTCAGTTTCATAGTTTATTATTTCATTTATTTATTGATGAAGTTTTAATTTCTTTATGCAAGATTGCCGAAAAAAAAAAAAAAAAAAAAAAAAAAAAAACTGGCGGTAGTTAAGAAATTTTTTTTTCTTAATTACCAGATTTTTGTTCGCACTTTTGGTTGCAGTAACTATTCTATCCTTCTATTAGCTGGTTCCCGTATTTTACTATTTTCCTATTGCTCCATGAACTTGAATTACTTGAATCTGCTTCTTTTACCTACACAACTGAGCATAATTCAGTTTTTCATGCACGCTAAAAGCTACTGAAACTAATCGGCTCAAAATTTACCTATTCTAGCGTTTTTAACGGTTTTTTTTCTTTTTTTTTAATTTACATATTTTTCTCTTATTTCAATGGTTTAAAAAATAAAATTGTGCAAGTTCATAAGAAAAAAAAAAGGAGAAGAAAAAGAAAAAAAAGTATTTTAAAATGAAATTTATTGGTCACTGTCAATATAACATCAGTATTACTAACAATATTTTTTTGATATAGGTAATAATAATAATAATAATAATAATAATAATAATAATAATAATAATAATTAGCAATGCTAAAAAGAACTTGATTTTTCAGAAAGAAAACAAAACAATTGAAATATAGCTGAGTAGAATATCAATAAGTATATATATAAATGAATGAAGAAAAAGTTCTATCATTAGTTCCTAAGAAAGAAATTCATTAATATCAGGTGTTTTCCGTAAGATTTCGTAATTGTTGTGCCCTTCTTATATCAATAAGATAAGGAAATTCCATTTGAATCCTTTTGTAATATTCACTGAATGTTTTTTTTTTTTTTTTTTTTTTTTTTTTTAATTTCCGGAATACGAATTATCCATTAAAGATAGATTAATATGTACAAGAACGTTTTGCATTTCAAGAAGTGCTATTTCAATTGAAAAGTCATTAAATAAAAAATATGTTTTTATATTTTTACCTTTAACCATCTTGCTATAATATTATTAGAATAACTCAATGCATTTTGCCACTTAAATTTATGCTGTTAGTTTTAAGAGGATAAATTTTCTGTGAAAATTTAAGGAAAAAAATACAGTTATTGACCTGTCAATACTTTTAACTTATTTTTTTAATCAACCCTTTTATTCTAAAATCTTAAAATTCAAAAGAAGTTATTGTTTGAACTAGCAAGCATTTAGCTTTTAAAATAACATAATTTTTTTTCCATGCAACTTATTTTCCGAAAAATAATTAATTTTTTTAATCAGTAATCATTAAAATTATCAAGAATCAATATTTCATTATTTACTTGATTCAGAAAAACTTAACTTTTAAAGAAAATCTAAACGATACTTTTGTTAAAAGCACGAAAAACTGAGTTTTTATATGCTTTATTCGATAAACAAATTAAATACGAAGAAAGTAAAAAAAATTCCAATAAATGCATCGCTAAAAGGGGGAAAAAAAGAAAACTTGTTCTTTGTGAAAAACTTATTTTCTATTAAAGTGACAAAGGGATAAATTTCTAAGGATAAATAGGGAGAAATATGATTGTAGGGAAAAAATGAAGTTTCAGGCATGGATTGACTACAGCTTTCAGATTAAGTACGAACCATTTATTCTCCAAATAACATTGTATATGTGACTTTCTTGAAGTCGAGAAAGAATTTGGAAAAAAATAAAATAAAGCATTTTTCCGAAGCCATTAATCTTAATAAAAAATCGACGTAGTTTAGAGCAATAGTGTCAAATAGCGTTACACGCACGATTTCAAACTATTTTCGAAACATTTAGTTTATTTCTTTGATGTTTTTTGCATTCTTTTTTTACCTTTTGCAGTGCACCTTTATGTGTTTCATTGATTTTTTAGTTTGAGAGACTTTTCTTTTTTGTTCTTTAGCTTTAGTTTTGTAGTTTTCATAACTAGGGTTGGCAGAATGTTATGTTTTCGAACGATGTTTTATGACAGCATTTTAAAGGAAGACTTGGTTCTTTTATAGATTTTTAGCTTTTTTTTTTATTTGAATAATTAAAATCCTAATTTTTCAAAATCAACTAATAATCATGTATTTAAAAGTTATTTCCTATTTATTAATTACTCATGAAATTAAATTAAAAATAAGTTAATGATATCAAATTTAATATTTTACTAATATTAATTCTTAAAATTTTGCAATTTTTTTGCTTATTGAGTTAATTTTGTAACTTGTTTTTGTCGCATTTCAAATGACAGAAAAACTTTAACATTGTAAATGTACCTGATACATAAATTAAGTGTTTCTATTTTGGCACTTTTTGAAGTTGAATTGGCACTTTTTAACATGGTGAGGGCATTTTTTTCCTCATAAGAAGCTCGAATAAAATAAATAAATAAATAAAAATAAAAAATGCCTAAAGCAACATTAGGGAAAAAATTGAAGTATTTTAAAAGTAATAAAATTTAGAAAGATTTTTTTTCTCTACTTATATAATAATTTAATGACGAGAGGTTTAAGTTTAAATTCACGAACTCTCTGAACAATAAATTTAACAAGCCTTGCCAATTCTCCATTTGAAGAAAACTCTTATCTTTAATTTAAACTTGTAATCTACCAAATGCTAACAACCCTGTTGGTAAAGGTGCTTCATTCAAAAACTCGCGTTCCCAGGTCCAAACCCAAGGTAATTCACGAAAGAGTGGGAGGAGTATTTAAAGAAAAAAACCCCTCCTTTATTTTGGAAGTTTTATGTCCTAGAACGAAAAAAAGAATGGAAATTCCTTAAAATGAGGATGTTTTCTTTCTTTTTACAGAGAAAAAAAGAAATGGACATTCTTCAAATCCGGGATATATTCCGGTGACAGTGCTGCCAGTAATATTTTCCTGAATTGAAGAAAATACTTCAGAAAGTTTATATCTCCATTCATCCTCCTAATTTTCATAAAATGCTCAACCCACCAAACAATTCCAAATTGTTCTCAAATGTAAACTGGCTACTTCTTCGAACCTTCTTAAACTCATTTAATGCACAAAATTTGCAAGCATGTTATTCCGATATTATGAAAGTTATGAAAGTTCTCGTTTTTCTATATATATATATATATAATGTCTTTCTGTAAACGTCTTTCTTTCTTTATGTAAAAGTTTTGAGGCACGCCTACTTTTCATCAGAAAGAAATCGATATCACTAAAGCTGTAATATCATTTATTCAAAAATGAATAAAAGCTATTCTATTACAAATCACATCAATCACACCTTGCTTATAGTTATTATACCTTTACCAATAAGTAATATTTCGCGAAAATGTCAAATTTTCGCAAAATTTTAGAGAGTAGAAATATTTTAAAAGTTTTTGTGTGTTTTTAAATAGATATTAGAGAATGTGTTTTTAAGGTTTCGTTCATTTGACAAAACCTTATTCGTCTAACTCCTTAGTCTGTCTGTCCGTCACAGATCCATACACAAAAACTGTATAAGTTAAAGGCATCAAATGTTGTGTACTTACTGATGAATACCTCATGGCACACGATAAATGATAAAATTTTGATAAAATCTATTCTTTTAATTACATTTTTTTTTCAGTGTCGTCCGTTCATTTTTTGCGATTTACATTTTAAAAGATTACCTTAATTTGAACGTTTTACGTGTAGACATCATAGCTTGGAGGTAAAGCGTCTCACTAATAAACATGAGTTTGTTAGTTTGATTCACAGTGTTGCAAGTTGAAATTTTCATTTTATGATGGATTTATTTGTTTTAAAAATGCGTAGTTTTTTTTGTCTATTTAAAGGTTTATATTATTTTTATTTTTATTATTATGCTGTGATAAATATTCACTAAAATTTTTAATAGTCTTTGGAATTCAATTTTCTGTTTATTTTCAAAATTATTGCGATTTACTAATGATCCAGCATTTTAAAGTTAGTTTAAACATTTTTTATCGTTTTTAGAAATTTGAAATTTTATTTATACAGGGTGTTTCGCTACCAGACCGACAAACTTTGAGGGGTGATAGTAGACATGAAGACAAACATTATTAAATCGGAAACCATGGGGCGCAAACGTCTTCTGTAGGAGCTAGGGGCCATTAAAGTTTAAGGCCCAAAAATTCAAACGCTGATAAAAATTAGAAAAATGGGTCGATTTGTTTGCGGTTTTCTCTAAAATCATTCTTTATATCACGATATTTTATTTTTTTTAATTTTAAAGGTTAAGTTCAAAAATTGTCGATAGAGGGCGCTTTAGACTTTAGAGTAACGAACAAATACTTTTTGCCATTCTTTTGTGCATGGGATTAAAATTATACTAAAGTTTAGACTTTAACTTAAATTTTAAGCCCAAAATCGGAAACATGGGGATCGGTTAATTAGCGAAAATTTAACTGTGAACCGACGGGGAGATTTTAAACTCTCATAAATATTTCACAAACTAATCGATTTTGTTGCGGTCTGCGTGTAGGTCATTCCATTGGGAATTATTTTATTAAAAATGACGTACAGCTGTGGTGTCCTCATTTTTTCATAGAGGGCGCTTCAGACACATCTCCGACATTTCAGTGGCTTTACTCCTGGGTGTTTTTCTATCAGACTACCATACTTCCAGGAAGTGTTAGGGATGCGAAAGCGACACGGAATCACATAGGCATGTAACGTTGAAAATGCTTTTTTGCGAGTTATGGTTAAAGGAAGCAGAGAAAAAAACAACATAAACAAGCAGAGAAACAGCAACACGTTAATATGACATAAAACAGTTTATTTAAAGGTTTTACTAGAAAAGATGTTCGAAATTACGACGAGAAGTAATTCGGCATGCTTGACAGTGACGTCGCATGTAATTCCTCACGCTTTCAAAGATTTCTGGAATCTTTGACAGATTTTCGGAAGCTACAGAAATGTGAGCTTCTAAGTCTTTAATTGACAGTACGGGATTCTCACACACCCAACTTTTCATGTGACCCCAGCAGAAGAAGCTCATACTTGAAAGGTCCGGTGATCTGGCAGGCCAATAAACCGGGCTACCAGGACCTATCCATCGCTGTCCATATGTTACGTTGAGGTGTCGGTGAACATTTGTAAAAAATGGAAGAGCCCGATCGTCCTTTAACCACATAGAGCTGCGCAACGAGAGAGAAACTTTCACGCGCATTACCGTTCAGTGCCATCTACCGCAGGAAAATTGCAGCGCCATCTATTGTCGCTGTCAAGTTTGCCGGACTTTTTCTGGTCGTAGTTTCGAACAATTTTTACAGTAAAACCTTTAAAAAATTTTGTTCTGTCACTTTAACATGTTGCTGTTTCTCTGCTTGTTTCTGTTGTTTTTTCTCTGCTTTTTTTTAAACATAACATGGAAAAAAGCAATTTTCAACGTTACATTCCTGTGTGATTCCGAGTCGTCTTTACATTCCTTACACTTCCTGGAAGTAGGGTGGTCTGGTAGTAAAACACCTAGGAGTAAAACCATTGAAATGTCGGAAATATGTCGGAAGCGCCCTCTATCAAAAAATGAGGACATGAAAGCTGTACGTCATTTTGAATAAAATAAATACCAAGGGAATGACCTACACGCAAACAGCAACAAAATCGATTAGTTTGTCCAATGTTTATGAGCGTTTAAAATCTCTTCCTCGGTTCACAGTTAAATTTTCGCTAGTTAACCTATCCCCATGTTTCCGAATTTATGTTTAAAATTTAAGTTAAAATTTAAACTTTAGAATAATTTTAACCCCATGCACAAAAGAATGGTAAAAAGTATTTGTTCGTTACTCTAAAGTCTAAAGCGCCCTCTATCGACAATTTTTGAACTTAACCTTTAAAATAAAAAAAAATAAAATATCGTGATATAAAGAATGATTTTAGAGAAAACCGCAACCAAATCGACCCATTTTTCTAATTTTTATCAGCGTTTGAATTTTTAAACCTTAAACTTTAATGGTCCCTAGCTCCTACAGAAGACGTTTGCGCCCCATGGTTTCCTATTTAATAATGTTTGTCTTCATGTCTACTATCACCCCTCAAAGTTTGTCGGTCTGGTAGCGAAACACCCTGTATATCCGCTAAATTATTTTAATTTTGGATATTCAATATATATACACATATATATTGAAATTTACAGTTTTGGAATTTATTTAAATAATTTGATTTGAACATTTCTTATTTGATTAAAATAAATTATTTCTTTTTATAATTATTTTAAAATGAAATTTGTTGGTGCTACTATCTAGGTAAGAATTTAATAATTATAAATTAACAATTTGGATTTATTAATTAACCCCCTCACTGACAACCCATTTCAGCTATTACGGAAATGAAAGCAGCATCACCTAAAAGTGAAATAGTGTAGCAAGAAAAATCCGACACTATTCAACTTTCCTTCCAAAACTGACCGCTTATTTTGACCCCCCTCCATCCAATTTGTCACAGTAGGGGAGATATCGGTAATGATCTTGGTCGGAGTGGGAAAAAGGACTTTCTTTTGAAGGTCATTCATGTTTCCTAGCTTTCACCACGATAACTTCGTATTTCAGTCAAATATAGACACTTTTTTTTAGGTAGATTTCGTATGAAATACTACCTATTGCATTGTCTCCCATGTTGGAATTTCTGAAAAATTTTTGCGGATCTACACGAATCATGACTCCTAGACCCCAAAACTACCATCAGTAAAAAAGTTTATATATATATCTATCTATCTATCTATCTATCTATCTATCTATCTATCTATCGGTGTATATCACTTTCTTCTAGACACGATAACTTCCATAATTATGCTCAGATCTTCATCAAACTTTTACATAAAATCAAGGGGCATAAAATCTCGGTTAAGTTCGTTAATGGGCAAAATCGGACCAAGGGGGTGGAAGTTAGGAGGGTTTTTGTGAAAACAGAAAAAACGCGATAACTTTTTAATTAAAATAGATATCGAATCGGTTTAAAGTTTATATTACTTCTAAAAAATGAGGAAAAAGTTTATGCGTGGCAGATTTTTGATAAAGTTAAAAATGGGCTCAAGGGGCGAAAAAAACATGGTTTTTGGGAGAAAAAAATTCATAACTTCGTCAATTCTCAAGATATCAAATCCAACTAAATTTTATATAAATGTACTCAATATTATCTAAAACTTTTGTATTTACAAGTTTTTGATAGGACCAATTTTTACCGATGAAAAAAATTAAAAACGAAAAGAAAAAGGGGGGAGGAAAAAGAAAAAATCCCATAACTTACTCAATTCTTAAGCAATTAAATCTAATTAAATTTATTTTACATCTTCACAATAATATCTACAACTTTTATATTGACAAGTTTTTCATAGAACCAATTCTTATAGCAAAAATAAATTAAACAAAAATAGGAGTTGGAGAAAAAACCTCAAATCCAAACTGCTTATATTCTGACTCATTTTAAAATTCATTTTTGATTTTAAACGCATCCAAATGACAGATCCTCTTATTTAGTAACTATATAATGCGACTTATTGGCCAATTTTTTGATAAAGGCAGAATATATTTTTAAAAAGGCTGCCAAAAAAGGTATTTTGAACAGATTTCCCGAAGTTTTCATCATTAAAAAATCCCTGTCGGCTGGGCCTATAGGCGGAGGTAGATTTCGAAAAGTGCTCATTTCAACAACAAAAAAAAAATATAATTAGAGATAAACCCAGTTTAATAACTTCATTTGGCCGTTTATGAAAAATTTTTAATTCCATTTTTCTGCAAAAACTGGTTTTATCAGAATCATCTTAAGAAAAATTCAGCTCAAATGCCCGTTTTGACAACATATTTTGAAGTAGATTCTGAATTTATTAAAATATCGACCAAAACAGTGCATTATACAGCTCCTAAATAACAAAAAACTGTCAGTTGAATGCATTTGAGAAAAAATTTGAATGTAAAAATGAGTCACAAAATAACCGATTTGTTGTTTGAATACATTCTTAAATCTTTAATCATGATTGCTTCGGAAAATTTTGTGCGAAATACACATTTTGACAGCATTTAAAAAAATATATTCTATCTTTATCAAAAAACTGGCCAATGCGTCACAGTATATAGTTCCTAAATAAGAGGATCTGTAAATTGGATGCGTTTGAGAGCGAAAATGGATTTTAAAACGAGTCATAAAATCCCTTTCGGCATGGCCTATAGGCGGAGGTAGATTTCGAAAAGTTTTCATCTCAAAAAAAAAAAAAAAAAAAAAAAAAAAAAAAAAAGCCTATTTTTACTCAAATACCCATTTTGGCAATATATTTTGAATTATATTCTTACTTTATTTAAAAAATTGAACAATATGCTCATTATATAGTTCCTAAATAACAAAAAACTGTTAATTAAATTCGTTTGACAGCAAAATTGAATTTAAAAATGAGTCATAAAATAACCAATTTATTATTTTAATACATCCACAATTCTTTAATCAAGATCGCTTTGAGAAATTTTGTGCGAAGTGCCTACTTTGACAGATTTTTTTTAAATATATATTTAGCCTTTATCAAAACTCTGACCAATACGGCACATTACACAGTTCCTAAATAACAAATAACTGTCAATTGAATGCGTTTGAGAGCAAAATTGAATTTAAAAATGAGTCATAAAATAAACAATTTGTTATTTGAATACAACCTCAATTCTTTTATCATGATCGCTTTGGGAAATTTTTTTGCGAAGTGCTTACTTTGACAGCTTTTAAAATATATATATTCACCCTTTATCAAAAAATCGACGAATACGCACATTATATAGTTCCTAAGTAACAAAAAACTGTCAATTGAATGTGTGTCAGAGCAAAATTGGATTTAAAAATGAGTCATAAAATAACCAATTTGTTATTTGAATACCCACAGTTCATTAATCATGTCGCTTTGGGAAATTTTGTGCGAAGTGCCCATTTTGGCAGCCTTTTTTTAAATATATTCTGCCTTTATCAAAAAACTGGCCACTCCGTCACATTATATAGTTCCTAAATAAGAGAACCTGTAAATTGGATGCGTTTGAGAACAAAAAAAGATTTAAAAATGACTCGGTAAAAACGCAATTTCTTAAATTTCCGCAAATTTTAATCACGATAACTTCGTGAAATTCTGTTCAAAATACCCTTTTTGGCAGCCTTTTAAAATATATATTCTGCCTTTATCAAAAAACCGCCCAATACGTCAAGTTATATAGTTCCTAAATAATAGGACCTGTAAATTGGATGGGTTTGAGAACAAAAATGAATTTAAAAATGACGCATAAAAAACGCAATTTGTTATACTTAATGAATTTTTTAATGATGAAAACTTCGGGAAATCTGTTCAAAATACCTTTTTTGGCAGCCTTTTTAAAAATATATTCTGCCTTTATCAAAAAATTGGCCAATACGTCGCATTATATAGTTGCTAAATAATAGGATCTGTCATTTGGATGCGTTTAAAATCAAAAATGAATTTTAAAATGAGTCAGAATATAAGCAGTTTGGATTTGAGGTTTTTTCTCCAACTCCTATTTTTGTTTAATTTATTTTTGCTATAAGAATTGGTTCTATGAAAAACTTGTCAATATAAAAATTGTAGATATTATTGTGAAGATGTAAAATAAATTTAATTAGATTTAATTGCTTAAGAATTGAGTAAGTTATGTTTTTTTTTCTTTTTCCTCCCCCCTTTTTCTTTTCGTTTTTAATTTTTTTCATCGGTAAAAATTGGTCCTATCAAAAACTTGTAAATACAAAAGTTTTAGATAATATTGAGTACATTTATATAAAATTTAGTTGGATTTGATATCTTGAGAATTGACGAAGTTATGATTTTTTTTCTCCCAAAAACCATGTTTTTTTCGCCCCTTGAGCCCACTTTTAACTTTATCAAAAATCTGTCACGCATAAACTTTTTCCTCATTTTTTAGAAGTAATATAAACTTTAAACTGATTCGATATCTATTTTAATTAAAAAGTTATCGTGTTTTTTCTGTTTTCACAAAAACCCTCCTAACTTTCACCTCCTTGGTCCGATTTTGCCCATTAACGAACTTAACCGAGATTTTATGCCCTTTGATTTTATGTAAAAGTTTGATGAAGATCTGAGCATAATTATGGAAGTTATCGTGTCTAGAAGAAAGTGATATACACCGATAGATAGATAGATAGATAGATAGATATATATATATATATATATATATAAACTTTTTTACTGATGGTAGTTTTGGGGTCTAGGAGTCATGATTCGTGTAGATCCGCAAAAATTTTTCAGAAATTCCAACATGGGAGACAATGCAATAGGTAGTATTTCATATGAAATCTACCTAAAAATTCATTAAGTATAACAAATTGCGTTTTTCATGAGTCATTTTTAAATTCATTTTTGTTCTCAAACCCATCCAATTTACAGGTCCTATTATTTAGGAACTATATAACTTGACGTATTGGCCAGTTTTTTGATAAAGGCAGAATATATTTTTTAAAAGGCTGCCAAAAAGGGTATTTTGAACAGAATTTCACGAAGTTGTGATTAAAATTTGAGGAAATTTAAGAAATTGCGTTTTTACCGAGTCATTTTTAAATCTTTTTTTGTTCTCAAACGCATCCAATTTACAGGTTCTCTTATTTAGGAACTATATAATGTGACGGAGTGGCCAGTTTTTTGATAAAGGCAGAATATATTTCAAAAAAGGCTGCCAAAATGGGCACTTCGCACAAAATTTCCCAAAGCGAGATGATTAATGAACTGTGGGTATTCAAATAACAAATTGGTTATTTTATGACTCATTTTTAAATCCAATTTTGCTCTGACACACATTCAATTGACAGTTTTTTGTTACTTAGGAACTATATAATGTGCGTATTCGTCGATTTTTTGATAAAGGGTGAATATATATATTTTAAAATCTGTCAAAGTGGGCACGTCGCACAAAATTTCTCAAAGCGATCTTGATTAAAGAATTGTGGATGTATTAAAATAATAAATTGGTTATTTTATGACTCATTTTTAAATTCAATTTTGCTGTCAAACGAATTTAATTAACAGTTTTTTGTTATTTAGGAACTATATAATGAGCATATTGGTCAATTTTTTAAATAAAGTAAGAATATAATTCAAAATATATTGCCAAAATGGGCATTTAAGTAAAGATAGGCATTTTTTTTTTTTTTTTTTTTTGAGATGAAAACTTTTCGAAATCTACCTCCGCCTATAGGCCATGCCGAAAGGGATTTTTATTAGATGTATTTTAAACATCGTTTTGAGACTTAAATTTGTCTTAGTACTAATGCTCCTGTTTTAGTCAAAATTTACACGTTATTCTTTATTTTGTGCTGGCGTATAACGATTCATGTGAGATATTACATATGAGATATATATATGAGGTTCATGTGAGATATACATATATTACTCTCACATATTATGTGAGAATAATATATGTATTATTCTCACATTCTTTCAAGCCCCCTTCCTCTCCTAGCCGATGCAAATGGTACTCCTATTTGAAAAGAGTTGCAAATATTTATCCGCATAAAAATCACAGAATTAGAAGATATTAATAATATTTATGGAATTTCTTATTTTTAAATTACATTCTTCTTTAGTAATTTTAAATATTTATAACAACTCAAAATTCAAAATTAAAATATTTCAATTAATAATTTTATTTAATGTCATTCTAAATTAAATTAACGTTTAATTAATAATTATGTACTATTGTTTCAATGCAAACATGCATTTATTGTTATATAACATGCATATATTGTTGTTTATCTTTTAAACTATAGAAGCAAAGTAGATGCCATTTACCAATTTAAGTAAAGGTTTTACATTTGGCAGGTAAAGTTATTATAAATGGAATGTTTTCTTGAAAGGCCTATATTAACAATAATTATTAATGCAGAACAATTTAAAATGAAACAAGCTTATTAATTGTTTTGATCAGGGTATTTTTAAAGCAGATTCTGTACAAAATCAAGATTAAAACTTCAAAAGTTCCAAAAATTATTTTTTCCGTACGCTCGTATAGATTTTATAGTAGTAACTAGGCTCCTTTTCAGGGAATACTTCAATTGTTTCTTACCTCTGTGCCCCTTGTTTTGATTCCATGAATTAAGATAATGAAATTACTTCATTTTATTAATATTGTTAAATAAAGAATGAATATTTAGAAAATTCTTGTGAAAGATTTTTAACCGCTCTTGATTTAAGCAGTTAAAGGATTTTTATTTTATAATTAATATTCAAAGTCAGCCAAATTATATATTTATATTATGAATCATTTTCGATAGATTTAACTTTTGTGAGAATAACCATAAATATGCTGCATGAACCGATGGTAGATTCGCAATATCAATACAGATATACAAGATTTCCTGATTAGAGATATACATTCAAAAGTTACATAGTATAAACCCGAGCATAATTTTTTTTAGGTTTACTTTTTTTTACACATTCGCGGCGGGACTGAACTGGACTTAATTGTTCACATAATGTATTAAAAAGGCGTTTTATTTTTATTTATTTATTTTTCTTTTTTATGTAAAAATTATACTAGCAATAATGAATTTATGTTTAACGGAATCACTGGAATTATATTTTAAAATAATTCTCAAATTCAATGTTTAACATTTTAACTGTAAATGCATAAAAGTACAGGTCTGGCTAAGGAAGCGATTAGGAATCGAATAGCATTTTCCAAATTATTTAGAGAATTTAAGAAATTCTTGACACGGAATGACAGTTTTTATCCTTTTACTACACTGTCGCGTTCGAAAATACGGTTCAAAACGCCAATTTTGTCATAATTTTCTGAAAAATTATTTTCTGAAAAATTTTAAACTCTTTTTTTTTCTGAAATCTTGACACTTTATCAAAAAGTGGAAAATAATACTTTACATTATATATTTCATATAATTTCTGCATTTCAAACAAAAATAAATTCAGAAATGGGTCCCAAAGTAAGCCTTTTGAATTTAATTAATTGTAGAAAAATAGTTTTAAAACTCTTTTTTTTTGCTATGCATATTCACAAGTTGTTACGATGTTTTAAAATTCCCCCTTTATTTTTCTGAGCTAATTTAATTGTTTAATGAATCTTTATTCGAGTGCTATAAAATATGAATCAAGAGATTAATTTTGCTATTGTTTTCCTCATGTGACCATAGAGTGATCTACAATATATTGCACAATACAAATTCCCCATACATATACTATACACAGTATTATTTAAAAATATATCAATTGTATCTTAAGAAAAATCCGAATTTTATTTTTTATTGAAATTCAGTTAGAGTGGACTGGGCCATTTCATCGGATTTTTAACGACTCGTGCTTTGAATAGATTGGTCCTACTCACATTTATTTTTCTAAGGGCCGGGCAGAACCTAACTGAAATTTTCATTTTTTATTCGGGCTATTCCGTGCCAGAACTATGCTTGGAAAAACCAATCCGTGCAGAACATATTATATTTACAGATGTTTTAATTAAATTGTTTTCGGCCTAAAATAGGAAGATAACCAAAATACTGCTTCTATTTCAGTCTTTAAAATCTGTTTCAGTCATTTCTTCAATAAACTACTGCAAAGAAAAAAAAAAATCAAGTGGTGCATAAAATTATTAAATCTAATGGGTTGAAAATAAATATCAACAAGAAACATCTGATGTTTTAAACAAACTGATTAATTAAATTAATGCAAAATCAACTTTTTCTTGACAAACTAATTTGTAATTGCCCTGCTATTTCTATTTCTAAAAAAGAATTTAGTATGTTATAAAAAAATGAAATTTATGTTAGAAAAGCAGTATTTAATCTGTAACAAATATAATTTTAAAAGTTTAAAATTTTTACTCCGAAAAAAAAAAAAAAAAGAGGGAGATATTATATAGTATTACTAATAATATATATTCTATATAAAAAAAATATAAGAATTTATATATTATAAAAACATTTTGAGGGAGATATTATACTAAAATGGTGCAATCAAGTAGCTTTTACTAAAGGAGCATCCAGAATAAAGCTGGTCAATGTCCGATAATTTCAGAGAATATCCTCTAGAAATACCTCTTTATAAAATTAATATAAACTATTAATTTCCTTTATCAAGAAAATTGGCAAATTAAATAACAAATTCACCTGTTAAATTTAAAAAACACGGTATCCATTCAAGCAAAGGATTTCAAAAATATAAAATCGATAGAAAAAGTAAGCATTTGAAGCATAAAGAAAAATTTTATAAAATTAACTTTCTCTAACAGTGATAGGTTTAGCATATATATATATTTATCACTGCTTAAAAAGAAAAATATTAATTATGTCTGTAATTAATATGTATAAATAAATAAATCCAACTGTAATATTTTTTAATTTAATTTATTTGAAAAATTTAGAAAATTGCATCGCCAAGGAAATACGTAAAAAAAACGTACCTTACAACTATATCATTGTTCAAATTATATTTGTTTCTGAACACATTTCCAATTTTAATTATCTTGTAAAAGTGTTCTTCTTTGAACTTTTACTCCAATTCTACTTCTTTTGGAAAAGCATCACAATAAATGCTTGGCAGTTTTTTTTTTTTTTTTTATTTATTTATTTATATTTTTTTTTATGATAGATTAAAAGTTATTTGTATCATATTCTGTTATAAATGTCATGTAAGGCTGTTAACTTTCTACAATATATGTAGCAGCTGGAAATTTAGGCTTTTAAAGCTTCCTTCAATAATTCAATTTTACTAGATTTTCTATTTTGGCCGTAACACATACATTTAGCATCAAAATATTTAAATAGAATGAAACAATAACAAAAGAATTATTCTGTTTTATTTTTTAAATACATTTTACATAAGGAAAATATTACTTTCAGAAACAGATTTTTGAAGATAACAATAGCGTAACATAAAATGTATTTTTTAAAAAGATTAATTCATCTCAATTTCAAAACCTCTGTTATAAAAATGGAATATTGAACAGACATTGTTTGAAAGACATTCTTCAGGTCATATCATGCATTGGCATATGTTCAAATATTACAGTGCATTTTAAAGTTAAATCAAAATATTCGAATCTCCTTTAGAAATTCTCGATTAAAGTTCTTTCACCAACTATTATAATATTTTCATAGAATTAGTTAAACCATAAATTATATAAAATAAAACAAAGTATTCTATGAAATGCATGATTCACTCAAAGATATTTTAGAATTATTCTAATTTAAATTTTACAGAATTCGGTCAAGTTAAAGTAAAGTATTGTTACAACCTACTAAATTCTCAAAATATTGTTATTTGTCAGGAAAAAGAAATAAAATATGATCTTTCTACAAATAACGTAAATATCAAAATGGTTAAACGGGAAAAAAGTGACCGGAAAAAAAGTTATCGGGAAAAAAGTGACAAAGAATTGATTTTGGGGATTCATTGCTTAAGTATGAAAGGGGGATCGGGGAGGGGGGCTCATAGTTTAGGTAAATGGGTTTTCCATGCTGAATTAACTCTTTTCGTTCAATTTTTGGATATACGTTCATCCTGAAAAGACGCTTGCCTGATTAGTTTTGGGAAGTTACGATTACCCCCCCCCCCCTCCATCCGTCCTCAATTAGATGAATGGGTTTTTATGCAGAATTGTCCAACGTGTGTCAAATTTGCATATAGGTTCTTTTCGATAAGACTTATATATAGAATATAATGCCTAAAGAGATTTAGGTGTTCTAATGGTCAAGTATAGAGAGGGAACGGGGGATAACATTTCTAAAATTAAATTAATAACTTTTTACGCATAATTATTCGATTTGCTTAGAATTTTGGACATAGGTTCATTATGATAAGACGTATCTCTGATTAGTTATGGGGTTCTTCTGCTTATTATAAAGGGGGGCGAGCAATTATATCCCCCTTAAACTAGAAAAATAGGTTTTTATGTAGAATTATCCCATGTATTTCAAATTTTAAATATAGGTTCTTTCTGATAAGGTGGATCTCTGAATAGTTTTAAGGATTTAATATCTAAGTATAGAAGGGGAATAGAATATAACCCGTTTTAAATTAAATTACTTTTTACGCAGAATTATCAGATTTGCTTCAAATTTGGATTATAGAACCATTATGATAAGGCGTATCCCTGATTACATATGGGGTTATTTTGCCAATTAAAAATTGGGGGGGGGTGATTATTTCCTCCCCCCTTAAGTTAGATAAATTGTTTTTTATGCTCACTTATCCGATATATTTCATATTTTGGATATATGTTCTTTCTCATAAAGTGAATCCCGGAATAATTTTAAAGGTTTAATGGCTAAGTAAACACTGGGGGAACGGATGATACCCCCCCCCCTTAAATTAATAAATGGCTTTTTACGCAGAATTATCTGATTTGATTCAAATTTTGATTGGGCGTTCATTATGATAAGGCGAAGTCCTGATTAATTGTGGGTTATCCCTCGTTCATCGCTCTATACTTAACCATTAAACCCTTAAAACTATTCAGGGATTCACTTTATCAGGAAGAACCTATATCCAAAATTTGAAATACGTTGAATAGTTGTGAAAGAAAAAAAATTCATTTTATTTAAAGAGTGGAGGATTAATCGCCCGCTTCCCCTATTTAATTATCAAAAAAACCCCATAATTAATCAGAGATTCGCCTTCTTATAATGAATATACATCCAAAATTTGAAGCAAATCGAATGATTCTGCGTAAAAAACCATTTATTTAATTTAAGGGGGTTTATCCCCCGTTCCCCCTCTATACATAGCCATTAAACCCATAAAACTATTCAGGAATTCACTTTATGAGAAAGATCCTATATCCAAAATTTGAAATACATCGGATAAGTGTGCATAATTTTTTTAAATCTAATTTAAGGTGGGTATAGTAATCATCCACCCTCCTTTTTAATTACCAATAGAACCCCATAACTAATCAAAGATACGTCTTATCATAATGAACCCATGTCCAAAATTCGAAGCAAATCGGATAATTCTGCATAAAAAGCCATTTATTTAATTTAAGAGGGGTTTCCTCCATCTCCCCTTTATACTTAGCCATTAAATCCTTAAAACTATTCAGGAATTCACCTTACTAGAAAGAACCTATATTTAAAATTGAAATACATGGGATAATTCTGCATAAAAACATATTTATCTAGTTTGAGGGGGAGAATTGCCCGTCCCCCCCCTTAAAATAAGCTGAAAAATCCATAACTAATCTAAGATACGTCTTATCATAATGAACTTACGTCCAAAATTTTAAGCAAATCGGATAATTATGTGAAAAAAGTTATTAATTTAATTTAAGAAAGGTTATTCCCCGTTCCCCCTCCATACTTAACCCTTAAACTCCTAGAATCTCTTCAGGCATTTTATGCTATACATAAGCAATATCGAAAAGATCCTATATGCAAATTTGACACACGATGGATAATTCTGCGTAAAAACCCATTCATCTAATTGAGGACGGACGGACGGGGGGGGGGTAATCGTTCCTTCCCAAAACTAATCAGGCAAGCGTCTTTTCAGGATGAACGTATATCCAAAGATTGAACGAAAACAGTTAATTCAGCATGAAAAACCCATTTACCTAAACTATGAGTTCCCCCCCCCCGATCCCCCTTTCATACTTAACCAATGAATCCCCAAAATCAATAATAAATTCCCAAAATCGATTCCTTGTCACTTTTTTTCCTTGTCACTTTTTTTCCGTGTCACTTTTTTCCGCTTTTGTAGTTTATGCCACTTTTTTTCCGATAACTTTTTTTCCGGTCACTTTTTTTCCGTTTACCAAAGAAAAGTATAGGTATATATATTATTTCATTTCAGACATAGATTAGAAATCGGCATATTTTTCTGATGAATAATAATTTCTTAACTTTGTCAATTCATAATATATCAGTTCCACTTGAATTTCATAAAAATCTTCTTAATGCCTGAAGGGATTTGAGAGTTTAATGGTTAAGCATAGAGAAGGAACGGGGGAATAACCTATCTTATATTAAATTATTAACTTTTTACGCAGAATTATCCGATTTGCTTCGAATTTTGGATATGGGTTCCTTTTGATAAGACGTATCTCTGATTGGTTGTGGGATTCTTTTGTTAAATAAAATGGGGGGGGGGTGATTATTCACCCCTTTAAATTAGATAAAAAAATTTATGCACACATGTCCGATATATTTCAAATTATGGATATAGGTTATTTCTCATAAAGCTAATCTTGAATAGTTTTAAGGGTTTGATGGCCAAGTGTAGAGGGGGAACGGGGGATACCTCCCTTTAAATTAAATAAATGGTTTTTTACGAAGAATTATCCGATTTGCTTCAAATTTTGGATATAGATTCATTATAATAAGGCGTATCGCTGATTAGTTATGAGGTTCTTCTGCTAATTGAAAAGGGGGAGTGAACGATTATCCCCTCCTTAAATATATATAAATATATATATATATTGCACAACTATCCGACGTCTTTCAAATTTTATATATAGGTTCTTTCTGATAAAGTGAATCCCTTGAATAGTTTTAAGGGTTTAATGGCTAAGTATAGAGGGGGAACGGGGATAATCTACAACTAATCAGGGATCCGCCTTATCATAATGAACCTACATCTAAAATTGAAGCAAATCGGATAATTCTGCGTAAAAAGCCATTTATTTAATTTATAGGGGGGGGGGTATCCTCCGTTCCCCCTCCCTATACTTAGCCATTATACCCTTAAAACTATTCAGGGATTCACATTCTAGGAAAGAACTTATATCCAAAATATGAAATACATCGGATATGTGTACGTAAAAAAGAATTTATCTAATTTAAGGGGGGGGGGGATAACTAACCGCCCCTCCTCTTTTATATTAGCAAAAGAACCCCATATATAATCAGGGATACGCCTTATCATAATGAACCTATAATCTAAAATTTGAAGCAAATTCGATAAATTCTGCGTTGAATTTATTTAATTTGAGGGGGGTTATATTCTATTCCGATTCTATAGTTAGCCATTAATATCTTAAAACTATTCAGGGATTCACCTTATCAGAAAGAACCCACATTTAAAATTTGAAATACATCGGATAAATCTGCATAAAAAACGATTTATCTAATTTGAGGTGAGAATTTTGTTCATCCCCCAACCCCTTTATTAATAAGCATAAGAACCCATAAGTAATCAGAAATACGTCTTATCATAATGAACTTATGTCCAAAATTCCAAGCGAATCAGATAATTCCTTGTAAAAAGCTATTAATATAATGTAAGAGGTTATACCTCCGTTTCCCCTCTATGCTTAACCATTAAACTCCCATATCTCTCCAGGCATTATATACTATATAGGGGGAACTGGGGCACATTGATACACCCGCTCTACTGCTCACAGGGTCATTACAGGTTCACAACAGTTCCAAAAGGTGATACTAGAACATTCAACTACTTACAGAAAGTCCTGGAATGATTCAGTTGTTTGATGAAACGGGATGGGTGATTTATTGTTTTTTTAGATAAAAAATAAATTTGAGTTGTACAATTGAAATGGTATTATACAACTGTTCTCGTGTTTTCAACCGAAAAGAATACTCTCCTTGGCAAGTAAAACTACTTTTTATAAGTTTCTCATTCTTTTTTGTTAGATAAATTATGAAGCATTCGATTTGAGTCTGATTTTATTCAAAATGGCTATATGGGTCACATTGATACAGTCTTTGTCGAGGCACATTGATACAACCTAAATGCTTTTCTAGTTAATTTTTTCATTACCTTTTATTATTTTTTTTACAATGTACTCCTTAATGCAACCATTTTTCGCTAAAAATTTCTAATATTATTTTTTATTGAAGGAAAATAGCTTTAATTTCTTTATACTAGAACATTTTACAGTATTTTTGCAAAGAGAAGACGCACGAACTTACCGAACATATAGTGCTAGTAGAACTAATTAAAGAAAAGGACGGCAGCCTGGAAAATCTCAAATTTATATCAATTCTCCAGAGAAAAAGTATTTTCTACATGAAAAGTTTTGTGTAAGAGAAACAAGCTCCAGAACAACACAGGATAATTCTATTAAAAACAGAATTTTTAAGATAATTATCCTTTATTTTCTGTTTATAAACCGATTTATAAACAGATATTTTGGTATTTAAACAGATAGTTTGTAGACAACCGCCTCCCCCCACCTCCCCACGGAAGCAGGACGTTTCGGTCCCGCCATTTCGGTCCTGCCATTTCGGTCCCAAGACATTTCGATCCCGAGACACTTCGGTCCCTAGCCATTTTGGTTCCTAGCCATTTCGGTCCCAAGACATTTCGGTCCCGAGCCATTTCGGTCCCAAAACATTTCGGTCCCTTCTCCTACAAACTGAAATTTTGTGAAATAAGACATAATTTTATAGGGAACATTGCAGAGTTTTTAAATTGAGGGCCATAAAATTTTAGTATAATGCGATTATAAGTGCCCGAAAACCGCAAACAAGTATAACTCTTATAAAAAATATTATAATTCACACAAATTTTGTATGGTAATTCTAATAATAATTGGTATTCCTAATGATAATTGGTAATCCTAATTCTCAAAACATTCAGTAATTTTAATATAAAAATCAAATTAATATTTTATTAAATAAATTTATTAATTAAAAATTATTAATTTACATAATGAATTTTACATTAAAAGAAACTCAATACATAATTAATTTTATATTCAATACATCATTATATTTCCTAGTAGTTCTAAACTGAAATTTATCTTTTACTTGTTTATTTATTGTATATTTAAAATTACAGAAATTTAAAACAATTAGTATAGTTAAATATAAAACTAAAATAAGAATTATTATTAGTAGTAAGAGCGAAAAGGTAATACAAATAAATAAATAAATAAAAGCTTAGTTTTGACACTTAAAAATTGAAAATAAAATTATTTAAAATAACATTATATTACATTTTAATATATTTTATTAAATTATACATTATATTTTATATATAATATTTATATTATTATATTTTAAAATATTATTATATTAATTTTATGTAAATAAAAAAAAAAAAAATCATCTTATTAGAATGAAATAAGCCCAATTTCAATAAAATTAACTCACAAAAATTGTCTTCATGGCATGAGAAAACTGTTAAACAAAGCAGTCAATTAAAAAAAAGTGGCGGAGGCAAATTTTTAAAAAGAAATTTTTTTCATAGCATGTCCAGTTACTAGATCACTATTGCTTTCGCAATGTTAATAATGGAAAGTAACTTATGAAAACAAATTTATAAGATGCAACTTTGTATTATTTAAAAAACAAAAATGTTCTTCAATAAATACATTTTATTTCTAAATTATCAAAGGAGAGGGTGTAGATGGGTGATTTGAGGAAATATGCATATATTATAAGTTATAACTGTCTAATTGAATTATTAAAGACATTTATTATTAAACTAATTGGAAGAAAAAAATAAGCGCTGTTTTTTTATTATTTAATTAATGCTAATTTAAAGGTTCTAAAACAATGTACATAAACAGCCAAAAAAATATTTGTGGAAGTTTATATAAAATACTTTTTAGTTTATAGTAGTTTATAGAAGTTTATATAAAATACTGATACTAATAATTAATAATAAAATTTAAAATAATTATTCTGATTAATAATAATACTACTAAAAGCAAAAGACAATATCCCCTAAACTTATATCACATTGTTTAATCAAACAAAATTTTCAGCTCACTGTGACTCATTATCACGAGTTGTAAAAGTTTAAATTTATCGGAATCTTATATTCAACTTTTTATAAAACTTGGGGGAGGGGGGGGGAGAGAATTAAAAAAAAAAGAAAAAAAAAAGGCCCGAATAATGTCGAACTTATACCATTTTGTAAGCCCACAACAATTAGAATCTGACTTATAAGGTAGGGAGCAAAGAAATAACAAGGGACCAAAGTTGCTGGGGACTGAAATGTCTTGGGACCGAAATGTCTTGGGACCGAAATGGCCAGGGACCGAAATGTCTCGGGACCGAAATGTCTCGGGACCGAAATGTCTCGGGACCAAAATGGCCAGGGACTTTTATTCGTGATTTAAATTTATTTTGAATTTTTTTCAGAAATTTGTTATCATTCTGTTAAAATGACTTATATATTGTCAATGTTTATTTAGTACGAAAGTGAAAAAAAATGTAATATTATTTTATTATGTAAATTTCTTTGAAACCCCAATTTTCCCTCACCAGATTAAAGTTTACTTTTTTTTAATTCATTTTCATTATAGCGATTTCTCATTATGAAGACCCCCTTTTCGGACTACGAGGAATCATTTTAACGAATTTAGATTGTATTTATATTATATAAACATATTTTAGTGTACTAAATATAGTTCTAATTACACTTTACTGAAATAAAAGCCACCTATGCCATTCATGTTGATAATGTGTAATTGTTAAGCTTTTGTGTTGCCCCTTATATGATCTAAGCGTTTATACATTGTATACACATAAAAAACAAAAATATATTAAACTTAAATACGCATATCATAAATGAAATCTAACTTCCAGCTCTTATATCTAATTGACAGTACTGCAGATGTAGGGTATTGTATCAAAATCTTTTACGTGTCCCTGTAAATGAAATGATGAATGCTATGCAAATCATGTTATATAAGAAGCCACAGTAATGTATATTAATTTTATTGTGTTTGAAATAGTGTAAAATGACTAAAATAAGCTGCAAAAAGAAAAAAAAAAAATCACATTAGACCATTATGTAACAAAATTCTTTTTGCTAACCTTGTAAATGCATAAAAAATATTTTGAATCCTTGTTTTACAAAATGCATGATTCACTGCGCTACATTTATGCATATGAAAATCATTATGTTTGAAACTGCTTTACTTTATTAAATTGAACTTGAAACGATTTTTTAAATTCCAGTTGATCATATTGTAACAGAAATTGTTTAATCGTCCTTGTTAAATAAACTGTAAATTATACATACTTCGTTTTCGATACCGATCAAGTTTTAATAAGCATCTGTAACATACAAAAAATCAGAGTAATCCCAATAAACTTACACGAATCAGAGACGGTCGGGCAGACAGAAAAATATAAATCATAAATACTTTTCAATTAATTTGGAATGTGTTTAAAAAATATTTTTTTTTTTTTATGTAATTCAAAATTTTACCTGGAGGGAAGAGGCGATTTAAAGGAAAAAGCCCAAATCTACCAAATAATGTCCACCTTCAACCTCGTTTTAAAATACCCAAATTTTGAAAAAAAAAAAAAAAAAAAAAAAAAGGAAGAAGAAGAAGAAGAAAAAAAAAGCATTGCTTATTCCTGTAAACTGCATTTTTATTTTTTGGAAATAATTGACGTTCTTCATCCAGAATTTTTGATATAAATACCCCAAAAACAAATCGAACACGCATATTTAAATTTACAAAGATGACTTTAGTTTTGTTAGATATTACCATTGACCCAATCAAAAATAATAATAATTATGAATAGGGTATATAACAATAATAATATGGAACAATTTATTTTTCCATAGCCTGGAAAAATAAATTCCCCTCTATGACAAAACTTTTACAAAACAATTTCTACAAAACAAATACTTCGCTTAGCCGTCGCTCTATTTCGCTAGTGTCGAGAGACTCAAGGTCTACTATCCCTGCTGTGACACTAAAGGGGAAATTTCTCGGAAAATTTTTAAGAGAGATCCCAAGCGAATCACCACAGGGGGTGGTGGGGAGTAACAATTAAGTATTGTTGACAAATCTAGATAAGGTAGGGTGGTGAAGTTTGGTGGGGGAAGGCACATTTACCAGATTCGTTCTTGCCATTATTGAAGCCATATTCTTTGAACGTCTTGAGTCGGTGGTGCCTGTTTAGAGTATGTTTTGAAGAAACGCGCCGAGTCGGCCTTGCCTGTTTCAGAGAAACTTTTCGCGAACGTCTATAGACGGTCTTGTCAGTGAGGGGGTTAAAGGATAAGTTGTTTTGAAAGAAATATTACACGAAACTCTCAGTGTGATCACACTTACCCATTTCTTTAAACAAATTCAATGTGTGTTTTTTTACAGACACTTTTGAAAGATAGTGATGATGTTATTTCCTGGTGTTTTATTGCATTCTGAATGCGATTAAGCGAAATTTATTGTCACAATTTCAACAAATTATGTTACTCGAACAATTCTTATTACCATAATTTGCTCCTGCCTAACTGCGTAACTCATTGTTTTTCAGCTTGAACCCCAACTCTCTTAAAATTGCTAGTACGCTGTATTTGAACATATTATAAAAGACAAATTAGGAAGTTTTCTCGTTTTTGACAAATTATTTCTATTAACTGCATTGTTTTTCAAATATTAATTAACTTTTATTTATTGGAAATTAATCTTAACGTATTCTGGAAGTATGTTTTAAATGGTTGTTAGTATAAGATGCATAATTTTAAGCATATGCTATAAACAGTAGGAAATCTCAAAAACATATATGCGTTTAGCATGTTTTTCTTTTAATATTTATTTTTGTTAAATTTTATCTTCGTTTATTCCACGAAAAATAAATCGTTTTTGTGCTTTAAGTTTGCTTTTATATTTTAAAAAGTAAATGTTTATTTGGAATACAAAAATTTTTCTTACATGCAAAAAAAATTAGTATTTGCGACATTATTTTCATTCTTTTTTAATAGACTTTTTTTTTTTTCATTTTTTATAACAAAGCAAGTTTTATATTTTCGCCTTCGAAAATCTCTTAAAGGATAATTTTCATTTTTAAATGCACTTATTACGAAAAACATCTGCTGCATATTGGTTTGACCATATGATCAATTAATCGATTATGCTTTACAAGATTTCTATCGTAAACTGCCCTCAACAGAGCAACAAAGAGAGGGTTCCCATTTGTTTGTAGAAAACTACCCCCGAACGGTTCTTTCAATCAAATTTCTACCCTCGAGTTGTATGCCTGCTATAAAACCCAATTTACTCCCGCTAAAATCTTGTTACCTTTCTTATGGAGCATTCCAGATGAACATTGTTTGCAATTTGAGATCATCAATAATGAAGGTTTTTCTGGTAGGATTTCTAATTAAGATAGCTATATAAAAGTAACAATAGGTTGAGGGACAAACATTGAGCTGCTGACGAGATTAGAGAAATATTAGTATATTGTGTATATTTTTGGTTAGTAGTTTTCTGTGTATTTCAGAACTAAAATCGCGTTATCTATTTTTAGTGCCCGAAGCAATGTAATTTAATTAAACTCAAAGCATTATAGCTGAGAAATTTTTATTTCTTCATAAAATAATGAGATTATTATAATGTCTTTCTTAGATGAAAGGTAATATTTATCTAAATGCAATTTAAAGGAAAAGGGGGCAGTAGAAAAAATTAAATTTTGCATTTGAATGTGTAACAACTATCATGCCTCAAAATTACATTTGATTTCTGCTTTTTTTGTAATTGAAGTATGTTTAAATCATCAGTGGCGTAAAAGATAATCGTCGAGACTTATTAGATTATTTAGATTAACACTGTATATCAGTCATATAGTTAAGAGATCTTGCTTAAAAATACTTAATGCTTTTGGTTAGCAGCAGTCACGGACTGATATAAAAATTTTAGTCAACATTTTGCTTTAAAATTAATTGATCTTTTTAGCATTTTAAATATTCAATAAAGGTTTCAACTAAGAATAGACCGAAAAAGGTTTTCAAAGCCTAAAAAGAACCCGAAACCGAATTTCGAGGATCTTCCTACTTTCGGTCAAAAATAAAAACGAAAATGCCCCAAAAATTTTTCAAAGTAATTAATTCATATGTAGATATACATAATTATTAATTAATTATTCGTCTTTATTAAGAATGCATAATTATTAATTAATTATACGTTTTTATTAAACATACATAATTATTAATTAATTATACATGTGGCCAAAGTTGACTCTCTTTGCTTTAGATCCAAAACTTTCTATTTTCACATAAAATCAAACGTAATTATTTCATCAGCGACACAGAAAGATTTCCCAAATATACGAATATCATTTACTTTAGGTATATACAGGGTGTCCAGTAAATGACTGACCCATTTTTAATGTAAATAACAAAAAAAAAAAAAAAACGGTTTGAGATAAAAAAAATTCTTGGTTTGCTGTATTTTTATTAGAATATCAATAAAATTTTAAACATGCACTTTGTTAATATAATATAATAATATTTAAAATAATATCTCAGTCTCAGGACTGAGGAGATTAAGTATAATACAGATTGTTTAATCATAAATATTATTTTAATTCTCTTTCCAACCAACATACCCTATTTCTGAAGCTGAGTCGAGAGTCGATTCAACATATAGATTCCGATTAGACAACATATAGACTCAGATTCAGCAGAAAAGTTCTTTCCTATGAAAACTAGAGTCATTTCTGTATTCAAACAGCCTGTTGCAGCCAGCGTCATATTTTGACCGATATTCGAACTATATAAACAAAGTGCATGTTTAAAAATTTATTGATTTCCTAATAACAATACAGCAAACCGCATATTTTTATCTGAAACCGTTTATTTGTTATTTAAGTTCAAAATGGGTCAGTTATTTACTGGACACCCTGTACATCTGAATTTATCTTTTATAACTTTTTTTGTAAATGATCATCTGCATTACTAGAACTTTCTCAAAGAGTATAAGAAATATTTATGCAGCTTCAAACTAAATTTTTTCAATTAGCATTAAGTCTGCAGCTTTTAAAGAGGACGTGAAAAAGTTTAGTCGTATATGTACGTTGCTTACTTTATTGTTTGCGCTTACATCTTGAGTTATTCATGTCTGATAATTATAAACAACGAAGTTCATAGAAATAAATAGTCTTATTTGAGCGGATACAGTTAAAATCTATGAATAATGTTGAAATTTTCAGAAGGTAGAACCAGATTTTTGGAATACAGATAGTTTCGGTCGAGTTTCGTTTCGATCGAATTTTCAGCAGCATTTTCGTCGCAAACTAATTTTCGGCAAAACTCACATTTTTGGCTGAAAAAGAAAACGAAACTGAACTTACAGTCGATCTTTATTTGCTACGCTCTCCCACAGAGCTGAAACTTCTTCATGACTTCAAGTTAATGTGTCCTTTTGCCAGTTCAGGCGCTAGCTTTCGTAAATATGCATGAATCGCCAAATAACAGGCATGCTTTACAACAGTTCACTATTGTATGCTTCTCATTGAAAATAGCATGTTGTGTACTTATATAATGTCCGAATGAAAATAACAGTTTGTGTTTATGATAACAGATGGCAGCAATACAAAAGAGGTGAAGAATGCAGTAATAAAAATTTTCTATTTGTAGCGATATAAAACTATAATGATGTTTACTTTATAGTCTGTAAAAAGATTTAGATTACAAGTGTGGTGTGAATTGAGTTTTGTGTATAACTGGTAATTAATAAATATACTGTGGCTTCATTATTCGACTAATGCTACGTTAATTAATTAAGTCTGATAATGATTTTATTACCCGGGAGGGGGGGGGGGTTCTAGAGATGATAGCATGTCATGTCAGAAGAGGGGGGAGGCGGAGAAGGTGTCCAAAATTACGAAAAAAGTTGATGACGTTATATTTGCACAGCCCTCAACGAGGTAAGCCTACCTAGAATTTTTCCTTTATTGTATTAAAATGATGTTTATAGTAAATATTATGCTTAATTAAGTTTTGTTGAGACAGCATGACCCTCCATTAATGCTTTCCTTTACTCAGATGCTTAAATCTGTGTTTAAGTTGATCAAAATAGAAAAATATGCTTTTTAAAAAATTTTAATGAAAAAACATGTAAGAAACGCGGTATACAGGGTGTTTCGCTAGCAGACCGACAAACTTTGAGGGATGATAGTACACATGAAGACAAACATTATTAAATAGGAGACCATGGGGTGCAAACGTCTTCTGTAGGAACTAGGGGCCATTAAAGTTTAGGGTCCAAAACTTCAAGCAATGATAGAAAACGGAAAAAAGGGTCGATTCGTTTGCGATTTTCACTAAAATCCTTCTTTATATTACGATTTCTTTAGAAAAAAACTTTAAAGGTTACTTTTAAAAATTATCGATAGAGGGCGCTTTAGATTTTAGAATAACGAACAACTACTTTTTACCATTATTTTCTGCATGGGGTTATATTATTCTAAAGTTTAGAATTTAACTTAAATTTTAAGTTCAAAGTTGGAAACATTCGGATCGGGTAACTAGCAAAAATTGAACAGTGAACGGAGGGGGAGATTTTAAATGCTCATAAACAGTCGACAAACTAATCGATTTTATTGCGGTTTGCGTGTAGGTTATTCTCTTGGTAATTATTTTATTCAAAACGGCGCACAGCTTTAGTGTCCTGATTTTTTGATAGAGGGCGCTTCCGACACATCTCCAATATTTCAATGGCATTACTCCTGGGTGTTTTACTACCAATCCAACATACTTCTAGGAAGTGTTAGGGGTGCAAAGACGATTCGGAATTACATAGGAATGTAGCGTTGAAAATGTCTTTTTTGCGAGTTACGGTTAAAGGAAGCAGAGAAAAAAGGTAACAGAAACGCGGCCGAGAAAGAACAACACGTTAATGCGACAGAAAGCAGTTTATTTAAATGTTTTACAAAAGAAGGTGTTCAAAATTACGACTAGAAGTAGTTCGGCATGCTTGACAGTGACGTTGCATGGAATTCCTCATGCTTAAAAAAATTCCTGGCATCTCTCATAGCTTTCTGTCAAGTTACAGAAATATGAGATGCAAGGTCTTTAACTGATGGTACGGGAGTCTCATACACCCAAAATTTCATTTGACCCCAGCAGAAGAATTCGATACATGATAGGTCCGGCGATCTGGCAGGCTACCACGACCCGTTGCCTAGATGTTACTTTGTAGTGTCGGCAAACGTCATTGGTAAAATGTGAAGGAGTCCCATCGGGCTGTTCATCTTTCAAATACTTCATTCTGCTACTTTTGGAGCCGATGATCATTTCAATGTGTTCGCTGTTCACACGCATTACCGTTGAGCGTCATCTACCGCAAGGAAACCGCAGCGCCATGTACCGTCGCTGTCAAATTTGCCGTACATTTCTGGTCGTAATTTCAAACACCTTTTGTAGTAAAACCTTTAAATAAACTGTGTTCTGTCACATTAACATGTTGCTCTTTTACTGCTGCTTCTGTTGCTGAATTTTTTGTTTCCTTTAACCATAACTGACAAAAAAAGCATTTCCAACGTTACATTCCTTTGTGATTCTGAGTCATCTTTGTGTCCCTAACACTTCCTGGAAGTAAGTTGGTTTGGTAATAAAACACCTATGAGTAATGCCATTGTAAAGTCGGAGATGTGTAGGAAGCGCCCTCTATCAAAAAATGAGGATACCAAAGCTGTACGTCATTTTGAATAAAATAATTACCGAGAAAATGATTTTCACGCAAACCGCAACAAAATCGATTAGTTTGTCCAATATTTATGAGCGCTTAAAATCTCCTCCTCTGTTCACAGTTCAATTTTCGCTAGTTATCCGACCCCAATATTTTCGATTTTGGGCTTAAAATTTAAGTTGAAGTCTAAACTTTAGAATAATTTCAACCCCATGCAGAAAATAACGGTAAAAAGTAGTTGTTCGTTACTCTAAAGTCTAAAGCGCCCTCTATCGATAATTTTTTAAAGTAACCTTTAAAATTTTTTTCTAAAGAAATCGTAATATAAAGAATGATTTTAGTGAAAACCGCAAACAAATCGACCCTTTTTTCAGTTTTCTGTCATCGTTTGAAGTTTTGGACCCTAAACATTAATGGCCCCTAGCTCCTACAGAAGACGTTTGCGCCCCATGGTTTCCTATTTAATAATGTTTGTCTTCATGTGTACTATCATCCCTCAAAGTTTGTCGGTCTGGTAGCGAAACACCCCGTATATTCCAGTAATGTAATATAGACATATATTATGGAACTTGCAATAATTTTACATGATGGAAATTCTAGAATATCTTGTATAGATTGAAAACATTTAAATTATGTTTACTTTAATGTGGTTAAATAAGTTAATTTTACCAACATTACAGTTTGTTTGTTTGTATTTATGTCTGACAATTGTGTACGCTACGGGATATAGGCCCGATGGGGTGGGATGCCCTCCGTGGGGGGTCTTTCTGAGGGAACCTAACCCGTATTTACGCAAGGTTCGAAGAAAACCACGGAAAACTCCGAACGGTTAGGCCAACGGTCGCGATTGGGTTCGAACCCAGCACCTACCGTCTACCAGTTTGGAGGTCAGAACCTCGCGGCCACTGGCGGGGAACCAACATGATAGCAAATCAGCAGAGACTATCAGCAAAATTAACTGTTAACGGTTAAGTAATTTTAAAAAAATATCAGTGATAAATAAATAGAAAGTTAAATTCCTTTTTAAAAGGTTAACTTAAGATTACACTATATGCAAACTACTTAAAAGATGACAGCAAATATTTTTTAAAAGATGTTAAATTACTTTTGTAATCTCTGACGAAGACTGGATATAGAGTTTAAGTACTAAAAGATAAAGTAATTTAACATCTTTTAAAAAAATATTTTTGTCATCTTTTAAGTAATTTGCACATAGTGCAATTTTAAGTTAAAAAAAAATAATTGCAACTAATCCCTAACTGCTGTTAGCGCTGCTTTTCTTAAAATTTTCACAGTTTAATTTGTAATTTCCAGTTTAACTGTCGATACAGCAAAATTTTGTTTCATATGGAATCCTAGCACTATTTTTTGAAATGATTATTTTTTGAAATGAAAAAAGGGAAAGTTTATTAGAAAAAGTACAGTACAAACAGTTTAGTGCTAAAAGAGTATTTTATGAGTTAGCCACGCCTTTTATTATTCTTTCAATCGAAAGTTTTCGCAGACAGCTCACAATCTTTATGTAGTAAATTTCTGTCACAGTATTTTTAAGTTAAATTAATTTTTTCAGATGAATTGTCCATATAAAATACATTATCGTATTTAGGAATATGAACGTCTCATTTGGGGTTTAACTGCCGTAAAAGCTACAAAAATGACCTAATGCAATAATTGATTATTGTGGCATTATATTACCACAATATATCACAATCGTAAAATTTATACAAAACAAGTTAGTTTTCAACTAAAGGAACAGTATTCATTAATTTGTTGCCTAATAAAATGTGTATTTATTTAAAATATAACCTAATTATAAAAGCCTTATAACCTAATTATAAAGCCTTAATTATAAAAGCCAAATATAACCTAAATACGACAAAACTTATGGGAAATCCCGTCTCATTTAGGCACAATGAACTTATATCTATATACCTCTTTTACATTAAATGCGTTATACGCATGCTAAATTCTAAAACATTTCCAATTCTTATATTGATTTTTTACTTATTTCTGTTGTGTCTTATTCTTTTTCCTTTCCCATTTTTTTTTAATTTTTATGTTTCAGTTATCATTAATAGGAAATTCCAAATAGCTCTACAGTCTACACTAATACAAAATTATTTTGTTCAAATAGTTGTTGCTTGCAACTTCTGTATCTCATTTCAATATTTTTAACTTATAAAAACGTTGTGAATTTTTTCTTCTTACTATAGAACTGCTGTTTTTTTTTTCTCTTCACTTTTTCCTGAAGTGAAATCAAGTTTCTGCTTATGTTTCACTGATTTCAAGTCTTGTTCTTTTCCTTGTATTTTGGGCGAATTTTTTTCTATCTTGTTACCATTGTAAAAAATATTTCGAACCAAAAACATATATATTTTTTAACTAACATTAGTATTTAAACTAAAATAAAATGTATAAAACATTGATTTCAAATCTTGTTCTTTTCCTTATATTTTGGACGATTTTTTTTTTCTATCTCGTTACCGTAGTAAAAAATAATTCGAATCAAAAACGCAATGTCAAATCAAAGCCAAATATATATGTTTGATTATACATATATATTTGACTTATATAAACATATATATTTCATTACATGAAACATATATATTTAACGAAAATAAACGCAATATTTAACGCATCAAACATTTCAATTTTCTAAATTCATCACGTCTTGAAAATTTAATAAAATCTAATTTTAATGACAATACAACTGGAGTTTTTTTAAATAGGTTTCTTTCATTACATTATACCATCTACTAAATTTAAATGCTTGATGTAATTGTGCTTGAAAACCTTTTATGTTAACTATTCTTCGTAGAAGTAAAAAACTTCTTATCATTTGAAACTTATTTTATATAAATATATAAGTTATATATTTTTATTTTATTTATTTATTTATTTAAAATATCACTGTCCGATATAAAGTATACTCAAGCGTTATTTGACGAAGGAAAAAACAACATTAAATCCTTTGGCATATAAATGTCAGCAAAGTGTTTAGTCATTTAATTCATTTAAGAGGCTACTTCAATCAAATGAAAAGGCCGTTCTCTAATGCTATTTCTATGGAAGAAAAATGTAAAAATATTTCAGTTGCATTTAAATATATATTTTTTTATTTTATTTATTATTATTATTATTATTATTATTATTGCATTTGATAGATTGATTTGAATGCAGACATTTCTTTTACTTTTTCGATAGTGGTTGCAGATGTTTTTTTATGAGGATGCTTTTGTATTCCAAACTGGTAAAACATATCTGTAAACAAAAAAAAAAAAAAAAAAAAAAAAAAGTCAATTTGTGAGATCAAAAGGGTTTTCGTTATTAAGGAGATTTAACTGGCAATGAGGTGCAAGAGAACTTTTATTTGCTGACTATTTAAATTCATAATTTCACTAGCAAAAGTCTTTTAACATATCGTTACCGAAGATAAAATTAATTATAATTGTGAAATTATGAATAATAAATATGAACGTCATTCTTACCGTATTTAATCGCATATACTATTTATACTTTTTTTCCAGTGTATACCTTTCCGCGTATTTCCGTTTATACTCTATTGAAACCCAGCATGCTTTCACAAAGCTAGTGATTCACCCCTTCTAGGTTGGACCTTTTTAAATATTTCTTCTTCTTTCCCCATTAATCATATGTAAGACTCACCAACATTGAATTTTCGAGTTGTATTTGTGTTGCCATTCGGTTTATCATAACTTACAATTTGGAAATTGAATGTTGCTGCAAAATTTGTCATTTTCCCCATCGTAATTCCAGATTTCAGATGAGAGGGTCTCAGCCCGAGCAACGAGCCCGCTACCGAAAAGAGCTCTGTCTCAACTTTTATGCAAGTCTTCAGGTTCGAGCTCAAAGCAAACATTTTATTTATTAACAAGATCAAAAGCTAGAGAAAAATTTGCTGTATGAGAAACGCCGCTGTACTCTGACTTTCTTAAAGTATTTTAAAATACTTTAAAAGTGAATTTGAAAGGAAACTGAACATTGATTTCATTATATTGATTTCATTATATTGATGAAATATAATGAAAAAGCAGCCTTTGTTATATGGGTGATTCTCAAAATAGGGGACGATTTCAAAAATGAAATCTTAAAAAAATTACTGTTAGCAAAATTTCTGAAAAAAATAGGTGTTGTTAATATAGTATTAGGTATACTTTACATGTAGTCAGCAGAGCTAAATATTTAAAAATTAACTTAAAAAAATAATTAGTATTTTTTGAGCCATGCTAATGACAAAACGAATTGCATGGAATAAATATATTATGAAATTTTTATTTTCTTCCTGTTTAAATATTTTTTTTCTATATTTATTAGCCTTCCTTTTCAGCAAATGGTTTCCATTTTTACATATATACATATAAGGAGAATAAAAACATTACCAAAGAGCAAACTTTGTTACATGAGCAACATTCTGACACTAACAATGTAAGAAGCTGTCTTAGTGATTTTTCTACAGATTTAATGCATATTTTAGGGATAATAAATGTAATACCTAAATTTATACGTAAAATTAAACTTTATAAAGGATACAATATAAGCACTGGTTACATTTATGTACATAGGAGTCTTTAGCATGGACAGAAAAACCATGCTAATGACACTGATATCTGCCCATGCTAATGACAAATTTTAATTTAAATGAGATTATCAGCCATAATATAATCACAATGCAATATTCCTTTCTGGGGCTTTTTAAAACACACAAGTTCTGTGCAAATAAATAAAATAAAAATTTTAACTATAAAATAAACATGAAAATTATTATCCATTCTAATGACATACAATTGATGTACTCCCCTAATATTCAACTGCTATTCTTAAAATACAATACATGCTTCCATTTTCTGACTGGGATAAAATGGCTACTTGTTGCCATGGAGAAACTTTATATTTTCAAACTATTGTCATATGTGAAAATGAAATTTTAATTAATAACCAGCTGTTTTAGTACGACCTTGTTTTGAAAATCGAATATGGAGGACAAACTTTAATTCTTTTTTTATGTACTATATTTTTATTTTTAAAAAGAAATTTATTGGATAAATCATCTTCTTGATTAATATAAAGAAAGAATAACATTTGTTTATTTTATAAAAATCATATTAACTCTTGAAAAATGCTAGTATACACAAGGCACAGCTGCTGTGGACATCCATGCTAATGACATTTTGAATCTTTATTCTGTTCTTTTAAGGTGTTTTTAACTAAAAAGTGAGTAATTCTTGAGTGCAAATAATGAATAATATTAAGAAAAACATACCTAAATATAAAAACATGACAGAAAACCTCTCAATTTTTTTTGTATGCCGAAAGACATAAATTGTCCCCTATTTTGAGAATCCCCCATATAAGTTTTAGCAATGTAAAGAAGTCGTGAGATACATCATGTGTAACTTCGTTTTTGGTTTGAAGTCTTTTTCTAGTTTTTCTAGAAATAATAACCCATGTTCAATAAGAGGATACTTGTTTAGTAAGACAATATAAGTGGACAAACCATCGTTAATAGCGTCAGAAATTAAAATTTTTAAGCATATTAGTTTTGGTACATTAAGCGTCCTCAGTGTAAAGAATGGCGGATATTTGAAAATTTTCTCTCCTGTATGTTTGAGCAAATTGCCGTCTTTGTTTGCACTGAAGACGGTACGCATAATGTTAGTATGCTGTGAAACTAGTATGCTGTGAAATTTAAAATTCTAGTCTATTAACGTTGTTTTTTTTTTTTTACAATAACAAATATTTTATGACACAAGGTGTATGATGATATAAAAGAATAATAATATTTTTGAAGATTTCTGCCAGTAGTTGGATATAATTAACAAACATTTAATTTTTAATTTTTTTTTTAAGCACATGAAAAAAAAAATAATTTTCCAGTGCATACTTTCGCTATCGGACACCACAGGATCCGAAAAATGAGCCAAAACTAATGTTTATTGCAATCTTCCTAAAACCAAATTTAACGCAAGTAAGCAGTGCATAACGTTTATGTAAAAATAAAATAATGTAAAAGGTGTTCTGGATTATCTAGTTTTAAAGCAAGTTAATATCCAATGTAAGGTGGTTCGACTGGATGATGCATATGGAACCATAAGAAAAAAATTTTGAAGTGTGATTAATTCACATTAGAAAATAAAAGAAAAAGATTACTCTAATGACTAAGATAGAAATTGAGTAAAAAAAAGACTCAAAAGTTTAACAAATATCTTTTTTTCCACCCTTCAGAAATTCAATAAATTAATAGTACTGTTATATCTCCCTCTTCTAAACAAGATATATCAACATATTCTCTATATGAGTTTTCTATTGTGGGACAAGTATATGTTGCAGAAACCTGTAATTTGTTTTTATCTTTAAGCATAATAAATATACAAAATTAAATTCAGAAATTTTGGTGGGAACAGTTTCTATCTTTCTCTCTTTTGTGTGCAAATGAAAATTTTATTCCGCATTTCTTTCAAATGGCAGAACTGTCTATCCTTAAACTACATTGGTACACATTATACATGAGGCAAAATTTTCTCTGTTTCTCCCAATCTAAATTAGTCGGAATCCAGTCTGTCGGAAATGTCGGAATGTGCCAATCTTAAATATTCACCTACCTCATATATGTAAATACTTCAAAAAGTGTTAGTTTGTTGTAACAAATACTACACACCAAATTTGTTAATTTTGTCGCCAAATGTATTGTAAAATATATTTTACAATATTAAATGTTGAAAATACGTTTTTTTTATCTTTTTTAAATTTTTGTCCCCCAATTTTAAAAGTTTTGAGACTTTTTAACAAGTTTTATTTTATTTAAAAGTGGATTGGCATTGGAGGATAGTTATCTTACACATAACAGATTGAATGTCTATTCTATACAACCACACACGATATAAACAATTGAGTCGCAGAGAAGACCTATGATAAAGCAACCACATCTCCCCTCCACTAGACATTTGAAACCAGTCTATTTACATACGGATTAGCAGGGTTGGGGATCTATGTGAGCCAACCACTAAATTGGTAGGATAAGGGAGGGAGCTTACAATTTATATAAAGGATTTTCCATCTTCCATAGGAATTTATCTTTCTCAGGCAAAGGTGATCAACTGTAAATATTCTCGTTCACTGTATACAGTTGAAAGTTGGGGAGTGTCGGATATATGTTAAAATAAGTAAATCATTTGATGTTAGGTTGTCTTGTCCCTTTTTTTAAATTATTATTTGTATTTCCAATATAAAATAAAATTGCAATAAATGAATAATAAATAAAATTCATTATTATTTAAGAACTCAATTATTAAAGTAATGACAGAAAAGAATTTAAAAAAATTGCAGAAAATGATTTTTTATTTTACTATGTTTTTATAATACATATTTAATTGAGGTTAAAAGTTCTTTTTTTTAAAAAGAAAACTTCACTGTTTATGTAAAATGAATATGCAATAAATGATACTGAAAAGTATTAAAAATAGTTAGACCATAAAGAAGAACAAGAGCAAAATTTCTATATAAAATACATCAAAGATAAATATATCAAAATACAATATTTTCATTGCAGAATGATGTTTAATAAAAAATTGTCCGAAAGAAATTTTGTAAATTTTCTTAAATAAATTTAAAAAAAAAGAAAGAAAAGAATGTAGTTGAATTCTGCTTCACTTTTATTTAAATCAACTCAATATATATTTTTTAATCCCCCCCCCCATCTTTCCCAAAGCCTTTTGTTTTTTAGAAATTAATTCCGGCCATTACCATATGAAAACGGTTAGCATGTATGTTATCTATGTATGTACGTAAGTGGGTGATTCTCAAAATAGGGGACAATTTCAAAAGTGAAATCTTAAAAAAATTACTGTTAGCAAAATTTCTGAAAAAAAAAATAGGTGTTGTTAATATAGTATTAGGTATACTTTACATGTAGTCAGCAGAGCTAAATATTTAAAAATTAACTTAAAAAATAATTAGTATTTTTTTGAGCCAATGCTAATGACAAAACAAATTGCATGGAATAAATATATTAAGAAATTTTTATTTTCTTCCTGTTTATATAGTTTTTCTATATTTATTAGCCTTCCTTTTCAGCAAATGGTTTCCATTTTTACACATATACATATAAGAAGAATAAAAACATTACCAAAGAGCAAACTTTGTTTACATGAGCAACATTCTGACACCAACAATGTAAGAAGCTGTCTTAGTGATTTTCTGACAGATTTAATGCATATTTTAGGGATAATAAATGTAATACCTAAATTTATATGTAAAATTAAACTTTATAAAAGATACAATGTAAGCAATGGTTACATTTATGCACATGAGAGTCTTTAGCATGGACAGAAAAACCATGCTAATGACACTGATATTTGTCCATGCTAATGACAAATTTTAATTTAAATAAGATTATGAGCCATAATATAATCACAATGCAATAGTCCTTTCTGAGGCTTTTTAAAACACAAAAGTCCTATGCAAATAAGTAAAATAAAAATTTTAATTATAAAATAAACATGAAAATTATTATCCATTCTAATGACATACAGTTGTTGTACGCCCCTAATATTCAACTTCTATTCTTAAAATACAATACATGCTTCTATTTTCAGGCTGGGATAAAATGGCTACTTGTGTCCACGGAGAAACTTTATATTTTCAAACTATTGTCATATGTGAAAATGAAATTTTGATTAATAACCAGCTGTTATAGTATGACCTTGTTTTGAAAATAGAATATGGAGGACAAACTTTCATTCTTATTTTATATACTATAATTTTATTTTTACAAAGAAATTTATTGGATAAATCCTCTCCTTGATTAATTTAAAGAAAGAATAACATTTGTTTTATTTTATAAACATGATATTAACTCTTGAAAAAGCTAGTATATACAAGGCACAGCTGCTGTGGACATCCATGCTAATGACATTTTGAACATTTATTCTGTTATTTTAAGTTGTTTTCAACTAAAAAATTAATAATTCTTGAGTGCAAATAATGAATAGTATTAAGACAAACATATCTAAATATAAAAACATGACAGAAAACTTCTCAATTTTTTTTGTATGCCGAAAGACATAAATTGTCCCCTATTTTGAGAATCACCCAAGTATGTAATGCAATAATTCTTGATAGAAATACTCGATTTCCATCAAACATTCAAAATGGGTTTATTCTTATGAGGAGCTTTTCTGATTAATTTTGGGAGATCATTGGAGAGGAATAAGGGGGGGGGGGGCTGATTCGTCCCTTCCCTTAATTCAAATAAATGGGTTTCCATGCATTATTAGACATTTTATTCAAATTTTAGATATAAGAGCATTCTGTTGAGGCGTCTCCATGATTAGTTGTGGGTGTTCGTTAAGTATAAAGGAAGGGGGGAATTAGGGGTAATGCCCCATAATTTATGTAAATGCTTTTTTCATGCAGAATTTACTGATTTGCTTCAAATTTTAGAAATAAATTCATTCTAGTAAGGCGCTTCCCTAATTAGTTTTGGGAGTTGATTGAATAAGAACAAAGAGAAGAACGGGGGGGGAGATACCGCTTAATTTTGGCAAATGGGTTTTTCATGCAGAATTAACCGATTTGCTGCAAATCATGGATTTGTTCACTCTGACGAAGCGCTTAACTGAGTAATTTTGGTGGTTCTTCGGTTAAGTATAAAGGGGAAACGTACAATTTATTTATTTCTATAAATTAGATTAATTGGTTATAATATAGAATTATCCAATTTGCTTAAAATTTTGGACATGAATTCATTTGATCAGGCACTACTTGAATTAATTTGGGTTTTTTCTTCTGGTTAAGTATAATGGAGTAGTGGACTATTTATCGTCTTCCTTAAATTAGATAAATGGGTTCTTATGCAGATTTATCCGATTTGCCGTAAATTTTGAATGTAGTTTTATTTCTTTATAAGGCGAATCCCTGTATTTTTTTGAGGGTTTAATGATTAAGTATAAAGGGAGGAATGGGGGATTACCCTCCTTAAATCAAATGAATGGTTTTTTGAGCAGAATTATCTGTTTTACTTCAAATTTTGGATAATTGTTTAATTTTATAAAACGCATCTGTGATTATTTTGGGGGGGTTCAATGGTTAAGTATAATTGGGGGAAATGAGAAAGAGTAATCCAACTTACTTTATTTTTCAAGTGTGTTATTCTTTAAAAAAGAAAAAAAAAACTGTAGTACACAATTAGTGTAAACAGCCTGTGAATGCAAAGCCATCAGTTTAACTGGGCAATATTCTTTTTAATATTGATCCCGACTACTGCTTCATTTCTAACCTTGTGCAAAGTGATTTCGTCATCACCCCTATATAATGTATTTTATTCGAAGGGTTGTAGAATACTGTTAGAGGTTTGCACGAGCCGGAATTTCGAGGCCCGGGCCCGCCCTTCCGAAGGAAAGTTATTTTGCCGTGGCCCGGTGTAAAAATTAAAAGTTCTGCCCGAGCACTGCCTGTACAAAAATCAGTGAAAAGAGACTCAGTCCGGCTCAATCGGGCCTTACTCAATTTCTGCAAAAAATTCAGATTTTACTTAACATACAATTAAGATTCCCTTAAAAAATTCTACATACATATATATTGGATAAATTTACAATGTATTTTTAAATTACGATGCGTTTGCAGAATTGAAAATACACAATGTATTATTGATTATTTAGATTCTAAACCTTTCAATATTCAAATAGGGATTCATTAAATAATTAATATAGTTTAGAACAAAAGAAAAAAAGGAGAGTTATAAACATCATAACTATTGAACATGTTCAGTAAAAAGTAGATTTGTGAATATGTTTCTCTGTCATTCCTTAAGGCTTTTCTCAAATCCAAAAGAGGTACATTCTAACACATTTAAGAACTAATTCATTTTCGGAAATGCATAAGATTAACAGGCATTCTCACTCAGAAAATATGTAATCGAATGGCGTTAATCATTTTTTCATAAAAGCGATGTACCTTTGAGAAAATACTATTAAAGCTACGTTTTGAATCGAATTTCCAGTTAAGATTTCACGGAAAAGAAAAACTTGACGCCTTGAAAAGAATAGCTTATATGTCGACAGGTAATTAATTTCTCAAAAATTTAAAATGCTGTTCGATTCCAAATTGTGTTCATCTCCGATCTGGCTTGAATATGCAATAATAATAATAATAATAATAGTAATAAATGCAAGTCTGATCTCAGTTGGCACGAGTCTGCAGAAAAAAAAACTAAGCAAACATCATGTCCAATGCACCATGTTTCTACAATGGACATGTTAAATTTCTGTATTGATGTTATAAGCAATGTCTCTTGACACACATTTATACTTATTCTAGTGAAAGACATGTTTTTTACCGGCCAAACCCGATTTTGAGCCAAATTAGCCTAAGCCAAACTATTTTAACCTTACGCCAATTGGATAAACTAGTTTTCCTACGCCAAACTTGTTTATCTAAATGTCCATAGGATAAACTAGTTTTTCCTAGGTAAGAGGGTAATCCTTCATTTTCCCCTTCATACTTAACCGTTAAACCCACAAAACTATTCAGGGAATCGCCTTATCAGAAAGAATCTATAATTTGAATCCAAAAATTGAATCTATAATTTGAATCCAAAATTTGAAGCAAATCCGTAAATTCTGCGTCAAAAACCGTTTATCTAAATTATGGAGGGTAACCTATAATGCCCTTTCTTTTACACTTAAACAATAAACATTCACAACTAATCAAAGAGGCACCTTGTCAGAATGATCCTATATCTAAAATTTTAAATGAAAACTGATAATTCTGCATGATAAATCCATTTCTCTAAATTAACGGTGGGGGATTAGCCTCCCGTTCGTCCCCTTTTATTCTTATCCAATGAATTCCCAAAACTAATCAGAAAAGTACTTTATAAGAATGAACCTACATCCAAAATTTGAAGTTAATCGGATATTTCTATCAAGAGTTATCGCGTTACGTACATACATACATGTGTACATACATGCGTACATACAAACATACAGAACCTGTGGCCATTATTTCTCTGTCTTTGAAGACCGTGAGCTAAAAACACGTAAACTTACATTGGCCTAGGATAAACTAGGTCAGCCTAGGAGAAACAAGAATGTTAGCGCTGAGGCGGTCATTGAATTCAATAAAATCAAGCCAAATTGAATTGGCCTAGGATAAACTACTTCAGATCAATAAACAGCAGGTTAAACTAGTTTATCCAATAAGAGTTAGCCCAAACTAGTTTGGCCTAGGAAAAACTAGTTTGTCCTATGGGCCTTAGGATAGACTAGTTTTATCTAGGAAAAAGTAGTTTATCCGATGGCGTTAGAATAAACCGTTTTGGCCTAGGAAAAATTAGTTTATCCGATGGGTGTTAGGCTAGACCGGTTTGGCCTAGGAAAAACTAGTTTATCCGATGGACATTAGGATAAACTAGTTTGGCCTGAAATCGGGTTTGGCGTGTAACAAACCCGATTTACCCCCCCCCCCCCCCATACCATAATATAATTTAATAACCAATCTCAAAAGGCATGCGAATTATCAAATGCATAAATATCAGTCCGTCGAATGAAGTAATTCCTCAACAATTTGACAGTTATGGCAGATTTTTTAGAGTAATCTGTGTGTCTACTTCATATCCTTTTGGGGAACAAAAAGATCAATTTATGACAAAATCTATTTATTATTATTGAATTGTCATTCGAAATGAAACGACAAAATGCACCTCTGCTTTATCTAATGTCAAGATAAAAATTTTATTGCTGTGTTGCATATAACGCTCATGCTAAGCAAAATGCAATTTTCTCTGTTAAAAACCCATAATTCATAATTTTTTTAAGTCTTTTTCTTACCTACCCAAAAAAACATAATTAAAAAAACCGTAAAAATTATCAGAAACATTGACATCTTCGTCTTCAGATGAAATAATTCGTCGACAATTCGACTTTATGATAGAATATTAAGAGAAACTGAATATCCTTATTAAATAGCACTGGGAAAAATGGTGCAATTTGTGTCACAATCTATCGATTATTATGGAAATGTCATTTGAAATGAAACGGAAAGTGGAGGACTCCCCCCACCTCGGATTTATCTTGTCCTGTCGCGATGAGTGATAATTCCTATTCATCTTCAGACCACCCGGCTAACAATTTGACGGTTGTCTGAACGTATTCTAAAGAAGAATCTTTGAGGTAACAGATTGAATGGATCCATATATGGGGGAAGAACAAACGATAATAATGTAAGAAGGTATTATGTTTACCTGCTAAAACTTACTATATCTTTATATAATGAACAGATTTTTAGTCTATCAGATATAAAATTTAGCAGATGGTACTTGAATATTTAGGAGTTCTTTCATAATTTCATCACATATTTCAGACACCCTCCCACTGCAGAATTTGAAGTTTTGAGGTAGTTTAGAACGGCTGTCTAACGAAGTTAAAAATATTGAATTGGGAATAATTCTTGAGCGTTTCCTTTAATCAAATATTGTTTTAAACAAAAGCATTACAACCAAATTATTCAAAATTATACCTTATGTTGCCGTTTACGATTTCCTCTTATCACTCAATAAATTTTTTGATGCGTCAGTGATATGAATCTCCTGGTTTTTATTCAAAGAACTTATCCAACTAAGCCACCAAATGGGGTCGAATATCCACAGTTTTTGTCCACTTAACAATCAATATAAAAAATCGAAAATTGAGCAAAAATCAATAAAATAAAAATAAAATCAAAATAAACACGCTTGTAGAGAAAAATGTTGTTTTTAATATAAAATATAATTTTTTATAATAATATAGCACTCTTTTCTAAAAGGAATTTTACCCCTTGTGATTGCGTCTTTTTAGATGTAACAGTTAGAAAACATTTTCAAATGTTTTTGTATTAAATGATTCTTACTTCAAATTTCTAAAAAAAAAAAAAAAAAATATATATATATATACAGGGTGATTCCAAATTTTTTTTACAATAAAAGAGGGGTGATAGTACATATCAAGACAAACAATATTAAATAGGAGACCAAGGGTCCAAAACGTTTTCTTAAGGAGATAGCCACCATTAAAGTTTAGGGACCAAAATTTCAAATAAACATAAAACACGGAAAAATCGGTCTATTGACTTGCGGTTTTCACTAAAATTATTCTTTATGTCGGCATTTTCTTGAAATTAAATTATAAAGATAAATTTCAAAAAATGCCGATAGAGGGCACTTTAGACTTTGGAGTAACAAACAACTATTTTTTGCCGGTATGTTTTGCATCTCATTAAATGTTTTCGTAAGTTTAAACTCAAACTTAAATTTTGAGCTCAAAATCTGTAGTTGGGAGTGGTTAAGTAACACAAACTGAGCTGTGTTCAGAGGGTTCAAATTTCAAATGATTAAAAAAAACGGAAAAATTGGTTGATTAATTTGCGGTTTTCACTAAAACTATTCTTTATTTAGGTATTTTCGTGAAAATAAATTATAAAGATAAATTTCAAAAAATGCCAATAGAGGGCGCTTTAGACTTTGGAGTAACGAACAACTATTTTTTGCCGTTATTGTTTGCATCTCTTTAAATGATTTAGAAAGGTTAGACTTAAACTTAAATTTTGAGCTGAAAATCTGAATAGTAGGGAGTGGTTAAGTAGCACAAACTGAACTGTGTTCAAGGGGGAGGGGGAGGTTCAAATTTAAAGTAATTATAGAAAATGGAAAAATTGGTCGATTCGTTTGCGGTTTGAAATAAAACTATTCTTTAAGTCAGTATCTTCTTGAAAATAATTTTTAAAGATAAATCTCAAAGAAATTCCGTCAGAGGGCGCCTTAAACTTCAGAGTAACCAACAAATCATTTTAACCATTATTTTTTGGTTCTAATTAAATGCTTGCAAAAGCATTTTAAATGTTCTCGGAAGCTTAGATTTAAAATTAAATTTTGAGCTCAAATCATGAATCGTTATGAGGAGTTAAGAAGCGCAAACTGAAGTGTGTTCAGGAGTTAAAATTTAACCCTCTTTCCTCCTCGAGCACAATTCATTTTTTTTTTTGCTACTTAAACACTCCCAACGATAAAGAATTTCAGCCCAAAATTTAAGTCTATGCATTTGAAAGCATTTAATGAGATTAAAAAAATAACAGTTAAAAATAGTTGTACGCCTACTCCAAAGTCTAAGGCGCCCTCTATCGGCATTTTGTGAAATTTATCTTTAAAAATTATTTTCAAGAAAACACTGATTGATCAAGAAAACTGCTGATTTAAAAATTAGTTTTAGCAAAAACCGCAAACGAATCGACCAATTTTTCCGTTTTTTACAATTATTTGAAATTTGAACACTCTGAACACAGCTAAGTTTGTCTACTTAACCACTCCCAGCTATTCAGATTTTGAACTCAAAATTTAAGTTCAAGTCTAAGCTTACGAAAGCATTTAATAAGATGCAAAAAATAACGTCAAAAAAGAGTGTTTCGTTACTCCAAAGTCTAAAGCGCCCTCTATCGGCATTTTTTGAAATTTATCTTTATAATTTATTTTCACGAAAATACCTAAATAAAGAATAGTTTTAGTGAAAACCGCAAATCAATCGACCAATATTTCCATTTTTTTATAATCATTTGAAATTTGAACCCTCTGAACACAGCTCAGTTTGTGTTACTTAACCACTCCCAACTACAGATTTTGAGCTCAAAATTTAAGTTTGAGTCTAAGCTTACGAAAACATTTAATGAGATGCAAAAAATACCGGCAAAAAATAGTTGTTCGTTACTCCAAAGTCTAAAGCGCTCTCTATCGGCATTTTTTGAAATTTATCTTTATAATTTAATTTCAAGAAAATGCCGACATAAAGAATTATTTTAGTTAAAACCGCAAATCAATTGACCGATTTTTCTGTTTTTTATGTTTATTTGAAATTTCGGTCCCTAAACTTTAATGGCGGCTATTTCCTTAGGAAAACGTTTTGGACCCTTGGTCTCCTATTTAATATTGTTTTTCTTGATGTGTACTATCACCCCTCTTTTATTGTAAAAAAAATTCGGAATCACCCTGTATATACATATATATTCGTTATTGAATAATAGAACGATATTTGAAATTTAAATATATCATCCAAGAATATTAACTATATTTGATAGATTTTTTTTTTTTTTTTAGTCCAGTACATCAGTATTAAATAAGGGTACAGGTATATTTATGAAATTAATGAAAATTAGCGAATATACATAGTCCATTTTCTTAGCATATACTGAATGTATTTTAATATTTTTGTCTGTGCATGTGTTTGCTATTGTAATTATCTAGATTTTGATACATTTTTCCTGAAAAATCTATTGCCGGAAAAAAAATAGATAATTTAAAAAAATATATATAAATATTGCATTTTTTAATATTTTTTATCGAATGAATATAGTTTAGAATAGGTGTACAAACTTGTCTGAAAACACTCTGTCACCACTATTTACGAATAAAATCTGACGCCTTCCTGAATCGTAAAATTTTTTCATTTAAGAAGAATTATTTTACCTGAAAATAGTGTTAGTTCTGCGGATTTGAGCCGAAAGTTCGAGGTCACTTCGTGCAGATCATGATATTTTTTGTGATTGTCAAAATAAATAAAAGCATTTCAGTAGTGCTTGAGAAAAAGAAATTTACTGGAGGAGGTACCAAATACTCTAATTGCATCATAGCTTATAAATGCTGTTGACTTGATCGAAAAAGCTGTTTATTTTTTACCATAATTTCAATATGGTCAACTTTGCAAATGTTTTATACATGTTTCAGCTTTATTTCATATTTTGTTGTTTTTAACTGTATCCGCTTATTTAAAATCATTTGTATTTATTTAAAGTATAAAATATTATTTAAAATTTGTAGTGCACTGTTACAAGAGGGATACTGAAAAATATTTTTTTTTCTTCTATGAAAATAAAAAATTTGCGCGTTTGTATCCATTGAAAAAAAGACTTTTCAGCATTAAAAATATTTGCTCTTCTCTAGAAAATGATTCTAATACTGCTTTGCTTTAAAAACAGACATTTCGATGTTTGTATTACAAATTTAATTCATATTAGCAATGATTTTATATGATAAAAATCAGTTTGATAATTAAATAATAGTTGACGAACAACGAAGTTGTAAATAACATAGATTTTTCTAATGATAAATTTCGCTTTATATTAATTTTAAAAGGTTTTTTTTTTTTGTTGTTGTTGTTGAAAACGTTTTTACAGGTTTTAAAAATAAAATTACAGTGATAAATCTTGTTACATAACTTTCATATGTCTCTCAAAACAACAACGCCATATACAAACATTATGATAGTTACAGTAGAACCTCGATTATTCGAAGTAATTGGGACCAACCATATTTCGGATAATCGAGAATTCATTAATAATCCTCTAGTTTAATATGTAGTAATGTCACTGACACTGTGAACTGTTATTATGACTTATTTAAACTGCTAAATACTAAATTAAAATTATAAATGAAAATAAATTTATTTCTTATACAAAAACTTACAATGGTTTAAATTTTTTCCGAGCTATTTTCATCTCACTGACAGTTGACTTGCCAACGTGAAACACCTTTGCAAGTTTTGTCACAGCTACTGCCAATTCCAGTCGCGTAACAATATCATATTTTTCCTGTATGGTTAATACGATTCCTTTTTTCTTAATGGAAGCCAAGATAAAAAAGGAAACTTGAGTATAAAAAAATAAAAAAGACAATGCGTAAGCTCTATATGATAGCACTCAAGAAAATTCTGATCGGAATGTGACAGCAGAAAAAGAGAACTAACAGGAATTCTGGCTAGCTGCCAAAAGTGACCATAACTAAAAGATCGTCCTAGTAGGGGTAGAAAGAAAACAGCAAACGGGTTTTTTATTCCTTACTTTCTTTTCCTTCTTCTGGAATAGAATTGTCCACAAAGGATAAGTGACACAAAGTGATTCCTCCCCCTTTTTATAAATTCTGCTGCAATGAAAATTTCTCTGTTCTTGAGATGACGAAAGAGGTTAGATTCTTTGCACTTGCAGAGGATGCATTAACATTTGATTGTTCTGGGACTTAGCAGTATGACCTTTCAAATTTCGAAATAAGGTGTGTTTTTGTTTAGAACATGGACGTTTGAAAGTGGGAAAGAGTACACTCATACCGAGAATTGAGCTTGCGAGAAGGAATTCTAAAAAAGGGAATTCCAAAATATTTACCTACACTCGTACTTTGGAAAAGATGGCTTGCATACAAAAAGAATGTGGAAAAAAATCCCCTTAAAAATGCATGTTTGTTAAAAGAAAATTTTAGATGATAGTAGAAAGTGAAAAACAAAGTACAGAAGAAATCGACTTCGGTTAACGGAGAGTTTCGGTTAATCGAGGTTTGGATAATAGAGGTTCTACTGTATTTATCTAGAAAGATACAAAAAAACTATATCTTCAGTAGCAACATTTTAGTAATATGGCTTCAATGAACTAAGCTAAAAATTGTTTTAAGTAATAAAAATACATTAAAAGCCATATTAATAGCTTTATTCAGATCGACATGTTTTGTGACTCAAATGGTGACATTCTCAAAAGGTCTTTGATGATACAAATATATTTGCAATTTTTCTAAAAATGCAAGAAATTGGTAAATAAAATCACGAGACCTCAAGTGCAATGAAAAAAAAAAATTGCTAACATAAAATAAAATAAAAAAGATATTTTTGAACTTGAATTAACTTATAAAAACATTTCATATTTATTTACTTAGAACAGGTGTCACAAATAAAAATTAAATTAAAAAGTTGACATGTTTCGGTTCATTCATAAGAACCGTATTCATAACACATAAAATCAGTAGAAAACTAAATGACACTGGATATAAATATAATTTAAAAACCCAAAACAAAACATTGCGCCCCCTATGATCGTGAATAGCCATTGCCACCGCGGCAAATAAATATAATAAATTTTGATCATTTCGATTTAATTTTTATTTGTGACACCTGTTCTAAGTAAATAAATATGAAATGTTTTTATACGTGAATGAAAAAGGTGAAGTGATTTTGTTTTAGTTTTTAGTTTTGATTTAATTTTTATTTGTGACACCTGTTCTAAGTAAATAAATATGAAATGTTTTTATACGTGAATGAAAAAGGTGAAGTGATTTTGTTTTAGTTTTTAGTTTTGAAAAAAACGAAAGCTAACAACAGTTTTAACATTGAATTAACTTATACTATTGTTTCTGATTCTGCAGAGCATAGATTTCCAGATTTTAGACAACTCAGTAGAGACAGAATCATTGAAATCCTGATTGCGTAAAAAAGATAGTTATTGATACTTTGATTATTGATAGCATGATAGCAGACGTTAATTCACATTCACAAACATTCATTTTTATTTTATTTTAATGTTTGCATTTATTTTTCATTACTCATGTGGTCACATGATTACCAATGTCTACCAATTTCTTGTTAAAAAAAAAAAAAAAAAAAAAAAAAAAAAAACTTGTTAAAACAGCTGTATTAATAAAGATCTTCAGACAATCACCGTTTGAGCGATGAAAGGTATGTGTATCTGAATGAAAGTATTGAGATGTCTTTTAATTCTATTTTTTTTATTTTTAGCATGTTTTAGCTTATTTTAAGTATCCATATATAAGTGGTTACATGGTTTTAACAAGTCAAAATATTTTATTTTAACAGATAAAGCTGATATGACAATTTTGTAAAATATTACTTCTGAATAGTCTAATCACATAACTGTAATTGTATATTTCTCTTCCACCACTGCATCCACCCATCAGTATACATTAAATCTACGATATTAGAGAAGTCAAGTAAACATGACAAATGACCAGCACCTTCTCCACCACATAGCTTGCCTGACTGATCATTTACGAGGGGTAATTTTTTCCTTTACGATGGCTCAGCATTCTCCTGCTACATTTCTTAAAAAGAAAGGTGAGAAAATGTATCTATAGTATTTTTATATAGAGAACTTGGTATCCTTTAAAAAACAGTAGATTTTTTTTATTGGTACACATTTACACTGATTATATAAGCATGTTATTCAGGTAATACTTACATAACAAATTTTGTCAAGGAAAAAATAATATTTTGTTGCTAAAAATTGAGACATATAGGCATACATATATATTCAATTTAAATAATTTTGAAATTTGCTGTTTTTCGATGCATTACAGTGTTTAAAACTTCTACAAATATTTATCAAATACCTACATTTTTTTTCAAAATCAACAATATAGTGCTTAATAAAGGTAAGGATCGATTTTACAATTAATGAATTGATTAATGAGAGGGAAAACGTGCAAACGGAGGCAAAAATGCAGCAAAAAACATGATTTCTTAAACATTTAGACTTTTTCTTTTCTTTTCTTTCTGTTCTTTTTCTTTTTTTTTTCATTACGTTGTAAAATGATCTTTAATTTTCTTAAATGCACTATATTGAGGATATAAAAAAATAATGGAATGATTTTACAGATATTTGCAAAAGTTTTAGTGTTTTGAACACAGTATTGTATTTAAAAAATAAGAAACTTTAAAACTGTTTAAATTAAAATAAATAAATAAATAAAATTCTGTATTTTTACCCACAAAATGAATTTTTTCTTATAAAAATAAGTTTTTCCATTAGTTTCTCCATTATTTAGAATAGATTGTCTTCAGCTAAATTACCGCAGCATGTCTATAGTTAATTTTCTTAAGCTTATTTCTACGTAATGAACACAGGCTTTTTCAAATTATTTTAGAAAAATAAGAGGGTTTATTGCACTAATCAAAATGAATAAATTTTGTGTAGGAAACAAAAATTATAATCCATTTATTCGTTTGAATGTAGATAGTGTTCGACTCCAAGCAAAACGAGAGTTTTGCACTCAGTATGAAATATATGCTGTAATGTGAACCACTGGGTTGGGAGTATATTCTAACTCCATCTGTCACATCGTATATATTTTCAGCTTCATTTTTAGTCTGGGACAGTGTTGTTTAAACACGAATGGTAGCCATTCTCATCCCTTATAATAATGCTCCTCTATTTTATCGAAAAAAGTAAATATACAGACAATTTCTTTATTATTATTTCTTTTCTTTTCTTTTTTTTTTTTTTTTGAGTTAGGAACTAAAATCCGGATCCGACTTCGAGTAAAACATCCCGTATTTTAGATTCAATTACTGTACTGTGATTCTGATTTCTTATACAAAATTGTTCCCCTGGATAAATACTGTCAGCTTTCTAATTTTGTTTAAAAAATTTACAAAAATCCTGTATAGGATATTAAAAAATTCTGAGACGTCCAAATAGTTTATAACATCGTAAAATTGTGTGCAAAACTCTTGCACTGGTATTATATATCTTAAAAGAAAGTATAAAAACTATCGGATCGCTATCACTTTTCTGCTTCTCTTGAACTAGCTCCAAAAATCTTTCGCTCTTGTGTCTAATATCTTCTAATCAATGCTCAATTTGTTTTTACGCAAGGAGTTGTCGAGAAAAAGAAGTCTAGCAGAAATGATTAATGGCAACATCCACCACCATCATATTACACAATTTGCCAAATCCCATAAGCTAATTTGAAAGGCGTGAAGGAGAAATTCTTGCTTGTGCTAGTGACAGGACAGGCACTCGTTCCTCATTGGACGCTAAGAAATGACGTGTTGGGATGTCATTCGTTATGCGTTTCTGATACCTAGCGGGAAATATGACGCGTCAGTCACAGGTATTCAATGTTTCTCCCTTGTAGATACAGAACTTTTCAATAGTGTAATCCATTACTGGAATGATATTATTTCCCAAAGATGGGATTGAGAAGAATAAGGTGACATTCGGCGTAGTTTTTAGGAGAGAATAATATAGAGGTAGTTTGGAATAAGATATCTGCGAAATTAAGAAAGGAAGTTCATAATTTTTCCATTGTATTCAGGAAATGAACTGATGAGATGAAATTTATATTTACATATTTGATATCAAGTACATATCTGTTTCATGTTATTATGCACATACTAATTAAACATGATCAATGATTTGAACTAACAAAAATACAGAGTACGTAGTTTATATATGAAATGTGTATTCTAAATAAACTTTATAATTAATTACTCCAGTCAAATGATTTAATTGTAAAAAAAAATTATCATTTTAATAAGTTTTGTATCATTTCTTAATTTCTAATCAGAACTGGACTATGAGTTTGGAGAGGGAGAGGGGAGCAGGTGCTCACAGACTTGATACAATATGGGTAACTCAGGTGTTATATTATGTTGCAAGGTGAAACAATTTTCACGCCTGTATCTCTAACATAAATTTTAAATACGACAAACACTCTTAAGAATAGTAAATTACAATGTACAGCTTGTAAAAGCATGGCCCAATAACCTCTAAAGCCATGGAAAACACGTGTCATTTCGGGACCCTCTTTCATTCGAGAAGAGCCTCTTAAATTTGTTATATTCGAAAATTCCGATACAATATTATTCAAATTGTTATAAATATTGCATTATTAGACTATCTCGATCTTGAATTGTTGGACAATAATAATGCCTGATAAATTAATGATTTTAGTTTATTGGACAAATTGAGGAATTGTGATCATGTGGTTGAAACTGGTCTATTTACATGAAAAATTAATTTATTATGAAAGGTATTTTTATTAAACACTTTTTAAATATATAATTTGTAAAGAAGTTAATAATATGAAAAGAATTTAGATAGAATTTTAGAATGGAATTAATATAATATAAAATTTAGGGTTTCCTGTTTTCTCAATTTTCAGCTTCTTCAAAATTTATAAGGGAAGCTTGTGCTTCATCGAGTGTTTATTCAGTAATCAATGCTTGTGTAAAAGTGTACTTCACTTAGAAAATTCTTTAAAAAAAAGTCTGGGATAGAGTATTATTTTTAAATTAACAGGATATCAGATAATAGAATAGGTACGTACTATAGTTACAGGATACATTTAAAAATACTAATATCGGAACAAATCCCTGTTTTAAGTTCTATAGTTAATCATATTTCTAAATGGATGAGATAGGATCCGTTGAATAGCAAATTAAAATAAATAGTTTGTAAAATAATTATTATTTTCAAGAAAAGAAAAATATTTCCATTATTTATTACATACAATTTGCTGTAATATACATACAACTATAAAATTATGAAATTCGATTAGTTTTTATTTAAAACTTTATCACATATATGGGGAAACTTTAACTTTTAAGCTCTGGGTTTGTGGAGCCTTATGCCCATGTCTTACTATGGCGCTGGGTCCTATAGCAATTTATGTAAAATGAGTAATAGAAAAGTTATTACCAATTAGGGAAGTGATAATACACATTAAGGTAAAATAATTTTGAATGAGAAACCAAGGTCCTAATTCAGACATTCAGTCACAAATATAGTGTGTAACTTCGTCGAAATTGAATTTGGATTTTCATTCGCACATTTTCTAATAACGAAGATTGTGCAATAATATTTTCCATAGATTTACTTAATTTTCAACGAAATACGAAGGTATAATGAGGCACGCAGGAAACGACCACATTCTCATTCATAAGAATACTGAGATAGCTGCTCTAAACTTCGGAATATAGATGACAGTATATATGGCACTAACGATTCAAAAATAACGCACTTAACCTTTTTTCCATGATACTATTCTATATTACTCGAGTAAGAATTAAATTGCCATGACCAATTTAGTGGATGTTCTATAGCTTGATTATTTCTATTATTATTTAATAACTTCTAATAATATGGGCAAATGGATTACGTCTGATAATATTCATTTTAATTAAAAATCACTAAAATCATAGACAATTTATTTATTTATAACATACATCTGACTTGTGTGCTAGACATGAAAGCCTGCTTGTAAGTCATCGTCAATATACAGGGACGAGATAGCACAAGGAAATATTACAACAAAAGAGAAGTACAATTGGGAGCTCCACACAAAGAGTGTGTGCAATGGAGCCAGTGGGATTCGAACCCACAATCTCATACGCTCGCAAGCTATTAGCAGCGTGGTGTCTTAAACACTCTGCCACGGAGACCCCCAAAGACAATACAAATAACTAAATTAAAAACATAAAAGCATTAAAAAAATTTCTTAAAACTTTTCGGATACTTTCTAAATTCCTCATCAGTTACTTCAACATATAAGGCAATCAAATTTTAACAACCAACAAAAAGAAAAAAATCACAAGTTGCCAAAAAATAAAAGAAAATTATAGTTAAATGAGAAGCGAATACTCAATTGGTATCGATGCAGCTTCAATAATTGCGAATTAATTTGTTTTCGAAAACCAGGCCTCCAAAAAGATACGACTCACGTAATTTACAGGTGGATCTAATTATAAAGTAATTTTCAAAATCATGAAAATGGTCTGTCTTTATGGAGTGGTCAACTATCTTGGAATTTAAATTCTTATTCCTGAAAGCCCGTTTATTTTTTCTTTAATCTTATCTCAATGTCTTGCCAGTTTCACCTACGGAGATTGCAACACATTGGTTGCATAGGATTCCATAAACTATATCTTTAAATCGCAAAGTAGAATCACAATCTATGCTTATAATTATATAACAGATTCTTGAGTGGTTTTTGCGGTACAAAAGAGGTATGAAAAGATGTCATATTTTGAAGCCTCTTGGTATTCATATATCTTTTGTAGAGCAAAAACCACTTAAGAATCTATTATGTAACTATCAGCATAGATATTCAACCTTGCAATTTAGTTATATTAAATTAGAGAGATTAGATTAGAGGAACATAAACAGGCTTTCAGGAATAAGAATTTAAATTAAAATAGTTGACCACTCTATAAAGGCAGACCATTTTCCTGATTTTGAAAATTACCTCTTAATTAGATCCAACTGTAACAATTATGTGAGCTGCATCTTTTTGGAGGCCTGGTTCTCGAAAACAAATGCATTCGCAATTAATGAAGTTGCATCGATACCAATTGAGTATTCGCTTCTCATTTAACTATAATTTTCTTTTCTTAACACTTTTTGTGATTTTTTTCCTATTTGTTGGTTTTTAAAATCTGATTGACTTATGCGTTGATGTGTAACTGATGAGGGATTTAAAAAGAATCTGAAACGTTTTATAAGATTGTTTAAATGCTTTTATGTTTTTAATTTAGTTATTTCTATTGTCTGTGATTTGATTGATTTTTAATTAAAACTTCTAATAAATTATCTCAATTTCATTACTTATTTGTTATAGGCACCTTGATGAAATAGAGAAAATGATCTCGGTAAGAGTGTTGGTACTTTCTGAAAACAATTCACTTCTTTTTTAATACTTATACAATTTATTTAACATAAAGTACCCAAACTAAGAATTTAAATAATTGTTCTTTCTTTAAAAAAGATTAAACATTTTTCTCTATCCTACAATTTTAATTCAGTTATCTAAATCTTTCTTTTAAAATAATATAAATTGCCATTCTTTATTTTAATCGAAGAAATTCCAGACAGGGTATAAGATGAATAAGACATTAAGCAAATAATAATTTAAGTTTATTTAAAACAGTGAATTATTCCAGAAGGTATTATATGAAGCATCGCATTATATTTCCTAATTACCAGTTAATACTGTATTAAGACTTAATATACTTCTACAGAACATACAATGCTGCACAATTTTCATTCAAATAAAGTTTCAGCTCCAGATTTAACGTTAACCAAGCAATTAAAATAGTAAGATAACATGATTTATCAGGTGACCTCTTCGGGGTACATTATTTTCACTGATAAGAAATTGAACCAATGATCACAAAGTAGTTCAAATAAATTTGCTCAAATAAGCTCATACAATTCGTGTTGTAGCTTCTCTTCTTATGTAGACTATTTTTAAATAAGAGATTTAAAAACACCGAGTTTTAAATTTCCATCCAGATAGAGAAATCAATATTCTAAAAGCTTCTGTTTTAGAATCAAATTTTGATTCTGCTATTTCGAATCTGCACAGATTTCAAATACAGAATCCCTCTACGCATACCTATATTTTTCTTTTATATCTGACTCAAAACTGCGTAAAGAAAATGGGTGTAAAGATCTGGACATAGCCAGAATTTTCGAAAATTTGAACATTCCAAAGGAATATTGAGCCAATAAATGCTGAAGATTTCAATACATGAAAAGAAGTATTTTGAATAAACCACTTTTCATTTTTTTTTCACTTGGAAAATAAAAATCATTCCGGAAAAAAAAAAAATATTCCTTACTGATACTTTTTTTTTAGAAAGAGAAAAAGTTCTTTACGGTGTATTCTCAGAAGAATCTAAATGGTTCAATGTAAAAAAAGAAAAGAAATAAAAATATTCACATGGACTTCAACGATAGTATGTCAAATGACATTAAACGCATGATGGCAAACTGTTTTCGAAGAAATCTCTTTCGTTTCACTTCAGTGTATTCTCTTTTGGGAATCTTATTGGATCGGGGACCAATAATCGATTCCTATTTAGAAAGTTTTTTAAATCGATAAATATTTTCCGATTTACAAATTCCACGCTTAATGTTTGAAGGGCTAAACTGCTTTCCCCCCTCCTCCCCGAAATGTTTTTATTCACAATAGAGTAATCCCATCAGTCTCCAAGTTGCAGCTCAAAGCTTAGGGGAAACGATATATTTTATTACCTAGAAAAATTCTTTTGAAAAGCTTGCTTTGAAAAAAGTGGAATGAAATTTAGAAAAAAGAGAGCATAACATTTTTAGTATATTTGTGAAATTTGCAAAAGCGTAGGAATTATATCCTCTAGAGTATGATCAAAAACGAATGTTTGTATTTTACTAATTTGCCCAAATTGCTTTGTTTGTTCACATAAAACGATTATGATCTCTATTTTCAAGTTTTTTAGCTGATATTGTTTTGCAGAATAATATTTGAAATTCATGATTTTTTCCTCTTAGATAAATACTAGATAGATAAAGGAATATGGGCAATATTTACGTGATGTCACACTGGGGATCACGTGATTTATAAGTAGCGGATAGCGTTTGTTTACAGTTTCATACGTTATTTGATGCATCATAAATGAATGCTTAAAATACTATGCATTTATTTTGTACAGATTAATTTTGCTAAATACATACATATTAATTAAATTCCCTATATACCTATTAATTAAAATTTAAAATTTTCATTTCATAAATAAAATGGAAATTATGCCTAAAATTGTATTAAAATAAAATAGAGAAATGAATTCATGTATAATATATACCTGTACCAGAAAAGGCCTGAAATTCATGCAAAAATAAAACATAAGCATATATATATATATATATATATATTTAACACGATGCTTTTCAATGGATATGAATGTTATTTCCAAGCAGATAAAATTTTGTAAACTAGAACCCAAAATATGAATATTGTCATTTTCTAATAAAAAACATCGCCCGTCAAACGATACTTATATCATTAAAACAATAATAATGATTTCCCACCGTAACTTATTTTGAAAAGATATTCTGCATATCTTGAATAGTAGTCTTACAACCTTACAATACATAATCTATCAATAGGAATTATAGAAATAAGAATGATTCTTGGAAATTTCGAGAAGAAAAACAAAATGACAAATAACTGAAAATTTAACACCATTTACCTATAATTTACTAAACGTTATATGTATTTTGAACAAGATAATATAAGTGTTATGAAGCAAGTAATTACTATGCACAAGAAATCACTTTTTCACATTGAAAGGTTTTATAAAATAGGAAACAAAATACTTTGACAGTGCCAATTTCCGACACCTGAAATTAAATGTATTGCCTCGTCCTCGGCAATTTTTGATGGTTAAAAAAAAAGGATACTTTGCAGTTTTTGACAATTACACTGTTAAAAATTTGACCCTTTTGCTGCATCGTTGCTCCACCGCTTATATAGAAAACGATCATTTCATCCTATTATGGAGCATTATCATGGGTCAAAAGAGAGATATTATATAAATGCAGGGGAGTGACGATGCAGCAAAAGAGTCAATTTTTTTACAGTTGGAAAGAAACGAGTTATCTCGTTTTCGCCGATTTTTAATAATTGGAAAGAAATAAAATTCTTTGCTTTTGCTACTTTTTCGTCACTTGAAAAGGAATGATTTACGTCCTTTTCATTTATCGATAGTTAAAAAGTAAAAATATATTTGATAAATATTGTGGCGATGCAATAAAGCATTGGTGGAACAGAGGTAACGTGTCCAATTCCAAAATAATAGATCTAGCTGTCGAAATCAGTTGATTGCATTTCCCCCAGTTGATTGTGATTCGCAGTTAAATTTGCCTGCCGGCAGGGATAAAAGCCAAAACCTAGGGCATATTCACAGTATCCGCAAAGAAACTCTTCGGGAGGGTTGAATTCTGATAGGGATTGACCGACGCGTTTTCACGTAACTTGGCGATAGACGCTTCCGTCGAGTTTGATTTCCTTCGGAGCCGAGTACAAAGCAAACGGTAAACGGAAAAAAAGTGACCGGAAAAAAAGTTATCGGAAAAAAGTGACCTAAACTATAAAAGCGGAAAAAAAGTGACACGGAAAAAAAGTGACAAGGAAAAAAGTGACACGGAAAAAAAGTGATAAGGATTGGTTTTGGGGATTTATTATTGATTTTGGGGATTCATTGGTTAAGTATGAAAGGGGATCAGGGGGGGGGGGGGGGCTCATAATTTAGATAAATGGGTTTTTCATGCTGAATTAACTGTTTTGGTTCAATTTTTGGATATACGTTCATCCTGAAAAGACGCTTGCCTGATTAGTTTTGGGAAGGGACGATTACCCCCCCCCCATCCGTCCTCAATTAGATGAATGGGTTTTTATGCAGAATTATCCAACTTGTGTCAAATTTTCATATAGGTCCTTTTCGATAAGGCTTATATATAGTATAAAATGCCTGAAGAGTTTTAGGAGTTTAATGGTTAAGTATAGAAGGGGAACGGGAGATAACCTTTCTTAAATTAAATTAATGGCTTTTTACGGATAATTATGCGATTTGCTTCGAATTTTGGACATGGGTTCATTAAGACGTATAAGACGATAAGACGTATCTCTGATTAGTTATGGGGTTCTTTTGCTTGTTATAAAGGGGGGACGAGCAATTATCTCTCCCTCAAACTAGATAAATAGATTTTTATGCGGAATCATCTGATGCATTTCAATTTTTAAACATAGGTTCTTTCTGATAAGGTGAATTCCGGAATAGTTTTAAGGATTTAATGGCTAAGTATAAAGGGAAGATGGGGGAAACCCCTCTTAAATTAAATAAATGGCTTTTTATGCAGAATTATCCGATTTGCTTCGAATTTTGGACATGGGTTAGTTATGATAAGACGTATATCTGATTAGTTATGGGGTTCTTTTGCTAATTAAATAGGAGGGGCGGGTGATTACTACCCCCGGCCTTAAATTAGATTAAAAAAAAAACTATGCACACTTATCCGATGTATTTCAAATTTTGGATGGAGGATCTTTCTCATAAAGTAAATTCCTGAATAGTTTTAAGGGTTTAATGGCTATGTATAGAGGGAGATGGCTTTTTGCGCAGAATCATCCGATTTGCTTCAAATTTTCGATGTATATTCATTATAAGAAGGCGTATCTCTGATTAATTATGGGGTTCTTTTGCTAATTAAATAGGGGAAGCGGGCGATTAATCTCCCACTCTTTAAATAAGATTTTTTTTTACAATTATCCAACGTATTTCAAATTTTGGATATAGGTTTTACCTGATAAAGTAAATCCCTGAATAGTTTTAAGGGTTTAATGGCTAAGTATAGAGGGATGAACGGGGGATAACCCACAATTAATCAGGAGTTCGCCTTATCATAATGAACACACATTCAAAATTTGAATCAAATAAGATAATTCTGCGTAAAAAGCCATTTATTAATTTAAGGGGGGTTATCCTCCGTTCCCCCACTGTATACTTAGCCATTAAACCCTTAAAATTATTCTGGGATTCACTTTATGAGAAAAAACATATATCCAAACATGAAATATATCGAATAAGTGAACATAAAAAAAAATTTATATAATTTAAGGGGAGGGGGGATAATCACCCGCCTTAATTTTTAATTAGAAAAATAACCCCATATGTAATCAGGGATACGCCTTATCATAATGAATCTATAATCCAAAATTTGTAGAAAATCCTATAATTCTGCGTAAAAAGTAATTTAATTTAAGGTAGGTTATATTCTTTTCCCCTTCAATACTTAGATATCAAATCCTTAAAACTATTCAGGGATCCAGCTTATCAGTAAGAACCTACATTTAAAATTTGAAATACATGGGATAATTCTGCATAAAAACCTATTTATCTAGTTTAAGGGGGAGATAATTGCTCGCCCCCCTTTATAATAAGCAGAAGAACCCCATAACTAATCAGAGATACGTCTTATCATAATGAACCTATGTCCAAAATTCTAAGCAAATCGGATAATTATGCGTAAAAAGTTGTTAATTTAATTTAAGAAAGGTTATCCCCCGTTCTCCCTCTATATATAACCATTAAAACTCCTAAATCTCTTCATGCATTATATACTATATATAAGCCTTATCGAAAAGAACCTATATTCACAAAGCCCGACTTAGACAGTGGGTGGCCCTAGGGCAAACATTATTAGAGTGGCCCCTTCTATCTTAAAAATGTTTGTGAATTATACTCAAGTGACTAAAATTAAAATTCAAACCTATTGTATGTATGCATACATTTCGTACCAAGTACTGATTTCAGTATTTATATTTCACATCTTTTTACATAATAACAGAAGATAAATAATTTTAACTATTAATTTTTTTGTGATGTAACTATTACTTTAAGGGAACGTGGGGCAGGGAAGCAAAGGGGGTAGAAGGAAAAAGACCCCTTAAAATTGAAAAAAAAAAAAAAAGAATTTTGGTAATATTTTGCTATTTTATATCATTTGGCCCTCTTTTAACAAGAAACTTTTCTCTCCTTGGGGGGGGCGGGGGCTTCAAACCGAGGGGCCCGGGGCAATCGCCCCGCATGCCCCTGCCTTAGTCAGGCCCTGTATATTCAAATTTGACACACGTTGGATAATTCTGCATAAAAAGCCATTCATCTAATTGAGGACGGATGGAGGGGGGGGGGGGGGTAATCGTCCCTTCCCAAAACTAATCAGGCAAGCGTCTTTTAGTATGAATGTATATCCAAAAATTGAACCAAAACTGTTAATTCAGCATGAAAAACCTATTTACCTAAATTATGAGCCCCCCCCCGATCCCCCTTTCATACTTAACCAATGAATCCCCAAAATCAATAATAATTCCCCAAAATCAATCCTTGTCACTTTTTTCCGTGTCACTTTTTTTCCTTGTCACTTTTTTTCCGTGTCACTTTTTTTCCTTGTCACTTTTTTTCCGTGTCACTTTTTTCCGCTTTTGTAGTTTAGGTCACTTTTTTTCCGATAACTTTTTTTCCGGTCACTTTTTTTCCTAGATTCAAAGCAAACCGAGTACAAAGTAAAAATTTGTGTTTAAAAACTTTTAAAGAGTACAGATTTCAGTAAGACACGTTCCATCCAATGCAATGCTGCAAGAGAAAAGTTACTTTGTACTCGGTTCGGAAGGAAATCAAACTCCTCGACGGAACCATCTAACGCTCGCCAAGTATAATTATCGCCAAGTTACGTGAAAACGCGTCGGCCAATCCCTATCAGAATTCAACCCTCTCGAAGAGTTTCTTTGCGGATACTGTGAATATGCAAACCTAGAGCGACATGTTCTGTTGTACATGTCCGAAATTTGTCAGAGTCCACAAAATTTATTCTGAAAAAATTCGGAAAGTCGACTGAAAGTCACTACAATTTTTTTTTTTTTTTTTAGTTGTATTGTTTTGTTTCCTTTACTGTCCGCTCGTGTTTAATCTTTTAATGTAATTATTCTTTCATTTTAATTATTATTTATTTATATTTACTTTCAGTTTTTTAAGAATTTTAATCTTTTACACTTTATTACTTAAAGCAAAATAAATTTACAGATATTTTATTTATTTTATTTTTATTGATTTATTTTACAGAAAGTTGCATAAAATCAAATAAGCTATAAACTAGATAGCGCAACAAAAACAATACTTATAATTTTTTTAATACAATTATTTAAACATCTGGTCCTATTTTGAGAGAACGCAAAACAAATAGAAGTTTTATTAATTTGACTTAATGATAATACATTGACTATATTTTATTAATAAAGAACATTTTAAAAATTTAATGCAGCACAATTTTCATCGGCGAAAAAATGGATGCATTACGAGCTTAAATCCAGATTTATATTTTTCTAAAAAATCAAAATGTAAATATTTTCACCAAGTATTATTTTTACATTGTTCTAAAAAAAAAAAAAAAAAAAAAAAAAAAATCAATTTTCTGTTTAATTTCAATTGGCTTGTCAATGTGAATTTCTCTGTCCTTATCTTGGGCCAATAACTATGGTAACAGCGCATTTGGTTCGCTGATGGCTCTTTTTTTTTTTTTTTTTTTTTTTTTCACTTTACTCGAGCTCAGCAGAATGCTCCGTTCTATCTTTTCTTAAAGCAGTGGGAAAAACGGGACAGGAGCTCGCGTCCTCTACACTGTAAAAAATGTGACCCTTTTGCTGCATCGTCACTTCCTGGCTTTCATAAAATATCTCTCTTTTGACCCATGAGAATGTTCCATAATAGGGTGAAGTAATCGTTTTCTATAAAAGCGGTGAAGTGACGATGCATCAAAAGGGTTAAATGTTTAACAGTGTACTAGCATGACAACGAAGGGATGAAATGGGAAGGACACATGTGATTTGAGGAGCTAATTTAAGTTACTTAGATTTAGATAAATATATTATATGTACAACCCAAGATGTACAAAGGGGCGTGCGAAGGGAAAACTGCGCTCGAGGCAAACTTTCAATTTTGCGCCCCCTCTCCCAACTTTTTCTTGTAACAGGTCAAAAATGACGTTTATAGTATAAATTTAGCGTCCCCTAAATTTCCGCGCCCGGGGCGACCGCTCCCTCCTTTCGAACGGCGCTGGATGTACTATACGATGTACACCCAAGAATGCAATAACTTCGAGCTATCCACGATCCCGACAAATGGTCTTTCTTTATAGAAAGCTCAGAAATTAATATATTTTCCGGATTTAGAAAGGCTTTTGCAAAAATAAAGTTTTTTTTTCTTTAAAATTCAAAAATGTTTCTGAGTGGTTTTTATAGTTCGTTAATCACTTTTCTCAGCTGGGAGCATTGGTTTTTAGTATGTTATCCATGATCATTTAAACCTTTTAACATATAAGGAACATTATTTCCCTTGCAGACAGATAGTATAAATTAAGTATTATCATAAAAAAAATAATAGTTATTCATTCAAAAGTAACAAAATAATATAAGTTCATTTATGCAACTGAAAATATTTAATTGCGAAACGATAGTATTTTAAAAGCAACATCACTGAGAAAACAAATTAATACAATGTAAAAGCTATTCGGAAACATTTCGACAATCAACGGCAAAAAAGGAAAGATTTTTTTTAAACATTTGGAAAATGGTTATTGTTCTCAATCAAGAATAAATATATCTGTGCCCTTGTGATGTCCGCATTTTTGGAATATTTTTGTTGCTACGATGTCAGAAAATAATATTAAAAATTACAAAAAGAAAAAAAAAACCCTCAAAAACAAATTGAGATACAGCTTTCAAACAAATTGCATTTAAAAGTACATTTCTTTCTTACACGTCGCACATACGGGTATTTGACCGATCTGGGCGGCCAAAAGTCAAATTTTCAAAGTACTAAAACAGTTAAACGAATGACAACCTGGGTTAGAGGACACTTTTGTGAACAACAACCAACCATTCAACCTTTACCTGGCCAACGCATCTCGTTAAAACTTTAGTCGGAATTCAATCATTCAAGTTGTTGTTTATGTCAGTTCTTGGCGTTCGTATACAGACGTTACCTTTGAAGTGAAATATATATTGTTTTACGTTTATTTTGAAAGTGCTTGTGATGGATCCTGATACAGCAGGTAATAATGCAAAAGTTTATTATATTTTTTTATTGTTTTATCGTTAAGAAGTTAAATTGATGCACTTTTAAGATACCCTCATTTTAGAGTAAGATTTTTTCTAAAATAATTTATTTAATCGAGTTTTTGTTGTATTGCCCAACCATATCCTGTTATAATTTTTAACTAAATTGAAAGTTCAAAGTTTTGAGTAATGCAAATTAAAGAAACTGCCGCGGAAAAGCGCGGATGTGTATTTTCTGGTACTTTGAACATTTTTTACGAAATATTAAAAAAATTTTGACTATCGCATATAGCATTCTAAAGGAAAATATTTTTATTGTAGGTTCACAAGATATCTCGAAAGTAAGAGTTGTGACCCGTAGATGTTTGTTTAATCGAATGTAGAGTTTTGATTTGTCAAATTTTGAAGATAAATTAAATTTCTTAAAATATCAGCTGATATCGAATGAAGATTACACAGATGACCAAATTGAGAGATTAAAACGCAATTTTTCACGATTTAAATCACAAATTAAAAAGAGATGGATAAAAGCACACAAGAAAGAAGACATATTTATCAAAAACAATCAATCTGGGCTAGAAGGAACGTTTGATATACCTGCCATACTATACAACCTCGGCCTGGACGACCATCTAAATTATTTATAGAATCAAGTGAGAGAACTAAGAGGAGAAAAACAGAAGAAGTACGATCTTCTCTAGAAAAGGAAGTAATAATTCATGCAGCTCAGATTGAGTTGCAGAAATCTAGAAAACGAGATGCTTCTGAAACACTAAACGAAATCATAAGTAGTCCGAAACGTACAACAAAATATAAAAAGGTGTTTTCTAAATCAGAGATCGAAAAAACTGGCTTACTCACGCCAACTCAAGCATTGTATATGTTCGTAGAAGCCGACTTAACTCGTCGACAATACGAATTAGTGAGGAATACCAACAAAAAATTCTTTCCTTGTTATACCTTGCTGCAAAAAGCAAAACAAGAATGCTATCCGCTCCCTGATTCATGCCGAGTAACAAGTACTTATGCCGAAACCGACTTACAGTCTTTGGTTTACCATACAGTTAAGCGTTTATCCATGTTCCTGGAAGAGGTTTTAACAACAGGTTTTAACTTTATAAAAAATTCTGCGATGTCACTAAACGACACAGCGGTTAATTTAAATGGGAACAGGTTTTCAGTCAGTTATGTCTTCATTATGACAATGGTAGATGGCAAGGTCTGCAACGCTGCGACTGGCCCAAAATCCACAAGTCAATGCTACATATGCGGTGCAACTTCTAAGGCCTTTAACAAAATTGATTTTCAGAAAGAAATTAATCCTGAAGCTATCGAGTTTGGTCTTTCAATTTTACATCCTCGAATTAGACTTTTGAAAGCATTCTTAATTTAGCTTATAAATTGCCAGTAAAGAAATACAGAGAGCGGAAAACTACTGAAGCTGAGAAAAAATTTGAGATGGAAAAAAAACTCGAAATTCAGAAAAGATTTCGCGAAGAAACAGGTTTACTGATAGACATGCCAAAGGCAAATATTGGCAACACCAATGATGGTAATACAAGTAGGAGGTTTTTTGAAGATCCCAAATTGGCTTCTGACATAACAGGCATTAGTTATTATTTAATATATCGCTTAAAAGTATACTCGAGGCAACTTCAAGCGGACATATAATTGATCCAAAAAAATACGAGAAATATGCATTAGACACTGCTCGCTTATATGTAGATTTGTACCAATGGCATCCAATGTCTCCAACTATGCATAAAATATTAATTCATGGTTCAACTATCATTAAAAATGTATTATTGCCCATTATGCAGCTTTCAGAAGAGACCGCAGAAACGCGCAATAAGCATTTTAGACTATACCGCCAAGACTTCGGGCGAAAATTCTCGAGAGAAAGCTGCAACAAAGATATTTTGAATCGGCTACTTTTAACATCAGACCCTTTTATAAGTAGCATGAGAAAAGTCATTGGTAGAAAAATGAACTCCTTTTTGCCAGAAACAATTGCTCTTTTTTTATTTGCGAAGCCCAATGTTAGTGATGATTCTTCAGAGAGTGACGAAAATGAATATTAGCATTCAAAAATGAAATTATTTTAATAAATCATCTTTATAAATTTAATAAATGTATTTTTTCTTTCAATCGTACCATTTAGAATAGATATATGCAATAAAATAATTTTGGCCGCCTAGATAACGCAAATACCCCTATGTGCGTCGGTGTAAAAACTAAAAATGTGCAAAGTTTAGAGATTTAAAAATATGCAACACTGAAATTTGTAAAACTGAAGTTTTACTAAAAATTTGAAAGTGTTGTTATTCGCAGAAGGACGTATCTGTCACGCAAATATATATTTGTCTTTTTTAATATAGATAGATGGGGCAGATATAACTATATAAGAAATCGAATGGATTCAGAAAAGAAAAGAAAGAACACCATCAACGCTATTTGTTTTTAAAAAATTAATAAATCCTTTAGGATGAAAATAACTGCATAAAAGATAGTTTCGAGAATGAATTTTTAAAAATATCGAAAATCTGAAAGAATCGGGGGGGGGGGGGCACAACATAGGCAATCGGGGGTGTAAAAGGCACACTTCTCATAAAATTTTCTCTTTAAGAAAAAGCTTACATGTCGCTAACGGCTGGATTTTTTGCTAATCGTTGCCACAGATTAATCTCAAAAAATGAAATATTTGAAGTTACTTAAGAAATTAATAGCTCGAAAAGTATTTGTCAGACGATTGTTAGACAAACTGCCTTAGAAACATAAAAAACTGCATTTTCTTTGATATAAATTTCGAATCTAATGATTATGCCGTTTTTAAAATATTGAATTTCAAAAATTATAAAATTTCACAATTCTATTCTAAATTTCTATGGAGTACCATAGTGAAACCTCAAAGTTATGCTTTTTAAATGAAATACGTTAAAATTTTGAATTTAAAGTGAAATTAATACAATATCAATTATGCCAACGGGAACACTATTTATCCCATCGCCAAATTAACATGAAAGAACTCTGTTTTCTGAGTATCAGTATAATGAATATAGTCTTTTTTTCATATTTATATGTTTAATTTATTTTGGAAAAGTTGATTTGATGAAAAATTAATCCATTTTCCTTTTTTAGGTGCGTTCGTAATTATATAATACGTAGCACCTATAGTTGTCGTTCAGTCCGTCCGTCTGTCCGTCCGCATATAACAACGTAAAAACTACCCAACCGAATCGTTTGAAATTTAAAATACATAATTATTACATAATTTTGTCGAGTCATTTCAAATTTTATGAAAATCGGATGCATAGATCAATTACAGGGGCAATCAAAAGTATTCCATTACATTACGGTCAATGGGGAAAAAAGTTTCAAATGCATTTTAATCGTTTGAAATTTAAAATACGCAATTATTACATAATTCTGTCGAGTTATTTCAAATATTTTGATAGTCGTGTGCATAGATCAATTACAGGGGCAATCAAAAGTATTCAATTACATTATGGTCAATTAGGAAAAAGTTTCAAATATATTCTATACGTTTGAAATTTAAAATACATAATTATTACATAATTTTGTCGAATTATTGCAAATTATATGAAAATCGGATGCATAGATCAATTACAGGGGCAATCAAAAGTATTCCATTACATTACGGTCAATGGGGAAAAAAGTTTCAAATGCATTTTAATCGTTTGAAATTTAAAATACGCAATTATTACATAATTCTGTCGAGTTATTTCAAATATTTTGATAGTCGTGTGCATAGATCAATTACAGGGGCAATCAAAAGTATTCAATTACATTATGGTCAATTAGGAAAAAGTTTCAAATATATTCTATACGTTTGAAATTTAAAATACATAATTATTACATAATTTTGTCGAATTATTTCAAATTATATGAAAATCGGATGCATAGATCAATTACAGGGGCAATCAAAAGTATTCCATTACATTACGGTCAATGGGGAAAAAAGTTTCAAATGCATTTTAATCGTTTGAAATTTAAAATACGCAATTATTACATAATTCTGTCGAGTTATTTCAAATATTTTGATAGTCGTGTGCATAGATCAATTACAGGGGCAATCAAAAGTATTCAATTACATTATGGTCAATTAGGAAAAAGTTTCAAATATATTCTATACGTTTGAAATTTAAAATACATAATTATTACATAATTTTGTCGAATTATTTCAAATTATATGAAAATCGGATGCATAGATCAATTACAGGGGCAATCAAAAGTATTCCATTACATTACGGTCAATGGGGAAAAAAGTTTCAAATGCATTTTAATCGTTTGAAATTTAAAATACGCAATTATTACATAATTCTGTCGAGTTATTTCAAATATTTTGATAGTCGTGTGCATAGATCAATTACAGGGGCAATCAAAAGTATTCAATTACATTATGGTCAATTAGGAAAAAGTTTCAAATATATTCTATACGTTTGAAATTTAAAATACATAATTATTACATAATTTTGTCGAATTATTTCAAATTATATGAAAATCGGATGCATAGATCAATTACAGGGGCAATCAAAAGTATTCCATTACATTACGGTCAATGGGGAAAAAAGTTTCAAATGCATTTTAATCGTTTGAAATTTATAATACGCAATTATTACATAATTCTGTCGAGTTATTTCAAATATTTTGATAATCGTGTGCATAGATCAATTACAGGCGCAATCAAAAGTATTCAGTTACATTATGGTCAATTAGGAAAAAGTTTCAAATATATTCTATACGTTTGAAATTTAAACTACATAATTATTACATAATTTTGTCGAGTTATTTCAAATTTTATGAAAATCGGATTTATAGATCTATTATAGGGACACTCAAAAGTATTCCTTTACATTACGGTCAATGGGAAAAATGTTTCAAATGCATTTTAATCGTGTTACACTCATACGAACTTAATAAAATTTATATGCAACTATAAAGTACATATTATAATATACATCATACATAATTTGTGGTGCAAAGAACATTTGTTATTGATTTACAAGGCCACACAAAAGTATTACATTATATAATGGTATAGGAAGAGCATTGTTTGATGAGCGTTTTAATTGTAATTCACTATTTACAATTTTATGAGATTGACATATGAAAGTAATATTTTTAAAACTTCGTTATCGTACGAACGCACCTAATTTGCTACGCTTCACGTGCAATTTCCAACTTGTTTTTCTGAACTTAATTACTTCTGAACATCGCAAGATTTTAAATTTTACACTGTTGAATAGGGAAAGTGTACTTTCAAATGTAAAATGTCTATGAAAACTGCATTTTAATTTACTGACTTTTTATTATTTTTAATCCCAATAGCTCGATTATATAATAATAATATATCAATATTTTTATCGATCATTTTAAATTTTAAACCTTTCGGAGTCCGGATTTTTTTCCGTTTCGAGAACAAAATTAGATTTTTTTTAATAATGTTAATCGTAGCTATTCAAATAGACTTGATGAAGTTTAAAGATTATCAGATAGTCGGAAAAGTAACGAATGTACTTATTTTGTGTACTATTTAATCAATATTAACATGATAATAGGCTAAGGAAGAGTTTTTGAAGACGTTTGGAAAATAATGCAATACAACAGGATTAAGAGAGGGTATTATAACTATCTAATGCTTTTTGCATTTTATCACACATGATTGGTTCAGAAAATTAACTTATATTTTAAATTTAAAGAGGAAAATATGTATATAAAATAAAGGAATTGCCAACGGTTCATAGAAAATTAAGTAAACTTTTTAAATTATTATTATTACAAAAAAAAAAAAAAAAAAAAAAAATAAATAAATGAAGTCATAATAAGAAAGACATAGCCATATAACTGTCATTTTTATATGTAAAAAGTAACTATGTAATAATTAAGACAGAATAAAACTCGATGAAAAGACATGTACTATTAATAATACACCAGATCCAAATGGGTTAAAGAAAATTCTGGATTCTTAACCACCTCCTAGGACGGGCGTTTACACTAGTATACGTATGAAATCCAAAGGAAATTAATTTTATCAGCGCAGTAATTTACTAAGTTACCCATCAAACATATTACTAATATTCATCTTAGTTCATTAATATAAAACGCATCATTTTTATCAATCCTGTACTTATCACACACTTTCTTAAGTTTTCACAGCGATATGAACATCTGTTAAATAAGCTAACTACATCAAAGAGAGATAAGAACTGTGTTTCATTACTTTTAGTCATTTACTCCTTCTGTGATTAGCTTTGGAAGCCACTTATGAATGTGGTACTCAGTAAACGAATGTTTATGGGTGAATGCTTTCAATTAAGTACGAAAATCATTAATGTTTCTTCAAATATTAACTTCGTTATTAATGGAAATATAGCGAAAATCTGAGTCACAGTTTCGTTTTAACCTTGTGTTGCAAGTTTTGTCTGAGTCATTATTTATTAAAGACAGTTAATGAATTGGTTTGTTTGTGAAATTGAGATATAAATTACATAAAGCGTTGCACCGTTTAAATTTTATAGTCGTTCAAATCCTCTTTTTTTATTACATAAAACATTTAAGAAAATAACCTTTTCAAGACTTTTTTTTTATTATTTAAAAAGTGAGATTCAAATCGTGAAATTATTACATTTTAATGTTCAACCAGTTATAAATGTTATAATATATTTTGCAAAAAAAGATATATTTTTTAAGTACATATTTAATAAGATTTTTAAAAGGTTTAAGGAAATTTGAGTTTTTTAAAACCTTAACTACTTTTTTTAAAGATTAGTATACTTGCGCAATAATTTTTTTTAGATTTTCAAATGAGTGTTACACAAGACTAGGCATGTTTTTTTAGATACAATTTAATATTATACTTAATCTAATTTTTAAAATGATTTATGCTGTATGAAAGATGAAATTTAACGCAACTTCATATATAATTGCTTTTATTTTTTAAAAGAATATTTATTACATGAAAGCTAATTCCATAAGCAGATTTATCACATATATAAAATGAAAAACATGTACAAAAAATTTTAAATAATAATAAAAATAATAAATAAATAAAATATTGTAATTTAACAAATTACAACGACTATTTAGAAAATGATATTTTCAAAGATTAAAATTTTAAAGACTTATAAATAAATTCTATATTTAGATGATTAATAATAATTAAATTCATTTTAGGATGATCATAACGAGTCATATATTACGTAAGCAATGCATTAAACATTAATATTTCTACACCAATGATAAAAAAAAGTAGCTTATAGATACAACACTTTAACTGTTTAAAATGTGCATTTTTATTCGATGGGGTTAAGCAGACTGACTTCTGAACGCCTCATGTTACATACACCATGGATTAAACATTAATATTCCTGGACTCATTTTAAATGAAATTTCACTTTTACAATTTTCGGAACTGCAAATTTTTAAACTTCTAAACGTCGCACAATTTAAAATTTTACACCGTTGCGTAGAGAAAAAAAAATACACTTTTAAATGAAATTTGTTTGAAACTTTATCGCAATTCGTTTTCTAATTATTATTTTTTTAAACGTTTTTATTACCTTCTTGTTATTGTGGTAACAGAAGTATTTATTTTTGGACATTAAACATGGATCATTCAGAAAACAAATAAAATAAGTTGCGGGATTCAACCAATAAAAAGATTCCGATATACTTCAGATTTCCCAATTCTCTACCGAGGACGACAACTATTTTCCACATAGTTAAAAAAATATTTATTATTTTTTAAACATGGAGAAAAAGCCGTTTAAAGTTTTCATTTGTGTGGCGAATTGCGCTATGTGTATTAGCAAAATTTACAATATTTCGCGATATGATTGTTATATGCGTAAAAATATAGTTTCAAAATATTTGCAACTAAACAGGCTTCCATATAATACTAGCAGGCTTCGCCCGCTAGCGGACCCCTCTTTTTTTTATAAAATCTCGAGGCGAACGAATCTCGAACCGTATCTCCACCGCCTACGGCACCGTATAGCGGGCGTGCTGCGTACGCACTGCCAAATTCTTAAATCGGGATCCTTGGATTCTTATAAAATGTAGGGCCGAACGAAATTTTAACCAGGCCCTGCTTTTAAGACATCATATTATGTATATCCGAAAGTTACCAGAAATTCGGAAGTTACCATCCGATTGGAAAAATAGAGACATTTTAAACAGGATGAAAAATTATATCAGTTGAAAAATCCGAATTCAAAAATCAAAATTTAGAAAAAATTTGGTCTTGTATAAAAATTTTGACTCAATTTTTAACTTTTTTATTATGTTCGAATGAATGTAACACCATTAAAATGCATTTTAAACTTTTTCCCGCATTGACCGTAATGTAACGGAATTCTTTTGATTGTCCCTGTTATTGATCTATCCATCCGATTTTGATAAAATTTGAAATAACTCGACAAAATTATGTAATAATTATGTATTTAAAATTTCAAACGATTAAAATGCATTTGAAAATTTTTTTCCCATTGACCGTAATGTAACGGAATCCTTTTGATTGTCCCTGTAATTGATCTATGCATCCGATTTTCATAAAATTTGAAATGACTCGACAAAATTATCTAATAATTATATATTTTAAGTTTCAAACGATTCGGTTGGATAGTTTTTGAGTTGTTGTATGCGGACAGACGGACAGAGCGACAACTATAGGTGCTACGTATTTACATAATTACGAACGCACATAAAAAAGGAAAGAAAAGAAATTTTCATGATTTAGATTAAAAAAAAAAAATCATAATTCTAAATGAAATATGGACGGGATTTTTTGAAAATATGAAAATTGATAAATAAACTAAAAAACTTTCTAAAATCACCATAAAATAAAATTAAGCAGGACGCGTTTCGAGCTACAACATTAACAGCTCGTCATCAGCTAATTTAACACGTGTCCGTAAGGGACAGAGTACAGATGACACTCTGTCTCCTTGTCTTCTCTACTCTGTCCCTTACGGACACGTGTTAAATTAGCTGATGACGAGCTGTTATTGTTGTAGCTCGAAACGCGTCCTGCTTAATTTTATTTTATGGTGATTTTACAAAGTTTTTTAGTTTATTTATCAACTTATCGCCAGTAATTAGGATGCTTTTCACTATGAAAATTGATTTTTATATTTTCGTTGAGTTAAGTTTCGACGTTGATTAAAGTTTCAAGTTTCTGCGGTATAATATAGAAGAAAAGTTTCAGGCCCACTCAAAAATCTCCTGGTGAGAGATGTCACGTGGTACGGAAACTCCTTATTATCTGCAGAAAACTTTGATAACACTGCTAGACAACTGATCGCTTATGAAAACAAATGAAATCGTGAGAATAAATGAATTTTTAATCGATTTTTAAGGATATTTTGAGTTTTTATGAAGTAGTGAAAATAATTTTTATAAATTCGGAAAGCATATTTCATTTGGGACTCTGTCATGCCATTTGCGAACTCATGGCGTTTCTAGAATGATCTCTTGAAAGAGATCGCCATTATATAAGTTCAATTAAATTCACATCTACTTTTAATTCTGCGTGAATAAAATCCTGTGGCTTTGAAGAAAAAAAAAAAAAAAGCTTAAAAAGATTAAAAAAAGAGATTTTTAATTAATTTCTTCTTTAGTTACCACCGGATTTCGAGACTGAGTCGAGACCGGAAATTCCAAATGCCCCAAACATGTAGGGGGAACTGGGGCACATTGATACTTGGGGCACATTGATACAACCCCAGTACAGCACACAAAGTCATTACAGGAACTTTCACAACAGCTCCAAATAGTGAAACTAGTGAAATTAACTAAACACAGAAAGTTTTGGAATGATTCAATAGTTTGATGAAATGGGATATGTGATTAATTGTTTTTGTAGGTCAAAAGTAAATTTGAGTTGCACTATTGAAATGGTATTATACAACTGTCCCAGTATTTTCAACCGAAAAGAATACCCTACCTGGCAAGTAAAGAAACTCTTTATCAGTTCCTCATTCTTTATTGTTAGATAAATTATGAAGTGCTGTATTTGCGACTCATTTTATTCAAAATGGCTGTATGGGGCACATTGATACAGTCTTTGTCGGGGCACATTGATACAACCTAAATCCTTTTCTAGTTCATTTTTTCATTACCTTTTATTTATTTTTTTTTACCATACACTCCTTAATTCAACCATTTTTCGTCAAAATTTTCTAATATTAGTTTTTTTGAAGTGAAAAGCTCTAATTTCTTTATATTAGAACATTTTATTGCGTTTTTGCAAACAGAAGATGTACAAACTTACACAATATCTAGTGCTAGTAGAATTAACAAAAGAAATGAACGGCAGCCAGGCAAATCTCAAATTTATATCGATTCTCCAGAGAAAAAAGTATTATCAACGTGAGAAATGTTAAGTAACTGAAACAAGCTGCAGAACAGTACAGGATAATTATATTATAAATATAATTTTTAATATAATTATCCTTTATTTTCTGTTTGTAAACCGATTTATAAACAGAAAATCTGGTAATTCTTTCACCTTTCAGAAGAAAGAAGATAATTCTGGAGTTAAAATGCCAGATATGACAAAGTTACCACAGCCAACAAACAGACAAGGCACCGCAAGAACATCAGGTCATTATACATTTCATTTTTATTGTTTTATTATCGCTTTCAAATAAATTGTGTGCAATTTTAATATCTATAAAGATATATAAAAAGATTTGCTAACTAATCAACTATGAAAAATATGCATTGGTGTTTTTTACTTTCCATTTTTCCCAGAAGTGTCAAAGTGTATTAATCTGCCCCGGGGATGGGGCACATTGATACAAATTACTTTTTTTTGATTTTTTTTTAAATTACATGCAAAAATAATATATAAAACAACGATTCTACATTTTTATAACACACTACACAGGTTTTGCTGACATCACATAGAAAAATAACTTGAAATTTCTGCTTTCTAGACACCAAAAATTTTTTTTGAAAAAAGCTGTATCAATGTCCCCCAGTTCCCCCTAATCTTTTTTTGATACCTTTCGCGACTCTCTGCATCCCCTGTGAAAAAAGTTTACCCTGTTACAAAAATTTAAACGCCAATGACAAACAGAAGTATACTAACATTAATAATATTTATTTAAAAAGGAAAAATCGTTTTTTTTTCAACAATTTTGATTTAAACATTACCTTAAACCTTAAAATATTTTAAGGTTTATATACAAATTTTTAAATATCTTATAGTATAATGCGAGCAAAAATTGTGTGTGTCTGTGTGTGTAAATTTTATCTCAAAAACGGCTCTGAAGATTTTTGCAAAAAATTGTATTTTACCATTTTCGGGCACGAGAAGACCATTGGGCTAGGTCACATGTTCGAGAAAATTCGATTATTGGGTCATTTTGGGTCATAATGGGTCAGGATCAAGCTATTTATATCTAGAGGACGGCTGGATCGATTTTAAGGAAGTTTTGTATCCAATCCTTTCTTAGCACGAGAAAACTATTGGGCTGGGTCGCATGTTCGAAAAATTTCGATTAGTGGGTCATTTTTGGGTCATTATGGATCAATCCATTTTTATCTAAAAAACGGCTGTAACGATTTTGACCAAATTTTATATTTTATCGTTTTGGATTACAAGAAGACCATCGGGTTACGTAACATGTTCGAGAAAATTTGGTTAGTGGGTCATTTTTGGGGTCATTGTTTGTCATGCTATTTTTATCTAGAGATTTTCCCAGGCAATTTTGACTAAAAGTTGCATTCTATGGTTTTCGGGCACGGAAAAAACATTGGACTAAGTTACATGTTCGAGAAAAAAAGTTAATGGGTCATATTGGGTCATTAAGGGTCTGGGTCAAGCTATTTATATTTAAAGAACGGCAGAATCAATTTCATCGAAATTTTGCCCGTAACAGTTTTTTGACACTAGAAAGCTAATGGGCTAAGTCACATGATCGAGAGATTTCGATTATAAAAGTCATTTGTGGGTCATGATGGGTCATAATGGGTCATGGTCAAGCTATATCTAAAGAACAGGAGGATCGATTTTAATGAAATTTTGTATACAAAATTTTTTTGGCATGAGAAAATTATTGGGCTAGGTCTCAGTTCGAGAAATTTCGATAACTGGGTCATTTTGGTTCATAAAAGGTCTGGGTCAAGCTATTTATATTTAAAGTACGACAGTATCAAATTTAATGAAATTTTGTATGTAACAGTTTTTTGACGCGAGAAAACTAATGAGCTATCTCACATGTTTGAGAGATTTCGATTATAAGAGTCATTTATGGGTCATGATGGGTCATAATGTGGCATGTCAAGCTATAGCTAAAGAACATATGGATCAATTTTAACGAAATTTTGTATACAACATTTTTTTGGCACAAGAAAATCATTGGGCTAGGTCACATGATCGAGAAATTTCGATTGATGGGTCATTTTGGGTCATAAAAGGTCTGGGTCAAGCTATTTATATTTAAAGAACGGCAGGATCGAGTTTAACAAAATTTTGTGTGTAACAATATTTATAGACAAAAAAAACTAATGGGCTAAGTCACATGTTCGAGAGATTTCGATTATAAGGGTCATGATGGGTCATGGTCAAGCTATATCTAAAGAACAGGTGAATCGATTTTAAAGAAATTTTCTATACAGCATATTTTTGGCACGAGAAAATCATTGGGCTAGATCACATGTTCGAGAAATTTCGATCAGTGGGTCACTTTTGGGTTATTCTGATGTTATCTAGACAATGTCTTACGCAATTTCTATTAAATTTTATATTTTATCGTTTTCGGACACAAGAAAATCATTGGGTTAGGTAAGATGTTTGAGAAAATTCGATTAATGAGTCATTTTGGGTCATAATGGGTCAAGGTCAAACTATTTATACCAAAAAATTCGCTCAATCGATTTTATCTAAATTTTGTATCTAACGTTTTTCAGCACGCAAAAATTAATGAGCTAGGTCACATTTTCGAGAGATTTCGATATAAGGGTCAGTTGTGGGTCATGCTAATTTTATCTAGAAAATTGTTCGCGCCATTTTGAGTATACTTTCTATTATATCGTTTTCGGAAAAGAGAAAACCATTGAGCTAGGACACATGCTCGTACCAATTCAATTAGTGGGTCGTTTTAGATCTTAATGGGTTCGGGTCATTCTAATTATATATAACAACGACTCAATCAATTTTACCTAAATTTTGCAATGAAACGTCTTTTGTCACGAGAAGACTATTGAGCTGAGTTGCATATTAAACAAAATTACATTAGTGGATCATATCGCTTCGGAAGCAGGACGTTTCGGTCCCGCCATTTCGGTCCTGCCATTTCGGTCCCTCCGTTTCGGTCCCTCCGTTTCGGTCCCGAGACACTTCGGTCCCTAGCCATTTCGGTCCCAAGACATTTCGGTCCCAAGTCATTTCGGTCCCAAGACATTTCGGTCCCAAGACATTTCGGTCCCAAGACATTTCGGTCCCTTCTCCTGCAAACTGAAACTTTGTGAAATAAGACATGATTTTATAGGGGACATAGCAGAGTTTTTAAACTGAAGGCCATAAAATTTTAGTATAATGCGATTATAAGTGCCCAAAAAACGCACACACTTATAATTCTTATCCAAAATATTATAATTCACACAAATTTTGTATGGTAATCCTAATCATAATTGGTAATCCTAATGGTAATTAGTAATCCTAATTCTCAAAACAGTTAGCAATTTTAATATAAAAATAAATTAATATTTCGTTAAATATATTTATTATTGTTTACATTATTAATTTACATAATGAATTTTATTTTAAAATAAACTCAATACATAATCCATTTTATATTCAATACATCATTATATTTCCTAGTAGTTCTAAACTGAAATTTATTTTTTACTTGTTTATTTATTGTATATTTAAAACTACAGAAATTTAAAACAACTAGCATAGTTAAAAATAAAACTAAAATAAGAATTTTTTTTTTCTGGGAACGTAAGATCGAAAAGGTAATACAAATAAATAAATAAATAAATAAATAAATGCTTAGTTTTGTCACTTAAAAATAAAAATAAAATTATTTAAAATATTATTATATTACATTTTAATATATTTTATTAAATTATATATTATATTTTATACATAATATTTATATTATTATATTTTAAAATATTATTTTATAAATTTTATGTAAATAAAAATATAAAATAATCATCTTATTAGATTGAAATAGGCCCAGTTTCAATAAAATTAACTCACAAAAATTGTCTTCATGGTGTGAGGTGACTTTTAAAAAAATGGAATCAATAAATACTATTATTATTATTATTTATTTTATTTTATTTTTCAAGTTTCTAAAAACAAATTTTTTTCATAGCATGCCCAATTACGAAATCACTATTGCTTTCGCAATGTTAATAATGGAAAGTAACTTATGAAAACAATTTTATAAGATGCACCTTTGTATTGTAAAAATAATAATAAGAATAAAAAAATTGATCTTCAATAAATATATCTCATTTCTGAATTATCAAAGGAGAGGGTGTAGAGGGGTGATTTGAGGAAATATGTATATATTATAACTTATAAATGTCTAATTGAAATATTAAAGGCATTTATTATCAAACTAATTGGTAGGGAAAATAATAAACACAGTTTTTATATTATTTGATTAATACTAATTTAAAGGTTCTAAAAAAATGTACGTAAACAACCAAAAAAGTATTTTTGGCAGTTTATATAAAATGCTTTTTAGTTTATATAGTTTATTGAAGCTTATATAAAATAATGATACTAATAATTAATAATAAAATTTAAAATATTTATTCTGATTAATAATAATACTACTAAAAGCAAAATACAATATCCCCTAAATTTATATCACATTGTTTAAGCAAACAAAGTTTTCAGCTCGCTGTGAATTCATTGTCATGAGTTTAAATTTATCGGACTCTTATATTCAACTTTTTATAAAACTTGGCGGGGGGGGGGGGGGGTGGAAGGAGAGACTTAAAAAAAAAAGAGCCCGAATAATGTTGAACCATTTGGCAGGCCCACAACAATTAGAATCCGCTTATAAGATAGTGAGCAAAGAAATAACAAGGGACTGAAATAACTAAGAACCGAAATGGCAAGGGACCAAAGTTGCTGGGGGCCGATTTGTCTCGGGACCGAAATGTCTTGGGACCGAATTGTCTCGGGACCGAAATGTCTCGGTACCGAAATGGCCAGGGACCGAAATGTCTCGGGACCGAAACTGTGGGACCGAAATGGCGGGACCGAAATGTCGTGTACCCTATCGCTTCATTGCTGAATTGTATCAAGCTAATATTACTTAAGGAATGGCTTAAACGATTTTGATTCATTTTATACTCTTATGTTTTTGATTACCTGAAGACCATTGAGCCAAGTCACATATTTGATCACATTTGATTAGTGGATCATTTGGGTATAAAAATTCAGGATCATGAGAATATGGCAAAAGCCAATAAGTTTGTGATATTTGACAAAATATTTCCTAAATTTGGCCGAAAAATCGACTATTAAGATTACGAAACCAAAACACGTATTTGGCACCAAATGAAAGAATGTGTCCAAATTTGGCTATATCTGGCAAAAAAATTGTCTTTCAGAATGTGAAGAAATTTCTTATACATTCTTAATAGTATTCGAGATGCATAGTTAAACTTATCAGAGTCGAGCTAAAGAAGTGATTTAGATTGATGTCCTTTCGTTGATTTGAAAATAAAGTAAAATTTATGATCATGTGCATACAAACATAGTTTTCTTATTGATTGTTTTTATAAATAATAATGTTATTAATAACATGTTTTACAGTAATAATACAGAGTGAATGATACAGGGAAAATACTATATGAAGTTGAACACAAAGTTAATTTTGACCGAGCTGAGCAAATACCCCCTATAGTCAAGGCCTCCGCAGCGAATTCCAGAAGTTTCAATATGGCTGCCCCTACAGTCCGAAGCCTCGAAGGTCGACTCCTTTTTTACCGGTGACCTTAGTCAGTGTGCGTCAGTCCAGTGCCTAGTACGGCATGTTTCAATCTGACGTTTCGCCATTTTCTATTTTGTTTTGCGTTGTACAAAATTTGGATATTATAAAGACTAAAAGTAAGTGTTATCTCTTTTTCCTTATATCATTGTTTTAACAAAGCTTTAAAGATAATTTCTGTTAAACACACTTGTAAGATTAGTGATTACCGATTTAGTTTTCAAGCTATATGTATTGCAACAGTGGTTTTCAAATCATTTACATCTATGGTGAATTAGTATTATGTTTAAAATAATTATAAAAAAAATATAATGTTGCTTCTTATCTGAATTTTTATCCTGTTGATTTTAACTTTCAGTATTTCCTCACGGGATTTTGTTATTATTTATATGTAATATATCTTTATCAGAAAATTACTGCCCTTTAGCAGTTGTTTATTTCTTTGTTTATTAAGTATTTTTCTAAATTCCAGTTTATTAGTTTGAATCCGAATTTACTTATTAAATTATATAATTTTTCTTGCTATCAGTTTAAAAATAGTTTACTATAAGTAATCTGGGTGCGCTGTTTAAACTAATTCATAAAATATTCAAAGAGTTTGTTTATTGCTATTACGGCTTTCATTAGCATATTAATTAGCTTCAGCTGTTAAATTGCTTTTGATATTTTGACAATTATCTTTTCCTTCTTTCTACTATACTTTTCTATACTCTTAATTTGAAAGTTATTTTTATGGAAACAGATTTTTTTTTCTTTAATATTAGTAGATATTTTTTAGTAATAATAATAATAGTAATTTAAAACTAATTTATAAATTGATAAAGAACAGACGCTTTCTTTAATAATAATAAGAATAGTAAAGTATAATAATACTAGCAATTCAAAGATAATTTATAGATTGATAAGGAATAGATTTTTGTTCTTTAATAATAATTTATAATAATAATAATTTTAAAATAATTTATAGATTGATACTGAACACATTTTTTCCTTAATAATAATAATTCTTTAAAATGTATACTTTAATAATTTATAGATTGGCAATTGACAGATTTTTTTCAATAATAATTTATAATAATAATTGTAATTTAAAAATAATTTATAAATTAATAAGGAACAGATGCTTTCTTTAATAATAATAATAATAGTAATGTATAATAACAATAGCAATTTAAAGATAATTTATAGATTGATAAGGAATAGATTTTTTTTTCTTTAATAATAATTTATAATAATAATCTTAAAATAATTTATAGATTTATACTGAACACATTTTTTCCTTGACAATAATAATACTTTAAAATTTATACTTTAATAACTTATAGATTGTCAATTGACAGATTTTTTTCAATAATAATTTATAATAATAATTGTAATTTAAAAATAAATTATAAATTAATAAGGAACAGATGCTTTCTTTAATAATAATAATAATAATAATTTATAATGATAGTAGCAATTTAAAGATAATTTATAGATTGATAAGGAATAGATTTTTTTTCTTTAACAATAATTTACAATAATTATAATTTTAAAATAATTTATAGATTGATACTGAACACATTTTTTCCCTTAATAATAATAATACTTTAAAATTTATACTTTAATAATTTATAGATTGGCAATTGACAAATTTTTTTCAATAATATTAATAATAATAATTTATAATAATAATTGTAATTTAAAAATAATTTATAAATTAATAAGGAACAGATGCTTTCTTTAATAATAATAATAATTTAGAATAGTAATATTAATTTAAAAATAATTTATAAATTGATAAGTTGTTGCATCTTTTTTTTTCTTTGTTCCAATGCCACTTGATATTATATTTAATATTAATTTATAAGATTAAACAATCTTATAAGGAAATACTGAATAATAAAAAAGTTAAAGCTAGAAAGCAAATAAAATATACCTTATTTATTTATTATTATTTGCTTTGATTTAATAAAAAACATTTTATATCTTACATATGTATAACAGAAATTATTACATAATAATGATATTAAGACAATGACATAAGTAAATGAGATAACACTTAGCATTCTGTCTTTAAATAATTCTCATCAAATAAGAAAAAAGTAAACAAATAAGACACATGGGAGTGAGTGTGAAAAGTGTGTGTGTGTGTGGGGGGGGGGGGGGTGTATTTGAAATGAAAAAACTGTTCTCACACAACATATTATTTAGTACATTTTTTTCCCCAAATCTTTTTTTTTTTTTTTTTTTTTTTTTATCAAGTCATCAAATTACAGTCATGTAAACGAATTTAGCTTCAGGATTATGAAGCTAATTTAAAATATAAATTTTAATATATTTTTTAGAAAAAATGATGTACTGTTATAATTTTAACCTTAAGTTTTTTGCTGAGTTTTTTTTTTCCTCTTTTCTTTCTATTATTTTCATTCTTTCTTTTCTTCAATGTATAAGTTCATTTGATGTTTTAATATAGATTTTTTTTTTTTATCCTACTTATTTAAAATAGTGTGATATTGATAATGTAAAAGAAATATTCTATTTCTAAATTAAATCGCATCTATTTAAAAATCCAAAGCTCAAATCTAATGCAGTTTCGCCTCTTATAAAAATTTGTATTTTAAGTCCTTTTTAGTATATTTTTTAAACAATAAGTAACCCTCTTAAATTACAACTTATATTTATAGGAAATGACAATTATTTACTTGATTACACATTCAATTAACTGAAAAAGTAAACACTATTGCTAAAAATTTTGAAAATTACAAGAAATGCAACTTTGTGTGAGCTTGTGTAAATTCATATTATGGACGTGGGAAGTCGGACATCGCGATCGGCCATTTTGAAACGGTGTGAAGGCCTTGACTATAGGGGGTGTTGGCTGAGCTCGGTCACCCCTGCTAGTGATAATGTAATTGACATCAGAAAATTGATAAGAACTGTGGCTATGATTTTGTCTCGCTATAGCCTTATTCACGAAATTTAAAAAAGCCTTAGTATTTTATGGATTTACAGTTAGTAACAAAACTACGTTTTGAATTGTGTGTGCTTGAATAGTCCCAATTTACTGGATATGTACCAATTACCAAGTTCCGTCCCCAGGAATTACTGAGGCGGACGCCAAAGGATTCAATTTTTCCCGATGCATAAATACTTTTAAATTTCTTTTCACACTATTTATTGCTCTGCATCAAGTGGAACTTTTTTTAAATGTCAAAACGGAATTTATCTATTGGAGATTTTTTATTTTTCCTCTGAAAAGGAATATTATTTACTGGAAATTTTTATCTGGTTCTAGCAATTAGGTTTTCACAGGTTTTATTGCACTTTGTTTAATAAAACTTGAAAAAAAGTAAAAAATAAACTGTTAATAATGGCATCTTCTCTTAAACGGGAAAAGAAAAATCATAGTACCTAATTCATAGTACCTAAGGAGAGAATACCATCAATTACATCTTATAAAACAGACATAGGTTCAAAGCAGAATTTTATTTCAGTGATTGGCGATTAAGTTTTTACAGGTTTTATGATACAAGATTTATTTTGATTTTGCACAATAAAACATCCTAAGACGGAATTTCAAAAAACTGTATGGTATTTCTCCCCTAAAGATCATGAAGTTGTTATTTTTAAGACAGAATTTTGTTATCGACAGGTTATGTTGATGTAAAAATTATTTCATTTTTATGTCACGATTAGAATTGGTTGTCCTATATATTTTCTACATTAAAAAAAAATGTTTCTTTATACAGTATATGTGTGCTGAAATTTTGGATTTATAATTATATTCTTATGGGTCCTCCTTATAGAAAACGATAAGTCACTACAAAATAGTCTACTTAATTATAATTAATTTTTTTATTTAAATAACATTAATTATTATAGTAAATCTTTCAAAGTACCATACATCGATTTTAATTAGAAGAAATAGAGAAAAAATACGCACTGTGAAAACGTTAAAAAAACTTTATTTCAACGTGATTTCCAACGGTTGCTATGCCAACTGTAACAATATAAACTATTTTTAAAACTTAATTAGGAAAATTATCATTATTTTCTTTCTACATTTCCTTTTTTTCTCTCTGTCTGTTTCTTCTTCTTTGTTGAAATGATACTCGAGAACCTGATGCGCGTGTTAGAAATTGAGATGTTACTAATGATATCAGATTAGTAGATCACACCCTTTTTTGTTATAAAAGCATGACTCAGAACGCCTACTTTTGGTGTTATTTATTTATTTTTTTCGGCGGAAAATAAAGGTAACTAGCTACCATTAAAACAACCACCAGTATATTTACTATTTTAATTACTTACTCATTCTTAGCGTCATTGTAGGAGAAGTAAAGTTTTCTTGCGCTAAATATGGTAAGACGTATTTTAAATAACGGAAAAAAGCTGAAAAGTCAAAATAACTGCCTAAATTTGTTTGTATAACAGTAACATTTGTTTTATTGTTGCTGTTTTATGTGTTAGAACATGGATATTATGAGGATTAGGATTATCATATAATATATAGATATTAGGATTATCATTTAATAGTATATATTATTACTCATTGAGTAACACTGGCACAAATTATCATTTTCGTTCAATGATTTTTGTCAGAATCAATGATGGATGTGTACTTTATTCCCAAGTCCGTATTTTCCTATTAAATTTAGATAAAAGTAAGAGTATGATTAAACATATATATGATTTATTGAATCATTCCTATCATAATTTTTATCTCCCTTAAATTTTCGGAAACATAGTTTTTTTTGGTAGAGTTTGAAACATTGAGGGGGGGGGGAGGAGGGGTACGAAAGGGTTATCTTTTTATGTTTTAAAAACTTACTTAGAAAAATGAACTTATTAGATAAAATTTGAACTTGGAAGAATAAATTGATATCAGAAGTTTTTAAGCAAATCTTTGTAATTCTGAAATATCCAACGTTCTTTCCGAATCTGGAAATTTGGAAAAATGAATTCATTTCCAATTTTTATGAAACATTTGAACAAGAAGTAAAGGATTACTAAAGTTTTACTTTTATCACCCCAAAATGTATAAGTCTAATACTAAATGCTCTGTTTTACATGTAATTCAACTATTTAGTTTTTTTTTTTTTTTTTTTTTTTTTTTATGTAATATTGTTTTCGTGTCTGCTCTTTGTTTTAAAACAACAGCCTGACAGAAAATGGAGCATTGGCAAAACGTTGCGTCTAATTCCGGGAGAATACTACTGGAAAACATAACACAATAACCTTTGACTATTTAAAAAATGAAGTAAAATTTAAAAAACGCGTTATGGAACATTTAAGAAAAATAAAAAATAAAATAACACGAACTAAAAACCCGAAAGTCGTATACACAGGAAATAAATCTGCACTAGATATGAGTCAAAAATTCGAGAAAATCTTCAAGAAAAATTAATCTTTTGCCACCGGTATACAGTTATTAAAAATAGTAATTAATGTATGGTAATAAGATCATAGATTTGATGCATATTAAAAAGAAAACATCTTTGTAAATAGACACAAAAAAGTCTTCTAAAATACTCGAAGAATCAGCTTCTTGATCTGCTAAAAAGGGTCTGAACAAGAAGTAAGCTTACTAGTAAAGTTATAATTTTGTTATTAGTAAATTAATTATATCTGATATTTATTATTATCTGTTACAAGCAATGCAAAAGTTTATTGTTTAGTAATACAAAATGTTTTTATTCATTTCGAAAATGTGTAATGGTTATTGATTTCGCTCTTCTAACAATGTTTTTCTAACATTAATATTGAAGAATACATTTCGAAAATACTTCTTTGTCTTTTCGGCTTATGTTTTAAAACACAAGCAAACATAAAAATAGTGTATTGTAAATTAAAAATCCTTAAGGGGTTAGGGGTAGTCAGCAGCCTGAAAACAGAGAATTTTTAATAATTTTTTTGTCAGTAACTCAATTTATTAAATGAAAATAATAATATTATATGATTACATTATGTTTTGACTCGACTTTACAAAAAAAAAAAAATATATATATATATATAATTAAAAAAAATATTGATGTTTGTGTTGGACTTTCATGAGGAGTGCCTTGTGGTGACCATCACAAATCCTAAAATCAATCGGATAAGAATAATTAGGCATTTTAATAGATAATCTAGTGCCTGATAAAGCTTAAAAAATAATAATAAACAAAATGGAGGCCTTGGGAGATTTATTTTCAGATTTTCGAAAAAACGCCAGCAGTTAATTGTTTATAAAAATCGAAGTTAAAAAAAAAAAATTAAAACCTTCGATCAGGCACTAGTTTTTTTGTGTTTTTGAAAAGCTGTATAAATTTCATTGAAATCTATTGAGCGATTTTTCAGTTAATGTGGTTACCAGCTCAAAAAACATAGTTTCGAGAAAAATGCATTATAGTTTTACACTCGATTTATGTAGAGTAATACGAATTACTTAATTACTTACACCGAGTCTTCTATTCCTGGGCCATATAATAGTTCTTCAGTCGTTGTAGAAGATTCCAAAATATTGATTTGCTGTTGTCTACGTCACATTCTACCTTCTTGAGTGTTATCGTTAGTTCGCTTATCTGTCACCATCACACGTGCAACTTCAATTTTTTCGGCATACCGATGAGAATTATGCCCACAATTAAGTCCCAGTGTATTCGTTATTATCAATAATGCATGTATACCTTCATTGAATATACCAGTAGCTATGTATGCATCAGTTTGTACCAGGGTCGGACTGGGTCAGTGTAAAGGGCGCAGACCTTGGATTTTCAGAGGGCGCGGAAGTTTTAACGAACTTTCACTTCCTTTTGCTGTATATAGCTTGCCAAAAATGAACATACTCGCATAGCACCAAGTAATAACATTAGTACCAAGCAATAATATGAATTTAAATTATACTATTTCTGATTATCTGATTATTTATCTACTATTTCTGACTTATACTATTTCTGTGTCGTGCTAAAAATGACGTTGACAGTATAAATTAGGTGCCCCCTAAATTTCCGCTCTCGCCGTCTCCTCTCCCCTTTTTCCACGGAGTTGATTGAGACTTATTCGTAAATGAATTCTTATAATTTAGTACACTATTCAGAATGCATGTTTACAAAGGGGGAAAAATATTGGAGCGGCTGAAACACTTATACTTAGGGGCGCAAATTTTACCCTGGACGAGGGCGCACCGGGTGTCGGGCCGATGGGCCGGCGGGCCAGTCCGAGCCTGGTTTGTACGATAGTATAACTTGTATTTATAATTTTTGGGCATTTTCCACACTAGTTGATTATAGCTCTCATTATTATTCTGATTGAATCCACTCACACATCTGGAAATTAAATTGTCCTCATTAATCAGTACTTCATAAATTGTCTCGATAGTTTCTAAAACATCAGGAGCCGCGCACGCAGCCTTTTCGCTAGCTATCTGCTATGAAGCGTACTCGAGAGTCCGATAATCCTTTGTTAATTGCTGAATAACTCGAAAAGTATTTGTCTAATGAACTTTAAATTTTCAGAGTATATTTTTAAGATATTATGCTTTAAAATAATGCAAAAATAAAAAAAATTGTTTTTTTGAAAATTCTGACTACCCCTAACCTTTTAGATTCCTATCAAAGAGATTATTAAATGTAATTGATTTTGAAATAGGAAAAAAATAACTTTACTAATACTATTATTTTCAACACAATCTAACTGATTGGTAAAGTAACCATACGAATTGAATATTTCCAACTGAGCAAAAAATTGACTAGGCTGGGAATCTATCCCAGATACTTGGCTTACAAAGCCAATGCTTTACCTGTTAAGCTACCTGGACGATAGCCAGCTGGGATTTTTCGCTCAGATAACTTTATTGGTCATAACATTTACTAATCCTATTTATTGCTCAAACCTTATTTATTTTCAATGAAACTTCTGTGAGCCATTGCCCTAATCTATTTTCCGGGAAAAAAAGGATTGAAAACATAAATAATTGGGATTATTACTTTATAATTGATGCATTGCTGTTTTTATTTTTTAAAGAGAAAACTATTTTAAATTTGAATAGATATTGAAGATTGCTTTCAAGGACTATAAAAGTGGAATAGTTTAACACGTGAAAATGACAGTTTTTTAAAAGCAAAGTTTGTCATTCTTAAAATATTTCTATCATTGCAACTTAAAGACGTCATTTTGAAAAATTTATCACTTTTCCTACTTCAGAATTATAGGTAGAAGTTTCATTGATTTCACCTTCGAAAACCACGTCACGAAAAACGTAAATTTTCGTTTCAGAAAGCTGCAACGATTTACTATAATTGCATTTTCGTACTGTAATTTTTTGTTTAACTAGATTGTAAAAATGATATCCTATTTATTATAAAAAATTAAAAATTAATTAAATAGATTGAAACGTTTATAATACAAAATTATTATTATTATTTTGTCACCAAAATCAAAATAGATTTTGCTATGGAAATGCAATATATCGAGTTGCCACACAACTAACTTTACTGCAAATATGAAAATTTCTAGCTTTATGAAATTTCATTTAAAACAAAATTTTATGCTTTACAAAGATAAAAATTCGTTTAGTTCTTATCGAACTGTTTTAAGACATTGGTTTAAAATTCAGTCGTTTGTTTCTCTCGAATTTATTCCTGTTCCTTTTGATGTAACATCGATTTATTGTCTAGATGTTCCAGAGAACGCAATTCAATTTCTGAAACTGGTGAAGATGTTTTGAGAATGATGACTGCATTCATTTTTCATTTTATGCATCTTTTGAATGCATATGGTGGAATTTCCCGGCATTCCTACGAAATGATGGCCAAAAAATGTTAACGAAACATTCTTTATCGTTCTTTCATTATTCCGTATCATTTATTATACATCTTAAATTTACGAGTTTGTTTATTATATGACTATGTTTGAAAAGATGAAAATGGCTAAGATAATAAAATTATTGGAATAAGTATGGGTTTATGATTCTAATAAAATATTATGATTTTGTCGAAAAATCTTTGTGGAATAGGAGCTTGAACTTATTTTTTAAGCATTAAATTTTTATCATGCAAATAAAGTTTTAAAATCAAAATAGATATATTCTTTTTTTTTTTTTTTTTTTTTTTTTTTTTTTGTAAAACTGATATAAATTTTAAAACACAATAACAATATAATACACAATGTTAATGAAATTAAATTTTAGTTTGAGATTTTAATCAAAGTTTAATGTTCTGAAAAATTTATAGAACATAATGCATAAGTCCTTTAGAATATTAATTTCAGAATTGCTAATTCATATTATTAAATTATGGGAAGTGCAAGACAAATATAGTTAAAAATGTGTTTTTTAGTATGTCGTGCAAAAAATCAGCATAATTAGTACCTAATTTAAAAAAAAAAAATTCACTGTGCAATGGCGTTTGTTGTTTGAGCAAAGTGAAGTCTAATGCACAGCGCAATATTACTTTTAGCTACAATTGATATTAAAGCCTTTCGGCAAGCATAACTAAAAACATAGTTGACATATATGTCCTTCTAATTTTTACTATGAGGGTGACAACACCAAAAAGAAATTGCCAAGAATTAACAAGACCTTAACTAATTACCAAGAATAAATTCCAAGTCGCTTGAAAATTGTATTACAAAACAGATTTTTTTTTTTCATGCGCAATTAAATGATATTGATATTTATTATGCAATGTTATATTAAGTGCATCAATTGGCTTTTGGCTCTTTTTTTCTAGTTTAACCCAGAAAACAATCACAGAAAGAGGATTTTGTATTTTTTTTGAGCCAAGCTCGATCAGCAAAGTGTTAATTAATACAAACAGATATACGAATATGGCGTTCAGAAAAAATTGAAATTTGAATGTAAATGTATTAATCTCTCCTCCGTTTCTCCCTAAAAAAAGGTTACAAAACTGAAAATAAATTGGCATCAAACCGTAAAGAGGTCTGCGCGGCCCCGGGCCGCATTTTCAGAAAGAATCACGTTTTGAGCACCAGCCTTGGCGAGTTGGCGAAAGCGAAAACGTTCAGCTAGCTGCATCGCCAAACACAAAATAAACTAAGTTCAAATGTGTCATAAAACATATGATTAATAGAATTATATTTATTACAAGCGAATCTTTACTACTGACTACTGTTTTTAATTAACTTCTCTATTTCTTCGAACATAGCGAGTTAAGGAAATAATATTTTTGAATTGAGAGAAAAAAGAAAAAAAAAAACTATGTTTAGATGTTCTGTGAAATTTAAAGCATTTTAATCTGAAAAAGCTCTTTGTTTTAAACTATGTTTTAATCGTAAACAACGGTGAATAACATTTCCTCATATTATAGATTTTGCTTGATAACATTTACGGAAAAACAATTGAACAATAAACGCAAACTCTTTGCAGAAGGAAGGGTTGCTATTCGCTAGATGTTTGACGTCACAAACAAGAAAGGATGCGTAGCACTGACTTCATATCCTCGCCAATCGTTGTTCTGGCGATAAGGTGCTTAAAACGTGATACTTTCTGAAAATGCCTCCGGGCCAAGTCCAAGGCCCTTACCTGGGTCGGGCCGGAAGATTTAGAACTATTTTTTCAACGGTCCGGTCCCAGCCGACAAACAAAATCAACGGGCCGGCAAAATAATTGAACAGTCCATACGGGCTGTGCCGGGCGGAAAAAAAAATCCCTGTCGGCTTGGCCTATAGGCGGAGGTAGATTTCGAAGATAAGTGCTCATTTTTAGAGCAAAAAATAAAATATGATTAGAGATAAATCCGTTTAACAATTGTATTTAGCCGCTTTTGAATAATTTTTAATTAAATTTTTCCGTAAGAGCTCGTTTTATCAGAATCATGTTAAGTAAAATTCAGCTCAAAATGCCCACTTTGACAGTATTTTTTAAATACATTCTGCCTTTATCAAAAACTGACCAATACGGCTCTATAGTTCATAAATAATATAAACTGTCAATTGAATGAGTTTGAGAGCAAAATTGAATTTAAAAATGAGTCGGAAAGTAAGAAATTTGTTATTTGAAGAAATTCTCAACTCTACAATCACATTAGCTTAGACAATTTTGTTCAAAATGCCCAATTTCACAGCATATTTTTGAAATACATTCTGCCTTTATATATATATATATATATATATATATATATATATATATATATATATATATATATATAAAACTGACTAATACGTCACATTATACAATTCCTAAATAAGAAAACAAGTCAATTGGTTGCGTTTGAAAGCAAAAAAAGATTAAAAATGCTTCAGAAAGTAAGCAGTTTGTTATTTGAATACCTGAATTTTTCAATCACGATCGCTTCAGGAAATTCTTCTCAAAATGTCATTTTGAGGAATATATTCTATCTTTATAAAAAAAAAAAAAAAAAAAAAAAAAAAAAAAAAAAAAACTGGCTAATATGTCACATTATATAGTTCCCAAATAAGAATAAAAATTAAATCCCAAATAAAAATTAAAAAAATTGCAAGCCAAAAGTATAGAGCTTAGATCTCGTTTAACGTGACAACATTGTCATAGTGTTTAGTTACATCATTTTTCTACATGAAGGAATTTTGCAGCTACGGGGAGGAATTTTCACTTTTAAGTAGTTAAGGCAGCTGGTCACTCAGATTTATAATTCTTCTCGGTAAGTTAAGTCTATGGGCGTTCAATGCATTATTAAATTCAAAATATCTCTCCAGGAAAATAGAATTTTAAACTTCTTTTTTTCAGTGTTCTCGTCTTAAAAAATGTATCTTTTTTTTTCTTACACTGTTTAAAAAATCTGAAATTTACAAATATATTTTTCCCGAATTTCAGTGAAAAAGCCTCTTTTCATGACAAAAGAGCATTTTTCGTTAAAAGTCGGAAAATTTCATCATATTTACTGAAAATAACGAAACGGACGAAGATTGAAGGAAAAGACGGGGATACTTTATCACAAATTTTTTTTCAATGCTTATAAAATTGATATGTTATTGCACAGAAATGAAAAAACTCAATGAAAGAATACTGGCTTTTTTTAAAGATTCGTATCGTGCTACTGAAATGCAACTGTACTGATATTAACAATTTTTTGAGCAACAAGTTAGCCAGACCATATTCTAACCTTTCTTTGAGCAAAGAAAATTTCTCTAATAAATTATTTAATCAAACGATACCACAGTTATTCATTAACCATTAGAAAATCATAATAATAAATTAGACTTATTAATTAAAACTTGCAAGAATTATAACAGCATCGAAAAAAATTTCAATCTGTCTTTCAAAAATATAAACACACTGTAGAATCCACTATATGACTTTAGAATAACGTTCATTGGAAGACCCTATGGCGTGATAGCGAGAGCAAAGGTGTACCACACCAAAGGTCGTCAGTTCGAATTTTTTTAAAATACAGGTGTATTTTTATATAATACAGGTGCTTCTAAACTGTTCGATGGGTGACATCACTAGCCGATTGTTATACCAACTTTATACTTGAAAGTCACCATTTCTTCAAATGGAATTGTTCCTTCTTTTATTTCCCAAAACGGAAATTCTACTAATAAAACAGGAAAAGTCTGACAACTTTGCTGCCAGTAGTTTTATTGTGAATTCAAGGATATATTTTTAACAAAGCAGTTTTCAAAACATTTCTAAAATCTATGCTTAATTTTACATGAAATGTTAAAATGTCACACCTAGTTCGTCACTTTTTAAAACATAAAATATTAAATTAAGCATAGATTTTAGAAGTATTTTGAAAACTAAGAGAAAAAGTGATATCTTTTAACAAGAGAGCGCTAAAAAAATAAATAAAAAATATTAATTTCCTGGAGAAATATTTTGAATACAAGAATGCATCAAACGGCGATAGACTAAACACTACCGGGGGGGGGGGGGGGGGAATTCAAAAACTGGGTGACTTGCAGCCTTAACATATACAAAATTCCAAGTCGCCTATAGGAAGGGGATCCTCCGGGCCACCTTGAATTCGTTAATGACCAGACAGCTCTGTCTGACTAGCTGAAATTGGACGAACTAAATCGTCTTTAAGTGAATTATGACAGATGAGAGTCGTACAGGATGTTTTAGTTGATAAAGCGTTGGAAAATTAAGCCTAAGGGCACACTACAAAGTCACACCCATTCCGGACATTTAAAACTCAGTTAAAAATAAAATGATTTTTTTTTTATTTTTTTTTATTATTTATTTATTTATTTATTTATTTTGTAAGAAAGACGAAATTTTAGTCCTTTCAGTCCCATTAATTAACGTAAATCCTGTTTCACCGATAAAGATCAATAAGATTTTAATTTCATATCGACAAATAATTAAACAAATTCCTTGAAATTTATTGGTTACTTGATTTCAATAATATGGTCGCGAATGTCTTTATTGAAAAGAACGAAAGAAAACTAAATAAATATATAAGAAAAATCTGAGATTTTTATAAAAATAACAAACTCAATTTGAATATGTAAATCTTATGACAAAACAAAATAATTCTTATGGTGTTAAGGAAAGCTATTTCTCAAAAATTTTAATGCAGTGTACGCCGATGAAAAAAGTCCTGCTTGATAATGTGTATATTTAACAAGCAAAGAAAATCCTTATATTCGAATGAAATTTGGAGAAACATCAATCGCTGAAGTCGAAATAAACATCTCCGGCGAAGATGGGGGAAAAGTAATGGAATTCAAATGGCATGTAACGGCGACATGCTGACGGCGGCCATCATATATATTTGCCACCCCCTCCCACTATTCTACCATGTCTGCTTTGTTTCCCTCCTTTAAGGAATAAAGTTAAAAAGAGTATTATTCCTTTTCATCAGAAACTATGGTTTTCTCAGGACAACTCTAAAATTAATGGACCGTAAGTATACGCATAGCTCTCCAATTTCAATTCTTGAATTTAAATGAACAGGTTTGAAGAATGCAGCAGTGTCGAAGACTGGAATGGGAGAAATCTATAATTTCGAACGAAATATCGAGGGAATTCTTGTAATTATATAAGGATGTTACACGCAGTTTTATTACTTTTTTTTTTCAAGAATTATTCTCAAGATAAAATAATATGTTGAGAGAAAACTATTATTATGTGTATTATTAAACATAAAATACATAATAATAATTTTCTATTAAAAAAAAGAGCAAATAAGCTTGATTTTCTGCATGATTTTTATTTTCAAAGCAGTGTGCAAAACTGAAATTCTATTTCACTTAATAAGAAAAAATATGTTCCAACTTTAAATTCTATAATTATTTAAACTATAATTTTATACAGAGGCATAACAAAGTGCAATTTATATAATTATTCCATACATTCCAAAAACTACACATCTATAAATAAAGAAGAAGAAAAAAACTGTGTGTATGTTCAGTCAACGAAATGTTGAATAAAACTGAAAAATTACAACCAACTATTTATTTTTGCAAATAATTAAATATAATTGTATATTTAAACAGAATTCTTATTCGTTTGAAATAATGCATTTAATGAATGTAATTCCAAGAGGAATGGTTAGATTATGAACATTTTCGATTACTTTCAAACGAACATTCGAATTCAAATTATAATTCTAAACAATGCGGAAATTTCAGTGAATACATTTAGCTGTTAAATTAAGAATTAAATCACAGTGTTATTTAAGAAAAGCTTAAAATACATTAAGAAAAGAGTTTCTATGTCAAAAAATACTATTACTACAATTGTTAATACGACTAAACTCTAATTTTAGAGTTTCTTAAATGATTTTAAAATTGGAAATTATTTATTTATAGCTGTAAACTATATCTTGTTTTCGTTAAATTCATTTTTATTTTCGAATAATTATTACTCATGACTTAATGGAAATGAGGACTTGTGGAAATGAGTTCCACTCTGTCCGTTGTGACACGTGTTTGGACCAGCTGAAGACGAGCGGTAATTTTGCAGCTCGAAACGCGTCCTGTATAATTTTTCTTTTTTATGGTGATTTAACAAAGTTTTTATATTTATTGATATATATTTATCGCCAGTATTTTCGGTGTTTCTCAATAGTACTAAGTTGTCTACACTGTTAAAAATAAATACTGTAAATTCATGGTGAAACTACTGGCAACAAAGTAGCCGAACTTTTACCGTTCCGTTAGTAGATTTTCCGCCTTAGAAAATAAAAGAAACGAAAACTCCGTTGGAAGAACCAGTAACTTTCTGTTACAAAGTTTGATTTTTAATGATAATAATTTAATATAATTTTTTTAATTAATGACTCGATTAATCGTCAAAGACTTTGAAATTTCCGTGTGATTTTAAGCTACTATATTATTTTACCTAATTAATTATTGTTATCTTTTTTGTATAATTTACCTCAAGCCATCCTGAGGATCGAACTCGAGAACTTTTGATAGCGAAACAAATCCTTACTGACTGAGCCAAAGCTGCTGAATGCGGCTTGTACAAAGTATGTCTTTTATGAGTTAGTGGGGAAATCTGCTGTGCTTTTTAAAGACTTCCTTTCAAATATACTCGTTAGAATATTTGTAAACGGGTTTATTTTATTTTATTTTAGACTGATGCATAATATTTATTATTTTTAAAAATTAATTTTAATTTTTTAACTAGTCTAAATTAAAAAAAAATCACTGCTTAAAATCACTGTTGTTGTTTCTTTTTTCGGGTTTTCTTTCTTTCTTTCTTTCTTTTCTTTTTTCTTTTTTTTTATTTGAATGAATGAATGAAAAAAAAAATTTGTTCATTTTTTACAAAAATAACGTCGTTATAGACAATTTTTTTAAATTGCCGTACACTATTTATTTATTTACTTATTGGCTAATTAGTTAAAAGAGTTTTTTTTTAATAAGAAATAAAAGAAAAATAAACAGAAAAAATGTAATTTAAAAGGGATTTTTTATGTTTTCATTATTTCATGGCGCCAGTGAAATTCGAACCTACAATATGCGCTCGCAGGCGATTATCAATGTGCTCGCAGGCGGTGTGGTGCCTCGAGCACGGCCACTTTAACCAGCCTCCCACATAAGGGAGTGTCTCCGTTTTTTGTTTCTATTTCCATTCATTTCGTTATTTTCAGGAAATATGGTGGTGTTTTCTGATTTTTAACGAAAAATGCCCTTTTGTTGTAAAAAGGGACTTTTTCTGTGAAATTCAGGAAAAAAATATTCGTGAATTTCAGAATTTTTTAAGCAGTAAAGAAAATTAAAAAATATATTTTAAATAGAAGAGATATTAAGTTGTCTGTATTGAAAATTTTATGTTTATAGGGAATGAGAAAAAAATAAAATGTGACATGTTGCTAAATTGCACCACCAACTAAAAAGTAAGACTCATGAGACCCCTTAAGTATGGATTAGTTCTGAACGAATCGGCTTGTACCTGATCGGTCTTCTAAAATGTCAGTCCGAACCCGACAAAAAATTCTTTAACCCAACCCGATGCAAACGCGAAATACTTCAACCAGAAACCTATACAACCTCAAAATTTTTAAACATGAACTCGAAGTAAAAGGAAATTATTCGATATTTTAATACAATTTTGGAAAAGAAGTCATCATTTTTATCCTTTTGGTTTTAAAAATGAACACATATACACTGATTAATATTGCAATATATTTTTTTTCATTAAAAAATATTCATGGCTATCTTTTGAAAAGTCGACTTAACCCGAATCGGACCCCAAAAGAAACAGAATTCAACGTGAATCTACAACCTGGCTAGCACCGAAAAAATTGTCGTCAACTGTACCTAGTTCAAAACTGTAGGGTGTACGTAAAGAATGGATGTAGTAACTATGTGTAAGGAACTAAGGAAGGATAAGCAAGTACACAATTAAAAAAAAAAGTGATTTTGTGGGGGAGGGGGGGGGGAGTGAAAAAAAATGTGTGTAGATCTTTTTTAATTTACGAAAATGTTCTATAATCACGAACGAAATGTACAATAACCTCTTAGGTTATGCCCAAGAATACGAAAAGTGTTTCTTTATCTTTAGAAACCCCATAAAATAATTTATCTTTGAAAATTAAAGAAGAATTTATAAAAATAAATGTTTATTAGTTACCTCTAGTTTCCGAAAATGTTTTCGACTAACTTTTACAGTGCATTAATCAGTTACTCTGTACCCAGAAAACTAGTTACTTACCCATCATACGCAGTATAGGGTAAGTCTTGCAATCGTTTTGAAAATCGATTTTTTTTCACGTATTTACACGTTTCAGGTACTGGAGATTTCGAAAAACATATTTTTAGAAAAGAAAAATGTCGTCCGTCGTCTGTGTGTCTGTCTATAAACGCTCTATCTCTCGAACAAATTGAGATAGAGACTTGAAATTTTGTATGTACTTAGTATGTAAGAATGGAAGGAAGCCTGTTTAATTTCAGTAATCTCGATTATCCGGAACTATTTTTTTCGGACTCTCGAAAAATTCGTTCTGATGAAAGGTACATAAAAATTTTCGATTTTTTTTTTCTATTTTAAGGAGTGGAAGTAAAAGGCAATAAAATATCACACATTTTGCAAAGAAATCAATCGGATTATTAGTTGCGGAGATATTTGTAATCCTGCTTTTCAAATTCTTCTATTTTTCATAATCCTGTATTTCATCCGAATTTCAATTCAAAGATATATTTTAATTGGAAATGAGACGTTTAATCCGGCGCAGTAAACTGTTAGTTGATATGTTAATATTTTTGAGGCTATAAGGATGTTTATTTTACGCAATTCGATATTGCTTGAGTAATTTGTCGAAATTGGTTCATCAGCAATTCATTAGTAGGGCATTACTATGTATATTAAAAATATTTAAATATACGTTTACATTTTATTTTGGATTTCTGATGCATTTCATAAATAGCTTACATATGTTTTATTTTCATCTTTTATATTATGGATATCCATTATGGGTAAGTATTACGGTGACTCCCCAACGACTAGTTTTTCGGATGCGGTGAGGTCTCAGAAAATATTTTCATGTTCAGCAAACATGTTTAACTAGAAAATGTATAGAATTAACAGCATTAATATTAAAATTAACGTTTTTCTATTATTATTTTTCTTCTTTTTATCTATTATATTTTTAATTGTACGCACAATTTCAGTTATGCAACCGAAAGTATTTAGTTGAGATCTGGTAGCATCCGAAAAACCCATTTTCATTGTGGATAGAATTATGAGCCAGTGCATTTTAATAGCTGCTTGGAAAAGTTTCTGAAACTGAAGTGCAACTAATAAAACTTTAATTTTTATAAATTCTTCTTTAAATTTCGAAAATAAGTTGTTTTCTGAAATTTTCATAGATAAAGGAATGTTTTTCGGAGTGTTGTGTGTCTTGGAAGCAGATATTGAACATTTTCATACGTGATTATAGCAAATTTTCGTAGTTTAAATAAAAACATTTTTTTTTTACAGTGTATTTACCATGATAACATAAAATGTTTATTGTCTTAAACCAAACATGATTGATGTCAATAGGGAATTTTTTTCTTATTATTCAGTTGGAAAATGATTTTTGCTTTCGTTCTAGAGATATTTGAGACATATTCGAGTCTTTGTGATGTCCGTATTTTATTCATTTTCTGATTGGTGCATCTTTAATCTATGACGTAATACAAGACTATATAACGTAAGTCACATTTTATTTTTTTAAGTATTAGTAATACAAAATAATAATAATAATAATAATAATAAAAACAGAAAAACAAATTGAGATACAGCTTTTAAACCGATTGCATTTAAAAGTACATTCTTTTCCCTATATGATGGTGTAAAAATAGGAAATGTGCTATGTTTAGAAGTTTAAAATTTGCAATACCGAAAATCATAAAATTAAAATCTCCTTTAAAAATCGCTTATGATTGGTTAAGGAATATTAATGTGTAATCCATGGCGAACGTAAAATAGGACTTTATTATTACGTAAGCCACGTTTTGATCATCATAAAAGTAATGTTTATTATCATTATTTCTTTAAATATACAATTTATTTATAATTCTAAAATTTTAGTCTTTCAAAATATCATTTTCAAAATGATCATTGCAGTTTGTTAAATTATATATATATTTTTTACTTTTAGAATCTTAAATTAAATTGGTACTTTTCCTGTTTTTATTTTATTTTACTCCATTGAAAATAGGAAACGTTGAAACGCGATTAGAAATGGTCAGCACACGTTTAAATGATTTATCTTAGGTTAGCAACAATAAACCATTCATCGACGTCACATAACCCTGCAGTACCTTAGCGGTAAAAAAAAAGGCCATGAAATATAACGAAAAACTATTCTCGAAGAGAAGATTCCAGCCGGCATATTCTATTTCGAATCTTTTTTCTGTCATGATTTTCGAGAATTTTTCCCCTTTATACAAACGTCTCCGGCTTTTTCCACTTTTTATGCATGTCTGCATTTTTTAGATGGATTTGAATGTTGCATCCCTTATGCAGCACGACATGCATGAAATCAAATAAACAGTCATGGATTAGTCCAATATATTCTTCTTCTGTTTTTTAAGGAATAGTTTTACGGAAGACTTTGTAAAATGTAACGAAAAAGGTTACTTTTTATTGCGAGAATTCTTTACATCGTGCACTGCAATGTATTTAGCTGTAAGGAAATAGGTGTTTTAACGGGAGAAAGTTGTTGAGTTGTTCAAACGTTTCTTTTAAGATAACGGTATATAAAGAAAAAAAGTTTTAGCATGTTGTAAAAAAGACGAAGATTTCTAAATTTAGGAAGACACCATATAACCATAAAAGAAGACGTAAAATAAACTCTTCCGAAGAGCATTCTCTATCTCTAGAAACTTCAAAACTAATCTAATTTTGAAATTTTATAAAAACATTAAAAAAAAAAAAAAAAAAAAAAAAAAAGCTATTTTATTTTATGAAACATACTCTATCCATTATTTCTAATTGTTAAAAAAATTGTAAGGAAGATTTTAAAGATAGAAAAATGGTTTTATTTAACTGTTGACATGTTTTAACTCATCACCGAGTCATTTTAAAAATAATTAAAAACGAAATTCCAAAGTTACACGATCTAAAGTGGATTGAACTTAAATGCCATCATCGAGTTTTTCATGTGACACACGTTATTTTTTTATTTTTCTTGGATTTCTATTTCTATTTTTTGAAACCATTGAGCAATCATTTACACAGTTTTGGCAAGGTGAAGGATTTTGTACCGTTACATATGGGATTTTTACGTGTTAGAGTCTCTGTTGTTAATAAAAAATTATTTCCCTTCCGGCTTCTGTTTTTTTTTTAGAAATGTACGTATTTTAAAGTTTTGTCGTAATATATATGCCTGAAATTAGAATAAAAATGTGTTAACGAAGATCTATGTTAATTAGGTAGAGTTATTACACCTAATCTTATTCGATAAATACTTTCCTTCGATATACGATCGTATTCTTAATTTTCGTGCTCTTGGCTCTCTTTCTCACAATCCACACCAATATTTGTTCCTTTAAAAGGAAATAGTTTCTTCTCTAGAGTCTGCATCTGAGAAGGATGCATACCTCCGATAAACTAACCCATTTTCAGTTATCCTAGATTCTCTGTCTTCCTTAGACAGAGCTCTTCTCTCATGGTAAAGAAATAATTCCTCTTCTGGCATCTCCTTTTTTTAGAAATATACATATTTTAAAATTTTTGTCACAATATATATGCCTGAAATTAGAATAAAAATGTGTTAACGAAGATATAAGTCAATTAGCTGGTGTTATTACATCTAAACTTCTGTTGGCAAAGAAATAATTCCTCTTATGGCGTCTGCTTTACGGAAATATACATATTTTAAAATTTTGTCACAATAAATATGCCTGAAATTAGAATAAAAATGTGTTAACGAAAATTTAAGTTAATTAACTAGTTTTATTACATCTAAACTTATTCGATAAATACTTTCCTCCAATATACGATCTTATTCTTAATTTTTTTGCTCTTGTCTCTCTTTCTTGCAATCAACAGAAACGCTCGTTTCTTCAAAATGAAATAATTTCTCTTCTAGAGTCTGCATCTCGGACAGATATATACCTCGGATATACTAACCTATTTTCAGAAGTGTTAGCTTTTCTTTCTTCACAAAGAAACAATTCCACTTCTGGAATACGCTTTCTGTGAAGATACAAATTTTTAATTTCGTTATAATATATATGCCTGAAATTAGAATAAAAGTTTTAACAAAAATTTAAGTTAATTAGCCAGCCTTATTATATTTATAGTTATTCAGCAAATACTTAAATCAGATATACGATCGTATTCTTAATTTTACGGCTCTTGTTTTTCTTTCTTGTAATATACAGCAACACTTGTCTCTTTAAAATGAAATATTATTTTCCTCTAATGTCTGCATCTCGGGGGGATACATATTGCGATATACTAACCTGTTTTCAGTTATCCTAGATTCTTTGTCTTCCTTTGACAGAGCTCTTCTTTCTTGGCAAAGAAATAATTCTTCTTCTGGTGTCCGCATTCCGGAAAGATACATAATTTAATATTTTATCATAATGTATATATCTGAAATTAGAATAAAAATGTGTTATAAAAATTTAAGTTAGTTAACTAGTGTTATTATATTTAGAGTTATTAAATAAATACTTACCTTCGATATACAATGTAGTCTTAATATTTTTTTTCTCTTGTCTCTCTTACTTGCAATCAACAGTAACACCTGTTTCTTTAAAGGGAATAATTTATCATTTAGCATCTGCATCTCGGATTGATATATACCTCCGATATACTAATTTGTTTTCAGTTTTCTTACCTAGTCAGTCTTCCTCACATGCAGCTCTTTTTGCTTGAAAAACAATTAATTTCCTCAATGGCGACTTCTTTTTAGAGAGATATATCGTTTTTTAAATTTCGTCTTTTAATAAGGTAAGTGTACCAGTAGTGGGCCACGTACCTATAGTGGGCCACCGGTTTTCAAAGTTGAAAAACAAGTTTTCTAGTCACCACTGTGAGATAACAAACTAACTGCTGATTGGCTGGAACCCTTATCTGTTATCTCACAAAGCGACAACTTCAGTATCCATACAGTCTTTGAGTTGGAAGGTTGTTTTTCTTCCAGTCTTAAAATACAAGGATTTTGTGGCTCATTCTTACTGCTTTCCTTAAAAGGTAAGTATTCATTCAATATTTTTTTCTTTAGAAGTATGTTGTATTTTATATCAAAATGCCACATTTCTAATACACTGCATAAATGAATAATTTATTCCTTATGTTTAAAAGGTATAAAAAAACATATTATTAACTATGGGGGTGGTCCACTTCTGGGTCATTAAATTTCAATTTGTTCCAGTAGTGGGCCAGGTGGCCCACTACTGGTACACACTTCTGAATCATTAAATTTCCATTTGTTCCAGTAGTGGGCCAGATGGTCCACTACTGGTGCACACGTGACCCACTACTGGAACAACCAAGATATGATTTTCCTACTATGTGTGTTGTATTTTATGTATCTTTTATTATATATGTTTATTATATATGTTTATTATATTGCAGGATAATGGAGAAAAGAAAGGAGCAAAATTATACAGAAGAACAACTAAAAAGTGCAATTGCGTATCTGGAGAAAGGAAAGAGTGTCCGTTCTGTAGCTAAGCAGTATAATATTGCAAAAACAACTTTGCAAAGGAAATTGTAAGGAGGAGTCAAATTAGTTACACAAAAAGGCCCAAGTACATTGTTTACCAACGACCAGGAAAACAACATTGTTTTGTGGATTAAAAGCATGGCCAGTAAAGGATTTCCTATTACAAAAGAAATACTCATGACTACACTCTCAAAAAAACTTCCGTCTTTTCACAGAAAATGCACTGGCAGCACTGCTGCCAGAAATTGTCTGTATATTGACGATTTTCTGTTTATTTTTTTCTCTGTCAAAAGAGGAAAAATATCCGTCACTTGAAAAAAGTTTGGAAAAAATCAATGCGGAAGAGGCGGGGATCGAACCAAGGACCCCAGGATTACCAGACCAACGCTAATCCACGGCGCTACGGCTGCTCATGATGATTGTGCGTTAAAATAGAACCGTTCATTTCATATGGTGTGGGTTGGTGTATTTCGTTAAAAAGCTTTTAATTATGCAGTTAATCTCGGAAAGATTTCATCTTTAATGAAACTGTGGCTGGGTTTTTTTTACGTTTAGTATTAATATAGTATAAAAATGTGAATTTTAAATATATTACGTAGAATGTTAGAGAAAAAACATGGATGTTCTATTTGTGAGAATTTTTGAACGAATAAAGAAAGTAATTGTTATTTATTTTTAAATTCGAAAACATTTTTGTCTTTTAAAACTAAATTAGACATTTTAATCAATAGAATATTTTTGTTTTTCATTTTAAAAATAAATTCGAACTTATTACTAACAGACCCAATGCGCATGCGTGCTGGATATAAACGGAAACTTTTCCTCATTTTTCGACGCTCGGAATGAACTCACAGAACAAATACGTTTTCTGGGAGAACAGAAATTATTTGTGAAAAAATAACGATAACTTAGTGTATATTGACGAATTTTTCTGACAGTGTAACGTAATAAAATTGGCCAAAGAGCATAAAATCACTTTCCTGGAGAAAATAGTCTTCCTCGACGAAAATGTTGTGAGAGTTTAAAACGCAACCCTGACATTAAACTGCGTACTAGCCGAAATTTAACAGCGAGCAGGAAAGAAGTTTCACAAAAGAGTATAAATGGCTGGTTTCTAGAGGTTGAGACTTATTAAAAAACAAAAAACTGGACAATATCTTATGTAACCCAATGAGGGTTTTCAATTGTGATGAGACAGCTTTTTTTTTTAATCCGAAGCCAGGAAAGGTTCTTGCTGAAAGAGGATCAAAAAAGGTGTGTACCACTGTTGGAGCTGGTTAAAAACTTAATTTGAATGTTCTTTTAGCAGCCAATGCATTTGGTGAACTTGCACCACCAATGATCGTTTATAGGTAAGCATGTCTAAAATCATAAATCTAGTAAATTAAACCTTGAAATTGTTAAATATGTTTTTATATTCTAATTTTTTGTCTTTCCAATTTTCAGGTATGATAGGATCCCTCAACAAATTGCAAAGACCATGCCTTCTGATTAGGCTATTAGAAAGTCGGAAAGTAGATGGATAACTCAAGAAAATTTTATGAGTTTGTGACAAACATTTTTAGCCATATTTAAATAAGCATAGCATAGAGAAACCTGTACTGTTATTTATGAATGGACACACTTCTCACATATCTATGAACCTAAGCACCTTCTCTATAGCTCATGGAATTGAAATGGTAGCTTTGCTCCCAAATGTCACACACCTCATGCAACCTGTGGACATTGCTGTTTTCCATACTCTTAAATGCGCTTGGCGGCAGGGAATAGTGAACTTCAGAGTAACCCATGAAGGCAAACAACTACAGAAACATGAATTTCCACCAGCTCTAAAGTCATCTTTAGATCGCGTAATTCCTGCAACAATTGTCAGTGGATTCCCTGCATGTGGGCTGGTTCCATGAGATCCAAAGAAAGTAATTTTTGAATCCAAAGTAACATCAAAGAAAGTTGTCATATCACCAATAAAGGAAAGAAAAATGGCTTCTTTTTTCGATAATCTCGAAGAAAAAATTGGAGAAGGAAAAATGAAAAAAATAAAGGTGAATGGAAAAGCCCTGTGGAGCAAACATATCTTTATTACTTATGGTTGGAGACAAAGGAGACTTTGAACAAGGAACCAGTTTTCCAGGTAAACTATCTCAAAATAATTTTGGTATTAAGCACTTAAAATTGGTATATTTTTTTACTATTATTTATAATTTTTTTCTACTTATTTATTCAACATTTTATTTCTTATAGAGTACACCAGTCATATCTATTGAGGCGGCGTACAATGCAGAATCAATTGACACTGTTGAATATGCTGATGCTGAGGTGGATATTCCAGAAGGATCAACCGGACCAATTGCTGAACCATCTAGAAATATACCATCTCCCTTCAAAAGAGTTCTTTTCTGGCGAGAAGGAGAATATAAAACAAAGAAAATGAGAAAGCGAGAGAAACTTCCTGCAGTTGTGACTTCTCCTCAAATGCTCCAATATTTTAAGAAGAGAGATTATATTAAAAATGCTAAAGCTGCAAAAACAAAAACAAAAAAAAAAAAAAAAAAAAAAAAAGAAAAGAAAAAAATGAAAAAATGAAAAAGAAAAAAGAAAACTTCAAAAGGAAGAGTTGAAGAAAATATCCAATGAAAAATAAGAGAGCCAATAAAATGGCTGTAAAAGAAAAATAAATGCAGTTAAATTTAAATCCCACTCACATTGTTTTTTTTTCTTTTTTTATAAATATAATATAAATATAATACAGTTTTGGAATAATTTCAGCATTTAATTACCCTTTTTATTATGAATATCTTATTATTTATGACTACTGTAAATTAACAAATAGGGCAGATATATTTTTTAAGTTATAAAATATTACCGACTGTTCGAAAAAACTAAAGAGAAGCTGAAATTATTTGACGTAATCATCAAAACTTCTAAAAATGATTTCATTATTGTGTATATTTAAGTGTAGAAATGTAAAAAATGTTACAACCTCTGTACAGCCCACATTAAACTCAAGAATGGAGTGGCCCACTTCTGGGGGGCCCACTACTGGGACATCAGAAATTTACTATGCCCACTACTGGAGCATAGAGGAAGGTAGCATTTTTTATTTTTCATTTTTTCTATAGAATATATTTTAAAAATTTGAATGTTTATTCTGATACATAAAGGTAAGGACTAGGCTAAAAATATATATGTTTTTTGGAATTCACTAACATATCAATAATAATTAGACAGATGTCCTTAAGTGGCCCACTACTGGTGCATTTACCTTATGTATTCCTGAAATTAGAATAAAAATGTGTTAACAAAAATTTAAGTTAATTAACAAGAACAACAAATTTAAGAATATTTATGTGTGTCAGAGTTGATTCGGAAAAAAATATATTTGGAAATATTAATTTTTTTTTCAATTATGTTAGCTTCTCGGTCTTCCTTGCACACAGCTCGACAAAGAAATACTCCCTCTTCTGGCGTCAACTTTCTGGTTTTTAGATGCATATGTTTTGAAATTTCACCTCATAATATATATACTTGAAATTAGAATAGCCTGTGTTAATGAAAATTTAAGTTAATTAAGTAGTGTTATTTTAATAATAGTTAGTAGTGTTAATTAATTAGTGTTAGTCCAAATAGATACTTCCTAATACTTATATATTTTCAGTTTTCTCCCCTTGTCTGTATTTCTCAGATACAGTTCTTGTTTCTAGGAAAAGAAATAATTTCTTCTCTGGCGTCTTCTTTTCAAAGAAATACATCTTTTTTCTTTAATTTCGTCTTATAATATATATCCCTAAAATTAGAATAAAAGGGTGTTAACGAAAACTCAAGTTAATTAAGTAGTGTTATTTTATTTAAAATTATTCAACACATATTTACCTCCGATATACTATCATATTCTTAATTTTGTTGCGCATGTCTTTCTTTCTGGCAATCAACAGAAACACTTGTTTCTTAGAAGAAAAAAAAATCTTCTCTAGTGTCTGCATCTCGAAATGATATATACGTCCATATACTAATATATTTTCAGTTGGTACAACTTGATTATCCAGTCGACTGATAATCTACCGCCAAACTATCTATCAAAGGCCAAGGCTAAACGTATCTGTACGTAACGCATACGTCATTTTGCGAATAAAACATTTTCTCCTGCAATTCGGTTTTGAAATTTTTGATACAGCAATTTTTATGCATCTAAAATCGCATATTCTCAATTTTTACATCGGCGTATAGAGAAAAAAGTACTTTTAAATGCAATTTGTTTTAAAACTGTATCTCAATTTAGTTTTGAGATATTAATTTTTTTGTTAGTTTTTGTACCAATTTTGTAATCGTGGAAACAGAAATGAGCCATTTACTCTTAAAATTGAAAAAAAAATTTAAATTAAAAATTCCTATGTAAATTTTGAGAAGATGAAAATGATGACGGGTTTAAATTTCACGTAAAATTTTATGATCGTGTCATTTTATTTTTTTTTTCATTTTTACCAGGCATAAGAACCTTAATTGATAACTTCATCATAATAACTTATCTTTATCATGTTTTACTTATTACATATGTTATTAAAGTTTAATTTTAACTATGTTTAAGTTTAACAATTTGGACAACTACCTTTTATAGAAATGGCATTTTGTTAATTTTACCTTAAAATAATATTTCTTTTAGAGTTAAACTGACCATCATAAGATGCATTTTTTTACTGTAGATAATTTTATACGTTGTAATAAATGAATGAAACATTTCCTTCTGAAACATTTTCTTTCGTCGAAGTTCGACGGGTTCCACCTCGTAAGATTAAATGCCAATAATGGATAATCGTGAATGTCAGATTTAATGACATTACATACGGATACGTATTTAGAGATGTCATCAAATGATTTTATTCCCACTTTTTATTAGTATTTTTATTAATGTTTTACCAATTTATTTGTTCTTTTGTTATTAAAAAATACCAATATGTATAATTTGGATAAATTGGTTGACAGCATAACCAAATAGTACCTTTCAGTTTTGTTAGCGTCTCCTTACATGCTGGTTATGTAACTTGGGAAAGAAATAATTCTTCTTATGTCGTCTGTTTTCGGGAGAGATATGCTTACATTTAAAATTTTGTCTTAAATCTCTTGAAATAGAATGAAAATGTGCTAATATGAAGGCTTAAGTTAATTCACTAGCGTTATTATATCTAAAGCGTATACAACAAGTACTTACTCCGATATAGTAAAAAAAAAAAAAAAAAGCTTCGGCGCTCTTACGTTTATTTCTTGCACTCTGTATTTGCATAATTGGAAGGAAACTATTTCTTCTGTAGTATCTGCTTCTCTGAAGGACATAAATAAAAAAAAATCATTTTATAACATCTATCCCTGAAATAAAAAAAATAATTTGTTAACGAATATTAAACTCATTAGTGTTATTCAAATAGCAAAATTGTTATTCCAAATAGATATCTCTTATATACTAATATATTTTCAGCTTTCTTCCCACGTCTGTCTGCCTCACAAACAGCTCTTGTTTCTTGGAAAAGACTTTATTCCTCCTCTGACGTCATCTTTTCAGATAGATATATATTTTTAAATTCCGTCTTTATATATATCTATGAATATACATAAATATATGTTAATGAAAAATTAAGTTAATTAACTAGTGTTATTATATCTGAGGTTATAGAACAAATGCTTATTTCCGATACTGTAACTTTTTTTGTTGTTGTTGTTAATTTTGTTGCTTTTGTCTTTCTTTCTTGCACTCAACACTTGTTTCTCTGAAAGAAACAATTTATCCTCTAGCGTCTGCGTATCCGAGGGATACATACGTTTAAAAAATATTTTTTTTGTGATATCTGTCTCTGAAGTAAAAAAGAACATGTCAACGAATAATTAAGTTAAATATTTAGAGTTATTCAAATAGCAAAACTCTTCACCAAATACATATCTCCGATACAGTATTATGCTTGCTTATACTGTGGCTAGGTGGCTGGCTACTATACCAAAAATTGCATGTTCGAATATTCACTCGGGCGTAGATGTTTGTAGTAGTTCGTTATCTACAGGTCATAGTCTGTTTAACATTTGTGTGTAAAAATTTATGTTACCGCCTTTAATAAACCAACCAATATGATGAATGTATAATGCAACATAATTAAATCGCCAATTTGTAAACTTTAAAAAAAAATTGCCAAGTTGTATAGTTTAGTATGGGGAAAAACCGTTTTTTTCTTCTTTTTTTCAAGAAAATGAAATTAAAAATTTACATTTTTATAAAAAAAAAAAATATTGTTATTGGTAATTTCCTTGACCAAATAAATTATTATAAACAAATTTATACTATTATTAAAATATATTTACTGCGTGGAACTGATTAAAAATGTAAATTTTGTGTGTTATTTTATAACAATATTTTACTTTGACTAATCTTTGTTTCAAAATTAGACTTGTGTCTTTGTCAAAGTCTATTGCTCATACATGTTCTGCTACGATAAATCAGCCAATACATATATATATTTTTTAATCTACTGGACGCGTTTTCATCAACTAATCATACAATAGAAATTTCTTTGTAGTTGATATCTATTTAATTCGGTTTTTAAGCAGTCACAAAGCTTAAAAACTTATCTCCAGCTTAAAAGAAAAAAGTTTAAACTTAAAAATTTTCTTTTTTCATTCATATGAAGAATTTCGATGTCACTGAGAATAAGATACTTTGGCTACGCCTTGTTACAATGTTTGTAAATAAGCTATAAATGACGCATTATACAATTGATATGGAAAAAAGAAATAATTATAAATGAATCGTAAAATAGATTTCCAATGTTTTTAAAATTTTAAATGCAATTTAGTTCTTTAAAATGTCTTCATGAAACCATCTTCTATTCTTCTGTCAGCATTTGAAATAATAACATTTTATATGTGATAAATTTGACTTACGTCATAATAGACCGACTTTTATAAAAGAATCAAAACAAAGGCTTCATATTTTATCCTAAATTTTTCAATATTGATATTCATTGTTGTACCATAACTAAAATTATTTATTGTAAGAGTAAAAAGTTTTGCAAATTTTCAACAATGAAAAATACTGTGATATTCTTATCATAACATTGATGTGAAAATAAGGCAGTTCTATTTAGAACATGTGTAACACGCATACAGGTCTGGCAACGAACATTAACTGTAGAGATAGTTGCTTGCAAGAATGTTTTGTTAAAGAGCTGGCTGTGTATTTTTATATTGCATCTTAGATTAAAATATGACATCGAAAAAGTGTAAAATATGAATAAATTTACTATACTAGCTCTAAGCTATGTATCGCCATTTTACTCACTTCTGCACAAACACCATTTCCTCCACACTTTATCATAGATTATTTATGTCCTTTCTTTTCTTTTTGTAATATCGAAAACGTAGTACAAATATTAGTATAAATGTTCACAAATATTGTATATTAGCTATATGGTACAGATAATATAAATAATCGGTACTACTAGGTTAACCCGTCGACCAAAAAATTATCGCCAAACTATAAGATTAAATGCCAATAATGGATGATCGTGAATGTTACATTCAATGACACTAAATACGATTCATGTGTTTAAAATGTCATTAAGTGATTTTTATTTCGACTTTTTATTTGTATTTTCATCAATATTCTACTAATTATTTGTTTTTTCGTTATTTAAAATAAAAATTATGTCACTATGTATAATTTGGCTATTAGTTTGGCGATTTGTATAATTTGGCGAAATTGGTTGACGGGATAACAGAGTAGTACCAAATAATCAACAATTTACTATATCAACTCTGAGCTATGTCTTGCTATTTTACACAATACTGAAAAAACGCTTTTTTATTTCATACTTCATGAGAGACTGTGTTTTTTCTTTCTTCTAAATAAGAAACTTAAATATATTTTTAAATTCTAGTGTATGAAAAATTACTATTTAAAAGCCTAATCATATTTAACCATATCCATAATATAGGAACTAAAAAAATTAAATTTTGTATGCACATAAAAAAATCTTTGAATTCATGAATCAATATGTAAATAAATATTCTTACTTTGTTTGTCCTAATCAATTGCATTCTTTGAGAATAATTTGAAAGTACTAAATCTTTTTTATAAAAATATTTTTGAAAATATTATAGCGTAATAAATTCTGCATACTGAAAATATCCACTACGTGCATAAAATATAGTTTATTTTTTATATGAATATATATTTTTTAAATAAAAAGCCTATTCATATTTTTAATGAACTAAAATTAAAGTGACCACATGTAAAAGAGGAAAAAAACCCGTCGTCGAAGTTAAAGGAAAGTAGAATCGATTAAAATTTCAAGATAACTCAAAATTTCATATGGTTAATCGCGACGCACCTACGCTACTCTCACGTCATATTTCTATGTTACCACACACCGAATAGAAAACACCATTATACTCTATTAATCTTCCACATCCCCCACACAAATATGCCTGCAAATCTGAAAATTTGACATGTTATTATCCATTGTGTAAATACCAGAGTTTTATTTTTTACAAGTACATTGTAATCTACAAATTTTTCTATCACTTTTTCCACTTTTTAGTATAGAAATGTTGCTTGCAAATTGAAAATTATATGCTCAGGGACGTTCATAGAAGTTGCGGTAAATACGATACATTTATGCGTTTATTAAAATCTTCAAAAAGAGTTTAAAAACAAATAAATAAAAATCTTTAAGGGAAAACTTTGCGACCTTAAAAGGTTTGCCACAAAATTAGATCTTACCATGAAAACAAAAATTTTAAACTTGGGATTCTCAATAAAGTTGCCATTGGTGAATTATTCTGCACTGGATAATTTTAATAACTATTTATAGTAATGTTTGAAAAGTGTATTTGATGTCAACGAAAGCGTAACATTTCATATTTAAAATCAAGAAATAGTTGAATGTGCCTATCCAAAACTTTTTCTTTTTTACACATGTAAATATTTCAAAACGTTTTTACGTATATGTTAATCCTTCAGTGTTATTACTTCAATATTGTACTAACTTTGATTTTTATATTCAGTTTCAACTTTATTTTACTAATCAGAGTAAAATCGAGTTAATCTGAAACATAATATTTAATAAAATCAATTCTTTTTTCTTATTCTGTTGTACATCAGCTGCTTAAGAATTGCCCAGTTAGTTGGATGCAAATAGCCTCGTTGAATAAATAAACGATGTCCAACAAAACTATGAAAAATCGTGAAAAATCGCTATTAAAGCGCTTTCTTTGGGCGGATTTTTCGTAAATTCACTTGGGATCTGCTGGCTTTAGCCAGAAACATACGCAAGAAATTTCATTTAATTCTATGCTTCATGCATTACAGTAAAAATTGCACAAAATTTGCTATTAAAGCGCCTCTTCTACAGAAATATTTTGAAATTTAAGGAGGAACTCTTTGCTCTAGCCAAAAATCTACATAAAAATATTGGTTAAATTTCATGCATAACTTCATTCATTTTTGGATGGTACAATAATGAAAATGGTACAGAAATGGGTATTTCAGTGACGCTTCCCTGCGGAAGATTTCCATATTTAAATAGGATCTCCTAGTCATAGCTAAAAACATGCACCAAATATTTGGTTCAATTTTATATGTAACTTCAGACAGATTTGGATAATAGAATAATGAAAACGGCAAAAAAAAAATTGCTATTACAGCGCCAACTTTTTCCGGAATATTTTCCAGAATGAAGAAGAGACTATTTGCTATAGCCAAAAACTACACAAAAAATTTGGTTAAGCTGTATCCATAACTTAATACAGTTTCCGGTGGTAGAAAAGTGAAAATGGCACAAAAGTCGCTATTACAACGCTGCATTCCAGCGGAACATTTGTATATTCAAGAAAAACCTGCTTGCAATATCCAAACTTTTATGCAGGAAATTTGACTCAATTCTTACATCATGCACTTTTCGATGATAAAAAATGGACACATGAACATACGAGTGGAGAAACAGACATTTTGTATAAACATCTTTTTGGGGATCACCGACCTCTATAACATCTAAATACATCGAAAACTGCAAGTCTAAAAAAATACCGATTACAATACTTTCTTCTTTAGAAAGAAAAAATTAATAATGACGAAAATAAAATAACCGAATAATTTGAAAGGCATTAATTATGTGATTAAGAAACGAATATGATTGACAAATTACGATCCGTATTTTTTAAAAAGAAAACTTATGAATGTTTTTATTATTCTTGTAAAAATTAAAATAAAAAAAGAATTTTTTAAAATTAGTTTTATTGTTATCGATAAAAAAAGAAAATTTTATATCTGGTATCCCAAATAAAAAGGTTACTCGTAAAATTCATTGCTGGATATTCTTCTCCCGCTCAATGTCTTTTGCCGCCGTACTTAATGAACAAATGTAAAATTCTAAAGTTTTTTAAATCATAATTAAATTCAGAGACTTAAATTCTGACACCGTTAAACTTTTAGAACTTCTATTATTATTGTTAAATATTTACAAAAAAAAGGAAGATTATTTGCAAAGTTCTATTTACAATTTCAACCACCAAAAGTTTTAGTTCATTAATACACATCTCACGCGGGAAGTCATCATCATGGAACATTCTTTTTTCTTCCCCCAACAACCGTTCCATAAAACGTTCTCCTCAGCTCACTTCGGCATTTCGCTTGAATTTGATCTAATCCTTTAATCGTCTGCCTTGCTGGAGAGCCTTGGTCTCAGAGTGATGAGATGGGGAAGCTACGAGACCTATAACAGTCAGGCTAGTGGGAGCAAGAATGTCGCTCCCACAATATGCTTGTTCTTTCGAGATGTTTTTTAGTGACTTACACCCTACTTTTATAGATAGTTAACCAGCGAAACGTAAAAAATATTTTTTACTCTTGAAAAAATAATAAGTTTTTCGGAGAATTTACTGAAACCATAACTGTTCAAGTAGAATTCAGGTCCCGTAACCACTTCATTATACTTCAGTGTACAAAGACAATATTTATTTTTGAGCAATGTTCAACATAGAGTTTTGTTATATTACACCTTTTTTACAATTTTATCAAATAATATTATTTTTTACCTCTAATAAATACTTCATAATTTTACCTTCGGATGAATTTTATTACAATAAAATTTATTATTTTAGGATCAGCCTAACATCTCCCCTACAATATCTGTAGTCACACTACCTGCCATCTAATTAAATAAATATATCTGCATGATGAAGTCTTAAATAATTTAAAAACATCTTTTGGAGAAAACAAAAAAATTATTAAAAACTGTAGTATATAGAAAAAACATCATCATAGGCGGATTATAAATCAGAATTTCAGGGGCTACATAAAGTCATAAAATATAAACATTTAATTCATACTGTACATAACATACTAAAACAAATAGACACTTGCTACTAAACTAAACACTCTCAAAAAGACAGCTAGATTCTGAAAATTACTCGCAGCGAAAAAACTGTGACCGAACAACACAATCACAGTGTGAGTAAACTGAACAACACAGGACTGAGGACTAAACAACGCAGTCACAGTCACACTGAAAAAAAAGCACTCGGAAGAGTGCTTTTTTTCTCTCTACGGTTGTTACAATTTATATTTAATCTAGAAATCAAAAATAAGTCTTTATCAATGAGATGGATCTTGTTCATCAACAAAAAAGAAACTAAGGAATATAACATCAAAATAATACAATATGTGGGAGGTGTTCGTCGGATAAATACTAAACACTTCTTAAACAATCACATTTTTAATGAAGACATCACAACATCTACATTATTATTTATAACACTATATACATATTCGGTAAAATGCGTAACAGATTCACAAATCTTGTTATACCACAAAAACGTCTCTGGTTGAGACAACATTCCAATGCATATCACCAAAAACTCTCAACGCCAAATTACTTCACTCCATGTTTTTAAAATAAAAGACAAAATATCTCAAGATATTTGGCCGAAAGTGGCAATAGCGCCACCTATAGCTTCTACAAATTTAGGGAAGGCAGTCATTTTGTTACAAATATTCATTTTTTTAAAATCATTGTTCCATTATACACGTAAGATATGCTGATAACCCTTTTCTCGGATTTTCTGTGCTTGTGTCGAAAAGTGGACTGTGGCGGTTCTCTTCTCAAATCACAGGTAAGAAAATTTTTCCTTACCTTATTTAATTATTGAAAATTATTGAGAATCAATTATTAATAAATGGCCCTCCTCCAAATTACTGTTATATATGTATTCCATTTCAGTAAAAAACTTTAAAAATGAATAACTATAAGATATTTAGCAAACAAATTAAACTTATAATTGAAACAAACTTACAGGGTAGTGGTTAATAAAAATTTGAAGGTTTTTTATTTTATTTTATTTTATTTTTAACATTCAAACACTACACATAAGTGCCGGGTAAAACAAGAATATAACTTTATCCCTACAATTATCAAATATCCAGTTTCTGAATACAGAATAAAGAATGAATTAAAAAAAAACCTTTTCAGAATTATCGCAATCAAAAACTTTTATTCAAATAAGAGATGACTCGGCATAAAGCCGAAAGTAAACTTGAGTATAATACTTCTATCTTCTATCACGTAGTAATTTATATTCTTGACTTATTCATAAATAATGAAATTCGTTAACGTTATTAATGACATTGTATTTTTGATCAAACGCATAAATGATTAAAATAAAATGATTTTAAATTAAAGAAAGTTAACAGTATATTTTATCAAAGCAAATTATGTTAGTCTAAATTTCTATGTTAACATTCTGATGTAAAATTTTTTATAAAAAATGGCATTCGACAATACATTTTCTGCATTCAAAAATTATTCAGAACCATTTCCATTATAAATAGATCACTTTTATGGTAAAATAGACTGAAATAATTAGAGCTCTCGAGAACATTGTGGAGAGAAATATTTGACGTTAGTCCAATTTTCTAATGTAACATTGTAACATACGTATTAAAACTCATATGCAAAAGATATAAATTATAAATAAACTGTAAAGTATATTTACCCATGTTTACAACTTCAAATGTACGTTTACTCTTTGAAATATTATCGGGTCAATCCATTTCAAGTGGTCCAGCACTGGTCACTCGACCATTTTTAAAAAATCTGAAATTTTTTGTACAACAACCCAAATATGATGGAAGTTCAAAATGACCGTTATTTTAATTTTACTATTTTTTATTTATGCATGGCGGTCATCTTTGTTTCATCGTGTGCAGCGATTTTCTCAGATACTAGGAGACACAAAATTGTAAATATCTCGTCTTTTATTTTCCCAATTGAAATGGAGTTTGCAGCATTTTGTTCAAAATAAAATAGTCTAAATGTACGGAGGTAGAATAATTTTGAAAAATAAATTTTTTAAGGTGAAATTTTAGCACAAAATTTAAGATTTTTTCCAAAATCTATCCGTTTGCAAGAGGAAATTTTTCATAAAGGAAAACTGTCAACCTTACACAGTTTTTTCTACAAATAGGTCAAAAGAGCGTGTACTCATACACCAAGTCCCAGATCTGACAGTTGATTTCTCTTTGCGAAAAAAATTCCGAAATTCGTCAAAAATTTCAAAAATCGCACTTTTTAGGCTTTGATATCTCTGGTGGAGCACGAGATAAAAATCTGAAATTCTGGCCTTTGATAGTATTGTGTAGTAGTGTTATGTACAAAAAATTTCAAGAAGGAGATTTGACTACAAGCTGAGATATGACATGGACAGTATGTGAAAACAACACTGCCAAACTATTGTAACCTACTATGTAATTGTTCATACCTCCAAAATTTTAAATTAATTATTTATGATACAAAGTTAAATGTTAGTTACAAATATCTTCTTCAAGTGCTTCTGTGTGATTTAAACAATTCAGAATGTATGATAAGCCAATGCACTATTTGTCCAGATGAACAAACCTACTAGAAATGCCATTGCAACAATTTTACTCGGAACACATTTCAGAAAAAAGTAAATTACAGACAATGGGTTGCAACTGATCAAGTTGACATAGTTTCAATTATTAAACCTAGATAATTTCATTCAAGTTAACAAGGGATGACAAGACTTGGGTGGCTTCAAATAAAATTTTGAGAAAGAACAACCTTATGGACTGACAACAGTAACTGGTCGAATTCATAACATCTCTCGTAAATAGTGTTAAGCTCTTTGTTGAGCATATATAGTATCCTTGTAAATTAAACATTCATTATTAAACTGTTTTCAACAAACTATAATTTCTGAGTAAATATTGTAAGAAAATAGACTAATCTCATTTCTCCTAATGTATTCGTAATCGTAATAGCATTTCTTAACATTTTTTAATTACCGTATCTCAGCTTATAGTCAAATCTCCTCCTTGAAATTTTTTGTGCATAACCCTATCATAAAATACTTTCAAAAGCCAGAATTCCAGATTTTTATCTCGCGCTAAACAAGAGATATCAAACTTCAATGTGAGGAAATAGCTGCACACGATGAAACAAAAATGGCCAACGAAATAGAAAAATATTAAAATTAAAATAATAGTCATTTTGAACTTCCCTCATATTAGGGTTGTTGCACAAAAAAATTTCAGATGTTTTAAAAACGGTCAATCAACCAAAGTATTTTCGGGGCCATTGAAATGGACGAATAGCATTTGTAGTAGGTTTTGTTCATCTGGACAAATAGCGCATTGGCTTATCATACAATCTGAATTATTTAAATCACGATTTAAACAGAATTTGAAGATGATTTTTGTAACTTTGCATCATCAACCATTAGTTTAACATTTTGTAGGTATGAACAAACACATAGTAGGTTGCAATAGTTTAGAAGATATTGTTTTTACATATTGACCATGCCATATCTCAGCTTGTAGTCAAATCTCTTTCTTGAAATTTTTTGTGCATAACACTACTATAAAATATTATCAAACGCCAGAATTTCAGATTTTTATCGCGTGCTCCCACGAGAGATATCAAAGCCTAAAAAGTGCGATTTTTGAAATTTTTGACGAGTTTCGGAATTTTTTTCGCAAAGAGAAATCAATACCCAGATCTGGGACTTGGTGTATGAGTACACGCACTTTGACCTATTTGTAGAAAAAAATTGTGTAAGGTTGACAGTTTTCCTTGCATGAAAAATTTCCTCTTGCAAACGGATAGATTTTGGAAAAAAATCTTAAATTTTGTGCTAAAATTTCACTTGTAAAAATTTAATTTCCAAAATTATTCTATCACCGTACATTTATCCTATTATATTCTGAACAAAATGCTGCAAACCCCATTTCAATTGGGAAAATAAAAGACGAGATATTTACAATTTTGTATATCCTAGTATCTGAGAAAATCGCTGCACACGATGAAGCAAAGATGGCCGCCATGCACATACAAAAAATAGTAAAATTAAAATAACGGTCATTTTGAACTTTCATCATGTTAGGGTTGTTGTACAAAAAATTTCACATTTTTTAAAAATGGTCGAGCAACCAAAAAAATATTTTCTGGACCACTTGAAATGGATTGACCCTATCATAAAACATAGCTTATTGTTAAATTTTTGCCAATTAAAATAATAAAAAATTTTCTGCATGATAAATTTGTGTTATGTAGATTATGAAATAACTTTTGCAATTGAATAAAATGAAAGCTTCATATTTGTTTGCTCAGTTGTTTGATATAATATTCATTGTTATGCAATAATTTGAACTAGTTGTTGCAATAATGAGATTGTTGCAAATTTGCAATCTACTTATAATAAAATGCGACTTGAGACAAATGTATGAACGGTTCCAGGACGAACCATTCTGATCTGGCAATCATCGACTGTAGCTAAACGGCACGTTAGGCTTAATTGAAAACAGATGCTAAAATTATGCTTTCAAAATTTCTTCCACTTGAAATAATGTTTGTTGAGCAAATTTCCCTATAAAACATGTATATGGTATCCAATTACAATATATTAAGTTCCAATTTAAAAGTAAGCTATTTTAAACAAAATAAACGATCGATGTTTAACATAGGAGGACCAATTACACTGTTTGATAATATAACAAATAATAAATTCAGCTCATCAGTGTATACTAGATGTTAATTTTTTTAATTAAAATTCATGTACTACTTACAACTAAAGTAGGATTGATTTCCCACAGTTTCGAACAATAAAACTTGTTCATCATCAGGGAAACATTAGAAGATAAAAACTAACACGTTACACAGTTCACATAATACAATACTTATAGAGTATTGTATTATGTGAACTGTGTAACGTGTTAGTTTTTATCTTCTAATGTTTTCCTGATGATGAATACTTATAGAGTATTGTATTATGTGAACTGTGTAACGTGTTAGTTTTTATCTTCTAATGTTTCCCTGATGATGAACAAGTTTTATTGTTCGAAACTGTAGGAAATCAATTCTACTTTAGTTGCAAGTAGTACATGAATTTTAATTTTAAAAAATTTAACATCTAGTATACACTGATGAGTTGAATTTATTATTTGTTAAACGATCGATGGTTTAACAAAAGAGAAACGAACGAGTCTCAGTGATTCATTAAAATAATAATAATAATAAAAAATATTCAATTAGGATTTTAAAGTATTTGTAAAATCGTATTATAGCCTTTAAATATATTTTAAATCATTTTCACTTTCGTTTACATCTATTATAGGCAATAAGTTTACAATCTTTCAAAAAAAAAAAAAAAAAAAAAAAAAAAACTCAAGTCGTAATTTTTTTCATGTTTTATGCTCTATAGACTGACTTCAAATTTTATTGTGCTGCCAGCTATCGGAATCAATATATATGAAGAATTTTTTCCGTTGAATTTATAGTAAAATAATAATAATAATAGTATCAAATAAATATTGCAAGATGTAATAATGTGTAAGAGATTTCTCTTGGACGTTTCCGTTATATAATTTTAAAATACCATTCAATAAGTATAAATAAATTGAATAATTTTATTCTGATTTCTTTCATATAATTTAAATTTCGTTTTATTTTTATAATTTTTTAACGATGTCAACATTTATTCACTTAATTTTTAAAATTTTGTTTTCTATTATAAAAAAAATACTTTTTTTCCTCAATATGTAATGGATACATGAGATATTATTATGACTGAATTAATAAGACTGAAAATTATTTTTCCACATTCTATAATTAAAATATAATTCTCTTACTTTTCAAAGTTATTATATTAAAAAATTACTATGCTAAAAATAAAAAAAATTACCTGCTTTATTGTAATTAGTATATGTTATACATGACTGTATATTCCTTACATTTTAATGACATTTCATGAGAAATGTAAACTTCATTTACAATGTAAGCACATTTCAAGTAGATATAAGTTAAGCTTTTAAAAATTAGTGTGATAAAATTAAAAAAATAATAATAACGATTTTGGTTTTCATTATTAAGTAATGAATTTTTAAAGTCACATAGTTAGAGTTTTTATAAATTGATTTTAATCTAAATCAATGCATCTTGATTCTGCATATTTTCTCTAAAAAGCTACAATTTTACCATAACTTTTTTTTTAACTGCTACTAGATGGCGACTAATATACATATTTAAAAACGAAGCATAAAGCTTCATTAAACGATGATAAAGGAATCTATTTTATATCTTTCCTATATATATGACAAAAACCATTGCGAAATCATCCCTTCTTATAAAATAATGCATTAAAAAAATTTAATTTTAATGTTTAGTGAATTTTTCAGAAACTGTGTTTTATTTCGCTAATTAGTTTTGTTGTTGTGATAAATACTGCTGTATGTTTTAAACAATTGTTGAACTATTTCAGAAATTTAATATCAGAGAAAAAAATCTTATCATTTGTATTGCTATTTTTAAAATATGCTTTTCTACAATACAAAAATTCATCAATAATAAAATCTTCATTCTGTTTGTTTGAATGAAGTCTTATACGAAAATGAAACGCAGGTCAAAATTCCGTCATTTTTGACGGGGGTTATATACTAGTAATAAAATTAACTGTGACATTCTTATCATAACACTGTTGTGAAAACAATAGTGTCTTATTTATTTATTTATTGAATACATATATCTAACTTGTGCGCTCAACATAAAAGCCTGCCTATAAGTCATCGTCAATATAGCACAAGGAAGTTCTACAACAAGAAGGAAGTACACATGGGAATTCCACACAAAGAATGTGTGCAATGGAGCACGTGGGATTCGAACCCACAATCTCCTACGCCCGCAAGTGATTAGTGGCATGATGTCTTGACCACTCGGCCACGGAGACCACAAAACAGAATCTTATTTAAGCCATATTCGCATATGTACAATCAGAAAAAAAAGAGACATCACTCCATTTTAACTCGCATCAAATTGCTAATGGCACCAGTTGATTACAAACCACTTTGGGAAGAGCGTCTTTTGCAAAAATTTATCTTTATCATTGCTTTTTTTATAACACAAATTTTTGCCAAATTGTAGCGAGAAAATGTCTTAATTAAATAAGAGGAATTTTACAATAAAAATAACTGATAGTGAAATTTTACTGGTGGGGATAAACAAGGATTCTTAAATCTTTTTGCGGCACATATGGTCGCTCGTCAGCAAGGGTACGTCAGCAAGTACAACACACACACACACAAATAAATAAATAAAAATATTTACTTTCTGATGGGGATATTTTTAAAATACGAATACGTTACAAACACAAAGGTTTAGGATTAGCAAAGATTATTTGAGATCTTGCTTATTAATAGCTTTAACATTATTTTATGTACACATATTACTATAATTTCAACAATTAATAGAGATTTTTTTATTTAATGACTATTTTTTAAATATTTCAATCAAATAGACTGCAATTTCAAACATAGCATTTCTGAATCTAGAATAGCTTATTCAAATAATTTAATCTTTCAAGATTTTTCTCATTAATGGATGCTTATTTAAATAAAAGACAATTAGGCACGCAGCCAAAAGTGAATTTCAGCGTATCACTGTGCTTCTATATAGTAGGAGTAATTTATAATCGCGATGTGTCATTAATAAATAGTAAAACTCATTATCATAATTAATGACATCACATTTAAGATAAAATGGACTTAAATTAATGGAGTTGAATAGCATATATTCTGAGCATATGGTATTTTGTGAAAGAAATTTTTCATGCTAGTAGAAATTTCTATTTTAATATTCTGATGTATAACTTGATACATAAAAAAATAATCAAGTATTAAATATTTTTTTCTTTCCTCAAAGGTTATTTAAAATTTGTCTCTATTGTTAATGAATCTCATTTTTTAATAAAATGAACACAAATAAATAGAATTGCATAGTATATTTTGGAACTAGATTACAGGCTAAACAATTTCGTCAAATTATATAAGTCGAAGAATTATTCGACAAATTATATGAATAGAAAAATGTTGACATTCTAAAATTTTAAAAATAAGAAATTTAATAAATTTAAATAAAAAAAATTACTGAAGGATAGGGTTAGTTTAATGACGACGCTCACTTATGTCGAAACGACATATCAAATATAGAATTTGATTTATTTGGGCGAGTTCGGGCAAAAGAATGTTTAATAATATGCATAACTAAATGTTGAATTGTTAAATTAAGCCATAAACAAACACATATTTTTGAGATATTGTATTTTTGAATAAAATGTAAGTATTTTAAATATAATAATCGAATTTATAAAAGGACACAATAAATATCAATGATAATGAAGTTTATAAGGAATCTAATTATATTTATTTAGTCAAAAAAATCAGCGGGATACAATTGAATCAATCCATTTTAAGTTGCACTGCACTGGTCGCTCGACTATTTTTAAAAAATCTGAAATGTTTTGTACTACATCCCTAACACGGCGGAAGTTCAAAATGACGATTATTTTAATATTATTATTATTATTATTATTATTATTATTATTTGTGCATGGGGACCATGTTTGTTTCATTTTGAGCAGCAGTTTTCTCAGATTGAAATGTTTATAGAATTGTAAATGTCTTATCCATTAATTCTTCTATTCAAGTGAGGTTTGAATTAATTTATTCAGAATAAAACGGGCTAAAACTTTAGTAATAAAGTAAATTATTAAAATAAATCCTTATTAGTGAAATTTCAGCTTAAAATTTGAGATTTTTTTTTTCAAAATATATGTTCGTTTACAAGAGAAAGTTTTTCTAGCAAAGAAAACATTCAATATAATCTTTTTTTTTTTTTTTTTTTTTTTTTTTTTTTTTTTTTTTTTACATTTAGGCCGAAAGTACTTCTACTCACACGCCAAGTTCCATATCTGGGACATTATTTTCCTTCGTTAAAGAAATTCCAAATTTTTTTAACATTTCAGAAATTACACTTTTTAAGGTTTTGATATCTCTGGTGGGGCACAAGATAAAAATCTGAAATTCTGGTCTCTGGTAGTGGTAGTGGTTATGTGCAAAAATTTTTAAGATGGAGATTTGATTACAAGCTGAGACATCGGAACGGCAATATGTCAAAACAATACTGTTAAACTGCAGTTTATTTTAGTCACAGGCAAGTATTTATCTAAATGTATCATTTAAATTTATCATTTACATATTTTTATTGTCTTTAAATAATAGTAACAGAAAATAAAGCTTTTTCCAAAACCTAATAATTAATTTAAAGAAAAATATGTCTAAGGCCTACATTTTGTATATTTTCAGTAATTTTTGTTTTAAGTAAGATTAGTAACTAATAGAAACCTTAATAATTTTAAATAAAAAAAAAGAATATTTTTAAAAACACATGGAATAAAAATAGAAAAGGAACAAGGAAATAAAATAGCTGTTAAGGGAAATATAATTATTCAGACATGATCAAATGTGTCAAAACATATTCTAGCATGTTGTTTCAAAAATTTAAATTTCGATGCTGCTTGCCAGTCCCTGAAACTTCTTTCTACAATTTAAGCTTGTTCCTCTAAATAAAGTTTTTAAACAATGCTACTAAGCATAAACCTCAAGTAATTTTCAGAAAATAAATTTATTCAATACCCTTTCAAAGTTTATATAGTAGAAAAATAACAGTGTTGCATGAGTGTGTGTGTGAAAAGAAGCGGTATCTTGGAATTATTAATGTAGTAAGCCTTGAACACACTCATTTCAAAGCTTCATTTCTATGAGACAGCAGGGTCAAAAACTTCATTCAACTTATCAAAAGATGACAAAAACTGTCCCTTCAAATAAAATTTGGAGAAAAATCATCTCTGTTTAACTGACAACAGTAACTGATCGAACTTATAACATCCCTACTAAATTGTGTGACGATATTTCTCAAATCTTTGTTGAACATGTAAATTAAATAGTATATTTTCTACTACACTGTTTTCATTAATCTATATTTAATAAATAAATAAATTAAATAAATTTGATAAATCTAATTCATCCTAAGATGCTCGTAATAGCATTTGCTTAAATCTTTTCCTCACCATAACTCAGCTTGCAGTCAAATTTCCATCTTTAAATTTTTTGTGCTTAATACTAACATAAAATGTTATCTGAAATCAGAATTTCATATTTTTATATCTTCCCCAACCAGAAATATCAAAGCCTTAAAAATGCGATTTTAGTGCGATTTTTTGTAAACTTTGAGATTTTTTTTAGCGACGAAAAAGCATGTACTAGATCAACATTAATAACTTTTCGTATTACTTTTCTGTTTCTGATCAATATCTGGTGTAAAATTATTCTTTTTTTTATCCAAGACTAGCAGTCTTCGCCCACTACGCTGGTCGGTTTCGCTAAAGAAATCTTGAATCAAACGAAATACATCTAGTTAAAGTTAAAACAAACAAACAAACATAATATCTAATCAAAAATTCATAATTATTGTCTAATTCGTATAATGTCCCATTATCTTGCTCAAAGTCGATGTTACGACATAATAGACAAAATAGGTCTAAAATGACTGAAGTAACTAAGTTTAACTATTTTTTCAGTAGGTGTTTTATCTTCAATTTCCCGCTTCTTAATAAACCTACTTCTGAGATATGACGAAATATCTCAGAGACGCTGGAGGTGTATAGTAGAGGTCTGCACGGGCCGAAATTTCCAGGCCCGAGCACGGCCCGAAAGTTAAAATTTCGGCCCGGGCCCGGCCCGGCTCGAACGAAAGAAATATTGGCCCGACCCGGCCCGGCCCGAAAGTTAAAATTTCGGCCCGAGACCGGCCCGGCCCGAACGAAAAAAATATTGGCCCGACCCGGCCCGGCCCGGCCCGAAAGTTATAATTTCGGCCCGAGCTCGGCCCGGTCCGGAAAAAAGTTTAAAATTCGGCCCGAACCCGGCCCGGCTCAAGTGCATTTCTACAGAACATTGATCTTTAATCTTATGGAAGAGTTCTGATCAAAAAAAAATTATATTAGTCTTTTTTTTTTTTTCATGTTTATAATCTCCATTTATGCAGAAGTGCCGTAGGCTGCGATATTTACGCTTTTTAATGAATCTTTGTTTGTTGTATGTAAAAGTTTCAGTTATCACTAGGTATTATTAATCCATATTCCCGGTAATGGAGACAAAAAGTCGAAAAAGTCGAAACTTCCAAAGACAAAATCGCTTTGGAACGAAAAAAAAAAAAAAAAAAAAAAAAAAAAAAAAAAAAAAAAATACATTCTCTTTTTAACACATGTAAATGTTTAATATATTTTTTTCTCCCGTATTGTTCTATTCATTTTGCATGGATGAACATTTTAAAAGAAACTTTCAGTTTTCAGTTTAAAAAAAAATTTCGTCATAATCATGTTTTTTTTTGTGTGTATGTGTGTGTGTGTGTGTTTAATTCTATTTTAAAACGCCTGGTAATCTACGATTCTTTAAAAGGAATAAATTCTAATGTTTAATTGTAATAATGACGGCTTAAAAGTATATGCCTTTTTTGCAAACATTTTTGGACAAAGCTAAATATTACTGATTTATAAAAAGTCGAGAAAAGGATTTTCATATGGGAAGATTCAATAGGAACTGATTATTTTGGTCCGTGAAAACTAGGAAGAATGGAATCAGTCTCGGCTTCGTACGGAAAAAAAAATTAGGCCCGGCCCGTCCAGCAAAAAAATTAAGGCCCGAGCCCGGCCCGGCCCGAAAGATTAGTGACTAGGCCCGGCCCGGCCCTGCCCGAGTCTTCAGAAGTAAGGCCCGAGCACGGCCCGGCCCGAATGCCATTATTGGAAATCGGCCCGAACCCGGCCCGCGGGCCGGGCCGCGCCGGGCTCGGGCTTCGGGCCGCTGCCCGGCCCATGCAGACCTCTAGTGTATAGTTTGAAATAACTGTCAGAGAGCTTTTTAATGATATATCACATGAAGTTGAAGGCCAAATTAAAAAAATTGCTCCCCTCCCACAGTTCCAACTATCATGTCTTCCCTGTATAAAACCTTCTCCTCTCTTTGAAATTTTTAAACATTATAACTAATTATTTATCAGAGGATCCCGTAAAAAAATCCGATCTGTAATGATAAAACGCTATAGTTTCAAAAAATTTCAAAAACTGCCCCCCGGGAAGGGGGTAAATTGGACTGTGGAAAGAAAAGTTCATAATATGAAAGAGCGGCCCGAGAGATTTCCGATGATATGTCACATGACGGGTCTAAAAAAGTTTGGAATTTTTTACCCCCATTTTAACCCTCTCGGGGGTGAAAATTTTAAAATCGCTGAGACACTTCTTTAATTATTTTTTTAATAATTTTATCTTCTACCGTATCACGCTTCTACTTAAGCGACTGCTGAAATGTGACAAATGTTCTAAATTGTTCGACCCCTCCTTTTAATCTTCTAAGAAGGAAAATTTCTAAAATCGCTAAAATATATGTTTAGTTATTTTTGTTAGTAGATTTAATTTCTGAAATTTCATGCTGCTACCTTAAATGGCTGCTGAGATATAGGAAGATGTTCCAGAATCTTTGACTCAAAGATTTTCAAAAATCCCATCTTAGAGCACGCTTACATCATAAGAAGTACATTTTGTCTAATTTTCATGTTTCTACGTTTAGTAGTTTGGACTGTGCTTTGATTATCAGTCAATCAGGACAAACTATTTTATATATGTATGGATTATTGAGGTTTCTTTATCAATTCCTACTATTAGTTCACACTCTCCCTATATATATTTATATATCTTGTTCAAATTTTCAATCGTTAATAAAATACTTCCTATTCATTTACTCAAGTTCAAATACATTTTTTAAGTAGCTTTCACTACAAAAAGTAAAAAGCTACCTATTGCAGCCGTCCTGAGGAAAGAACTTCCGGAAATATTTGATGTATTTTCACTGATCATGATCCCCAGACCCCAAAACCATCCTCCGTTCAAATATATACATTTGGACAATGCTTAAAACACTATTTCTAAGTATGTAAAATGCATAAATTAATTATCTATCTCATTCCTTTTTTGTATTATATTAAGATAGTGATGCACAACCTTTTTGCCAGAAAATCGTTTGCCACCAGAATATTTGAAAAGTGACGTTTGTTTTATTACATAGCAAAGTTTCTGTCATTATTATATGGAAAATTATTCTGCATAAAATTAGTGGTATCAGTTTTGCCCGCGGGCCACAGGTTGTGCACCCCTATATTAAGATATTGAGTTTAAGATAGTATTGTCACATTTAATGAAATTAATTTCATTTTTTAGTTTTATTATTTTTTTTCTCTTCTGCATATAATTTTTATCTTCTTTTGAATGTTGTTATGATTTATTTTTAATGTTTTTACTCCAATTTATTTTGGTTTTATATGTAATCACACTACCACATAGATTATGAAATACTTTCCAGCACATCCAGCATATTCTAACGAAATTTCACAGTTTTCTAAGGCAAAAGATGACGTCTAAATGAAAAGATTTGACAGTGCATAACGCATTTCAAAACCCGGTTTTTTACTACTTTGAATATTCGTTAAAGTATACAATTTTGTTCTGCAGCCCTGTATATGATTTACATACTTGTAATCATAATACACAGTATATGAAAAAGTGGTTCTGTTTAGCACATTGAAAAATTCCATTCATCAGTTTCCAATAACAAACAGATGTTGTTGAGAAATTTTATGTGAATTGTTTGTGTGCGTTTTTTTGTAATTCTGTATATGATTTATAGAATTTATACATGCCAAGTAATATTTAAAAAATAGTTAAATTTAAAAACACAGAGTACAACTGAAAACAAATTTCCAGCAATTATTGTTCGTAGTCTTTTGTTCTTAATAAATGAACAATACGTTCTATCCAAGCCATATTCTATACTAAGAACCTTATATTACACCACAATTGCGTGTATCAAGCATATCACCAATGGAAAATCCATTCATGTTATAAATGAAACAGAATAAAATGCAAAGATGATGATTTAAGACTGTTCCTATAAATAACTAAATAAATATCCATGAGTATAAGCCGTGGAACAAAAACTTATAGTGTAAGCAATCTGAAACAGTAAGACTACATAATTTTCATCAACGGAACATAATTAGTGCTACCTTCTATCTTTGAATAATACATTTTATGATTTCCATATTATTATTCATATTCAGTAATCGATCATCTAGTGTTGCACTTGATAACAGATTTAAAGATGCATTTAAAGATTATTACGCAAGAATGTATTTTTAAGAAAAAATATGTTGGGGCAATGAAAACTAATTAGTAAATTTTAATAACTAATAGTTGGTTTAGCATACATCATTAATTGTATTAAATTAATATAAGAGATGAATTAAAAATATACATACATATTCATACAAGCTACGCTCACCAACCCCCATTCAGATTCCTGAACTTCTAAAAACATAATAATGTGCACTGTTTAAAAAATATTGCTAGGTTATGGAAGAATGAATGGTATTATTAATATAATGGCGGCTATCTTCTGTAATCGGGTTGCCACGTTTTTCTGTTTGAAAGTGGCACTTATGAAATAAAGATTTTTTTTTCTTTTAAGATTCACAGGTATATATATTGTTTCATTTGAAAGTGTTTGGGAACATTACTTTTGTTTTTAAAAAAATGACCTACTCTTCACCATAAAAAGTTTTTTTTTTTTTTTTTAATAATAATTTAGTTATTTCAGTCATTTTAAACAGGACGATATTTAATATTTAGATATTTTACATAAGACCCAATTATACAATTTAAATTCCTTTCGTGTGCAATAATTTTAATTTTTAAAGTTTTTGTCCTTTTTTCAAAATTTATTGAAAATATTTTGACATAATGAATTATAATGAAAATATTTTGACATAATTTTTCCTATTTTCAGCTTTCAACATTCAATCATTAAATTCTTATTGAAAAAAAAACTCCTTCTGTTTTTGATAGTTTCACTTTTCAATTTCACTATGACAGTAATAAAAAATCCAAGAATTCTGTTCCTCTTTTTTTTTTTCCATACAAAAATGGACATTTTTTTTTTTTTATGTCAGTGGAAATTATGCTAAATTGTAAGATGACAAACGATCTTTGTTTTTTAAAAGGAACTGATTCTTGATGATTGAAATGTAAAAACAGTTTTTATTTTCTGAAAAACATGATTTATTCAAAATATTGTCTTCACAATCTATTTAAAGAAAAGATAATTTGAAGTCCACATTGAAAAAAATAACAGGAAAAAAAAAAAAAAAACAGAAAATTTAATAATCCCTATTTTTTTCCCCTTTTGTTCCTTCTTTCTATAAAAATGGAATCATTGAGTTATCACCATTATAGAAATAACAATAAAATTAGAAAAAAAAATATTTCGAAAACTAATTCAGAATTTAAAATTTTATTAACAGTTTTGAGATCTGCATATGATTACGAATTTTTAGTGTTAATTTCACCGCATAATATTACATATTTTAGGAAAAATTTCTATAAAATGAAATCAGCCATTTAATCAGTCGTTTTACAAATTCGCTTCATTATGATTTTATATATATAGGGAAGTATTTAAATATGTATATATACTTGATGAAGTATTTTTTAAAGTGCTAGTTTTCCACATTTAAGTTTAAATTACAGTTTTAGTTATATAAATTGTAAAAAAAATCCTATAAAACCTTAAAATTAACATTAATAATAAATAATAATAGATAATATTGCAATTTTTTAGTCTGGAAAAGTTAACTCTTTATGTAATTTTTATTTTATATACTAATAATGCAATGAAACTGTAATTCTTTAAAGCATAATGTTTCAATTGAAATGAAATTGTCAACTTACTTCAGCTAAATGAAATCTGAATTTCTGAATTGCAAGTTTCAACAGAAACAAAGATCTTTTTTGCTAAGAAATAAATGAGAAAGAAAGAAAAATAAAGAAAACATCATAATTAAAAAGCCAATCCTAATGAGGTGTGATTAAGTACTAGAAAATAAAAATTCCTCCAGTTCTAGAGTTTCAGAAATTTTCTCCTAAACTAAATGTTATCTATTTAAAAACATATAATTTGACGTCTGAATTTAATTAAGGTAATACATAATAAGACAGAAATTAATACAATTAATACAATAACTCAATATGGAGACCCAGACATATATTCGACCCAGGTTCGAATCCTGACCCTAGCTAATTTTTCATGCCATATTAGGTTATTGTGTTAATTGTATTCATGTCTATCTTATTATATATGTACCTTTACTTAAATGTTACATAATTCTTTCCTAAGGCATTTCGCATTTTCAGTAAATTTATCCTTAAAAATAAATAAATAAATAAATAAATAAATAAATAAATAAAATAAAAAATAAATAAATTTTAATAAAGTTGCATTTTTGAAAAGTTTGCAATTTTTTTCATTTTAAATAACAACTCTTATTTAAAACATCTTTACTTATACATTGGCATTTCTTATAAAATAAAATGTAAAGTTAAACCGGGATTATTTTTTAAATAATCTAATTAAAGTAAAATTTTTCATTTCTTTTTATAAACAATGTCTATTTTAAGATAAATTTTCACATAAAAAAAAAAAAAAAAAAAAAAAAAAACGTAAATGTTTGAATTAGAAGTTCAAATAAAACTGATAATTTAGATAAAGAAGTTTCTGTACATTAAACTCAGTTGAATTTTTTTCTGTAATAATCCCTTTGCACTTTTTAATAAAAATGATTTTTGTTCCCTTTAAAAGAAAAACAATTAAAGATAGCAAGTAAATTTCAATGTCAAATCATAGATTGTTAAATCTGGTAATTATAGTTTTTTTTTTTTTCAAGATATTTTTTAAACCCAAATATTACTTTTTCTTTACTAATATTTTATAATAAAATATAAAGATATTTTAAAATTTTAAAACGATATAATAAAATATCAAATTTGGGATTATAAGACGAAAATTTTTACATGCATCGTACATTACATGTATTTCCATATTGCTATATGACGTTATCCCAGTATTAATTAATTTCGTTTAATCTGCTTTATAAATAATATCATCTGTTTTATTTCAATTTATGTATTTTTCTTATTTAAAAAGTATTACTTAAGTCTGTCTGTAAAGTATTATCACTATAGTAATCTTTTGCATTACCCTTATCGGTGACCTTGGTTAGATTATTTACTTACAATGAAACATCACAATCTTAAATTAATGCCATTGTAGGTTAAATCAAAGTTTTTTCTAAAAAATAATTGTAAAGTCTGTATCAGGCTCTTTATTTTATGTTGATAACGCAACAACATGTCGATATTTTCACGAGTTATTCGTTTAAATATAAATTTTTAAAATTGAAATTTTTCAGTCTGCAGCATTACTACCTAAAAAACAAATAAATTAATAAATATAAATGCACTTAACATTAGAGTTTTCATTTACTTCATAATGCTGCGCTGAATTTCACAAACTACATCAGCGAGGATTCATCTCGAGTTTAGGTTCATTTATATACAATTGAAAATAATATAAAAATATTAACTTGAGATATTTTTTTATGGTGTAATATTGTGAAATAAACTATAAAAACAAAACAAAAAATGTTAGTAAATGTTTCAATTCTATGAGTATTTTTTTATGTTTTTCCGCTACAAACGGGATTCTACACGTTTGTTTCCTCGCCAAACAAACGATATCCCTTCCCGCCTGGGGTTTTTTGGCGCGTTCGCCGATAAGCCGGTTTTGAAGCGCAACCCTCCGGTGAGAGGAGCGGCGTGTTTGCCTTTTCCCCGCGTCAGTCGTAGTCAATCCGCCAGCCGCGATGGCTATCGAACTCACCTGAGTGACTTCGTCTCAAAACACACCGCGTGCAGCGACACCGCTAACTAAGCGAAGATGTCAGACACGAACATAGTGTCCGAGTGGCTCCGGTCCATGCATCTTGGTCAGTACGCGGACAGCTTTCTGGACAACGGATACGATGATCTCGAAATATGTAAACAAATAGGTGATCCAGATCTTGATGCAATTGGTGTTACAAATAGCGCCCACAGAGAAATTATCCGGCGGGCGGTTATAAGGTTAGTTCAGGAGGGTGGCACGGCGGTCTATTTCACCCTCGAAGAACAACATATAAACACACAAAGCAGTTCTGACGATTATGAGAACTGCTCCTCATTTGCCAGTGCAGCGTCTTGTTCCTCGTCCCCTGTGCCGCGACGTCCAGCATTTATCCGGCACCAGTCTGTACCGTCCGGAATCAGGGGCAATGGAAAGTACCACTACCATAATCATTGCCCGCAAAACAACACCAATCATGTATCACACGAGGCAGCATCAATGGATAACGTGACGGGTTGCATGCCCAGGTTTTGTGGGGGGGAGGTGACCGGAGATGGACCTTACCACTGGACGTATACTGTCGGTGAGACGGGGGGCAAAAGATCTCCCGTTCTTCAGAGATCTACTCTCCGATATCTGAGGGAAGATGAACGTATAATACATAACTGTGAACAGAAGAAGTCAATAGTGTCTCTGCCCAGAAGGTTGGATAAAGAAGCACCTAAATCATCACGCAGGACTGCCAAGGATAGTGATAAACCTAGGATGACAGTTTTGGATAGTGAGGATGAAAGTGTACATCATACGTCGCCCCGGATCTTTTGTGGGCGCAGGTATATGGATGAATATGAAGAAGGTAAAGCAGAGCTGGGTCGGTACCCGAAAATGCAGTTGAAGAATTTAGTGAAAGAAAAGCTAATACGAGATGGAATTCGACTGAGTGCCCAGCCCTACAGCAATCCGGTAAGTCTACAAGCATTCTTTCATTTTATATCGTTGTTAGCCTACCAAAATTTATTTTTCATCATCATTTCTTTCTTTGCAGTTTTATGTTCTGAGAATTGAAGGAAGTTAAAACAATATTTTACAGCGCGTAATCTTTAAAACATGAAATTAAATGCTGAAATAAAAAATGAAAAGAAAACATTGTACTTCGACTTTCAAAACAAGTTGACACCCACCCTTGTGCTCAACAGCAACAAAGAGATCTGTGCAACCAGGCAGCTGGGTTTAACAAACTTTAGAAAATGATGGAAATATGAATAATTTTTTAAGGTGGCCAAAGATATGTTTTCGAGTTATAGTAATATTTCATTTAGTAATAATGTATGATGAAAGAAAGAGATACAGGATAGTTTTTTGGATTCTTATAAGAATTTTAAAGCATAATAAATTTTAGTTAGAGTAAATTAGAGTTAATATTTTTTTTTTCTTTAACACAGTTTATTACAACAATAAACCACAGCTAGAGTAAAGAATTTTTAATATCATAACTAGCAATCTGAATCATCTTTGAAATACATAACTTCTGAGAAATTTGTCAATTACATTGTTTACATATAACCGTTGAATGAACAGAATACAATTAATTTATTAATTTTTCTAATAGTATGTCACTATAGAATAGTCTCTCTCTCATTTTTTTTAATATCCAAAAGAAAAAAAATGCAATTTTAGGCAGGGCCGGTGCTAGAGATTTTGCCGCCTGAGGCGAGCATTATTTTGCCGCCCCTATGACGTATCTGTTTCACCACTATTCAAATATTTTTTAGAATAGTAAATTAACATGCTATTTATCATTTATCCTGAAAATAAATATACAGTAAAACCATCCAATCCAAAATTCCGATTAATCCGAACCAATTTTATTTTCGAAAATTATACTTCAGCAGATTAACTGAAAAGATTAACTTACAGAATTTTCAGAATTATAGGATAAATGTCGGATAAACAGGTAGAAGTTAGATTTTTTTTTGAATGGCAGTAAAGCATGTTTTTTTTTAAATTCTTTAATCAACTTGAATAAAAAGAAATTACTCAGTTTTGAAAAAAATTACAACATATATACACGAATATAAAATGAAAACGTAACACATAAATGGTTTACTCGTAGAAGCCACCTTTAAATAATCCGAATACCAGTTTGTTTGCCATTGCCAATCACTATAAAAATACAGTAGAGAGCTGATTATCCAGACTGGTACACTGTAAAAAAAAATTCAAGAGGTTACCAAAAATTTCTTAGTAAATTTGTATTCCACAGATTTTTTTAGTAACCATTACAAACTTTTTTTTTTGCAAGTGAAACAAGCATTTCTTTTGTAAACTGAACAAAAGAGTTTTTTGTATAACTAACTTAAAAATCTTTAGTATGAGCCACAAAGCAAATTTTAGTAATAGCTCCAAAATTACTTTTAATAACCATTACGTGCAACCGAAGCGGAGGAGCTTCTTTTGAAGCTGCATCCAGACATCTAAAGCGGAAGATTTTCGGCAAAACCGCAATAGATGGCAGCACTAAACATTCTTAATTGCTCCGACAGGATTTTCATAATCCCTTTATTAACGAGACACTATGTTATTCGGGGTGTATTTGGCGGCGGCAAGTTTCGAACCCGGGACCTTTTAGCCTGGAGTCCGTTACTATAACCACTATGCTATCAAGGCCACACCAACTGAGTTTTAGTAAGAGCTATTAAAAATATAAAACTATTAACTCTATTCGTTGCTAACTTTTTTCTAGTAATTCTTACAAATTTTCTAGTAACCGACTAAGATTACTAAAAATTTTTTAGTAATTACAAGGATCACTAAAGTTTTTTTAGTAGATCGACCTTTTTTTTTTACAGTGTAGGGAGCGAGATCGAGGCCGATCCGATAGATAGAAAATTCAGATAGTTGGACAATTTTAAAAAACGGCTATGGCAGTTTTTTAAAGTAGCTTTCCTTCAAGTTTTTTCAAGCTTAGTGTAGTGCACATTTTAGCACACTGCAATAGACGTATTTAGAACTCATTTTTTAAATTTTTTTCTAAAATTTTTTTTATAACTTTATACATAGATGTACACATAGAAACTGTTACATGTATATACGTACACTGTACAGTGTATACATTTACAAAATATATCGTGATAGGGAAAAAATTTTCTTGATTGTCTTCTGCTAGAAAAGTGGGATTTTCATGAGGACTTGCGCATTGGAAATGAAACTTATTTGGTTCTAGTTAGTTTATTATATGCATTGTTTGCTCTCTTTGCATTTGTTAGTGGTATTATTTCAAAATTAGGAAATAATTATTTAACTGTTAACATTTGTTATATACAGCCGAATTTATCCTATCGCACCTAAAGAACCAAATGCGCCACTTTAAAAAATTTGGAGAAGGCGGAAAAAAATGTATGATCGTTGATTGGCCGAGTATTTGGACAATCCCGTTAAGCGACGTCCGGATGTTCGATGCTCTACTCTATTTTCTAAAATGTAAAATGTATTTAATTAAGATGATAAATATTTATTTTTCCTTTCAACAGTTTGATTTCGCAAATTATTTACAGAATTTTTATTTTCTTTCCTCATCGTCGATGTGGTGACTGAGCTATTTAAATGTGTTGTTACGTAATTTCTCATTCCGAAGCTCCATTGGATTATTATAAACAACAGGAGTGATTAAACAAGGAATACTATTTTTTTTCCATAATCGTGCCGGACTATCCGGTATTCCGGTTTAAAGGATGTTTACTGAATTCTTAAAACTTACATTTTTTAGCGCGCATCTTTTTAATTTCTATTTTTATCGTGATTTCGAGAAATCCGAATTTTTTTGTAATCCGAACAAGCACCGGCAGGGCTATATAGAGGTCTGCACGGGCCAAAATTTCCAGGCCCGGCCCGGCCCGAACGAAAGAAATATTGGCCCGACCCGGCCCGGCCCGAAACTTAAAATTTCGGCCCGAGCCCGGCCCGGCCCGAACGAAAAAAATAACGGCCCGACCCGGCCCGGCCCGAAACTTAAAATTTCGGCCCGAGCTCGGCCCGGTCCGGAAAAAGTTTAAAATTCGGCCCGAACCCGGCCCGGCTCGAGTGAATTTTAACAGAACATTGATCTTTAATCTTATGGAAGAGTTCTGACCAAAAAAAATTATATTAGTCTTTTTTTTTTTCCATGTTTATAATCTCCATGTATGCAGAAGTGCCGTAGGCTGCGATATTTATGCTTTTAAATGAATCTTTGTTTGTTGTATGTAAATGTTTCAGTTATCACTAGTATTATTAATATCCATATTCCCTGTAATGGGGACAAAAAAATCGAAAAAGCGGTATATGGTAAAATTTCCAAAGACGAAATCGCTTTGGAACGAAAAAAAAATGCATTCTCTTCTTAACAGATGTAAATGTTTAATATATTTTTTTCTCCCGTATTATGGTATTCATTTTGCATGGATGAACATTTTAAAAGAAACTTTCAGTTTTCAGTTTTAAAAAAAAATTCCGTCATAATGTTTTTTTTTTTTTTTTTTTTTTTTTTTGTGTGTGTGTGTGTGTGTGTATGTGTGTTTAATTTTATTTTAAAACGCCTAGTAATCTACGATTCTTTAAAAGGAATAAATTCTAATGTTTAGTTGTAGAATAATGACAGCTTAAAAGTATGTGCTTTTTTTGAATAAATTTTTGGACAAAGCTAAATATTACTGATTTATAAAAAGTCGAGAAAAGGATTTTCATATAGGAAGATTCAATAGAAATTGATTATTTTGGTCCATGAAAACTAGGAAGAATGAAATCAGTCTCGGCTTCGTATGGAAAAAAAAGTTAGGCCCGGCCCGATACTCTAGCAAAAAAATTCAGGCCCAAGCCCAGCCCAGCCCGGCCCGAAAAGATTAGTGATTAGGCCCGGCCAGAAAGGATTAGTGACTAGGCCCGGCCCGGCCCGGCCCGAGTTTTCAGAAGTGAGGCCCGAGCCCGGCCCGGCCCGAATGCCATTATTGGAAATCGGCCCGAGACCGGCCCGCGGGCCGGGCCGGGCTCGGGCTTCGGGCCGAGGCCCGGCCCGTGCAGACCTCTAGGGCTGTAGCTAAGGGGGTGCCATCGGCGGTTCAATCCCCCCTCCCCCTAAAACATTTTGAGACTCCCCTGGAAAAGATTCCAAGATCACTAAATGAACTTATGTTCCGGAAATCCAAATGAATTTCTGTTGAAAAAATTAATTTAGTTTTGAGACCCTTTCATAGTTTTGCTGAAAGACTAAATTGCAACTAAAATAAGTGTTTCAACACTTTCTCATCCTATTTGCACATATGAAACTAACATGATAATTAATAATGTACTAGTTATACATTTGAATTTTTCATGACATTCTTTTCTCCGCATAAATTGAAGTTATTACAACAGTTTAATAAGAAACATAATACCTACAGTGCGAATATGAGTTAATGTATCTTTTTGCGTCATACACTATAAAAGAAAAAAAAAATGTCGATCTACTAAAAAAACTTTAGTGATCCTTGTAATTACTAAAAAATTTTTAGTAATCTTAGTCGGTTACAAGAAAATCTGTAACAATTACTAGAAAAAAGTTAGCAACGAATATAGTTAATAATTTTATATTTTTAATAGCTATTACTAAAACTCTCTTGGTGTGGCCTTGATAGCATAGTGGTTATGGTAACGGACTCCAGGCTAAAAGGTCCCGGGTTCGATACTGGCCACTGCCAAATGCGCCCCGAATATATGTAGTGTAAGTACCCGTTAATAAAGGGATTATAAAAATCCTGTCGGAGGTGGTAGCAATGTTTTGGTGCTGCCATCTGGTGCGATTTTGCCGAAAATCTATCGCTTCAGAAGTCTGGATGCAGCTCGATGGAAGCTCTTGCTCTTCGGGCGCACGTAAAGGTTATTAAAAATCATTTTGGAGCTATTACTAAATTTTATTTGGTGGCTCATACTAAAAATTTTTAAGTTAGTTATACAAAAAATTCTTTTGTTTAATTTACAAAAGAAATGCTTGTTTCGCTTGCGAAAAAAATGTTTGTAACAGTTACTAAAAAATTCTGTGGAATACAAATTTACTAAGAAATTTTTAGTAACCTCTTGAATTTTTTTTTACAGTGTAGAGAGAGAGAAAATGAGCCCCCCTCCCCCCTATTATTCACTTCTAGCTACGGACCTGGGTTCTAATGTATATCAAATTAATTTAGATTTTTAAAATGATCAAATTACTTATAATTTTTGCATCTCATTAAAAAAAACGACTAGCTTGAAATGAATTCACAAAAATTATCATCCTAACAATATTAACAAAAAAATACCGTATCAAGAATAAAACTGACTTCTAAAAAACTCTAACTTCCTTGAAAAATTAAATAAATTAACGTTACGAATATTACATAGAATCTCAATTACACCTGGCAAAAAAATTAGATTTAAAATAAGCATTTATTGCGCCATATTAGTGAAAATTACAAAAGTCAAATTACGTATAAAGTTTGTATATAGAAAATAAGGATATCATTAACACATAAATTTTTATATCATATTAGCCATAATAAAATCCCACTTTAAATAATATTTAAAAGAAAGTAACTATGAAAAATAGAAAAATATTTCAAAATCAACTTGTATAGATTTTTTTTTCGAAATCATTTATTATGACATAGTATAAAATGCTCTTTATCAAAATAGTTTATTATGTATTTCTAATAAAAATAATTGCACTTTCATCTGCTAGAATAATTTATTTTAATACCAGTTTTCGATCCAAAACTGATTAAAAAAGGAAACACACAAAAAGAAACTGCACATGAAACTTTTGCTTAAATTAGAAATTATGATATGATCAAATATTTAGAGGATATTAGTGATATTTATCTGCACATGAAATTCTTGCTTAAATTAGAAGTTATGATACGATGAAATATTTACAGGATATTTACAAAAAACACAACTATCAACAGTGAAAATTATATGATATAGTATAAAATACTCTTTATCAAAATAGTTTATTATATATTCCTAATAAAAATAACTGCACTTTCATCTGCTTGAATAATTTAAATTTAATACTCGTTTTCGATTAAAAAGTTTTGATCATAACCATTTCTCTTCGTGACAGCAGGGCGTAGCTAAGGGGGCGCTATGGGCGGTTCAGCCCCCTCTAAAATATTTTGAGCCCCCCCCCCCCCTGAAAAACATTCCAAGGTCACTAAATGAATTTTTGTTCCAATAAATTCAAATGAAATTTTGCTCAAAAATCTAATTTAGTTTTGAGATCCTTTCACAGTTTTGCAAAATTATTAAATTGTTTCTAAAATAAGTGTTTCAACACTCCCTAATCCAATTTGTACATATGAAGCTAACATAATGTTGAGTTTGGCACCAGCTATACACTCAACATTTTCATCATCATATACTTTTCTTAGAATAAAATTAAGTTATTACGACAGTTTGATACTAAACATAGTCCTACAATGTGAATATGCACTAATTTATCTTTCTGCGTCAGAAAGAGAGAAAAAAAATTATGAGCCTCCCGTACACTCTCTTAACCCCCCCCCCCCCTATCGTTCACTTCTAGCTACGGCCCTGCGTGACAGGTGTCATAAAATTAAAAAGTGTAAAAAACGCAAACTTTATTAAATACATTTGTCACTTATTTTGAAACTTTAAAGGTTTAATTTTAACAATTAAATAACATAAAATAAAATTGCACATATATTTTGGCAAAGGGAATCTGGAAAACATATGTGAAAACATATGTATCTAACAGTACTGCATAACCCTTTCTGTATTCGAAGAATGAAGCAATATGCTATTTTGAGAATGTATGTCTTTTTCACACAAAAAATCTCAATATGTTTATATAATATATATTTTACAAAGAAAAAAAAAGGAAAGAGAGAGAGAGAAAGAGAAGAAACAAACGACCATGGTAATAATAAATTTGGCGCCCCTTCAATTTTCTACGCCCGGGGCGACTGCCCCCTTCGCCCCTCGTTTCGCACGGCTCTGCGTAAATAGGAGCTGATTTACGTGGGACACCTGGCAACATTAATAACATGTTAATGAAATATGTGTTAAAGAATACTTTTTTAAATGATCTGAAATCATATCTTAAATTAAAAGAAAAAAATAACATAATATATACCTGAAGTATGAATTTCTTCGTTATTACTATTAGCAAAACATCTCTTTAACCATGCTGTCCAAAATCTGGTCCTTTATAATCAATTAATGAAAAGAATTGCACCATTGAATGACGGACAACTCATATAAAATAAAGAAATACTAAATAGATGACGCAGCAACATTGAGAAAATGCTTTGGTTTATATTTGGCACCATCTGCCCTTTGTGAATTCTGCTGATTTCAGTATGACTTCATTTAAAAAAAAAAAAAAAAAAAGAATGGATTTGGTTGTTACTTTAGTTTATGTCTTAGTGTCGATTTAATTCATGTTTTACAATGACGTTTGTGAAGGCTTCTGCTATTACTAGGTTGTAATTATATAGAATGCACTCTATATTTTTATTTAAAAAAATTATTATTTTTTTTTATAGTTTAGACAAACAAAATAATAATGGATTATATGTTCAATATATATGCCAGGCAAATGCCGCCCTTTTAGCGTGCGCCCTGAGGCGACCGCCTCACTTGCCTCACGTCTGGCGCCGGCCCTGATTTTAGGAGAAAAACTTTTAAATTGCTAATAAAAGTTAAACATAAAAGAATATGCAAAAGTTTTTCATAAAACTGATTTTTTAAGTTTAATGCTTTTGATGAACCGTGAAATTCCCTGTCTAGCTCAGAAGCAGTTAAGTTGTGTACTGAAAGGTATAGGGTAGTATACATTGTGAGTTTTTTAAGAAACTCTATTACCCTTTATTTATCAAATACCTTCTGTATATCTTCACTATCTAGCGTATTTATTTCTTTATTTTTTTATATATTTTTTTTATTACAACACCGGTCAAAATTAAACGAGATACTTGTGCTTGTTGCGTGCTTCCCGGATTGAAGCATTATCTAAGAAATTAAATATTTTATGATGTGCTTAGGATTCTAGTTTTATTTAAACGCGGTCAATTACAAACAAATTTGAACAAACTTGAATTGCTGCAATTTAAAAGCTTTTTTCGTGTCTTCGTATTTTTTAGCGTAAGGTTTTTTATGATTTTTTTTTTTTTTTGTTCCACATTTATGGGATTATTATTAAAAAAGTTAGCATATTTTAACTATTGATATCTTTGACTTTAAATATGATATTCTGATGGGCCATCAACGTAATAATAATAATTATTATTATCACTTTGCGTCACAATAATAACAATGATGAGAGTATTATGTAGAACTGGGATATTAAAAAAAGGTATTCTTTCATAGCTTTTAAATGCTAATTAATAGCTGTAAAATTTAATCTTTATGATAAACGATTATTTAAATATTAAATAAACTTTTCTTGTTTTATTGAAAAAAAGGGAATCAAACTATTATTAGTAGTTTAGTATATAAAAAATTGCGAATTTTAAGTGGTGTTAATAAAAAGATCGAACTTTTAATTTATTAAATATCGCTAAAAATTGTTACACACAATTACGAGAAAAAACTATTTTAGTACTATAGATAATACGTTTTCCCATTGTTGGGTATAAATGTGCAGCATTCCTAAAATTGTACCATCTTTTAAAGAATGCGCTTATTTAATAACTGTTGTGCTGTGTAACATAAGGTTAAAAAAATAGATAAGTTTTGTTCATCGCGTTTCTGAATTTTTATTTTTTAATTTATTTTTCTCTATTGTTATACACAATCGTGTTTCCTGCAATTCCAACATTTTATGACTTTTTTTTTTTTTTTTTTTTTTTTTTTTTTTTTAATTCTTGGACATAATTAAAGTTAAAGTAAATGATAACCAAAATCATGAGAAAATGATTAAATCATAAGTTCAATGAATTTGTTAAATGTGTTTTAGTATAAAAATGTTCTATAGATATATTAAAAAAAATACTTTTGTATAATTTTAGCATACATTAATGATAACAATAAATTAGTAAATTATATAATAGATTTATTCCATTTAAATCGGAAATTTAGTTTTTGCAGTTTATCACCATTGTTATTTAAACTAAAATCATAAGCTATATTATGGAACTCAGTATTCATAAAATTAAAAATCTACAATCAAACATGTATTATCCGGTATATAATCGGACTCTTATAGAGGATTATGCATTTTTTTAAATTATAAATTCGATTTGCTTTTGCCTATTAATGTAGCATAAAAAACCAGATTTTAATTATTAGTGGTAAAACGTCTTTTATAAAAATTGTCTTGATATCGTTGCTATAACATTTAAAAATTGATAACGAAGGAAACTTAACAAATTGTTACGTTTACTCCTAAAAAGTGCTTTATATCGTATTTGTATCTTGCGAGTATAACCTCATTTTTTGTATAGGTAGAAAATTTTTATAACTACTATAATGTTCAAAGAACAAAAAAAAAAAAAAAAAAAAAAAAAAAAAAAAAAAAAAAAAAAACATAAATAATGCTCTATTAGAAATGATAATAGCAAAATAGAAACTTATTAGTTTTTATTTAAGTAATTTCATTTCAAATGTGCGTCATCTGAAATTATTTAAATTCCGTATATAACAAATTTATACACAATTAAAAACAACATTCCTTGATCTATTCAATGTAAAAAGAAAAAAAAACGCACGATTTTACGGAGATGGTAATCGGAACGCAGTACAATTCACTGATTCTTAACGGAAAAGTTCCTGTTATTTCCAGGGAGAGAAAAAACGGAATGTTTTCTGGAATTTACAGGAATTTTCCCATTAAAAATCAGTGAATTCTACCAGTACAATATCCGTATAATACTCCTTATTTTTTTTAACAGTGTTGGAATATATTCATTTGTTAACTGAATTTAAACATTTCTTGGAATGTATCTTTGCAAAATACTTATTTTTAAGAATGTTTAGAAACAAATTTAACAATTTCCTAAAAAAAAGGAAATATTATTTATATTTATTAATTTCTTGTGACAAATGGGTTTTAGTTTAAATGGGATATGCGCTTATTTAGAAATTTACTTTTATATAATTTTAGTAAATAACAAACATAATGACTAATTAGGTAATTAGAAAAATGTTCAATAGATTCATTTTAGATTAAAATTTCATTTCTACAGCTTATTTATTTATTTATTTATTTATCTATATAAGAATATAAGGGAATATTACACTTTTCAGTACTATGCAGATAAGAAAGCTGTAATCAAACCTCTATTATCCGGTAAATGATCGGTTTTGTACCTCACACTTACTCCGCATTTTTCTTCACATTTTTCTAAATTTTATAGGCATGAAATTGCAGGAGTATTTATAAGTTTCCTACCTCCACCTATTTTATGAAGTTATTAAAATCAATCACTTCACCATATTAAATCATTTTTGAAATTTTATGTTTGTCAATAGTATGAGCATTTAAAGAGCAGAATAATTAATGCATACATTAGTATTTTTTAAAAGAATAGAACATATTAAGATGCACTCACAAATCACAAACTACCAAAAAAAAAAAAAAAAAAAAAAAAATCCTATTATTAGCGTCAATATAGCCTGTTATAACTATATTGTAATTTTGTCAATCTTCAACAAGATTTTAAGTTTTTCCATTTAAAGCAAGATACTGTAATCGAAATTTTTTATTTTCGCGGATTTTACTACAATAATAATGAAAATACAATGAATAAGGGGGGGGGGTCCTCTAATTTAATAAATAGGTCATGTACAAACCTTAAAATTAAGAATACAATGAGCACTTGTCTTATGACTGTTGTATAATTTTATGTTTAAAATATTTTGCATTTAAAAATAAATTCTAATACTGGCTCTTACTTAGAAATTTATTTTTGCTTTTTTCTCTGATAAAACTGGCTTCACAAATCAATTCATTCCCTGATTTCATTGCATCTTGCATTTCATGTCCGTTTGTGAATCCATCCACCAAATGAGTGAAGTGTTTTGGGTGGAGGACTTTTAACGGAGAACGATTTTATTTCAACGATGAAAAATATAAATTTACTTTACTTCGATTTCTTTTCTTTTTTCTATCTTGTTCATTTTCTTTTCTTTTTTCTTTTCTTTTCTTTTTTTTTAGGGCTCAGCAAACTATATATTTTTCTATCGCAACATTTCTAATTTTGTAAAATCTACTTACTCTAGATTTAACATTTATCAGCTGTAGAAATTAGTTAGAAACGACAGATAGATTTTTATGCATTTCAAAATTACGTTCAAACCTAATATGTCTATGTGTTTCTTGAAATCGATTTTTTCAAAATTTTATTGTCATAGCAAATGAAAAATATCTTGTATATTTATTTGTTTTAAGCAAAAATTTCGTCAGACTAATGTTGCAGCTTAGCTAGCCATGTAGTCAGTAAACTTATTCCATGAACATGGAAAGAAGCGTGATCCGAATTTCTTTAATTAATTTCGATAAATGCAAATTGATCGAACTGCAAATATCTGTTTCATTCTTTATTCTTCTTGCAAATAGGATAATTTTCTCTTCACTTTTTTATTTATATATTTAAAACTAACAATTTTCGGAAAGGCTACCGGACTTAAAATGAACTTAGAAAAATTCGATCGAATAAAATCTTAAAACTAGACTTTTTTTATTGCTAATTTAAGCACAAACATACAAGCATTGGCATTGTTCCATATTGTAAAAATGGCGTCCTTGATATTTTGTGCAGCTGTAATTTTGTTATTTCGTACATTCTTAATTTTATTTAAATATCACTGTTCTGATTCAACTTAATCAAAATTTTCTTGTATGTATTTTTTATTGTTATCGTTTGTATAAAAAAATTATGAAATCTGGCCAGAGACTTGCAACTTGTTTTGCCAATAAAAATTCTTTTACTACATTTAAAAATAATGTTTATTAAGAATAATTAATAACTACAATGTATTCAATAGTTAATATTATTTATTAACATAACTATCGATTATGTAAAGAAGTCTTTGATTTTTATACTGTAACTAACGGTCAATTCAATGATATAATGCAGCGGTTCCCAATCTATGGGTCGTGACCCACTGGTGGCCCGCGGCAGTTGTTTTGGTGGGTCGCGGAACAATCGAGGTTTGTCATCAATATATATCTTTTTTTCACATGTTAATATATATATATATATATATATCACAATTTTAGCAGGATATATTTCAAGAGAAAATCCTTAATTTCCTTCTAGATTTATATACGAATAGAATATCCAGAAATATTTAAATCAGCTGTGAGGTCCTTGATGAAATTCAACACTTCGTGCTTATGAGAACTTGCTTTTTCTTCTTTGCTGTTTTCGAAAGACAAGTACTGAGACCAATACCAGAAATCTCATTGATTTTAAAGCTATGTTTTCATAATAATTAAACATATTTCAACTATCATACGAATTGTTATTTCCAGCTGAGCGAAAAATTGCCCAGGCCGGGAATTGAACCCGGATACTTGGCTTACACGGCCAATGCTTTACCTGTTAAGCTATTTGGGCGATAGCCGGCTGGGATTTTTCGCTCAGATAACCTTATTGGTCGTAACATCTGGTCTGTTATTTGAAACAGCTCGCAGAATAAACCGCAGGTAATGGAACTCCATATAACGATGGATACTTAGATATACTATTATTTTTAACACGATCAAACTGATTGGTAAAGTATCATAATATGATATTATGATACTTTACCAATCAGTTTGATCGTGTTAAAAATAATAGTATATCTAAGTATCCATCGTTATATGGAGTTCCATTACCTGCGGTTTATTCTGCGAGCTGTTTCAAATAACAGACCAGATGTTACGACCAATAAGGTTATCTGAGCGAAAAATCCCAGCCGGCTATCGCCCAAATAGCTTAACAGGTAAAGCATTGGCCGTGTAAGCCAAGTATCCGGGTTCAATTCCCGGCCTGGGGAATTTTTCGCTCAGCTGGAAATAACAATTCGTATGATACTTTACCAATCAGTTTGATCGTGTTAAAAATAATAGTATATTTCAACTATTTTTGTAGTTTGTGCATTGTTTTAATTACTATTCACTTACACACATTGAGATTACCAATTCCTGTTTTTGTTGATAATGTGTCTTCAAAATTTGCGTTTTTCGTTGAATAGGATAGCCGAGCCTATAGAGATTGTACAAAAATTGCTATACTGATGTTTAACTTTATCTTGAGTGGGTCGCGAACTTTTTTTATTACTGAAAGGTGGGTTTCGAAATTTTTTTTCATTGAAAGGTGTGTCGCGTACCAAGAAAGGTTGGGAACCGCTGATATAATGAGTAACTGTGTGGCTAAAGATAGTGTGGTATGTTGAATGCCAAAATAATTTATTGTTTGGAAAATAGAAATTTAATTATTGCACTGGTGTGGATGAGGACTCTTGGATAAAAGTAACCTTGTCTTTTGTTTATCACTTGATAGTATTAAGCCTTCTTATAAACCAAACATTTAATGTTCGTCTTCAAAATCCTGCATCATTTCATAACTGTAGTTCATGTTGTCATAAAATGTTTGCTTTCCAATATGTTAATTGGGCGTGAACCATAATTATCGCAAATTCACTGCTTTGGTAACAATCGCAAACTAGAGAATTTATTAAAAATGTTTAATGTTTGTTTTTTCTTTTTCTCAGATATGTTAAAAATAAAGAAATCAGAATCATCATTTTACATAATTACTAAAATTAATTTATAATTAAGTTATACAACTATTAAGATATATTGCCATCGGAAACCAATGGTGAACATAATTTTTATAATTTAGTTTATCAAGAAGTGTGGGACAATTCTATTACGAATTTTCATCTTTATATACAAGACAATAAATTAAATAATTTAAGATTATAAAGAGAAGAAGAAATTCTGTAACATAAATATTGCAAATGCATTTTTTTTTCAAAATTAACTTTAAAAATCAACGTGTAAGGATTTTTTTTATATTTGTGTAATATATGAGTATTTAGTATTTGACTGACATGTGTATATATGAGTTCTAGCCATTGCTTAAAATCGGTATGCGAAAATTTTATATATGAATTTACAAAAGCATTATTCAATGCATCGTGAATACTCAGCACAACTTTAGTAGTAATTGTTAGTTTTTATCAACAGAAAAAATATTTGAAAGGTTTTTCTTCTATTTTTATGGGATTTTTTTTAAAACTCAAATGAGGCATTAAAAAGCATGGTATACACCTGCTGCGTATGGAAGCGAAATACACGAAATTACACTATTAATATTTCTGACGGGTTCTACTGTCCCGTTGCTGTTACTGATGAAAACAATAATACTAATATTAATAAATGCTATTAATATTATAATATGAATACAATAATAATATTTTTATTTTAATCTAAATATTAATGTTATATTATTTTAATTATTTATATTTTTAAATTATATAAATATTATAATAACATTATTATAATATAAATCTGATATTATAATTATTTCTCTTTAATCGTAATGAATCCGACTACTTTTTAAACACTTTTACACAATAAATAAAAATTAAGACTAATTTACGTATGTCAATCAGGCTTAAAATTTGCCTAAATCGAACCTGGGTCTTTAAAGTAATTACTGACTAATTTTGTATTTTTTTCTTTATATATACATGTATATATATTTAAAAAAAAAATAATTTTTTAGTTTATTTTTTATGCTATGAAATAAATAACATTATATAATGTATTTCAATTCTTAAGTTACACTGCTTTATCCATAATTACATAACAGCATAAAATATTTATTTTTACATCACTTTTTTACCTTTAATTTTGTAATAAAAAGTGCCATATAATATTTATGTATCGAAATAAGCTCAATTGGCAAAATACTATAAAATCATGCTGCCTTATTTTACGTTTTCTATTTTATATGGGAAAAAAAAAAAAAAAAAAAAAAAAAAACCCTGAAAATGTTTGTTTTTACTTTTATTATCTGAACAAATGTTTAAATTTATGTTTTCGGCGTGCACATTATCGATTATTAAATTTCGCTGTTGTATATTTTCTATTTCACAGGTTAACCCTCTCGCTGCGCATCCCGCGATTTCCACGGGCAACGTAAAAGTAGCAAAATTTGCGCAACCCGCGATTTCCGCGGGTATGCATTTTTGCCGTCTATTGAATTGTGCAACCCGCTATTTCCCCGTTCGAGGTTTCATTTCCGCTTTTATGTGATGTTTGAATGTTTATTTAGATGTGGGCCAACAGATGGCGTTAGTTGTCCATATTTTAGCGAAATATACAGGAAGTTTTTGTAGCATTTTGCGCGCGCTTTTTCAAAGCTGAAAAATGTCTGCCAGGAAGCGTTTCGCACGTGATATAACCTATATTCCTGACGATATTTCCGACACTGATAGTAGTTCTGACTCTGATTTCAATTATATTGAAGATAGTTATAGCGAAACTGATGAGAATTTATCGGATTCCTCTGCGGATAGTGATGAATCTGAAAATTCATTTTCGATTCAAAACGTTCGACAGTGGTGCAAAATTGACATGCAAAATGTGCCACCAGCTCCTGCTCCATTTCCTTTTCTTGGCAATCCCGGACCAAATTTCTCTATGGCAAATGATGCAACTGTTTTGAATTATTTTGAACTTTTTTTTGACGATGTTATGTTGAAAATAATAGTAAAAGAGACCAACAGATACGCTCAGCAGTATATAAATAAGGCAGTTCCTAAAGAAAGATCAAGATGGAAAAAATGGACAGATACAAATGAGAAAGAACTTAGATTATTCTTTTCCGTTTTGTTTCTGCAAGGAATCGTAAAAAAGCCGAAACAAGAGTATTATTGGTCTAAACGCCAGATATTACAAACCCCAATTTTTCCACAAATCATTCAAAAAGATAGGTTTATTTTGCTAATGAAGTTTCTTCATTTTTCTAATAACGAAGAGTTTGATAAGGATAGTCATCCGTGGCCAAAATTAAATAAAATTTATGAGATCATGGAGCATCTCAGAAACAAATTCCGAAATCTTTATACACCAGATAAAAATCTCAGCATAGACGAGAGTTTGATGCGCTTCAAAGGCAGACTGAGCTGGAAAATGTTCATCGCTAAGAAAAGAGCAAGATTTGGTCTTAAGTTTTTTGTGGTTTGCGAAGCTGAAACTGGATACATTTCAGACTTTCTCATATACACAGGTAATGGAACTGTATATAACCCTAAATTTGCAAATTATCCAGTGTCCAGTAAAATTGTTTTGCACCTGATGGACAGATTCCTTGGAAAAGGTTACTGTGTAACTATGGACAACTACTACATGTCTCCACAATTGGCAGACATTTTAATTTCAGAAAAAACAGACTCATATGGCACAGTAAATAAGATTAGGAAAGACCTTCCTCCGAATTTCGCAAAGGAGAAAATACCTAAAGGTGAAGTACTTGCTTACCAAAGGGGTAAAGTTATGGCCCTGAAATGGCAAGACAAAAAAAGTGTGTTTCTGATGAGTACAGTTCATAATGCAAGTTCCCGTTTAGTGAAATGCAAATCAAACAAAACTGTACTGAAACCAAATGTTGTTTGTGATTATAATAACACGATGGGTGGGGTTGATTTATGTGACCAAGAAATGTCATATTACCCCACCCTCAGAAAACAACAAGGAAAATATTACATAAAAATTTTCCGACAATTCATGGACCAATCTCTGTGGAATGCTTATATCCTTTATAAAAAGGATAACCCATTACAAAATATAACGCTTCTAGAATTCCGTTTGCAAATTATTGAACTAAGCATTCAGAAATATTCAGATGGAAATTCCAGTGTTTACCATGGCAGATGTAGTTCAACTCACAATCCTATGAGACTAACAGCTCGACATTTTGCTAGCCATATACCCCCAAATACCATCAAGAAAGAGCCTCGTCGACAGTGTGCTGTCTGTTGTTCAAAAAAAACTGAAAGTGGAAAAAAAATTCGAAAAGAAACGCGAATTTGGTGTAAGGATTGTGAGGTAGGACTTTGCCTCGAGCCTTGCTTCGAAATTTATCATACAAAACTTCATTTCTAACATATGTTTTGTAAGTATTTTGCATATTTTTATTAGTATATACGTTTTACCATTGTATTTTATAAAATAAATCATAATTCAACCAAGACTAATTTTCAAAATTTTGCTTTTATATCATTATTCTTCGATTTCAATATTCTGACATCCTTTTTCTATGATCTAATTCTATATTAAAAAAAAACCTCTTTTACAAAATTTTTTTGTATGTTTTAACTCTAAAATATATATAGATTTGAAATATGTAATAAAAAAAATACGCAATTTTTGAACCTATTTTGATAAAAAAATTACGCAGCGAGAGGGTTAAATCCTTAACCTTAATGAGTATTTTTACACATAAACATAATCATACTTTCCCATTGTTTGTGCTTCTAGTTCATTAATTTATCACAGCCCTTGAGCCCTCTTGTAACTTACATTTTAACCGTTTGTCAAAATAGCGAGAATAATTACTTCTCATTAAACCTTTCATAAGTTACGATTATCCTTCCTAAAATTACATACTCAGTTACTCTTTGAAGATACAATTTCATTTAACGCCTGACGATTTTCCTGCCGAAAGAGGGCGTTTAAAGCAATGCTGTTTCGCTTCTCCTAACCTTTTGAGAGATTAAAACTCTTCTATAGTTTTCATAATCATCCATTTATTTGGAGCTTGGTAAACCATCTGAAATTTTCCGTTGATTTAGCTGAACTTAATATCTACTGATTGGAGAGCAAAGGCAAGTTTAGTTAATCAGTTAAATGAACAAAATCAGCAAACAAATATTATTAAGTGAATTAATAATTGGGATTTTAACTCATTAGGAAAATTATATTAGCCACTGATTTCTAAAATTACTTTACTATGATTTAAAATCATGAAATATTTTTCATGAGAAATTTACAAAAGTTTGAGGTATTTGCTTGGGAATAAAGGATTTTTAATAAAGCATTTTACATAAAGCAGAAGGACGAAAATGAAATTTTTAAGCTATTTTTCTGTGAAATAAAAGCACAAGAATATGATTAATAAAGAATTTTTTGTAAAGCAGAAGGACGAAAATGAAATTTTTAACCAATTTTTTGTGAAACATAAGCACAAGAATATGATTATTTACTATGTTTTTACCTATATGACTATTTAATTAATTTATTTTGTAGGTTATTTAATAGTTTAAAACAGCAATTTTTAATATATATTAAACTATCTGCAACTTTTACGTGGATACAAAACTACTTTTACGGACAAAATCTGTTCTATAATTCAAATAAATTTTTAATTCGTTTTCAGTTTCAAAACAAACGATAAAGAAAAATAAAAATGAAAAATAGATCAATATAGATTTTAATATTTTAAAGTAAATAGATCAAAGAAATTGTTACATTAAAAAAAGCATAAAGGTAAAATTAAAAAACAAAATTTAAATTACTCGTAAAATTATATTGTAAAACTTAGCTCAAGTCATGTATTTAAATATATATTCTCAAAATATAATTTTTTAATAACCTTTTAAAACAAAACAAACGAAATTATTGATCTTAAATCCATTAATTACTTTAATTTTACAGATTAATAAATAATTTATAGTCATTTCTCATGTATTTAGAGTTAGGTTTAGAAAAATACGCATAAATTAAATTGTTATATGAATGAAGTACAAATATGTGAAATAATTAAAAAGATTTAAATGATTTGTGAAAGTGCATTGATGATTAAAAAAGCGCAGCACAAATCTCTGTATTTAAGTAAGTAATAAGATCCGAATTAAATCATTAAAAAAAAACTAGAATAGATTCTTTCACTTGAATAAAAAAAAGAAGATAAAAGATTTATTCCAAGTCATTAGTGAATATCTCTCGGTCATTAATTGCATAACGTCAGACTACTAAAATATTTCTTACGAATACGGAAAATGAATTAATTCAAAATGAGTTGGGATATCTTACAATATTTTAAAAACCTGATAAGGTGTGATTTCAATACTAAATAATAGTAATAAAAAACTTGCTTTTAAAATTTTCCATAATTTTCATTAATTGCATAACATCAGACTACTAGAATATTTCTTACGAATACGGAAAATTGAATAATTCAAAATGAGTTGCGATATCTTACAATATATTAAAAACTTGATAAGGTGTGATTTCAATATTAAATAATAGTAATAAAAAAAACTTGCTTTTATAATTTTCCATAATATATTTCCATTTTTTTATCTTTTGCATAATAAAGCAGAAATTAATAATTAATTATCAATTTTAAAAAATGCGAACCCTTTTATGTTTAACGTATTTTTAAAACTGCTGACTTTTAAGTTTAAATATGTCTAAAAAAATGTGCGTCACCTATTTATAAACTACACAGATTATCATTTTAATGTTTTTGGCAACTTCTGAGTTTGATTGAACTAGGCTTCAGTGTTGTTAAAAACTATAGAATTTTAAGAGTGTAATCGGATTAAGTACTCTGTTTTAAATTGTGTAGTTTTTTATAACAGCTTCGTAAAAGGGTATAAAATATAATATTACTGATAAAAAAGAGTAAATTCACGAATTGTTTTGAAAAATAGATAAATAAACATTTTGTAATTAAGTGTATTAATTGTAATAACTCGATAGATATTAATTTAGAGGATTTATTTCTCTCTTTTTTTCGCTTTACGAAAAAGTGTCATATTTTTACTATGTAACTAAGTAATTAAAACTTCTTATTTTTAAAAATATACTGAATATTTATTTCTATGTATATACTATAATTGCTTTCCACAAGTTTTTTTTCTCATAACGTATGGATATTAATATTGTCATTTTTAGGCTTAATGTTTACAATACTTGCCCCCCCCCGCCCCTCCAAAAAAAACAAAAAAAACAAACCAGAAATTTTTTTTTTGACGGAAAAAACATTATTTTATTCTGGATTATTTTTATGTATATATATGTAATATAACGACGGCGATGTTCTATAATAGTGTATAATCACTAATAGAATACCATGTTGGTTGTAGAATACTACTATTCACTAAGATTCAATAGTGGGATGAGCAGTCGTTCTGGTAAGTGGATAAGCCATGGATTTGTTCTCGTAGGAGTTTCTCCAATAACAATGCAAGAAAATCAGTGTTTTAGTTCTTTATTATTTAGAGCACGAACTTAAGTTACTCCACAGATCACCGTTCCACACATCTATCACTACGGCCTTCGCTCACTAAGCTGCAACATTCCGGCGTTCTACAATCTCGGAAAAAATGACATTTCTAATTCAGCAGAGAAATAAAACGCGCGTCTTGATAGTTTAAAGAAAAGGTGCATTCTACTCTCCTGAAAAACCAAATGAAAAAATCATTTTCACGACAAAACTAGCGCCCTCCTACTCCGCGTCAATCATTTTAAAAATCCAATCAGGATGGACTCGAGCCTCTAACGGACAAAATGATCAATTCTAATTGGCCGTAATAGGCGGTCTACTGGCAAGAACTATATTTTTTTCTCGGAACACTAAGCCCTTTAGCAACGCGTAGTAACACTTGTCACGCGATGTTAAAAAATAAAAAATAAAATTAAAATCGCAGGAATATGCCAGAAAGTAAAAAGCTTACGAAATACTTCCCGCCTTTTTGAGAAGCAAGAAATAATTTATTAATAACTAAAGTAAGAAAAAGAATTTTAGCTGTTACAAGACGAAACTAAGATTGAAATATGTTCCACAAATTTAGAATTGAAGCTAAGAGAGAATAAAAAAAAATGGCGCAATTTTTTTTTTTTTTTTTTTATTACAAATCCCCCCTCCCAGAAAGAAGGGTGAAAAAGTAGGTCTGAGACCTGCAATTTCACAGAAAGGGAGATGATGCAGACTTAGCTCACGAAGTTGTTGATATAAGTAATAATAATTAGATACTGAATAAAAAAAAAATTTAAATTAATTTCTCTTTTTTATATAAATATAGAATTCAAATTTAAAAACACCAAGGTGATGCGTGGAATAACTTCAAATTTAAATACAATAAAATAGGCTTCAATACAAATACAAGATATAATCTTGTTTAAAGTACACATCAAAAAGTAATTTGAAAATATAAGCAATTACCCATAGTAATAACATAAAAATGAAACATAAAAATGAAAAACAATAACGTTAAATTCTTTTTTAACAATGTCAAATCTAGAAATCAATTTTTAAAAGTTTATTTCAAAAATCCTCTTAAAGTCATATTTGGAATGGCATAGTTCATTACCTCATTTTGAGGATGTCTAATTCATTTAACTGTCCAAATTCATCAGCTAACATTATAATATTAGTTCAGTTTTTGTGTGAGTAAGTCCTTGAACATTCATAATAGTTCCATTTTGGAATCTTTGTGAAAATACTTTTATAATTGTATTTTTAATTAATAACACATTTTATAATATAGTAATAATAAAATTTAACAATGTAAATAATAAACAATATAATTAAGAAACATAATAAGGAAAAATATCAATAATAATAAATATCATAAGTGTAAGTAAATCTCATAATGGGTATAAGTAAATCTCTTAATAAGTAATAATAAATATCACAAAATACATTCTTTAAATACTTAATCTCGTTTATCTCATCTCATATTTTTGGGATGAAATATAGAGAGAAGTGGAATAAAATAAAAATGCAATCAACTATGAAATCATTTACTTAATCTGGTAATCCGAGTACAGGATTAAGTAGGAATATGTACAAAAAAAAAATTAAAATATAATATGATAAATTAAAATAAAATAAAGATAAATAAAAATTTTATTCATGTTTGAGAATGCACGTGACCTTTAAACTACTAAGATTCTTAAAAAGAAATATTAATAAAATAAAAAAAATAAAAGACAAGATTATTAATGTCAATTCATGTCAAATAATTACGCAATAAATATTCTCTCGGTGTGATAAAACATTGCAAGATGCAAGTAGGAAAGAGAAAAAGAAACAAAATTATATTATAATTGACATGTACTTGGACTGGAATGCAGAAGCAAAGAAAGAGAGAAAGAAAAAAAAAATATATTAAAATAAAGTGATAAAAATTTTGTTACTTGGCAAATAATTAATTTAATAATTGATAGATTAAATTTAATATTACAAATAGGTTCAGTTGAAAGAAAAAAAAATATTCTAAGTAGAGTAATTCAGTACAGAATAAGAAATTTCCACTTTGTTCGTCTACGCCGGCATAAACAAACAAATATAAAAATTTCCAGACAAGTGACACTCTCGCTGCAGTCAAGAGATATCATTGCCATTCTGTGAGAATTACAGGATATTATCTGAATTAAAATATGAAAAGAAATTTACTGTTTAAGAGAAAAAATTATAAAATGATAAACTAGAGATATAGTTTAAGCTACAGTTTTTACCTGAGTTTGTTGTTGTTGATTAGGGGGTTGTTGCTCATGACTTAATTTAAATTTATCAGGGGAATAATAAGGCCTTAATTTAGATACATGTACTATTTCTGAACTTTTGAACTGGTTTTGCCTATCAATTTCAAAATTTACTTCGGATAATTTGTTAAGAATTTTATAAGGGCCACTAAATACTTGTGACAACTTTCTAGTATTAGGGTACTGAAATTCTTCATAGATAACTAGATCTCCTATTTTAAATTTTGGTTCGATATAATCTTTATCATAATATCTTTTATTTTTTAAATGAAATTCATCAGTTCTTGTTTTAGCAATTTTAAGTGCTTCATGAACAGGGGGATAATAATTTTGTTGTAAGGGGGAGTCATAGGGTAATTGGCCAAAAAGTAAGTACGCAGGTGGAAATTTGGTAATAGAATGGGGTGTATTATTATATTCATTAATTACCTCAGTTAAAAGCTTAGTCCAGGGAATTTTAGAGGTAGTGGAGTTTACTTTACATTTTAATCTAGTTACTATTGTCTGATTTACTCTTTCACATTTCCTATTCGTTTGTGGATGATGGGCAGTGGTCAAACGTTGTTTAATATTATGATTTCGCAGGAATTTTTTGAATCTTGAAGAAGTAAAAGCAGCATTCCTGTCACTAAGTATTTTTTGAGGGAACTGTACACTTGAAATCTTACTAAAACAGAATAATTGTTGAGGGATTTTGATATTGAAAATTTGTTTCAGACAATTTGTATAAGTTTCTGTAGTGACACTTTTGGAAGGAAATGCCCAAACATATCTTGTGGCATGGTCTATTATAATATGGAGATATTTTTTTGTAGAATTATAATAATTGAACCCTCCTACAGTATCAACAGACAGACAGTCAAAAGGTTGATCTGTAGTGGGCATAGCTTGTAATAAGCCAAATTTTTTCTGTCTAGGTTTTTTATTTTTCTGGCAAATATCACAGTATTTAACAAAGTTAGTAATGTCTTGGGTCATATCTGGCCAATAATAGTTAGGAGAAATTAAATTTTGCATTTTTTGAACACCAGGGTGACCAAACTGTTCATGAGCAACATTAAGCAATTTTTTTTCTTAGGGACATGGGAACTACCACTTTACGAAAACCTTTTCTTTTAACTATAATCAGTCCATTGTCATTAATATAATTTGATCCACACACATTTTCTTTTTCTTGCATCTCAATAATCTCTTTAACGTCAAGAAGAAAAGTAAGGGGCTTACAAAAATGAGAAATAGGGTTTCGGGACAACATGTCGGCTTCGACATTTGTAGATCCCTTTAAGTACTCTATTTTGTAATCGAACATACTTAACTTCAATGACCACCTAAATAATCGACCTCTTAAATGTTTGACATTTTTTAACCAAACAAGAGATGCATGATCAGTATGGATGGTAAATTGCACACCGTGAAAGTAATGATAAAATTTATCTAAAGTATCAATGATAGCAAGACACTCTAGTTCGGTAATGAAATAATTTTTCTCATAACTTCTCAATCCTCTAGAAAAATAAGCAATTGGATGTAAAAAGTTATTATGGTCGGGTTGTTTAAGAACTGCACCTACCGCTACCTGAGAAGCGTCAACAAACATGTGTAGGGGTAATTTTGGGTCATAAATCTTTAAAATTGGTTTAGCAATGAGGGCATCTTTTAATTTTTGAAAAGAGTTTTGACATTCAGTATTCCATTCCCAAATAGTATCTTTCTTAAGTAATTTATTTAGGGGGTGTCTAATTTCAGCATATTTGTCAATAAATTTATGATACACATTTATAGAACCAAGAAATCTTTGTAATTCTTTAGTGTTAGTAGGAGGTTTTAATTTTTTAATCGTTTCTATATTAGTATTAGCTGGAGTTAAAGTTCCATTTTGGATTTCATACCCTAGAAAATTGATTTGTTTTTGAGCAAAAGTACATTTAGATAATTTTAATTTAATATTTTCTATTCGGCATAAATCAAAAATTTGGATGAGATGCTGTATATGTTCATCTATTGATTTAGAAAAAATAATTATATCATCAAAATAATAACAAGCAAAGTCTATTTTATATTTTGTAAGAATTCTTCTAATTGTCCTGTTGAAAATTGGGGGGCCTACCTTTACACCAAAGGGGAGAACATTCCATTCCCAGAGCCCACAATTAGTAGTAAAGGCTAACTATTCGGAATCGGCTGGGTGAATAGGTATGTGCCAATAGCCTGAGGCTAAATCTAGTGTAGAGAAATATTGGGCACCACTTAATTTGTCTAAAATTTCATCTATTCGGGGTAAAGGTTCAGCGTCATTTTTCATGATAGAATTTAATTTTCGGTAGTCAACACACATTCGGGTTTTTTTACCTTCATCTCGTTTATTTACTAACGTAACTGGAGAAGAGTACGGGCTATAACTTTCTTTAATTAACCCAGCAGCTAATAATGATTGGATTTGCTGAGATATTTCTTTTTCATCAGCAGTGGATGTACGATAAGGCCTCAAAGATATTGGTAGGTCAGATTTAAGATAAATACGCTGAGGTTCAATATTAATTCTCCCTACATCATATTTATTTTTTGCAAAAATATCTAAATAATCCCTTAAAAGTTCCCTTACATTTTTATTTTGAATAGCATTCAGATCCCCCAATAGATTATAATCATCATTATTAGTTCGCGACAAGGATTGAGGAGTTATGGTATTTCCATAATCGGGTTGCACAGTAGTATCATTTTTTATAATATCAAAATGAAGCAATTCTAAGTTATCACTGGATATGTTGACATATGGGTTTAACGAAATATTGTCTTGTAACACCTGGCTTTTTGCACAATCAATTTTTAATTTAAATTTGGCACAATCAGGTAAACCTAAAATAGCATAGTCCAAATCAAGTTGACTTACTAAAAAATTAACATATCTCTTTATATTACCAAATTTAATACATAATCGACAAGATTTATTAATTGTAAGAGTTCCTTGTGCCTGTCTGATAGTAATAGGGGTAACATTATGTAAATTACCATTTAAATATCGAACAAATTTGAGGGGTAAAATTGAGACAGTTGATTCACTATCCACCACACAATACACTTTGTTATTGCCCACATATCCAGGGATGATTAATTGTCAAATATTATTAGTAGGAGATGGTTGAATATGAGCAGGAGTTTGAGTTTGAAAGGAATTTGTGTTAAATATACAACTCCTCTCCCAATGATATGCATTTTCTATGCCTCTGTTTAAACATATACGGCACGGACGACTTGGGTAGTTATTCTGATAATGAGTCGTAGGCATTCTAGGAGTGAAAAACCTAGGATTAAAATTTTGGAATGGATTGTTTAGAGTAGGTCGAGTCCAATGTCTGGGCTGAGGATTGGGATTGTGCATTGGTCTAGTTTGTTGAAAATTTCTATTGCCGTTATTAGAGGTATGATTTGGAATCGCTGCTAATTGTTTAGCAATGCGAAACCATTCACGAGTATTGGAAGGAGGGTTAACCATCAAACAATTTTGATACTCCGGCTGAAGTCCATCAGTTAATCCCTGTATAATTAAATTTTCCCCAAGCTGAAGTTGCCTTCCAATCTCAACTTTCTTTCTAAAATAAGAATCCAAATCACTTAGATCATTTAACTTTAAGGAAGTAAATTCAGAAAATTTTGGAACTCTAACTTGAATGAATTTTTCACTTAAAATCTCGACAATTTCTTCATAAGTAGCACAATCCAAACAATCATTTATATAAGTTTTTAGCGCTTCCCCCTTTAAATATTTTGAAATATTTTGGTGTTTCCACTCATTATCTTTCTTTTCTACCGAACATTCTCGATCAAAATGTTTAAACCATTTAAATATATCCATGCCCGACCCAAATTCAAAAGGGACAATATCAAGTTTATTTTCTGACATTTTTTCTTCTTTTACTAATCCTGACCTTAGTAACATGAAAGAAGGATAATTCATATGGAAAATATTTAAATGCTATACTTCAATTATTAAAATTCAATTACTATACTTCAAATACCTCAATAAATAATAATAAAAATAAATAAATAATAAATAAATAAGTAATAAAATAATAAAATAATAAATATCGGTTTTCCATACATGGGAAATAACAAATAATTTTAAGAACAAAAATACTTTTCTTTACGTATGGAAAATAAATTTAGCAACAGAGTATTTTTTAACAACAAATTAATCCATCTTTCGATTAAAAAGAAAAAACTCCTTTAAAACTAAATAAAATTTCTATGAGCAGAAAATTTTAATTAATTATAAATTAAGAACAAATTTATTTTTTAATATCTGTAATAAAAGAGAGAAAAAAAAATCAAGAATTTAATCAAAGAAATTATCATTAAATTTCTTAATCAATAAAACAATAAAATAATAAATAATAACTTACAGACATGTTCGATGTGGCCTTGTTCAAATACCTAATTTTTTATTAAACTAAACAAAAAATAAAGCACTTCGTAGATACGACTCACAGGTGCAAATTTCAATTATCTTGTATTACTGATGGAATATACCGTAGTTTCGCAACCACACAGCAGGTGTTCATTTATTATGAAATGAAAATTTATCAAAATATTTATGCACTTTTACCTAGAAAATACAGTAAATAAATAAATAAAAGAAAATGATGTTGAATTGATTTCATGCAGGTGATCTTTTGTAATTTTTATTTTGCATATCTCACAGTTTGGTTGCATATCTCTCAGTTGAAAAGTTTCTCACTAGAATGCGAGGTATATTTCACATTTAAAATATTTGTAGATGTAGATACCACACATAATTACAAACAAAACTTTATAAGACGATCTTTTTTCAGCTGAAAGGTTTATCATTTATGCACATGAAGATGTTTTTCCATGCAGGCCATCTCGTCGTAACATGGGTGGAAGTAGACGCAGATGAGGTTAAAGATGCGTGCAGCTAACATCTCAAAAACTCTGACTGTTAGTAACACACATTGAGTCTTATTGCAGGAAACGAAATTACAATATTAGTATTAACACACAGCAGCTGATCCCATCCATCTTCAGTCTTGGACATACCATTTAGATGGAAGATATCATAGTTATTTTTTTTTTTCTGTATTAAATGTTAAGATGAAAACAATACCAGGAAAAATGTAGGAACAACTGTAAGTGTATGAAGAGCATGCAGCTTATTCTCAAAAGTTTTACGCCGGTTCATTTTTCATCCTGCCGGCTAATATGTAATATAACGACGGCGATGTTCTATAATAGTGTATAATCACTAATAGAATACCATGTTGGTTGTAGAATACTACTATTCACTAAGATTCAATAGTGGGATGAGCAGTCGTTCTGGTAAGTGGATAAGCCATGGATTTGTTCTCGTAGGAGTTTCTCCAATAACAATGCAAGAAAATCAGTGTTTTAGTTCTTTATTATTTAGAGCACGAACTTAAGTTACTCCACAGATCACCGTTCCACACATCTATCACTACGGCCTTCGCTCACTAAGCTGCAACATTCCGGCGTTCTACAATCTCGGAAAAAATGACATTTCTAATTCAGCGGAGAAATAAAACGCGCGTCTTGATAGTTTAAAGAAAAGGTGCATTCTACTCTCCTGAAAAACCAAATGAAAAAATCATTTTCACGACAAAACTAGCGCCCTCCTACTCCGCGTCAATCATTTTAAAAATCCAATCAGGATGGACTCGAGCCTCTAACGGACAAAATGATCAATTCTAATTGGCCGTAATAGGCGGTCTACTGGCAAGAACTATATTTTTTTCTCGGAACACTAAGTCCTTTAGCAACGCGTAGTAACACTTGTCACGCGATGTTAAAAAATAAAAAATAAAATTAAAATCGCAGGAATATGCCAGAAAGTAAAAAGCTTACGAAATACTTCCCGCCTTTTTGAGAAGCAAGAAATAATTTATTAATAACTAAAGTAAGAAAAAGAATTTTAGCTGTTACAAGACGAAACTAAGATTGAAATATGTTCCACAAATTTAGAATTGAAGCTAAGAGAGAATAAAAAAAAATGGCGCAATTTTTTTTTTTTTTTTTTTTTTTTTTTTTTTTTTAATTACATATATATATATATATGTGTGTGTGTGTGTGTCTGTGTATTTAAAGATAGTATTTTTTAGTTGAATTTTCAAATAAATGGGGGGAATCTATTTCACAGTTATATTAATTGCTTTCCATTACTTTTTTTCGACATAACGTATGGATACTATATTGTCATTTTTGTGCATAATGTTTACAATACTTGCCCCCCCCCGAAAGAATATATATATATATATATATATATATATGTATATGTATATGTATATATAAGACCATTAATTGTAAACAATATGAACCATTTGCATTTAATAGAAAAAAATATTAAACATGAGGAAATATATATATATTGAAACATTTTTATTCTGGCGAAAAAAAACATAACTTTATTCTGGATTATTCTTAGGAAGTTCTTCTAATGAATTTATATGATATTCATAATTTTTCATATTTGCATTTTCAATTTTCTCTTTTCCTTTGGGGATTATGCCATCTATAAAGACATAAAAGAAGGCAACCTACCATTGGAATCTTAAAAAATTTCAAGCTGTTATGCTGTATTTTAAGAACTCAGGGAAAAATGTATAAGAAACAAACAAAAAGTCTATGTCAAAGATTTGTGGAAATATTGAACAATAATATATATATATATATATATATATATATATATATATATATATATATATATACCTTCTATTTCTCTTCAAACTTCAACTGTTTTTAATAATATGATTGTAAAAATACTGGTTTCATTGGTTTTTTTAATGGTATTGTCTGAATAACTTTGGATGTATTTATAAAAGTATTTATATATATATATGTATATAGTATTGTGTTAAATTCATCTAATGTATGAAAAAATAATGCTTTCAAAGCAGCACGCACAATTCATATCTTCTCTTAATAAATAAATAAATAAATAATATATATACAGGGTGTCCACTCTCAACGGTAGTCAATGGCTAATTTCTAAACCGTCAGTTATAGACATAGAGTTCCAATTGCAAAAATGCTTTAAAAAAAAGTAAATAATTGTTTTTTAATCGATTTAGGTAAAAAAAAAAAATTAGTAAAAAAAAAAAAGAAAATTAAATTTTTATACGGTCCCCTTGTCCTATAAGTGATACTTAGTAAATTTTTACCACTACTGTAACAAGTTAGACAAAAAAAGTCCCATTCCTCTGCGATTAAAACTGAACGAGTATAAAGGGCAAAATTAGCACTAGCAACCGGTCACAGGGCCAATCAATTGGAAAAAGTGGCTAGTGAAAAATTGACTATCAGTGGCCACCTCCCGGCCACTTTTTCATATGGAAAAAATAAAATTTTCTTGCATTCCATCAAGGATTCTACTTTTTTTTTGTTTCAATATATTCATATTAACATATTTATTTGGGGTATTAAGTTTTAGATTAATAATTATAAAAATTTTATTTATTTATTTTTTTAAATAAAAATAGTGGCCAGTAGTTTAATGAAAGTGGCCACTTAAAAAACTAGTCCTAGCGGCCAGTGGCCGCTGATGAAATTTCCCAATTTTGCCCTATAACCGAGTAATATCTACTTAAAATTGAAGTATATTTTTTGCTGCAAAATAGGGGTCAGTCACAAATTTACTGGAAATGAAAATAAACGTCGGATGTAAAATTTAACATTAACATTGAGAGTAAAATCATTTTTACAATATTATTTTTAAATTTATAATGATGTTTACATATTAAAGCAAAATATGCAACTTGTACTACAAATATAATTTAAAAAATAACAGAAATTTTATTAAATTACATTATGAAAAGCAAAAAACACAAATTGTTACAAAATGAAAGGAATTAGGAATTAGCCATTTAGGATTTAGACATTAGACAGCGTTGGAAATGGACGACCTTTATAATACTTTAAGCACTTAGTGTACGTTCCCTTAAAGCTTAGCGCAACTCATCCGTTTTCAGTTACAGAATAGTGGTTTAAGTCATGAAATTCAAAGTTTCATAACTCGGTCAATTTTAGTGTTAGATGAATGGGACCTTTTTTGTGTTGCTTGTTAGAGGGATGGAAAATTTTTACTAAATATCACTTATATGACCGGGAGACCATATAAAAATTTAATTTTCATAATTTTTTAGTAATTTTTTTTTACCTAAATCTCTTTAAAAAACAATTCTTTTCCTTTTTTAAAGCATTTTTGCAATTGGAACTATATGTCTATGACTAACGGTTTAGAAATTAGCCATTGGCCACCGTTGAAAGTAGACACCCTGTATAATTAAAATAAATAAAATATTTCCTGCTAATTTTATTTTTATTTTTTCAGAAACAATAATGAACAATTACGTCAGTTTAATATTGTATATTAAGCTAATTTTAATTGCGCATATGATTTAAATACAAGAAATTTATATGAAGAGGCTAGGTGTGCCAAAAGTCAACGAATCAGATTTGGAGACCAGACAGGCATTAAAAAAAAATTGGACCTGTTTCGTGTTTAAAAGTCTTGTATTGGATTGAAGCGTTCGGATAAGGAAACCCGATATTACTTGAACACGACGCGACTTGTGGTTCCATTCATGTCGGGCTGGGTTTAGGTTGACCCGATTCTTCTAAACAAATTTCTGAATGTTTTTTCAAATTCTATAGAATAAAAAATAAAAATGCATTTATTTTTACACAAAAATTGATTAAAAAAAAATATATATATATAAATTTGATGCTAGATAGATAATTATAAACTAATTTTCCTTAACCATATTAATTAAAACATGGGTTAACCATCTTTCACGTCGGATACTGGTCGGATTAATTTTTGATACTTAAATTTTAAGTCGGTCTTGCAATTTATGGAATTTTTTTATTGGATTCCGTTTGCTTTTCAGGTTGGTATTGAGTAAAAATTTCGGAATCGAGTCGAGTTTCACCTTGCCCGTGAAGGAATCTAATTCGAGTTAACATGTCTTATCAAGAGCATTATATCAATTTTTTTAATCTATAATAATGAGGAATTTAATAAAAAACCATGTTTGAATGCATAAGCAATTTTATTCATTTTGCAACATCCATGCCTCTAAGCCAAATTTTGATAAATTAGTCTATTACTATGCAGTGCAGTTTAGTTTGATAATTTTACTCTTCATGAGTATTGATTAAATATTGTACGAATTACTTAAATCGATGGCGAGATTTGACAGTTTTACGTACCGTTAACGTTTGCTTATGTATTTAGAGAAGCATACTCTTAAATTTTACAATAGAAAAATTCATCTTCATCAATATGAATGGAATTTGCTTTAATTACGAACTATTGCTAATAGTCGATTTATCTTTCATCACATTTTTGAGCAGCTATGCAAATTCAAGATCGATGTTGTTGACCATTATAAATCCAACATTGGAAAAATACCCAGTTTTGTTTTATCTCGGGATTAATAATAAGATTTTACAATAGTGGTGCTCACGATTGTTTGAAAGCTTTCGAAAAAAAGAATAATAATAGAAGAATATGAATAAATATTTAGAAATATGTAAGAAATTATGAATTGTATACAGTAGCGTAGCTATGTTTTTTGGCGCCCGGGGCCAGCAAGAAATTTTGCGTCCCCACCCCAATATAGATATATAACAATTTCTCTCAATTTGGCGCCCCTAGGCCTCGCCGCCCGGGGCGGACGCCCCCCTTCCCCCCCCCCTCCTTAGCTACGCCACTGATTGCATATAATTTAGCTGAAGACAACAGGAAACTACTATCTTTCACAACTGCGTTACAACCAGCTTCCTCACAGTATGTTTGGATTTTCAGGGAAGTGAAAAAAGTTTAATTTATTCAGTACTTCGGTTTAACCGTGTTCGTGTTAACCAGGGTCTAGTACTTTAATTTTTATGTATAAACTATTATTGTTTTCTTCCATCTACCTATCTCACTTTTAATAATTTTAAAGCTTCAAGATATAAGTTTTAGTTATTACACTCTTGCTGGATTTTTTTTTTTACTTTTATTTTCTTTGAAAAAAATTTAGTTATTCAACATCAGCCGACTTTATCACTTAAATCTTTTATTCGTGTTCGTGTTTCTGAATTACTTCTAAATCTCACAAAAACATTCCAGTTTGTCTTTTTTATTAGAGAAATATTTTCACCATAATAATCTTGCATTAAAGCAAAAGAAATTACACGTCAAGTATAGTATCGCTAAAAATAAATATTCATCAACTATCTCTTGTATCGGAATTTAATGTGATGTCATAATTAAAACGGAACTCGTTTTTTCTCGGTTTTTAATCTTTAACAATCGTTTAATATTTCTACCCAGTTCTAACTTCAGGCAATTCGTTCATACTAATTAGTGATGGGCGATTTCGATTTTTTAAATCGATTTAATCGATACTACGGCCAACTCGATTTAATCGATTCTTTCAAATTTTTAATCGATTTCTCTGAAGGTAATCTAATTTTCATTTTCCTTCAAAAGTCGAAGATAAAATAGACGGATGTGCCAATTCCAAAATTTCAGTGTATTAGTTTCTAAGATAGAAGAATTAAAGAAACCTCAGAACCCCCCCCCCCCCCCCCACCCTGCAAAATAGCGTTTTTTTTTTTTTTTGAGTGATGTACACCAAAATTGATCAGGATCAATTTTTATTAAGTACCAGCTGAATCTGAATTTTGATGAAAATCCATGAAAGCGCGAGATACAGCTATTGCGAAATCATAAAAAATGCAGCATATCAGCGCCACCTGTTGGGCAATTTACACCAAGAACTAAATAACACTAATCAATGTCAGAGATTTACTGAATCTGAATTTTGATGAAAATTCGTTCTTGAGATAGCACTATTGCGTTAATCATGAATAATGCAGTATAGCAGCGCCATCTCTTAAGGGTGTTCTTAACTGATCCGCTCAACAAGCGAAAAACGTTTTGACACATTTACAAATTCATTTTTTAACAGAAGGTTATAAAATTTTAATGCCTGACTATGAAAGCGATTTCGAATTGAACTTTTTTTTCCATTTTATGATAATTAAATTACTTATCGAGTTATAAGCTATTTCGATGACGCAATCACCCGTTTTTCTCCTCCTTTTCGACCGGTTTTTCTGCTTTCGTCGGGAAATATGCTCAAAAGTGTCAACTTTGAAGGCTTGTTATGAAAAATCTATTGTGTTTTTTAAAAAACAAAAGAATGAGTGCAATTAGACAGTTTCTGAACAACAACACCTGCTATTTTCATGCATTTCCGAACAAAAATAAATTAATGCATGTGTCACAAAGTTGCCCTTTTTGATTTAAGAACACCCTTAAGCGATTTCCTCCAAATTGTAACTAGCATCAAATAATATCAAGGACTAATTGAATCTAAATTTTTATGAAAGTCCGTGCATTAGTTCTTGAGATAAAGTTAAAATGGAAACAGGGGCGTGCGAAAAGAGAACTGCGCCCGGTTCAAAGTTCCAATTTAGCTCCCCCTCCCCTATTAGCTTTTTCTTGTGATAGGCTAGAAGTGATGTTAGTAGTAAAAATTTGGCGCCCCCTAAATTTCCGTGCTCGGAACGACCGCTTCCTTTCGTCCCTCCCTCTTTCACATGGCGCTGAGTGGGAATTGTGAAAAATTCAGTATAGCAGCGCCATCTGAGAAGCTATATACATCAAAATGTAAAAAACATCAATTCATGTCAAGGACTAACTGGATCTAAAATGTGATGAAAATCCGTTCATTCGTTATTCAGATATAGCTGTTGCGAAAATCGCAAAAAATGCAGCATAGCAGCGCCACCTGTTAGGCTATATGCACCAAAAATTAATTAGATTCAGTTTATATCAAGGTCAAACTACATCTAAAGTTTTGTGGAATTCCGTGCATTTGTTCTTCAGATAGAACTGTCAGAAATTTTTGTCGTATACAGACTCACAGAGTGACACACACACACACACACAGACAGATATTTCTTAAAAACCATGAAATCGTGTTAAAGACCTTCTAAAATATATAAATCCATCAAAAACGGGAAGTCAAAATTTTTCACGAATCTAATACTCTCTTCTTGTAAAGTTACAAAAGAAAGTAAAAATGTAAAATCGATTCTGCCCGTAAGATCGATCTTTAGATTCGATGTCGATCTTTAGATTCGATTTCGATCTTTAGATTCGATGTCGATCTTAGATTCGATGTCGATCTTTAGATTCGATGTCGATCTTAGATTCGATGTCGATTTTTAGATTCGATGTCGATTTTTAGATTCGATGTCGATCTTTAGATTCGATTTCGATTTTTTTTTTCTTTTTTTTTCTAGGCTAAATCAGTGTTGAATGCAGTTATTTTTCTGCGACACCGGAGAAAGGCATCATGTTTTACAGCTCTGTAAGGGAGGGGGTATCGTAATTTGTGCATTAAAAAACATAAAATCTCATAACTTCTGGGGAGGGGGGGAGGGGTAATCCCCTGCGGCCACCCCATTAATTCGACACTAGGTTAAATCGTTATATTTTTATTTAAAAGTCTAGTTATTTGAAGTATTAGTTTATTATGTTTTATTTTTCACGCTCGTCTCTTCTAATCCCCCCTTCCACGTCAGTTTTAACCTACAGGGCCGTTCGAAATATACATACAGTTTTAAAAATGTCCAATTCTCGGTCAATTTTATTTTAGATCCACATTTTAAATCCTTGACAAAAGATAAATAAAGGGTCGCCCTTCCGCCCGTTTGGGGTTTATCTGCGCCCCGCCGGGGGGGTATATTTTTTTGTTTCTTCAAAAGAAACAAAAAAATTTTTGAGGGGGGGGGGCTTGCACCCTCCCCCAATATACACCTTAAAATTTCGCTCATTTAATTTTCTACCATTTTTAACTTAAAAGTTTAAGCTACATGGCACCCCCAGAGCTGTGGATTCTCCCCCCCCCCCAGTGTCAATCACCCACCTAATTTTGCTTATTTCTTCACTTCATTTCAATCTTTAAAAGGCCATAACTTTGCTTCTATAGGAGTTACAGTGATGAGAAAAATTCTAGTATAGCTAACCATTTCTCGCCGTTCTTTTTGCTTTTCCAGTTTTCCGGTTTTCCCAATAGGACCTTTTTTTTGGGGGGGGGGGACAGAGGGGCTTTTTCTTGATACAATATGTCTATTGAAAGCTTATGCTTCATACAATACAAATTTAACAAAAGAAATTTTCTCCCATCATTTCAGGTCACATTACGGACCCATAATGTGTTAAAATTTTAATTTTTCAAACTTCTTCAAAAAAAAAAAAAACATTGATATATATCAGCGAAACTGGGGTCCGAACCCGCAATCGTTTGATTGCACACGTAATCCCTAAGCTTTTTGGCCACCGAGTACTCAGCAACACTATTGTTTCTTTAGATTATCATCTTTAAATTCGTAATATCTTTTGAATGGAATGTCCGATTTGAAAAATTCAAAAAGTAATCTACAGATATTGTAACAGGCATTAATACAAAATGATTTATTTGGATAAGGATTAAGTTATCGATAGTATGGTCTAATTTTGGTTGGTGTATTTATCGCGTTTTAAAGTATAAGAAAGTAGTTATAGTGAGTTAACTACAATAGCTGGACATATGGTATCGCGCGTTTTTTTTTTTTTTTTTTTTAATAGACATGAATATGTTCTTTAATATTATAGAACCTTTTTTTACTCATTTAAAAGTATTTCCTGGCGATTCAAAAATACACACGTAATTGTTCAAGGTTTCACTTCTATCGGCACTCTCAGAGTGCCACTATTTTTTTTTTTTTTCATGTTCGCCCGTCCTACCGCCCCCCCCCCCTTCCTCACCAATCTTTACAGGTTCGTTCAAATTATGACTGAGATTTAAAAAAAGTCTAATCCTCGTTCTATTTTGTTATAAATCCATATTTTGAAACCTCAACAAAAGATACATATGGGCCGGGGTCGCCCTTCTATCCGTTTGGGACTCACCTTGCCCCCCTGGGTGGGGGGGGGCATATTTTTTGTTTCTTCCACACCATCTCATGTAACATATCGTTATAAAGCTTTTATCTCCTCGTTTTTTTTTCTGTTACTACCCCTCTCCCCACTTAGTTACATGCTCTTGGCACTTTTTATAGTTTCAAAGAGTGTATGTTTCCCGCGGGCCACCCCATGAATTCAACACTAAGTTAAACACTATATTTTTGTTTAGAAGCTCAGTTATTTGGGTTATTAGTTAATTATGTTTTTTTTTTTCAAGTTCGTCCGTTCTAATCCCTCGTCCCCCCCCCCTTCCTCGCCAATCTTTACTATATGGGCCGTTCAAAGTATGCATGCAATTTTTAAAATGTCCAATTCTCGTTCTACTTTATTGTAAATCCTCATTTTGAAACTTCGACAAAAGATACATTTGGGCTATGGTCGCCTTTCCGTCAAGAGTGGGGGTTACCTGCCCCCTTGGGAATGGGACATATTTTATGTTCTTCCAAACTATCTCGTGTAACATTTGGTTGGCATTAGAAAAAAAAAGTTTTTTTTTTTTTTTTTTTTGCTCTATACTCCTTGTTCCCCATCCTAGTTACACGCTCTTGGCACTCTTTATACTCGGTTTAATGCCAAGTTATTCAGTGTTGTTATTAGTTGAGTTATGTCTCTCAAATTTGTCAAAGTTTTTGTGTAAGTGAAAACCATAAGTGACAATCAATTTAAAATTCTTATTATCCGACTCTAAAATCTGCAATAGCTTAATTCTATGCCTCCCTAAATGGGGATGGGGGGGGGGGGGAGGCGGTAATTACGGTTCTGCTGATTGTCTAAGTTTTGGAATTAGTAATTTGAAGCTTCTCTGTGTGAACCTAAATATCAAAATATCGATTCTAGTATCGATTCTAGAACTGAGAAATCGATTCTTATTATGATCGATGTTGTTTTATACGATATCGATTTTAATCGATTCTCAAAATTTCCAGAATCGCCCATCACTAATACTAATAAGAAATTTTTGCTTATCTCTTGTCATGGTTGACTTACATCGTCTTTGTTATTATTATTTTTTTATTTCCGTTGTTTCTGTCTTACATGTTAGACATGTATTGTAATAAACTGTGTAGTACCTCTCACTTGATGTTGTATTTTATTTAATATTTTCTTTCCATCAATCACGCTGTTAACAATGATGTGAAACGTAACATATTTTCTGTTAAAGATTCGCGAAATGTGTTTGTGAATTTCGAGAAGGAGAATACATTGAGAAGAGTATTTTTGAGACAGTAATTAAATAAAAGGGAATTGCAAAAGTTAGAGAAAGTCGCTAATAATTTTATATTTTATATCACCATGCCAAGGCGACACATTTCGATTTTTATAGATTTTATCCTTATATTTGAATTTTAGGTGAAAAAAAGTAAAAGCTTATATCATTATAAACCTTTTAAAATTGTGGTTTTAATCTTCATTGTCTCCATCTTCCATGTTGGGACTTATATTGTAAGAAACTGTGTAGTGCTCTTATTTAATATTGTATTTTGTTTAACATTTTCTTTCTATTACTTGTGTTGTCAATCTATGATGTGAAACGCAAATCGACTTTTTGTTAAAGATTTCCCAAATGTGTCTGTAAATTTCGTGAAGGAGAATACGTTTTAGAATAGGGATGCGCGAGAGAAATATTTTTGAGTGAGTAATTAAACAAAAAGAAATTGCTAAATTTTGAGACAGTCATTGGTTATTCTAGTTTTTAATGTAGCCTTGCTTTGACAATACATTTTAATTATTATAGGTCTGAATCTGATTTTTAAATTTTTAGTGAAGAATTTATACGCAAAGTTTTTACCATTATGAACTTTTTAGATTTTCTTTTATTACCAATGTTTTTGTCTTATGTGTGTAGTCGTTGGTAAATTTAGTTTTTGATATCATCATATCTGGATTTAATATATAGTAAAAATTAATTCGTATCGAAACGGGATACAAAATAAAGAACAGTAACTTTCCAAAGCTCTGCGTTGACCATTCAGCTACTATTACACAAGCCAAGCTTTCAAGTACCGCTATTAATTGAGTACACATAACACTGTGTAATATTCCGATCTTACAAATACACTTGTGTAAAATCTTGTACATAATATTGAATTTTGCAAAACATTTTCTTTCTGTCAATCATGTTGTTAACAATGTTGTGAAACATTAAAAGATATTTTGGAAAGTAATCACCAAATATGTCTGTAAATTTTCCCAAGAAGAATAGACTCAAAAAAGAATCTTTGAAAAAGTTATTAAACAAAAGAAATTACTAAATTTAAAAGAAAGTTTCTGGCAATTTTAGCTTAATTTAGTTTTGATATTATCATATCTAAAAAATGCATTTTTATTACTGAATATTTTGATTTTTTAGAATTTTGGATTTGAAGTTAGTCTCTGATACATTCGATAGCTTTATATGATAAATTTAGATTTTAAAGATTTTTAAATTAAATGAATCTTGTTTTACGCAATTGAAGAAATAAATATTATAATATTATGACTTGAAAAAAAAAAAGAAAAAATCATCTTGTTGAATGTTTAATCCGCATTCTTACCTGCTTCAGTATTTGACATAGTATTTTACTTAATCTGAATAAATTTATTAGAAAAACAACTTATAGTAAACTGTCTATTAAAATGTGGAAATGTTCTGAGTTATGATGATACATATTCACAAATCTTTCATAGTTAAAATTATGCATATTTCAATATGTACAGTCAAACATATGTATCGACATACATTCACATACACACTAGCACAGAAGCTTTCTTGTGCCAAATTGTCGCCAAATAAGCCACAATTCGCAAAATAGCAAAGTAACTTGTAATTTCTCACATTCATTTTTTTTTTTTTAATTTAATGTTACATATTAAAAGAAATATACATTCTGAGCGGATACAAACTACCCTCCCTCCCCTTCTCTACCCAGAAAATAAATATCTTATATGTGAAATGATTAAAAGTGAAAATTCTTTTTTTGTTTAGTATAAAATTCTGAATCTGTGTCATACATATGGGATATTTGAAAATAATAATAATAATAATGCAAAAAAGAACAAAATTTATTTATTTTGTGATTGTTGGTTGATTTCTCGAAGAAATAAAGTAAACTACATCCAGCCTAGTTATGGAAAAAATAAAAGATTTAATAATAATACTCAGTTAGACTTTTCCGAAAACTTCCAAACTACCTTGGCATAAATAAAAAGAGTCACACTTCACAATTAATAAGTGAAAAGGACAATCGATGAACAAATTACTTAGAAGATTTTTGAGATGGAACTCTCTGATAACATAAAACTAAAGCAGCGAAATAGGAAATTACGTTTAAATCTCCTTAGACGTGTTTTTTTTTAAGTTGTAAAGGCAAAAGTAAACTTTAAAAAAAAGAGGCAGAGTATTTCTCTTACCGTTTCCAACAGCAAAAGATTTTTTAGCTCGGATAAAACTAATTACCTTTAAAACCTTTCAGGTGAATTTTTCAATCTGTAAAGTAAACTAAATTTGAAGTAAAAAAAAAAAAAGATTTGAAGGAAAAAATAAATTTACTTTAAAAGCTTTCATGATGAGCTTTTCTAAAGTAGGGAGTAAAACCAAAACCGAAGAAAAACTAATTATGTTAAAGTTACTTCAAATAAGTATTTAAATAATTAGGACAAAATGAACTGAAAACAAGGTACAAAGTTGTTCAAATTAATGTTCCCGTTCATAGGCACTGTGGGAAAAAAAATAATGGTCATAAAATAGCATTTCAGAATATAGATAAATGAAAAACGGCAGGAAAAAAAAATCATCTAGATGGAAAAAGGTACTATCTCAAATAGTCAATGCATAATTAAGTGAAATATTTTCGTACTTATTATTTACAAATCATAAGGTTTCATAACTGAGTTTCAATTACTATAAAAGTAACAAAAAATAACTTAGACAGAAGTTTTAACACATATTCCTTTTAATAACTACACAATAAAAAAAAAGACGAATATTTCATTATCTAGTAAAACATGACCAACCACGAACGAAACTATTCAATAACCTCTTTCGAGTTACTCGCGATTCCGAAAAATATTCTTTATCTTTAGTATCCTGAAAAACTAATTTATTTTCCATATCTATTACCTATTAAAAAGAAAGTTTCAACATTTGACACTGCTTTTCGGAAACGTTTTCAAGTAGTTTTCATAGTGCATTTATCAGTTTTCGCAAACGGAATACCATATTTTAGGATGCGATCCGTTATCAATTATGTTCAATACAATGTTATGTTAAATATGTATCAATTTATATTTAATAAAACTTTAACGAAACAGTTACTACTTAAAAGTATGGCTACTTAAAAGTATTATAATAGCTTTTTGCACTTGCATTTCACTGATTAAAAAGTGTGTGTGTGTGGGGGGGGGGGGGTGGAATATAAATTCTTATGAACAATATAAGTGAACAACTCTTTCTCTTTCTCTTTTATTTATAAGTAAACACAAGGTTCAATACAAATATACTTCACATATAATTTCTCGAACAGTGCTTATATATGCATATATTTATGACAGGAGAATAAGAATGCCTAACATTAAAGTATTCCATATTTCCGAATTAAATAATTGTATGATCATTTAATGATTTCAATAATAACTTTGTATTTTCATTAAAAAAATGATGACAGACTAAAAAAATAGTGTACTATTTTGAATCAAAGATCACAATACTAATATAAAGAGAAAATTTTGATTGGATCCAAAATGATATCGATATCAAAAGATACCCCCCTCCCCCTGAGATATCTTACGATATCAAGTGCCAGACCCCCCACCCCCTTAAATGATAGCGTCATTTTTGTACAGCCCCTTACGGCCTAGTTCGATTCTCAGAATTTATAAAAGTCCATTTCACCTGTCCATTTCACCATATTTGCTACTGATCATCAGTGGCCCATTGTCTTAATGGTAACTAGTTTTTAAGCCATACCTTTCTGTTTTCCACCATCAATTTTTGGCTCGGTTCCATCTTGTATGCCTGGTACATGAATAGCACTTTCACTACTCTGTCGAACCGTCTCCTCGATCATCGCCTCGTTTGCGATTTTTCTTTGGACGCTTTTGGGATGCCTCCAGTCTTTCTTATACTCACTTTAAATTTTTTGAAAATGTTTTCTGCTCACATTTTATAGGGAACTAATCTGCTGTTATTATAACCAAGCTTTTAAAACAGTCCGCTGAATGCGAACACAACCTAATTTGGACTTCTCTGCAACCGAACAAACTCTCATGGTCTCAAGTCTACAGCAAAAAATGCAAGAATTACATTTCTCTTTAGGACAGCTATCGAAAATTTTAACAAACTGCATCAATAAATGGGAATTAATGTATTTGCAACTGAGAGAAAAAGTGTCCAGGCCTGAAATTGAGTCCAGAACTCCTAGATTAAATCGCAAATGCTGCACAGCCTGGACCAAAAACTGGCTGACACATTTTAGTCAGATAACTTAACATGCAATAGTATCTAATCTTCCATAAGTAGGCACCTAACCAGAGACAAAAATCATAAATTCATCTTCCATCAGCCAAAGATTTAAGTAAAAAAACTTCGGTTTATCTCATAGCCCGGATACATTTTTCACATACGGAAAAAAATTCACGTCCTGGATAAATGTCAGTTTGTATGCAATATCTCTACAAATCAGCATGACTGTGTTAAAAATAATTAAATGCATCATTAAGTTCCAAGATTTCTTCTACAGAGACTATATAAAAATTTAAATTTTGTAAATTTTACCAAAACAATGTATTTTGACGTAAATGGCTTTTAATATTGGGATGCATTACTTGAAAATTTTTGCTTACGCAAGTACACTTTTGTAATTCTAATATTAATGGTTTGTAAATTAGCTATTGAATAACGTTAAGAAATGATACCCTGTATATTGAACTGAACATTTCTTCATTTCTGCATATATTAAGTTTATTACTTCTGTATACTACCTGTATAATTCTTCACATCCGCTAATGGGTTTTTTGCACATATTACCGAACTATGAAATAATTGTTATTTCTTATCCCAGTTTGCATTAGATAATCGAATTCACCGCGTACGTATATTTATGTATACTAAGTAACTAAACTTTACGATGCTATCCCTAGGGATCATGGCTTACAGTGACAAACTATGTTTTCTTGATCATGGACCTTGTAGTGCTATATACAGGGTTATCACAGGCTACTATATTTTATTCCTACCACGCACCACTTTCTCACATAAAAATCTTTGGCATACTATTTGACAACATTTGCAAGAGATATGTAATGGTATTTATATATATATATATATAGTGGTGCGAACAGGAAAAAAAAATAGTCCTCTATGGCGGTCTGTATATAGAAAATGTTTCGGTCAAGTGATGAACCTAACGCGTGTTCTATTTACTTCCCAAGCAAGCTTGGTACTCATTCATCTTCTCCGAAGTTATGAAAGTTTGAGTGAACCTCACCCAGTCCGGAGTCGAACTCTGATCGCGTGATATCGCGATGCGCTGACTACGAAAGTACCGGGCTTCTTATTTATCTATACATACACTAAAATATTGCTAATTTGAATTATTAAACAAGAAGAATTTTTTTCGAAAAAAAAAAATTAAATAACCTTTTTTGATGGTAATAGAAAACTGATACTGGGAATTATCGAAAAGCAGAAAACAGTTGCTCGGATTACAGTAATTTAACCCGATACACATACACACACATACATACATATATTTGTAATAGTAATGTGCTTGAATACGTGTAAATCATTTTTACATTTTGTGATATTGCTTCATTTTTTCACAGAGACAAATTTAATATGTAAAATCTATCATTTATCTAATTTCAAACACATTAAAATCATACAGTTACAAAACTTCTTACAGAGCGCACATTAAAATCGCCTAGAAATGGTTTTGTGAAAACGCCAAGCTGCCAGCTGTCTCATTTGTAGGTGGATATACATACATACAACCAACGGCAATCATATCACGACAGGATTGTCGTGATGTGATATTTGATGCGAATATCTAGGAATATAAATGGATGATTCTATTCCAAATTTTCATTGAGTACTTTTATAATGCTGCATCAACATGTTAACATCTATCTATATTACATTTCGTCTCAAAAAGAAAATAGTTTTCTGCTTAAATGCATGCTTTCTATTTGCTGGATACAGGTGCTTTTAGACAAGGCGGAAAATTTCAGTTATTTCAATAATTTGCTTCTAATTTGTAATAATACTGTATTTTGTCGTGTTTTGCAAGATACTTGTTGCTATATATGCAATAAACACTTTACAAAATTCTAACCAAACGTCAACGTGCATATATTTACTTTGTCAAAATATCTATTTTAGTTAAAAACTAGTTGGATGTGCCAATCCCAAAACTTTCTTCTATCTTATGCGTACATTTTAATATTAAAAAAAAAATAGTTACTCATTTTAATGCTTTAATAATTTTAATTCAATACCATACCAACTTTGATTTTCATCTTAAATTTCTGCTTCAATCAATTAACCGGAGCAAAAACGAATTTCCGTCTCTGCACGAGCCGATGAACAATAGAATGATAGGAAGATTTTTTTTTTTTTTCAAATTCAGGGAGGACCTACTTGCCTTACCAAAAAATAATCATATACAAAAAATTTAGTTCAGTTCTAGAACTAACTTCATACACTTTTATGTGGTGCAATATTCAAAATGGCATACACTTCGCTATTGCAGCGCCCCCTTCCGGCGGATTTTTTTCAGATTCAGGGCGATCCAACTAGCCATAGCCATACACTTACATAAAAAATTTCGTTCAATTCGTTGCATAACTTCATGTACTTTTGGTCGGTACAATATTGAAAATGGCACAAAAATCGCGATTGCAGCGCCCCCTTCCGACGGATTTTTTTCAAATTCAGGGAGTGCCAACTAGCCATAGTCATACATATACACAAAAAATTTGGTTCAAATCGATGCATAACTTTATATACTTTTGGTTGGTACGATATTAAAAATGGCACGAAAATCGCGATTGCAGCGCCTCCTTCCGGCGGATTATTTTCAAATTCAGGGAGGACCAACTAGCCATAGTCATACACATACACAAAATATTTGGCTAAATTCGATGCATAACTTCATATACTTTTGGTCGGTACAATATTAAAAATGGCACAAACATCGCTTCGAAAAATGTTTTTTGGAATCTCTGACACCTAAAACGTGTAAATCCGTCGAAAACTGGAAGTCGAAAAAATTTCGATTACAATACTTTCTTCTATTGAAGATAGAAGAAAGTAAAAATATATATCGATATTTGACATTAACAATAAATGGATCTGGATCTTAAACACGTGATGTCAATGTGATATATCATACAATAGATGTCTGCGGTATAGGTGAAGATTCACGGTCACCAGTCGTCACGTAGTGATTTAATTTTTTGCACTTGGCGACTAATTTTCGGCGTTTAAGTCGCCATCCTTTGGTGAATTTTGTGTTTTGCTCGCAATCATTTGATGAAAATTGCGTTTTTTCGCAATCCTTTGATCTTTTAACCAAAAAATCTCATTTTTTCGGCAATCATTTGATTAAAATTGCATTTTTCAGCGATTCTTTGACGAAAGTCGGAGCGTATTTTGCGATCCTTTGATAGAATTAGCCTTTCTTCTGCGATCTTTTAACAAAATTCGTGTTGTTTCTCTGTTGTTTTGCGTTGTTTCTTAATTTTTTCTTATATATCAAGCCCTGGTGGCATTTGGAATATTTAGGTTTAAGAGCCACTGGCTCTTTAAAAATTTTGGGAATCTGTACACATATTGCACGGCCTGAGAATTAGCTAGAGGCATGTGTCCGCCAAATGAAGGGGAAATTTTTGTAACTTGCCGGGTCGTGCCTTGCCGATTAAAAAAATAAATGGGCAGGGCCAAGTCCAGGGCCAAAAATTCAGAACGTTATAAAAAAAAAAAAAAAAAAAAAAAAAAGAATCTAAGGCAATAAAGTGCGCACAATTTTCATAGGAATTGACTGAGACGAACATCAGTATGAATATACTGCACAAGTCGATGTTAGATTGGCATCAGTACAGAATATATTACGTTAAGAGTAGAATGCTGCGAAAATAATAGTTATTATTTATTTACAGAGCAACACAAAATAATTCCATTACATAATGTTAAAGAGAGGAACTGTTTGCGACATATTTTAATTATATAAAACTATTTCATGAATAATAAAATTGATATAAGTCTCTGAGGCTTAATATAAGTTATTTCACGCATAATACGAAGTGCATAGCGCTTACAGGGACACACAAAATATTTCAAGTAGTATATTGTATCCGAAGTATTGTATATTATCGATGATGATTGATGGTTGATGAAATGCATTTTTTAAAGTATGATAGGAGCTTTTAAGTTTCAATAAATGCATGCATATTATGTGGTGTGCATTAATGCTGTAGTTGATATACACGGCTACACACAAAAGCTCTTAAAAGTTAATAAATATGAGCATAATTTACTTAAAGGTGATTTATAAATAAATTATGCATTTTTACGCAGCGATGCATTCAGTTTACTAAGAAATGTTTGTAGAATATATATAAAGTGATACACAGGGTCATGCAATGAATTGGATACATGGTCTATAATTTCTGGAAACGTGATTTAAGTAGTTTTAAGTGTGTTTTTAATTTCAACTAAATTTTAGATAAATACTGGCATGGAATAAGGGTACTAGGTAAATTATAGGGTTGAACAAAATTATACAACTATGTTTCTATATATTAATATAAATTGCTGAAAGAGAAATTTCAACCTGTGAGGCGTTTTCCTGCCAAAGTAAATTTCCGCTTTACATAGTATATATATCAACCGGCAGATTAAATACAGGTTTGTTCAAAAGTATTAGAACACATATTTAGTATGGACAGTAACACCTTATTTCCTTAAATAACAAAGTCTTGTTAAAGATTTCGGAAAGTAGTGGAAAGTGTTTCATATTCTATGCTTAACGCATGATATTTCTTACTTATTTACAGTGTATTCCTGCAGGGGAAATTATTCTCAATTCAACGGATTTTAAATTTTGAAGAAGATTCCTAAAAAGGCTAATGTTGTATTCGTAAAGCGTTTACAGGATTTATTGTGAAATACGTTTGAATTCATAAGTGTAATCTAGTTCAACATAAACATTTTAGTGTGTGAAGTCAACGTACTACGTATTAGTATTGAAATCAATCTTAACTGCTTTAAAAATTTAATATTTATGAATTCATGAAATAGATTACGTTTGTTCTTTTCCTCGAAGAAAATCAAGATGAAACAAAATGTAATAAGATAATATACATGGAAAATAAAAAGTTTTGTTTTATTTCGGACGAGATTTACCATTTTCCAAATTAGATTTTCTTTGAAATGGTCTTTTGTTGAATGTAAAAGGCATGACTAAATTTAGTTTGAAAAATGTGAAATTAGAATACGAAAGAGCTGTACCGAATAGGTGTAATTATGGGTAAACGTATCTAAAAAGGAAAATAAAAATTTACTTATTTTTGAATAGATATTACAAATTTTAATTAAAAGCCACATAAATGCGTAATATATATGTTGGAAAAAAAACTGTTAGAAAAAAGTAAAAAAAAAAAAAAAAAAAAAACCTTAATCTACGAAAATATAATGTAAGCGTATGAAAACATAAATTTTTCAGAATTACAAATGTTTCCGAAAGGTCTTCTTTATCATTAGAAACTTCAGAAGTCAATATATTTTCAAGATTGAATCATTTATATAAATAACGTTTTTGTTGCTGCTGCTGATTATTGGAAACGTCCACGAACAGTTTTTTTAAATGCATTAATCATCTTTTTCGAAACGGAATATCAGTATTTGGGATATTGTCAATTATCAATGAAACATTTTCATTAAATAGCAAATAAAACCTTTGTGCAAAAATGTTTAAAGATAGTAAACCAACGATTATAAATGCACAAATAATGTATGAAAAGGTAGCAAACAACTGTTTCGAATCTACTATCGAGATTCTTCATCAGGGCAAAACACAGCGAGCTAAGAAAAAAAATGCTTAGTTTTGCTTTTTTTTAGCTCGCTGTGTTTTGAACTGATGAAGAATCTCGATAGTAGATTCGAAACAGCTGTTTGCTACCTTTTCATACATTATTTGTGCATTTATAATCGTTGGTTTACTATCTTGAAACATTTTCAGTTGGATAACTAAATTTATACAACCAAAATTAACAAAGTTATTTTAGTTTTAATGTTAATGCTATTAGTTTGTCATGATTGTCTGGAAATCAATGTCTGTTAAACAGAGGAATCTTTATTTGAGAGTTTATAGCATCCGAAAAATTTATATTCCGGTTTTTATAAAACTAATGAATGAATTATAAAAACTACTCAGAAACGTTTCCAAAAATCGTCAGATGAACAAAACCCTAAAAACTAAGAAATTAGATCAAAAACAGAGATAACGATCGTCATGAAAGATTTCGAAATTACGATCATATGTGGAATAATGCACGGTTCACATCTCCGGCCAATGGACAAGCTAATGTTTTCAAAAACACCGGATGTGTCCCGGATTTCCCCAATAGTTGCCACTATACGTGCAATATGTACCCCAATCCTTTCCAGCATTGTCCCGGAATTTGTTCAGTATTAGGAATATTAAACAGTTTTTTCACTCTATTCATCTCCATCCTACATTGTGTTTTGTATCATCACTACCGCGCCAGAAAAACGTTTCCGGCCAAGCATTGCCTAGTGATTTTTCCATCGACTAGGTCTATTCTATCTTTCGTGAATCTTTGTAACTGCTGTGCTGAAAGACTCTGTATTTTTATTTCTAAATTTTTTATGATAAAGGACGCTTTTCCGAATCGTGGGTAATTCAGAAAAGGTTTATTTTTTATATTTGTTCGTGTTTGTATCATATTTTCATAGAAAAAGAAACATCTGTCCTTTTCTCAAATATCCATTTTATTAATTTCAATAATAAGTTTTTCATTCAAATTTTTTATATTTTTTCTTAATTATAGTTTTATTAATTTCTTATGTATAGGATTTCCTATCTTTATATATATATATACATATACATAAGAACATTTCTAGAGAATATTTCTTGTGCTAACTTTTATTTTTGTGGAACTGTTAAGTTAAAATATTCTTTTTGTAATAAAAAAAAAAATTTAATTGTCTTTTATTATGTTAAACTGCGCGGTCTATCTCATTCAAGTCTACATTAAAATGGTAGTTTTCATGAAAATTTTCGAAATTTCTTTTATTGTTGTATTTTTATGAACAATAATTTACGATTCAAAATCTATTTTATTTTTACGATTACTAGAAGATTTCCGATCAGTTTAACAAACAGAAAATAAAAAGAATATTGCCCAGTTAAACTGATGGCATTGAGCTCACAGGCTACGCATACTAATTGTACATTACAGCCTTATATTTTCAAGGGTTAATTCCGTTCGAAAAAAAAATAAGAAGGGGAAACAGCTCTCCCCTTTCCCCTTTTTTATACTTAATCATTGAACCTCTTAAACTATCAAGGACATGCTTTATCATATAAAAAATCTATAGCCAAAATTCAGAGCAAATTGAATAATTCTTAATACAAACCCATTTAGCATTTAAATAATTTAAGAGGAGTTATTACCCTCTTTTATACTTAACCATTAAACTTCCAAAACTATTCAGAGATTTGAACGAAATCTGACAATTCTGTTTGAAAAGAGGGCATTAGAACCTCCGTTCCCCCTGTTTATACTTATTCAATGAACACCTAATAACAGTCAAGGAATCGCCTCATCAGAATGATCCTATATCTAAATTTTGAATGAAAACTGTTAATTCTGCATGAAAAACCCATTTATATCAATTACGGGGAGGGGCATGAGAACCCCGTTCCCCCTCTTATACATATCGAATGAACTCCAAAAACTAATGAGGGAAGCGCCTTATCAGGATATACCTATATACAAAATTTCAAGTGGATCGGATATTTTTATCATGAGTTATCGCGTTACGCACGTACGAACGAACATACATACAGAACGGGTGGCCACATAAGCCATCCATCAATGTTCATCATCAGTTCATGCGATGCAGAGCTCATCACAGAGCTCAATGCCATCAGTTTAACTGGGCAATATTCTTTTTATTTTCTGTTTGTTAAACTGATCGGAAACCTTCTAGTAATCGTAAAAATAAAATAGATTTTGAATCGTAAATTATTGCTCATAGTGAAAATGAGTCAAATACCAAAAGTGGGCGCAAAAAGTTGAGGATAAATGTAAACAATGTTTCTGTCATCCTTCTTTTACCCTTTTTTTTACATAAATACATTAATAAACTTTAATTAATAGTTCTGGATCAATTAGGTATGTGTCTGAAAGGTATAAAAGAAATCATTAATGCGATTTTTGAAAAATCATTTTTTCCGTTAACTCCATATTCCATTAACTTCATTACATAAAATGTTTTAAACATGTTTCAGTGAAATTTTGTCATGCTTTCCATATTAATTACTATGTTTTGAACTAGAATCTAAGCTCTGTGTGATGATAAAACTATTCTAGATACCCGAATATAAAAAATCATAATTTTTAATGGACAATATGTAATTTTTGACATATTTTAAAATATTTCAGTTAATTTTGAAGTTATTGTGTAACTTCTATGTCAGTGCACATATAAGTTTAATAGTAATATGCAGCACAAAGGAAAATGAAATAAATTTAGTTGAATTGAGTGTATGCTATTTCGCATAAGCATAAAATTTCGCTAAAAAACTTCCCCACACAATTTTTTAAACGGCCATGAAGCTATTGCTAAGATTTTATGCTTTTTCTTCATTCCGTATCACAACAAAAATAAAAATATGCGTATTTAATTAATATTGTACAGTTTTTAAAAAAAGTCTCAGAATGTAGTCAGAAACCTTAACTGTGTCTTACGTTTTCAAGAATTATTTTACATCTACAAAACTTCAGTGTAGAAGACATTAGATGCTTTTCCTCTACTCTTATACGGCCAATAAAATTCATTTAGTAACGCGATATTTTTATGTCAATAAGTACCAATTACAGATATATTAGTGCACATCAAAATTTTGCATGAACCACATTAGATAATTAATATTCCATAAATTTAATATATATGATTGCTTCTTAATTGTTTAAGTGGTTTAAATTCGCATAGATGATCGTGTACTTGTCAGAAATAAGCAATTATTAAATTATTTTAAAATGCTCGTCTCAACCCAACGAAGTCTTATTATCAGCGGAATATCAAACTTGTGGGACTGGAACTTTTTAAATCTCTCATTAGGGAATCACAGTTCTTTAACTTCGCTGAGGTATAACACTTTAAATATAAAATTAGGTAATTATTTTGTAAATTAGGCAAGAAAAAATACTGTATTCGAAGGTATGCAGGAAAAAAAGGATAAATATTTTAATTTTCTAATGAGAAATTTGAAATATATAGCATTCCACACCCATAAGTTTAAGTGAAATCCCGTGGGTCAGTGAAATCTCGAATCCCTTTTCGATCCTCCCCCCACTAAACAATTCTAAGCATATGGGCTGGGCATTGACTGCATCCGTATATTTAAAATATCTCTTCAGGAAATGAACATTTTAAGCTTCTATTTTCTGTATATTTTTTTAAAGGCTGTAGATTTTTTAAAATTAATTTTATTAATTTTTATTTTATGATTATTATGATTTATTATGATTATTTATATTTTATTTGATGAGTATGATTATTAATAAATTGTGCATTTTTATTAAATATGCATAATTATTTATCAATTGTACGTGTGGCCCAAGTTTGCTCGCTAAAAACTGTTCCAAAAACTGTTCTAAAAACTGTTCCAAAAAGTGTGTTAAAAAGTGTTCTAAAAAAGGAGACAAAATAAATGTTCTAAAAAGTGTTCTGAAAAGTGTTTAAAGATTTGCGATGTAGGCCTTAGATCCAAAAACTTAATTTCATATAAAATAAAACGTAATTAATTCATCAACGACGCAGAAAGTTTTCTTATGATACGAATTTCACTTAATTATAAAAATATTTTAGTTTTATGCAACACACCTCAATTTGTCTCTTATAACGATTTTCGTAAATGATCCTCTATTATACTAGAACTTTTTCAAATAGTATTCGAAATACTTCTGCGGTTTCAAACTAAAAATTTGCTATTATTGTTATATCTACAGCTGTTAATGAGCACGGAAAAAAGTTAAGTTGTGTATTCATTACATTGCTTGCTTTATAATTTGCATTCACTTCTTGAATTGGTCATGACTGATAGTTATAAACAACGAAATTGGTAGCAATAAATAATTTTATTTAAACTGACACTGCTCAAATCGATGAGCAATATTGATAATTTCCGAAAGAAGAAACGAAACATTTGGATACTGGTAGTATCGGTCGAGTTTTGATCCGACCGAATTTTCATCTGCATTTTCGACAAAAATGTTCGGCAAAACTCAGATTTTGGGTCAGAAACGAAAACTAAACCAAATTTTCAGTCGATCTCAATTGTGATAACATTATATAAATAGCTGATGGTAATATTTTTTTCTTAATGGTTTATTATTTCGAAATAATAATAACATGCACAATACTAAACGATAATTATCCTATGCGTTTTTATATTGAGTTTTCTTTGCAGTATCTTTGTTCTAGAAGTAAACGAATATCAGTATTTCCTTGTTTACAAATATTTTTTCGACTCTATCAAAAATAAATTTATCTTTTGAACACACACACTTGTTATAAGAATGACAACACGTGTCGCATGAGGGTTTTTTTTTTTTTTTTTTTTTTTTTTTTTTTTTCTTGAGGACATGTTTGAATTAATTCTTAAAACAAAAAGAAACTCCGTAAACAAAGAAACCTTTAAAATATTTTGCTTAGTGAATATTGAATAAAATATTCTACTTTTCGAACTAAATAAACATAAGAAAAATCCAACTGAGCACGGAGGGAATATTTTTGCGCCTATAAGGCTTTTCGAGTGGACGAAAAGATAAAAAAAAAGAAATCTCTAACTCTTCAATTTTAATGTTGTAAGGGAAACAATATATAAGTTTCTCGAAAAAAAAAAAAGTTCTTTGCTTTTTCGACCGTACAAAAGACAGTTTACTAAACAAAGAAGAAAGATTAAAGAATTTGGATTTTTTTTTCTTTCTTTTTAGAATGAAAATCTTTTGTTTCAAGTAATGTGCCCGATTTTGTAAAAAAAAAAAAAAAGAGAGACTTTTTCAGTTTCCAAAGTTTTTTTTTTTTTTTTTTTTTTTTTTTTTGTTATATTTTAAGTAATTTGGAGACTTTATTTTATGATAGCATTTATTTAAAATTAATTGAAGAAAAACTCCAAAACTTGCTTCAAATCTTTAAAGGGGAATTTTGTTTTAACTTTCTTGAAAAACATTAATATTTTTATAGTACTATAAATTTCAAGCTTACAAATAAAAAAATTCCTTGCAAGTGTTTAAAATGCTGCATATTATTTATTATTGCTTATTATTATTTACTTACTTATTCGTAATCATTATTAGTTGAACACTCGGGAAAACAACTTTCCCTTACAACTTTTTATTAAGCTACCAACAACTTACTTCTGTTTACATGCTATTACATTGATTTACTTACTTACATTTTTTTTCATTATTAGCTGGACACATAGAAAAACGTCTTACTCTTTACAATTTTATATAATGCTAATTATTACTTCTTAGTATTACTGGCTTCTATTTATTTACTTACTACCAGTACTTAGCGATGCTTATTTATCTTATTTTATTATCAATTCGACAAGAAAAACAATTTACCCTTACGCCCTTATAAGTTTTTATAGTGCAGCTTATTACTTACTATCACTGATTATTATTTACTTACATACACCTGTTACTTAATTATATTGTTTCACTATCAGTATGATATTGAGCAGGGAAACGGATCGTTATTTTATTTTTATATTTGATGCAACGCACGTATGATGTTATGATGCAACAACAAATAATTATGTTTTTAAATATTAGAAATTTAAAAATAACCTCCGAAGAATCTATATCTAGAGGATGTAAAAAATGTATAAATGTATATAATATAAAAAAAATAATATAAGTAAAAACTACTCGTAAATGTTTCCAAAAATTAGGGGAAAGAAACTTCGTATTTATAAATGATTCTCGAAAATACATTGTTGTTTGAAGTTTCTAAAGATAAAGGAAAGCTTTTTTAAATGATGGGAAATTTAGAAGAAATTATTTTATGTTTTCTCTTGTTCTATTTCTGTAGATTAAGAAACGTTTGTTTCTTTCTTTTTTGCAGACTACAAAAGATGACTTAACATACACACGCATAAAAAAAAAGAATTAAAATTAACCAAAGAAAATTATGTGTTTCAATTATTGGACGAGTTATTTGTGATTTAACTTTATATGTTTCAGTCACAGTATTGTCACGTTTTGCGTAGATCTCATCTTATATTACCTAATACATATTTCTAACTAAATAATAATAATAAAAGAATATATATATACAGGGTGATTCCAAATTTTTTTTACATTTAAAGAGGGGTGATAGTACACATCAAGACAAACAATATTAAATAGGAGACCAAGGGTCCAAAACGTTTTCCTAAGGAGATAGCCGCCATTAAAGTTTAGGGACCAAAATTTCAATTAAACATAAAAAACGGAAAAATCGGTCGATGGATTTGCGGTTTTCACTAAAATTATTCTTTATGTCGGCATTTTCTTGAAATTAAATTATAAAGATAAATTTAAAAAAATGCCGATAGAGGGCGCTTTAGACTTTGGAGTAACGAACAACTATTTTTTGCCGGTATGTTTTGCATCTCATTAAATGTTTTCGTAAGTTTACACTCAAACTTAAATTTTGAGCTCAAAATCTGTAGTTGGGAGTGGTTAAGTAACACAAACTGAGCTGTGTTCAGAGGGTTCAAATTTCAAATGATTTAAAAAAACGGAAAAATTGGTCGATTAATTTGCGGTTTTCACTAAAACTATTCTTTATTTAGGTATTTTCGTGAAAATAAATTATAAAGATAAATTTCAAAAAATGCCGATAGAGGGCGCTTTAGACTTTGGAGTAACGAACAACTATTTTTTGCCGTTATTGTTTGCATCTCTTTAAATGATTTAGGAAAGGTTAGACTTAAACTTAAATTTTGAGCTGAAAATCTGAATAGTAGGGAGTGGTTAAGTAGCACAAACTGAACTGTGTTTAAGGGGGAGGGGGAGGTTCAAATTTAAAGTAATTATAGAAAATGGAAAAATTGGTCGATTCGTTTTCGGTTTAAAATAAAACTATTCTTTAAGTCAGTATCTTCTTGAAAATAATTTTTAAAGACAAATCTCAAAAAAATCCGTCAGAGGGCGCCTTAAACTTCAGAGTAACCTTCAGAGCTTGCAAAAGCATTTTAAATGTTCTCAGAAGCTTAGATTTAAACTTAAATTGTGAGCTCAAATTCTGAATCGTTATGAGGAGTTAAGAAGCGCAAACTGAAGTGTGTTCAGGAGTTAAAATTTAACTTTTTTTCCTCCTCGAGCACAATTCAATTTTTCGCTAATTAAATACTCCCAACGATTCAGAATTTCAGCCCAAAATTTAAGTCTATGCATTTGAAAGCATTTAATGAGATTAAAAAAATAACAGTTAAAAATAGTTGTACGCTACTCCAAAGTCTAAGGCGCCCTCTATCGGCATTTTGTGAAATTTATCTTTAAAAATTATTTTCAAGAAAACACTGATTGATCAAGAAAACTGCTGATTTAAAAATTAGTTTTAGCAAAAACCGCAAACGAATCGACCAATTTTTCCGTTTTTTACAATTATTTCAAATTTGAACCCTCCGAACACAGCTAAGTTTGTCTACTTAACCACTCCCAGCTATTCAGATTTTGAGCTCAAAATTTAAGTTCAAGTCTAAGCTTACGAAAGCATTTAATAAGATGCAAAAAAGAGTGTTTCGTTACTCCAAAGTCTAAAGCACCCTCTATCGGCATTTTTTGAAATTTATCTTTATAATTTATTTTCACGAAAATACCTAAATAAAGAATAGTTTTAGTGAAAACCGAAAATCAATCGACCAATTTTTCCGTTTTTTATAATCATTTGAAATTTGAACCCTCTGAACACAGCTCAGTTTATGTTACTTAACTACTCCCAACTACAGATTTTGAGCTCAAAATTTAAGTTTGAGTCTAAGCTTACGAAAACATTTAACGAGATGCAAAAAATACCGGCAAAAAATAGTTGTTCGTTACTCCAAAGTCTAAAGCGCCCTCTATCGGCATTTTTTGAAATTTATCTTTATAATTTAATTTCAAGAAAAAGCCGACATAAAGAATAATTTTAGTGAAAACTGCAAATCAATCGACCGATTTTTCCGTTTTTTATGTTTATTTGAAATTTTGGTCCCTAAACTTTAATGGCGGCTATTTCTTTAGGAAAACGTTTTGGACCCTTGGTCTCCTATTTAATATTGTTTGTCTTGATGTGTACTATCACCCCTCTTTTATTGTAAAAAAAATTCGGAATCACCCTGTATATATATATGTATTGTAAATGCCTTTTTTTTCCATTGCTGATCTTTTATTTTATTTCTAGCGGAGAAGAATATTGTTTTCGAATATATCTTGTAAATATTTTTTTTCTTTAACACTTTAAAGATATTTTTGTATATAGTTTCATTCTGAGAGGGTTCTGTATAATTGTGTGGACATTTCATCAAATATGTTCTCCCTTTTAAATTCATGCGATTTACTCGTCTCGATTCCGGATAGAGTAGGTTTGGGGTTAAGTTTTAACTCTTTCGGGTCAGGTTTAGGATGACCCTATTTTTGAAAGAAAGCCCTAAAAATTTTTCTAATAAAAAAACTATATATTTAAATATTAAGAGATATATGTGTTCATTTTTATACAGAAAAAGATAAAACTAATATCAGAAAAATATAATTTTAGACTATTTTTCCATGTATATGTTAAAATATGTATTATTCTTTCACGTTGGGCTCGAGTCAGCTTAGATTTGAAAATTTTATGTTTTGATTGAAGTGTATGAAGTACGTGTCGGGCGTTTGGTGCTGACGAAACATTTTTATACGGTTCGGGTCCAGTACAACCTTACCTGTACTTCTACCTTACATAGTATTATATTCACAGTTTAATCATCAAATTAGTGAAAACTTGCTTCTTTTTTTTACGATACAATAAAAATATTTCAATATTATAGAAAAAAATATTTGACATAATTTTTCATTTGCATATTTCTTCTTTAGCTTTACAATACAACATAAATTTTAAATATACATTATAAACTATTTTCCTCTCTTTTTTAATTATAAAATGATTGTCTTATTTAAAGAAAAAAGGGAATTTTTTTTACATACTTGAACACTTATCTCAGAAAGCACAAAACAGAAAGTAGAAAATCCTTAATTAAATAGTCATTTTGTCTTAATTTCTTCACTGATTAAATTCTATCGTCTGATTGAATTCAAGACCTCCAGAATTTTTATTTTTTAAGCCTTCAATTGCTTCAGTACATATTTTATTTCCAGAGGAAAATAATTAAAGCTAATGAAATAAATGATTTTTCAGTAATCAGTTTCAAGAGAGAAAGAAAAAAAATTTCCTTTTTGTGCACGTGCAAAGAATGATAAAGAAAAAATATGCCGTTCTTTAATTTAACTTAACAGATTCAATATTCCTCAGTTATGCCAAAAGAATAATTAAAATTTCCAGAACAATAATTAACACCGAAATATCAATTAATTTGAATATCTTTTCATTTACGCTAATTGCTACGTGACTAAAATCGCTCCGAGGGAATTCAAAATTACGGTAATTTTTTTGAATTACAGCTATCATTATACATATTTTGAATTGCTGTTATTCCAAGTTCTGTAAATATATTATTAAACGATTCTTTTTATTTTACTAAGAATTCCTATTAAATTTATACCGATACTGACAGAATTAGTGAGGCGGATGCAAAATAAATATACTTTATGTTAGTTTAAGAAGTATTTCTATTGAAATCCTGAATTGAAAAATGATATTTTGACATTACTACAAAATTCTTAATAAACATGAAAGTTATTTTTTTTTATTATTTAAATTTGCAAACGTGTATTTAAGAAAATAGTATTGCTAAGCAAAGAATTCCTTTGTAAAAATGCACTTTTGACAATTTGTTTCAGAGAATTGATAAATTATCAGTAAAGCAAAACATCACAAAGCAAAGGCAAAAGCGTGTGTCCATGTTCGATATGTAAAAGACTTCGTTGCTATCAAGCGTACCTTTCTTTTCGTTAAGTCTAAACTGTATTTTTGATTAAAACTTCTTTTACTGATTTTTATGATTTTTAAGAAAATTACAAATATTTATTATTTTAAACTACCAAAAAATTAATGCGTACCTGAAAAAGCAATTTCAGTTTGGTTACAAAATTTGCACAGTGTTTATGGGATAAAACATTACGCTCCTTTGACTTGATGCTTGACTTGGCTTACGATGCTTGTTTGAAATGAATGTCTGTGAGTGAACAGTTAGCCCAGTCATTTTAGCAAAAATAGGAGAAAAATTAGAACAAAGCTGGATTTTTGCGTAGGTACTAGTTAGGTTGAGTAGTTAAACATACTAAAAGTCCTCATCGATCCGATGTGAGCCTTCGCCGCCAGGGGGCGCTAAAGAGCTTGAAAATCGGTTTTTTGTTAATATCTCGCGAACAATGGCATTTAGAAAAATAAGTTCAATTACAAAGTTGTAGATAATTGAATTTCCTATAAAAAGTGTCATTAACATTTGTTTGTCACACCAACGCTTCCCTGTCAAAAATATAAAAAGTGAACATATTTGAAAGTAAAATTATAAGAATTCGAAAAATCTGCTGCTATTTAAAAATTAATTATGTAAACAGATATAAATTCTCACCTTTGAATGAAGAAACTGTATATATTATATACATTTATGCTTATTTTAACATTACTCTTGAGGAAAAGCATTTAACGCGTTTTCTTTATTGTGGCTTCCCCCGTAGGTATATTCCACTAATACTGCCTGCTCAATCCAATTTCGGTCGTTTAACTGCTTTAGTAGTTCTTTGCACAACTTCAGTTTCTACACACGATTCAGATTCTTCACTATCTGTATTTCTTTCTTTCGTTTTTGTGCTGCTTTCAGTGCTTTTTGTTTGCCTTTCGATTTCATCACTGAATTTAGAAGTAGCGCTTCCCTCCTCCTTTGCAATGGGCAGGATACATGACAATATCTTCCTGGTCTTCAAATTCAATTTTACTTGCATTATGACATGAAACTCCGCAGCAATTTATGCAAATATCAGAACATTTCAATCTAAATTATCAGCATCTACATGCTTTTTCACATCCTTTGGAGCAAGTACAAAAAATTGATTCAATAATATTTTTTGGTGCGGGATGTAAGGTAGCTGGAATTGGAGACAAATTAGGTGCATTTTGCCAGCAGCAGTTCTCAGGATGTAGTTTATTGCCCAAACGGTATTGTACGAATGTGATACTCGTATTTATTATGTGCTACTATGATAAACACGTAAACTGTGCAATCTAGCTGAATCTTCGGTAAGAGGCAAAGATGAAAGCCTTTTTTTACCAACAGCAACTTCTTTCTTGAAACATACATAACGGTGCTTGTCCAGAGAAATTTCCGCTTTACCACCATATAAAGCAAGAAAAATAGTTTTTCCTGCCTCGGAAACTTCAAATTGGGATACTTGATCACTTTTAAAATGCTGACAGGGGACAGCTTGTATGTTATGATCTTCTTCCTTTTTCAAAAAATTTACTAACGACACTTTACCTTTCCCAAACATTGCTGATGTCGAGTCACAACCTGAAAAAGCGTGAAGGAAAATATATGATCTTTCAGAACAGCATCATTGCTAAGACTGTGCGATGAATACGGGGTGGTTGCAATTCGTCCTCTTCCTGGTTTAATAAAAGATATCTCTATCGCTGGAAGTGCTAAAGCAGTCAACAATACGAGCAATTCAACATCATCGCCAACAACAGCAGTAAGCGCATCAGACTTTGCTATTTGAATAGCCGTTTTAACAATTGCAGTGTGTATGCACATCTTCTGCTTGTTTCACTTCAAAACCATTCTCTATAAATTTCTCCATAAGCATAGATATGAGACGTGTTTTATTTGAAAGATTAGATTAAAAAAAAAAATCTTTTTTGCGATACATCAGAGCTTTTTTTCCCCTTCTATATAAAAGCTTCGTCCAATGTATCAGAACATAACATTTTTCCTTAAATTCAAACAATGGACTGTCTTTTCTCAATTTTTCCTTCAATGGAGTAATTTGTGTGGAGATTGATGGTTTTTGTGCAATAGATTTATTGTATGATTTAATAGAATTCTTTCCTGTATAATTTTTCTACACTTTGGATGAACTGTACATTCATTATTGTTTTTAGCCATTTCTTCAAATATTTTCTACTTATGGTCACCTTTTTCCGAACTTGCTGTCACAAGGAACTTCAGTCCCTTTTTTCCTATTTTTATATAATCTTTCGAAACGCAAACCTCACCGAATACAAGAAATACTATTCTGTCAATCTCCATTTTTCGCTCACAATGAACAATTAAGAAAGAGTTATTTTAAACTGTCATAACTATTTAAAAATGTCTATAACATGCGTTGAAAATAAAATTATTCCCTTCCTAAAATCTCACACAGGGGCGTGCGAAGAGAAAACTGCGCCCGGGGCAAAGCTTCAATTTGGCACCCCCAACTTTTTTATGTGACAGGCCATATATTAGTTGGTAGTATAAATTTGGCGCCCCCTAAATATCCGCGTCGGTGGCGACCGCCCCGGATATTTAGGGGGCCCCTCTTTCGTAAGTCTCTGATCTCATAAAGAATACTTCGTTCGGTAAATTAGGATGATTTCATACTAGCGAAATGAGCACCAAATGAAAATTAAATATTGGAAAGGTACCTGCACGTGGTATATTTCCACAAATGCAAAGAGAGATAGGGTATTGGGCAATTACTATTGCACAAGCGCACAAAAACGGCATACAGACAATGGGGTAGGAGGATCCAAAATTGTTCCGTATTTGTTCTGCCTCTTTGCCACATTATGACTGTGCTTCCGCATTTTTTCAATAATGTTTAGTTTATTTTAATTTTTAGCAGGAAAGGGTTGGTCTGACAAAAACATGTTAATGACACTTTTTGAAGGAAATTTAAATTATCTAGATCTTTGTAATTGAACTTTTTTTTTCTAAATGCCACTGTTCGCGAGATATTCTCAAAAAACCGATTTTCAAGCTCTTTAGCGCCCCCTGGCGGCGAAAGCTCACATCGGATCGATGGGGACTTTTAGCATGTTAAACTACATACTCTAGCTAACACCTATGCAAAAATCCAGCTTTGTTCTAATTTTTTCCGCTATTTGTGAAAAAAGGTGCTAAAATGACTGGACTAAATGTCGAATGTCATAAATTGCCTATTATAAACTATAGTATTTAAAGAATACGATAAAATGCAAGGAATCAATCTTTGTATTAGGGATATGTGAAAAAACCTTGAAGAAATTTAAATTCCTGTATGTAGAAAACATGTCCAAAACAGGAATACATGAAACTCTGCCTATCACAATGTATACATCGCATCTTATTCCTATTTATCAACATTGACTGCTGAAATTTTGTCTCAACGTCTGAAATTAAAATACAAAAGCTATCTGTTGTTTCCAAGAAATTCATGTAGATTTTCCTTGGGATATTCAAATGGACCCCGTTGCTTGTTCATAAATGAAAAAGTGAACATTTTCATCCTTATTTCATTCATTAATCACAAACCTGCTGATATTGGAAGAACTAGATGTAATAAATTGCAACTGTTTTATATCCACTGCATTCAGCCCACTTGTATGATTTGCATTTAATAGTGATTTCCAAGCAGTAATACACATACACACACAACCTTAAAATTTCTAAAGTTGTTTAATATTCCTCATGATTTTTTTTTCACGACTCACCAACAGCACTCGCACTGCACATTTACATACCGTGGCACATAAGTTGAGAAATGCTGACTCAATTAATTCTAACTCAACTGATGAATTTGACTTTGTAAATGATTGTAACTAATTCACTTTAAAAGTTTCTTTTTCTCCAATTTGGGAATTTCAAAATGAATTATACCTCTGTCTAACTACTGTGGTTAGTTTAAATGCATCTTCTAATTCCGACACTTTGGTTTATAAATATTGGTTGGACCAAATTTTAACTGAATTGATTACATTCCCACTGATGAATTTTATTGTGTAAGTGATTGTTAAAAATACACTTGAGAAAGTTCTGCCATTACAATTTAAGAATTTCAAAATGAATTACACTTATGATTTAGTGTTGCGGTTGCTTACAATGCATTACTTGTTTCTGACCATTAACTTTTGCGCGTGGATGGTGATATATCTCTCAGTTTTTATCACTAACAATGATCCTAAGCAAAAAATGATTTTATTTATGTTGAGACAATAATCAATCACAAATGGTTATACGTATCATTACCTGGTCTATCGTTAAATGCATGTGTCAGCTCTTTGGTAGATAGATACCTTTGTCGTCTTCGTTTCATATAAAAGTAGAAGAATGGGAAATATAAAGTGCTTTAAATAGCCAACTTGTATGTTTCTTTAAGATTTAGACATACACAGGTACGATAATTCATATTATTTACAGACAAACCAAAATTATTAACAAAAATATTAACTAATGAATTATTAACCATGACCTAAATTATTAACTAAACTGACCTCTTAACTGATTAAACTTTGCTTTAGGTTTGTTAGTCTTCAGATTTTTAATTCGAAATGGATGTTTGAAGACTCCATTTATACTCGTATTTTGATAAATTTAATAAAACAAATGTGAATGTAAAACTTTGATTTAGCAAGTTTATTGTACTATTCAAATTTTTAAATCTTTTGTTAGACTATTTTACGAGTGCTCCATCTTTCTTCTGTCTTCCCACATACTATACAAGTTGTACAACATTTTTCGACTAACTTACTGTTTTATTTTTCCGCGTTGTTCTTTGCTTAAAAATAGTAGATTAAGTATGCAAATTCTTAAAAACTATTGAAAAGTAATGTAAAAAAGAAAAGATTTTATGGGTTGAATCGAAAAAACACCCCAAAATGCTTATTTTGATATTCTAGGGACAATCAATTTTTTAACTAACATAAAAGCAGTTAGAGTATCAAAAAGGCTTTTTTTTACTTTTATTATTATTATTTTTATTATTATTTTTTTTTTTTGGCAGCAAAGTATTTTTTTTATGTTTTGTGCTGCTTTAAATACGTTTTGAATTAAAATTTTGTTTTAAATGATACTGAATGGTGGGAATTTGTGGTATGTTCTGCAATCAATGAAATCTTGCATGACTATTTCTAAATGCTTTTGTTTGGACGTCTAGAAGAATGCGATGCTATAGAGGCATGCTATTTTTCTATGCCTGATACCAAGCTAAATTTTGCATGCCTGCATGCTTTTGTCAGATAAATATTTTGAGTGTTACTATTTCATTTTAACAGCATTTTTATAACCTTTTTTGTTGTGAATGCCGGATTTTTAGGCAAATGAGGACATACCATGGAACAAGAAATTGCTGTCATCGGAGCCGTGAGTCTGAAAGTGCTTTGAGGAGGTGGAATGTGAACAGTTATTTGAAGAGTCTGAATGGAGATCGAATTGTAAAAGATCATTAACTTTGCAAGGACTGTGTGTATTTGCTTTTGAATGTATAGGTGAGACAGACTTAGACTTGAATGCGTTCAGTAAAAATGAACCCTAATATACTGATACTTTTTAATTTTCTTCCTTCTGCAATTTAAAGCAACGTTGTAAATAAATGTGTGTTTTGTTCAGTGATTCTTAATTATTTCTCCATATTTTCTTCGCATTTTCATCTCTATAATAAAAGCCTAAGTCATGTGACTGTCATCAACAGTTCTGGGTGGACCACTTCACTTTTTATATGCCAGGAGGCCATTTTGGGTTCTTGGCGCTGGTGATAAATCACCAAATATTGTTCCTTTGCATTATTTCCCCTATAGTATAATTCTTAAAGTCATGTGACTGTCATAAACAACCAAGTTTTTTATATGCAAAGCGACCAATTTCAATAAAAATTATTTTTTCGAATAAAACTATGTAAAGCACCGCACAGAATTATTGGTACTTTTATGTTAGTTGGGTGAAAATCACGTTAATAGCTTTTTTTAAGTCTACAGTTAGCTTTTTTTAATTTTTCGCATCGTAAACCGATAAATTATGACAATACTTTGATGCTGGAATTAAATGTCATGGTTTATGGTAATATTTATTATTGTTCTTTTCATTCTTTTCATTCTTTTCGTTCTTTTTATTTATTTATTTTTTTTTTAAGAATCAAGAAAAAGCCATGAATTTTAAATGTTTCACATTAAAATTAAAATTGTATATTTTAAATAAAATCAATGAAAGAATTATATTTTAAATGAAAGTAATGTAATGCGAAAAATGCAACGGTAACGATATTTGGCAATTTATCCCCTGCGTCCGGCTAACATAAATATACCAAATTTTTTATTTCTTTGCGAGAATCCACCGATTTGGTGAAGGATTGGCCAAATAAATTAAATGATAAATAAAAGTAACATATTAAAATACTTAGTTTTAGATAAGGGAGACCAAACTGGTCGCCGAACGCATCTAGCATACCTTTATTTTATTTTTTTCTTAATATGGAAAAAACAATTTTAAAATCTATACATTATTATCATTCTAGTTGTATAAGATTACAATGAAAAAAAAAAAAATTCTTAGTAACTATAAGTGGCCACAAACGAAAATGTCTAATAACCTCTACCAATATACCCATGATGATAAAAAAACGTTCCTTGTCATTGGAAACTCCAGAAACCAATACATTTTCAAGATTTTAAGAATATTTTTAAAAAACAAAGTTTCTTTTTTTTTTTTTTGCACTGACTTTCGGAAATATTTCCGAATAGTTTTCATAGTGTGTAGATCTGTTTTCTCAAAACGGAATATGGATTTTTAAAATGCTATCTATTTTAAATGCAACATTTTTAGCGCAAGGAATTTATGTATGTAAGAGTAACAATGTAATGTTAATTTAATGCTAATAACATTAATTTATTATGTTTATATGTAAAATATGTTTCTAGAACATCAAAGCTTTTACCCAAGGTGGATGAAATCGGAAAAAAAAAATATTTTCCGGTTTAAGAAACCTGATTGATAAGCTACTTGGACACGTTATCAAAAATTAGTGACAGGAAAAGGAACTTTGTTTTTTTATAAATTCTTCTTTAAAATATATTCATTTACCAGATTTCTTAAGGTAAAGAAATGATTTTCCAAATCGTGGTAACTCAGTCAAAGTTAATGTAAATTTTTGTACTCTGTTTTATTATACTTTCTTAAATTAAAATTAACAGTTTTTCTGTTTGTTTGTTTGTTTGTTTGTTTTGTTTTAGAGTGTGTGATAAATTGTTCTCTGAGTTCACAAATTCACTGTTTTCCAACGTATTATGCATGGAATCACTGATGCACAATAGAAGTAAAAATCGAAAATGATTTTGTGTTGCACACATTTAATAGTTTACACCAAAACTTAAATGGCGTCATTACGTATGTCAACAATGTGTTCTGAAACATTACAAAATGTCGAAGTGCTGAAAAATATTTCTCTGAATGATGCAAAATAGTCACAATATGCAACATGCATTACGTGAGAATTTAAAAAACAACCTATTGTATGCCTTTTACATTTTTGAATAGAAAACATTTTGAAAACCATAAATCACTGGCATTACCTGTATATATTATTATATTGATAAATAATTAGTAAAACATTAATATCAACATTATCTTTTATTCTAAAATTAAATCAATTTTTTAAGTAAATTTTTAGTATATTTTGACCAATAAATTACTTTAAAATTTTTATTTATTTATTCCATCAATATTTTCAGATTTTTAAAGACATGCTTTCATTTTTTTTTTTTTTTTTTTTTTTTTTTTTTTTTTAAACCAGAAACAAGAATTGCTAGCACAATCAATTTTAGATATTTCTCAGAGCACTTGAAGTTATTCTGAAATCAACGTCGTAGATCGATCTCTTGTACATCGAGGTAAAAAGATTTTAGGAAGAAAATTCAACTTGTTGTATATCTCACAATAAATTGAATTTCAAAACGGATTTTTTTAAGTGATTTTTCCCTATGAATAAGTGATCCATTATAAAAATTAATTTATGTTATAAGTTATTTAAAGAAGATAAAAAAATATCGCTTTAAGAGCTGTTTTTTTCTGATAAAAAAAAAAAAAATTGCTGAAACATAGTTCATGTAAATATTTGCTCTATAAAAATTGAAATTATAGATAATTTAAGGCATTTCAAAATATGATACAGATACTTGAAACCATGTTTAGAATTATTTCGTTTTTCCTGACTTCTCTGTGCTAACTATATTTTATTATTTGGAATGAGATATATTTTTTCCATCCTTATTAAAAATACAACTTTATTTTATTAACTGTCTTTGAATTCATAACTTAAACAATCAATCTAATTTCAGTGAACTGTTTAAAAATCGCAAAAACGAACAACAACAACAAAAAAGTACATTAATTATAAATAGAAGTTTTCTAATACGTCCATTAAAAACATTTCAAAAATATGCACTAAAATATTTAATTGCTATAAAAGGACGTCAAATTATAATAAAAACATTAAAAGATCTTAATAATTTTTACATGTTTCGATTGAATTTACTCATTCATCGTCAGAAAAACAAAATACAAATAAACACAAAGATGGAAAATGATAATAAACTATTAATTATTTAAAAAAAAAAAAAAAATTCATTTGTAACAGTTTATTATAATTTTCCATCTTTGTGTTTATTTGTATTTTGTTTTTCTGACGATGATTGAGTAAATTCAATCGAAACATGTAAAAATTATTAAGATCTTTTAATGTTTTTATTAGTATTTGACGTCCTTTTATAGCAATTAAGTATTTTAATGCATATTTTTGAAACAAAAAAGTAGTATTACTTAATTAATTGAAAAATGGATATTTTCTAATAAAATGACATGAAATGAGTAGTAAAACAAAAACAGAGAGTTTTACTTTTGTTTGTATTTATTTGCCTCCATTAAATTTGATAGATTACAGCAGGGCTGTCCAACGCGGCGCCCGCGGGCGCCATGGCGGCCTTTAACAGTTTTCTCGGCGCCCTTTTGAAAGTTTCCGGTAACTAGCATTTTTTTTAAATAAAATTCTCTTTTAAAGAATGCTTTATTTAAAATCCTTGATATGTGTTTGAGATATTTTTTGAATTTATGAAGGAAATATTAAAACATACTTTAAAAAATTAATCGTGTGTTAGTGTCATTCTTCACTAATTTATAATTATCCTTTATAAAATACTTTGTGAGAATTATGAGGATGAGAACTAGCGAAAGTTTTCTATACATTTTTAAATATGTTAAGAATTAAAATATAGATATATAAGCATTCCCTTATCCCTTTGTGCATTAAATTTCAGCCATTTTTTTATTAGGTGCGTTCGTAATTATGTAAATACGTAGCACCTATTGTTGTCGCCCAGTCCGTCCGTCTGTCTGTCCGCATATAACAACGCAAAAGCTACCCAACCGAATCATTTGAAATTTAAAATACATAATAATAACATAATTTTGTCGAGTCATTTCAAATTTTATGAAAATCGGATGGATAGATCAATTATAGGGACAATCAAAAATATACCGTTACATTACGGCCAATGGGGAAAAATATTTCAAATGCATTTTAATGATGTTACACTCATTCGAACATAATAGAATTGGCATGAATCTATGAAATATATACTAAAATATGCATTCTGTACAATCTGTGATGCAAAAATTTTTTATCATTAAATTACAGGGCCACACAAAATGCTACTACATAATGCTATACGGGGAAACATTGTTTGGGACGCGTTTTAATTATATTCAACTATTTCACATTTTATGAATAAGATATACTTTGCTGAGGTGTAATAAAAATTACTTCCTGCATATTTACAGAAACACAAAGATTTCGACTACTATATTGTATTCGAAATACGCTCTACTATACCAGCAAGATCTGGATATTTTTAAAATTTCGTTATCGTACGAACGCACCTCATTTGCTATGTTCGTGCAATTTCCAGCTTGTTATTATTGATGTCGTTTCAATGGCCTTTAAGCTGTTTTATAAGACGAAAAAAGGGCTGTCATTTTCTTCCTCAGACCTTTAGAAACTTTAGATAATTTTAATCATTAAATAAAATTGAAATGAACGAAATTACTTCCATCAAGGAAAGTTCGTCCAGGCTCTCTCTTTGAGACCATCAATTATTTGGTCTCAATATCATGTCTGTCTATATGTTTCTGTACTTTTTATAACGGCAAATTTGCACCGCCAAGCTAGTCAGTTAGTTCTTTTGCGTTTTAAAACATCTTAACAATATCACTGATTACCATTTTATTTTAATAACAGGCGAAAGGTAATTTTCTAGCTCCTTCCAATTAAAAAAATTCCTGGTAGCTCCTCGCAGAAAAATTTATAATTCGAAATTTACAACGATTTATACTTATTTTGAAGAGTTTCTTTTTTCTTTTTTTTATATGCAACTTTTAGATCCAAAGAGCCTTTATGTCTTCGACGGCGAAATGAATTCACATATAAATATTCCTAAAAATACCATGAGATAATTTTTTGCATGTTTTGATACATATTAACAATGGCGCTCTTCATTGTTTCCAAAATCTGAAATGCGCCCCTGATTAGTGAAAGGTTGGACAGGCCTGGATTACAGTATTTAATAAAAAATTCGACTTTTTTTAAAAAATCTCTCTCTTGCTTCATTAAAATCACAATGAAACTAGAGATCTGTACGGGCCGGAGCACAGGCCTTGCTTTTATCATAAGGCTCGGGCCAGGATCGGGGCTTACTTTTTTCTTGGAGGGTTGGACTGGGCCGGGCCTTTTTTTTTGGGGGGGGGGGGGAGTACCGAGTTGGGACCTATTGCATTCTTCCTAGTCTTCACGGATCAAAATATTGAGTACTGATTTTGAGCCAGCCTGTATGAAAATCATGTTCTCGAAATAGCTAGGTCTGTTCAAAAATCAGTAAAATTTGGTGTGGCACAAAATTTTTGCAAAAAATACATATATTTTTAAATCTTTATTATTCTATAACAAAACATCAAAATTTATACTTTTTAATGAATCGTAGATTTCTAGGCTTACTAAAATACAACTAAATTAAAATGTATTTAAACGCATGAAAAAGAGTTTGCTTTTGCTTATGACGCAATCTTATTTTAAACTCCAAAATGTGTTCATCCATGCAAAATAAATACAACAATATGTTAAGAACAAAATATATAATGCATTTACACCTGCTAAAAAGGGAACTTGTGCTTACGAAAAAATTTTAATTTCCTATGCGATTACGTCTTAAAGGATTATTTTTTTATTCCATAATATTTTTTAGATTTTTATGTCTTTATTACATGGAATATAAATTAATAATATTAATGATAACCGAAAAATTTACATACAACAAACAGGGGTTCATTAAAATCATAAATATTGCAGCCTATGGCACTTCTACATAAATAAAAATTAAAAACATGAATAATAATAAAAAAAAAAATAAAATAAAATAAAAAAAAAGAGCTATGTTTCTTTGATCAGAACCCCTCTTCCTTAAAGATCAGTTTTTTGTAAAAATTCATTCGGACCGGCCCGGGCCTGTCTGTGTTTGAAATTTTAATTTGTATAATGAGCCGGGCCAATATTATTTTGTATGGGCCGAGACAGGCAAGGGTCTGTAAGTTTTGGCCGGTGCAGACATATAAATGAAACTGCTGGTGAGGTATCAAAATTTTTAACGTGTGGTGTGCTTAAATATTAGAAAGCAACTTACATAAAAAAAATTCTTATTTTTCAATAAATTTTAAGAGTTTTAATAGTTGGTTCATTGATATTGTGTCTAAATTCCAAAACCATCTTACAGTTTCAAAGATTATATTAGAGAAATTCGATGCAAAATATAAATTGATTTTTGTATATTATTTTCTTAGGGGGAAAATAAATGTTTTGAATTACATATCTTACGGGGTCTCTGAATTTTTATTACCAATATATTTTTTCCCGTGTTCCGATTAATTTTTCATTGGATTCGGACTAACAGCTTAGGTTTGATTCCGAATACTGGTTTAAAACACATACATTCAATGATAATATGAAAAAAAAAAATCTATTTGATAAATTTACTACAACAACAAGAAAAACAAAAAAAAATATTTTTGTTTTTAACAAAATGATAATAACTGAAGAATATTTTTGTACAGAATGACTCATAAATATATCTATCAAAGTTTTACTTAAATATTTAACTTTAAATGAAAATGTTTTAGTATGCATGAAAGTTTAAATTTTATGTAAATAAAACAGTTTTAGGAAAAATTTTCATTGCGACATTCTGTTTATTAAAGTTACAAAAAAAAAAAAAAAAAAAAAAAAAAAAAAAAAAACTTACTAAACATTTTTTTTTTAAAGTTTAATATGAATTAATAAGCCTATTCTCCAAGATATTAAAATGTCAGAAACCGCAGCATTTTTTATTCACAAAATATACTAGAATATTTTCCTAACTACTGTTTTAATTGCAAACGAAAAAAAGGAACATTTTGGTAATGCAAACGTAAACATTATTGAAACAATTTAATTTTTAATCTATTGAAAATTTCTCTACTTCGAAGCATATGTTTTAAAACACAAAGGTAAAAGTTTAAGTAGATCAAAATCGACATATTTGCGCATGTGCCAAACTCTTTTTTAAACCTCTCCAATTTAAAGAAATGCAGATCGAGTACCCGTTAACGTAGCGGTCTAAAGTAGTAATTTAAAATTTTTTTTAGAAGACGCGGATTCAATCCCAATGCCTGGCAAAATGATTTCTGTGATATTTATGGCGATCATTCATTTTAGTAACGGCATATTTTACTATGAGGATAGTTTATATCATTTATTATTGTTATTAGTATTATTTGAATGATTTGTAATTAAACAAAATTTAACACTAAACAATATTTTAAAATAATAATAATAATTTTGTATTTAAAATAGCTAAGCTAAAATACCTTGCATGTAATTATCAATTATATAAATTGAGCTAATTTTTGTTATATTTTCTGATCAATATCAAGAATGTATGGTGTATATGTCAGAAAAAAAATTCTTTCTTTTCCGTCAAAAATAAAATGAAAAGAAAGACAAAAATCCATATAAAAACTGCAATCGAACGGTTAGGCTCTTTAACCACTAAAATTATCTAAATCAAAAAGGCTGCTGTAACTAGTAAAATCCTGGGTTATTGATTACTACCATACGTGTAAAATAAAAATATCTCTTTTAATAAATTTCAAAATTTTATTTAAATACATTTTAATTTATTAATCTAATTATATTTTTCTAATAGAAAATACTTTTAGGTGTTATTTGGAAATCTAATATATATATATGTATATATATATATATATTAAATGTAAAATTCAATTAATTTAAAAAAATTTAAAGGGGGAGGGAATTTTCACTAAACCGGAATAACCAGGAAGTCCGCGTTGAATCATACAGAAAATTAAGCACAGAGTTCGGATCAGCAAATTTACATTTTTTATAAATAAACACCTTTAATTCCTTGTGGCGCAGTGGTATATCTATGAAACCATCTAATTTTAATTCCCAAACGCCAAAGTGGCATCGGAATTTTGGTAAAAAAATTACGGTTTATTGAATGCGTGAAATATAACTTTTTCTTATTTACAAATAAAGTTGTTTTCAAGTTCCGGTGTCAATCATTAATTTCAACACTTAAGCAAGGAATTTGCCCTGCGCCGTAAAGGGTTAAACAATTTCCGTTATAACGTAAAATGTATATACCAAAAATAAGCAAATACTTATAGAGATATTACATTGTATTTTATCCTAAAAAGTTAAAATTTTCATATTAAGTTTTCACTATTCTTGTTTCGTATATATAGCACATTGCCCTTATGTTGGATATGTAAACCCAGATGTATGAATTGTGAAAATGCATGCTGGAAAGTGCTATGAAATTTGTTGCCTAAAAGTTCTACAGCTTTGAATACCTTATTAAAATTTAAACCTTTCTGAACTTCTTAATTGTATTTTGAAGAACAATTTCGAAGCTTGACAGATTTCATGATGAGATCGATATCTCAGCTGCCAATCTTTCGCTTAAACTTTTCCGCCTTAACGGAGAACATTTAGTTCTCAAAGAAACACATTAGCTCGATTATTTAAAATCACAAATCTAAGACTAAATCCTGATAAATATTTTCTTTTACTTCTTGATTACGTCGAAGGAGGAAAAAAAAAACGAAAGTGTTTCTTCAACAGGTTACTCTATTCGTATAAACAATAATTTTTACACTAAAAATTTGTATATCTAGTATGTAACTTGCAAGGTTATTTTTAATGCTTTTGAGTAAGGTTGCAGATATTTTAATAAATCTATATTGATCTAAAATATCTTTTTTAGTGTTCGGATATTTTAGAAAAAAAATATTAAATATCCCCCTCTCCCCCAAAAAGTACTCTACTCGTATAAATGATGTACTTAACATTTAAACAATTTTTAAACCTGGTAAATTAACTTCTAGATACTTTCCAAGTTTTTTTTTTTTTTTTTTTTTTTTTTTTTACTTTATTATGTAAGAATATGCATTTTTGAAAAAAAAAAAAATCTAGTTTCATGTAAAACTTCTCTTATAACACTCGAGTATTTTAGACGAGAAAATATATATATATTAGTGCTCTTTCAAAAAAGTATTCTATCCATGCAAAAAATATTTTTAATACACAAAATACATATATTAACTTAAAGACACTTTTGTGTTTTTTAAAATATCTATTACGTAAGTTTACATATTATAGAACAAATATTGATTGATACGTAATTTCTCCTTAAGAATTCGAATACTTCAGATAGAAATATTACTCCCAAGAGATAATTATGCTTGTATAAGTCTTTATTCTTAATTTTTTGTATGATTTTATGCCTTATTTTAGCATTAAGTTAATTTAAAGGATAGATATTTTTTAAATGCTCTGATTTTTAAAATTTCAGTGATCTAGCTTTGTTTTTCATAATGTGTTGCTTAATGAAATTAACTACACCAAACATTTATAACATTTAAAAAGTCTGATTTTTTTCAGTTTGACTTTTTTTGCGTAATTGATCTTTTAGAATTCAAAAATTCTTCATAAGTATTTAGAGAATTTTGATTTTAAAACATTGTTTAAAATTTCATTGTGATGATTTCATTAATAAAACATTAATATATCGTTTATAAATCAAGTGTATCTTTTAAAATTAATATTTATGGTACAAAACAACAACATTTTTAAATAAAAAAGTTTTCTTTGAACGTTTAATTTTTATCATTATATTTTAGGCTATTTGGGACCATGAGTATACAGAAAAAGTAATATTTACTTTAGTTAATTACTGCATTTCCGGGATTTGAAAAGTAAAGCTAAATTTTTACTAAAACAGTGGTGCCAATTAAATTAAATATTGTGACTTAAGTCGATCTCGAAGGGGTTAATTGGATAGTTATAGATATCAGCGTAATACATGCATGCATAAATTTTCATTTCTTGTAATGAGCCTGTAAAAAGTGTAAGTCTGTCTCATAAATGTCTTGATGTTTTGTGAAAAGTTTCTTAAAAAAATTTGCAATAATGTCATTTGTATATTTGTTACTTTTGAATGTTTATAATAAATTTTTTATCTGTTTCAACGGCATTATTTTTTCTACATTTCTCCATCATATTCATCTTTTTTTACACCATTTTATTTTGATTATTTTTCATGAAGTTTTTTGTTGCGAGCATCTTTATATATTTTTAAGAGGCATCATAAAATAGTATATTCTTTTTAGTTATATGGTGGTTGCCCCTTTAAATTATCTACAATTTTTTGTTCTTTTAATGGTTTGTAGAATTTTAGATTTTATTTTTTGCTACGTATTTCATGAAGATTTCTTTGCAAAGGAAGTGCGTATTATACGATACCTATAACTAAAAACTGAAAAGTTATTGTTCACGTTTATATATGCTGGAATATGAAATGTATTAAGATAATGAACCTTTTTTTTGTATAAACAATGTTACTCTTTTATTTTATTTTTCTCATTCTTATTTTTAAGCTTTTTGCGTTAGTGTTTTGTGAAAATTCTTGTTTGTCAGAACACATTTAATTATTTACATAGTGACTCAATATGATGCTCATTATTTTTTAAAATATACATTTAAAAATATATTTAAGAAGGTTTGGGGAGCTTTTTTGAATGTTACAGAAATTAATTTTCGATGGCATTCTTTTAATTTCTTAGCTAGTTTTCATAAATTTCTTGAAATTTAACAAGCATATAAAATTATCGCAATCATTCAAAAAATAATAAGATTTCAACGTAAATTTAAGGTTCTCAAGATTCTCAAAATTGGAAAAAAGGAAAAAAAATACAATTTTCAACATTTAATATCTTAAAATTCGTATGATTTTAAAAGACAATTTTTGTTGGGATGAAAGATGTAAGTGTGTTATTTCATTTCATGCATTTAAAAAAATTGCAAGATGTAGAATTAGCATTTATAGGAAGCTCATCTCTATCAGACATATGACGAGCAAAAAAAAAAAAAAATAGTATAACAGCCTTCGCAAATTTTATAGCTATTTATACTTCATATAATAATAATTACCTTAAATCTAAATAAATTTGTTTTTTTTTATATATATATATATATATTTGATACAAAGTTGAAGTTAACTAGTGCAAAACTTTGAAAATTTCAACAGTATAATCATCGAAAAAAAAAATTGAGCCATAAAAAGAAAATTTTAGGTTAAATTTATGAAGACTAACATGAAATATATTTTTTGAAAATTTTATGAAAAAATATTCAGAAGTTTTTGAAATATTCTGCGCGTTATTTTCAAAAACGTCATTCGACGAAAAATGACTTCAAAATTTGATAAAAAATGCTTGATCTAACGAGAGGGTATAGGTCAATAAGCCACCACTGCTCTTCGAATGAGAATTTCAAAGAAAAAATTATATAAAAATGTTCAGAAATAATAATAGTTTATCGTTTAAAAAAATTAAATTTTCGAAAATTTTGAAGGTTTAAGTGTCATGAGAGCACAATGATAGATGCAATTATTTTTCCATTTTTTATTTCATTTTCATTTTATTATTGCACCTATCTTGCAAAAGCTATAACACAATTTACTTTAACTTCTTCGGTGCCTGGATGGATCCCCATTCGAAGACCTTTGTTCTCATACTTATAAAACTAAAATGTCTAATTTTTTTACATTTTTGCATCATTTATTAATAGTTGAATGTTTTTTTTTGCGTAGAAAGCAAATAAATAGACGCCTATTCTAAGGTGAATCTCTCATAAAACAAACGTTATTTTCATCAGCGTTCCCAAAATGTCTAAAAATGACCCAAAATGTCCAATGTGGGACGAAGAAAGTGGTTGGTTGTATAAAGCTTTATGGCGCAAAGTCCCTGTAGGGACAGTCTGCTACAAACAAAATAAAATATACAAAACTTTGATTTAAGAAAAATTATTAAATAAGTCACAAAATAAAAATAGAGGAGCTATCTGGATGGGGAACCCTATCCAGATAGATATAATCATAGTAGTTTGTTTGTTTGTATTTATGTCGGCCAATTATCTACACTGTGGGATATAGGCCCTAAGGGGTGGGATGCCCTCCGTGGGGGTCTTTTTAAGGGAACCTAACCCATATTTACGCAAGGTTCGAAGAAAAACACGGAAACTCCGAACGGTTAGGCCGACGGTCGCGATTGGGTTCGAACCCAGCACCTACCGTCTACCAGTTTGGAGGTCAGAATCTCGCGGCCAATAATCATAGTAGTATAGATAACAACATTGTAAATTTAAAACCAGTAAATCATAAAAATAATTATATCAAAAGATTCTGGGTTACCAAGAAAGTGATAAATTTTTATATTTAACTTAAATCTTTTTCAATATATATATATACTTTTTTTTGAGGATTTGTAGATTATTTACTTATTTAAAGCTCTTAAATTTGTGATTGTGTTAAGTAGATTCATAGTTATTAAATTAATGTTTTAAGGGGTTTGTAGTTTTAGATCCATATTTTTGTACCTAAATTATTAAATATGAAATAACTATAGAATCAATTTCAAAAAAGGTGTTTTTTCTGTAATTTTAAATGTCATTTACTTTATAAAAAAAACAATAAATAAGAATTTGTATTATTATTACGGAACTGACGAGTTTAATGTGAAAAGAAAAGTTATAGATAGAATACGTAATATCCTGAACTTAAATTTATTGAGCCAGAAGATTGTACATATTCATAAATATCTCTGAAATCAAAGGAAATCATTCTTTTCCATTATGAAAGTTCGTTTCTTTAATTTTATTTATAGTATCTAACATCCCTCTTTAATATTTCGGATGAGAATTCTTTATCCTAAGCATTATTATTACTGTTCCAGAAAATAGATTGGAATAATGAAAGTTACAACAACAATAAATTTTGTACCAGAAATTTTATGCAAGATCAATTTGTTACTAGACCACGGATTCTTTTACTCTAAACATAAAACTTTTTAATATACCTCTTAAAATTTCTCATAAAGGAGAAAAAGCTTTCTTTGAAGCAATTGGTTTTGGATTTAGATGAAATTTTTATCGATTTTTCTCTAAAACCATACATTCATTTTAATGACATTTTACAATCAATATTTATGCTCTATTCTTATTTTTGGTTCAAGAGAAATATTTTCATTTGAGCTTATTTAAATTTCATACAGAAGATTATTCTGAGGCACTCACATATCATCCTTCTTCAAATAATAAAAATTTTCATTCACCGGAAAGTTTTAACGATATTTTATTTTTGAAAAGGAAGCTTCTTTATTTTTTTGTTTTTTTAAAATAGCATTTAAATACATATTATTCTTCTGCTTTAAATTACCCTTTGAGTATTTAACAATACTTGATTTAAAAGAAATCTACCCTACACTAAACTTATGAGCCTTACAGAATTAGATACTACATCTAAAGCCACAATCATATCAGAAATAGATGTCTCCACTGTTTTACAAAACATAATCTTGGCTACAAAATCAAAATTACCCCGTGGTGTGGTGGTGAGTAGGCATGTCTGCCGCCACGCTACAGGTTGTGGGTTATTATTATTATTATTATTATTATTATTATTATTATTATTATTATTATTATATCGCGGACCAGACCCCTACCTGCCGGGCAATATGCCTAGCTTAACGAGTATCATGTTGTGGGTTCCAATACTGACGGTGCAAGGTTCACCCATCCATTCATCTCTTCGGAGTCGATAAAATGAGTACCAAGCTTGCTTGGGAATTAAACAGTAAGGGTCTCGGATTTGGGTGACCAGGACACATGCTGCATAGCACCTTGGAGACTCAGGGTCTATTAAACAGAGTTGGACACTGTAGTCTCTGATACATCATGGACCATAAAGCCGCAAGTTTAGTTTATTTTTAAATAAGCCCAATAAGCTTAACCGTGTTAAAACAAACGTTAGATGGCAACACGATTACTGCAGTTATGGAAATCCATTTGCGATCGAGAGTTTGTGGTTTATTTACACATTCAGCTGTTAATCAGAAAAACAATTAGGTGATGCAATGCGAGTTTGAGTTTAGTTTTGTAATACGTAAATTATTTTTTCCTAGGCAAGTTGATTGATGATGAAATCGTACTATCTGAAATTTTCCAAACTTAGTAAAAAAAAAAAAAAAAAGGCAAGTCAATAGTCAAAATAGAGACTTTTCGTATGCCGAGTGAATGCTTTGGTAGCTGGATGTATCTGGCGAACAACGTTCACTCAGGCGGTTCGAGCACTGCTCCAAGCGTGTACCGGATTTTCACTAACGTATGTTAAAATATGTTTTATATTTCACCACACAATATATTTTTTGGAAAATTCGGCATTCTGTTGACAACGATGTTGAACTTCCAATCGAAGAATTGAACTCACCTTTTTCTAAAAGTTGTCCATCAAGTTTTTTTTTCTTTAAAAAAAATGACATGCAGCAAAACAGTAATAATAGATTTGCTACACTGTTAGTGTCTATTGTTCGTACTATAAGTAAGTTAAGCTAAGATTAAGGATAATTTCCCATAAAAATCCGTGATACTTCTTTAAATCTGAAATTTCTTAATTTATTAAGATCGCCTTTTATTTTCTAACCATTCAAAACATGTTTTCACCAATAAAAATAATTAAATACTAAAAATAGGCATAATTTTTCCAATTAGTACTTCAAAAGCGTTACGTGATTTTCTATATTAAATGCAATTATCAAGTAAAATAAAATAAATTTTTCTTTATTAATTTTAAAAATATTTATCGCATCTAAATAGTAAATTTTAAAAACAATCACGTTATTCATGTTTATTTATAAACAAGTTAATGTTTTTTATTTAAAAATCGAATTAGTCTGATGTCATAACAATAGTATGTTGAGAGTAGTAATATCTTGAACTCTGCAAGTTTTGTGGAAAGAATTATTTGTATGAGATTTTCGGTAGTTACGATTGAATTGTTAATTAGTAATAAACTAATTTTTTATATTAATTTTCTTCATCTACATCTTCTAGTGTTTTTATATATCTTTAGTGAACCATATTTAATGTGTGCTAAATTTTGAAAAATAACCATTACAATATTTTATATTCATTTCTTAATAACAGTCGAAATTTCTGAAAACTAAATTGAATTTTGACTTCTCATGCTAACTTGCCTTTATTTTTATGTAGTATTCTTTCTCTTAAGCAGATTTTGCATTAACTAATAAACAATACAGAAATATATTTATATCTATTTTTAAATTTCATGAGTGCTTTTAATTCATATAATAATTGAGATTACTTACAAATGGAGTATGAACATATGCTGGAAAAATGTCACTTGTAATTTTGTTTCAGCAAACTTAGCATGGAATTGCAGAATCCATCATCATAAGCCTTATTTTGAGGAATTTCAAAGAAACATATAGTTTATTTCATCGTTGCTTACAAGTTTGGTTTGTCTGTCTTTTTGTCCGTCGTTGGGGCTCTAACTCGCGTAAATATAGTCAAATTATCATCTGTCTAAGCATGGTTCGAGCCCTGTGACATGGAGCATTGACTTGTTCGAAGACTTTTTCTCCATTTGTTAAAAACAGATACTGACAAAATGTAAGAGTATATTTTGTCCACAGTAATGTTCAGACAGTCTACGGCCTTCATGGTCTGTTCTACCACAAGTATAATATCACCACCAAAGGTCTGTGAATGACTTGCCGTGCAAGGGGGAACAATAGTTCACCTGTAATACAGCGTACTTTGGCATTTCCATCGATGTGTTGAAGGATAAATTGTGATTCTTTCGACCAGGTAACTTCCTTCCAAAGATCCATGGCCCAGTCATGATGCTCCTGGATGTTAAGAGTGGTTGGCGATGATTCTTTGTCAACAGAGACCCATAAGTTGAACTTTTGCTGTGTAATGTCATATTAAACAGTCAAAAGTCCAAATGTCATCTGAATTGTGTGCTCCGAAAATATTCTACTATGACCTATATTGTATTGGGATGTCAATTGATCCTGTTATTGACTTCGATTTTGCTTTACAAAGCGGGAGAATCTCCGATGGTCCTTTTCTTTAATAACGCATTTACGTCCAACGCCATGGCGTCTGTTGACGGTTTCACCGTCATTCATCCGCTTTGCATAAGTGCTAACAACGATATGTCACGAAAAACACACAAGTTGTATTATTTCGAAGATATTCATTCTGAACTGTCGGGCAGTTGAATTCCACTCACAATCTTTCCCATAACGGGAAGACGTAAATGCAAAAATTATTCCTCAGATTCCTTAGAAGAAGTTAAATACCATCTCCACCTGGTTATTTACCATCAACACAAGTTTATTCCTAAGTGCGAAGATGGTCATAATGTCTTGGCTCTTCAGTGTAGATCATATACTTGCATATACCTTGTATATGCAAAACATTTCCGTTTATTGATGGATATTGTTGAGTGAGAATGAGTTTAATTGAGCTAACTTTTAGCATACTATTTAGTATAAATGTCAACCTGTAGATCATATGTAGGGATGAACAAAAAATTTTTGATGTTTTTTCAACTATTGATTTATAGTGTTCAAAAAACATTGAAAGTGTTTCATAATCTATGGTGGACGCATGATTTTTCGTTCTTGTTAATTTCCATTGTTTGATTTCTTTAAAAGTATAAAATTAAAAAAAAAATAAATAAAAAAATGAAGTTTTTTTTTTTATTTATTTATTTAAACCATTTTGTATCCAAATGGAATGCATTTTTTTAAATTGGGTTTAGTCTCCCCTGAAGATGTCATATTTAAGTAGCAGAACAACAATAATAGTCTGAAAAACATCCCTGATATTTTAGGTGTTATGGAGAAAAGTGCTTTATTCTTTTATTTTTTATTAAGGGAAAAGATTTCAAAGTCCAGGGTCCAGATTACTCTTCTTGACTAGGATTTTTCCTTTACTCTTATTCACATTTATTATTATTATTATTATTATTATTATTATCTTGAAATAAAAAATTAGATATTCGAAACAATTAAACTGAATATGGATCATATATCCCATCATAAATTTGCGATAGTATTTAGATAATCTATTTAAGTAATTATATTTACTATAGATTCATTTTACAAACATATTTTAATCTTAATTTTAACAATATAATAATAATAATAATAATAATACATCATTGGTTTCTCCATATTCGGGGTAGAAGAATAAATTCAATAAATTTAATTATAAATGACACTATATATTTAATGAAACTGTACAGATTCATTTATGTCACTGAAATGTGTAATAAAGTAGTTTTCATTTGAATGGGTTTAAATGTATTCGTAAAATATTTTATGAAAACCTTGTGTTTTTAAATATAAAATTATAATGTCAGCATTCTACCACTGATTTTATCTTTTAATCGTGAATCAAGTAATCGATGAAAATTCACACTGGAATTGAGTTTTTTTTTTCTATATTGGCTTTTACTGGGCAACATTCAGTTTCGTTTTGGATCCAAAATCTGAGTTTCGTCGAAAATTCGCTTTTGATGAAAATTCGGCAGAATGGAAACTAGACCGAAACTATTAGTACTTCCAAAGATCTTGTTTTTCGCTTCTTAAATTTTCACCATTCCTCATCGCTTTGCTACGAATTTCGTTCTTTATAATTGTTGTATCATTATTATTGGTCACGATTCACTCAAAACGTGATTGCAAATTATAAAACAAGCAATGAATGCTTAACTAAACTTTTTTACGTGCTCATTACAATCTTACAGACATAACAGAAAATGTTTAGGCTTAAAGTAAATAAGTATTTCGAATGCTCTTTGAGAAGGTTCTAGTATAGTAGATGATCATTTACGAAAATCATTATAATGATGATCATTATAAAAGATAAATTGAGGTGTGTATAAACAAAACCCAAATATTTTTAATTAAATGACATTCGTACAGTTGGAAAATCTTTCTGTGTCGTTGATAAATTAATTACTTTTTATTTTATATGAAAATAAAAAGTTTTGGGGCTATAGCCCAGTCATTTTAGCAAAAATAGGGGAAAAATTAGAACAAAGCTGGATTTTTGCATAGGTGCTAGTTAGGTTATGTAGTTAAACATACTAAAAGTCCCCATCGATCCGATGTGAGCTTTCGCCACAAGGGGGCGCTAAACAGCTTGAAAATCAGTTTTTTGTGAATATCTCACGAACAATGGCATTTAGAGAAAAAAGGTGAATTACAAAGTTGTAGATAATTTAATTTTCTATAAAAAGTGTCATTAACATTTGTTTGTCACACCAACGGTTCCCTTTCAAAAATATAAAAAGTGAACATATTTGAAAGTAAAATTATAAGAATTCGAAAAATCTGCTGCTACTTTAAAAAAAATTGTAAACAGATCTATAATTCTCACCTTTGAATGGGGAAAGTGAAAATATAATATACATTTATGCTTATTTCCACACCACCCTTGAGGTAAAACACTTAGTGCAATTTTTTTTTTTTTTTTTTTTTTTTTTTTTGTGGTTTCCCCCTTAGGCATATTCCACTTATAGTGACTGGCTTAATCCAATTTAAGTCGTTTAACTGCTTTAGTAGTTCTTTGCACAGCTTCAATTTCTACACTCGATTCAGATTCGTAATTATCTGTATTTATTTCTTTCGTTGCTGTACTGCTTTCAGTATTTTTTGATTGCCTTTCGATATCATCACTGAATACAGAAGTAGCGCTTCCCTCCTTCCTTGCAGTGGGCAGGATACTGTCAATATTTTCCTCGTCTTCAAATTCAATTTTACTTGCATTATGAAATGAAACTCCGCAGCAATTTATGAAATATCAGAACATTTCAATCCAATTTTTCGGCATCCACATGCTTTTCCACATCCTTTGGAGCAAGTATAAAAAATGGATTCAATAATATCTTTTTGTGCGGGCGGTAAGGTAGCAAGAATTGGAAACAAATTAGGTGCATTTTGCCAGCCCCAGTTCTCAGGAAGTAGTTTATTGCTCAATCATTATTGTACTTGATGATAAATACGTAAACTGTACAATCTAGCTGCATCTTCGGCAGGCGGCAATGATAAAAGGCTTTTTTTACCAACAACAACTCTTTTCTTGAAACATACATAACGGTACTTTTTCAGAGAAATTTCTGCTTTACTACCATATAAAGTAAGAAAAATAGTTTTTCCAGCCTCGGAAACTTCAAATTAAGATACTTGATCACTTTTAAAAATGCTGGCAGCTTGTATGTTATGATCTTCTTCCTTCTTCAAAAATTTTCATAACTACATTTTACCTTTCCCAAACATTGCTGATGTCGAGTCACAACCTGAAAAAGCGTGGAGGAACAATATATGATCTTTCATCATTGTTAAAATTGTGCGATGAATACAGGGTGGTAACGATTCGTTCTTTTACAGACTCAATAAAAAATAACTCTATCTCTGGAGGTGCTAAAACTGTCAACAATATGAGCAAGTCAACATCATCACCAACAACAGCAGTAAGCGCACCAGACTTTGCTACTTCAATAACTGTGTTAACAATTAGTGTGTCTGCACCATCTTCTGCTTGTTTCGCTTGGAAACAATTCTCCATAAAGTTCTCCATAATTATAGATATGAGACGTGTCTTATTTTAATGATTAGATTAAAAAAATTCTTTTCCGCGATACTTTAGAGCTTTCTTTTTTTCCTTCTGTAAAAAATCTTCGTCTAATGTATCAGAAATAACAAACATTTTCCCTTAAATTCAAACAACGGACTGTCATTTCTCAATTTTTCCTTCAATGGATGATTAACTTGTGCGGATGTTGATCGTTTTTCGGCAATAGATTTATTGTATGATTTAATAGAATTCTTTCGTGAGTAATTTTCTTACTCTTTGAATGAACTGTAAATTCATTATTGTTTTTAGCCATTTCTTCAAATATTTTCCACTTATGGTCATCTCTTTCCGAACTTGCTGTCACAAGCGACTTCAGACCGTTTTTTTCTGTTTTTACAAAATCTTTCGAAACCCAGTCCTCATCTCATGCAAGATAAACTATTTTGTCAATCTCCATTTTTCGCTCAGAATCAGCAATTAAGAAAAAGTCATTTTAAACTGTCATAAATAATTTAAAACTTTCTACAACATGCGTTGAAAATAAAATTATTCCCTTCCTAAAATCTTAAAAAGAATAAATACTTCGTTCAATAAATTAGGGTCATTTTATACTAGCGAAATGAGCACCAAATAAAAATAAAATATTGAAAAGTACTTGCACGTGGTACATTTCGACAAATGCAAAGAGAAATAGGGTCTTGGGCAATGACTATTCGTCACCTGAGAATAATAAAGTTCTATCTGAGTTTTTGAAAATATTGACTTATCTATATAGAAAGACTCTATTTGTATCTATGAAGGCATTTTTGCATCAAAATGATGTTATATATAATTTACATATGACCTTACAATCCTAATATGACATTATTTTAATCCACAAATGCCTTCATAGATACAAATAGAACATTTCTATATCGATAAGTCGATTTCTTCAAAAACACAGATAGAACCTTATTATTCTCAGGTGACGTATTGCACAAGCGCGCGAAAACGCCATACAAACAATGCGGGAGAGATGAGGCGGGTGAATCAAAAGTTGTTTAGTATTTGTTCTGCCTCTTCGCCGCGTTATGATTGGTGCTTGCACATTCTTTTTCAATAATGTTTATTTTATCTTAATTTTTGGCAGGGAAGGGTTGGTGTGACAAAACATTGTTAATGACACTTTTTGTAGGAAATTAAATTATCTACATTTTTGTGATTGAACTTTTTTGTCTAGATGCCATTGTTCGTGAGATATTCACAGAAAACCGATTTTCAAGATCTTTAGCGCTCCCTGGAGGCGAAAGCTCACATCGGATCGATGGGGACTTTTAGTATGTTAAACTACATACTCTAACTAGCACCTATGCAAAAATCTAGCTTTGTTCTAATTTTTTCCGCTATTTGCAAAAAAAAGGTGCTAAAATGACTGTACTACTAAGGCACAGAGAGCCTACTTCTTCCACATGTATGATTAATTAATAATTATGTATGTTTAATAAACACGTATAGTTAATTAATACTTATGCATATTTAATAAATACATATAATTAATTAATAAATATGCATATTTATGCGTATATTAAATATTTTAATACATGCTATTTAAATACTTTAAATCAATTTTTTGGATATTTTCAGCCGAAATTAGAAAGATGTCTGAAATTCGGTTTCCGTGTTAAAAACCTTTTTCGGTCTTTGACTACTTCATTTATAAGTAAATCATATTAAGAAAACGGTTTGGTGTTTTTTATGCATTTATCTAAGTGTTGATTCAACTTTTGATTCAGTTTTGCCCGTGCATTGAATCACGTTAGTAGTGCCTACATTAAATTTTCATTAATAATAAAAAAATGGTGTCAGGATGTAGATTAAGAGTTGCTAAAAACGATGCATGTAGATCAAATCATACTATAAATTACTATTAAGAATTTAAATATAAAGATTCCTTCATTCATTATTGAGTTCCAGAAATTAGTTCCAGAAATATTTTCGAAATATTTGCGATCCTAAGTCTGCATCAATTTTGTACTAACATATATAGTTGTTGAAGTTGTATATTTTTTATTGATGCGGAAACGTTTTTTATTTAGTGACACGAAATATGTTAGAAAACGAAATATGTTGAACACTTTTTCCTGGAGTGAAAAACCATATGTTAAGTCTCTCATGGTATAGAACAAGATTTCATACGATATAATCATTTTATAAAAATTGGTATATTACAAATATTAAGCAAAGTATTGCGTACAAGTATTTATAATATCTATTAAAAACAACATCAATACTTATTTTAATAAAAAAAAAGATTAAAAAAAAAAAAAGAAATTCCGTTCTCAAATTTATTTTTGATTTTCTCTGAATATTTCAGCGCTATAATTTTGTCAATATATTTTTATGATTTTCATTAATTAAAGCTTATAAATATTTTTTTCTTTACATGCAGATTCCAACTTGCGAAAATTAATTTATTAAGCCTTTATTCTTTTTAATTAATTTATTACTAAGTGGTATGAAGGAATTTTTTAACAGTTTTATTTATTTTTTAAAGTGTTGCTTCGAAAACTTTAAGCAGTGCACCGAACGGCAGTAGCAGCGTACAGGACTGAGTGTTCTTCATAAAAAAAGACTATAAATTTTACTTTTAATTGGTGTCAGGAACTGGTTTAAGAGTTGTTAAAAGTGAAGTATGAGAGTAAAAAAACACAAAAAGCCGTCGCTTAACGATGCAGAATGTTTCTGAAGAATAAACTTTATGTCTAATGATTCAAGCCATTAAGTGTTTGCTACTTTAAGTTAAATAAACTGTCATTGTTGAGTATGGCAGAGAAAATGATTACGAAAATTTTATAATTCATTTTATCGCGTAGCTTCTTTAAAAGAATAGTTTAAGAAAGTGTGTTTTTTACTAAAATAAGCTTTTAATGATATTATGTTTTCTTATGCGTTTATAATTATCGTATTTTCTTTCGTGTTTTTTCGCTTTCAACATACACTTTAATCTATCTATGCGGGAAAAATGTAAGGTGTTTTTTTTTTTTTTTTCTTTTTTAGCAGCATTAAAAATTGAAAACTGCAAAACTAAATTTACTTAAGATCTGAAAAATAAAATTTATTTATTTTTATTAAATTGTTTTTCTTATAAATAACTAATTATGTTTATGGTATGTCTTTGGTTACATTGTACATCTGTCATATAACACGATTTTTTAAATATGCAATCAGATAAATGAGAATTTTGAGATACTGATGTCTTTCATTTCCAAGAAATGCGTGCGGAACCCTAACAATATCGAATTCTTTTTAGTCTATATTAAGTATATGTCAAATTCAATACTGGTAAAATCTACCTGCCTTGATCATGTGGCAGCCAGGAGATGTGAGGTACCATGTACTTGACGTTCTCTGATTCAAGAGGGCTTTATAAATTTGAATGGCGAATTAATGAAACGTATTTTATTTATCAATTACAGCACCAGTAAACAGAATACATTCAAGCTCAGATAAAACAATTGAAAAAAAAATAAAGTTCAGTTCAGGAACTTGAAAATTTAGAAATGTTCTAAAAATCGTGGGTTTGGCAATGGACTGTTGGTCTATTTTATCATCAATCAATTTCGATTTGGGGATCCCTTGGAATATTTCACATTAGTTTAGTCTGTAAAATAAATTCTGCATTTCTCAGGCTCGCAAGCGAAAGCTCTGTCAAATTTTCGGTTGCACCTCTTTATTAGACTTATTGTGAAACCTTATTTTTCCCTTCCTGTGATTTCAAGAGTCTTGAAATCTGAAATCTCTCGAAGTGGATGTAGTGTTATGAGCACATAACTAGTATAGTTCAAAGTCAAATGAAGAAAAGCTATAAATGGTATAATGTTAAAGATTTCAAGTAATATTAATGACATTCATCCATAATTATTGTGTTATTCGTATAAGCTTACATCATCCTTTGGAACAAAATCGATGTTAACGAAGGACATAATAGACAAAAGAGCTTTAAAATGACTGAAGTATTTATGTTTAACTATTTTTTAGCAGGTGTGTTATCTTGAATTTCCCGCTTCTACCTAAACCTGCTGCTGAGATATTGGCAAAATATTCTAAACGTGTGACCATTCTATTAATCTCGCTTAGGTGGTAATTTCTAAAATTGATAAAAGACATGTTTACGTTTATTTTAATAGATTAGGTAATCTCAAATTCATGTCTCTATTTAACACATTCGCTGCCGATCACGCGTCAGCGCGTGATATGGTGCCAACTTTAAGGGGCCACTGACGCGCCAGCGCGTGATGTGGAGCGATATCTCAATAGCCAGTCACGCATTGGCGCGGGAAAATCTTTCACTGATTCTTTGTTATAAAAAGCAAATCGGCTTCTGAGAAAAACCCACTTCTACAGTGCCGCATTAACTATCATCACATCTTTACATAACCGGCAGCGAACGTGTTAACTGCTGCTGAGGTGTGTCAGAATGGTCTAAATTTTCGTACCTCTTGTAATCCTTTTGGACGGGAGGAATTTCTAAAATCGTTCGAATAAATGTTTAATATTTTTTTAATTGGTATGTTTAATAGTATCTTACATTTCACGCTTTTACCTAAAACTGCTGTTAGGGTATGGCTGTGATATGCGATTCTTGAAAATTTACCAATCGAAAAAAAATCATCTTCGTAAGAAATACAATCGACACAGTCATCGATTATTTCCGAGAATGTACAATGAAGATGTTCTGTCAGTTCAAGATGATAAATTATAATCTATTTTTGAAATAACTATTTTTGCATGCTTATAAAAGATTTTAGAAAATACATGGGAACTTAAAACGGGTGGATTTAGAAAGCAACACACTAAAGAAAGGTTAAAAGTGAGCCATAATAGTCGAAAAGTCATGTGATTGTATGCCCTGGTTGCATAAATTTGAAAATGCATGACTAAGTGTAAATATAAAAGGAAGTAAAAGTATCAAAAATTAGAATTTTTTGATAATTGGTAGCAAATGTCAAAAATCAATAAAAAAATTAAAAAATAATGAATTAAAGGCACACCTGGTGGCAGAAACAAGAGCTAAATAGATGATAAATAGGATCAACTTTTTAAAATTGATTTTTTTACCTCACTGAGTCAATAATTTTCTCATTATTAGAAAACCGCCTGAAGGGATACGATAACTGCACCCCCGACAGGGGAAAATTGGGAAGTAAAGTACGGAAAGTGTAAAATATGAATAAGTGGTCGCACGGCTTTCAAACAATATATGGCATGAGGGGTGTCGGCTAAATTTAGAAAAGTGCCCCACCCGTGGGAGCAAAGTGCAGGGAGAGGCGCTAGAAATGTATAATTTGAAATAATGATCAAAGTGCTTTACAATGATATATCATATGAGGGATGTAGGCCAAATTTAGAAAATTGCCCCCTGGAGTTTCATCACGCCTCCGCGCCCTCCTCTTTTCCCTCTCTTCGAAATTTTCATACATTATAATTAACATTTATTGGAAGACCCGTAAAAAACTGATTTGTAATGATAAAACGTTGCAACTTTTTAAAAATATCGAAAATTTGGGTGCTAGAAGAAAGGTTTATAATATGAAAGAACGGACCGAGGGCTTTTCGATAATATGTCACATGACAGTTCCAAAAATAGTTTGGAATTTTTCGACCCCCACTTTGCCCCCCTCGGGAGTGAAAATTTTAAAATCACTAGAACATGTCTATAATTATTTTTTAATAGATTTATTTTATGGCGTTTTACGCTTTTACTTAAAGCGACTGCTGAGATGTGCCAAATGTTCTAAATTGCCAACCTTTTTAAGTCCCTCAGGGGGGCAATTTCTAAAATCGCTGAAATACGTGTTTAATTATTTTTTGAGTAGATTTATTTTCTGGAATCTCACGCTACGACCTTAAATGGTTGCTGAGACATAGGAAGATGTTTCAGAATTTTTTACCCCTGTTTGCCCCCTTTAGGAGACGAATTTTCAAAAATTCCATCTTAATGCACGCTTATTGGAAAAAAATAAGAAATGTTTATTGAATTGTCTAATCGAGTTCCGCTAATTTTAGCTTCGCGTGTTTGAGTAAAATGAGCTATATTAAAATAATAATAGTAATAATAATAAAACTCTTGAAATCTATCCTTTTTTCCGGCACATGCCGAAATACTTTTTATTCTAAAACCATTATTTTTCGAGACTGTCTTTTATGTGATACCTTCCATTAACTAATGTTTGAGTAAAATAAGCTATATTAAAATAATAATAATAATAATAAAAACTCTTGAAATCTACCCATTTTTTCCCGGCACATGCCGAAAGACTTTTTATTCTAAAACCATTATTTTTCGAGACTATCTTTTATGTGATACCTTCCATTAACTAATTTTAAAGGAAATTGTATTTTCCGATTAAATATCACTGACACTATATTGCTCTTTAACGATATGAATTATATAACAACAATATTTAAGTTGAAAACGTCCATGCTCGACAATAATATTTCAAAGTATTAATTTATATTATGGTGGTATTTCCATGTATCAAGGGAAAGCAAATGGCCGTTTAACTTTCACCCCTGCAATCTCTCACCCAATTAATCTTGGAAAACCTGTAGTTGAATGTCCAGAGATTGACCATTAGTTTCCCTGGTAACTGGACACTGCGCGATTCGGTCAGGAAATGAGAAATGCTGGGTTTTGGAATTTGCTGTGAAACGGTAGATTAACTTATAATCTAGCCTTGTGCACACACATGAGAACCATTGGTTCGAGTAAATAATGCGTAGTTTAAACAGAATCATGGAATTCTGCCCCGTATTTGATTTTCAAGACAAATGTAGAATCAGTTTTAATTATTCATTCGTTATTATGTTCTGGAAATTCGACGCGGACAAAAACTGAAAGTGCTTGAATGGCAGTAAAATATTGATAAAATATTCATTGTTTGGGATACATTTCACTATTTTGTTACCTGCAAGTACATAAAATATAACTTTATAATTTAAGCAATGGTTAAACATACACATTTTTTTTATCTTTTTCTTTCTTTTTTTTTATTTTTTATTTTTGTAAGTGCAAAATTTTCATAATTTGGTTTATTTATTACATGCTTATATAAAGAGTTGTTATACTATGTTTCTGTTGTTCATTGTTCGGTAACTGTCACTAAATAAAACATACTTATAATTTTCTTTTACGTGGAGGATAATTCATTATATGAATAAAGATTGACTTAACTCGAAAAGACTATGTACAAGAAGACAGTTAAAAAAAATCTTTATTAATTAAGAAAGACTAATTAAAAATGTAATTTCTACATCGTACTGTACTAAAAGTAACGGAAAATTGTATTTACAACCGTGGTTTAATTTGGAGATGACTGTTTAAAAAAAGTATCTAGTGTTTTATTAAGGCTTTTATCCGAGACAAGCATACTATTCTGTTTCCCGTAATTGCAGAGTCAAAAATTAGTTTATACGTCTTAAAAAAGGTTTGATGTTTTAAAAATTTAATGTTAAGCAGACAGTAACAACAATTTTTTTCTGACATGAGATTTATCTATAAACTAGTAGTATGCTTTCTTGTTGTAGTATAAAATTTCGCCAACTTATGAAGCCGAACAGTCTTAATCTCTAAATCTTGACACTTTGCTGATTCCATTATCAGAGATCATTCCCATTTGTTTGATGTAGTTATTTGTGTTAGCTTGTGTTCGCTCGATCAAAGAAAATTCAAAGTCATCCCATATCCCTCTGCTTGTCTTTTTCTTTCTTTTGTTATTTTTAAAAAAAATCTCAAAGAAACAATAAAATGTTTTAGTTCGATAAAAAAATCTCGAATTTTAGACAGAAATAGACCATAAGTAGAACTCACACTTAAGAATTCTACAGCTAACTTAATTGTTAAACAGTTTTTATCCTTTAGTCTGTTTCTTTCTGTTTCTTTCACATAAAAATTTTAAAAATATGAACATTCTAAATATGAACATATGCTTAAGATTATTCTCAATGGTTCTGAAGACACAATGGTGTCGCAGTTGAAAATGACAACTTTTTAAAACTAAAAGCACATATTTTAATCTATATAAAATTAGAATAGTTTTCGAAATTTTCGCGAAAATGACTTCATATTCAAAGATTTTCAATCTACATGAGAAATATAATCTCTAAAATATAAGGAGCACATCTTTAAAAGTCGCATAGTTAAAAAAATGACGCCATTGAAAAAGCGCATTTATTATAATAACAATTAACATCACATATTTTTCAAAATGTAATTTTGTAATTTTTGTTTAACATATTTCGTAATTATGATACTTTACTCATTGTGAAAAATATTGATAAAATCAATGTTATAAACATTTAAAAAAAAAATATATAGAATAACATATTTGTTTTCTTTTTCTCTTTTATCGACAATCAGAAGATTTTATAAAATGAAAATTCAAATTCTACACAAATTTTATTAAATTCTTTTACTTCCAATGAAATGACAAGATTTGTTCTCTCAATTCATAAATGTGATTGAACTCAAATATAGTTCAATTTTTACAAATTAATCGCCTTTCCATCTAACACACCTTTACGGATTAACTTAGCCTATCGTACTTCGAAAGTCATTTTCTGCTGCAGCTGAAAATCGACGAGCGAAGATGAATGTCAACCGGAATGATTCTTGTGTAGAATGCGTGGTCGTGGTGGCTGAAAATTTCAGGAAATGATCCTAAGTGGAGATGGCATGTCGAAAAGATTAATGACGCCTGAATTTGAAATAATGTAGAATTTAAACTTATGTCTTTTACTGGTGACTAGAGGTTTGTTAAATGTTCCGGACTTAAATTACGTTTTATCATTTTCAGTTATTTATCATTGCCTAAATATAAATAATTAGAATTTAATTCAAGAATACTGGATTGTGATAAACGGTTTTGTTCTTTTGAATGTAAAAAAGATATTTCATTTAGAGATGTTAGAAAAATGAATACAAGACCATAATTAACCGAGTATATTTAAAAATCATCTCGTTTGCTATAGGTGAATTTAATTAGATAATATATATATTTTTAATTTTCTTCTGGTATCTTTTCTATTTTATTTTAGAACAGATGTCATTAATCAGAATGAGCACGTTTTTTCAGCAACTTTGCGGTAGCTTTTCATTGCCCAAATGCACTAGTGAGCACTCATGTCTTCATGTAGGACTAGTTCGCCACTAGAGCAGGCGAATGTCGTCAAGTTGTGTAGGTTGCCATAGTTCGGACAAAAGTTTTTAATCTGAGATTCCCAGAAACCTCCCTGAATGTTGAATTGACCCTATCTTTTCATGCATAAAAGAAAGTTAAGTTTTAAAATTTTGGGTGCTACTCTGTTATCCCGTCGACCAATTTCGCCAAATTATACAAATTGTCAAACTAATAGCCAAATTATACATATTGACATAATTTTTATTTTAAATAACGAAAAAACAAATAATTAGAAGAATATTAATAAAAATGTAAATAAAAAGTCGAAATAAAAATCTCTTAATGACATTTTAAACACGCGAATCGTATTTAATGTCATTGAATGTGACATTCACGGTCATCCATTATTGGCACTTAATCTTATAGTTTGGCGTTAATTTTTTGGTCGATGGGATAACATAGTAGTACCAAATTTTGTTTTAATGGAAAAACGCAATTGAAGCATAAAAATTATTTATTAAGTATTAAAAAGAATATGCTGCAGAGGAATTTAAATAATTATAAAAATTTTATAAAAATTTTAGTTGCTAGTTGATGGCTAAAAAAAGTTATTGATGTTCAACTGGAGGAACAGATTTTATCTTTATCAATTCTGTATAAGGAAAAGTTGTGGTCTCGATTTCTCTTTTAAATTTAAGTCTCACCAGTAGTTAAGTATCACATTCTATTTCAATTCCTCAACAAGTTGTTGTAAAAGCTTTAAAATTACTCATAATTTTTTTCAGAAAAATTTTCATTTGCTGTCAAAATTTTGAAATTTTTTTATTTTTAGCATCAAGTCATGCTCCGGGTTTTTCGGAATTACAAATCTATAAGTTTGTCTCAATATATAAAGATTGAAGTTCATTAAAATGATTAATTCAAACAAAACACAAATAAACGTCTGTGTTCGTCATTTCAAAAGCTTGTGATATCTTATTATTCACACTTTGCTTTTCTTTTTTTCACAATGAGTAATTTAGTTACCATCTTTAGAAAAACTATGTTAAAAGTTGCAAAATTTAATATTTTGAAAAATATTTTAAATTTTAACATACTGACAACATCTATGACGACATCATATCCATGCACATAAATTCATCGCGCTGCGTTTCATATTTAAAGGAGGATTAGTTCTGAAATACAAACAGACAGTATTGTTATTATAATATAATAGTTTCATATACTGCATTTATAAAGGCATTTCAGATGCATTGCAAAATTATTTGTGGGCACCAGAGCACTTCCCTTTTCGAACCCTGCTGTATTTTTATTTATTTATTTGTAAATCTTAAACTTTGAAGAGTAATCAATTAAATCTAGAAACCGGAAAAGTAATAATTCAAAAACTGGAAGCCTAAATAATTGGGCTTAAGAGCCATTATTTTGAAATTCAGAACAAAAAAAATGATATTTTGATAGTTGTATTGTTTAATCTGCAACATTTAAAGTGATGTTATTTCAAATAAGCGCCACAGTTAAAAAAAAAAAAAAAAAAAAAAAAAAAAAAAACAGAATATGCCACACAGTAGGTGAATATATGTACAAAAACATGAAAAAGAAAAGCAGGGAAAAGAGGGAGGGGGGGGCTCGTAATTTTTTTTTTTTTTTTTTTTTTTTTTAATGACAAATGTTAAAAGAAAAGCAATGTCCATTATCACATTTTTCCCCTAAGAGAAAATAAAACATTCTATTTCTCTTTCGGAAGGGCAACAAAAAAGGGATATTTCATTTTCTCATAGGGAAAAACATAGAAAGAGGAACGAGAAATGGGATTTTTCATTTTCTGATAAGGAAGAAATTTCATCATCGACATTCTTTATTTGAAAATTTTGTCATTTTTTTAAAGAAAAATATCACGAGGCCCCACTGTTTTTTCTTTTCCATGTTTTTGTACATATATTCACCTACTGCGTGATATATTTTGTTTTATTTAACTGTGGCGCTTATTTGAAATAACATCACTTTAAATTGGAGATTTTGAAAATTTTGAGTATTTAACAGGTTGTATCTGCTAATAGCAACAATATGTCGTCACAGTACTATATTATTTTGCTTGTCCTAGTAGTACACTTTCATATTTTATAAGAAAAAGTTTGGGGTACTATTGCTTAAATAAGATATTAAGTGCGGAAAATGGACAAAAACGTCATTTTGACTATACTTTGTGGCGACATGACAATGTAAAGAAACAATGCCCCATGGAAACAAATAAATTTTAATAAGTAGGTATGGTTATACTAACAGTTTATGCCGAAAGAATTTTGGGATGTTGTTGCTTGTGAGAGATATAGTGCTCTATATATACCAGCGTTTCACTTTTCACAAAAAATGGCATTCATAACCTTTAACTTTGACATTTTCTATAGAAAAGAGGAAGTTTTTTCAGTGCTTGAAAATTACAGATTATTCATCAAATATTATGTACTTCAACATATAAAAAAATCAAGCAAATCAAAAAATACAACTATCACACTTTGTCTGATTGTCAAAATAAGGACTCTTAAGGGGGACGAAGGACCTTTAAAATCATTTTTTTTCTATTTTTTAAATTGCGCTTTAAATATTATTCAAAGGTGCATTATATGCATTATAACATATATTTATCACAAAAAAATGTAAAAAAAAAAAATTTTTTTTTTGAAAAAAAAAAAAAAAAAAAAAAAAAAAAAATAGGGAAATTAGTGTAACATTTTAGATTTAACGAGAACTTTTCAAAATGTCTCATGCGCATTCCATATCAATGAAAATCTCCGATATTATTTATACAAGTTTGATTTACATATATAAATAAAATTATGCATGGAATTTCATATATTTGAATATAAAGCTAAAAAAAGAAAATATTTCTAATTTTTTCTGAAATTTTGAGCATTTTTGAACCTATTTTTACAATAAACTACCTATAACTTTTACAATTATTTTTATTTTCAAAAAACCATGCATAGTTTCATGACATATATTAAGATGAATAACTGTAAAAAATTTCGGAGCATTCAGAGAAAAAATAATGCGCATGGAGCATTTTAAAAATTCTCGTTAAATCTAAAATATTACAAAAATTTCAGTATTTTTGTCTTTTTTTTTTTTTTTTTTTTTTTTTTTTTTTTTACATTTTTTGTGATAAATGTGTGCTACAATACATACAATGTACCCTTCAATAATATTCAAAGTACAATTTTAAAAATATAAAAAAAAACATGATTTTGAAGGTCCCTTGTCCCCTTAAAACCCACTTTGATGAAAGTCGAAATTTTTAAACATTTCAATACTTTTTCGAGCAAAAGAAAATATACTAGAGGCAATCATGAAATTTAAGCCGAAATCCATGTTTTTTTCAATTAAGGGGTTTCGGGTCACATTTTAAAATATTTTTTATTTATTGAGTTGAAACTTTGAAATTTTTTGTGACAATTAACCATATTATTTCTACACAAAAACGTGCGACAAAACTTCTCTATATTTTTTATTTAAAATTTGCAATTTATTAAAAAACTGGGGTAATTTTAAATCGTTATAATTTGAAATATTATTTATAGAATTTCATATATATTTTTTCAGTTAAATAAAGAAAAATATATAAGATTTAATTTTGATTCAGCATTTTTTAAAAGATTCATTTAAATAAAAATTTTAAATATTTAAAATAATTTTTTTTAAATATCCCGTAACTTTAAAATTAAATCATATTTTCAAAAGTAAATACTTTTTATTTTAAATTTTCTGAAATAAAATTAAAGTAAAACAAATAAAAAATACATGTTTCAGTTTGAACTATTAATTTTAATAGTTTTTCACTTATAACAATTTAAATTGGAGAAATGGTGAAAAAACCCATCATGAAGAAAAACGCATTTTCATATGTAATCGTTTTCATAGCAACCATTTCTTGAAAGCGAGACTTTTAAAACAAATCAAAATGAAAAAAAAAAAAAAAAAAAAAAAAGTTATATTTTCTTGTCCGATTAAGATAGAAACATGCTTTAAACACCATTTTAATCAGAGAAAAAAAAAATTGAATACAGTAAAGTTTTTTTTTTTAAAAAAGAAAATTTGAAGATTTTTGTGTGCCGGATTCTCTTAAATAGTAATTTTGCACAAGTTGCGTAAATTCTCATGAAATAAACAACCATTTTTTTATTATATTTTATTGCAGAAAAAGAAAGAAAATAATTCAAAAATCTAACAATCGTGCAAAAAAAAAAAAAAAAAAAAAAAAAAAAAAAAAGAATAAAATAAAAATAAAAAATAAATAAAAAAAAAATCTTCAAAGATGTAGAAATTTACTAAGAGGGAAAACTAGTTGAAGATGTGTACACTTTTTCCAACTGATTTTTGTGGAAGAATTCCGAACTTTTTTTTAGTTAAAATATCAAGCTACGTATTACATAAATCTGATAAGAAATAAATACAAATCTGTCTAAATTGACAAAATGTATAGGAAAGTTCTCCACTCTATTCTACTCGGATTTGAACAGTTTTGCTTAATAAAAAGCATATTCTGAAGTATCAGAATTTTTTTTATTTTTAATATTGCTATCATTGTGCCCGATTGCCTTCAATCGGATATATTGAAATCATAAATATATTTCATCAGGAATATAAAATATTATTAAAAAAATGTCTCTTAAAGATCAGCGTGTATAGTTTTAGAAGAGAAAAAAAATAATAATCCATTAAAATTCATGCCATAACTGATAGTTGTAAATTGAATTTAAAATTCTAGTTTGAGACTCAGTAAAATAATATTTTAAATGTCAATGTATCCTACTCTAGATTTTCAAACCTAGTGTTATCCACGTAATTGAATGTGTTAAGACTTCCTTGCGGCTAAGTCGGAAATGAAGTTATCATAGACGTGTGGGGAACAAGTTCGATTTGAGAGCTGTTAATATGCTTATTTCCTTCGGCAACCGTGATGAATAATTACCAATCATGAAGCTTCTGTGGCACAAATATGAATAATTTTAAATTTTAAATGACCAGCAAAATACTCATAGTTTGAAATATAAATTATATATTAACTGTGATACTACATTAATGGAAAAATATTTGTTTTGTTCTTTGTTGTGTTTCAATTACTTTGTTTAAATCAATTTTGTTTAAATCAATGATTAATTCAAACAAAACACAAATAAAGTTGTGTGTTCGCCCTTTCGAAAGCTTGTGATATTCTATATTTCACATTTTGCTTTTCCCTTTTTCTCAAAAATGGAGTCATGGAGTTGCCATCTTTAGAAAAACGTCCTTAAAAGTTACAAAATTTAATATTTTTAAAACGAATTAAAATTTCAAAATTACGACAGCATGCATGACGAAATTGGATCCATGCAGATAAATTCACCGCACTGCGTTTCATATGCAAAACAGGATTAGTTCTGAAATGCAAACAGAACTTAGTATTATAATATAACAGTTTCATATAGTACATTTATAAATGTTTTTCTGACGATGGAAGAACTTTTAGAAGTGGAGCTTTTTAAGCATTTCAATGCTTTTTCGAGCAAAAATTATGCCAGAAGAAATTATTCAAATATTTCTCTAGGATATACAGTCGGCTCTCTTTAATTCGAACTCGTCGGGACTACAAGAAATGTTCGAATTATCCGAAGTTCGAATTATGGAAAGTATGAAATGAGAACATGCTTATTATGGTACTATTACAAAGAAATTAATGTTATAATGTTTTTTAATTTTATTTTGTCTGTTATCATCAGAATATGACTTAATATTAAATTATAATGTACAAATACATAAACCAATTAAAAGATTAGAAACAAGCACAATGGAAGAAAAATTTGAAGCGTCACTGATGGACAGACGGGGCGCTTAGAAAGTGAATATCAAAAGAATGGGATTATATGTATACTCGTTCGGAACAATTTTTACAAAAATCAAAGAAAGATATTCAAAGGATCTGAAATCCGCGAGAAAGAAAGGGAGAATGAAAAATCGTAATTCTCGTTAGTTCGAATTAAACGATGTCAAGAGAAAATGAGTTCGAATTAATGAAAAAGGTTAACGTTATTCTGTTATTGAAAATTTCGGGACTTCATGTTTAGTTCGAATTAAGCGAAGATTCGAATTATCCGATTTCGAATTAACGAGAGTCGACTGTATTACGAAACATTTTCCATCACATTCCAAATAGTAACAAAGCTGCACCATTTGATAAGGAGAAAATTGATGTCTATATGAACAATTCAGAAAATGCATATTTAAAATCCCAAATTCAGCAGTTGTCATTTATGTGAGAGAATAATTCTTTGTGCAACTCGGCATATAATCTATAGAATTTATAAACAGAAAGTAATATTCGAATTTTAAAATGTGTACAACTGAAAACGTATTTCTAGCAATTGTCGTTCATAGATACTACATATTCCAACCTAAAATTTGTGTGTCCCTGTAAGTGCACTTTAAATGTTATTCACATCACCGAACGCATCTTGTATTGTACTTCAGTGATGTATATCGGTTTTAATATTGTTAAAATTCTGTAACGTTATTAAAATAAAATTCAGCAAACGATTTTTACCATAGACCGTAATGTGACGGAGTTGTTTGAATGTGGTAACATACAAAGATTTTGAACAGATTCTTCTTTTACGTTGCCAATAAGCCTTAAATAATAGAGTGCTTTGAAGTTATGGTCAATTTTCTGATACAAAAAAAACATAAATGATTCTTTATTGTATATCATTTTAAGGGTGTGGTAACAGGGTTTGTAACAGACATTTGTTTTTAGAATGTCAATTAAAAGCATTAAAATATGTCGTATTTAAAGATTTTATTTATATAATAGAAATATATGTTTAAAATAAAACTTAAATTTGAATTTGTTAAATCTTTGAATAAAATGCTAACGACATAAGATCATCGTTTGATGCTGCATGTTGTAGACCTGACGGCGTCTGCATATTCATTTCGCAGAGTTCATTGCTGAAATTTTAAACGCTGTACCGTAAATTCTTATTATATTTCATTTTGTCTGAATTATGGGTAGTTTTTCATGCGTCTACTAGAGTACTGATGTAGCTTACTACAATAAACTCGCTCACTAATTTATTAAATGATAACTTGGATTATAAATTAGAAAGAAAATTATCAGAGCAACAGTCAAACTTTACATTTATAAGTCATTAGATGAAATTTGCAATGGTGTAACACTCGTTATGTAAAAAGAAAAAAGATAAAAAATGTAGTCTAAGATTTTGACTGATTGAATTAATTCATTCTTCATGAGTATTTACGTATAGGGGACGTCCATAAATGATGCCACGCATGAAGGGAGGGAGGGGGTTTCGTGAAATTGTGACAGTTTGTGAGGAGGAGGTGGGAGGGGGTAAAAAGAAATGTGACATCACACATTTTGTTTAAAATAAAAGCATTGAAAATAAGCAGACTGAATTTTGAAGATACTTTGAAATTAAATTATTTTGTGTTGCTGAAAATAAAAATAAAATTTAAAGTCAAGTAATATTAAATTCTATTTCAAATTCCAAAATATTACTACTTTCAATTGCTCTTTTATATTAAATGTTATTATTATTGTATATTAGTTATGCTTTTTATTTTTATTTATTTATTTATTTATTTATTTATTTATTTATTATTATTATTATTATTATTATTATTATTTTTTTTGTAAGCCTTAATCTTATTTCTTACAAAATAAGTACAAGAATCATTTTTATTGTTATGCTCACAAATGTCATAAAAACACATAGGTAAAATTTAAAAATAAAATTGTAATGTGATTTATAACGAAGTGTCTTGTTTTTGAACAACTAGTATATGTATTTATAATTATAGTGTAACACTTTGTGACAAAGGGTGGAGGGGTGTCAAAAATATTAAAAAAAAGTATGACATCATTTATCGATGGCCTCATCGGAGAAAATTCCGCATATTTTCCTTAATGTTTAATGTTGTTTCAGAGATAGAAAGGGCAGTTACCGTATCCATAATGTCCAATACAAAGATTTCATGTTCTTTATATACGAGATCTATTCATAATTCTGTTGTAATAATATTTCAAACAGATCAATCTTCACTAGCAGGAGTTATGATAGTAAATGCAAAATGGCAATTGGTTTGCATCTGCATAGCTTCATGACACAAAAACGATCGTTATACAACATAATAATTCACCATACACTAGCCTCTTTATAGCTCTATCTAAAACTCTTTGTCGATGAACACTTTTACTTTTTTCGGTTTTGTAATTGTACATAATTTTTTATGTTCAAAAATACACAGGCTTTAACTTTCACTGTCGCTTTTAGTTTGTGGTGTAAAACTAAGTTGTAAAATCGACTAGCGCAAATATGTCATTTAAAAACATTGAAAAATATACTATTACGCTTAGAATAAAGAAAAATTGTTATATAAGAACTAAAGGACTATCAGAGATTAATAGACATGTGGATACGACACTCTCCGCCAACTCCGACAAAGTACAGCTGTATATATACATTTTTGCAAAAATCAACTCAGTGTACTTTTGTTGCCTTCCCTTCTACCCAGATCTTTGTGTTGGAACTGCCCAGACTGAAACTTTTTTTTTAATCTAGAAGACTTATGAACAGAATTTAGTCACCAAATTTTTCATTTCTGTCTTTTGAAGTTGACATAGAGTCCACGATAACCGGGAATAAACAACTAACTCAGAAATATTTTTCATAATCTTATCGAAATTTACAGCATGAAATAGATAATAAATATGATATCACGTGCTTTTCTCTACTTAAATGAAAAAAAAAAAAAAATGCTAAAATTTTGTTGGTTATAAAAGAAATATAAGTTCACCTTGGCAAGAAAAGAAAGAAAGTAATTTTACTTTTTATTTTATTTCTTTATCATGCTACGTCAGTTTTAGTCAAATTGTTAATCAAGTGAAATACTTAACATGTTTTAATACATAATGAAATAAAAAATGTCTTATGCGGACCTACTAAAAAACTGTTAAAAAAAATTATAATTCTCGATCTAAATTACAATAAGGAAAGCAAAGTTCTGAAAAGCAACAAAAATCCCCAAATTTACATATAAAAACAGTCTTTCTTATCCATGTGTTAACATGCAATTTTTAAGCAGTGTCGACGAATTAAAAGTATGTTCTTTAAATTAAGCATGGTTAACTTTTTTCTCAACTGGTATGACATAAAACTTTTTTTACTATTTAAAAAGGACTAAAAAATCTATTACAAACTGTATTTAAAATGCATGAAAGTAATTTATTTTTTTTTCAATGCTGAAAAAAGGCGAATGTTTAAGCTAGCTTAGAGAAAAACTTTTTTATCTAATCTATTTTAATCCCTAGATAATATCCTTTTCTAGCTAAAATTAATTCCCTATGAAAACAATTTTCCCTTTTAAGTGGATTTAAATTTGATGTAAATTGACATAACACATTAGTATTTTAAGGATTTATGCATTTTTTTAATATTATTGTTAGAAATTTTCTTTTTTAACATTGTAGCGCTTTATGCATAAAAGTTCAAGGTTTTAGCAGATGATGCAGGCATTTTTTGCATTTTTTGCACGGATTAATTTTTGTAAAAAGATAAATCTTCAATATAGTTACAATTTTGTTGTGTAAAGAACATATATTTTTTAATATGCCCCATTTATGTATTCGTTTATTAGATGCACGTAGTATTTTATGTTTAAAATGAGCTAGTTTTATTTTACACTTTTAAGCAGAACAAGTTTTTTTTTGAAAGCGTTGAAAAAACTGTACATTTTACAGCACCGTGCGAAAAGGGGGCGAAGGGTACGCCAGATTTATACTACCAGCATTATTTTCATTAAATTAAAATTTAATTTAAAATTAAATTTAATTAATTCTTTACACAGACATTCTTCTATAAAGCCATTTTCAGCATTACATATTTTAAGAAACTAAAAATTTGTGATAACGCCATTTAACGCAAACAATGCGGCGGATAATTCGAAAATGAACACGAAATTTATTTGTACAAAAGTCGCAATAAATCGATACCTTGACGCAACAAATCGGAAGCAGGTATGCTTGGATTACGTTTTATGATTAATTTTTTACAAAATATCTTGCATGAGAAACAATTTCTGCTACCAGTCTCCATAAAACATATTTTTATGTTCCTCGCAAAGTATTACAAAATGCATTTTTCTTCTCTCAGCTAAAATGAATTGAAACACAGAAAAATAGGAATTAATCTTTTTTTTTAAAGTAAGAAAAAATAAAACACAATGTTTCTATTTATATATTTCAAGGACGTGGAATTTAATGAAACGTGTAGTTTTTATGGAACATATCTTTTAGACATAAGAACACTTATGTGATATTTTTAGTCACCTTATTTTCTGGGTCATATTTACATTCAGCTTTTTTTATCAATATTCATAGACCCGTTTTATTACAAATATTTCATTTACTCAATTTTGATGATAACGAAATGTGTTATAACTTTTTATTTCAAAAAAGTGCATTACAATCAACTGTATGTTTGACGCAGTGACTTTTATTTTTCCAATTTTTTAACGTCTATAAATTTAAAATATGCGAGACAAGAATACGAACATTGAATTTCTTTTTTTCTTTTTTTTTTTTTTTTTTTCAAATTCGATGAACCGTTTATTTAGTTGTATGAACGGATTTATCTTTGTCTCTATTTTAATTAGGAACCTAGATTTTAAACAATACGGTCACCATAGCGTATACATGTAGCACTTGTGTTTATATGCTCTTTTAACAGGATTCCAGATGAATGTGCATTTCTTGTTTAAAATTTATTCATCCTATAAGATAGGGATACACAACCTGTGGCCCGCGGGCCAAAAGTGGCCGCGATGGGTTAACGTATGGCCCGCGAATTTCGTCAATTTACAACAAGAAAAAGTTGCAATTTTTGTGCAAAAGTCGCAGAAAAATATCGTAAATTTCTTCAGTTTACGAAAAAATCGCGATGAAGTGGTATGAAAAAATCGCGAATTTCGCCCACGAGGCTCGAAAAAAACTAGCAAATTTAACCGATTGGACACGGAAAAATTGCGAATTTTATCGATCAAGCACAGAAAAATAGTGAATTAAGTCGGTTGGACGCTAAAAATCGCACATTTCATTGATCAGGCGTGAAAAAATCGTCGGATGCACGAAAAAAATTGCAAATTAAACCCCTCGGCTGCGGAAAAATCACATGTTTTCTCGGTTTATTGCGTAATAAAAAACGCGAATTCGTTGATCGGACTCGAAAAAATTGTAAATTTGCGATGATGCGCGAAAAAATTGAAATTTTCATTCATCGGCTGCGAAAGAATCGTGAGTTTTTTATGTTTATCAAGAGAAAAAAATCGCGCATTTAATCTTGCCGCGTAAAAAGAGCAAGCTTCGTGAAAATTAGTTAAAAATCGCAAATTTTGCTGATTGGGCACGGAAAAATGCAGATTTTGTCAGTTAAAGTCCTAAAAATCGCAAATTTCGTCAATCTGACATGGAAAAATCACGAGTTTTATTGATCGGGTTCCGTAAAATCTCAAATTTCGTGGTCGGAAACGGGAATATCGCGAATTTTACCGATCTCGTGCGGAAAAATTGCAAATTTCGTCGATCAGGCTCAAAGAAAATTGCGAATTTCGCCTATCCAGTGTAGAAAACTAAGAAATTTTGTCAATGAGGCGAAGAAAAATCGCGAATTTCGTCAATCGGCTTCGCAAAAATCGCGAATTCCGTTAATTGGCTTTATAAAAATCGCGAATTTTGTTTATAAGGAATGTAAAAAACGCGAAATTCGCTGATGTGGAATTGGATGAATTGCAAATTATATCAATCATGCGAGAGAAAATCGCGTATTTTATCAATCGGCTTTTGATCGTGAATTTGCCGATCGGCTTCATAAAAATTGCTAGTTTTTTTATCAGGCGCGGAAAATTTATCAGTTTTCTCAATCGGCTTGTTAAAAGTCGCAAATTTCGTCGATCATGCGAAGAAAAATCGTGAAATTCGTCAATCAGCTCTATAAAAATTGCAAATTTCGTCCACCGGCTTCCTAAAAATCGATAATTTCGTCGATCAGCTGCGGAAAAATCACGAATTTTACCGATCATGTAAGGAAAAAGCGCAAGTTTCTTCAATCGGCTAAATAAAACTCACGAATTTACGTGGATCGGCTTCGTATAAATCGCTAATTTTGTTGATCAGGTGCTGAAAAATTGTGAATTTCGTCGATCGGCTTTCTTAAAAAACGCGAATTTCGCCAATCGGCTTCGTAAAAATCATGAATTTAGTCGATTGGAGTAGTAGGAAAAGGAGAGTACGGGGACAAGCGCAGGCGGGGCTGCGGGGCCCGCAGCATCCCTCCGGCTGTCCCTGCGGCTGCCCCTCCTGGTCCCGCCTGCGGTGCCGCCGCTCGAAATCATACTATAAGATGAAGATTAAATTTATATATGAATTTTGAACAATCGTAATTTTAATGAGTATTATTAATTAAGCGAAACAATTAAAATCTCATTTTTTAACCATTTTATTTAGATTTCTTCAACTACAAGATGAGATTATCAATTTAACACAAGAAAGTTAAACATATATTTGAATTTTGCTTGATAGACATCTTAATGAGTAGTATTAATTAAATAAAAACAATAGAAAATATCAAGTTTTATAGAAAAAGACTGATTTCTTACGATTTTTATCAACTACATGATCAATGTAACGACTTAAAAGTTGAAACTTAAACGCACATCCTAGTTTTTCAACTACTATAGCCGTAATGAGTATCGTTAATTAAGTAAAAAACAATGGAAAATATCAAGTTTTATAGAAAAAGACTGATTTCTTACGATTTTTATCAACTTAAGAGAGAAAACTTAAACATATATTTGAATTTTGCTTGATAGCCATCTTAATGAGTAGTATTAATTAAGTAAAAACAATAGAAAATATCCAGTTTTATAGAAAAAGATTGATTTCTTACGATTTTTATCAACTATATGATCAATGTAACGACTTAAAAGTTGAAAGTTAAACATGTATCCTAGTTTTTCAACAGCTATAGCCTTAATGAGTATCGTTAATTAAGTAAAAAAACAATGGAAAATATCAAGTTTTATGGAAAAAGACTGATCTCTTACGATTTTTATCAACTTAAGAGAGAAAACTTAAACATACATTTCAGTTTTTCAACAGCTATAACCTTAATGAGCATTCATAATTAAGTAAAAAACAATGGAAAATATCGATTTTTATAGAAAAAGACTGATTTCTTACGATTTTTATCAACTGCAACATCAGTGTATCGACTTACAAGTTGAAAGTTAAACATGCATTCTAGTTTTTCAACAGCTATAATCTTAATGAGTATCGTTAATTAAGTAAAAAACAATAGAAAATATCAAGTTTTATAGAAAAAGACTGATTTCTTACATTTTTTTCAACTCAAACTTCAGAATATCAATTTGAGATAAAGAAATTTAAACGTGCATTTCAGTTTTTAAGTGACTATCACTTTAATATCGTCTTAATGAGTTTTGTTAATTAAGCAAAACAACGGAAAATACCGATTTTTAAAGAAAGAAAACCAATTTCATCATACTTTTATACACCAACTAAGTAGAATTTTAATACATAAACGAATTATTTAAAGAAATATTCAACACATACGCACATTTGAACCTACGAAGCATTCTTCATTACGTCATATCCAAACTAAAACTTTTTTCTACAACCCCTTCACCCATGTACTCCAAGTAGGGGAAACACACAATAGAGTTCTGACGTCACAACTTACAAAGGTATGCAACAAAATGTTTACGATCAAGAAAAAGTATCACATAGAGAGAAAAAAGAAGAGATTTAAGCTATTTATCCATTCTAGTTTTATAACAGTTACCACAACATCTCCAAATTAAAATTTGGAAGTCATAATGAGTGTAATTAATTAAGCAAAATAATAGAAATATTAGTTTTTCAGAGGGGAAAAGACGAATTTAAACAAATTTTATTAGTTTTACACTAGTTTAATAATAATTTTAAGAGAAAAAAACGAATTTAAACTTTTTTTTTTTTTTTTTTTTTTTTTAGTTTTACACTATTTTTCCTCATCTCCAACACGGATATATCAATTTTAACAGAAGAATTAAACGTATATTTTAGTTTTTAACAACAAAATCCTAACAAGTATCATTAATTAAACAAAAGTAAATATCAGTTTTAAAGAAAAGACGAATTTGAATAATTTTACACTAGTATTTTCAAAAGCAACATGGAAATATCAATACTTATTCACATATTTCACTTATTCACTGTATTCAATACTATATTTAATAAATTTGGATACACTTTAAGAATTTCCTAATCTATAATTATATATTAGCTGTATATTTAATGTTACCCATGTTTTCAACATTAGTTCATAATCGTGAATTTTGTATTTTAAATACCATGTATTCAGGTTCAGATTATTTTCACTTGAAATCATACAGAATTTTTTAACAGAGTTTGTTTTTGAAATCATTGAAGCAACTGTATTTAATATTTTTAACACCAATTTTCTAAGATTTTCTAACATTTTCCGATTATACATTTCTCATAAGTACATTTCTAAATGCTACAATCACTTTACATATCGAAAAGATATCATTGAAGCAACTGTATTTAATATTTTTAACACCAATTTTCTAAGATTTTTTAACATTTTCCGGTTATACATTCCTCAAAAGTATATATTCTAAACAATAGAAAATATTAATTTTAAGAATTAAAAGACGAATTTAAACAAATTTTATTAGTTTTACAATATTTTTTCTCATCTCCAACACGGATATATCAATTTTAACAGAATTAAACGCATATTTTAGTTTTTAAGAACAAAAATGTAATAAGTATCATTAATTAAACAAAAAATAAATATCAATTTTCAAGAAAAGACAATTTTTTACACAAATTTTCAACTTTGAAATACATTTGTTTACATATATTGTTACAATATATTACTAAACTTAAACTTTTTAAAAAGTTTGAATGTCTTTACAAAGGGTTCATATTTATATTTTTCACGTCTTGACTGCATTCGAAATCTTACAACAAAAGTATACTTTTATTATTTTTATTATTATTATTATTCTAGAAAACCTAAAAAGTCATTTCTTGCTGCTTTAAACACTTGACATATTAAAACTACTCTGAGATATTCTACCCATATAATTAATCAAAATAGGACATGATTCATCTTACACTTCAAAATTTCTGAATTTTTACAATACTTATTTTCATCAAACTTTATTCTTGATCCTATATATTTTAGGAGTACAGAATTTTAACATCTGTTTTTATCTACTTATCAGAAAATTATTAAAACACCCAACAACATTTTCCAAATATGAATATTATCTTTACAGTTTAATAATACAAAACATACACGAATACAAAGTTTAATTTTTACAAACATTTCATATTTCAAACCAAACTTTTCGAAATTTCCACATCATAAGAGCAAACATTAGACGAACTTTTTAACTTTTTAACTTTTTTTATTGCTTAGATCTTTTCATCATCACTTTTAATTATGATAATTATCCATTTTTAGGTTGATTGTCGAAAAACTGTAACTGAAATTACATAAACTTAATGTAAAAAAACCATGTTCTCACACAATTTCTTGAAATTCAACAAAGAATTGACTATTACTTATCTATTATTATTCTTATTAAATACTTATCTACATCAATATCGACTCTCGATAGTATATAGATATTTCATCATTACACACTTACAACTCTTTTCAAACGTTTATCAGAAAAATAAGTCAATCAAAGTCTAGTAGTTATCACACCTGTTCCTCAGAAATATTACTATCATATGAAACAGTAAAGAAAATTAATAGATATTTAATATTTAATAACCTCATACGTGAAATTACTGTCGAATGAGAATACTAATAATCTATAAAATCAACTGTTGAACAAAAAAATAGTACAGATTACCGAAAATTAAAATGTTTTTTCTACAAAAGTTACAAAAATTAACAAATGAATGACAAGTTAGAGAAATAACTAAAAAAGTTAATGAACATATTTACAAATTTATTAAAATCACACCTTTTTCTGGATTACAAACCACAATTTCTTGAAAAATTTAACACCGAATTTGTAAGATTTTAGTCCTAGTGTTACATGCACTCAATAAATATTCAAAATTAACAAAAATATAATTTTTTAGTCTCATCAATAAGCAGAAATTCTATATTAAAAGTATATTTTCATAGTAGTACTTATAAAAATGAGAGTTTACAAACTGATTTTCATAATTTTATCACATTTAAACTTAATATTTTACATAAAACATTATTTAATCAAATTTTATGCTTTCTAATTCAGTAAAATTCAATACTTTTTTAGTTTTTAAACCAATACCACAATATTTATTTACATCAAACTTGATTCTTCACCTTTTATATTTCCACATTACACACGTGAGATAAATACTAACTTGGATCAGGAGTTGAAGTCAATTGATTCCATTCGATTTTCATCATGTACGCATTGCTCCTACACGAAATTTCTTACTGCTATAATCATCTAATGCATTAAAACTAATCTACTCATATTTTTAATCAATTCATCAGATGTTTCATCTCGCACTTCTGAATTATCGTGCATCAAGTTGCTTAAAATATAAATACTATCTTTATAGTTTTAATGATATATAGTATACATGGTTTATCTTGAGTTAGCACTTCCATAGTATTAATCAAATTATATGTTTCATCTTGCACTTGATCTTAATGATTTCATCTTGCATCTGAATTATCGTCCATCGAGTTTTTTTTAAATAATAATATATTTATAGTTTTTGATTATACATAGCATGCACGAATACAATCTTTAATTTTAACATTTCATATTTCAAATAACCTATTTCCGAAACCAAGCTATGTGAATTTTACCACAATGTTTATTATCATAGAATAATTTGTGTTTCACACTTTTCTAAAAATTATCAGATATGTACCCCTCAGAGAAATTACTATCATATGAATAAATGAAGAAAATTTAATTTATATTAAAGGTACACGAAATTGATTGCAATATACATGTATTTAATAAAAATAAATAAATAACCGATTATTTATACATTAAACCTTTACTAAATATATATTTCTTTCATTATACAGATGTTTCAACAAGATGAACCAAAACAGCAGCAAACTTCAGAAATTAATGATCCGAATGATTCATCCCTAGCACATGTAGCGTTAACGAATAACACATGTGAGTACTTATATGAGAAATACTAGAATTCGTATATGAAACGTAATTAGAGTAAATACAAAATGATTTGTCTTACTACCTACACTTTAACAAGTTCTTTTTACCTATATTATTGAAGAGAATCCTAACTGTGTCCATTTATTTCTATTACAGATGTGGTCTATTTGCTACAAACACTTCTTAAGTAAATGGAATTTAACAGAACATACAAAAATCTATACAGGTGAAAAACCTTACACTTGGAAAGATTACCATAAATGCTGTTTTCAAGGAGACGTGAATCAAAAATGCACACATCATCATATAAAGCATCGTCAGATATATGTAAACTTAGCGAAGATATTCAAAAATTAGTCAGACTTTTGAAGAATTTAGAAATAAAGGAAGATATTTAAGCTATTTATCCATCATATTTTCATACTTACCACAATATCTCAAACTTAAAATTTGGAAGACATACACACTGCTGAAAAGTAATTTTGTGATTCTTCTAACCAGATTGAATGTATAGATATTATTTTGCAATGTATTCTTTAAATGCTCACATTAAATATTCTTTTATATGCATATATCGTTGTGTTTATTTTTCTAATACCTATTACATTAATGAAATACATAACATTTTAAGTGAAATAACACTCTCACAACTTAAAAAATGCATAAGAACATACAAAAAATAAGCAGATGTATGAAAAAATATGCAAGTTTACAAAATAATTTCATTGTTTTCTAGAAATATTAACAAAAAATATTTACAATATGAAAAAATTGCAAAAGTGAAAAGAAAAAACACAAATGTAAAACCAAAAACCACAAAGTGAAAAACTCATAACAAAGTTTTTGAAAAAAATATTTACAACAAAATTTTTTTTTACAAAAACCAAAACTTCCAAAAATATTTTTTTCAAAAAATTTTTTTTTTCAAAAACATTTTTTACAAAAATTTTTTTTTTCAAAATAAGTTTTTACAAAAGTAAAAAAAAGAAAATTACAACGTTAAAAAAAATGAAAAATTTTTGTTAAAAAAAGTGTAAAAAAATGTTGCAAAAATTTCAAAAAAGTTATGAAAAAAGCTTCAAAAATTTTGTTGGTTTTAATGCAGTATGCAATGTTCATACATCTGCTTATTTTTGTATGTTCTTATGCATTTTTTAAGTTGTGAGAGTGTTGTTTCACTTAAAATGTTATGTGTATGTATGTGTGTGTAACCTATTTTATTAATGTAATAGGTTTTAAAAAAATAAACACAACGATATATGTATATAAAAGAATATTTATTGTGAGCATTTAAATAATACATTGCAAAATAATATCTATACATTCATGCTGGTTAGAAGAATCACGGGTAACAAAATTACTTTTCAGCAGTGTGTGTCTTCCAAATTTTAAGTTTGAGATATTGTGGTAAGTGTTATGAAAATATGATGGATATATAGTCTAAATATCTTCCTTTATGTCTAAATTCTTCAAACGTCTGACTAATTTTTGAATATCTTCACTAAGTTTGCATATAAATGACGACGCTTTATATGATGATGTGTGCATTTTTGATTCACGTCTTCTTGAAAACCGCATTTGGTAATCTTCCCAAGTGTAAGGTTTTTCACCTGTATGGATTTTTGTATGTTCTGTTAAATTCCATTTACTTAAGAAGTGTTTGTAGCAAATAGAACACATCTGTAATAGAAATAAATGCAAACAATTAGGATTATCTTCAACAATATAGGTAAAAAGGTATTTGTTAAAGTGTAGGCAGTAAGACAAATCATTTTATATTACTCTAATTACGTTACATATACGAATTCTAGTATTTTTCATATAAGTACTGACATTTATCTTCAACAATATAGGTAAAAAGGTATTTGTTAAAGTGTAGGCAGTAAGACAAATCATTTTATATTACTCTAATTACGTTACATATACGAATTCTAGTATTTTTCATATAAGTACTTACATATGTATTATTCATTAACGCTACATGTGCTAGGGATGAATCATTCAGATCATTAATTTCTGAAGTTTGCTGCTGTTTTAGTTCATCTTGTTGAAACATCTGTATAACGCAAGAAATATATATTTAGTAAAGGTTTAATGTATAAATAATCGCTTATTTATTTATTTTTATTAAATACATGTATATTGCAATCAAATTTCGTTGTACGTTTAATATAATTTTTTTTTTTATTTACTCATATGATAGAAATTCCTCTGAAGAGTACATATCTGATAATTTTTAGAAAAAGTATGAAACACAAATCTCTGTATGATGATAACCATTGTGGTAAAATTCACATAGTTTGGTTTCGAAAATAGATTATTTGAAATATGAACTGTTAAAAATTAAAGATTGTATTCATACATACTATGTATAATCAAAAACTATAAACATTTTATTAATATTTTAAACAACTAGATGGACGATAATTCAGAAATCGTTAACTGTAAGATGAAACATATGATAATTTGATTAATACTATGGAAGGTCTAACTCAAGATTAGTCATGTATACTACATTAAAACTATAAAGATAGTATTTATATTTTAAGCAACTTAATGGATGATAATTCAGAAATGCGAGATGAAACATCTGATGAATTGATTAAAAATATGAGTAGATTAGTTTTAATACATTAGATGCTTATAGAAGTAAGAAATTTCGTGTAGTAGCAATGCGTATACGATGAAAATCGAATAGAATCAATTGACTTCAACTCTCGTTCCAAGTTAGTATTTATCTCACTTGTGTAATGCGGAAATATAAAAGGTAAAGAATCAAGTTTGATGTAAATAAATATTGTGGTATTGGTTTAAAAACTAAAAAAGTATTGAATTTTACTGAATTAGAACGTATAAAATTTGATTAAATAATGTTTTATGTATAAAAATTAAGTTTAAATGTGATAAAATTATGAAAATCAGTTTGTAAACTCTCATTTTTATAAGTACTACTATGAAAATATACTTTTAATATAGAATTTCTGCTTATTGATGAGACTAAAAAATTATATTTTTGTTAATTTTGAATATTTATTGAGTGCATGTAACACTAGGACTAAAATCTTACAAATTCGGTGTTAAATTTTTCAAGAAATTGTGGTTTGTAATCCAGAAAAAGGTGTGATTTTAATAAATTTGTAAATATGTTCATTAACTTTTTTAGTTATTTCTCTAACTTGTCATTCATTTGTTAATTTTTGTAATTTTTGTAGAAAAAACATTTTAATTTTCGGTAATCTGTACTATTTTTTTGTTCAACAGTTGATTTTATAGATTATTAGTATTCTCATTCGACAGTAATTTCACGTATGAGGTTATTAAATATTAAATATCTATTAATTTTCTTTACTGTTTCATATGATAGTAATATTTCTGAGGAACAGGTGTGATAATTACTAGACTTTGATTGACTTATTTTTCTGATAAACGTTTGAAAAGAGTTGTAAGTGTGTAATGATGAAATATCTATATACTATCGAGAGTCGAGATTGATGTAGATAAGTATTAGAGTAATAGTCCATTCTTTGTTGAATTTCAAGAAATTGTGTGAGAACATGTTTTTTTACATTAAGTTTATGTAATTTCAGTTACAGTTTTTCGACAATCAATCTAAAAATGGATAATTATCATAGTTAAAGGTTATGATGAAAAGATCTAAGCAATATTAATGTTAAAAAGTTCGTCTAATGTTTGCTCTTATGTTGTGAAAATTTCGAACAGTTTGGTTTGAAATATGAAATGTTTGTAAAAATTTAACTTTGTATTCGTGTATGTTTTGCATTATTAAACTGTAAAGATAATATTCATATTTGGAAAATGGTGTTGGGTGTTTTAATAATTTTCTGATAAGTAGATAAAAACAGATGTTAAAATTCTGTACTCCTAAAATATATAGGATCAAGAATAAAGTTTGATGAAAATAAGTATTGTAAAAATTCAGAAATTTTGAAGTGTAAGGTGAATCATGTCCTAATTTGATTAATTATATGGGTAGAATATGTGAGAGTAGTTTTAAAATGTCAAGTGTTTAAAGCAGCAAGAAATGACTTTTTAGGTTTTCTAGAATAATAATAATAATAAAAATAATAAAAGTATACTTTTGTTGTAAGATTTCGAATGCAGTCAAGACGTGAAAAATATAAATATGAACCCTTTGTAAAGACATTCAAACTTTTTAAAAAGCTTAAGTTTAGTAATATATTGTAACAATATATGTAAACAAATGTATTTCAAAGTTGAAAATTTGTGTAAAAAATTGTCTTTTTTTGAAAATTGATATTTATTTTTTTGTTTAATTAATGATACTTATTACATTTTTGTTCTTAAAACTAAAATATGCGTTTAATTCTGTTAAAATTGATATATCCGTGTTGGAGATGAGAAAAAATATTGTAAAACTAATAAAATTTGTTTAAATTCGTCTTTTTATTCTTAAAATTAATATTTTCTATTGTTTAGAATATATACTTTTGAGGAATGTATAACCGGAAAATGTTAAAAAATCTTAGAAAATTGGTGTTGCTTTTGAAAATACTAGTGTAAAATTATTCAAATTCGTCTTTTCTTTAAAATTGATATTTATTTTTGTTGAATTAATGATACTTGTTAAGTTTTTGTTGTTAAAATTAAAATATACGTTTAATTCTTCTGTTAGAAATCTATATTTCCAAGTTGTTGTTCAAAAGACTATTGTAAAACTAATCAAATTCGCTTAAATTCACCTTTTCACCTTAAAAAATAATATTTTTATTATTTTGTTTAATTAAATATACTGATTATGTCTTCCAAAATTCAAATTTTGGGATATTGCTGTAACTGTTATGAAATTGGAGTGTATAAAATGTCTCTTTTTTTCTCCCAGACTTCTAAATATACAAGAATGAGAGGTCATTGCATTGTCCATTTCCCTACCTAAGGTAAAAAATTGGGGGAGATGGGGGTGAAAAGGTATGGTGAGGGACTTCGGAGGAATAACTTTTGGTTTCAATATGACGTCACAAGAAGCAGGTGTTGTTTTCATATTTGCGTGTGCGTTGAATATTTACTGAAATGTGTTCGTTTATGCATTAAAATTCTACTTAGTATATAAAAGTATGATGAAATTTCCCTTTAGAGTAAAAGTTAACCAAATTCGTTTAATTCGTCTTTTTTCGTTAAAAAATCATTAGTTTCCTTTGTTAATTGTTCAATTATTGAAATTCTTTGAGGTAACGACTGTTCAAAAATTAAAAAATATGTTTAAATTTCTATTTTAAGTTGTGTATTCTGATTTTATATATATATAAAAAAAAAAAAAATAAATATGAAGAAATCAGTTAAAAATTTAATATTTTCTGTTGTTTTGCTTAATTAATAATGTTCATGATGGAAATGGTTGTCCAAAACTCGAATGCATGCTTAAATTTCTTTCTACCAAATTGATAGTCTGAAGTTTGAGTTGAAAAAATCGTAAGAAATCAGTCTTTTTCTATAAAACTTGATATTTTCCATTGTTTTTTACTTAATTAACGATACTCATTAAGATTATAGCTGTTGAAAAACTAGAATGCATGTTTAACTTTCAACTTGTAAGTCGATACACTGATGTTGCAGTTGATAAAAATCGTAAGAAATCAGCCTTTTTCTATAAAAATCGATATTTTCCATTGTTTTTTACTTAATTATGAATGCTCATTAAGGTTATAGCTGTTGAAAAACTGAAATGTATGTTTAAGTTTTCTCTCTTAAGTTGATAAAAATCGTAAGAGAGTAGTCTTTTTCCATAAAACTTGATATTTTCCATTGTTTTTTTACTTAATTAACGATACTCATTAAGGCTATAGCTGTTGAAAAACTAGGATACATGTTTAACTTTCAACTTTTAAGTCGTTACATTGATCATATAGTTGATAAAAATCGTAAGAAATCAGTCTTTTTCTATAAAACTGGATATTTCCTATTGTTTTTACTTAATTAATACTACTCATTAAGATGTCTATGAAGCAAAATTCAAATATATGTTTAACTTTCTTGAGTTAAATTGATAATCTCATCTTGTAGTTGAAGAAATCTAAATAAAATGGTTAAAAACTGATATTTTTCCGGTGTTTCGCTTAATTAATAATACTCATTAAAATTATGGTTGTTCAAAATTCAAATATAAATTTAATCTTCATCATATAGTATGATTCCGAGTTGAGATGTGACTGATAATATTTTTAATTAGGAAAGGTTGTTCACCTCTCATGTTATAATAGAATGTTCCTTTTTTCCACTAGGGGGCGTTTGTGGAGGGGGATGTATGGTGGGGGCAGGAGAGTGGCGGTGTCACGGTGGGCGCAGGAGGGACCGCAGGCGGGGCAGCCGGAGGCATGGAGGTACCGCAGGAGGCACCGCAGGCGGGACGGCCCCGCAGCCCCGCCTGCTCCTGTCCCCGTACTCTCCTTTTCCTACTACTGATTGGCTTCGTAAAAAACGAAACTTTTGTCGATTGGCTATGTAAAAATTGCGAGTTTCGTCTATCGGCTTCGTAAAAATCGCGAATTTTGTCGATTGGCTTTCTAAAAATCGATAATTTTGTCCATCAGCCGCAGAAAAATCGCGAATTTTATCGATTAGGTAAAGAAATATCACGAATTTCGCCGATCAGATTTCTAAAAATCGCAAATTTCGTCAATCTGCTTCGTAAAAAATCAAAATTTTCGTCGATTGACTTTGTAAAAATCGCAAATTTCGTCAACTGGCTTTATAAAATTTGTGCATTTTGTCGATCGGTTTCGTAAAAATTGCGAATTTTCTTGATCGATGTCGTAAGAATCACGAATTGTGTTGATCATGTACGAAAATATTGAATTTCCTCGATCAGTTTTGTAACAATTGCGAATTTTGTCGATCACTTTCGTAAAAAACCCAAATTTGGTCGATCATGCATGGATAGCTGCAAATTTTGTTGATTGGGCATTGAAAAATCGGGAATTTCAGTAACGAAGCAAGGAAAAATCTTGTTGATCGGCTCTTTCCCTCACATTCGTTCATAAAGTTCACATTTTTTTCGGCACCAGCCATTTATCTTTGTTTTTTTTTCTTTGCTATATCTGTTATATATACAAACATAAAAACTGCTGACGTATCCTTACCAAGTGAATTGGATATTTTGACAGGTTAAGCGAACCTAAAAGGGTATCCCCCACTTTCTTTGAAAACATATTAATTTTTATCCGATTATAAACCGCAGATTACCTTCGGAAAGGAATTCCCTCCATGTTATTCATGTGACCCTCGACCACCCAGACTTATTTGTGAGTGGCCCTTCTCTTGAAAAGATTGTGCACCCCTACTATAAGAACAATTTATGTTTGAATGTATAACAAACATTTCGGCACATTCGAGAAATGAAGCATGCGGAATTACCAAATTTTCCGAATTATTGAAAGTATGCCCGGAAAAATCTGAATAAATTTGAATTAAATAAAAAATAATAGTAAAGGATAGTTTAATTCTTTAAACAGCTTGAATATAATAAAAAATACTCAATAATGCGAAATACAACGTATGTACATGCCTATAAAATGAAAATATGCAGTGTAGGCCGTGTACAGTTGGCCTACTTGTAAAAACCATCTAAAAAAAAATCTTTATTAGTATCAGTGTATTTTGTAGTCGATAGGGTTATTAAGCTATTTATAGATTTATATTTTTCAACCGTTTTTAATAAATTGTTAAGTAATTCTTCATTCTGAAATTTTATCAGATTATAATAAACAACAGGAGTGGTTAACCTCTTCAATGCCGAGAAAAACCTGCAGCATAGAAAAATTATTTTATTAGCAAATTATGGTGCTTTTAGGCTTAGAAAAAAGAAAATAAAATTAGTTTTTTATTTTTAAAATTTTTAAATAGTTAAAATTTATGTACCCATATGGGTACATCAGGTCGCAATTGCGTAAAAATGTCATTTTTTAAACAAATAAAACCAATTTTGTTTTACAAAAATAAAACTATTTATTGTTTAAAAGTTATATCAATTTAAACAACTTAAATGATTTTTTTACCTAAAGCTATGTATTGCGCAAAAATATTATGCACATCTTGTAATAATTGTAATGCATATCTTGCTACTATGTATCTATCTGTGTATCTGATGTATCTGTGGCTTCCAGTAATAACTAGGTATGGCACATTTTTGAAAAAAATGAGATAATTTGGGAAAATGTAGCTTTAAACGAGTGCTTTAATTTGCCATATTACTGAAAAAAAAATTGAATACTTCCCGTCATAGGGCGACTATAAATTTTCATTTAAAAATTGAAATTTTTTTAATTGGTTCTCAATTAATAAAAAATATTTTTATATAACTATTTTGGCAAAAAAAGAGAAGCTCTTATATCCTAATTGAATGTAATGAAAATTATTAAGTTCTAATCTATTTTATAAAAGTAGTGATAAAAAGACATTTAAAAACTTTAAACGTTAATTACTCAAAATATTAAAAATGTGCCTTACCTGATTATTACTGAAAGCCACAGATAATATACACATGCTACTACACATACCACTATACATATACTACATGCCTTTTAATAATAATCTTCTAATAAAGTATCATTTATTATAGACTTTTTTGACTAATACATGCGGACTTGTACAACTATACAACCTTTCAAAACGTGTTAAAAATTTTTAAAGTTATTAAAAATTAGGACATATTTTAGCAGTAAATTAAGTATATTACTTCATGTTATTTTAAAAAATGAAAAAAGTCTTTTTAAATTGTTTTGTAAGACTAAATAATTTATTCGTTCCTAAAAATTTTTTTTTTAATAACCAAGTGTACACAATAGTTACGCAGAAAATTAGTTTCTTTAGCTGGAAATGTATAGTTAAGACCCATTGTACCCAAATGGGTACAACATATTTACAGATGTTTTTCACATCCATGCACATATGAACAACATTTATAAACAACTCCAAATCATTCTTGAAACAGTATAGTTTATAAAAAATGCAATAAATTGTTTTTAATTCACTCAAAAATTTGTATTATTCACATACTTTGACGTGAAGTCGTTGGAAAATTGTTTATGTCATCCATCTTGGAAATATTCCATATTTAATGTCACATAGTTCCTCCATCTTTAAACATATAACACATTTATTGGTAATATAGGACACTGTGATGCATCTGAATAGTGCTAGCAGAAACCCATGCATTTATAAAAAAAATTTTGGGTGTAATTCTGGCTTTTGTTTTAATGTACCCAAATGGGTACTCCAGGACCGAAGAGGTTAAACAAGGAATATTAATTTTTCTTGAAAGACATGCTGGATTATCTAGCAGGCCGGACCTTAGGATGCCAGATTAGTGGATGTTTACTGTATCATGAATCTGTTTCTTTAAGCCTTCATTAGCTAATTTGAATTTAATAAATTGTTCTTTCTATAAGTTATTATCAAAGTCATTTTACAGTACCAAAATTTTCTCTAGTCGGTTATAATTAATTGCAAATAATAAGGCTATTCTACGTAGAAAACCACAGGATGGCTCATAATCCAGTCTTCCAAAAAAGTACGTGCATATTACATCTAATCAAGATTTTTTGTGCACTGGTAGTTGAGTAAAAATTGGAAATTCTGATCAGTATTTTTTTATCATTTTTTTTCTTTTTTTTAACATTAAGTTTAAATTCATATTTTTGTGTATATTCTATTTAAATTCAAAATTGTTTCTTGTATTCCGTTTAGCATTAAATATTTTGCTATTTTGCCATTATTTTATTTTCAAATGAATACTTTTTTTAAATTTTAAATGATTCACATTTTGAAATTTAGCAAATTTCAAAAACACTAGCAGTTTTGGCTACTATTACAGAGGATGTTTGAATTTATTGGCAATGATTATGACAAGAAAAATAAAATTGCTAAAGTAAAACAGTTATTATTTTTTAATATGTTCTACCGGGTAACATTTGTTGTAGACTATCATAGCATATCGGGATTTCCAAGATAGTAAGTCTTTTCGTAAAATTGAAAATGAAATTTCATTGATTTCCTTCACCGCACGCTTCCATAGTCAACTCAACGTAGTTTGTCGGCGTTTCGCAAAAAGTTTTTTTAGTTTTATTTGTTCAAAAACACAATAAACCACTGGTGAAATATCTAGGGATTATGTTGGAATACGATTAAACGGTATACACTTGATTGCAGTTCCTCTTGTCAATTTTTTAACTTCACTTTTGCATATATGTCTGATCGCTTTATCCTGGTAGAATTCCGTACTTTTAAGTTACCCAGGACAAAATTTTAGAATTTCTTCTTTAACAAATAAGAAAAAGAACATTGTTATATAATAAGTAGAGTTAATTTTGATGGTCGTGAGAGTAGACGATTTCCCTATGTAATATATTTAATATTATAACAATTTCCAAAATAAGTTTATAAAGTTTTGTTTTACCTAGGAAGAAACAGCAGTTATAGTATCCATTTATACAAACCAAGCTTATACAATTATGTTCGGAGATGCACAACTTATTGGCACCAAAATATTACTTTTTTTGTTTTAAAGAAACGGCAGATGTTCGTCGAAACGTATGCACTATCCAAATGCTGAAAGCTAATAGCTGTATCCTTTAATTAGTATGTTGAGAAGATATTTCACGTGTTTCAGATAAATATTAGTCATATTCTTGATTACATGAGCATTAATAATATTTATATTTAAAATAATCTGGTTTAAATAGTTAATAAATTTTTTAAGAAAGTTATAAAGTTTAAATAATGTTTTATCTCTGAGCGAACAAAGCTTCCACTGTTATCTTCAGCATAATCACGTAAACTTACTGCGAATAAGAGTTTTTTTTTTCCCAATAAGTCCGCATATACAGAATGATGAAATTCCTTATGTAATTTTAATAAGATTTTACATTATATTAATGTTCCGAAAGGGTTTTTCACTGCAGAAGATTTTTTGATGTCGCCATCTAGATACACACTTTGGAATCAAACATTTATGGCTGCCATCTGAAAATAGTTCTTGAAAGCAATCTTTATACACTTCAAAAGTGTTCCAATAAATTTGACATTTTCTCAACCTTTCTAACTTTTAATTTTTATTTTTTAAGTGGTTTCAACAATCATCAGCGAAGACATTTTCTTTACAATGCTTGAATTAAAAGTATTTTTAATCTATTTTTCAGTAATAAATCCTTTTTTACTGCCGTCATTTAGATAAATCTAAGCTTCATCAATTGTGACAATTTTTATCCGCTTATCATGTGCTAAATGATTGTCATATAAGATCTTGGCTTTCTCTCAACAACATGTCATGATAACAGGCGATGAACTGTACATTTTATTGTTTTAATTAAATTCAAATCTCTATTCATTATTTTATTTACAGATACTGCAGATGTATGAAAAGGTGTATGCAAACCTTATTTTTCATATTGTTCACACAACACAAATTTGGATACAAACACATTAGAGAATACTGCATGTACACATTTTTGTATTAAAATCTTCCGTTGTAGAAGGGTTATGGAATTATTCCATAGAATGGATGGAATTATTCCATCTGCAGCAGCGCCCTGTATTGTCGAGATTTCGAACTAATTTTTTATTGTTGCCGTACAAAATCCAGTACCAAGCTAATTATTTATCTGCAGTCTTTTCTACTCATAGCTGTGCATTATCACGTTTTATTCTCGCACTAAAATTTTGATATGACCGGTGTATTATATGGGCATATGAGGACCTAAGAAGTCAAGGGTTATAGGTGACAAAACTGAAAAAGATCAATTAAGTGCACAGGCGACATGGAAATATGCTGTTCTCTTTTCAGGTAAAGAAATATAAGTGATTTTCTATTTATGTGCTGTGTTCTGGAGATTGACTACTTTTGCCGTATAATAATCAATCTTGATTAGTTATAAATTTAAAGAAAACTGCACTCTGCTTTTTTTGCAGTTATTGAAGTAAGAGATAAACGACCACAATAAAACAAGCGACATTATTTGAATTCTGTCAATTATTATTGGTATTCAAATTTAACGTCAATTATTTTTAAACTTAATTTACTCCAAATGGAATTTTTGTCACTTGTACCCATTGGCTTCTGAGATCGTCATATGTAATCTCTGAGAAATCTTTCGTTGGCAAGATTTTGTGGCCTTTTTTTTTTTTTTTTTTTTTTTTTTTTTTTTTTTTTTTTTTTGTCTGTAACGAAAACATTCCACACTTTGGTATCTATGATGAAGATTCTATTTAAGTCCAATTCATCAGTCGATGCTAAGTATAATTTCTTTTTTCTGCTTGCAAGTCAGAGCCATTTCTCACAAATATAAAGTGTAGCTAGTGAAATCCTTTACTATCAGGATATTAAATAAATTTAAGTCACAAACTTTAAAAATAGCAAAGGATCGAAGAATCTATGATGTTTCTCAGTAAAAAAAGAAAATTTATTATTCCAATCGGCAGATCACAGGGGTAGTGCATTCTTCATAAGCCATCATATTAGAATAACATTACTTACGACATTTAACCGATTTACAACTCCATTATAATAATAAAAATAATAGAGATATTCCATACTATGGAAAAAGGCGTTACTTTCTGATGGCGTGCGCAACTCAAAACAACATAAAATTCTGTCTCTGGCACGCATGCGAGCAGTTAAATACTGGGCGTGCGTACTTACAATACCTGAAATTCTCCAAACACACTCAGCAAATGAGAAAACTAAAAGAAGGGACTAGAAATGATAGAAATACAGGCGTTATGGAGCTCTCCGAAAATGCGAGAAGTAAATTTTATAATCACAATAATAATAATAAAAAAGAAATGAAAAAGTAAACTGAGATTTGCAGAAAAGGTGATTTAGCAGGAAGAAAACAAAAACATATCGTCATTTAAAATGAAAAAAAAAAATAAATAAATAAAATAAATAAATAAAAAGATTGAAAACTAGGTCGATGGAATCCTTAAGAAAAATTAAACTAAATGAACAGGATACGCAAGTTGTTTTAAGTAAGATATTATGTTGTTGGAATATTTTGAAGAAAACTGGAAATTTATTTTGTATATCATCCGAATATATCGAGAATGTTAGGCCTTTTACAATTTTATTTTTCAAAGTTTATAACTTACATGTAATGTCATATAAATTTACGGTATAATAATTTATATCATATAACTTACTATTATAATCTTATATCAGTGACTGAGTTACGGAAACGTTCTTCATCAGTGACATTTCAATTCATGCCCAACAAGAAACGACAAGAGAAAGCTTTATTTAAAATTCTACTTCACCGATCTCCAAACTCGGTCCAGTTCTCTTGCAACATATGTAGGGATTCTTCTCTTTTTCTCCCCCCCCCTACCATTTTACTTTTCCCCTTTTCCCTCGTATTTACATTTGTTCCTTTTTTAAAGTAAGCGTCAGCAAATACGACTCAACTCAAAATTGGAAAGTCAAGCAAAAATTTCCCTCCAGTACACTGCGTTGTTATTTAAATTCACCAGATCTGGTGATTGTAAAGCACGAGGGCACGTGAATAGGCCTATCGGTATAGCTGAGGGTGCATTCCGTAAATAAACATACTCGAATACGCAAAGTTCTCGGAAGAAAAAAAAAAAAAAGTTTTCGGAACCGAAATACTGCAAAATGAGCAAGAAAAAAAAGGTGGAATAGAAAGTGCTATTGAAAATAAAACATCTTGTGTCTGAATAGCTTGTTTCTTGAAAAAAAAAAAAAAAAAAAAATGTTTGTACAGACATATAATACTGTTTACTGAAAACGTATAGAAAAACGAATTTACACTGTCTAGAATTTTATTTTTATTTTTTTATATCAACATTAATCATATAGTTTGTAAAAAAAACTAAATCTATTTTTATTCTAGATCTCGAAATATTAATAACTGCTGAAAAAAATATATAAATATTTTTTATGATTACTTCTTTTTATTATTGTTCAATAACTGAATTTTACATCTACAACATACTGTTTCAAATAACGAGGAGAAAAATGGCTCATTTAAACATGTTTATCCAGAGTTATTTTTCAGCTCGATGGTTTATTTTTTAATTAATGGAATTCCTATTAATTAAAATTGAAAAAAAGTAGACCAATGTTGATTATTTTGCTTCCAATGAAATTGTTGATATTTTTCTAATATTGTATTTTCATGTGAAGTACAATTTTGTGCCCGTTGAGTAATATTCACAATCTTAATTAAATATTCAATTACCAGCAGTTACCCGTGACTTCGTTCACATAACATTTAAAGAAGAAATAATTGATCAATCAAGCAAAAAATTTCGATGATGCAAAGCATGTGTAATTAACTTTTTATCGCGAATTTAAGGTAAAAAACTTCTGATAATCCCTATTTGCTAATTTGTTTGCTGGTTAAAATTTTCCTTTCAGCGATTAATACTAATAGATAGAAACATTCTTGAATTCTTTTGTTCAGCCCTGTAGTTTTCCAAGTGCCTTTAATACACGAAAGTATCTTTCTAAAATTTAGTTCAAACAAAAATATTTCTTATTACTACCTAAATTACATTTTCAGAAATTATCATCCGAAGACAACCTTGTATCCAGTTCTTTGCGGGACCCTGTATATCATTTTACATATATACTACAAACATTTCTTAGTTTACTAAATGCAGTTCAAAATAAAAATGCATATTTTATTTAAAAACCACCTTTAAGTAAATTACGCTCATATTCAGTAACCTTTCCGAGATCTTTTGTGTAACCTTGTATATCTAAATTTAACTATTTATACTATTACCATTTATACTCTCCATTTAATATGCATACATTTAGCGAAACTTAAAAGCACATATCATAATTCAAAATACATTTCATCCATGCAACAGTCATCATCCATCATATACAGACTTCGAATAGAATATATAATATTTGAAATCTTTTGTGTGTCCCTGTAAATGCTACGCACTTCGTATTATGCATGAAATAACTCACATTAAGCCTCAGCAACGTATATATCAATTTGATTATACATGAAATCGTTTACCGTAATTAAAATATGTCGGAAACTGTTCCTCCCTTTATTCTTATGCAATGGAATTCTTCTGTGTAACCCTGTAAATGAATAAAAGTGTCCTTTTCACTACATACTTTACAAAATGCATATTTTAGTGCACTTTGTAAATGCATATAAATTTGAATATGTTTCACAGGGTGTAACATCGTTAAATTTAATTAAAACGATTTTCCCCATAATGCCGTAATGTAAGGAAATTTTTTGACAATCCCTGTAAATAAACTAATCATGGTAGAAACTTTATTTTCAATAGCTATTCGTGCTAGGTAAACGTTAAGAACGTCCAAAAATTTCATGGAAATCGGAGTATATTTACTAAAGTTAGAAAGCGACCAGACAGACAGACAAACCGAAAGCATAATAACTTTTCAACTTTGTTCGAAAGTGTTAAAAAATCGAGCCAAAAATATATTAATCAGTAGTTTTATTTTCCGCCTTTTCCCCACAAAAAATTTCTTCCATTGATAATTATGAGTTTTGAATAAAAATATTCATTTGTATGTAACTTATAACTTATTAATTAATATAGGTAAAAAATATTTCTGATTCATTTTAATTATGACGTCATTATTTATCTCGCTCCATTAGCTACTGATATTCATACCCCTTATATTTTTAACGACTGCTATATAAGGTACCAGTTTTATTTCAACTATGACGTCACATTTTCATAAGTGAACCATTTTTTTAAAAATATAATTCTTTTTCATTCTTTTTACTTTTAATTTATGTCGCCATATTTTGCACAAAAATTCCTATTAAATATAAAAATAACCTTGTTAAATATATTATAAAAAATACACTTTTTATTTTTATTTCAAACATGACGTCATATTTATTTTCTTTTAAATTATTTTATTATAGTTTTTCGCGTGGAAGTTTTTTATTAAAAACTCATTGCCGCTGAAAAATTATTATTCCAATTTTTTATTTTCTTGGCAACAGGAAAGAAAAATGGTTAAATTTTATCTGAAAAATGCCTATTGATTTTGTATGAAAAATAATCAAATTTTGAATTATTATGGAAAATATTTGAATAAAATAAATAAAAATTAGCCTATGTTCATTCCACTCCTATAATCTATCCATATGCAAAGATTCAAAGACATTAATCCATCCGTTTTCAAGCCAAGTTCATTCCAATTTTTCGGACACACTTTCACATTTATAATATATATAAGGATTCGCGCAGCTTTCATTGTTATATTTTTATGCACTTGAAAAAGAATGTAATTAAAATGAAAGAATATTTCGCTTGTCTTATTTTTGAAAATTGTAATTAATCCTCAAATGATTTCAAAATGAATGGAAAGCAACGCCCAAAACCTTGTATTGCATTAAACATTAACTTCTATTTCATAAATTATAAAACACTTTTAGAAATTTAAATTTTTTAAGTAATATTTATGATTATACATTATGCATATTTCTTATTAAATCATTTATTCTGAATTTTCTGTAAAAGAACTAAACTTTACATAAAATTTAAAACGAAGATAATTATCGTAATTTTTAACATTTATCTCAGCAACGCAATCTCCAAAAGGTTAAAAGAGGTCAAAATTTTAGGACATTAATGTTAAATTTACATGACAAACTTTAATTCACATTTTCGAAATATTTATTTGTCTATTTATTGAAATGAACACTACAGATGAAGCCTTTCACAGTATTTCAAAAACACGATATACAGGGTGATTCCAAATTTTTTTTACAATAAAAGAGGGGTGATAATACACATCAAGACAAACAATATTAAATAGGAGACTAAGGGTCCAAAACGTTTTCCTAAGGAGATAGCCGCCATTAAAGTTTAGGGACCAAAATTTCAAATAAACATAAAAAACGGAAAAATCGGTCAATTGATTTGCGGTTTTCACTAAAATTATTCTTTATGTCGGCATTTTCTTGAAATTAAATTATAAAGATAAATTTAAAAAAATGCCGATAGAGGGCGCGTTAGACTTTGGAGTAACGAACAACTATTTTTTGCCGGTATGTTTTGCATCTCATTAAATGTTTTCGTAAGTTTACACTCAAACTTAAATTTTGAGCTCAAAATCTGTAGTTGGGAGTGGTTAAGTAACACAATTTGAGCTGTGTTCAGAATGTTCAAATTTCAAATGATTAAAAAAAAACGGAAAAAATGGTCGATTAATTTGCAGTTTTCACTAAAACTATTCTTTATTTAGGTATTTTCGTGAAAATAAATTATAAAGATAAATTTCAAAGAATGCCGATAGAGGGCGCTTTAGACTTTGGAGTAACGAACAACTATTTTTTGCCGTTATTGTTTGCATCTCTTTAAATGATTTAGGAAGGTTAGACTTTAACTTAAATTTTGAGCTGAAAATCTGAATAGTAGGGAGTGGTTAAGTAGCACAAACTGAACTGTGTTCAAGGTGGAGGGGGAGGTTCAAATTTAAATTAATTATAGAAAATGGAAAAATTGGTCGATTCGTTTGCGGTTTAAAATAAAACTATTCTTTAAGTCAGTATCTTCTTGAAAATAATTTTTAAAGATAAATCTCAAAATATTCCGTCAGAGGGAGCCTTAAACTTCAGAGTAACCAACAATTCATTTTAACCATTATTTTTTGGTTCTAATTAAATGCTTGCAAAAGCATTTTAAATGTTCTCGAAAGCTTAGATTTAAACTTAAATTTTGAGCTCAAATCCTGAATCGTTGTGAGGAGTTAAGAAGCGCAAACTGAAGTGTGTTCAGGAGTTAAAATTTAACCCTCTTTCCTCCTCGAGCACAATTCAATTTTTCGCTACTTAAACACTCCCAACGATTCAGAATTTCAGCCCAAAATTTAAGTCTATGCATTTGAAAGCATTTAATGAGATTAAGAAAATAACAGTTAAAAATAGTTGTACGCTACTCCAAAGTCTAAGGCGCCCTCTATCGGCATTTTGTGAAATTTATCTTTAAAAATTATTTCCAAGAAAACACTGATTGATCAAGAAAACTTCTGATTTAAAAATTAGTTTTAGCAAAAACCGCAAACGAATTGACCAATTTTTCCGTTTTTTACAGTTATTTAAAATTTGAACCCTCTGAACAAAGCTAAGTTTGTCTACTTAACCACTCCCAGCTATTCAGATTTTGAGCTCAAAATTTAAGTTCAAGTCTAAGCTTACGAAAGCATTTAATAAGATGCAAAAAATAACGCCAAAAAAGAGTGTTTCGTTACTCCAAAGTCTAAAGCGCCCTCTATCGGCATTTTTTGAAATTTATCTTTATAATTTATTTTCACAAAAATACCTAAATAAAGAATAGTTTTAGTGAAAACTGCAAATCAATCGACCGATTTTTCCGTTTTTTATACTTATTTGAAATTTTGGTCTCTAAACTTTAATGGCGGCTATCTCCTTAGGAAAACGTTTTGGACCCTTGGTCTCCCATTTAATATTGTTTGTCTTGATGTGCACTATCACCCCTTTTTTATTGTAAAAAAAATTCGGAATCACCCTGTATATATAAACGCATAGATATAAATCACATACAACACGAGTATAGGCACAAATTAAGAGTTTAAAAGTTCATAACATTTATCTTAAGTAGTAAAGAACATATTAAAAATATCAATATACACAGAGAATTAATTAAATATTTTATAAAACTTATATTAAGACAAATTACCAACATAATTATATTTAAGAAATGGTAATATAAAAAATTGAGTACACCTGAGGATTCCGTTCGGTACAATGAAATTAATAGAATTAAGTATATCACTACAATGAATCATGTCATATTAAAACTTGGAATGTTAAAAATACTACGTAGGAAGAAGAAATGTCATAAGAAAATTACTTCTTCGTAAAATAACGTATGAATTAAGACTGTACTTGTTCTAGAATTTTAATTTTAATATTATAGTAAGGATTCCAAATGAAACTGTAATATTTAAGATTAAGAGGTACCAGAGCAAAATATAGAACTTTTAATACCTGTTGATTGGGAAAATCTTTAGTTTTACGCTTAAGGAACCCTAGTTTATGCATTATAATAATTATTGCTATTATTTTAATTTTATCATCTATCTTTTTTTTTCTAGCTGTAATCTATTAACCTTATACTGCTTCGTATGTTGATTTTTAATGTGGCATATCACATTACAATAAGTTACATATTATATTAAGTTTATATGATTGATCTTGAGCACTCTTGACTGATTTATTGCTTTTTGCAAAGAATATGTTCGGTATATTTTATTATAGTTTTTATTCAGTATTCTTATTTCAATTAAATTACTCTTTTTCCTATTTTGAAATGGTAAATAAAATCCAGCCAGTCGGGTGCATTATAAGTTAAATTTCTTAGCTTATAGCACGACCTACAACAGAAACTGGTTGGAAATTTTGCTTTTGTATTAAATCATGCACCCTCTGATGAGTGGTTTAATAGAAAAGTCTTCTACTGTATGTGTCTATTTATCCACATGCTTTTCATAATTTTGGTAACCTACCTTCTGTATCACTTCAAACTTCAAATGATTTTAATAGGATTTCATTTTTTATGTTAATTATACATAAAAACAGTATAAATACTGGTTTCAATGAATTTTAGTTATGGTAATATCTGAGTTACTTTGGTTTTATTTGTAAAAGTATATATATATACACATTAGAAACAATATTATCAATATGGTGTGAAAAATCAAGTTTAGTATCATAAGTAATACATTAGGACCACATAAAGCCAGATTGTTGATTTGATAAGAATAAATTAAGGATCAGTTCTACGAGAACAACTTAAAACATTATATTTATTAATATTAAGGAATAACTTATTGTAAATGCACCGATCAACAGATTTAAAATTTTTGTTTTCAGTGAGATACATTAAAAAGAACTAAACATATTCTAGAACTAAAGATTCTTCATTAAAAAGAACTAAACATTCTTTTTTACGTTCAAAATTATAGTTATAATTTTTAAAAGATTAGTAAATTATTATTAAACAAATTATAAATTATGATCTGCGTTAACTTATACATAAAAATAATGGGGATGATCAAGAACATCAGTGTGTATGTTTACAGATTATTCCAAAAATTTTTTCTTTAGGTATAATGAAATTTTACTTTTAGAACGTCTAAATAGACCATATTCTGATACAGTTCAATTACATATGAGAAAATTGATAAGAGCAATCTGAAAATTCGTGTGAAAAACTTTGCTAAGGGTGTATTCAAAATAATATTTTCCCATACCCAACATAGCTCGAAATTTTCTGACTCATTTTTAAAAGGAAAATCTTGAAATTTGCTGATGTGATTTTTTGAAGAGATATACGAGTATAAGCGGCCGCGTGTTTTCATTTTTCGCTCAATTAATAATTAGAGCTTGATTTAGAAAACAATTATTTTCTCAGTATTTTTTCGTCCATGATGGCTCTCTCGCTTCGGAAAATTCCATTGAAAACGCTAAATTAGGCAGCATTTTTTAAAATATTTTCTTCCATTATCAAAAAATCGACTAGCGTTCCATATTATATATAATTTCTAAATAAGAGAATTTTGCCAATTTGATGCGTTTCAGAACAAAAAAAGAAATTAAAAATGAAGTTGAAAAAAAATGGGAAAATCCATGCTTCGCACAAATGAAAGAATGTCGCCATAATTGGCGACGGTTGACAACATTTTGACGACATTTGAAGAAAAAATTGGTTTCAGAACCCGAAGATATTTTCTACAAATTCCCAGTAAGTGCCGAGATACATGATTCAACCAATCAAAATCACTACAACGTTCTCAAAAATCTATATCAATCAGTCAGGGCACATACAACATTATTAACAAATGCTTGGCACGAAATGAAAGAATGTTACCAAATTTGGCGATGTTTTGGTGAAATACGGTGAAAAAATTAGCTTTCAGAATCTGAAGGAATTTTTTAAACTATTATAGGGTGAATTTCACATGAACTGCCAGTTTGATGTCCTGATGTTTAAATCTAAATTTCATATTAATGAATTTATTTTTTGATATTCTAAAAGCAGGTAGTAGCACATCTTTTTATTCTTAATTCAATGCATTCATTAAATTTTTTTCAAGGTTATCAAATAGTGGTCTTTTTTTGTACTTTAGTTAGCAAATAATGGAAATTTACTTGTCCTGAATAAAAAACTTGGAAAATTTCAATCTTTTTTTATGCTTCCAAACATTTTAAAAATTTTAAATATGGATTAAAAGTAAAATATCCTGAGTTAATTAAACAAACAGGCATTTTATATTTTTAAAATACGTATCTAAGAGTTTAAAATTTAAAAGTATTTTGTGTCCTCACATGCAGAACATGAGTGTTACCTTAGGGAATTTATTATTATTTGCTTTCAAAATATTTGTATATTGCAGTCGGCAACGGTAGCAAGAAAACGATGTTGTTTCTTCTTTACAGTGAGCTTATTTAGAACTCGATAATTTTATTTTATAATTGCTATTTATTGGAATGTTCATTTCAATATGGTGAGTATTTTTATTTTCTTACATGAGTGTTACCCATTTATTTATTATTATTTTTTAACGTATAAAAATGTTGAGTTAGGAAATGCTGTATTTTTTGTTCAGGAATCAATAGGTCCAACTAAAATTTCAATAAAACAGTTAGAATTCATTTTAGTGAAGAATTCCTTAATAAATGTCATGAGTGTTACCGAACATGAGTGTTACCGTACATGAGTGTTACTTGGAAAAAGTAACACTCATGAGAAAAGAAGTAACACTGATGATTTAAAGCAACCAATTAATAAGTAAATCTACAACTATAGATATTGTATAAGATTTAAGTTATGATTATAATTGATTCATGATTTAAGGATATATATTTGGAATTATTTAAAAATAGTAACAGAATTTTCATGTCTGCACAAGTGTTTTGTAAGTGCTATTTAAGATTCAAATTTTAATTCTTAATAAATAATTTTCAAAGGACTATCTATTTTAAATAAATTATAGTTTAAACTTTTAAAAATCTTTATTATTTTTTTTTTCAATAATTGTAAAAATTGTTTAACGTTGTACCAGCAAAGTTAAAATGTGTTTATGATTTTGGTTTGTCTGATCGCTTGTTTGCAGTTTAACTCTTCTAAATATACTTCGAGAGCTTTGAAATTTTTGGAGCTTATTGGCGTTTACCCTAGCAAAAACACTAATTAAAATGAAGTTTCTAGAATTATTAACTTATTTACAGGGACAGTCAAAAGTTTTCCGTTATTACGGCCTATGGGAAAAATCGTTTCAAATGAATTTTAAAGATATTACACATTGTCAAACATATTGAAATTTATATGAATTTACAATATGCACTGAAACATGCATTATGTAAAGTATACGATGAAGAAAATAGCTATTATTCATTTACAGGGTTACACAAAATAATTCCATTAGTATTGGAAAAGAGGAGAATTGTGTGGCATATTTTAATTATATTAAACGATTTCATGTATGATAAAATTGATATAAATCACAGAGGCTTAATATAAGTTATTTCAGACATAATACGAAGTGAATAGAATTTACAGGGACACACAAAAGATTTTCAAACAGTATATTCTATCAGAAGTACTGTATATTATTGATGATGGCTGATGGATAGATGAAATGCATTTTTGAGTGCGCTTGTAATTATGTAAATACGTAGCACTTATAGTTGTCGTTCAGTCCGTCCGTCTATCTTCATATAACAACTCAAAAACTACCCAACCGAATCGTTTGAAATTTACAATACATAATTATTAGATAATTTTGTCAAGTCATTTCAAATTTTATGAAAATCGGATGCATAATTCAATGACAGGGACAGTCAAAAGTATTCCTTTACATTACGGTTTCACCCTATATTTAAGAAGCAAAGTAATACTCATGGCATAAAAAACTATTAAAATGCTTTAAATTTATGAAATAAATAAAACCTAATACTTTTTTCATTTATTAATGTGTATGTAAGATAACTTTAAGCATTTTTTAAAATTAATTATTGATACAAAAAAAATTGCAGAATGTTTGTCACACTTATGAGAAAAATAGTGACTGGCGAAATATAAAATAAAAAAACTCGCAAATAATCAACTATTTAGAATGCTGTAAACTATAAGCAACTCATACCTGAGTAAATTTTCATATTTAAACCAAATTATTTTTTCAAATTATGTTTCACCTAATATGGCAATACATTTGAAAACCACCCTATAAAATAAAATGATTTATAGAAATAATATAAATCATATAATTTATGATTTACATCGATTTCAACACAACGCTAATTTTACGAGCATAGTTTGGTCCTCCCTGCTGGTATATATGTGTTGCATATATAATGTATACAATTATAATTATAGTTGTAAATTAATTACAGCTGATTTACATGCAATTTCATAACTCTTGTCGCTGTTTGAATTAACATGATCACCTTGGCGTTATACAATAAATCAATTACTGTCATTATAGAATAACATGAGCTACTATTGATTCCTGACTTTATACTTGAATTATTTATTTCTTCAGATGTAATTATTTATTTAAGAATCTTGTATTAGTTTAAAATATACCATGGAAAATAATTTACATTTATTTGAAAAAATTATTTTAAAAAAGCCACCGAGCACAAACTAATCCTCATGAAAATCGGCATAATTAAAATATCTCGTACTTTAATTTTTTTTTTTTTTTTCTCACAAGAAAAACTACTTGGAACAAACTAAAAAATAAAATCTATAAAACTGTTCAAATAGCGTACTTTAATCTAATGAAAGGATTGCGAAAAACTTTAACTTTTAAAGGGTAATGCGAAATAACACTGTTTTAAAAATAACAAATTAACATCGGCGCTACTGTTAAGCATGGTAAATTAATGAGGGTTATGCTTTCAGGGCACGAATTCGGAATGAAACTGGAGCGGTTTTTAAAAAGAGGAGAAAAAACGGGAGAAACTTGTGGAAACGATTGTTTGAATAGGGAAAATAGTGTTTTCATTTTTCAGGAGCAATTCATGAGAAAATGTAGAAAGATTCCGTTTTGCGAAATAAAACAAACAGAGCAAAGTTTAAAATTTTGAATGCTTATTGTGCCAGAATTATTTTCATTTTTTTTTTCTCATATATACATAGGTGTTGTAATTAATGAAAGTAAGGAAGCTGTGGACAAATTACTCACAGAGGGGAAAAAAATAAACATTGTTAATGCGGAAAGAGTTGTTTAATTAATCAAATGTTTTATATGATGTGTTTAAAGATATAGATTAAGGTTTCTAATGCAATCACAGCGAGAATCTTTCATAAATACTATAAAAACAATAAACTTTTTTTTTTACTTTTCATTTTGGAAAATAACATTATTAATTATTTATATTTAGAACTTGAATAAACTAATTTATTTACGAAATAAGATATATTATATTGCCTTTGCAAAATTTAAAAATCGACTTATACTAAAAATAAATTGATTTATAACATTTTCCAACATAACGTACCTGTAAATTATGTTTATTTGATTACCGTCTTACTATCTATCTGTACGTTTTCTAATTCAATAAATAATTCTATTAGATTATGATCTACGGTGAAAAATTGTTTGCCGAGCAACAGTGATGTTATGCTACTCCAAAAATAGTCAAATTGATATGTATCACTAAGGTGCATTATAACCACTGTAAAAAATTGCTGCAGTAATTTTACTGCAGCAGAGATTCTAGACAGAGTCCATAAAAATCGGGTTTTGTCCTAGATTAACGGACTTTGCTTATCTCTGCTTTGTAGGAATATTATTATAAATTTATGTGGCCCTGAAAAGGGCCTATTTTTAGTTCTAAGAGAAAAGCAGTACGTTTAACCGTCGAAACAGTACAATGTAGGTCCTGGGCGTTTTAGATAAACGGGTTTTGCCCGTAAAATTTACGGAAGTTGACTATTTATCTGGAAAAAGTGTTATTTTATAATAATAAGGAATAATATAGGATAATAATAATATAGGATTATAATTATAGGATAATAATAATATAGGAATAATTCATAGTAAAATACCATAAATTTACATTAAAAAATAGATATCCATGTTTTCTATAAGAGTTCATTTTCATTCATTTACAGAAACACACAAAACAATTCACCTACAGGACTGCTTATAAGCTATAATTCCTGTAAATAGGCTTTTAGTTGTAGTAGGCATTTTAAACTTAACTAATTTCTAGTGTATTACGTGGTGTGTACTGTATAAATTCTGGAGATAATGTACAGGAATTCCCCCACATACAAGCAATAGACAACATTGTAATTTATGCTTGATATATTATTTTTCGTTCTTGTTTAATTAATTTTTTTAAGTCAATTGGAAAATAAGCAGCTTTTTATTTTAAATTAAATTTAAATTTAAATATGTATAATGCTAATTTTTCTACAAAAATATGCATTGCAGTTTGTCAGTCTATAAAATACAAATATCGATAAATTAAACAAAATTGGTATAAAAAATGAATGAATAACTCTAAATGTAAACATTTTAGATAGATTTCGTAAAAAATACTACCTATTGCAATCGTTACCATGGTACGATTTTTGAAACATTTCTTGATAACTTTTTTTTATATGACCTTGGAAATTAGAAAGAGTAAAAGGATTACTTTTCCAACAGCCTTTATTTTGCATTAAGAAATACTTTGCATAAGAAATATTTTGCATTCTAGTGGATTTTTCAAAATTCAGCGTTTGCAAAATTCTTCTGCTCTTTTTCCGACTTTTGTTATATGGATCGCGAAGTCAGCGGGAATATATATTTTTTTCAAGGAATCGGAAAAGCTGATGCTAAATCTGATTTCTGGCAGAGAACCATGAATATATGAACCGTTAAGAGCGCACATTACTTCGCAATATTTAAACTATTCACAAGATATATCCAATTGACAGAAATAAATAAGTAAAAAAAAAAAAAAAAAAAAAAAAAAAAAAATCCGTAATTAATAGAATCAAAACATTTACTTTATATATTTACGTTCAAAAAAAAAGTGAAACATTTTTTTAAAGATGTATGCGATACATAAAAGACCTCTGTTTTTAGAAATATTCCCAAAACTTTAGTAATATTATTAATGAATTTGCAGCATAACTACATTATAAAGCAAAACCAAGGGTAGGAAACTTGAATTCATAATAACAATGGCAACGATTTCAACAATGAACTTTGTCTTTTTTTCTTGTCATTTTAAAAACTTTTAAGCTTCACACAATTTCCTTTTTTATTCCACTGAATAGGGAAAAATGTGCTTTCAAATGAAATTTTCTTGAGAACTGTGTCTCGATTTTACTTCGTGGTAAAAATTTACTTATTTTAAAACACACAAAAAATAATTTCGAAAAGTGCATTAAAATATTTCTTCACCCGATCTGCTTTTAAGAGAATTTAAAAAATATGGATATAAATAGTATTTAAATAAATAAAGCAATAAACTGATAAAATTATTTATTCGACAGATCGAATAAAGTAATATATAGTATATATATATATATATACGAATTTTTTTTTCAAGAGTTAAGTAAAAATCATTTTGTTTCGTGTTTGATGGTTTACTTACTTTGGATTAAGAGGGTTCAAACCATACTCTTAACCATATATACATGGTTAAGAAAGAGTATGGTTCAAACACCTTACAAACCTCACATCAAAGAGCGTGTACAGAATCAAAATAAAAAAGAATACTGCCCAGTTAAACTGAAGGCATTGAGCTCACAGGCTACAAATACTAATTGCACATTAAAGCTTTATATTTTCAAGGGTTAATTCCGTTCGAAAAAAAAATTAAGAAGGGGAAACAGCTCTCCCCTTTTCTCTTTTTTTATACTTAATCATTGAACCTCCTATACTATCAAAGACATGCTTTATCATATAAAAAATCTATATCCAAAATTCAGAGCAAATTAGATAATTCTTAATAAAAACCCATTTAGCATTTATATAATTTAAAAAGAGTTATCCCCCTCTTTTATACTTAACCATTAAACTTCCAAAACTATTCAGAGATTTGAACGAAATCTGAAAATTCTGCTTGAAAAACCCATTTATATAAATTAAGGGGGGGGGGACATTAGAACTCCTGTTCCCCTTATTTATACTTATTCAATGAACACCTAATAAGAGTCATGGAATCGCCTCATCAGAATGATCCTAATCTAAATTTTGAACGAAAATTAATTCTGCATGAAAATCCCATTTATATCAACTAACGGGGGGGGGGCATTAGAGCCCCTGTTCCCCCTATTTATACTTATTCAATGAACACCTAATAACAGTCACGGAATCGCCTCATCAGAATGATCCTAATCTAAATTTTGAACGAAAACTTAATTCTGCATGAAAATCCCATTTATATCAACTAACGGGGGGGGGGGGCATTGGAACCCCTGTTCCCCCTATTTATACTTATTCAATGAACACCTAATAACAGTCACGGAATCGCCTCATCAGAATGATCCTAATCTAAATTTTGAACGAAAACTTAATTCTGCATTAAAATCCCATTTATATCAACTAACGGGGGGGGGGGGCATTAGAACCCCTGTTCCCCCTATTTATACTTAATCAATGAACACCTAATAACAGTCACGGAATCGCCTCATCAGAATGATCCTATTCTAAATTTTGAAAACTTAATTCTGCATGAAAATCCCATCTATATCAACTAACGGGGGGCATGAGCCCCCCGTTCCCCCTCTTATACATATCGAATGAACTCCAAAAACTAATCAGGGAAGCGCCTTGTCAGGATATACCTACATACAAAATTTCAAGTGGATCGGATATTTTTATCATGAGTTATCGCGTTACGTACATACATACAGAACGGACGGGCACATAAGCTCACAGGCTATCTATGATAGCCTGTGAGCTAAAAACAGAAGTCGGATTTTTTTACTATTCCAAAATTTTGTTTTTATTTATATAGAATAAACAAAAATATGGAAAAAAGAAGTGTTAAAATTTCCGATTTTACAATTCACCGAAAGATTAATCTTAATGGCTGTTTTACATTGCAGAATTAGCGTCATGAGATAAAATTATAAACTTACACAATATACATTAATAACTGGATATTTTCAATTTTAGACGACTTTGTCAAATAATTAATATTTGTCGGTTTGTGTATATAACATAACTACGGAAAAAAAAATTAATATAATCTTTTTTGAGTTATTCAAGATTTTCAAAAGCATGTTATTATCGTTAGAACCCACAGAAACCAATGTATTTTTGAGATCCATAGAAAAAAATATTATAGCCCTTTAAGACTTGACCTACACAATGGGGTAGGTGATCTTAAGGAAAAGGAAAAAACAATTTTCTCATTTTTCTGTGATTTAAAGCCCAGCCTGCACCACACAATTGTGTGGATCCTCCCTTGACGTAAGCTGACAAAATTTTTTAGAAATATTTTATTTCAACCTGAATATCAACCTGTTAATAAGGGTTTAAAACCAAGATTTTTTACTTCTTCCAAAACTCTTCAAGTCTTAAAGGGGTAAAAACAAAATTCTTCTTGCTGCACATATTGTTTGCAAATTTTTCCGAGTAATTTTTACAGTGCATAAATTATTTTCACGTATTGCAATGTTAATTTTTTGGATGCTATCAATTTTCCAGCAAACATTTTCATTTGAGAAACAGAATTTATTAAGGGTGGTTTTTTAGAGGTGTAGTTTTGAAATTGGGAACACTGTCATAGTTATTTTGACAGGTAGAAGATTTGCGCTCCATATGTTTCGCCATTTCATCATGAATGGAACTTAAGTCAGGGCAACGTTTGTAAATTGTGCAAAACAAAGCATCTTCAGTTTATTGCGGGAGGCATTCAGTGAAATGACATACATATGTACATAATACCGATAAATGTATCTGTGAATGGGCTTTCATGGTCAGTTGTTCTCACACCACTGATATTTTTTCTCTGGGGATTTGCAAATGAATAATTCACTGTAAAATCCATTCAAAAACGTTTAAAAAATTATGGGTTGAAAAAGAAACTATTATTTTATAAATGTTGTTTTTGTTCAATCTATTAAATCTATTAGTTTCTAAGGTATCTAAACACAAAGAAAGGATTTTTTGGAATCCTGATGCCACTGTAGAGTTTATGTGATATTTTCCTTTGTGGTTATTATATTAGACTTTTCAGAAGATAAACTGTTACGGCTTCACCACAGTCTTGTATATCGCGTCTCCATGGCGCATTCTTTTGTAACGGCTTCACCATAACCTCGGATGCCGTGCGTCTCCTTGGCGCATTCTACTGTACTTTAGTTTTGCCGTTTTGGCAACTTTGGAATATCGTTTGTTATTGTTTTGGTTTTCGGCGATCTTAGCGGACCTATGGTGTGTCTCGCTAGATCTGTATTCTTTATTCGAAATGTAAATAATGTGTAAATAGTTTGTATATAAAGAATTTTTAAGTAATTAGTAGTATTAATTGAACCAGCGACCTAATGAATATTAAAGATACTCGCAACATTCGACAGTTCGTGACATTATTGGTCCGTCGAGCCGGAGGACATTCGTTTTTAATTCGAACTTGTTCTCCTTGTTCTATTTGAATTAAAATGGCTTCGTTAATTAGCTTGAATAGAGCTAGAGGCTCTTTAAAAGCCCAGTTAACAAGATTAGAAAATTCTCTAAATGAAAAAACCGATGAATTGTCTAAAATTCAAATTGAAACGAAAATCAAGAATCTTCAAAAACTGTCTACAAATATCGATGTACTTCGTCGTGATTACTACATAACAGCACCAGAAGATCATGATTTAACAGAAATTGAAGCTTCATTCGTCGAAATGGAAGAACGAGTAGAACAGCTAGAGGTAAGTTTCAATCAATTATTATATTCTAATAAAAAAGAAACATAAAATTCGGAATTAAGGATAAATAACTGTAAAATTAAACTTCCTGACATACCTCTTCCGCTATTTAGTGGCAAATATGAAGATTGGAATATGTTTAAAATAGAGTTTAATAATATTGTTACGAATAATGAAGAATTGACTGATGTTCAAAAATTACATTATTTGCATTCCGCTCTAAGAAATGAGGCTAAATTATTAGAAACTCCAGATGATACATTTGATTCGTTATTTAAAGCGTTAGAAAATAGATTTGAGAATAAAAGAATTGTGGTTAGTATACATTTAAAGGCTGTGTTAGATTTTGAAAAAATTACACAAGAATCATCTAAAGAATTAAGGCGTTTATTAGATGTTATAAACAAAAATATCAGGGCTCTAAATAATTTAGGATTTGAGAGAAATAACCTTTCTGATATTTTGTTTACAACTATAATTTTAGAAAAACTAGATAAGGAAACGAGAAAACAATTTGAATTGTCAATAAACACCTCTGAAGTTCCTAGTTTTGACAATTTAATGGACTTTTTAGAAAAAAGAAGCCAATCGCTCGAAAGCATAAATAGAAGCAATTTAGCTAGACCAAAAATTTCTAGTGAAATAAAATCAAAATCCCTTTTAGTAAATACAAGTTCTGAAAAACAGTGTATTATTTGTGACTCATTTCATCCCCTATATAAATGTAATAAATTCTTAAATATGAATTTTGGTGAAAGATTTGCTATTGTTAAAAAAAATAAACTTTGTCTCATATGCTTTAATAAATCACATTTAGCAGCTAACTGTGTTTCGAAACATTTATGTAAACATTGCAAATCCCCTCACAACACTTTATTACATAAAGATAAAGAAATAAGTTCCAGTAATGAAACTCATTTCCAAAAACCAGGTGTTGATCAGACAGTACGTCGCCCAGAATCAAGTCCGACGCCTTCAGTCTCACAAAATCTTTCTAATTGCTTATTCGCTTCAAATAAAACTGTTATCTTGTCAACTGCAGTTATTGACATAAAAACAAATAAAGGAAATTTCATCCAGGCAAGAACTCTCTTAGATTCTTGTAGCCAAATAAATTGTGTGTCGCTTGAATTTGCAAAGAAATTGGGCTTAAAGAAATCAAAGGTTTTTGCTCCAATATCGGGTTTGAATAACACAACCACAACATTAAATTATAAAATTAAAACTGTGATTTCAAATAAAAATAGAGATTTCACAAGGGAACTGGAATTTCTTGTAGTGCCAAAAATTACAGAAATAACCCAACTTACACCTATTCGTATAGAAATTGCTGATATTCCTACAAATATCCAATTAGCAGATGCTGAATTTTATATCCCTGGGAGGATAGACCTGTTGCTCGGCGCGCAATGTTTCTTCGATTTATTAAAATCTGGTAAAATTCGCAGCTCATCTCAAAATTTGTTATTTCAAGAAACAGTGTTCGGATATGTTGCTAGCGGTGTGGTGAATAACTCCTCAGATGATTCTCAATATTGTGGTTTATTAACCAATGAAAAAATAGACGAATCCTTAAGAAAATTTTGGGAAATCGAAAATATTAATGATTCTAGTTCTCCACTTAGTAATGAAGAGAAATTTTGCGAAAATCATTTTGAAATGACTCATTATCGAACTTCTAATGGTCAGTATGTTCTTAGCATGCCTATGGAGGATGCTACACTTTTAGGAGAATCCAAAAAACTAGCCGAAAAAAGGCTCGATCAAGTTTGGCACCGATTAGATAGGGATTCGAACTTACAGCCTCTCTATTCGGAATTTATGGAAGAATACAAAAACTTAAATCATATGGAATTAGTTGAAGAATCAAAACCCGTAAAGGACCTTTATTATATACCACATCATGGGGTCTACAGGCCAGAAAAAAGTACAACACGCTTGCGAGTCGTTTTTAACGCTTCAACGCCAACGACTTCTGGTTTGTCATTGAATGATATTCTTTTAAAGGGAAAAATTCCTCAACAAGAATTATTCGTAATTATGATACGTTTCCGAAAACATCGATATGCATTCACAGCGGATGTAGAAAAAATGTATAGAATGGTATTAATTGATTCATCCCAACGAGACTTTCTTAGAATCTTGTGGAAGGACAGTATTAACGCGCCAGTGAATACTTACAAACTTAATACAGTTACTTATGGGACATCTAATGCTCCTTATTTAGAAACTCGTGCTCTTAAACAATTAGCTCTTGATGAGCAACCAAACTTACCTCTAGCATCGTCAGTTGTTTTAAAAGATTTTTATGTAGACGACCTTCTTTCCGGGGAATCGACTCTCGAAAAGGCGAAAATTTTAAAGTCCCAATTGATTGAACTTTTGAAGCGTGGAAATATGAAATTGCACAAATGGTGTGCAAACCACCGAGAATTACTTGAACCTAATACTATGGCTGCCACCGAATATAATTTCGATGATCAAACAGATTGTAGTTCAGTAAAAACTTTGGGTGTTCTCTGGGAACCTTTAAGTGACTGTTTTCTGTATAAATTAAAGATTCATAACAAGGAATTGTATAGCAAACGAGATGTTCTCTCTTTGATTTCAAAAATCTTCGATCCACTCGGATTAATTGGCCCTGTAGTAACAAGGGCTAAGATCTTCATGCAGAAAACGTGGCTAGCTAAGATAGATTGGAATGAGCCATTACCAGATTCCATAGCAAAAGAATGGAGTGAATTTGTTTCCATTCTTTCAGAATTAGAAAATTTAAAAATTCCTAGATTTATTTTTCGTGAAGAGCGCATAGTCGTACATGGCTTCGCAGATGCCTCTTCTTTGGCATATGGAGCCGCCATATACATCCAGTATATACCAACTGAAGGTTCTCCTGATGCACATTTACTCTGTAGCAAGTCTAGAGTATCCCCCATAAAAACAGTGACAATCCCTCGTCTTGAACTGTGCTCATGTCTTCTCTTAGCAAAATTAATGCATAAAGTTGTACCGTCACTTGACATTCCAATAGAAACTGTTCTTCTCTGGAGTGACTCCACAATATTACTGGCATGGATTAGAAAATCTCCCCACCAATTGAAAACATTTGTGAGTAATAGAGTGGCTGCTATACAAGACCTCACGGACTCTTATCAGTGGCAACACGTATCATCGGAAAATAATCCTGCTGACGTCCTATCTCGAGGTCTAGATGCTAAAGAACTGACTAACTGCAAATTTTGGTTTAGTGGACCAAATTTTCTTCGGGACAAAATTCAATATGCAGAAGATTATCCAGTAAAACTGGAAAACAACACTGACTATGAGTCCGAATTTAGAACTGAAAAAAACACTAACTTTTCACTTAGAACTGAACATTGTTTTTATAATTGTTTATTCTCTTTAACTAATAATTTTTTGAAATTAATTCGTATTACTAGTTATATTTTTAGATTTCTAAATAATTGTCGAAAGGGTAAGGAGAAAAAAAGTGGTGCCTTATCTGCAAGTGAATTGAAAGTTGGAGAAATTTTCCTGATTAAACAGGTACAGTATTCAGCCTTCTCTGAAGGGCTTAAGCATATGAAAAACCAGAGGAGCCTTTCAGGTAACAGTAAACTCAAATTTCTAAATCCTTATATAGATTCCGATAATTTAATTAGAGTTGGAGGTCGTTTAGACAATTCCAGTCTGACCTATGAGAGGAAACACCCTATAGTGTTACCACATGATCATAAAATAAGTGAAATGATTTTTGAATATTTTCATTCCAAATTTTTCCATTTAGGGCCACAATCATTGTTACATCATGTACGGCAAAAATATTGGGTAATAAATGGGCGATCCTTGGCTCGTAAAATAGTTCACAAATGTGTTACGTGTTTTAAAAACAAACCAATAGGGGCAAATCAAATTATGGGAAATTTGCCAGCTGAACGAGTAAATCCTAGCCCGCCATTTCAAAAATGTTCTGTTGACTTTTGTGGACCCTTTATGATTAAGTATAAAAATCAGAGAAAGGGGATATATAATAAAATTTACGTTGCAGTTTTGTTTGTCTTGTCAGAAAGGCAATCCATTTAGATATAGTGACAGATTTAAAATCTGAATCATTTATTGCCACATTGAAAGATTTAAATAATTATATTATAGTTACCATTATTATATATTGTATTTGAATTGTTTATTATGTATAGCAATTTCATTTGAGATTTAAAAATATTTCAATTCTTAGCTTCATAATTTGTGTAGCTTAACTTTATAACATAAGTGTAAATTTACGTGTCTTCGTCTGTATATATTCTTGATTAACTATTATTAACTTGTTGAATTTATCAGATTGCTACATATATTGAGTGTTAATTTGATAACTATCTTGCATACTATTCAAGTGTAATTATTGTTTGTATTATAACTTATCTATTTGCATTTGGTAAACTTATATTAAGTAATACATTAAGTAATAATATTGAAGAAGTACATTGTATTTTATCGAAATACTGTATTATTGATTGTAGAATTGAAATTTCTATTATTTGCAATTGTTTGTTGTTACATTTAGTATTATTGTTGAATGTTGGCACATATCAACGGGGGCCGGTATGTTACGGCTTCACCACAGTCTTGTATATCGCGTCTCCATGGCGCATTCTTTTGTAACGGCTTCACCATAACCTCGGATGCCGTGCGTCTCCTTGGCGCATTCTACTGTACTTTAGTTTTGCCGTTTTGGCAACTTTGGAATATCGTTTGTTATTGTTTTGGTTTTCGGCGATCTTAGCGGACCTATGGTGTGTCTCGCTAGATCTGTATTCTTTATTCGAAATGTAAATAATGTGTAAATAGTTTGTATATAAAGAATTTTTAAGTAATTAGTAGTATTAATTGAACCAGCGACCTAATGAATATTAAAGATACTCGCAACATTCGACAGTTCGTGACATAAACATTTATTTTTTTGTGACAGTATGTTTTAATCAGGTAATTTTTACTGATGATCTAAAAATGTGTCTGCATTTTAGAAAGCGGCCCACTTATTTAAACTTTATCGAAATCGAAACAAATAATATAAATTAGCCACAAGTGTATAGATAGACAGGTAGACATAGTAATTTATGTACGCTTCTCAACTATGTCAAATATTGCTGAAAAGAATTCTCACGACAAAACACGAACTAAACAATAACACTGTCTGGATGCCTTTTCTAGGTATTCAAAAAAGTAGAAAAAAGTTTATGAAACTATTCATATAACACCTGAAACATGTAGCATAACATGTTATATGAAGGTGCGGCGAGACACATTTATTTTCTGCTGTAGACACCGAGGAAAAGTTCTACTTACAAATATCTTGGACAAGAATCCAGATTACAGGATAGAACGAACATGTAGAAATTTTTAACTCAGACGGCTTTGAGTTTAGATCTGTTACTGATATTTATTGCCAAGTATGAGATAAAGTTTTTACAATTCGTAAAGTAGAAACTGATAACTGTAACATGATAAGAAGTAGTACAACGTGAAGGAATTTTGATCCACTGAGTATACCCAGCTGAAAAGAGCTAGTTTATTTTTGTTATCTAACAAGGAAGGGCTCCGTACTGGCCATACTCAGAATTTTTTGGAAAAAAAATACTAATTAAACTACTTATGTATGTAATAAAGGATCAATCAAAATCAGCGGCAGAATTATATTAAAAAGTATATACAGGGTGTCCACTCTCAATGGTAGTCAATGGCTAATTTCTAAACCGTTAGTCATAGACATATAGTTCCAATTGCAAAAATGCTTTAATAAAGGTAAAGAATTGTTTTTCAAGCGATTGAGGTAAAAAAAAATTTTATTAAAAAATTACGAAAATTAACTTTTTATACGGTCCCCCGGTCCTATTATTGATATTTAGTAGAAATTTTCCATCAACCTATCAAGCAATACAAAAAAGCTCCCATTCATCTAACATTAAAATTGACCGAGTTATGAAACTTTAAATTTCATGACTTAAACCACTTTCCTGTAGCTGAAAACGAATGCGTTGGACTAAGTTTTCAGGGAACGTGTACTAAGTGCTTAAATTATTATAAAGGGCGCCCATTTCCAACGCTATCCAATAGCTAATTCCTAAATCATTTGTCACAGACGTTGAGTTCCAATTACAAAAAACGTTTTAAATGAAATAAAAAAATATTTTTAAAGCAATTTAACTGAACGCACACCACCATACAAGTTTTACGGTAGTGTTAATTTTTATTAATTAACCAGTTAATTAATAAATTGGGTTTAATTAACCAGTTAATTAAACCCAATTAATCCAGAAGTTAATTAATTTTTATTAATTAACTTCTGGATTGGTTAAAACAGTTGAGAACGCGAATTTTAAATTTCTCTTTATCGAAAAAATCAAATTTTGGGAAATCGCGATTTTATTTCAAAACGGAACGTTATATTGATAAGCTTTTATTTTGCTTAAAAAGTTCGTATGTATGTTTCCCTAGTTCAAAATTACATTCAAATTTTAACTCACTTTCAAATATCCGATCGAGGCTCAATTTGCACACTTATTTAAATCCAATGACAATGTAATATTAATACAATTTTAGGTTCGTGCCATTTATTTATTTTATAGGACTACACTACACCAAATTTTATTAAGTTAAGTAATGTAATAGAATTTTAGATACATTTGTATTTTAAATATATCATTTTGTAATGAACTATGACTGTTGCTTTTCATAATTTAAACTAACAAACTTTCTGTTATTTTTTACTTATATTTTTAGTACAAATTTTGCTTTAATATGTAAGCATCAACATAAATTAAAAAATAATATTGAAAACATTATTTTACTCTCAATGTAATGTTAAATTTTGTATCTTGCGTTTATTTTTATTTCCAGTAAATTTGTGACTGACCCCTAATTTGCAGCAAAAAAGATGTTTCAACTTTAAACAGCTATTACTCGGTTAGTTTTAGTCGCAGAGGAATGGGACTTTTTTTATATGACTTGTTAAAGTAGTGGTAAAAATTTACTAAATATCATTTATAAGACCGGGGGATCGTATAAAAATTTAATTTTCGTAATTTTGTAATAAACATTTTTCTTTGACCTGAATCACTTGAAAAACAATTCTTTATCTTTTTTAAAGCATTTTTGCAATTGGAACTATATGTCTATGACTAACGGTTTAGAAATTAGCCATTGGCCACCGTTGAGAGTGGACACCCTGTATAAAAAAAAAATACTTTCGAATATTTGGTGTCAAAATACGAAAGCGTCACGTGATTTGGCTAGCAGCACTTTTTCTCGTCAAAAGCAAACGATTTTAATGCAACTGAAAACTGTTGGATTTTTAGCATGCGTGTAAAATGGTATTTAATGAATTTAAATATAAACAACATACATACACACACACACACACACACATATATATATATATATATATATATATATATATATATATATATATATATATATATATATATATGTGTGTATATTGTATTACATATATATGTTGCTTGTTGCAGTAGGTATTCAGTTTATCACTGGAAAAATATTTTCATGCATAAAAAGAAATCATATTGAGGTAAATTATTTTCATACATTTAATCGTATGCAAAATAAAAGCCAGATGTTGACATAGCAACAAAATCGAATTGAAAATGCTCAATTGGACTTTGAGCTTGAAACAATTTAAATAAATTTAAATTATGAATTTCGTTTAAAATCGCAAATTTTGATGGTTAAATTTCAATATAAATACATATAAATATCGATGTAACAAAATTATATTTTATATAAACTAAAACTGACAAAACTAAATTTGTTTAAATTAAATTTAACGAAACAATCTCAGCATGAAACTTTTTTTTTCTTTAAAGTGTATTTAACATTAAAAAAAATATATTTTTCGAAATGGCATTCCATCGCCAACCAATAAAAAATCGCAAAATAACGAAATGTTCGTTATTTTTTACGGATGCTGTAAGCAGGTTCCGCGGAATTTTTTAAATAAACGTATATATCCTTATGAGATGGCCATATTATAATTTTTACAGATTTTTCAAAGTATGCCCATATGGAGACCTTCCTTGTAAGTAAATGTTTAAAGTAACTTTAAATAAAATAAGAGAATTCGAAATAATTTAGGTGATTTAAATTGGCATCAATTGGATGTATATTTTTCTAACTAGGCGAGTTAATTTTTTGGTCTCAAGTTTTTAATTTTTTACTTTTTGAGGAAATGTCTCTGTGTGCTCATGCTAGAATTTTGCATGTCTCTGTGTGCTCATGCTAGAATTTTGCATGCTTACAATGAGTAAGTTTAAACAATGAAAATCATATTAAATTATTGTGAATATGTTACAGTAAAATCATTATTAAAACAATCTTATAAGCTATCTGGATATTTTTTAATGCAACCGTTTATCAATAGTAACTGGGCATTTCCATCCTGTTATTCTAAGAAAAAGCCGAACAAATTGTTCACATTCTTCTTTATTTTTTTTCTAAATCATAAAATCAGCAAATTGAGCCAAAAAGTATTAAAAAAATTAATCTTAAATATTGTTTGTATTTTCTAGCAGTGTATACATCAATATATACGTTTTAAGTAAAGATTGTTTAGATGATTAATTCCAATCAAATCTGAAATTATTAAAAATTTATAACGTTATTTAAAAGCACTTTAACTAATGAAAACATGTTGACGATAATCTATGCTGATTCTTTTATGAGGTTTTAAAAATAAACTATCAATGTTATAAGATTAATTATTAAAAATTATGAAATTTTTCATAAATTCTATGACACTCTGATTAGGAATTCTATATAAATGAGTTTTTCTAATTGAAATAAAATGTATGCCCAATTTCCAATTCGGGTAAACCAAAGAAACCAATGTATCATTCATTTTACACTCTAGATCCCAGAGATAAGAGAGGATGATATATTTTACCATGGAGAAAGCTGCTGATGCTCTGGGAAAATTCAAAGAGTTTTTTGAAGCAGAGATATCTCACATCATCAGCTGATGAAAGATCAGATCATCTAAAAGAATTGTGAAACATTCCCCAACAAATGAGGAAGACATTAACTCTTTCGGGTCTGATTTTTTTGTTCAATCTTTAGAAAAAATTACTTTTAGGTTAATAACATTAACACTAGCTATCCAAATAGATCAATTGGTGTTTAACGAATATTTCATTGCTTAAAAGGAAACGAATGTTATCATTTTGCTTACTGGCCCCACCAGTGGCCGAGAGGTACGGACCTCTCAACTGGTAGACGGCAGGTGCTGGGTTCGAACCCAATCGCGGCTGTCGGCCTAACCGTTCGGAGTTTTCGTGGTTGTCTTCGAACCTTGCGTAAATACGGGTTAGGTTCCCTTAGAAAGACCCCCACGAAGGGCACTCCCCCTGGTCCTATATCCCTAGTGTAGATAATCGGACGACAAAAATACACAAATACACACACACACACATTTTGCTTACTATTCAATTAATATTCATATGACAATAGTATGAGGAAGAATATTTGGCAATGTTTAGAAAATATTGTATTACAATAAGATTTAATTTAAATTACTACTTTCTGATACTTTTTGCACTTTATTAAACATGTTTCTTTGAGGAAGGTAACTTTTATTTTAAATTTTAAAGAGTGAAATATATGTTTAAAGCAAAAGAATCGCAAACGGTGCAAAGAGAATTAGGCAAATATTAATAAATATTATTATTACTAAATGCCTAAACATAAATAGAGTCATATAGTAAATGCATACACATATACTAACATTACTACTTGTAAATAGTAGTAAATGTAACAAAATAATACTCCATTAAAAGACATGTGCTATTAATAGTAAACCAGACCTGTAAGGGTTAAATAGGTTACATTAGCGCTTTTTAGTAAGAGTGGCATAAGAAAATGCTTTATCTAGGATCTCAAAACCAAGGTAATAAATAGGAAGATGAGTTGAGACATGCCGGAATAGATGAGAGTTGTTTTACAAAGTTGATCTAAGAGCAATAGAAGGTTTTTTCAGGAATAATCTTGTCTCACAAAACTTCAAAAAACGATTTTTTTGATCTGGTTTGATCGACAGTAAGATAACACCCTTCCTCTTGTATGACCCTTACCGGGTAATATGGTGAAAAGTTGCGTGTATCGCTGAAAATGTACAGAATCCTTGTTCTTACTTCAATGATTACATCGCATTTATGAGATTGACTGGTTATTGTAAAGAAAAAGCATTTTTTTTATCCAATCACCTTTCAAGAAATAATTTGAACAATGTTAGAATCTAATACCCTGGCCTAGATAATCTATTTGATAAACAATTTATTTTGATAGCTAATAACAGATTCTATTGTACCTATCGTTGTTCTCATAGCATAACTTGAACGAACATATATTTTTAAATTAAGATTTAATTAAAAAAATTCTTCTGTTTTCATATTTTTGTAAATAAAGTTTAATTATCAATTTAAATATAGAGATGTTTTCTTTAAAGTTGAATTATTCTTTCTCACTCAAAAGAAAACATTTTAAAGTCTATTATGAGATCATTTATGTATCATTACAAAATGTCTTTTTTTAAAATATTATTTGATGGAATCATATAACAACGATTTATAGACAATTTATATAATACAGATAAAATAACAACAATTTACACAAAAAGTATTTGAATATGAGGGTTCATATTTGAATTATTTATGTATTTGAAATTTTTTACATAGTTCTGCATTGAAATTGATCATAATTTTAACTGACCCTTTTGAATCTCTTGAATCTATATGCTGTAGTTAATCTAAATTGTATACAAAAATATCTGAGAATTTTTTTTAAATGAATATAAAGAAAAGAAGAAATGTGCATTTAAATTGTTGGGCAAAAGAATTTTTAAACCTGTGGAAAACACTAAATGTGCCATATTTTAAATGCAAACCATACTGCAAACGACTTTACATAATTTGAAACGAATAGACTCAGATCTATCGCATACTATATTAACTATTAAACTATATCCCTGAAAATCCCTGTAAATATTTCCTGAAGCTGTTTCGCTCGTATTAAATCCTCTGTAATTTAAATTGAGTGGCCCAACACACATTAAATGTAGAGAAATTTAAATGGAGTCGTTACATAAACTATATCCCCTTTGGCAAAACGAATATTTTATGGGATTCGGTAGAAATAGGATTATACAAAGAATATTGATATGTAAGCAACGTTGTAAATTATATTTGAATTAGAGAATAAATTTATTTTCGATATTTCTAAAACGTTTTGGACTGAAAGATTAATTTTGTTTTTTGAACAAATAAATTATTATTATTTTTTTTGTCTTTAATTTATCCTATGTATTTTGCAAAGAGAAAAATATTTTTAAAATTAAAAAAAAAAATAAAAAAAAATAAAAAAAAAAATAAATAAATAAAAATAAATAAATAAATAAATAAATAAATAAATAAATATTTATTTATTTATTTTTTATATACAAAACACATTAATATAATTTTTATAACATATTTATAAACCATTTATAACATATTTATACAAAACATTTTATTACATTACATTGTACTTAGATTAATGGCTTGCATTATTCTATTAATTTTAAATATACATAATATTTCCATTATGCATTCGTAACCTTTGAGGAAAATTCACTAATGATTTATTTGATAATGATCAAAGAACAAAACAATTTTTATATGAAGGAACTTTTAATGCCGCAATACCCTCTCCGAAAATCCATACTGAAATCAAAATGTACGAAAAAAATTCATTTTAAAATAAGTCAGATAAACAATTTTTAACTTTTATACCCTTTATCGTAAAAAATAACGTCTGTCTGTACTCAGACAATTCCAAGAGAATAACGTAAAAAAAGCAACGCATTTTTAAAAACGTAAAATTTCGAAATCAAATATTCTGTAAAAAGACGAATGTTTCTTAATTTACAAAAAATTAATATAATAATGAACGAAGATATGCAAGATCCTCTTCCGAGTTAACCACGATTCAGATAAGCGTTCTTTGATACGAATTGATTATTTCCAGCAGAGCGAAAAATTGCCCAGGCCGGGAATCGAACCCGGATATTTGGCTTACAAGGCCAATGCTTTACCTGTGAAGCTATCTGGGCGATAGCCGGCTGGGATTTTTCGCTCAGATAACCTTATTGGTCATAACATCTGGTCAGTTATTTGAAACAGCACGCAGAATAAACCGCAGGTAATGGAACTCCATATAACGATGAATACGTAGATATACTATTATTTTTAACACAATCAAACTGATTGGTAAAGTTATCATACGAATTGATTATTTCCAGCTGAGCGAAAAATTGCCCAGGCGTTCTTTGATATTAAAAACCTCGAAGCAACATATTTTCGATATTTAGAAACGACCAATAGAAATGAAGTTTCTTTTGTTGCCGCTAATTTTCCGAAGCATTTGAGAGTTATTTTAATAACGTATTAATCAGTTTCCTCAAACCGGAATATAGATTTTTAGAATGCTATTAATTCTTATTAAGCATTTTCAATTGTGTAAATCAATTTATACATGCAAGAATAACAAAATAATTTTAATGTTAATATATTTTTAATTTATCATGTTTTTTTTTTTTTTTTTTTGCAAACAGCTTTGTTGAGCTCGAAAATGTTTACATGAGAATATTATTAGCTTAAAAAAAAACCCTACATTCCGAATCTAGAAAAGTGATAAGTTGTTATCAAAACTTCTCGAAAACATTTTCGAAAAGCAGAAACAGAAACTGTTTTTATATAAATGGTTCTTCGAATCTCAAAAATATTTTAGTTACTAAGATTTCAAAATATAAAGAACGTTTTCGGAATCATGGGTTGCGAAGATGTTATGGTTCGTCTTTGATATATTCCTAGATTAAGGCAGTTGTCATGTCAAGCGAAGACACTCACGCGCTAATGAAAAACTTATTGGGAGGTGCTTTGATTATATCTCACTTGCATTTCGACATAACATATATATATATTACGGTCAATTTGATTAATCTGTTATTATTAATAGCAACTGTTTTTTTTTTTAAATAATAATCAAATAATATCTAATTATATATGATAAATTTATGAGAATTTTATAAATTAATCGGTTTTTATTAATAATTGCCAATCAGGGTTGGTAAATATAGTAAATTTCAATTCGTTTAGCTTGACATTTTTATTTCGTATACTTTTTTTTTTTTTTTTTTTTTTTTTTTTAATATTCATTGCTAAAACTATGCATTTCAAAATTGTGTAATTTATTCTTCGACTATTTCCCCGTTTAAAATTTTTATTTAATCCATTCAATTAATATAAAAATAATTATTTTAAACTGTTTAGTCTTTTGCGTCTCGTTAACAGACCACTTCTTTTGATTAAGATTAGATTCAAACAGTTATGATAGTACATATTTTTTAAACTATATATTTGTTACTAAGCTTAATTAATCATATTGACTGAACTTCATAGGTAATTATTAATAATAACCGGTTATTATTAATAATTACCTAATTTATCAAATTAACGATTGCATATATATACATATATATATTACACTGAGTAGCTGGGGTCGATCTTTAAAGTCGCAGATTTTTTATTATTATTATTATTATTTATTTATTTTATTTTATTTTATTTTTTTTTTTTTTTTTTGCGATTTTGGCTACAGATTTTTTTTTTTTTTTTTGAAAAGTTATTCTCACTTTAATGTTCCGGAGTATACTGGAACAGTGTTCGGCAAATGAAAGTGTCATCACAATTACATCATGAAACAGTTTTACAGTGTATATTTTATAAAAACATTAATTCACTGATTGCACATCACTGTTAAAGATTTCAGTAAAAACACAGAAAAAAAGCGGAATTCTCTGTAAATTTATGCTAATTCTCAGTTAACTGCATTCCATTGAGTTTCTCGGTCATCATTTTACACATATTTCCCTTATCTTTTTATCTAATTCCCTGTGGGTATTTCCATGTCTTTATTTAAAGATATTTTTATCTTTCGTAAAATTTGTAATTCAAAATACACACTTTTAAAATTCTTTTGAATTTTTTTTAGAAATATTAAAGAAGAAAGTTTAATTTAAAGTTTTTTAAAAACTTAGAATGAATAATTTAAAATAGGAAAGATCATCTCATCAAATTTAGTGGAGAATTCTCCCCGCTGAATCATAAAATACATACTTTGTACACCTTACAATAGCTCCTACAGTTCAGTCAGTAAGCCGCTCTTCTATTATGAAGAGGTCTCGTGTTCAAACCCCAATGAAAATATAAATAAGCTCCGATATATTCAAATTCCCCAAAATATATTCAAACTTCAATAAATGAAATAAATTGCGTTGAAGTCTAATGATACAGTAGTTCAAATTTACTCAGAAGATTCAAGTTCTTTAAAGCTCTTTGAAGATCGAGTGATTCACTAATTTAAAAAAGTAAATTGAATTGTCATAACTAAAAGTAAATTTACAGAGTCTTGTGTATTTTTAACTTTGCTAATTCTCAGAGTCTATTCTAAATTAACCAAATAACTTCCCTATTAAGTAACAGAATCTCGGTTTTTCTAATCTCTGTTATTTACATAAGACTCAAGATAATTGATTACCCGCAGATTCTTTGTAATTTCGCAGAAAATCTTTTAACAGTGTAGTTTGTATTTTTTTTTTAAATCTGAATTTAAAATACAATATAGAGTATAGTTAAACTAATAACTTACATTTAAATTCAGTAATCTTCTATAATGAAGTATCTTAAATCTTCTGTTAAACCTGCTTTTTTATTATTATTTTTGCAATAAAATTAACTACTCTATATTCTTATAAAAGAAAAAATCACAGTTTCTTTCCACATTCGAGGTGTTTTTATAATAAATTTAATACCATTTTTCAGATAAATAAAAACGATAGCTATTTTGTCTAATAATCCAAAGTTGTATAATACCAGCTGATGTTTTCTTCAGTTTAATGTACTTTCTACCCAGACTAGTTCGCCACAAATCTGTTGTTTGCACAGGATAAAATCGTTGTCTGGTATTAGTATTGCATACACCAGTTCGCTTCCTTCACTATAACCATTTCATCAATTTTCGGAATGCAATTATAGTGCATCAGCTTTCGATGATAGATTCTCTGTTCCAGAAATGGGACTTAATTACAGAGGTTAGTAAGTTAATTTATATGCATTATGCAAAATGTTGCAATATCCCTTTCGGGTCCGTTTTTTTATTATTTTTTTATTTTTAGAAAAATTACTTTTATGTTAATAACATTAACACTAGCTATACATATATATCAATTAGAGTTTAATGAATATTTTATTGTCTAAAACATAAGGAATGTGGTTGTTTTGCGTACTATTCATTTCATATATATATGATTTAATAGACTAGGGAAGAGTTTTTGGAGATGATTAGAACATATTAAATTTCAGCAAGATTTAACAGATGTTGTAACTTTCTAATACTTTTTGAGCTTTGTTACACATGATTCTTTCAGGAAAGTAGCCTTTATTTTAAATTTAGTGAGTGAAATATATGTTTAAAAAAAAGAATTATAAATAGTGCAAAGGGAATTAAGCAAATATTTATTATTACTAAATGCCTAAAAATTAATGAAGTCATGTAGTTCAACACATACTAATAATATTACAAACATATACTAATAATACTACATGTAAACAGTAACGTAAGTATTTGTTAAAACAAAATTATATTCAATTAAAAGATATGTACTATTTGTAGTACACCAGACTCGAAAAGGTTAAAAAATTATTCTAAGTAATTCACATTTTACAGGGAGTAGGACAAACAACGCGAGATACTTACGTAAATAAAAACCATTTAAAAAAAATTCCAATCCATTTTTTATATTTAATTTTTTTTAAAGGCTGTGCGCTAAAAACGTCAAGAAGAATTTTCATATGATAAATATCAATTATATATTCAAGTAAAGATTGAATTCATGTTGGACCAACCTGTTGTATATTGAACAACATTCATTTTCAACTTGTAATCATAAAATATTAGTACTACAGTTTTTCTTCCAGTATTATATTGTTGTAAAAAAAAACATTCATTATACTGGTTTAATTTTTAATTTTTAATTTTAAAAAATGTTGTATAATGAATTTTCAAAATGCGCCAATTTTGAGAGAACAGAAGGCAGCGTCATTATAAACGACATAACTGTACAAAAAATGTAACAAATATTTGCAATATGATTTTTGGCTCTCTTCCTGATTCTTATTATTTCATTTAAAAGAGCTTCAAGTAATGATGCCATTGTAGTGGATTCGGCTATTTTTCTCATAATATGTAGGGATAGGATAGCCTGTAAATGATAAATTTTGAAGAGAATACGGATAATAAAATTTTAGTAATTTTTTTAATTTTAAGTGTTTGTTATATTTTTAGGAAGCTAAACCCTCATTTTTGAACAATAAAAATATTTTTTTCAGTACTTGGTCAAATTTATTACAAACCATTTTTTCGTACTAGCCTCACGCGTGGAATTAATAGTCGAAAAAATCTACAAATTTCATTGCTTATAGCAACTTTTATTTATTCTATTAATGTCAATGGTTTCATTGCATAATTCGATTACATACCTATTATTACACGTGTGCTTATTTATATTGTTTTATTATTTTGTTTACTAATGAAATTTTTATTTCGTTATCAAAGCCGGAAACAAATACTGAACTTTATATTATTAATAGTTATAAGTTTCCAAATGGGTGAAAAATCCGAGCTTTTCAGAGACTTTTTCGAGTGGCTTTTATAATGTATTAATAAATTTTCTCAGTACGCCATATAGATTTCCCGAATCTTATCAGTTCTCGAGTAAACATTTTCACATTCGACAAACATGACAAACAAAAGACAGACATGATAAATTAATAGCATTTATATTAAAACGAAAATTAATATAATTTTGTGCACTCGTATGATAAGTGCAATTATGCTGCTGAAAATGTTTAATGAAGAATTATCAGCTTCCTAAAAAACCTGTATTACGATTTGAGAAAACTTACTAATATCCTATATAAACTACTCGTAATTTTTTTTAAAAATTTGTTTCAGGAAATGAAATTGTTTTTAAAAATGATGTATTAAAACTCGAAAATATATATGTTTGTAATGTTTCTAAGGGTACCAGAACGCGGAGGAGGTTATTGTGTATTTTCATTCGAGATTATATTATTATTTTTGTAGACACATGGTCTTTTTTTTTCTAATTATAATTTTCCGAATTTTCTATTAACCTATATTAGGGGAAAAATAATTCTAGTTCAGTATAGGAAATTTAATAGTCATTTAAATCATTTGTGGATCATTTTCCTGCTCTTTGTTCCTGCCTGTTCAAGCTACTTTGGGACACTTTTTCCTGGTGCCACTGACATTTTCAACACTAAAAAATAATATATATAATTTTTCAACGTCAAAATTGAGTTTTAAGCAATTAACATAAAACAGTGAAGAAGGCTATATGGTTTTAAAGAAACATTTGCTTATTTATTTATTATTTTTAAAGTTTCAGGAAAAAGTAGCCCTTGTTAGGGGATTCTTTGGTCACTTAGTTTCACATAAGATGAATACATTTCATATATTGTAATATTGAAACTCATGCAATAAATATGTAATGCATCTGCTGATGAATTAAAACTGCAAATGTGATAAACAAATGTTTTTTTAACATTTAAGCACAATAAAACAATTGTTAATATTAAAGATACCGGAAACAGTTTTTGTCGTGTTATCTTCAACAACTGCATCAGAAATAATTAATGTTTAATTAATTTTACTACAGTAACATTCGAAAATAAATGTTGCTTAAATCATTTAAAAAAAGATTTGGTTGTATAAAAGGCATTTCTAAGTCATTGGTGCTATTTTCGGACCAAAAAAGGCCTGGAATAAAGTAACCCCGAAATACTTGATTCCATGTTAGCTTTATGTAAACGTAAACATTAAAACAAATAAAAAAGTTAAAGGAAAACTATGATCATAAACGGGTTACAGGTTACTAAAGGTAATATTTGGACACATATTTTATTTGAAGCTCCAAATTGTTTCACTATAGAAAGTTTGGAGAGTTAAAATCTACAAACTAAAGCAGTTGTTTACAAACATATCCCGTGTTGCCACTAAAAAAATAATTTACCCCAAACTATTTAATTACCCTATAGAAAAGTATAAAATATTTTTCAAGGGGAAAAACTCCAAATTATCTTGTATTGTTACTATACAAAGAATAAAACCTTTTTTTTATGGTATGGACAAAAGTAACCTCGCAAAAACCAAAGGTATTCAAAATGTACCTGTTATGTATTAGTACAAACAATCCCCACAAAAAGTTTTGAAATAAATAAAATGAAATTGAAACATAGCCTTTTATCGACGAGCAAACCTTCTTAAAGAAAGTGATAATCAGGAAATTTAATGATTCAAAATTATGTAATATTTTGCTGAACAGTGATTAACCAAAATAATAAATTGAGAATTTCATTATGTTCTAGTAATCCCCAAAGCATTCGCTACAAATTCAACAATTGCAAATTAATTCTTTTGTTTTCTTCCATTATGTAACGTCTATTATTTGATCTCTTTCTCAAATTGTAGTCTTAACTTCATTATTTTACCTTTATTTTAAACTTTCAAAAGTACTTGTTTTTAATCTCATCTCTATCTTTAAACTTATTTACAAAATTAAATAATCTTTCCTTAATTAAATAGTCTCTGTTTCTCTGTAAAGAAATGGCCGCTCTAAACTTTCACTGTACTCTCTTATTCTAAAATAGTTATTGCTCGTGTCAGGTGCATCTTGTAAATAAATATAAAATGAATAAATGCGTAAAATTGATTTTTTTGTGTGTATGTGTGTTAATTCCTCGGACTAGGAATTAATAAAAAATTAAAACTGAATTATATGTTTACATCTATACCGATTTTATCAGGCATTACTTATATCATAAAAGAAAAAAAATAATGATAAATGGGATTACTAAGAAAAAATACAAAACATTGCTCAATGGTGCATTTTGTGCACCATTGAGCAATTTTTTGTATTTTTAATAAATACATTCTTAGTAGTTAAATTTTATGGTGCAATTGTCCAATATATGTTTAATAAATGGGATATCATTTTTGTCTTGTTATGTTCATGAAAGTTACATTACATAGTTAGGTATATTTTTATTCAATCTTAAAAAAAAAAAAAAAAAAAAAAAAAAAAAAAAAAAAAAAAACACGTTAAAATAATTGTTAATTTATAAATATCTATTAAATTTGGAAATATATATGTATATGATTTTTATTAACCCTCTAATACTCATTGTATAATGTGTGCTAATAGCATAATTTTTTTCTTCTCTTATTTCGAAATCATACCAGAAATTTATAATAAAAATTTTTGATCTATTTAATGACAGACATTTTTACATTAAAGAAGCTGAAGTTTAGTATTTAAATTGTTAGCAATGAATACGGATTTTCTAAGATTTGGTATTTCTAGGAATGCATTCTACTTTGGGAATTGGAGGGTAAAATAAAAAAAAAATACTGTTTTTCTGTTAAAAAGTACAGGTGCAGGCTTCCAAAATTTTTAAGGAGCCAGTGGCTCCTAAACTGAAACATTTAAGTCGCCATCAGAGTTTAATTTAAGAAAAATTAAGAAACAACGAGAAACAACGGAGAAACAATGTGAATTTCGTTAAAAGATCGCAGAAGAAAAGCTAATTTTATCAAAAGCTCGTAAAAAACGCCGTGACATTCATCAAAGAATCGCTGAAAAATGTGATTTTCATCAAATGATCACGGAAGAAACACGATTTTGGTTAGAGAATCACTAAAAAAACACGAGATTTCCGTCAGAGTATCGCGAAAAAACGTAGGATTCTCGCCAGAGGATTGCGGGAAAACGCAATTTTCATCAAATAATCGCGAGAAATATTGCAAAACTCGCCAAAGTTTGGCGACTTAGACGCCGAAAATTCGTCAAAAAATTTAGTCTCAACGCGTCGACTGGTAACCGTGAATCAGCACCAACATTAAAATGTGAAATGTCTAATTTATTATACAAAACAGTAATAATTTTTTTACATTAAATAAAAATTTGCCAAGTAATTATATTATGAAAAGTTTAACAAGTGGAACACATATAAGGGACTGTGCATAAACTTTATCACTTTAGGGAAGAGAGGGAGTCTGACTCTTGATATCTTTAGATATCTCTAGGGTAGAGGAGGTGTTGCTTTTTGATATCGTTATCATTTTGGTCCAGTTAAACTTTTCGTTTTCGAGTAACTTTTCCTTGACATCCAAATAGTCTTTTATTTTTTATTTATTATTGTTTTTGAATGTTTTATGAAAATGCAAAAAACTAATATTTAGCCATTAAATGTTAATAAAATAATATCTTTCCTAAATTTGCACTGCTCCAATGTTTGATATTCCTGTTCTTCTCCCATGTGTGCATATAATTTGCTGTTGGCGAAGAAAGGAACATATGTTGGAAATTACACTTGCATTTACCAGTAAAGAAAGAAAAATTATGTTATCCATTATTTTGCTCATAAGTTATTTTTGCCTTTAACGTGCATGCAATTGTAAGTAGACAATATTATTATTGAATGCATTATGAAGCAAAAAGCTACTATCAAATACTTTTAAACAGTAACTAACACTTTTAGATGTTATTTGATGTATTAATATTTTATTGATTTCTCCAATCCGTAAATTATGCGACTAATAAGTGTATAATCATACGTGTATATTGTTTCAAGCGTATAAAAAGAAAGAAAAATAATGTAAAAATAAAAATAAAATTTAGAGATTGATAACGATATCAGCAGGCGGGGGGGGGGACGACAAATGATAAGGTATGATATCACAAAGAAGGAAGGGGGTCGAAAATTGGCAATTTTAAAATGTGTTGGAATTTTATCGTTTAACAAAATATTCTAAATATAGTGAAACAGCAGTTACTCGAACCCTAATATACGGTTTCACCGATTTTCCACATAAAATATCGAAAAATAAAAAAAAATACTTTTAAAGGGAAAATAATCCCATTGAAATTTAACTTTATACATTTTTCCTAAATTGCAATTTAAACAAAATGTAAAATTTATATTTTATCGGGATTTTTTTATTCTGTATTTGAATAACTCTAGTTTGGAATACATGGCCTTCATGAAAATAATAAACTTTGTTTGACATGTTGAAAAAATACTTATAAATATCTATATATAGTACATCTTATTTAATATTTGTAGAACAACTAACATTATTAAAAAATAGGCTCAATATATGTTGTATATATTGATCATATTTTTTATTAACCCGTTCTGAGGGGACAAGTAATTATGCCGTTCAAATTTTCGAAATATTACCAGAATTTATAAAGTAATTAATTTTAAGATAAATGAATAACTTATATTCCTCACTTCATAAAAACAAAATTTTATTCCAAAATTAGGAGTGCCATTTGACAGCTTGGAATTAAAATTAAGTGGAATAAATAATATATCACAACAATTTAACAATTTTTTTTACATTTTCGAAACCGTTTCCGAAGGTGAAAGTATCTTTATTTAAAAAAAAATAATAATCCACATCCGAAATCGAAAAAGTAAATAGCTATCAATTTCAGTTATCCTATGAAAAAAAAATGTTTAAAGAAATTCAAATTTAAACGAAAAAACTGCTGCTCGTAGGTTTAGCATTAGCAAGCAGTGTTTTCAAGTGAGTGAAAAGAACCCTTAAAGAACTATACGAAGGCGGTTTGAAAGTTAGTTTAATTTTTAGAAATAGTCTTCCTTTTGATTACGATTCCAAATACAGTCGAGTCTCTCTATAACGAAACTCCATACATCGAATTTCTCTATATAACGAATATTTAGTAGGAACGGTCCCCATTTCTCATGATTACATTAAAAACAGTCTCTATACAGCGAAATATCTATCTCCATATAACGAATTTTTTTCATAAATTGGTCTTAATTTATTCAGCTTTAAAAAACTTCGAAATCATATGGAATCAATTTTCCATCACTTATTTTTGATTTATCGTCAGTGCTGATTTTTTTTTAAATATTACTTCTCTCCTTGTTATTTAAATCCAACGAATTCATCCCACCTCCCATACACCTTTCCACATCCTTCTCAAAACAGAGTCAATTGGATTGATACACACGTAAGAGAGGAGTCAGTGAGAGGCACATAAAAGAGGCCTTCAAATGGAGGGAAATGTTAACTACAATTTTTCATTCCTTGCTAAAATTTGAGCCTTTTTTGAGAGCGTAACAATTTTAAAATCAAAACAACAAAAATTACAGATCTCTTCGTCTGAAATTAATGCAAGTCTTCCTTACTTGATTTTCATTAAGCTTTCAAATAAATGTCTGTTCTCTTTTTTGAAACAACTTAAATAATTAAGAAATAAAATGTTAGGTTAATATTTACTTTTAAATATTTCAAATTCTTAATTCAAAATATCAAAAATAATAGTAGTTCAAATTTCACACATTAAATACGATTTTTAACATATTCTCTATACATCGAATTTCTCTATATAACGAATTTTTTTACTGGAACGGTGGATTTCGTTATATAGAGACTCGACTGTATCTGGATTTGTACATATATGGATTATATAAAACAAAACATAGTACCTTAATTTTTTTACCAAACATAAATATTTTTAGTCGCAATCAATGATGCAAAAATTAAAAAAAGAAACCGTTCAAAATTAACGCAGAAAGTTTCTACGTCCATTTCGTTGTACATTTGCGTAATATCATATGCAAAATATCAACACAGAAATCTGAATATACCTGAAGCTCTTACGGTCATTTCTTTTTTACCTCCAGAGAAACTGCCGCAGAGAATTTCCATTACTTGTTCAACCAAACATACACTAATTAAAATACAGTTCCTTAATTTTCATGTAGATCTCGTTATCTACACCCATAATTAGATTTAATTGCGGTCGAAGATGCTACAGTGCCGCCTTGTTATATTTGACCAGAACGGAGCGACCTCGGGGTAGTGCCCATTTACTAACTGTCCACTTTCTGAGGCCAATTTCTGACATAACGAACTCAACGCCGGTAACTAAAACGCTGCTGATTGAATTTGTAGAATGGATGATAGATAGGATTATAGTTTTGTATTGGAAATAAGCTTGGAGACTCTAAATGAACTAATTGAGGCGTGAATTTGTGGTACAAAATTTTGCTAAGCTATCCATGTTTAAATTGAGGTAAGTATAAACTTACGAAAGGGTTGTCAATGAATTTGAGATATGATACTTTTCAGGTAACGAATTGGATTTATTTTATCACGTATTTGCGAAGTGCTTTCAGTTTGTGCTTATAATAAAGACATTTGTTATATTTTATTAGTAATACTATGCTGAAAAAAAAATTACTGTACATTTTTACATATGAGTGACTTCAGATACATTTCAGATTAATTTTCTTTTTTTCATTTATTAAAGTCAAATTTTCGTTCAAAATATGTTTAGTTGACTTCTATCGTAAATTACTAAATTTACTAAAATTTTATCTTCCATTATTAAACTATTATCTTAAATTAATGAAATTTTATCTAAAATTTTAAGATTTCTTTACACTGAAAAAAAAAAAAAAAAAAAAAAAAAAAAAAAAAAAAAAACCATTTGTTTTCTACATTAATTATTTTCTAATATTTTTGTTTCTAAATTAGTTTAAGATCTTGAAAAATAATAACAAAAAAAGTTATGAATGGAAAAAAAGGTTACACATTTTGTACCGAACTAGTTAGAAATAAAAAAGGAAAAGTGTTTACCGGTTTAAAACTTGGTGACATTCAAAATCAATAAGCAGTTTCTCCAGTCTAAAAATATTGGTTTGAAGTTGCTGAATGATGCTTTGAATAATTAATCTTTCAAAGTTTTAAAATTTATAAAATAATTATTCTTATGCAAATTCAATGAAATCATAATGCATTTTATTTATATTTTTTCTCACTTTTCAAAAGATAAATGTACACTTAAATGATTTTTTTTTTTTTTTTTTTTTTTTTTTTTTTTTTAAGCTGATGTCGTTTTATTCAAACAATGCAAATCGTGCATTTGGAAACTAAACTTTATTGATGAATTTTCGGACAAAAGGGTTCAAAGCAAAACGGATATTTGTAAAAAATATTAAAGCGTGTCCGTGAATTTTTCCTGCATTCATTTTCATCTTAAAAAGGATATTTGAAATTTTCATATGACTTGCCTGAAATGTATTTATTTAATTCTATAGTCTGAAAATATTTTTATTATAAGTGACATCAATTTTTCTTTATGATCCATTGTCCATTTGGTCTTTTATTATTTGCAAATACGTGAAACCTTAATCTTACGGCATTTCAACACCACATCATCTGTAAATAGGAAGATTATGAATTAAAAAATGATACTATAATCTAAAATATTTTTATTTTAATAAGAATGAAATTTAAAATATGTATTGGTCGCCTGTTGTAAAATGTTCAGTAATTTTTTTTAATTCTTGTTCTTCTGTTTGAATAATTTGTTTTACATTTTATTGATAAAGCTACAACTACCAGCAGCACAATAGGTGATAGCCTAAAATTTTATATATAAAAAATACATAAATGGAAAGTGCACATTTTTATCCTTTAAATTTAAATATTTCAAAAGCTGAAATTTTCGATTTTTTTTCTGATAATAGGAATGTTTTTAGTGGGTTTTTTTTCTTTTTTTCTTTTTTTTCCATTTTAAATTAATTTCTTTTTCTCTTTTGTTCGAGTATGGATTGAAAGAAAACTCTATTATAAACAACATTTAAAGAAAAAAAAATCTGTTAAATAATGCAATGTAACTGTAACTTTTAATGAATTGGTTAAATGAAAGATTTCTCAAGAGCATTTTTTGGGAAATTTGTATTAACGATTGTAAACGGATTTGAATTCAGTTGATTTATATGAATGTGATGTAGTTTACTTTTTTTAAATTGTCATAAAAATGTGTGTGATTAATGGAATGTGTATTTCATTCCATTTTAATTTTGAAAAGATTCTTAAAGAATTGATTAATATATTTATTATCATTAGATAATAGACGGTAAAGTTATTTTTATTCCGGTTTCTTTTACTGTTTTACTGTTGGTGTTGTTATTTTTACAGAACTAATTTATGTGTTTTATATTTATTCACGTGAAATGAGTTTTAAAATGAAAGGCGATTGAAAACACGCTAATATGTAATGAAGATCTTAATTTTTTTTCTGTTTCTTTTGCAGGTAAGTTATACACATTTGTCTATGAAAGATTAAATAACGCTTCATGATCAAATGATAAGTAAGTTTTTCTTATATTTATAGTTTCATTAATAATGAAATATCTTAAAAATAGGTTATTCTGACTAAAAATTTAATTTTAAAATGCATTATAATTTCAAAAAGATTGACTTTTCTCACATTTATTTAATCAAGCGTAATAAAAATTGTTAATTATAATAAAATTTAAAATAACCTTTTAGAATCATTCTGAAACATCTTTAATTAATGACTGAATTATAAAAAATATCACATAAGAATAAGTAAATTATGTTACAAATTCTTAAAAATAACTTACGATTGATCTGTGCCTAAGGCGTTAACGAACACGATTTTATTAAAAGTGTGAATGAATTGCCACCATTTTACTCATTAGCGATTACATGTTAATTTTATATATAATTTCGTTTTGACTGTATTTGCATAGCTTTTTTTTCCTTTGGTTAAAATCTATATTAATAAAAAAAAAAGCGTTAGAGTAGTAGTTTAATTGTTCTTCGATTGTAACGTTGTACAATCTCTATAAGTTTTCAGGCAATCGGATGTAAAATGACACTTATTGAAGTAAATACTTTTGGCTCTAGACATAAAAATTTTCAAATATTTCTCAATAAACTATTTAGAAAAAACACTTTTTTGTCATGCTTGAAAACATTTTTTGTCTTTTCTAAAATGAAAAGAAAAAAAAAAGAAAGAAAGAAAGAAAGGAAGGAAAAAAATAGTGTTATTTTATGAATATTTTTTGCAATATATAAGTATTTCATATTAATCTCTATTAAAAACACAAACACTTTGTGACAGTGTATGTTTGTCTGTGTACGATCTCAAGCTATGATGGATAAGGCCAGCGTTACCACATCGAATATCGAAATAGTAATTCAAGGAGTACCCGAGAATCACATCGCAAAAATATTTTCAAAATTCGATTTAAAATTTATAAATTTAATTTTAAGGGATATTGTATTGAATTTTTCCGTTATGTATTTTTTATTACATTTCATATATTTGTTTCAAAATATCGCGTGATTTCGTTCCTTATAGCACAGAACATTGAATGAAGAAAAGAAAATATACACTATATGGCAAAAAGTGATCTGCCATTTTACCACTTGCGATTTTACACATTTTTTTAAATATCTAGAAAAATACATGAGAAATTATCCTGAAACTATATAAATGTGTAAATGTAATAGTACAGGTCTACATTTCTGTTAAGGTTTTTTCCCCGAAACTCCATAGAGGACCGTCAACAAATTGAAAAAGAACGAATATCTTTTGGATAACCCTGTCAAAACTAATGTAGCAAAAGCGTTCAAACTGTACATTATGATTAAATAGCTTATTATAACAAACTGTGTTCATTTTTATGTGGATAGCATATATACTCGTAGAGAAATTAAGGTTTTTATAAAAACAGTCCCAAATTTTTCCAAGTGTTTTGCTTATAAGTTTCAGAGTTCTTAATACAAAATAATGTATTGTACACAATATCCTGTAATCAGAATTAATAAATAATAACAATTGTGTGGAAAATGAGCAGGCTTGCTAAATAAATTTTCATTGTGCATGCCTAAACGCTATCAAACTTTCATTTGCATATATTATGTTAGCTATATGTTAAAGCAACTTTTGCGACTGCCTTAAAAACATAGCTTGAAAATTCTGAAAGTGATAATCGATAGAATAAGCTCAAAATCCCTTATTCCCAAAACGAAGCAAAAAGATGAGGGGCTGTATCCACTTATCAATTGATTAGTGTCATTATAGAATACACAATGTAGCATGTACTACTACATTTGCATACAATCCTTCATTTTTTTTGCTTCATTTTGGAAACAGCGGATTTTGAGCTTATTCTATCGAGGATCATTTTCAGAATTTTCAATCTATGTTTTTGTGGCTTTTACAAAAGTTGCGCTATACATTTAGCTAACACAGTATGGAAATGAAATTTTGATAGCGTTCACGCATGCGCAACCAAAAACTATTTAGTGAACATGCTTATTTTTCATAGAAGTTTTATTATTTCTTACTTCGGATTACGAGATATTGTGTACAATGTTGTTTTTCATATTTTCAGAAAGGAACATTATTTTATACTAAGAACTCTGCAAATTATAAGCAAAAAACTTGGAAAAATTTGGGACTGCTTTTATAAAGACTTTAATTTCTCTACGAGCATACATGTTATCTGCATAAAAATGCTTTATAACAATAAGCCACTTAATCATAATCTACAGTTTGAACGCTTTTGTTAAATTAGTTTTGACAGGTTTATCCAAAAAATATTTTTTCTTTTTCAATTTGTTGACGGTCCCATATGGAGTTCCGGGAAATATCTTCACGGAAATGTATGACCTGTACTATTATGTTTACATACTAGAATTTCAGGATAATTCCTCGTGTATTTTTCTAGATATTTAACAAAATGTCTAAAATTGCAAGTGACTGGTCATCTTTGGCCATATAGTGTAGAACACAGAATGAAACCAAAAATATGCTTTCATATAAAGGCTCTCAAAATTTTTAAAGAATTTAAAAATGCATTTTTCTTCTTTTAATTTTGGTAAATTTCGATCTGCAAACGATTTTCAAACAATTACTTTCTTATTACGAAACGTTAACTTCCAAGAGTTTGCAAAATATTTAACTCTTTTGAATGTATCACTTGCTACATGTGTATATCTTTGCACGAAAATAGATTTTTTTTTTTTTTTTTTTTTTTTTTTTTTTACAAAAACGGCAGATTACTGAAAAATATGATTGAAAATTAGTTGTCATGTAATATAAATACAGCATACAAAAGCATACAGTACCAAAAAGCATAAATGCAGGGTACTCAAAAATCAATGTTCAAAATATATTTAATAATTTTTGATATGAAGTTCTTCAGAAATCTATAAAATTCGGTATAATACACAGTGTTTCTTATGTCTATGGTTATTTACTAAGCTTTCTGGGGTAAAATCAGTGAATTTTTTTTAAAACTTTATTTTTAAGAAATCGTTTTATTTATGTTAAAGACAATCTGTTAATTGTCCCCCCCCCCTAATAATTTTTATTTTTAAAAAATTTCCCGTTGCTGCCGTCGTTTCAATTTCAGTTAGTACTTCCAGTCGTTATGTGAGGAGGATGTGGGCATAGGTTCCAAACTCTTCATGAAACAGTAATAAGTCTTTATGGATAATTCAGCTTAGAAACTGATTGTTCAGTAAAACAGCTGACTCCGCTGAATAAAAATTATAAATATGTAAATTGGGATCATCAGAAGTATGCTTTACTATAAAATATAATAAAATAGTAATTAATGTTACATGATTTTAATTATCGGGAATGAAATGTTTTGCTTATTTAATGTATTGATTTTTCTTTAATTCTTATATGAACGTAGCAGCTAGTATATAATACGATAATGACTCTGAATTTTTATTTAAAATGTATAAAGTATCAATAAATAGATATTGAATATTTAATAATAATACCCCCTTCTTTTTGTCTTTTATATCTAATAAGCAGTTACTTATAAAAGGATTTTTTTAATGCTTTAACTTTTTACTTTCTTGTATCTTTATAAGAAGAAAGTATTGAATTCATGAAAGTTTTCTACTTCCGGTTTTCGACGAATTTACACTTTTTATGGGGTCAGAGAACACAAAAAACATGCTTTTTAGACTCTCTCTGAGTCTGGCTGTCAGTAAGTATGTGACACAAATTTTATGGGCACTCTATCTCAAGACCTGATGCACTATCTCAATTTAATAAAAATTTACCCTAAAAAGTTGCCCCTAATGTAAATTGATGCTGATTAGTTTTTTGGTGTAAATCGCTCAACAGGTGGTGTGGTATGCTTTATTTTCTATGGTTTACGCAACAGTTATATCTCAGTAATTAATACACAGATTTTCATCAAACTTTACAATATGTTAGCCCTTGACATGAATTGATGTTGTTTACATTTTGGTGTAAATAGCTCAACAGGTGATGCTGCTATGCTGCATTTTTTACGATTTACGCACCAGCTTCTCTATCTCCATAACTAATGCACGGATTTTGATCAAATTTCAGATTCAGTTAGTCCTTGACATGAATTTATATTTTGGTGTAAATCAGTCGATAGGTGGCGCTTCCATGCTGCATTATTCATAATTTCCGAAATAGCTCTATCCCAAGAATTAATGCACAGATTTTCATCAACTTCAGATTCACTAAATTCGTGATATGAACTAATTTTGTTTATGCTTTGGAGTGAATAGCCCAAAAGTAGCGCTGCATTGCTGAATTTAACCGATTCTTGCAATAGCTATATGTAAAAAACTAATGCACGAATTTTTTAGTCCAACTTCAGATTTAGATGTAACTTGATAAATGTTGTTGCTGTTTATCTTTTGGTATATATTGAATAACAAATGTCGTTTTTGTCTTGCATTTTTCCAGATATCCGAAATAGTCCTATTTCAAGAAATGATGCATGGAATTTCACTCCTTTAGAACCCTCACGATGAGCATAGATTGTCATATAATTTTGGCACTGCGGAAGCGACTTTTGAAGTATATACATGCATGAGATAGAAGAAAATTTTGGGATTGCCACATCCGACTTGTTTTATTTTACTTTTATTTTCAAATACAACAACAATCTTGATATAACTTGTATATTTCCGAACAGTTTAACTTTAACCTTAACTACAATAATTTATTCTTCATCGCTATACGTTAACATAAGTTTGAAAAGAATGCAATTACTTTACAATTACTTTACAATTCCATGCTTTTTCGTTCCATAATGAGCACCTGTCTTCAACTAAATGCGTCTCATTTGTATTCCCTATCAAATGAAATATACATCGAAACAATGAACTCCGTGATTCCGTTTCTATTGGCTAATTTAAATGTATTAAATCCTCGATGGGCTTATGGAAAATCCAGCCTGTTTTGAGACTGGCGTATCTTGCAATCTCGCAAAGGATCGTGAGCCGTTTCGAGATGTTTAGTTCAAAAGCGATCGTGTTAACTAAGATGTGGTCATATGGGAAACGCCTGTAACTATGTGTCTGTGTTAGTGTCTGAAACCATACTATTATATTTTTAGATGATTCGTCTAATATCGATATATATATATTCTGGAGGGGCGTTTTTAGGTGCATTCGTAATTATGTAGCACCTTAAATCGTCTGCATTTAACAGAGCAAAAACTGCCCAGCCGAATCGTTTGAAATTTAAAGTATATAATTGTTTCATAATTTTCTAGAGTCATTTCAAATTTCATGAAAATCGGACATATCGTTTAATCATAGGAACAATCAAAAGCATCCCGTTGATATGCTTTTGATTATCATAAAGCATATGACGGTCAACTGAAAAAAAATTGTTTCAAGTGCATTTTAATGATGCTATACTCTTTTGAGCACAATAAAATTAATAAGAATCTAAGAAGTATGTATTAATAAAAAGTACATTCATCTGAGGTGAAAAGAATGTTTGTTATTAATTTTCAAAACCACACAAAAGTACTTCATTACATAATGGTATAGGGGGGGGGGGCATCGTTTGGGGCGCGTTTCAATTGTACAAATTATTTCACATTTTATGAATTTGATAGACACTGCTAAGGTTTACTACAAGTTACTTCTTGTAGCAGATAGTATTTACAGGGATATACAAAAGATTTCGGTTATTATACTCTAATACGGATTACAGTTTACCATTATACCAAGATCTGAATATTTTTAAAACTTTATTATAGTACGCTTCTCATTTGCTATTCTTGACGCGCAATTTCCAACTTGTTTAATTTTACTTTTGTTTATAAATACAACAACATTCTTGATATATCCCGCATATTTCCGAGCAGTTTAACATTAGTTAATCTTAACCTTACTAGTTAACCGTAACTACAATAATTTATTCTTCATCGCTATTATTTAACATAAGTTTTAAAAGAATGCAATTACTTTACAATTCCATGCTTTTTCGTTCCATAATGAGCACCTGTCTTCAACTAAATGCATCTCATTTGTATTCCCTATCAAATGAAATATACATTGAAACAATGAACTCCGTGATTCCGTTTCTGTCGGCTAATTTAAATGTATTAAATCCTCGATGGCTTATGGAAAATCCAGCCTGTTTTGAGACAGGCTTATCTCGCAATCTCGCAAAGGATCGTGAGCCGTTTCGAGATGTTCAGTTTTAAAGCAATCGTGCTAACTAAGATGTGGTCATAGAAAACGTCTGTAACTATGTGTCTGTGTTGGTGTCTGAAACCATACTATTGTATTTATATGCTTATGTCTATTACTCTGCTGGCTCTATACATACTATTATATTTATATGATATATATATATATGTATATATTTCTGGAGGTGCGTTCATGATTATGCAAATATGTAGCCCCTATAGTTGTTGTTCAGTCCGTCCGACTGTCCATCTGACTGACCGTGTGTCTATTCGCATATAAAAGAGCAAAAACTACCTGACAGAATCATTTGAAATATAAAATATAGAATTTTTGCATAATTTTGTCGAGTCATTCAAATTTTATGAAAATCGGATGTATAGTTTAATTATAAGGATAATCAAAAGTACTCTGTTACATTGCAGCGAATGGGAAAAAGTAGTTTCACGTGCATTTTTTTTATCTTACACTCTTTCGAATAAAATTGATATGCATCTATGAAGTATGTCTATAATATACATTCTGTTGTGCAAAGAATATTTGTTATTCATTTATAAAGCCGCACAAAAGCATTTCATGGAATAACATTGTTTAGGGTGCATTTTAATTATATTAAACTATTTCATATTATATGAAATTTATGTATGTTTTTGAGGTTTAGTAAAATTTACTTTCTGTATATTAGAAAGTTAATAGTATTTACAGGGAGATACAAAGTATTTCAGCCACTATACTGTATACAATTATGCAACGATCTGAATATTTTTTAAAATTTGGGTATAGTATGAACGCACTTCATTTGCTACGCTTAACGTGCAATTTCATACTTGTTTTTATTGCCATAAATAGTGAAATTTAGCAGAAATCTAATGGATAGATCAGAAACTTATTAATTTATTGTTATAAACATTGAACCTTAACATTTATGTCAGTTTGAAATAAATTTAAGGTATAGTTTGTTTCTTCCACATTGCATGTTAAACTCTAGGTGTCAAATCACATCTTAACTTAATCACATTTTTGGAGAGCTAAAAACTAACGACATATTATTTGTATAGTGTAACAAAAACACCTTTATTACTCCGACATTATCAAACTTGTTTTTAATTTCCTTCAAGCTTCCATTATTTGTAAATAACAAAATCAGCAGCTTTAAAACTTGAAAAAAAGCATTTTATTTATTTATGTAAACGACTTTTCAAAGGAACAAAGTCATAGTTTTGAAATTTTCTCAGAATTAAACAAAAAACAAAACATAAAATTACTTTTTCTAGCCCTATCAAATAAGGAATTTTACAATTATTCCTTTTTTTATTACTTTTCTGTTGGTGTCCAACTACCTTTTTTAATAAAAAAAAAAAAAAAAAAAAAAAAAAAAAAATCTGATGACACATATATACACAGACATATGTATACAATACGTTGCTTTTAAATTTTGAATTTAACTTTTTTGACTGTTCAACAGATTTTTTATGCACCCATGCACACAAAAAGTAATAATTTTTTTTTTAATTTTTATTGAACAAAGAAAATATACGTACATAATTTTAAGAATTTATTCATAATGATTAAATGACATTTTTATTGACATGTTTTTTTATGTAATGGAATTCTTCCGCGAAGAGAAAATGTAATAATTTATTTTCAACGATAAAAATGTGAGGATATTTAAGTGGAAAATATGGTTAATAAAGGAAAATATTAACATAGGCATGAAATTTTACAATAGTTTATAAGTATTTTATTTTAACGTATTTTTAACATTGTTTGGAACTAAGATACTGACATACTGCCTTTCAACACTATGTTTTTAATCCCTTTTGATTTTAAAGGAATTGAAAAGATTGTAAGTAATTTCTTTTAATGTATTTTTAAATTTGAATGAAACTGAGCAATGAACATAGTGCCTTTCAATACTACACGTTTAAATAGCTTCCTCGCAAACATGCATGTATAGTACCCGAATTGAATCGCTTTCTTGATGAAACTGTCGAAAAATACGAAAAAATATATAAACCTTCTTAAAATGTAAAACGCCAAAATCTAAACATAGTTCCATGGTATTATCGCCGATTCAAGTATGTATGTATGTGTTTATGTGAATTAATTATTTTATTAAGGGGTTTCAGAGGTCTTACTTTTTACTTGTTGGCGTAATTTCGCAACATGTTACATTTAATTTTTTTTCTCAGCTTCCATGACACTCAAATGCGTATTTTTTTTAAAATATAGACAACTTAGTATATCTTCTATTAAAATAATTTTTACAATACACTAGATTGAAATTTTATTCATTTTTTTTAGGTTTAATTTCGATTTAAAAATTCAAATTATTTCTTGACTTGCATCGACTGCGCGCAACATTTCTTAAAAACTAATAAAGCAATTTGCATGAAACTTGGTAAATATTTTCATTTTAAGTTAAAAAATAACTTCAAATTTTAATATTATAATTTCATTTATTATTTAAAAATGGAAAATTTTCAATTAAAAAAAATGATATTTTCATAATTTTATAATTTAAATTTAAATTTAAAAATAAATAAGTAAATAAATTGCTTCAAATGAAGTATAAGTTCAAGATACATTAGTTTTACATGATTACCAATGCCTTAGGGGGTTCTTAAACTAATAGTTTTGTTACAATCTTGCGTGCAGTGGATGCAAGTCAAAAAACAATTAAAGAAAATTTTTCAAAATTAAACATTAAAAAAAAATTTAAATATAGAATATTAAAAAATATATTTTAAATAGAAAAAATATTATATTGTCTGAATTATAAGAATTTTATGGTTCTACGTTTAATAGGAACTGAGAAAAAAAAAGTGTGACATGTTGCTAAATTGCACTACCAGGTAAAAAGTATGACTCCTAAGACCCCTTAAGCAAAAATATTACCAAGAAAGTGTTTTTAATATAATTTTAAATTTTACACTTTTAAATTAACACCGGTATTTTTTTTAAATCTATGATTTATAGTAAATGATATCATTCCTTTAATAATCGAATTACATTATTATAAACTTCAGAAAGTCTTCTGCGAAAATATGTTTCACAATATTATTTCCGATAATTCGAAAATGGCTTATTAGAAATCGAATATAATAGATTCCGTTCTATTTCTGTCTTGTAAAGTACTTTTCCATTTCTTCATGTTCCGGAGTTATTTCTCAATCTCCCCTCCTCTCAAAAACAAAGAGGTATCCACTTTCTGAGAATTTAGAGAAAGGATCTCCTTACCCTCATCTTATTTCAGATTCCGATCACGAATAGTCTTTGAGGTTTTCCTCCGAATTCTCTGGCAATAGCTATATGCCATGCAAAACCCATCTTCTGTGCTGTAATTCTAAAGATTTTAGTCTTTAATCTTTGCTTTTGAAGTATTAACAATATCTTCCTTTGTTCCAACTTTTACCAACATTCTTAATGTTTGGCATTGATTTTGAATATTGGAATTTTCAGATGCGGTTTTAAACTTTGTGCAATAGTGTGGAAAATGTCTTTAAACTAAACTTTTAACAAAGAATGAAAAGTAGTAAATTTTAAAATAAAATTTCTGGATATTACTTTTCGAATATTAACTGTAATATTCAAAATTGGTTACTTAAAACATATGGTGATAAAAATTTAGAATTTCCTGAAGCTTAAAACGAAATATTGAATGCATTTTAGTTATTATTTGAATGTCAATCAATGCAGTAGGATATTACTATGTTTTCTTCAAAAAGTATCATTAAGAAGAAACGGAAAATAAAATAATGAAACTAGAAAACAGGAATTCTACTTTTTCAGGATTTAGTGTCACCCCGATAATTAAAAAAAAAAAAAAAAAAAAAAAAAAAAAAAAAAAATCTATATAAATATCGATAGTATGAAACATATTTTAGATTTAAGATTTAAAACACGCACTTTTATAATATATAAAATGGCATCATTTGCATCCGGTTAAGAATTCCGCACTTAAAATCCAGTTTTTAAAGAAAATCTACATAAAAATATGTTTATGACGTCACTATCACAGAATAAGCAGAATAATACACATATACAGCAAAAAGAGATAACAAGAAACTTCACCAAAACAAAAAGGCTATCTAATCATTCATATGCATCATAATCATTAATATTTGTTTGTAACATTAATGTAAATACTTGAAATTAAATATAGTTTAAAATAGCTCCATGTTTTATCAGAAACCATTCATTTAATTTTTTTCAAAATTTGACGAATTTTAGTAACCCTTTTTTCCCCACTTATTATGAGGAAATAGCAACAAAAATAATAATTATCTAATGTTTTCCAAGTATTTTAAATTTTTTTTCTAAAGAAATGGAGGCGTGTTAAAAACAACAAAAAATTAATATCTGAAGAATAAATTTAGATAAAGTTTTTGAACAAATTGCATCTAAAAGGGCATTTTCCCTCCTATACGATAGTATAAAAATTTAAAATATTCAATGCTTAAAAGTTAAAAAAATTGCAGTGGAGATTATCCGTTCTTAATCGTTATTTTATGACTGGCTCATTTAACAGAATGTTAGTTTTGAGAGGCGACTCTTTAATTACTGGTAGAAAGAAATAGCATACCGGGGATTAAAAGATATCAATAAGTATTTTTATGTTTACTGAAATTCTATCCAATCACTATACATAAAAAAATCAAATAAAATCAAGCTAAAGACGTTTAACAAGTTCAAGTTAAATTTTCAATTTAACAAGTAATCTGTAATTAATCGACGAATTGACATTTGTAAATCACTACATTGTTACGTTTTTATCAGCTTTACATTCAATTAAGTAGAAACTTTTGAACTTCTTGCATTTAAGTGGACAATTATTGACTTCCATTACCCGAAGTGATTTTAAAGATAAAGTATGTATACATTTCTTTTAATTATTTTTGAAAGATGGAGAATTTTACAAGTTATTTTACTTTTCAAGATATTTTCGTAACTTTTAATGAAAATTCTCTAAAGGTGGCTACTAAACTATTTTATTTCTTGAAGAAAGGAAAGAGAAAGTTAAATACTGAGATATGGTCTGCTATTTAAAATAGTGAACGCGTATATTTATATTTGTTATTTTTGAATAAACCGATTTAATGACTTTTAGTCTACATCCTCTTTTTAACTCTTCACTGCACGATTTTTTTATATTTTTTATGAAAAGAAAAATATTTGAAATCTGTATATCGGTCTAACAATGGGAAAAATAATTTTAAAAAATTAAATTTAAAAATTTCAGCTAAAATTTGATATTTTATACCCTATATGGTTTGGTTTGGTTTATTTTTGTCGTCCGATTATCTACGCTAGGGCTATAGGACCAGGGGGGTTGCCCTTCGTGGAGTCCTTTCTAAGGGAACCTAATCCGTATTTACGCAAGGTTCGAAGATAATCACGAAAATTCCGAACGGTTAGGCTGACAGCCGCGATTGGGCTCGAACCCAGCACCTGCCGTCTACCAGTTGAGAGGTCAGAACCTCTAGACCACTGGTGGGGTTTACACATTTCGGATTTTTAGACATTGCATTGCTATAATTTGCAATTAAATGTGCTTAAACCAATTGATTTAATATGCTCAACACTCTGCAACTTTCTTTATATTAATATTTTTAAGTATTCAGTAAAAATAATAAAAGTAAATTTTGCCTTAAAAGCTTGATTGATTGATTGATTTTTTTTATTTTTTATTTTTTTTTTTTTTTGGAAGAATAAATTCTAATTTTTTCCCAAATGCAGCCATCTGACATAGACAAGATAAGTGTTATTCCATTCTTTGGACTGTTCTTGATCAGTCTTTCATAATGAGAATTATACAGTTTTTAGCTCACAGGCTATCATAGCCTGAGAGTTGTGCCCGCCCGTTCTTTATGTACGTTCGTGCGTAACGCGATAACTCATGATAAAAATATCGGATCCACTTGAAATTTTGTATATAGGTATATCCTGATAAGGCACATCCCTGATTAGTTTTTGGTGTTCATTCGAAATGTATAAGAGGGGGAACGAGCGGCTCATGCCCCTCCCCTTAATTGAATTAATGGGTTTTTAATGCAGAATTAACAGTTTTCGTTCAAAAATTTAGATATAGGATAATTTTGATGAGGCAATTTCGTGACTATTATTAGGTGTTCATTGAATAAGTATAAACAGGGGGGAACGAGGGTTCTAATGCCCCTCCCCTTAATTGATATAAAAGGGTTTTTCAAGCAAAATTGTATGATTTCATTCAAATCTCTGAATAGTTTTGGAAGTTTAATGGTTAAGTATAAAAGAAGGTGATAGCTTTTCTTAAATTATATAAATGTTAAATGGATTTTTATTAAGAATTATCCGACTTGTTCTGAATTTTGGATATAGATTTTTTATATGATAAAGCATGTTTTTGATAGTTTAGGAGGTTTAATGATTAAGTATAAAAAAGAGGAAAGGAGAGAGCTGTTTCCCTTTCTTAATTTTTTTTTCGAACGGAATTAACCCTTGAAAATATTAGGCTGTAATGTACAATTAGTATGCGTAGCCTGTGAGCTCAATGCCATCTGTATAACTGGGCAATATTCTTTTTTATTGCATGTGTGCCAGATGTGGCACACGGTGCAGTGAAGGGTTAAAAATGTGATGTAAAAGAATATTCCTATGATTTACATGCAAATTAAAAATATATATGTGACATTTTAAAGTTAGGAGCCAGAATCATCATCGCCAGGGTCCCCGTTCTTTGCACAGAAGTCATGGCCAGCGAGGGAAAAAATAAAAAATAAATAAATGTAGAATATCCAATAAATCACTCATTGGTGGCTGTAAGTTTATTTATTCAACTGTAGTCATTATAGAGGGAAAAACTCCTTTTTGCAAACGATCTTTTACCGAAATGTCCAAAAAATATTCCATCATTTACTTCAATCAGCCGTACTCATCGACGAAAGAACTCCAGAATCTCTCCCCTTCTCATCTCGAGACTTCCACCTTTTAAAACTAAAAAGAAAATTCTAGAACTTTCTGTAATCTCAAACCATCATCCTTTTATGTAAACAGAATTCTTGTCCAGATACGAGACTATTTTACACAGACGATAAATTTATTTTTTAAAAAATATATTATTTAACCAATTTATAATCGACTCATAATTATTTAGGCAGACGATTTTTATAAATGATTAATTTTAAGAGAAAAAGAAAAGAAATGAATTTATTAATGCATACATCAAAGGTTGACGGCGGAAAAATAAATAAATAGATAAAATAAAATAATGATATTTTTTGAAAGGTATGGTTTTGGAATAAATTTAATAAGATTTTCTTAAAAAGGGTTGATAAAAACATAGAAGAAATCAGTTTTATTTGGAATATTAAGAAATAAAGTTTTAATTAAGAATATTTTTAATTTAGAGCCATCTTTTTAAATTTACGCATACTGGAATAATGTTTTTTAAGGCAAATTAAGAATTTATATCGTCTGCATACATATTAACAGATTAGATCTAGAAACAAGATTTTAATTTAATAATTTGAAGTAAGTACGGAACATTATTATAAGAAAATTAAGGTAGTATAAAGGTTAGTTTTGGCGAAAAAATTTTAAATTTGTAATATATATATATATATATATATATCAAAAAGCCACAATAATAATGATCCATTTGGAATAACATCTTCCGAATTTGTTTAACCTGGCGTCATGAGAGTTGGGTCTGTGAGACCCGACATATTTTATTTTGCTTGAATCTCGGTAACTACCCGTGCGATGTTGCCGGTCTTCTCAGTAGCTGGAGGTATTGAGTTAGACTAACCGTCGCTTGCAACACCTTAGTTGTGAGCAAGCCACAATGGAAGTTACACGTGCGCAAAGTTGAAAAAATATAATGCCAATCTCATCAAATTTTTATCAAAAATTCTCTCGATGAGGAGAATTTAATTCACCGAATATTGCAATTTTCTTTCAAAGGAAGTCTACTAGAATTACATTGAAAGCACGTTTCAATTCATTTCCAATTCATTTTTTTATAAACACGATTTCTTGTTGATAATAATAATATTAACAAAATTAATATTATAAATAAATGCAGAAGTAAATACAAAATGTTTTATCCCTAAAAGTCGAAATAACTCATACAATGCAAATGATTGCGACAGGGAAACGGTCGTTGCAGTAACTGAGAAATACAAAGTTGCCGCATGCGTATTTGAGTTCTGGTTTGTCCTCTGTCAAATATCGAGATCGAATCGAAGCAGTGCTAATCGAATAATTTCCGTCATTGGCAAGCGGCTTTCTAGTATGGTCGATAGTATACGGAATTTGAAACTTTTCGGTGCGATTTCGGATCCTTCTGGTACTTATTTTTCGAACCGAAAATTATTATTATTATTATTATTATTTTGTTAAAACTAGTAGATTAGGCATTGAATAAACTATAAATACTTTTAAATAACAAAAAAAAAAAAAAAAAAAAAAAGGTTTATGGACATAAATATTCGTATTTTTTCTTTCTTTCTTTCTTTCTTCTTCTTCTTCTTCTTTTTATTATTATTATTATTACTCTTCATTACATATTTAAACATGCAAAATTTCGTAGTTAAGAAATTACTTATACGTGACGACAAAATGTACATTTAATTTATATTTTTGAAAATTTCAATTATCATACATATTTTCTCCATTGCGTTTCGAAAATAATTGATGAAAATTTTTATTCCCAAAAGTAAGACCGGTTGATATTACATCAATTTTTCGCTCTGTTTTGATTTTTGAGCATACCAGAGCTCAAATACGCATGCATCAACTCTCAATTGCTGCAACAACCGGCTCCCGTTGCTACACCAAATAGTAATATTCTTAATAGTTGCCTCTTAATAGTTTGTCTGACAAAATATTTTTGAAATATATACTTATTTAATTAATTGAAATTACTCACAGGTAGTCAATTTTGTTAATATTTTAACATATAAAAGTGCACAGTTTAGTTGTCTGTTTGTTTTCTTATTATGGGCACATTTACATCCCTGAGTTAACAAGTTGTATTCATAGTCGAATTATTTTTATATACGTAGTATTTTACATTATAACACGGGAATTAAAGGAGCCAAGGTCCAAAAATACAGGTTGAAACACAAACCAAATATTTGCATTTAATTGTATGCGCAGCTAAATATGTCAAGTTATCTTCACTGTAAAAATAAGAAAAAAAAAAAAAAGACTGTTTACAGTAATTGTAGTGGTTACGCCAGTACAATTCACAGCTTTTTAAAAGAAAAATTTACGTAAATTCCAGAAAATCTTCTTTTTTTTTTCCGGAATTTAAGGGGATTTTCCATTAAAAAGCAGTGAATTATACTGGCGTACGATTACCAGTACAATTTACATAAAATCGTCCTTTTTTTAATTTAAAAAAAAAAAAATTACAGTGTTGATAGACACAAAAGTCTTAATTATGCGTAGTACTAATACGCAAAATTTTAAATTTCGAATTCAAATAAAGAGCAAAATATCGATTAAATAAAAGACACGATAAAAGCTGAACTGGTATTTTGACAGATAATGATTTGTTTTCTCTTTTTTTCATTTATGTACATTCACAGTTACCTTCATCGGTGTGCCGATATATAGTGACATAGCCGTCATAGAAATTTCTTTTTGGGATTTTCTATGGTTACTACTCATTCCCAACACGTACATTGCTTTTGCATTCCCACGAGTAACACATCAGCGACCTTCTTTGCCCGTCTTTTCTTCGGCAAAATCCGACTGAACCTTTGTGGCCAGAGATTCGTAATGCAATTTTCACTTCTGGAAGCCATGTCCAGAATATATTCAAGAATGTGTTCCGAATCTGAGAAAGCGTCCCTCTCTCGGGAATTTTTTTGCTTGATACTTTACATTTTAGTCGAAATGCTATACTAAAGACGATTCGTCTTTTTGGATATTCAATTGATTTTCTGTAGAACTAAATCATAAAATGAGTTTGTAGATTTTAATTATTTCCTGACATAAAGTATTTATATAAGAAAATTTTTATTGTATGTTATTAAAGAAAATCAGAAATCATAATTTTTCATTAGTATCTTGATTAGCCCTTTATCTACTGACGGTACTTATAAGTACCATTAAAAATTTTTATTATAAAACACTTTTTATATGCCGATTAGTTGTAATACTGTTTAGAATGAGTTACAGATCCATTACTTTATTTTATTCCATATGCATAATTGGTTACACACACAAAATAAATAAATAAATAAATAAATAAATAAATAAATAAATAAATAAATAAATAAAATAAAAGAATGATTTTTTTTTGCCTTTGTATATTTTCAGCTTTCTTGGCTGTGAGGGAGAGGGGTGGGGATTTTTCAATTTCTATATTTATATTGTAAGAACAAGAACATTATATTTGTACATTTTATAATTCCACAAAATACTAAGAAAACAATTTAAAATAAACGATTTGAGTGGGGTTATAAATATTGCATAAAATCCCTGTAAATTCAAATTTAATTAAGCCTTTTAAATCCTTCAATCCTTCTAAAATCCTTCAAAAATTTATTAAATGATTATGTAAATATTTTCATTTAGTTTAACATTTTACGTAAAATGCTTTGTAATGTAAAATTTTCGTGAATTCATTATTCGGTAGATAAAGGGTTAAATTAAATTATAGTGCGTAAATGTAGCTTGACTAATCAGTAGCTGCCACATGTTTCGTTTCGAGTTAAAATAGTATATAATTATCAGAATATACCACAGGATCTCCCGTCTCCGATTCTGAGAATGCGCTTTTATTCTGCGCCATTTTTTGGGGGGGGTGGGGGGGTGGGGGGGGCACAATAATTTACATTCTTATCAAAATCATAACACGATTCATGTTTTTGATTTGATTTTCTTTAGTAATTCAATAGTAGTAATCAGCTTATAGATTTCAAATGTTTTCTGACATGAAATTATTTCTTTATGTTATCAAAGCAAGTTCTTACTGTCTGTTATTAAAAAAAAAAAAAAAAAAAAAAAAAAAAAAAAAACGGAAATCATGATGCAGTTTTAAAAAACACCTCGATTCAATAAATTATGATGAATAAATGTAATCATATTTTTCTTTGCAAGTTGATATATTTTAATGGAAATAAACAAAATTGTATATAATTATTCGAAAGTATAATAAGATCTTCTTGTGTCCAATTTTATGCCCTTTTATTGAAGATCGCTAGTTTTCAGCACGTAAAGTTGGTATTTTATAATCTATTTTTCACTTATCTCTGATACGGTACAATTTCATAAATTCTGTACAAAAGATGTAATTCTGATAATAGAACATCCTTTTAATATTTTTTTAATATAATTAAAAATCAATAAGTTATTTTGTAAGTATTTTCTCATTAGTTGGATGTAGGTGATAAATCGCCAAATTTTCTTTAGAGTTAGGACTGCTTATGAGTTGCAACAAAAATGGATCTATTGATACGCCAAACCACCCTCATTAAAATAAATCCACTGGCTGTGGAACTGCAACAAGGACATATTTTAAACACCAAAAAGCATATAATAATACTGAAATAATAATAATAATAATAAAAGACTTTAAAATAGATAGTTTTAAAGACGGTTTTTCAATAAATTAAATGGTAATTTTAAGTTGAGAAAATAATTTAAAAATTCTAAAAAGATTATTTAAATCTCTGTACTGACTTTTATACTGATTTTGACTAAATTGAGATAAATGTGCAGCACGAAAAATCTTAGAAATTCTAAAAAAAAGGAAAATATTTTTACGAAAAACATTTGCCAGTCACCTTTCAATGAGCTACATACTTTTTTAACAAAAAGTGCAGGAAAAAGAAACTTTGTGATGTTTATTTACTGAAGAAATATGATATTTCGGCAAACATTGATCTGCGACGAAAGATTGCAAAGATAATGCTCTGCTCGATTCGGTATTCAATTTTTGATATTTTTCTCTCCTTTTTTCAGTTTTGGGTGCAAATAAAGGAAGTTTGAGTGTGAAAAAATATCTTACAACGGGTCTGTTGTTACGGGCTGAGAAAGGTTACACCGCTTAAAGGAAAATGCAAAGCACACGGTTCCATTCTCTTTCACCATATTTCCTTTCGCTGAAACATTGTAAGTAAGATATTCCAAGGTACATGTTAGAAATTATAAAAATAAATAAATTAGATAAACAGCAGATCTGTAACTTGTTTCGTTGCGTTAATGCTATAGCCTTAAATCTTTCATTATTGGAGTGATTATTCCTTTAAAACAAAATTATCGAATTTAATTCAAAATTTGGTTTAAACAAATATTTTATCAGCTCAAAACGTGAATTTTTCAACTATTTTTCGTTTAATTTTTAATCGTTAAATCATAGCACTTGCAGGTATGATCATTATAGAGATTTGTAATAGAACAATTTGTTTCATTTTCAACAAAGAATCGATACAGTTACGAGCAATTATTTACTCACGACATCCTTTTTTTTGTTCTCTCTTCTTATTTAGAAATTCGATTCGAAACGCTAAGTTTGACAGCAACTTTTGAAATACCATAATTTTTCTTTATGATAAATGAAAATGATAATAATAATTAAAAAAATAAAAATAAAACCCCTTATATTACAAATTATCTGAATGAATGCACCTGTCAATTTCATGCTTTTGGGAACAAAAATGGAAATATAAATATGTCAGAAAACAGATAACTAGTATTAGAAAACAGCATTATTTAATTACATCACCCATTATTATTATTATTATTATTATTATTATTATTATGACATATTAAAAGAACATTGCATTTGTAATATGCATTGGTGATTATACTTGTGAAAATAAATTTAAACTAAGCATCATATATATTTTTAATCACTATTTTCCAGCTTTTAATGTATTCCTCGTTAACAAATAATCCCGTTATTAACAAAAAAAAAAAAAAAAAAAAAAAAAAAAAACATTCTACCCATCAGTTTTTTTATTTGCTAAGATTTGTTTAAACACATTATTTTAACAACAGGCAAAGCTGCCTTTAACAATGGCTTAAAAAATACTCTGCTTCTGTAGTTCATTCTTAATTATCCAAACAACTCTAATTAGATTATACTTAAAAACATCAATTAATGCTTCCCAAATGCATATTTTTTGCTATGTTCATCTAAAGGAAATTAGCACCTTTAGTCTGCAAAATATATAAAATAATTTATTATTGTTATTTTTTTGTGAAAAGTTTAATAATTTACTCGAAATTACATTAAAATATTCTAATTAGAACAGTATCAGTATAAAACTGATATGCGTATTTTAGCACTGACTTCAAATGAGCTTTAAATTTTGATTTAGTTTTTCTGAAAATTGCGTTTTTATAACGTACGTGATTGTCAAAAGTACAATTAAAAAGAAAAAAAATTACCAACAGATAAATCTTTATACCTGAATATGTACGAAATGGTTATATCTATAACCTTCATTTTCAGTTATATCAATAAAATCCCTTTTTTTTCTCATGTGTGTGGGAGGGATTAGAATGTGCCTTAATTTTGTACCGCATTAAAAGTAGAAGTGCACCTGTGTACACAATTTTCATAATGTAACATAGCAGGAAGTGAGTAAAAAATCTTTTACAAAATTCCTCTTTATGTATACAAAAAAAACAAGTTTAATTAAGACAATTGAATAAAAATGAAGACTGCTTTTGTAGATCCTTACAGTTGCCGACCTGCCTATTTTTCTCATACCAATATTTTTATGTAGAAATAATTGTTTCACAGAATCGCAAAATTTAAGCAATTAAATAAACTGAAAATTTCTGTAAGATTTTATTGCTATCTAAAAAATCGGGAAGTTGGCAACTAAATATGTAAGGATCTGAAAGGTTAAAATTCTTAGTAATTTTCTGATATTTCATAGAACTAAAAATTATATATATATATATATATTTTTTTTGGTGGTGGTAATGTGTGTGTGCGTGAGGGGGGGGGGGGGAGGTATGCATTTCTTTTCACTTTTAAATTCCTTCTCTTTACTGTTTCAGAATAAATTATTCACTCCCCAGTACCTATAATTTATGTAACATAACTTTCTATGCATTCCACTTATTTCCCGCAATGAACCTGTCGCAAGTGAAATTCTCAATCCACGAGGAATAGTTTATTTCATCAACTCCAGGGACTTCCGAAATTCCGGGATTCTGATCACGTCCGCCAGTTGCTCCGTTCCCAGACATTTGTGGATGCCGATCCTGCGAGTATTGTTGCTTCAAATAAGATATTGAAAAAGATCCATACCTAGGAGTCGATTGTAATGCATTGCCGCATATTCCTGCTAGAATTGAGGTGAAATTACATTGCATTTTTTTTCCAGTGGGGAATGAATGATTTTAGGGGAAAGAAATGCTGTCTTGAATTGAAAAATGTCAAGTTTTTATGTTAGTTCCGGCGTTGACTTTATATATGTAGGTATTAAATTGATACAACTACATTAAGGATGTTGATTAATCAGATATAAATTCTCTTCACTAATGTTAAGCATATGGGCATGGAATGCTGTCTTACTTTTGAAATATCTCATAATGAAATTAAAATGTTTATGTGTAGAGGCACTACAACAAAGTTATTACAGTGAACCCCCAAACTTTTGTTATAAGATTTCTGGGTAAAGCAATGTTCCAAATTGGAAAGATCCCTTTGTAGTCCAAAATGGTTTTTAAAAACGGCAAATCCTTAATAATATTAAAACAATCAAAACATCTTAAATAATGTATACATTATATCTAAGAAGTTTTGATTGTTTTAATGTTATTAAGGATCTGCCCTGTTTAGAACGATTTTAGGTTAACCGTACTGTACTATTTTGGGAACACTAACTGTACCCAGAAATTTTACAAACTAGTTTGGGCCTTTTATTTTTACAGTGTACTCAATTAAACATGAGCGTATTCAATTAGAAAAAAAAAAAACCTTTTAAAATCATGATGAAATACAAACCAACTACAAACTAATAATAATAGCAATAATTATAATAAAAATTATTATTATTTTGTATTTCATGGTGATTTTAACAAAGTTTTATTTTTCTAATAACATTAATATTATTTACATTATTTTTATTGAAATATTTTGATTTACTGAGGCGAAATCAACAGGGTTTAACTATTATTTTTACAGGAAGCATTTTCGTGTCCACCCGTGTTTTCAGCTCATATATTTATCTGACCATTATTTTTAATTGTAGCTATTATTAATTATTAAGTGTATGTGATGCTATTTTACGTTTAAAAAAACTGTAAACATTTAAAACGTATTTTATTTTTATTTATAAAAATTTTTAATGTATGTTATCTGTTGTGATTCACTATTTATGGATGCAAAAAAGTTTTAGCCTTCTGTTTATTTTACACCATTCACTAATTCCTACCTTAAAGGTCCAGACTTATGTACGTTAATTCTGCAATCAATTAAAATTTATTTACTGTAGATAGTTACATTTTATTGCTTCTAACAGCTACTTATTTTTCACATTTCTGAGGACATTATTTTCTTTTCTCTAATTATAAAATTTTTAATATTTTTTGTTTCAACAAATCTTATCAATATGGTTAAAGACATTCTTTTCTTGGTTACGAAGCTTCCATTTTTTATTAATTCATTCACGATATCCGTCTGAGAGACCTAATTAAGTTAGAAGACTTCGCTGAATAAAATTAAGAGAAAAGCAACCAAGTTTGGGGTACCGAAACGTAGTACATTGAATCCTTTCTAGTATTTTTCAAGACTAGAAACTGTTTTATTTTTCATTAGACTGGCAAGATAATTACTTGTAATTGTTTGTCTGATGCAAAATTCCTAAACAGATAGTGCTAATAGATTTTTTAAGCTGATTTAATTTATTCTATGAAAACAGAATGTTTCAACATTCGCGTATAAAATTTTAAAAACGGTCTTTTTTAGTTACTCAATCCAGAAATTTGTTAACCATTTATATTCATTAGGAAATCAATTTCTAGTAGAGGTGATTATTTCTTTTGATACACTTGAGTGGTTACGTAACATAAAATCTTAGTCTTGAGAATAAATTGTTCGAACTATAATCGTATTTAGTTTTAGTATTGTATGTGTTGTTATTGAATATCAAAGAAGTTTTTTTTAACATTGCTAACTAAACGTAAACCAATATAGTAAAAAAATGTCCAAGTTATGAATCGAAACCTTAATATTTGAATAATTATCTTCTATTCCTCAATTGGAAAAAATTCAAATATTTAATATTCAATTTTTCTGTTCTCGAAACTGGTAGACGGGAGGTGCTGTGTTCGAACCCAATTGCGCCTGTCATTCTCATCTTTTAGAGTTTTCCGTGGTTTTTTTCGAACCTGGGCTTAAAGGCGGGTTATATTAGAACAACCTGCACGGAAGGTACTCCCACTCGGGCCTATATCCCACGTGTAGATAATCGGGCGTCATCAGCACAACCAACTATTATTCAATAATTTTGGGCGTGATTTTAGTGCTAAATATTAATTAAAAAATTAATATACTGATATATGCTGAGATTTTTTTTTTATTGTTGAGGAAAACATTTAAACGCTTTAACCAGACATCTTCTTAGTTAAATCAATGTTTCAATGTAATCAATGCTTCACTTTATGCGTTGTGAGTCCAAATATTAAACATTTGACACTTAATTTATTCATCATACAACGCTAGGAAGGTTTTTTTTTTTTCCCGACAACAGATGTAAATCTGAAAGCCATTCACTTCTTCATTATTGGCTCATAGATTTTCTTACATTTCTTTTTCTATACGTAAGGCACAGATTTTCTTGCATTTACCTTCCTATATGTAAGGCACATATTTTCTCACATTTACGTTGATTTACCAATCAATTAGCAATCACTTACTGTAAATACATTTAATTGCATTTTACACCTATTTATTCTTCATAATCTTACTACTTCAGATTTTTCCACTTCTTATTCTGTCTAAGATGTATCACTCCCCCCCCCCCCCCAAATTACAAGTATTAAAACTTTTTTTTAAAAAACTTCATCAAATTTCAGCATTATGCTTTGAACTAATTTATCTATTTTCCCAGTTACGGTTTTTCTCGTGTACCTTCCTTTTTTTTTCTTTTTTCCTTATTTAGGAATTCATTCAAAATACACGCACGAGAAATCTAATTAATTTTGGGGCTACACTAAAAACAATCAAAAGCATCTTAGAGTTTCGTATACCAAAAGGTAGTTCAATGGACAATTCCTGATTATCTTTCAGGGCTAGAAAATGTTTTATTTCGGATCAAATTGGTGGAATAATTGTTTGTTGTTTAAAACTCTTTGTCTGATGTCAAATTTTTAAACAGTTTGCACTAATAGATTTGTTAAAACTCTCAGCATGCCCACTTCGGTTTTTTCTAAGAATCAGAGCTTAGAATATTTTTTTGTAAGATTAGTTATGGTAATACAAATGCAAAACATTTCAAAGCAGTAGTAAGAGATATGCTAGAAGAACAATTTTATACATCAGCAGTAAAAAATAAATTATAATTACGATGCCATTTGCGAATTTTTTATTTTATTAACCATTTAGAAAATGATTATCGGTCTAGAGATATCTGAGGCATATCTGAATTCTTCTGATGTCCGGATTTCATTCGTTTACTGATTGGTCCATGTTTAATGTCTAGAAATGGAATATTTATGTTGCCACAATGACAAAAAACAATATATATATATATATATATATATATATAATAAATAAAACTACAAAAAAGTAATAACTCAGAAACAAATTGAGATACAGCTTTCACACAAATTGCATTTAAAAGTAAATTGCTTTTCCTATACGACGGTGTAAAAATTCAAATGTGCGATGTTTACAAGTTTAAAAATTTATTGTACCGAAAAATGTAAAACTGAAATTTCAATTAAAATTCGTTAATGAATGATCCAAGAATATTAATGTTTAATCCAAAGTGTATATGACTCTGTTATTACTTAAGCCACGTTTTGACCATCATAAAAATGATGTTTGTTATTATTATTTTTTGAAAAATAGAATTTATTTATAAATCTAAAATTTTAGCCTTTGAAAATGTCATTTTCAAAATAGTCGTTATAATTTGTTAAATTGCATATTTTTTTCTAATTTTATTTATTTATTTATTCAAAATCTCGTTTGCTTTAAAATTTGCGATAGCAGTGAAATGTCAACCCTTTATGCCTCGGCGTTACGTGAAAGTACTATTAAAATAACTTGTTATAAAATTCAGTGATTAATAGTTATACATTGTAGAATGAGTTATAGGTACATTACTTTATCTTATTCTATAGAATTATTGGTTGATCAAAACAAAAGTATCTTTAAAAGTGTGATTTCTTTTCCCTTTGAGTCCCTTTTCGATGTTCTTAAAATTGAAAGATAAAGAATGAAAAGTTTCAGTTCGGTTATTGTTGCTTTTTTTTATTACGGCCTAATAGGACTAAGTACGAGTACTTTATTATCACTAATATTTAGAATTTTATTAGCCTCTGTAAAGAAATACGTATATTTTTAATAGTTTATGAAAATACTAATTATAATATATAATATGCAATTTAAAAGCTTATTTTATATAAATTTAAGCAAACGATATAATTATGCATATTATTCTATCACAAATATTAGGCATATTACCATATTTAGTACATTTGCTTTTTATAAAATAGTTATGAAAAAAAAATTAGCGTGATTTTTTATAGTAATTCTCCAGTTCTTTTTGCAATATTTCAAAGTGATTTACCGAAAAATTTGAGAAAACAAAATTTCTTTCACAAATGGGCTAAACTTACATCTTAAGACGCAACACTAGTCACAGAAAAAGACCCGGGTGATAATGTAAAGTCTACAGGAGCGTTCTTTTCAAATATTTCGCTCAAAATTTGATATTTTTACATGATTTTTTTTTTTTTTTTTTTTTTTTTTTTTTTGCATAGGATAGTTGAAGACGATCCATAACCGGCCTAGTTTTTACTTTTTCAAATTTGGTTTCAGATTTAAAATTTGAACGAGATATTTGCAAAGAACGCTCCCATGGACTTTACATTATCATCCGGGTCTTTTTTTGCGACTAGTGTTGCACCTTAAGGTGTTCCTAGACAAAGAAATCTTCAAATTTCTAAAATTACTTTTATTGGACTAAAGATTTCTTTATTTTTGTCAGCTTAAAATGACGTTTAAATCACGTTTCTATCTTAACTGTAATATGATTTTTTTTCTTTTGATTTGTTTTCAAAATGTAACTTTCAAGTAATGGTTGTCATGATGAAGACTTTTTGTGAAAATGAGTTTTTTCTTCATAATGGCTTTTTAACTATTTCTCGCATTTAAATTAATATAAGTCACGAACTGTTAAAGATAAACGGTTCAAACTTGTAACATGTCTTCTTCAATTATTTTATTATAATTCTGATTCAGAATATTTGAAAAAAAATATTTACTTTTGAAAATATGATTTTTTTTTTTTAATAACATTAATTTTTTTTCGCGATTTTCACTTTAAATGATTTTAACTTTTATTTAAACAAACACTTTTAAAAATTCTGAATCAAGATTTAAGCATGTGTATTTCTTTCTTTTTTTTTTTTTTTTTTTATGAAAAAAAAATTCTACAAATAATACTTCGAGTTATATCGATTTTAAATCACCCTACTTTTTTAATAACTTTTTTGATAAATTTTAAATAAAAAAAAAACGAGAAGTTTATCATTTGATTTTATTTACAAATAAGATGGTTAACAATCATTAAAAAAAATTCAAAATTTTACCGAGATAAATAAAAATTATTTTAAAATGTGTCTTGAATCCCCTTAACAGAATATTTCTGTACATCGATGTTAAAAATATCTTTATTTCTTATATGATTTCCAATTAATTCTGAAAATAGTAATATATTTTTATATGCTGTACACTCGTAAATCCGCTATTGGCTTAATTGTGTTATATATTAGTAATAAACTATTTTAAAATCGAAACGTTAATCATTGTACTGGTATTAAGAATTGATTTAGAAGCTTGCTAACAGTTTTATATGCTTTTATATGAGATTTGGGATTTTCAACATAAAAACGAAATTTGCCTTTATTTAATTTATTTTGGGTCATTTACATTTCCATGCCTTCAAGGCACAAACTTATCTACTTTTACGTTAATTCCCCCAGTCAATTAGGTTTTACTTACTGTATAGCTACATTTAAGTAATTCTTACAGCTATTTATTCATAAGATTTCGAAGGATGGTTCAGTTTTTTCAAGTTTTAGATCAAGTTGAATATTTTTTACTCCAATGAATCTTAGCACTTTACTTTGGGTTAAGAAACTATTTCCCTACTTACAAGGCTGTTATCTATTTATTTATTTATTTGAAATTTCTTCAAAATGTACGCCTGAGAGAATTATATTAAGAGACTTTACTAAAATAAGAAAAGCATAGAGTTTGAAATGCAAAAGTTAGTTTAGTGAATCTTTTCCTGATGCTTTTTATATCTGAAAATTGTTTTGTTTTACATCAACCAAGTGGTTTGGTTTTTCGTAATCATATGTCTAATGGAAAAATATTAATAAAAAATGCTCTAATAGATTAGATTTACTAGATTTAATCTGTCGTATGGAGACATAATTTTTCGAAATTTATGTGCAGATGTCTGAGGCACACTGGATGTTCATTCCTTTGGTACCAGTGTGTTACATACACTGTTAAAAGTGAAGGCGACAAACCGGTGCCATTTGGGACCCGTAGGTGAAAAGGCCCTAGGGTCCATTGGAACCCGGGACATTTGGAACCCTAGGGTGCCATAGGGGCTTGGACATGTGGTTGCAGTGCCGACAGGTCTCTTACTGGGTGATTGGAGCTAAATAGGGTGCCATGCACTTCGTATTGGCAGCAAGGTGGCACCTCATCGGGTGACTGGAACCATGCGCATGCGCTGTGACGTGTGTCTTTCTGCTTTCTGTGACGGCAAGTAAAATCTATGGCTATGAGTGAATGAAGGTGAGCTCGGTGGCCGAGCGGTTAGAACGCTGAGCTTGTAATCAGACGTTCTCAGTTCGAATCCTTCGACGGCCAAAAGTCGGATTGTATATTTTTTAATTTTTTATTATTGGGCACTCTGGATTAAGGGTGCCATCTTTTCACCCTAATTAAAGTTGCCATTCTGGCTCCTTTAGGGGTGTCACCAGAGAGACAATCCTTTCACCCCTAAAAGGTGCAATGTGTCACCATTAGTTTTAACAGTATACAAGAATTTTATTCAGTTGGTATCTCTTAAAAGCTGTTACTTTTATTTATTTAATCACGGAAATGCCTTTATATTAAATAGGCTGACATTCTATTTCTTTATTTCTGGTACTAAAAGCAATTATTGTCACCAACTGTTGAAGATGTATATGCCTCATAATCAGTTTCTATATTTTTCTATGGCATTCAAAAGGTTTAAAAATTCTTCATTTTTTACTCATTTAATTTCGTTATTCTCTTACTCATCTCGTATAATAAATTTATTAATTTCAAATTAAGCATTTAATTTGTAGCGTATTATTATTAACAGTTTACGTGTTTGTAATTCAACGAAGCTTATTAACTATTACTTACCCATCATACGTAGTATACGGTAAGTCTTGCAATCGCTTTAAAAATCGAAAAACAAAATTGACGGATTTACACGTTTCAGACACTGAAAATATTGAAAAACATAGTTCTAGAAAAAAAAATTGCTGTCCGTCCGTCTGTCTGTCTCTGTGTCTGTGTGTCAGTATACGCTCTATCTCCCGAACAAATTGAGATAGAGACTTGAAATTTTGTATGTATTTAGTATATAAAAATGGGACAAAGTTTATTTAATATCAGTAACCTTGATTATCCGGAACTATTTTTTTAGGACACTCGAAAAATTCGTTCTGGTGAAAGATATGTAAAAATGTATAATGGGACTCATATTTATATAACAACCCAAGGTCGGAAAAGGGTTTTTCGCCGCTAGGTATTGTTGTTCACAAGAACATTGGAGTAAACCAGGGTTCTCAGATTAGTGGATTTTTCAATTCAGAATACATACCAAAAACTATATATTTGTATGTATCAACAAATTAAAAATATTTCCAGATTTTAACTCGAAACGCTCAAGAAAAAAAAATCTGCATTGCCAGAGTTCTTTAAGCTGTCATCCTAGTATGCCTCGTTTTATGAGCACGTAACTGGCAGATTTGCACCTAATTTACGGATTATCACACGAAATGCACGAGCAAGAACGATTATACCGCAAAAGGTATCCATAATGAGACGCACCGAAAAGGCGGATATTTATGAATTTGCATCGCAATTTGTGTGAATACGGATCATTACGAGGTAATACTCATAGTAAGGGTGGGTGAAAAGTGATTCGAATTCTCAGCACGGAGCAAAATGCGTTGCATACTGTTCAAAGTTCGAAAGAATCCGAGTATCCGTGTACTAGCCGTAGCTGATGCCGTAGGAGGATCTCGAAGTGGTGTTCTTCGTGTTTTATATGCGTGGAGACTTACATCCACACCATATGGAAAGAGTACAGTCACTGCGCCCCACACTCTCTTAAAAGTCAGCCACAAAATAACTCAAGTTGAGCTGAAATCCACTCATCTCATGTTTTGAAAGGCAGCTTCTCGAAAAGAGTTGAAATAACTCGAGTTTACGAGCTGTTTTAACCAATTTAAATGATTTTGAGCTATTTAAATAACCAATTTAAATCAAGAAGATTCAATCGTTTGAAAAACAACTCTTTTATGATCGAAAAAATTACAGATCTTTCCTGAGAAGCCAAATCAGCTCTTTCGTTTTAAGAATGCAGATCTTCCTGCACGCGTGCGTTTTAAACGGTGATATCTGGTCGATATCAATGTCGCCAAGACGAGCATTTCTCATCTTACATTTTATTTATGGATGAGGAGTATTTCATGCGAGAATGTGTGTTCAGCTACTACAATTCGTATTTATAGGTGGAGAGAATCCCCATTGCGTGAAAACTCATGCTTCCCAACATCGCTTTTCATCGAATATTTTGGATGGTGTGATCGGCGAACTCTTAGAATTGCCTTATTTGTTGCAAGCTCCTCAACATCTGTAAATTATCGCATCTTTTTGCTAGTAATGCGGCCAAGCTTACCATGCCACAACGTATCAGACGTTACATCTGGTTTTAACATGATGGGAAACTAACCCATTATGGCAGATGTGTTCGTGAACATTTGAATCTCGTGTGTGGTCACCGATGGCTGTGGTAGACCGGTTCCCTATTCAAAATGCTCTCCTAATTTAAGCTGCATAGTTCCTTTCTTTGAATGCACTGAAACGTGTTGTGTACGCAACGCCTTTGAATTCCATTATGGATCTGAGTGCAAGACTTGTCTTGCTGCTGCTAATATCACCATATCCAGCTGTATTTGAGCGAGTTCCCCTGTTCGTGGCCCAATGGTGTAATGCATGCTTCGCTAGCGATGGTGGGAACTTTGAACATCTTTTTGTAACATTTTCACATATCACCTACCACAGCACATGTCATATCTTTTACCAATAAATTCTTTCATATGATCCCAGTCTTGTGCCTCTTCGTTTCTTATACCTGCCGTACTACTTTCCCATGACGTTTCCGACCATGGGTTGTTATGAAAATCTGAATCGTTATGATGTCCCCCACCTCCCCTTGAATGTCCTAATAATCATGGAACACCCTGTATAAAAAAGTGACTATCATTTTAATATGCAACATCGTTTTATAGGTTTGTAGAAAATGACTCTAGTAATGTATTATTTTATCTAAACATAGAGGGATTCACGGGTATTTAAATGTAATACATCGAAACTTTCTATCATTTCTATTTGTTATTACACGAGATTTAAAAATAATAAAAACGAGAAAGAAAAAAATCCCTATCTTTCTTTGATTCATTTAGTGTCATTCACCTTTCTGTACATGCAAGGCATGGATTTTTTTGCACATTTACCTTAATTCCGTCGATCAGTTAGAAATCCTTTAATTGACGCTACATTTAATTGATTCTTACAGCAACTTGTTCTTTGGATGTTGAAGAATACCCTTTTTTTATTATAAGAATTTCAATGTTTTTTTTTAACAAATCTTATCAATATCATACCGGTAAATGCATTTTTTCTATTTTTCCTCGAGTTTCATTTTTTTTAAATAATTTATTCACACCACCCACTCGAGAGATCTACTAAAATTAGGAAAATTCACCAAACAGAATTAAGAAAGGCTTAGAACTTGAAATAACTAAATGTAATTCATTGAATCTTTCCTGGTGCTTCTTTAGGACTAGAAACTGATTTACTTTTCATTAAACATATGGGATAATTGTTGAGTTCGTTTGTTTGATGCAAAGATTCTAAGCAGATTGTACTTTTGATTTCTTTAATTAAATTTAATTTACAGTATGAAAACATTATTTTGGGAATTTCCTATTACATTACGCACAGTTTCAGCCAAAGATAGTAAGATAGTAACTCTCAATATATTATTAGATATATTTTAAAATATTTATAAGATATTATAAGATAGTATTACGTGTATTATATGATATTATATAAAATATTATAAGATAGTTATAGTATAAGATAATTTATATTATCAGGTAATAAAACACACAAAGTTTAACTTTTTTTAAATATGCTTAATGGGATTTCTTTTTGTTACTCTACATCTATCTCATCGGTAAATCAGTTCATGTTATGTTTTTGTGATTATGATCAAATTTTGTGGAATACTAATTGATTTCAATTTATGTAAACATTTTAAAACTATTGTAATCCTAGTGCAATACTGATTTATTTCAATTGAAATATAAATTTTAAAACAATTGTATATTAAACTTGATTTTTAATAAATCATAAAAGGAAAAACAGGAGGGAAAGATTCGTGTTCAGAGTGGCCATAGTAGCAGCTAATATGAACACCAGTTTTTACGATCCATCCAAACCTTTAAATAAAACCTTCCTTTAAAAAAGCCTTTGCGATTTACACAAAACGCATGATAAAATATCAGTAATTGTCTAATTACTTTATGTGAACCCTGTATAATGATAGTTAATTTTAGTATTTGACGTATATGTACGAGTAAACCATTAATTGTAATAAAAATTACCAGATTAAAAAATGTAGAAGTTAAATTAAAAGGAGTATAATCAAAATTTGTAGAACAAAAGTAGATTCATCAGGTCTACAAATACCGGGTGATCCAGAAGTTTCGGGAGTTTTGAAAAGTTAATAATTAGGAAACTATGTATAATACAAAGGTGCTGTTTTCAGATATATGCTCAGAAACATGTGGGATTTTTGTTTAGAATGAATTTTTTTAAATATATATAGTTACCATTTTTAGCAACAGGTGGCGCTGTTGTATAAGACTGAATGTACCTATACCATGCGTTATATAGACACATGAATTCATTGCGAAACTTCTTTTCTATGATATTGATGGGATTTCGTTTTAAGGGTAGTTTATGTTCAAACATTTTTTGTAAGGTAAATGAAATTGCATTGTAAGGGAAATTTGATACAAAATTTCATGAGCAACTGCCGTGTTTAGACATTGTCTAGACTATGTTTAGACACATCTTTGCATGTCGAGTTGTTTTCATATCGTACAATACGTCAAGTTAAAACTGCAAAAGAATCGATGGCCATTGCAAATGTGAAATGCTATGGTAAGCAAGGTTTGAGAAAAAGGCTCATTGGAAGATCGTAATAGAAACAAGAGATCCCAAATGTCTGTTACAATCGTAAATTAGGTAGGATTCTATGCCAATACTCTGTAGAAATCACCAGTTCATGCAGTAAACTTGTGATATCACGATGAACTGAAATTTCTTCTGGAATTTCTTTCTGCTCTGAGGATATTGTGCACGCTGTTTTGCATCGGCTCACGGCGGTACTTATAAGCCATGAGCGTCATGATTAAACTTTGTAACCCTTGGACACAAATTCGTTCTTTTAAATGAGCTGTATCATACTATAAAAGCAATACTGTCAATTTTAGCGCCACCTGCTGTCAAAAAGTGCAACTAACATAATATGTTTTTTTCATCGAAAAAACAAATCCCACTAGTTTCTCAGCATTTCTGTGAAAACCGCATACTTCTATTGTTTATGGTTTTCTAATTATTAGCATTTCAAAAGTCCCGGGACTTCTGGATCACCCGGTACTTTGAAGCGCAAGTAAAGTGCGTGGTTTCATCTTAGTATGAGCTATGAAAAAACAAAATACGAATTGGAATATATATCCCAGTGAACATAATCAAGTTTAATTTTTTATTTAGTTTATAAGTTTGGCAATGCATGCATGCGAATTTGAAAGTTTGGGAAATAAACTCCAAGCTTGCAAAATAAAGCATAATAAATCACGCAGGATGTTTCTTGTGCCAAACTTGATTTAAATTCTGTTTGAAACAATGAATTTAAAAACTGCGCAAACAGAATCTTTGCCACATTGTTTTGATGAAGATGAATACAAAAATGGTATGAATCATGATATGAATTCAAGTTTGTAATGTCAAGTTTAAGGCAAGCTATTCAAACGATCATAAATCAAGTTTGCTATCTCCTATTAAAAACAAACTAGAATTTTTTAATTTTTATGCTTAGTTTAAACTTGCATTGAGTTTGCTGACTTGATCTGTCATGTTTGATGGAAAGTTGGTGATTCTTGACAAATTTAACTTGCAGATAGCCTGATACAAGTTTTCTGTGATGTCAGGGATGTATACAGAGTGGTCATAAAAATGTTCACGATATATGAACAGCTAGTGGCCTAACTATTCAACCAATCTAAAAGAAATTTTAGATGTTTTTAATTGAAAGTATGCACTCGAGGTCATGATGATTTAAAACAATAGAGCTCTCTCGGTTACGGTTACAGTGAAAAAAGTTCGAAATCTTCGAATGGCAACACCCATATATTTTCTGCGAAAATTCATCAGCGCATTGAAAAACCATGAATTTTGTTGGAATGAGGTATGTACTATGAACGTTGCCGGCATAAAACACTTTCAAAAAAGACCAATGACAACACCAGAGAGAAGAGGGAAAAAAACATTTATTTGAATTATCAGTTTTCATCATTCCCACCTTCGCAAACAATAACGCATTGCATGCGTGAGACTGTCGGCAACGATGCAAATGTAACACCCCAGAAGGAATTTGTACAACTTTACATTTTATGCTTTTTCCAATTCTGACAAATTTCTTCGATTTGATGTGTACAGCTTTGATCTCGATAACCACGGAACCAGAAATGGAGTGAGGTAGTTATCGTGGTAGTTACGAAACTGAAAGCTATGAGAGATGATTCTAGCACTTAAATACTGTTACAGCATTTGTCGAACAGATGGTGTGACGTGGGAAGAGCATCATCTTGCATCCATAAAATAACCTTTTCTGGGAGAGTAATCGGTATTCGTGCCACAGAGTTATTTTTTCTTTTTTTTAAAGTATTCACTAATATTGTTCTTGTTCTAAAATGTATCTATATCAAGTTTTGTTAAAATAGGTCAAAAATTGCACATTTGTACAAAGAACATTCGCGCGAACACCGATTAAAGAAAAAAAAACTATTCTACTTGTTCTGAGATGAGATTTTATGCTGAAGAAAGTTAATTATTTTTCCATACATTTCCTAATAATTCATCTTTCCATACCTGGCAGGCTGAATCTTTGTCACATTTACTCCAATTCCCTAATCAATTAATAGTCACTTACTTTTTCTACTTACTTTCTTTTTTAACCCTTAACTAAGGTGGTACTTATACACCCCAATGAGCGATTACTGGCAAGTATTGTTATATTCTTTACGTCCCCCCCCCCCCACTTTTTTTTTTTTTTTTTTTTAAGTCTACAAGTCTACAGCAATACAATTTATTATATTATTTTTTCAAGCGTTGAGAAATGCTTCGATAAAAAAAATAGTCTCCATTTGCAAAAATTTCTGATAAAAAATGAATTTGTAGTCAAAGGGTTAATTGCTTCTTACATCTACTTATTCTCCAGATTTCGAAGGGTTTTTTTTTTCCCTTATAACAAGCTTTTGAAATTTTTTTTTGCATCCACAAATCTTATCAATATGCTTCAGGTTAATGCAACTCTTTTCGCAGATTCTAGTCTTTTATTTTTTATGAATTCATCCAAAATACGCGCCCGAGAGACATAATTAAATTAAGAGAAAATAAGGGAAACTCCTTGCTAAATAAAATTAAGTAAAGCGGAGATTTGGAATACCGAAAAATAATTCAGCTAATCTTTTCTTCTAATTCTTGTTCACTAAAAACGGTACTACTCTGTTATCCCGTCGACCAATTTCGCCAAATTATACAAATCGCCAATCTAATAACCAAATTATACATATTGACATAATTTTTATTTTAAATAACGAAAAAACAAAGAATTAGTTGAATATTAATAAAAATTCAAATAAAAAGTCGAAATAAAAATCACTTAATGATATTTTAAACATGTGAATCGTATTTAATGTCATTGAATGTGACATTCACGATCATCCATTATTGACATTTAATCTTATAGTTTGGCGATAATTTTTTGGTCGACGGGATAACATAGTGGTACCTTAAAAACTCTTTTGTGTCATTTTTAATTCGTGGGCTGTTTGTTCGCAATTATTCGTCTGATGCAAAACTGCTCAACAATTTAAATTAGCAGACTAATTTAAACATTTATTTTACTACTCAGAAAACAGAATCTTTCAAAATTTATACGTAAAACACATTTTTAAAAAGTGTATTTGGCCCTTCTGAATCCGTTTTTTTAATTATCAGTTTTATATTGATTTAAAAATTACATCATTAAAGATGGGTGAAAATATATTGTTAAATTGTAATCGTTGCAAAATACTAAATTTCAGGCTTATGAAAAAATAATTAAGCAAAATACAATGTTATTTACACTGTTACAAATACCTATTGTTTTAAGAGGGTCTCTGTATTTTTAAAAAAAATGTCGCTATTTCATGTAAACTACAATTCTTTTCTACATTTTTTTCTATTATCTAGCATAAGTATACTTTCACCCTCTAAGGGAAACGTAAGTTATAATATTCTTAAGTTTTCACTGGCAAACAATTACACAAATATCATAAATATTGTAAAAGAACATGAAAGTATTTTCGTAATTTCTCAAAAAATAAAAAAATAAATTGTTAATTATTCTTTTTATACCAGAAATTCGTAAAAGTAAATCTAAAGCTATCCTGTAGGAAGAATTTGTTGTAAAACAAGATAAATTTCTTGTTGCATGACGCAGAAAAAAAAAAAGATATGTTTAATAAAGTTTCTGTATGATCCACAATATGTATCTTTTGGAAAAGATTGTCTTATTTATAAGGAAGTTTATATATATATATATATATATATATATATATATATATATATATATATATATATATATGAAATTTTTTGTTTCACGCAGAAGCATTCTGTACCATTTCAATAAGATGTCTCTGTATAAATTAGAAGGATAAACTGGTCGTATTGCTTACAGAATTTTGCTATAATATTTACAGGATATTTTTCAGAGTGCTTGTTTGATATTAATTGTTACGTGTACACATATTTCATAATTTTGACGAAAATGTTTAAACATATTTACACAAAATTTCAATCCCATTTCATCATAATAGAGAGATATCTAAGAAGGGCTTTTTGTTTTGTTTTAATGTGTAATTCTCCGATAACTTTATAAATTACTATTCAGTTTTTTATTTAGTCGTGATCGAGAAACATGTCTGTAATTTTAAGTACTTCAATTCTCTGTTCACTTATGGTCATTGTCACTTATCACTAGTATTCCATTATTTTATCTAACTTTGATTGAACATTTCAGAAGTTCTTAACTTTTATTTATCTAAACTTGCTAACTACTATATCATCTGTTTTGATGCTAGGTTTAAGGATTTAAATATATATATGTATATATATATATATATATATATATATATATATATATATATATATATATATATATATATATATATATATATATATAGGTGATTCTCAAAATAGGGGACGATTTCAAAAATGAAATCTTAAAAAAATTACTGTTAGCAAAATTTCTGAAAAAAATAGGTGTTGTTAATATAGTATTAGGTATACTTTCCATGTAGTCAGGAGAGCTAAATATTTAAAAATTAACTTAAAAAAATAATTAGTATTTTTTGAGCCATGCTAATGACAAAACGAATTGTATGGAATAAATATATTATGAAATTTTTATTTTCTTCCTGTTTAAATGTTTTTTTCTCTATATTTATTAGCCTTCTTTTTCAGCAAATGGTTTCCATTTTTACATATATACATATAAGAAGAATAAAAACATTACCAAAGAGCAAACTTTGTTACATGAGCAACATTCTGACACTAACAATGTAAGAAGCTGTCTTAGTGATTTTCCTACAGATTTAATGCATATTTTAGGGATAATAAATGTAATACCTAAATTTATACGTAAAATTAAACTTTATAAAGGATACAATATAAGCACTGGTTACATTTATGCACATAGGAGTCTTTAGCATGGACAGAAAAACCATGCTAATGACACTGATATCTGCCCATGCCATGACAAATTTTAATTTAAATAAGATTATGAGCCATAATATAATCACAATGCAATATTCCTTTCTGGGGCTTTTTAAAACACAAAAGTTCTATGCAAATAAATAAAATAAAAATTTTAACTATAAAATAAACATGAAAATTATTATCCATTCTAATGACATACAATTGATGTAACCCCCTAATATTCAACTTCTATTCTTAAAATACAATACATGCTTCTATTTTCTGGCTGGTTTAAAATGACTACTTGTTGCCATGGAGAAACTTTATATTTTCAAACTATTGTCATATGTGAAAATGAAATTTTGGTTAATAACCAGCTGTTTTAGTATGACCTTGTTTTGAAAATCGAATATGGAGGACAAACTTTAATTCTTTTTTTATGTACTATAATTTTATTTTTAAAAAGAAATTTATTGGATAAATCTTCTCCTTGATTAATATAAAGAAAGAATAACATTTGTTTATTTTATAAACATCATATTAACTCTTGAAAAATGCTAGTATACACAAGGCACAGCTGCTGTGGACATCCATGCTAATGACATTTTGAATCTTTATTCTGTTCTTTTAAGGTGTTTTTAACAAAAAAGTGAGTAATTCTTGAGTGCAAATAATGAATAATATTAAGAAAAACATATCTTAAATATAAAAACATGACAGAAAACCTCTCAATTTTTTTTGTATGCCGAAAGACATAAATTGTCCCCTATTTTGAGAATCACCCATATATATCTTTCTATTTCATTATAATACATCAATATCTTACATTTTTGTTTTTACTATATAAAACTCAATTAACATTCAAAATGAAAAATCAATTCTTCATTTTATATTTTAAGTACTTAAATTCTATAATGCATCATACAGGGTGTCCAGCAAATAACACCCTGATTTTAAAATTAAATTTCTCAAAAACAAAGATCGACAGAAGTATGCGGTAAACGGTTTGTTTATTAGGTAAGCTGTAAAAATCTTATACAGAAGTTTTGAACGGTGAATATTTTGAAAAGATTGTGTTCTGATTGCAAAGAATGCTTTGATTTGATATTTTCTTGTTTTAGATTGCTTGCAGAGATAGAGTTTTTCGGCTTACAGTGCTATAGTTTAACGATTTTTCGAACTAAATTTCTTGAATTTCGAAATTTTAAAAATTTAATTCCGAAAATCTTAAACTATGGCAATTTAAGCCGAAAAACTCATTCTCCGCAAACAATCTAAAACAAGAAAAATGTCAAATCAAAGCATTCTTTGCAATCAGAACACAATCTTTTCCAAAGATTAACCGTTCAAAACTTCTATATAAGATTTTTACAGCTTACCCCAATAAACAAACCGTTTACTGCATACTTCTGTCGATCTTTGTTTTTGAGAAATTCAATTTTAAAATCAGGGTGTTATTTGCTGGACACCCTGTATTACATTAGTAATGGATATTTTATATAAACATTGAACATTCCACAAATGCTTAACTTACCTAACCGTTCTAATTACCAAATTTGTTTTGACGTAAGATATCGTAAGTATCTTTCTTATCATTTCGTTGTAATACATAGATATCCAAGTAGTTGGTTAATTTTATTTTTTATGTAATAGTCAATTAACTTTCAAAGTTACAAATCAGTTCTTCATTTTATATTTTACGTACTTAAATTTTATTTTCCCTTATCATCGTCTCACATTAGTAAAGCGTCATTACGTATATTCGAAAGTAAGTTTGTTTTTTTGGTTAAAATTGTATGTTTACTTATTACAAGTCTATTTCATGTTGACGTCTACAGGCAATGGATTGATCAACATTCGATGCTTCTGCCAATTCTTCTTGAGTTTGTGTGTTGTTTTCAGCTTCTGCAAGTAAACGATGACTTTCAGAAGCTTTTTTAATTAAGTTATAAAAGTATATGATAGCAAAAATTCCTGCAAATGATGATTATTTAGCACAAAACTAGCTATTTTAAGTAAAATAAAAACTATGTTGTTTAATCAAATGTTATGTACTGCATTTCGAAGGTTATGAAGAGTCTTTTTTAAACATATATTACCAGATTTATACTATACATATAAGAGTTCTTACGCCATCTATTAGAGAAACGGAAATTACTTTTGCATAAACCCAGTACTTTATGTAAACATCAACATTTCACAAGTACTTAACTTTTATTTATCTAAACTTGCTAACTACTATATATGTTTTAGCACGAGATTCAAGGGCGTAGATTACATATTTCTTCTCATTTCATTATAATACATCGATGTCTTCAAAATTTCTTAGTTTCGTCTATAAATTTTACTCAATTAACTTTCAAAATAACAAATTAATTATTCTTCAAATACTTTAAGTACTTACATTCTGTATTCATTTAACATCCTCTTAGATTGGTGATGTATCATTTTATTTAAATATTGAACATTAAAAAAATATTTCCCTTTTATACTTATCTAAACTTTTATATTTATCTAAATTACATCTATTTTGATACTAGATTCAAGAATTAAATATATATATATATATATCTTTCTTCCCATTGCATTACAATACTTCGATATCCAAGCAGTTTCTTTATTTTTTTTTTCAATAAAGTATTCGATTAATTTTCAAAATAACAAATCAGTTCTTCATTTTATGCTTTAAGTATTTAGATTCTGTATTATCTTATCATCGTCTTACATTAGCAATTTTATATATGGATTGAACATTTAGAAAGTATTTGTATTATACTTTTCTAAACTTGCTAACTACTTTTTCTGTTTTGAAGAGAGATCCAAGAATTTAAAAAATGTATGTTTTTCTTACCTTTCATTGTAATACATCGATATCTGAGCAGTATTTGCATATATATATTACTCAATTAATATTCAACCTGACCAATCAATTCGTCATGTTATACTTTATCACTTAAAATTTGTATTCACTTAAGAAATCACATCGTCTAAACTAATTGTCTTAGATTAGTAATGTATTATTTTATCTAAACATTGAACATTTCGCACATATTTATCTTTTATTTATCGAAACTTTCTAACTATTCTATTTGTTGTGACACAATATTCAAGAATTAAAAAAAAAAACTTTCTTTCATTTATTTCATGTCATTCACCTTTCTGTACCTCCAAGGCACAGACTTTTGCATATTTGCGTTAATTCTCCAATCAATTAGAAGTCACTTACTGTAGTTACATTTAATTGTTTCTTACAGTTAGTTTTCGGAGGATTCTTTTTTTTTTTTTTTTTTCTCAAATCACAAGGTTTTGAATATTTTGTTACTCCAATAAATCTCGTCATTATGCTTCAGGTTAATGCCTGATCTTGTCCTAGTTGCGAGTTTTTTCGCATCTCTTTTATTTTTTTATGAATTCGTTCAAAGTACACGCCCGAGAGACCTAATCAAATTAGGAAACTGTACTAAATAAAATTAAGCAAGTTTCGAATTCTGATGGTCCAAACAATTTTTCTCGTTATTTTTCAATACCAGAGCATGCTTAATTTTCTATTGAACTGGTAAAATAACTGTTTGTCTTCTACAAAATTGATAAATAATTTGCAGTAATAGATTTCGATTGATTAAGTCAAATTATTTTACATCTAAAAAAACAAAATTCTATTAAAAATTTGCGTATTAGGTACATTTTATAAATGGATTTTGACTGTTACTTGTTACATAATTTGATATTTGATTTTATTGCGTTAAACAGGTATTTCTCGACTTACACAAGTAGTGCATTTCGTAAAGTTTTATGTAACTTGAATTTTACGTAAGTCGAATATGTAAGTTGCCTAGATAACATTTAGAAAAAAAATTGCAATATTTATTATAAATGTATGTATACATAAATGTGTTATTTACACTGTTATATTTTATGAATAAAGTATCATGCGACACTATTTACTCTTTCATTTATTATTATTTTATTATTTTTATAAACTATAAAAATATGAAAAACTATAAAAATAAACTTAAAAACACTTTTCAAATATTTTGTTGAATGCGGGATTTATAAGTCTAACATTAATGAATTAATTTATAACCACAAACAGAATTTATTAAGAACTAGCAAGCTACGCCCGCTAGCTGGCCACTTTTTCCAAACGAACATCGATATTAAGCAATATATAATAAACAAAAAAATTCATTTAATAACAAGTCTTGGTGTTCGAATCCTCAGCACAAAAAAAGTAAATTAAAGAGCTATGGTTGTTATGCGCCCATTATCCCGTTAAAATATGTGATTTCGCACAGTGGGCGGTACGGGCCCATCGTGCGAAGCCGGCCCACCGGCGCTACGCGCCATGGTCGCCATTGTCCCGTTAAAAATATTTGGTTTTGCACGGTTGGCGCTGCGCGTCCATAATACATTTTCTCGTATTTTTTGGATCATTAGAAGCAGACTTTTATGCAGATTCTGAATATGTAATCAGTTTTTTTCTACTTTAAAAACTGTCTGCATGATGGTTTAAGAAAAAACGCGCAAAAAAAGTTTGTTTATTAAAAACTGCAAAAGATTGCTATTAAAAAAAAATAATAATAATAAATAATTTCATTAATATCACAAAGAACATAACTAACAAATAATTTTGGCAGCTCGTTTTCCGTTTATACTAACAGAAATTAGTATTAATCGCATAAATCTTAGGTTACACAATATTCGTGTATGCTACCAAAAAGAAAAAGTATGAAAATGAGCTACAACGATTAATACTCACATACAGAATAAATATATGAATAGCCAGTTACATCTGAGATCCTCAAAATATTAATTAGCAACACTATTACCTCTTAGTGAACATATCTTGCTGTGCTTAAATAGTTGTACTTATTATATTAATTAAACAGTGTTTAATATTTTTTACCAATTACTTCTTTTTCTCTTATACATTCTTTGACAAATTGACGGGAGAAAAATAGGTTTTCTGCTGCTTCTTCTTTTAGCCAAAGGGGAAAAGTTCCTGTTCTTCACCGCAAGGTAGCGCAGTGTTCTGCCTCAGAGCTCCGTTTGAGACCTGTTTGGGAAATAAGACTTTTTCCGTTCCGATTCCCGACCGGTTTTTAATTCATAACTTTTTTTAATTTTGGTCCCACGGTCTCGAAAATGCCCGAAATGACTTTCCCGGAATTTTTCGAATCGAAAGACACCTCTCGCGACTTCCAACTCGCCCGCGTTGCGAACTGTAATCGGCTTCAAGCAGACAGACAGACAGAGGCGCACGGATTTTATTAGTATAGATTATATGACTACTATGAATAACAACGATAAAGATTAAGTTGTTTCGTTATAGATTTGATTGTATATACCATCAAAAATATAAATCTTATTTAATATATAAACTATATTATGGCTGTGATTTATTTCTACATGTTTTATTTATAAAGTAGATATCGAAAGTATGCAACTGCGTTCCATCCAACGTACCCGCATGTATACAAATGTAATTTTCTAGATGCATTACGTAACTGCAAATTTACATAAGTCGCGTAAAGCGTAAGTTGGGGGATGTCTGTACATTAAATTTTATTAACCATTTTTTCAAGATTTTATGTACTTGCATCAATATGTTGTCATATTGACTGCCACAGATTACGAATTGGCTTTTTTGGCGGACATTTACAAAGAGGTTTTTAGTATATATCGAGTCGGTTCAAAATTCTAAGTCACAGCTACACTTGCTAATTTTATTCATTGTGTTAATTATATATATATATATATATATATATATATATATATATATATTTAGTTTAAAGATATGAATTTTTTTTTTTTTCATCTTAAACGCAAAATGAAATCAATAAACATATACCTCTTTTTTCCGTAAATACATGATAATAAATTATCAGTTATGCCCCTTCATGGCAATAAATTGTCTAATTTTAAAAGAAGACTTAAAAAAATAACTTTCATTTTATCACATACACAATTAACAGTATATTTGTATTTTGCCATGAGATATATATACTTAGAACCAGATTTTTTAAAAATAAAATGTCACTACACTTAATTATTATTTTCATTCATTAAACAAAATTTCCAGTTCATATACATTTATGTCACTTAACGAATTTATTTGTGGTATTTTAAAATATTTATTTTACTTTCTCATATTAAAATAAAAAAAAAATTATTTTCTAGACATGTAGTACTTTTTAGTACCTCGTGCATAATTAAAGTGTTAATACTGGATGTTTAATATATGTATGTAATTCGTGGTTTAAGATTTAGCAGATAGTAAGTTCATGATGAAAATTGAGATTTTTATCGCAAACAATGCGAAATCGGAGCTATAAAATCTACCCGAAATATAGACATCGTCGTTATACTTCAAACGCGTGAAAAGTAATTTAAATATCTTACAAAAAAATGAAGCTTCAAAACATTTCACTTAAAACTTAACACAAACTTTATTCCAGAATAATTCTACTACTCTTTTTTATCATTGCTCGTGATCATCTGTGAAAAATAAAACTATGACCATGGAGTCACTATGAGAGTGTGGACACCAAGGTAATTACAAATATTAATCGCATTCGCGACACAGTTTTGGATTAACATGGAAATGGTGTCGATACAAACTACATGGCTAAGAAAGAGCGCAAAATAGGACTATAACGTAACAATCTAAAAGATAATTGAACCGGAAAACTATCATGTCATTGAATCGGAATTGAACTAAAGAAAACAGTTAGACAAGTCCATTTTCATAAACGTTTCTATTTAAATGGTACAAGAGATACTTATTGAAAATCTTAGATGCAGTACGATAGGATAATATAGGATTTAATTCTTGATATAGGTATAAGACGGAGCTAAAATATTACGTACGATTTACTATGATAATTTTTTTGTGAGTTAATAATTCTGTAAATTTTCTAAAAATGCATTTGATTTTTTAAAAAAAATTCTATCCTATTCAAATTTGTTTTAAAAAAGCACGCTCACTTAAATAATACTTAATGCATCAAAGAAAAAAAAAAAAAAAAAAAAAAAAAAAAAAGCCTGTTTATCTAATGTGGCAATGTCTATTATCATCAAGATAAAATCGTTGTCAATTTGTTTCTAATTATCTTTTTAGCTTTTACAGTGACATAGATGCGATATTTTAGCAAAAGTTTTTTAGATTACAACATATTATTAAAGTTATTATTAAGGATATGTAATGTATGTTCGATTGCTATTAGCTATTCGGCCATTTCAGTTGACCGAATAATGGACAGTAGTTAACAAAATATTATTGGGCATTAAACCGAATAAATTCGGATAATTTATATTGCTCTTTTCTTTTCGTATTACTTTTTCTTTCTTTCTTTCTTTTTTTTTTTTTTGCCTTAAACCCAAACTGGTTATATTCTGATACGTTCATGAAGACATTTTTGTTCTTAAATGCACAAAATTTAAAGATATGTTGATCAAATAACATTTCCTGCAATCACTACAGTTCTTTTAGAAAATAGTTTAAAATTGATCTAAGCTAATTTTGTAAAGACAAATATTGGGGAAAGGTCTTTATGAGGGGGGGGGGGATAGATTACAAGTCAAGAAGTATTTCGTTTATTAAAAAGTGAAAGTCCATTCTATTCTGAATTACATGCATATTATAATGCCTTTAAAGCTCATATACATGCAAAAAAGGCTTTGCGAATATGTTTGAAATATTCAAGTTATTAAACCTTATATTTTTATTAATTAATACATTATTTGAAATATATTGAATGTAAATGCATTTATTACAAAACATTGCAGAAGTTTCAAGATCAAGCAAATTATCAATGTAAGTTCCTGCGCTTACTTTCAGTATAAACTGAGTAAGCTGCGGAACTTTGTTTGTCATGTATATACTAATTAACTGTTATAAATTTTGTTAAATACCGGAGTTTCAAAAGTTCGGTCCGAAAGTTAAACGCGAATTTAAAAAAGTACACACACATACACACATATCTATATGGATCTTAAAGACATGCTATTAGCAGATAAATATTTGTAGTATTTCTCTAATTTATTCTCGCGCGCGTGTTTCGTTTCTAATTATCACTCCATTGATGAAGGAAACGCTATTTTGAAAGAAAAGAATTTATACCAGCCGCATGGCATCAACAGCTGCATAGCAACAAACGATGTTATTAGGATGAGCGAAGCGAATCCTCTACTAGTCCACTCAAATTACAATTTGTCGTACGCTTTACAAAAAAACTATTCAATATTTTAACTTCAAATTAAACACAAAAATAAATTATGATCTGTAGATTTGCAGAATATAATTTTTTTTACAGTAAAACGTTAAAAAAATTATTATTTTAATTAATTTATTTTACATGCATTTCCAATACGGACGCATTTTAGCAAATAAATAAAAAATGAAACGCGTATATTTTCAGAAAAAAAAGTTTAAATCATGGAGTAAATAATTATAGATAGAATCATGATTAATTTATTAAATAAAACATGTTTTCATTATCCCGCAAAATCGTTTGCACAGATGACACTTAAACATTTTAAAAGAATTGTATTATGGATTTTTTTTTTTTTTTTTTTTGTAAACTGGCAACAAAATAATTGTAAACAAATAAAATTAATTCTTAAATTTGTTATATAAATGAAAAATTAAAAGATCTGCGTGAAGTTGTTGGTTCAAGCTCTTTATAAATATTTTTGCGAAGGTCGTATTGTGGCTAAATAATATCGACTCATTAATCAGAAGGATTTTATAGAAAAATAAGACTTTAATAAGTTCGCAAACACAACAATAATTATTCGTGAAAACGTCACTGCGAGAATGAGAGAGCGCTTCGTTAAAAGGTAATTCCATTAATTGAGTTGCCATTCGCAGAAAGTAAAAAGTTCTCCCACGCGGAGAGAATTACAGCAATTCTCATACGCTAACATGTATAAAAATGAAGAAATTAAAATAAAATGTTTTACAGTTGAAAATTCATAGTATCAACGAAAGCAGATTTCAAATGTTTTTTCCAGAAAATAGGATTTTGAAGAAGTAACTTTCTTCAAGCTTTCTTCAAATATATTATTCTAAAATAGCTATCAAAGATTATCGGATGTTGATTACAAAGATTGGAAACATGCATATTTCAAACAATTAAAAAACACCAGTGGCTACTTGAAATTGTAAAAACATCTTTAAAAGAGCTTTTAGTTGAAAATTAAAAAAAAAAATTGTAAAAGTTTGCTTCGAAAATATCTTATGCCAGTTTTACATCATAAATAAAAATTAAAATGCGCCAAAACATAAAATAACGTTTTTGTTTAATAAAGATGCAAAAATAATAAAAAAAAAATATTGTTAATTTCAAATATCTGTTTTATAAAATAATGCTTCGCGAATCCAAACAAAGCATGGCTTTTGCTAGTCTTTACCTTTTCATTATTCTTTTTCTTGATGCATTATTTTTTTGTGAGTCTTGTGAAATGTATTATTAAATGTTTATGTGGTTGTTTTAAACGGGTTAATTATTCAATAATACGCAAACACCACTAAAAATGGTGACCTATGGACTAACGCAAATTAAAAGAATCCCGTAATGAGTGAGTAATATTTCATTTTATTTTTTAAAAAAAATGTCAGATGTTAACGCAGTTCGTATACCACCATATAACTTTAACGATGTTAGTTTGTGGTTCGCCATGTGTGAACATTCATTTGAATTAGCGAATCCTAAGCCAATAACAGAAAGTCGCACAAAATTTAATTATATTTCGGCTAATTTACCTCCAGATGCCGCATCTATTGTACGAGATTTAATTATCAAACCATCAGATACTACACCATATGAGGATTTAAAAACTGAATTAATTAAACGAACAAGCGATTCTTCACAATCTGAAATACGAAAATTATTGTTGGGAGAACAACTTGGTGATCGTAAACCTAGTGATCTTTTAAGAGTTATGCAAAAAAGAGCAGAATCCCACAATGTATCTGACGAATTGATGTTGGAATTATTTCTTTCGCATTTTCCGTCATATGTACAAAGCATTTTAGCCGCTATTTCGCCATTGACACTTGATAAAGCATCCGAAGTTGCGGATCGAATATTAGAATATAATCCCACTGCAGTAAATGCTGTTTCAATAGAACCAAATATTAATTCTAAAATTTCAAATGAAATTAAAAAGCTTAATGATCGAATTAATCAGCTAGAGTTACGCAGGTCACGCAGCCCTTTTCGTCGACGTTCATTTGGAAGAAAACGTAGCGTTTCAAAAGATTCCAAAGGACAATGTTGTTACCACGAAAAATTTGGCGAAAATGCCAAAAAATGCTCTGAACATTGTTCATTTTCAAAAAACACAGACGGCGAGGTGTAACGGCGACAACCACCTTGCATAAAATATCTCGTCGCCTCTTTTTAAAAGATAAAAAGACAAACATAAATTATTTATGCGACACAGGTTCGGACATAAGCATTATTCCAGCATCATTTGCCTAGAAGAAAAAAAACCCTTTTATGACTCTTTCTGCAGCGAATACTTCAAAAATCAATGTATATGGAGAAAAGCTTCTGACGCTTGATTTTAATCTATGAAAAACTTTTCGTTTCCCTTTTTTAATAGGTGACGTCAGCACTCCAATTATTGGTGCAGATTTCCTATATCATTCTAATCTAATTCCAGATCTTCGAAATAAAAAGCTGGTGGATAATGTTACAAATTTAGCCACTCCAGGTCATCTATATACAGCATCTGTTCATTCCATAAAAACGGTTTCGGGAAACAGTATTTATCATAAATTACTACTTCAATTCCCTGATATAACCAAACCTCCTCGTGCTGATCAACCAATAAAGCATTCTGTATACCACCACATAGAAACTACCGGATCTCCTGTACATGCCAAACCAAGAAGATTAGCTCCAGATAGATTAAAAATAGCCAAATCTGAATTTCAAAAAATGCTTGATCTTGGTCACATACGGCCATCGAAAAGTAATTACGCCTCGCTACTTCATATGGTTAAAAAAAAAAAGATACTACTGATTGGAGACCTGTCGGTGATTACAGAGCACTTAATACACAAACAATAAAAGATAATTATACTATTCCAAATATTTTGGATTTTACTTCAAATCTTCACGGTACCAAAATATATTCCCATCTTGATCTCATAAAGGCTTATCATCAAATACCAATTCATCCAGATGATGTACATAAAAGTGCCATTATCACACCCTTCGGTTTATTTGAAAGTACCAGAATGCAATTTGGACTTTGCAATGCAGCTGCTACATTTCAACGATTCATGGATCAAATTACACGAGATCTTCCATTTGTTTATGTATTTGTTGATGACATCCTGATAGCATCTCGTACAGAAAAAGAACATCTTGAGCATCTAAGAATAATATTTCAACGTTTACAAGAATACGGATTAAGCTTAAAACCTTCAAAATGCACTTTCGGCGTATCATCAATAGTATTTCTAGGTTTTAAGGTATCTGAATTTGGCATTGAGCCCCTACCAGATCGTGTAGATTGCATTTTAAAATTTCCTCAAACTACCCTTACACAATTAAGACGTTTCTTAGGGTTATTTAATTATTAACGTCGATGTATCCCAAAAGCTGCTCACATATTGGCTCCATTAAATAAATTTTTGGAAGGAATAAAAAATTCTAAAAAGTCTAAAAGACGCTCTGAAAACAATTCACATGACTCAATTCAATGGACAGAGGAGGCTGAACATGCTTTTAATGACGCCAAACAAGCTTTAGCTAATTCAACTCTCCTACGACATCCTATTCCTGGAGCAAAGTTAAGTCTTTGGGTTGATGCAAGCGACAAAGCCGTTGGCGGTTCTCTTATGCAGCTTAATGAAAAGCATTGGGAACCCATTGCCTTTTTATCAGTCAAGCTTTCAAAAAGTCAGCAAAAATGGTCTACATATGACAGAGAGCTACTGGCAATATATACATCAGTAAAGCGCTTTCGACACATGCTCGAAGGAAGGTGCTTTATCATATACACAGATCAAAAGCCTCTCATATACGCCTTCAAGCAAAATCCAGATAAATGTAGTCCTCGCCAATGGCGACATTTAGATTACATTTCTCAGTTTAGTACAGATATACGTCACGTAAGCGGCAACGACAACACGGTTGCTGATGCACTATCTCGAATTGAAGTAGATCAAATCTCCAGCTCATTTTTAGACTTTGAAGAGTTTGCAAAAGCTCAAGAAGATGATATAGATCTACGCAACTTGCAAAATGATAGCAAATCTTCTCTTGTATTTAAAAGCATGCCATCTCCAATGTCTGCCACAGAATTGATTTGTGATGTATCAACAGGTTCACCGAGGCCATTCGTACCAGCTACTTTTCGAAGAACGGTATTTGAACATTTCCATAATTTAGCTCATCCAGGAGTTACAGCATCCTTAAATCTTATTGCATCACGATATGTATGGCCCAATATGCAGCAAAATGTAAAAGAATGGGTCAAAAGTTGTAGTGCCTGCCAACGATCAAAAATACACAGACACACCAAAACGCCTCTAGGTACTTTCGCATTACCCGATGCTAGATTTTCACACATTCACATAGATTTGATAGGTCCATTACCTCCATCAGATGGAAATGTATACTGTTTAACAATGATAGATCGATTTACAAGATGACCAGAAGTCGTACCTTTAAAAGATATAACTGCAGAATCAGTTTGTCGTGCCATTTTTGATGGATGGATATCTAGATTCGGTTGTCCACTCATAATTACAACCGACCAAGGTAGACAATTTGAATCAAATCTGTTCAAAGAAATAACAAAATTTTTGGGTACAAATCGCATACGAACGACATCATTTCATCCTCAAGCAAATGGTTTAGTTGAGCGGTTTCACAGAGTATTAAAGAGCGCCTTAAAAGCTCACGAACATAATAAGTGGACCGAGAGTTTGCCTGCAGTTCTACTTGGGATAAGAGCTGCTGTAAAACCTGATATAAAAGTTTCAAGTGCTGAATTAGTTTATGGAATTCCACTCACACTACCGGCTGAAATGTGCTCAGAAATCCCATCTTTGGTATCCTGTGACAATAATTTCATTCAACAATTGAAAGAAAGAATGAATAGTTTAAAACCTACATTTACATCTACTCACGGGCATTCAAAAATTTTTGTTCATCCTAAATTGAAGGATTGCACGCATGCGTTTCTCCGATTAGATAAAATCCTTCCATCTTTATCTCAACCTTATTCTGGCCCTCATGAAGTTATATCAAGAAATGATAAGAACATAACCATCATTGTAAATGGAAAGAAAAGTTGTGTCTCACTTGACAGAGTTAAACCTGCATTTTTGTTCAATGATTTACCAAATAACGCAGATAATTTTGAAACTAAAAGTGTTCCAGCAGATAGCCAGCCAATAAAATCAGGACCACTAACTACCAGATCAGGTAGACAAGTAAGATTTCCTAAAAGACTAATAACCGAAATAAATTATATTTCATATAAACATCATTTCAACGTCGTACGAGATTTTATATGACAGGACACACACATAAATAATACTCTATGTATGCTTTTGTATAAAAATAGTGTGTTCTATCAGCAGTATGGAATTATTCCATGGAAATGATTGCCATAGCGCCGTCTATTGTTGATATTTTGAACTTTTTTGTGTCATGCAAATTCCCACACCATTCAGTATATTTATCAGCAAATCGCACATTTCTCCGACTTTTTTTATCGCACCTTATCGCACCTGAATTTTTAGTCACTTTACAGATTTCTTTTTAGAGTATACATCTTAGTAATCCGTATTTTATATTGTACAATGTAATAAATAGAAATTAATATTGAAAAAAAAAACCTATTAATTTAGTGTCTAGGTCTAATATTGTGTCAACTTCTTCACAATAAATTTAACCAAGGATTACAATAAAATAATAATAATAATATATTGGCTACCAAATATTCGTTAATCGGCTATTCGGCGAAATTACTATTCTTTACATCCCTACATTCTTAAAACGAAAGAGCGCGTTTCGCTTCTCAGAAAAGAGCTGTAATTTATTGGATCGTGAATGAGTTTTTTTTTTTTTTTTTTTTTTTTTTTTTTTTTTTTTTTTTAAGTTTCACTCGTTTTGATTTAAATTGCTTTTTTCAAACTACTCATCTTGATTTAAATTGTTTACAAAGAATTTGCTACTCGAGTTGTTTAAAATATTGCTGCCTTTCAAATTGCGAGATGAGTGAATTTCGGCTCAACTTGAGTTATTTTGTGGCTGCGGTTTTAAGAGAGTAATTATTGTATCGTTATCATTTTTAAATTACTCTTGAAAAACAGCTAGATTCATATAGAATATGTTGTTCCCTAGATAAATGAAGTACATGCAATATACAACATATGATTTATTTATTTAATGTCGTCATACTGTCCGCAATGAATAATAATACCTTTGTCGTTCACTGCTTTTATTTTGTATGACAACATCTATTTTAAAAATTTCTTTTTCTAGTAAAACTATCGTAATTAATGTGTTGTCCGTCATTATTTTTGAAATTTTTAATCTCTTTTTAAGTTTTGTCATAAACACGTTTGTTTCCAGGAAACTGGGAAATAAACAATTTATTTACAATGTGTCACCTTTGAAATTACACATTGCCTTAAATAAATCTCAACTGTTAAAAATGCGAATTCTTCGTCACAATACATGTAAACCGTTAAACTGATTTCAGAAAATCTAAACAAAATTTCACTAGGCGTATTGTACAGTCGCAAAAATTTGCATTTTATTTACATTTTCTTTTTCCCATTCTTCTTTTAACCACAAACATTTTTCTTACGAGAAATGACTTTGTAACTTTTGAAATCTTTCACTTTTGCTTCAAGACTGTTTTCATTCTCTGCACATAGTTTCTATTGAAAAACTAAAATTAGCGTTAGGGTTTCGGCTATAACAAAGCGGGACTGGGGAATATATCACGTGGGAGTGCACAATGGCTGTACGTGATCTGAATTCGCTTATTGGCGAAACATTTGTTGAAAAAAAAATCATGATTTCAGTGAATATTTTTAAAGATGAAAAATATATGTACATCTTTCATTTATTTTTTTACATCATTTCCCTTTTCAGTGTATCATATATTCATCGTTTCAAATACATATATATATATATTAAGGAATGTGAAGGGATGATGCAGCTCAAATTACATAAGTACTGCTTTGAAAACTATATTATAATTTTCAGTTAGACTTGTCTTTAATTTGTATTTTATATATTGTTAAATACATTTATTTATCGTTTAGTTTTTCTTTCATTTTAATTGAAACATTCAACTAGTTAGTCTTTGATATGTCCGTGTTGCAGCATTTTGAATTTTAACTTCATTTACAGCTTGAAAATAAAATAGTCTGTGGATTAAAAATAAAAAATAAAAATAAAATAGTTGGTAGTCTGGCAACTCAATCTGTGGATTGCGATCCGCTGATGGGCCAAGCCAGTTGTTTTTCATCGAGGTTTGTCATCAAATATATCTTTTATTTCATTTGTTTAAAAAGATATGACAATTTTAACGGGAAATAATATTTCAAGGGAAAATCCTTAATTTCCTTCTAGATTAATAACGAACAAAATATCCAGAAATATTTAAATCCCCTTTGAGAGCTTGATGAAATTCAACACTTCGTGCTTATGTGAACATGCTTTTTCTACTTTGCTGATTTTGAAAGACAAGTACTGAGACAAACTGCGTGTTAATATGTATTCCCACATGGGTAAACATAATTACCAGAAATCTCATTACTATAAAGTTCTGTTTTCATAGTAATTAAACACATTTTTAACTATCTTTGTAGTGTGTGCATTGTTTTAATAACTATTCACTTCCACACATTGAGATTACCGATTCTTGTTTTTGATGATAATGTGTCGTCCGTACGAAAATTTGCATTTTTCGTTCGATAGGATTTCCGAACGATAAAGATCGTACAAAAATTACTATACTGATGTATAACTTTATATTGGATGGGTCGCGATTTTTTTTTTTTTTTAATTTTTTTTTTATTGAAACAGCTCAATACATCTCAATGTCTTTTTTATTAATAGTTTAAACAATAATGAATTTCGTGTTTTAACGGTATTTTCAATAGGTTTGCTTTGATTTTAAGAAAGTGATAATACCACGAGATGTATTGGAATATATATTTATATTACTTTAACAAAATCAAATTGATTAATAAATAAATCATACAAGTAGTACTTTTTTTTTAATTGAGTAAAAATGTACCAGATGCAGAATGCAATCCAGAACCTTTTGCATTCATTGAAAATGGTCTTCCAATTGAGCTATATGATCAACTTCTGTGGCTATGTAATTACATCTTTATTTTAATCAAACTGATTGTTAAATAAATCCTACGGGTGTTAATTTTTCAAACTTATAAAAAATGTGTTTAACTCGTTACTCAAAGATAGAATCTTCTGTTTTTTTGCTACCAATATTTTTTCAACTGAGAACTACATCCAAATCAATTGCGTTGACTGGGATGTCGTATAAGTAGCTCAATGAAAGAGCTTTTGGTGCAAAAAATGGTCATTATTCGCATCTAACATAGTAACAGACACTTTTAGAACTTACCCTAATAAATTTACGGAAATTAAAGTTAATTTGTTGAAACTTTTTAAAAACACTTTCATTATTATTAATGTTGGTTCAAGGCTTGGTTCAAGATAAGTTGTATTTTTGTTTGAATAAGAGGACTCTGAATGGGTTTCTATACAAAGAACAGGCATCTCCAAGATTGATCTTCAAGTGAACAATCAAATAAGAAAGTTTTTGACAATATTTAAAAACATCCTTACTTAATAACTGTATCTATTTTTTTTTTCAGGAGGTAAATAAGTAAGGCTATCCCCCTCCTCCGCATTATAATCTACACCTGCCCCCCTCACACACACACTGGCTCTTTTTTTTTCATAAGATGCTTTGAGTATCTATTTTAACATAATTTAGGATCTTTTTACTGCTATTCTTATTGTTTTTTGCTTTGATATTACGTAAATGTCTTATACCATATCAGAAACATGGGAAAATTTACAAAGTATAATTACATTCGATTTTTTTTTTTTTTTTTTTTTTTTTTTTTTTTTTTTATGAAGTGCTTGTAATATCATCAGAGTTTTGCATATGTTGTATTCTTCGATACCCATGTCGACACATCAAAAATTACGATGGTTTCATGAGAGCTTCCTATTAAAAAATACATTTATGAAATTGATACAATTGAAAATGTTATGTAGAAAAAAATGTGGAAAATAAAGACACCTAATCATATTAGATAACAAAACATATTCGTGAGTAACGCTGAAGTCACATTGATGCTGACGACACCAGATAAATAGATTTGATTATAACTGCAATTCTTATTAACTTTTAAACAGTGCAAAATTTTAGTTTTTACACGGTCGAATAGGGTAGAAAAAATATCCTTTTAAACGAAATTAGTTTGGATGATTTATTCAAGAATTTTCAAAAATGATTTTTTTAAAAATCTGTCTCTATGGTGTATGGTGTATAGTGTATATCCCAAAAACGATAGATCCACTCGTTTGCCTTTAAAATATTGTAAATAGTTGAACCTTTGTTTCTTGCTAGTATTTCATAATGAAAGAAAAAGTTCATGATGAAATAAATAAAATAATATAGTAATATAAATAAAATAAAAAATTTTGAAATATGTCATCGAACTCAGCGATCTAACTACTGTAAGTATCAGAATCAAAAATGCTGTTTTAGATAGTGAAATCATTGTCGATTTTTTTTCAGCTTTTAATTCTTGGCATGCGTGAAATACGACACTATATAAGAAATATATTAAATGTTAAAAATGTATTAATTTTTTATTAAAAAAAAGTTTTTATGTAAATTATGCTTTCTTGGAAATTTGGATTAGACTTCCTAGTGATAATTAGTTGTAGTGTACTAGAAAAAAGGTAAAAACTTATTCTATCAGGGGAACAAAATTATAAAAGAAAATGTAAGATTGAATTATAATCTCTCTTTTTTTCCTTTTGGTATGCACGGCTTAAGTTTTAAGCAGATATATCCAAAACTTCCCACTTTTAAAAATGTCTTTATATCTGATTTATACATACATATTTAGAGATGAAAATTTTTATTTCCATATTAAGAAGCATCTAGCCTTTACGATACTCTTTTTTTTTAAAGTATGCATTTTTATTTTACTTTCGGTTTTTTAATGTATGGGAATTCGATGTAGAAATATTTTTATTCATATTTCAACGGGATACTGACTTTTGTATTAAAAATTACACCCTGGAATGCGATACGACGAATCTGTCATTTTACGAAATGACAAATTGTAGGGAAATTCCAATCTTCAAGGCATCAAAATATACAGCTTGTTTCGCAGTTGAAGTTGTATTCTTCTGCGAATGATTAACGACGTGTTGCCTTGAAAAAGTCGAAAATGAACCTTCGAAAATGACAAATGATAAAAAGAACATTATTTTGAAATGTTTATTTTCTTTGAAATTTAAGAGTGTGTTAGAAAGGAAATTGGTTAGGCTAATATAGCGTGAATGAAGACTGTATGATTTATGACCTATTGATGTATTGTCTGATTAACTATGTTTAAAATGCAATTAGAAAAGTAAGTGATAGAATGTAATACAATGAATCACAACAGCTACACCCAAGTGCCACAGCTATTTTCAACTCAGATGGTCATAACATAAACTGCACTTCACTTCCGAACGTTTTAACACTTGCAGTTTCAGAATTTTTTTTACGTTATTAAGTTAAAGTGCATTCATTGTCGTATTGAAAAATTTTGTAACTATAATAGTGCCAACTTATATAGACCAGTGGGGATGGGGATAGATGGGGTGCGAACCTACACAAAAATTTTATAGTTTTAATGGATTATTCTTAATTTTTTTTTTTTTTTTTTTTTTTAGTTAATTAATCACTTAAATGAAATTTGGTTTTATTAGCATTCTCAAAATAGCGTTGTTTGTGTATAGTAAGTACAACTAAACTTACAGAAGCTCTGACATCCCCTCCAGCTGATGTACAGTTAAATTTCTCCTGAAAATTTTTTTCTGCTAGTTTACCATACATTGTATATCTTGAATTGATAAAGCACTTAAAAAACTAATTATATACTTTTGTCGACATTTAATTTTTTTTCAATAGTTAGCAACTCTAATGTTATTTAAAACAAATATCACATATTTATAAGTAAGAAGCTATAAGAATATAATTTAATGAAATTGTTTGTAAAATTGTAACTAACCCTTTCGGGTCTGGTATACTATTCATTAATAGTACATATCTTTTAATTGAGTATTATTTTGTTTTCAGAAATACTTTTGCTACAATTTACATGTAGTATTGTTAGAATATGTCTATGCATTTACTATATGACTTCATTTATGCTTGGGCATTTATTAATAGTAATAATTATTATTGTTTGCTTAATTCTCTTTGCTCTGTTTGTGATTCTTTTACTTTAAACATATATTTCACTCTTTAAATCAAAAAGAAAAGTTACTTTCCTGAAAGAATGTAATTAAGCGCAAAATGTATTAAAAAGTTGTAATATAGGTTAAATCTTATTGTAATACAATATTTTCTAAACAGCTCCATAAATTCCGTAGCCTATTGTCATATTAAATGTTAACAGAATATATAACGCAAAAGAACGGCATTCGTTATTGTTCAGACAATGAAATATTCGTTAACCTCTAATTATTCTACATGGATAACTAGTGCTCATGTTATTAACGTAAAAGTAATTTTTTCTAAAAACTGAAAAAAAAAATCGAACGCGAAAGGATTATAGTATAATCGTTTAAAAATTTGCTTTGAGAAACATAATTTAATTTCGAATTGTCATTTTTAATTATTTTCGCTCCTGCCCTCTCCTTCTCTCCACATACTTACACACAAAGAAAAATAATTATATTTGTTATTTTACTCAAAATATTTTACACCCACTTAATATTTTTGAAATGTTGGCACTACTGTATAGCAGAGTAGGTAGTTTCAATATTTATTTATTTATTGCCGTGTAAGTACAGTTTTAGTTCCAGAATACGTAAAGGTGGCGTAAATTAGAAAACTATTTAGATGAAATTTACTTCGAGTGATAAAATTATTCAATGTACATTATTTAGTTTAAGAAAAAATGAAAAACTATAATAAAAAAAATTAACTTGGTGATCAACAACGTTACAAAATCTCATTAGTGTTAAAATAATAACAAAGATAAATAACCATATATTTCCTTTTGAGTTCTTAGCGGATGAAATATTTATTATAAAATGTTACATAACATATCATCACTGTATCTACCTCTATCATTTCTAGTTTAAAAATAAAAGAAAGAGAAGAAGTTAATGTTACATTATATTGATGTATTAAACGTCATCTCAGTTAGTTTTTGATTAATGACTGGGGCTCTCTCACGATTTCAGCTAAATTATTCTCGTAATGGCTAGGTGAAGAGAGAATAAAGAAATGCCGAATAATATTTGCTTTGAAAATAATAATAATAATAAGCTGCTCTTTGACTTGGAAAATCTTAAAATGATTTTTTGAAATTGTTGCGTGTTCTATATTTTTCTTGTCATTTATCATTTCAAGAATTTTTTGTTGTATCACGAAACAAAACTGTTTTTACTTTATCAACTCCGTAAGTGCTGATATTTGGAATTTAAATTAGCTTTTACGAATAAGCCGTTTTAACAAGTACAGTTTTTAATAAAGAATTTATATTTTAAAAAATTATTTAATTGAGGTCTGATTACAGAATATAGGTGAACCACTCCTTTTTGTTTACCTTTAATCGATTCTTCACATTTAATTTATTTGTTTAGATTATGCTGCGATGCAGTTGACCGTTGCTTTTACCTTTCTCAGCTCGTACGCGAATACAATACCAACATAACACGTATCTTTCCTGAATTCTATTTTAGAATCATTAAGTTAAAATTAAATAAAAATTAAATCACACGGAAGTGGGAAACACTCTCTCTTTGTTAATAAGTTCTTCGATTAAAACAATTCCACATGAGTATATACTGTCATATTCTATAAACAACATTATGACTTTACCACTTCACTCTCTAAAATCCGACTGTTCAGCATTCTTCGCTAGAACTCACTGATGCTTGCCTTTGCCCCCCCCCCCCTTTTTTTTTTCTCTTGCTTCAGCTAGGGGCTTGACGAGTTGTTCTCCCATTGTAGCAATAAATAATCAATGTCTCATTTGAGCCATTACAGTTCAAATCGATGAGTAATGTTGAATATTTTGGTAGGTAGAAATTTTTTGGAATACAGATATTCACGGTGGAGTTTAGGTCCGATCTAAATTTTGACAACATTTTCAACAAAAGCAAATTTTCGGCAAAACTGTCAGATGATGAACTGAAAATGAAACCGAATTTTCAGTTGATCTCTAATGGCATGCATTGTTGAAGTACCGTCTGGGCCGTATCTCACTATCAGCAATCAAGAATCCGCCCTTCGCGCAGGCGGAAAATTTTGTCGAAACAATTCAATCAAGAATGATGCTAAAATCAAGAGAGTTATCACGTTTCACTGTAAAAAAAGTTGGAAATTGCACGTCAAGGGTAGCAAATGATGTGCGTTCGTATTATAACGAAGTGTTAAATATATTCTGATCATGTTCTAATAGTATACAGTACATAGGTTAAAGTATAGTGGTCGAAATCTTTTGTGTGTTCTTGTAAATATACTATCTATTTTCTATTATACCTGAAGTAGCTTATAATAAACTTCAGCAACTTTTATGAACTTCATAGACTGCGAAATAGTTTAATATTATTAAAACGCAACCCAAACAGAGTTTCCAATTTTACTACAATGTAATGGAATACTTTTGTGTGTCCTTGTAAACGAATAATAAATATTCTTTCTACCACATATTGACAAAATGTATATTTTAGTATATATTTTATAGATACATATCAATTCTATTATGTTCGAAAGAGTGTAACGTCATTAAAATGCACTTGAAACTATTTTTGCTCAATTACCTTAATGTAATGAAATATTTTGATTGCCCCTGTAATTAAATTATATATCCGATTTTCATAAAATTTGAAATGAGTTAATAAAACTATGCAAAAATTATATATTCCAAATTTCAAACGATTCGGTTGGGTAGTTTTTGTTTTGTTATAAGTGGAAAGACGGACAGACGGACGGTCTGAAGACGACTATAGGTGCTATGTATTTATATAATTGCGAACGCACTTAAAAATCGCATCAAACTGTCCAGTTGCTCAAGAGCTTTTACAGATAACAGTTATTTGACTATATTACGAAGCGTTTCCATTGGTCAAAATAAATAATGACAGTTTAATAAAGTACATAATAAGTAACTATTATCTATAAAAAGATTGAATGAATACAGAGATTACTACAATTTTTTTACAGTGTAAAGTCACAAAAAAATGGTTAAAACAATGACAATATATTTTGAAAACACTTCTTGCTGAAATACAGCAACAACATTAAATATATGAGAATTAAAAAAAATGTAACAAACAATTAAATTAACCAATAAATGTATGCAATGTTACTTAATTTTTTTATTTATATTTCTTGTTTAAAAAGATATTTCATTTAGTATTGTAATAAAAACTTACTGAATCAGAGTTTTTTATCAGTTAGGCAAACTTTTAATTGATCTGGCTCAACGAAAGGAAATAATAAAAATGCACTAAATAATAATAAACTAAAAAAAAAAAAAAAAAATTAGGATTATATTGTCTTTCTTTTTATTATAGAAGCAAGCATCGGATTTTTATAGCTGTTCTTTCGGGAAGTTATTTCCTTTGCTTCTTCCTTTCGTATAAATTTTAAATGAGGAAATAAGAAATGGCTTGATTTTATGAATATTTCATATCGCGAGGTAATAAAAATAATAGAATTGAACGAAGACTTACGCTAACAAAGGCGTTCATTTTGGAATGGGATTTTATTTTAAAATATTTATTTTTAAAAGAAACGTATAAGTAATCTGCTTTGGCTTTTCTTTTATAAATATTTTACACTTGAAAGAAATCAATGTGCATATATCAAAATTATGAAAGCTACATAACAATGTAATGCAGGTCATATTTACAAATATTGCAATCCATAGTATTTATTTCATAAGGTTACATACAGCATTTGAAATATGATACAGTTTTTCACAAAATAAAAAAGTGAAAAATTTTCTCCGATTTTTTAAAAATATTCTGCTGAAATATTTGCTGGAAATAAGAATATTTTTCTCTTAATTTATCAAGTTATAATATAACCATATTATAATCAAATAATATGGATGAAAACTTTTCATGGTTACCCACGAATCCGGAAAGAAGTCCTTGTCTTTGAAAACTTCATAAACTAAATAAATCAAAAAATAAAATATTATGCATATATAAAAAAAGATTTTTATGCTGCCATTGTAAACGTTTTGGGTAGTTTTTATAGTGTATTTGTGTTTTAATCAGCTTTCGCAATCTGGAATATCGATTTTTAGAATGCTATCAACTCTCAATTAATTTTTTTCAGCGGCGTAATTGAATTTAAACATGAAAGCGTGACTGAAAAACATTAATTTTAATGATGCTGTTAATTCGGCAATAAATGTACGTTAAACATGACAGAATTTATTGCATCTGTTGCATTTAACTTCAGAATTTTTCACATCCAAAAAAACCTATATTCCGGAATAAGAAAATTGTTTAATACATTATAAAAACGGCTAGGAAACATTTCTGAAAACCAGTTTTAGCGAAATAAACCTAGTTTTTAAAACTGCTTCTTTAAGTCTCGAAAATATACTGCGTCTGAAGTTTTTCACATCCTTTGTTCGCATCTTTTCATTATCATGTAGGACGAGCTTTTTTAATCTGTTCGCAACGAGAGTTCTTTGCTCAATATTTAATCTTTTTCAATCTGTTTTTCAAAACAGAAAATTTTCTGTATTTGAATCGCAAAAATGCTCTGATTAAATAATATAATCTTTACAATTAAAACTAATTGTTGAAATTAATGAAGGATTCTAATCATCTTAAGTGGGTCGTATGCCGGTCTCACATCCTCAAGGGATTAAAGATAAAGGACGCTTTTCGTTATAGTTTGTAACTCAAACGATATTATTTATTCGTAGTTGAAATGTATATACTTATTAAGAAAAAATTATCTTGTGTTTTACAATGCAGGACCAACAAATATGGGTAGAAAATTTGTAAACAAATGGAAAGACATTGAGTAAACATATATTTTGCAGCAAAGAAACATACATGTGGCTTTTAAGTAATTAATTACTCATACTTTTACGTTCAGAATTCATGGTTAAACAATATATGCATTATTGTTCTCTTTAATGAAATTATTGTTCTTCCGTTACAATGCGCACACGGTTAAAAAAAAAAAAACTGCGAAAAAGGAAGAATATGTTTGTAACAAAGTTGGCATGTATATCCCGCTATTTAAAGTGGGAAATTTAAATTTTAAGGGACAAATGGAAGTAATACATCAGTATTTAAAAAATATACACTTATGCCTCACTGTAAAAAATTTTGCTGTAGTAAAAAATTTTTCAGTAGGAAATAGTACTGGTAATCTAGACGCCAGTACTACTTCCGTTTTTTAACGGAAAAAAAATTCCAGGAATAGTTCCGTTTTTTCACAAAATATTTCCGTCTTTTAATATTTCCTTATGTAAAAATTTTCGTTTGAAAAGTTAAAAGAATTTTTCAAGGACAAACTAACATCTCTGTGATTTTTATTCTTTACTTTACAAAGGCACGTTAATATCAGGGACACATTAAAACAACAGAGAAGAAATGTTACTAGCCTTCCATGGGGTTTGAACTCACGACCTTGTCTGTCGTAGCCGGTAGTGTAATACCATTACGCTATGATTTCATATAGCACGATTTCAAATACCTTTACTTATTTCGGGTGCATTTCATGAACTAAAGACAAGATTTTTGAACGCGGGTTTATTTTTGTAGAGATAATATTTTTTTATTGAACGGACAGTTCTAAATCAAGTTTTACAGATTTTCTTTCTATAATTTCTAATAGTTAGCTTTTCAATTTTAGCTTTATATAAAAAAAAAGTTTAACCTTTAAAATATTACATGCATAAATGAAAGTATTAAAAAATTTTGTTTCCTTCTTTTTTGGAAGAGTTTTAAAGCTATTTTATTCATATTTATTTATTTATTTTATAAAAAGATACTAACACACTTAAAAAAAAAAAACAAGTACTTTAAAAAATATTTTGTATGACGATCTATTGTAAACTCAATAAAGATAATTACTATGGGTTATGGGTTATTAAAATTAATTACATTTATTGATTTTTATAACTTAGGTAATCGTCAAAATGATAATAATTTCGGTAATATATTTCGATATATTTTAAATTTTAAGAGCGAATTTCTTAATTTGAATATATTAAAATTAAAAGTAGATTTTTTTTCCACTTAAAATATCTTTCGCACTTTTTGTATCATGATATAAATAAATTAAACATATTTAAAATTATACTGAAAAAAAAAACTTTCCTTAGCTATCTCAAACTTAAAAAGAATTAATAAATCTTATTATTATTTTTTTTAATTTGTAAAAATATGCTTTCTTTTTAATATACTTTAAATTTTATGTGCGAACTTCTTAATTTGAATAGATTAAAATATATATATATTAAAATTAAAAGTAGATTTTTTTCCACTTTAAATAACATACGCACTTTTTATATTATAATATAAATAAATTAAACAAAATCAAACTGAAAAAACAAAAAACTTTCCTTAACTATCTGAAACTTAAAAAGAATTAATAATAATAATAATTATTATTATTATTTTAATATTGTAAAAATGTGCCATCGTTTTATAATTAAAACAGAAAAAAAAAGAGAGAGAGAAATGTTGCTATGTTTTTCTATTTGTCATACAGATGGCACCACGACACTTATCAGTTAAAAATACTGATAACTTCTCATGTTTAAAACGGAAGATGTTCTGTTTGCGGTGAGATTTACGGAACAGTTACTGTATTTTTAATCTCAAAATAGCAAAAAACGGAAATACTGCTGTTTTCTTAGAAAAATCAGACTATTCCATAAAATTTTAGGGAAAAGTTTGTGTATATTAACGGATATTTTTTACAGTGTACTAATGCATATTTACATAGAACAGGTATTTGTTTTGCATTTTAAAACATCCGTCTTAAATCTCTTTGCGTTCTTCTCGACTTTAACCTCATTACGGGACTTAAGAGAATAAAGCTATGTATCCGACAATACCTGGCTACTACCAACGTCATGGTTATAGGTCAAAACATCAACTACGAAATTTAATTCTAATTTTTCAGTTTTTTATATTGTAAAGTACAGGTGTAGATTCCTAAAAATTTTAAGGAACCTGTGGTTCCTAAACCCAAATAATACCAGGGCTTAATTTTTAAGAAAAAATAAGAAAGAACCCAAATTCTGTTAAAAGATCGCAGAAGAAAAGCTAAAATTATCAAAAGATCGTAAAAAAACGACGCGATTTTCGTCAAAGAATTGCTGAAAAACACGGTTTCCATCAAATGATTGAGAAAAAAACGCAATTTTGGTTAAAGGACCGATAAAAGACTTGATTTTCGTCAGATGATCGCAAAAAAAGTGTGATTCAGAGGATTGCGGAAAAACGCAATTTTCGTAATGATCGCGAGGGGAAAAAAAGCAAAATTCGTCAAAGGATTCATCAAAGGAGACTTCGACGCCGAAAATTAGTCGAGAAGTCAAAAAATTTAGTAGCTACGTGGTGACTGGCGACCGTGAATCTGCACCTTTATTGAAAATGAAAATGCCCATTTGACTTTCTTGGAAGAAACATTTCCCTTTTCAACATTCAACAAATAAGGATAAAAAGGAAATATTTTGTTTATCCTAAAAAATAATTAAGTCTTTCCCTCTAAATAGAAAATTTCTTATTACTATACAGAAATTTCATATGAAATCACTCGTTTATATACAGAATTTTTTCATAATACACAGAGCGCTGTATATTATAAAAAATAGCTTAGCGGTTTAAAACTACTAAGTCATGAAACTAGCAATCAATATGCAATGAAATCGTATGTTATTTCTCGGTCTTTAATTATAGTTATGATATCATATTTTATATAAAATATTGCAATTTAACTTTTCAGGGTGTTAAGCATACACACGAACAACTTTTTTACCTTGTAAAAAGTTATAGCACTAAAATAAAAATGTAGTCATTCTTCTGATAATTTATAAATCGTTTTAAAAATTGCTTTCGAAATTAATTAATAATATTTTTAAATTGTTATAGCTAATTTTGAACAGTTATTTTGTAAATGGGAGTGAAACATGGCAGGACTTCGAGAAGAATATAGATATTTATATTCATAGCTATACTTTAATTTTAGATTTTTTTAAAACTTTGATTACACATCTTTAAATTATTAAATTTCAAAGAAAATTAAAACAATTATATGATTCGAAAAAAAAAAAAAAATATGAAGGTGTGGTTGTTAATGTGATTTTGAAATAAAGTTCGATGATTCTTGTTATCATTTTATGTTAAAGTGATAAATATGTTAAATATAAGAAAATAAAAGTCACAATTAATTATTTTATTTTTTTAATGCATAGTTAGATAATTTTAACTGAAATTTCTTAATAAGAAATTTATAATTATATCATTTGTTGTCCAGTTAGCAAGATGTTTCATAGGAAGAATGAAATCGCAACTGATATCGATAAAAGGAAACAATCGACATGGGAAAGATTGGGAAATACTGATGTATATGATAATATTTAGAATTTCATCATATTGAGTGTGAGGGGCTTATTGATAGAATCTGTTTCTCGATCTATCATATTACTACAGATGTCATTGTTATTACGTTTTCCATTACTCATTTGCAATTCTTGCAGGTGGCATGGCACAGGTGGCTTTAACGTTTTGCCCCTGATGTACTTCCTACAAGAAGTTGTCCCAGGGAATTCCTATAAATATCCCATTTCCTATTAAAAAAAAATATATACTACTGTAGTATTAAATTATAAGTAGAACACGAGAAGATCGCCTTTCTGCTTTATATACATAATAGTTGGGGATTTATTTTCAAATTTTATTGAACTTTAAAATTTTATATATAATTTCTATTCACCCTATAGTTTACGAAAAATATTTCTATACAAAATGTTTCATTCAGGCAGTATGCGATAGTCATTTACAAATGTTTTAACTGATGCCATTAATATGCATAGAAATAATGCATTGAAATCGTATCACTATACTATAAATAAAATCTGTAAAGTTAAAGTTACTATTTTTTTTTTTTTTATTAGGAAATTGAGATTACTAGATTTTTTATGTTACGATAACTTCAAAAATTCATTTAACAAATACGTGTTTGCACAGTAAATCAAAAAAGGTTACTAAGAAAATTTCACGAAACTGGTATGTCTAGAACTTTTTATGTAACTGCAACTCGAGCTACAGATAAAATTTTAGTAATATTACTGTAATTTTAGTAGATTTTTTTGTAAAACTGCAGAACAGATAAAATTTAGTAAATATACATATTTTTTGTATCTTTACATCTGTAGAATTACCAATTTTGTTTTTTACAGCATACTATATGGCAAGGCTCATCTAACAATCCTGAAAATCATAAAGGCACATTCGGGAGTGAGCTTGCGATGTTACAACGCTGTGCCAGTGTTAACGATTTGATGATTTTGTATTAGGTCTACAGAGTCACTACACTAGGAATTGCAAAATCAAATAAAATGTCTTAAATATATTTTTCATAAATTGGCATTGAGAAATGTTATCACTATTTCTGTTCTAATAAAGTTAAAATGATTCTCTCTTTCCATAAAATATTCTAATTCTTCAGATGAACTACATAAACTGGCACGTTTTCCCAAGAGATATTTTGTACAAAGTTGTAACTGTTAGGTAATTCAATAACGCCAGACATCGCCTTGGTTGTCAGCTCTTTGCCCATTTCCTCTCGGGGGTCGTTTGGGGAATTCCTTCGAATTCGGGGACATCTGAAACTGCTAATTGTGCTTGGGGACATTTTCGGTTCAATCCAAAAAAGCAAGTTCCTTCATTTGGTGTGTACATTTTATTTCAATTCAATGTTTTCCTAACGGTGCGATTGAAACAAGATTTGAAATCCTTTTGTGCAGTTAACATCTCATCTCATCTCTTTCTTCCTTTTATTTTCTTTCTTTTTTTCCAATGAAATATTTATGTTATCTTATATTTCTGAACAGCGCTTTTTTCAGATTCAATGTCTTAGATATATATTTGTTTCTTTTTATTGACTCACGGTGCTTATTACATTTTGCTTTTTTATATGATTTTAGTATCTGGAAGTCAGTAGAGTGCTGAATCGCTTTGAAATAATTTTGAAAACAACAAATAGTCCAGCACAGCAAATTAAAAGAAAGTCATTCTCAGTTGATTTTAAGCAAAGCCTATCAGCATGGTTCAAATATAAAATCAAATGTTTTTTACTGAATTTTATGTAATAATACGCTATTCAGTAGTAAAAATACATTTTATAGAATTTAGAAAAATAAGTAAAACATCATTTACAGTTAAAATATGTTAAAAATGTTATTTTAAGTTATTTTTTTTTATTAAAATATCTTAATTTATCTATCAATACTATGCAGCCGTAGCTATTACAACTCCTAGTCATCTTTTTACAGGAATGTCGCAGTTTAAATTTTAAAAACAATTGTATATTTCAAAAAGAAAAAAGTCATCTACGATCATTTTGTATTTATAAGCATAAATTTACAACATGAAAATCAGATTAATAAAGTATATTAGTGAGTTAAAATATTTCACTAGAAAAATATCAAAATTGCATTTCAAAAATCAGAAGATTCTGAAAAAATAGTAAATAAAAAGCACCTGAGTTTAGATTTGTTAATTTCAATCAAAAATACATTTGTTACTACTGTATTCTGGTTGAAAGGTTTGGTGCTTTGTTTCATTTAAAAAACAAAATATCTGTCAAGTAGCGCATTTTTTTTTTCTGAGGAAAACAATTTGATTTAAAAATTTTAACAAATTTAATATCTGTGCAAGTTTTTTTTTTTCTTTTTTTTAATTCAATTAGATACCTATTCGTGAAAGACGGTTCGTTTGATTTAAAGAGTTCATTAAGTGAACGAATTGGTATTATTTCTGAAGAAGTAATTTGATCTTACGGTGAGGAAAATGTTCATTATTCTTTTTAAATAACCAGTCAGGTACAAGTGTTATAAACAAACAAACGATTTCGTACAATAAATATATGAAATAATAACTGAGCATTGCGTTATACAAAAATATTTTTAAACGTTGTTATCTAGACTTTAACCACTTTCACACTGCAAAGTACTTGAACATGCAAAATGTTGAAATAATCGAATAACAACAGTATTTATTTGTAAACAAGTAAAAGTATATATTCGCGTACTTAATGAAAGTGAAATTTTCATGCAAAAATTCTGGATTTCAGGCAATACCGTAGCAGCATCACAGACAACCAAGAGGTTAAATGTTGAAGGTACATAGAGTACCCTGCCTGTGTCTTTACGTATGTCCAAACCGTTTGTGTCTTTAATGGTTCATATATCTTCTAATGTTCAATATATATATATATATTAAATCATTATCAATAATCCTTTTTAACTTATGAGACGATAGTTACCTCTAATGCTCTTCAACATCTTTCTTGAACACCCTCAAATCGAAATTTGTATATAACAAAAGTGAAATTTTTCTCAAAAATTGTGTGACCTAGAATAATTTTCTGCGAGATTTAAATGAATTTCTACTACCCCAATTTTTTTTCATATTTTATTTAGTGCCTTGAAAAATAGATGGGGGTGAACATATTTTTGCATTATATTTTTAACAATATCCCTGAAATATAATACTAAAAATTAAAAGAGATGTATTTTTGAGTTCGGTCTTAGGAAAAATCGCACTATATCCCACACAATATACAAAGATTTTTTTAAAGTGACTACTCCCTCTACATTTTTTACTAGCGCTTTTAAGAAGTCAATTTAACTAGTCCCTCTTCATTTTTCGAAAAAGCATTTGTGAATGTTTAATAATCTACAGATATATGTATGGATAAATATCCTTTATTACTTTCGCCAACTTGAACTTCCCATACGTTCCACAGTTTACGAGTAAAATGGTTGTGACTAACGGGCAAACAGACACAAAAGGGATTTTATAATGGTTCTGTTTTTATTTTTCAAGTATGAAGCCCAAAAAACATACACAGTAATATATTTTAAATATTTAAAAATATATATTTAATTTTTTAAGTTTAATTAAAATCCTTGTCTTAAAAAACTAATCATGGACCATTCTATATTTTCCTACCTGCTATAAGCTCACGTTAGTACGGTCTTCCAAGAGAAGCCATTTTTTGTGAAGTTATGTTAAATGAAATAAATATTTGAACGGTGTAATACATACAAAATCACATATAATCAGCGAATAAGCAAGTCTTTTTAGTAATCACATAGGGCAGATTTCGTTCAAGATTATATTTAATTATATCAGTATCAATATCATTATATTTGTCAGATTTCGTTCAATATTACACGATCTTTTTATAAATACCATTTCTAGAAACTATAAAGTTATTATTTTTTCTCTCCGGTTAAATGCTTTTCTTTTTGAAATGGTAATAAAACATTCAATAATAGTTGTGTTCACCTTATTTTTCACAAATTCTTTGTTATTATTTTTGATGCATAATTTTTTTATGTTTTAGTTTTTACTCAATTACAATATATTTTCCATGATACTGCTTTCAATCTCAAATATGAAAAAAAAACGTATTTTAAAATATAGAATTAAGCAATTATTACACAAAATTTATATTTCAAAATTTTTCTTTCTGGGATGCTTTAAATATCATGATATATAAATATATATGTATTTTGTTTTAACACGGAAAGATAGTTACTTCAGAAAGAGATAATTATTACAAAAATGTTTTTATTTTTTCTTCCTACACTTCTTTTATATTTTAGCTGTTTTAATTGCGTTCAAAATCAAGGTTTTGCAAAAAGATAATTGCTTTAGAAAAATAAAATATAATCATCAAGTAAAGCGTTTTAACTTTATTTTCTACTGTTCTCTTTAATTGCATTTTAGGATTTGTAAAAACTGTAATATTTCAAAACTTGAAATAAATTTTTTTTTTTTTAATTTAACCAAAAATTAAGTGTTTGTTTGTACTTTCTCTCGTATATTTAGAGTATTTTCGCAATCAATGCTGTTTTCGAATGTAAAATTAAAGTTTGCTCAAAACTTTCAAAAAAATATTCTGCTCAGTTAGTCGTAATTAAAGAGTTCGCATTTTAAATAACGAAAAAAGAACATTTCTTCTCTTCTTGTTAATGTTGTCACAGGGAAAAATAATGATATCAAAGTCTCTAATTAAAAAAGTTGATGAGTTAATGAAAATTACAAAGTCTGCAATCTAATTTTCATCAGATAATTTATTAATGTATATATATGTAACCGCAATGAGATAAATAATAACATAGCAACAAAAAAGACTGCCTTCTAAACCGATTTATACCCACCCAAGCTATCGAATTCCCTTATTCCAATTAATCTATTTGATCTATCTTGAACGACTTGCTCCACCACCGGCCTACTATTTATTGTCTTCACTTGTCTCAGGTAAAACAGGTTATTTAGAGTGTAAAAACCTGAGAGACCTACAAGGTTGGTTGGAGAGTCTTGAGCCGGGGGGTCAGTGGGGGATTAGTAAAGAATCAAGTCTGTTGGGTATTTTCCGTCGACCTTGGCCGGTCTGCAAACCAGACGTTGAATGTCTGTCCTTTCGTCTACTGAGGCCATGGAGATTGAATCTTTCTTCAGTGTTGTTATTTTATTTCACTTTAAATGAATGTATATTTTTATTTGCGATTTTTTTCCCCTTTAGATGTTTGCATTACGGTTAGTTCAAAGCACCTTATTTTTTGTTTAACATTTTTGTTATGTAGGCGGAAGAGTTGAAGTTACAGGTATTTGATCCCTTAGACTTAGTTACAAGAAAACAAAACGCTATATCGTTTGAATACGGTGAAGGCCGTAATGTTAATTTTTGAGCGGATTTTTCTTTTTCTTTTTCTTTTTTTTTTTTTTTTAATCTCCCTATAAGGAGAGCTGTAAGTCTTTACCAAATTAATTGAAAGATAATTATTAATTCTAATTCGTCTAAATTTTTACTTTCTCTTTTTATTTTTTCTTCAAATATTTATTTAAAATATCATATTTTTCTTTAACAGTTTTGTTAATATAAACTCTAGAACGTACATGTATTTACTTAAAAGGTGTTACAAACATATAGAAATGTTAGTTAATATAATAATAATGTATGTTATTTTTAAAGTAGGCAAAAGTATTGAAATTACATATTTTTTATTGCTTAGATATATTTGAAAGAGAATAGCTTCGTTTGGATTTGATGAACTTTGTAAAATTTAACCGAAATGAAGTCTCTTAAATTTTGATAATGTTATAGATAGGCAAATATGATAATAAAAAAAACTATCTTTTTTTTTTTTTGAGATATTTGCATTACAGTCCTTTGAAAGAATTTTTATATTTTACTTAACATATTTCTAATTTTGTTATGCTGGTAAAAAAGTTGAAATTACAAATAGTTGAAGTTTCTCTCGACATCGCTCCTTTTTTACTTTTTCGATTTCAGTTCCAGATATTTTTTATTAAGTTACTTTCGCTATCAAAACCGGTTCCGAAAATGAAAGTAACCTTATAAAAAAAATCGAAAAACTAAAAAAGGAGCAATGTCGTGAGGGATTTTCACTGTCCAATGCAAAAAAAAAAAAAAAAAATAATAAAAAATAATAATAATAATAATAATAATAATAATAATAATAATAATAATAACAGAAAATGTATTATTAAAAATGTTGAAATGCAAATGAGTAATTAGAAAATAACTTAACCATGGGAATAATATTAGCTCGCAGGTACCTTCTTTTGCAGGGAAGGGGCCTTAAGGTTAAAGTTCCTTCAAGGAAATTTAAACTTTAATTTTTTTTTTTTTTTTTTTTTTTTTTTTTTCTTTCGAATTCTGTATGGCAAACAAAACAGTCGAATCACACTTGTTTGATCGCTTAGGTTTTAGTAGGCACTATATGAAAAGCAATACTATTAATATTCACAAAACATATTCAATCAAACCTCTGCAAAGGTGTCATTAGACGCAGAATATTGTTTTTATTTACAATATAAATGCAACATTTGAAGTAAGGATATTTGTTAAAAATGCATTAACTTCGATTTTTCAAATGGTAATACCCACATTTTACGCCATTTCCGAATTATTTGGATCAAACCAAACTGGAAAAAGGTAATTTAAACTAGAATTTATGTACTTTTTAAAAATCAAAAAATTCAGAAAAACTAAATTACTATCACAAAAGATAACTGACAGATCCCATCTTGTAAAACTGTAAAAGCAATCAATGCAGGATTTCCACCGCTATGAAAAGTCAGGGAATTTCAATGTGTCAGGGAAATTTCAAAATACATAGAAAAATCAGGGTATTTAAAAATATTTTCAAAAGAGTTATTTGACAGTTTTATAGAAAAATGAAAAATGACACGAAATTCATTAAATAAACTCAAATTAAAATCACAAAATTCATCAAACGATAGGAAAAAAATCGAGAAATTTCAAGAACAATCACAGAAAAAAGTCGGAAAATTTGACAAAGGTTTATGAAAATTTATCATGTCTCATTGAATGCCCCGTTCTTTATTTATAAATGTATATTTAAATGTTTCCTCATTATGACAGAAAATTAAAAGTATATTAAACTTCAATGTATTTTGTCATATTTCTGACAATAATTAACATGTGTGCTCTAATTAAGATGCACATGTGTGCACATGTGTGCACATATTAAGAATACTGTAGAAAGTATTGGATACATAACTTACTATCGGACCGGATCCTCTATATCCGATAAAAATGTTTTGTTTCTATATCAACGATATGTAAAAAATAAGTTCTTTAATATTAATTGAATTAGTTTAGTATTTTTTTTTAAATATTTTTCACACAGTATCCATTATCACGCATTTGTATCGGTGGTGTCAGTTTATAAAATAAAATATTTAGATTTTAAATATAATTCAGATAAATGTTGTCTAACATAATGTTCAGATAAAAATGTCTAACAGTAGTAACAAAATTTGAAAATTGTATTAAAAGATGGATTACACTTATTTTAAATAAAAAATCTCGTACAGCATATTGGTTATGATTGTTTTATAATATTTTTTTTAATGGCGGAGTTCTCAAATGTATGTACAGATAATTAAGAACCTATAAATTTTCATGAGCATTTTATTATTGCATAATAACATCTATGGAATGTAACAACAATTTTGATAATATCAATAACACTAATAGTTGCTTTGCCAAAATGGAAATTGTCAACTAATACGTTTCAGTTTTTTTTTTTTTTTTTAATGCCTATGATTTTTTTCATGAATCATTTAACTTTCTTTTGACTTTATCACGAAGAATTTCGCAATTTCAACAAATAATTTCACGATCATTTTTCCCATTATTTAAGGAAGTTATTAGAATTGTCATTATTTTTTTATTCTACCAACAGAACGCCAAGTATTAGTTTTATATGATAAGATCTCTCCAAAATCTACAAACTTCAACCTATAACCTGTAGGTTAAGAGATCTGCCCTATCATCTACTTTATCTGATTTTGAATTTTTTGAGTGACGGATCTACAAGAACGAAGGTTACGAGGGTTACCTTTGTGTTTTATTAAAGAAAAAAAAAGAAAAAAAGAAAAGACAAAGAGAAGAGATTGAAAGACATATTATTTAAATTTTGAAACATCAGGTTGTAACGACAGTTTCCCGCCACAGCCAATATTGTCTGCGCAAGCAGTTTAAGTTGACATGTTTGCTCATGTTTTGTCAAATGTTTTTTAACATTTGAAAGAAAGAGACTATAACACTGTGCTGTGAAATTTGTAAAAAAATATCTCTATCATTAAGTAAAAGGTATCTGAAATAGAAGTATCATGCTACCAGATTAGAACCATCATTTTCTACGAATTCTGTTGCAAAAAGTCAGCGACAAAATGTCATCGTATCATGTGTACAGCTTTGGATACTGCTATTGAATTACATGACATTGTAAAGGTTTTGTATTGAAAGTTCAAAAATAAGGACTATGACTTTCAATAAACAGAGTGGTCCGCGTGGGAAAACTTGTGGAAAAAGATGAGTATTCAAACACTCGAGAACTAAGAAATTAGACGTCAGTGGAATGGCTATTAGTTTGCGCTATGCGTCGCATAAACTTGACGTACAACTTCAATTGAGACTTACACTTAATGTTTAAATTAAAATTTAATCACCCATTATTCCCCATCATAAAACATTTTTTTCTGTTTTCTGTTTCACAATATTGTTAATTGTCTCTCACGTATTATCTGATTTTAAATTTTTACATGCATATGCCACCATGTGAATTTATTTATTGTATAGAATGCCTGCACAAGAGCCATAGACATTTACTATCTACCCATTTCCACTTCTAACGCTGTTTATATTTTACAAAGTTAATAGTATCTCATTGAGATAGTTCATATATTTTTTAGATTTAAATATGTTCAAAACACTGAATTTTTTATGTATACTTTTAAATACTTTTTCGTGAAAAAGATTATTCGTGTGGCATATAGCAGAGTTAGAAACAGAAACCTCATTAAATATATAATGAAAAGCGTTACGAATAATTGCAAAACTCGTTCCTAGAAAAAATATAGAAAATTTTAATAGCATTAAAAATTATTTTAAAAGATTATTCAAATAATTATTCTAGTGTTAAATGTATTTAACACTTTTGATTGAGAATATTTTTAAAATTATATTACCAAAAAAAAAAAAAAAAAAAAAAAGCAAATGAGGGAGCAACAAATTTGAAATTGTCCCCTTTGAAAGAGAAATTGTCACTGCAGGCCATACGACCCGTGCTGGGAACCACTACCTTAGAGTAGAGGTCTGCACGGGCCGAAATTTCCAGGCCGGTACCCGGCCCGGCCCGAACGAAAAAAATAATGGCCCGACCCGGCCCGGCCCGAAAGTTAAAATTTCGGCCCGAACCCAGCCCGGCTCGAGTGAATTTCTACAGAACATTGATCTTTAATCTTATGGAAGAGTTCTGAACCAAAAAAAATTATATTAGTCTTTTTTTTTTTTTTCCATATTTATAATCTCCATTTATGCAGAAGTGCCGTAGGCTGCGATATTTATGCTTTTAAATGAATCTTTGTTTGTTGTATGTAAATGTTTCAGTTATCACTAGTATTATTAATCCATATTCCCTGTAATGGAGACAAAAAATCGAAAAAGCGGTATATGGTAAAATTTCCAAAGACGAAATCGCTTTGGAACGAAAAAAAAAATGCATTCCCTTCTTAACAGATGTAAATGTTTAATATATTTTTTTCTCCCGTATTGTTATATTCACTTTGCATGGATGAACATTTTAAAAGAAACTTTCAGTTTTCAGTTTTAAAAAAAATTCCGTCATAATCATGTTTTTTTTTTTTTTTTTTTTTTTTTGTGTGTGTGTGTGTGTGTGTGTGTTTAATTCTATTTTAAAACGCCTAGTAATCTACGATTCTTTAAAAGGAATAAATTCTAATTGTGATGACTGATGATGTGTTTTTTTTTGTTTTATTCATCGGCGCCCGCTCTTGGATCACATGACCAGCGGACGAGTGTGTGTGGAGAGGAAGGGGTTACGAACGCAGAGAGAGAGAGAGGTGTGCGTGCGGAGGTAAGAGGTAAGACCTGCGAATGTTGAATGCAGGTTAAAAGGAATTTATTTTTTTAAAAAAAAACATTATCCGGGAAAAGCGGAATATGTATGTGCTACGGGCACGGCGCGGATCTGTTGTAGAAAGAAGCGTAGTTAGAAGTTATTTATATATTTAATTGTGTGTGTTCAAGTCTTGCTGTGTTAGTCCATCTTGTGTGTTCCATCTGTCAAATAAACTTTTGTGTTTTTTTTTGTCAAGCCGGCTTCTTTGGATTATTTCAACATAAACGGGTGTTCCGTAGAATTCATGAAGAAAATAGGAAGAGCGTATATCACACGCTCTCTTCGCAAGAACCAGTGGTAAGTGAAACCACTTTTTATAGTTTTGGAAATAAAGTTGAAAGTTATAACTTTTGATTATTAACTGAAGATTCATAAATATTAGATTAATGAATGTTACAATGATTCTAAAGAGATAATCGGATTAGAATTGAAAACAAGTATTGTTCTCAGTATGTTCTAGTGTATGATTTTAATGAATGATTATATTATTTAATGATTATAATTATTGATAAAGATAGTAAATTATAATTATTGATAAAGATAGTAATAGTTAAAAAAAAAGAACATGTTTACAATTAAAGGGTTAAGAAAAGAAGACCTGGTCATAGTAGCCACAGAATTAGGCTTAAACGTAGAGCCAGATCATAGAATAGTGGATTTAAAGGCATTAATCGAAGGAAGCGAACAATACGAGAAAGATTTCGATTTTGTAAAAGAATTCCTTGTTACAACGGTATCAGACCGCATTTCAAAAGAGAAACAAGAGGCGGAGGCCCTCAAAAATGAAAAGGAATATGTTAATTCTGAGCAGAAAACAGCGTTAGAATTAGAAAAAACGAAATTAGAAGTTATCAAACACCAATTAGAAATGGCTAAACTGCAGTCTGAAAACAAAAATTCTGATAGTGGGGGGGATGGACAAAATCCCAAAACTAATTCGTTAGAAGCTCTAATTAAAAGCGTTAAGACTTTAACTATTGCGATTCCTACCAAACCTGAATCGTGGAATTTATTTTTTTCTTCGCTCGAAAGGGCGTTTGAATTAAAGAATGTCGCGGAAGATTTGAAAGTTGAAATACTGTTTAATTTAGTAGGGGAAAAAGCTGCGCATTTATTAGTATATGCAAATTCAGATGAAATGAAGGATTATCAAAAGGTTAAAGCTTTAATTTTAAAAGAATTTCAACCCACCCCTGAAGCTTGTCTTCAAAATTTTCTTTCGGCAAAGAGGGCGAAAAATGAAAATCATATGCAATTCGCATCTAGGTTGAGAGCGAATTGGGATTTTTATTGCGAACTTAGAAAGGTAAATGATTTTGATGCACTTAATGAATTAATAGTTAGTGATAGATTAATGGATGCGTTAGACTCAGAGGCGCGAAGCTATGTCAAAATAAAACAATTAGATAATTGGTTAAAAGCGCGGGAAATTGCGGAATTATGCGATAATTGGTTTACCTCAAAAGGTAGAACCTTTTCTGAGGTATATGATAAATCGACAAATTGTCGCGGTTCTGATGATTTCGGATCTGGCAAATATATTCCACCGCATCTAAGAAATAATTTTAATTCGCGTAATGATAGGAAAAAGTCTGTGTGTAAATTGTGCCGTCAAATCGTTCATTTACGGTTTTGTCCTAATAACAATAATAAAGAAAAAGAGAGGTCGGGAAATTCTCATTATCAAATGAAAAAAGATTCTACCGGAAAAAATAAAGACGAACGGTTGATAGCGAAAGTGACAGCTTTATGCTTTGAAAATGACGCAATAAGTACTCAACCATTGCAATACGATGAAATTTGGGTGGGGAAGCAAAAAATAAAGACATTAATTGACAGCGCTGCTGAGATTCCCGTTATAAATTCGAATGAAGTACCAGAGTCATTTAAAAATAATGAAAATTCATCAATTCAGTTGATTTCAGCTTTTGGCGAGCAAATTACTGCTGATCTTTTAACATTACCGGTTTCTCTAAACATGAGTGAATCAAATTGTTTATTTAACAGTGTGGATGTATTATTTGCAGTGACAGATAAATTATGTAGTTCATGTATTATTACTCCGAAGGTTTATGAGTTATTACAATCATTGCAGATTGGAGAAGGGAAAAGAATAGCCGACAGTCTGGCACCAACAAGTGAGACGAAAAGGGGGGATGAAAATTTATCGTTGGAAAAGAAAAAAGAACAAAATACGAGTGATAAAAATTTATGTTTGCAGGTTGAAAATGAATCTTTTGAAGAGAATTTGCTTATTAATTGTATTGGAACGAAAAAGGATTGCGAGGATTTAAATTCGAATCAGCATTCGGAAACGACCATTTACAGGGAGCAACAAAAGAATTGCGAATCTTTACAGGGGGCATTTAGAGATGCAAAACAAGGGAAAAATGGGTTTGTTATGGTGGATAATTTACTTTATCATAGGGAAAAGGTTTCGGGAGATCAAGTCATGCAATTAGTAGTGCCTAAAATTAGGAGGGAGGAAATTTTAAGGATTGCACATGAATCAATCTTTGCGAACCATCTTGGTATAAGGAAAACGAAAGAAAGAATTCGATATTCATTTTTTTGGCCAGGCGTGTCACGGGATGTAGAGGAGTATTGTAAATCGTGCAAGGATTGCCAGTTGCGAAGCCGGGAGAGAGCCAGTGATCAGATACCGATTCTTCCGATTGAAAGACCGGAGCTCCCATTTGACGTTGTAAATATTGATATAATTGGGAAAATTGAACCACCTTCGGCGCGTAGACATCAATATGTACTTACTTTGGTTGACCAACACAGTAGGTGGCCCGAAGCGGTTCCGTTAAGAACAATTTCGGCTAAGGCTACTTGTGATGCGCTGTTAGAAATATTTATGCGGACAGGGATACCCCGCGTAATAGCAAGTGATCAGGGGGGAAATTTTGTATCAGGCTTAATGCAGGAATTTCATGCTAGGCTAGGGGCGGCTCCTAGATTTGCAACACCGGGACATCCACAAAGTTCGGGATTGGTTGAACGGTATAATCAGGTATTGAAACGCATGTTGCACCATATCATTCGGAGCGATCCTAAAAATTGGGATAAACACATCCCTTATTTATTATTTGCGTATAGGGAGATTCCTAACTGTACGACGGGGGTGTCGCCATTTAAGTTGATGTATGGAAGGGAGGCCAGGGGGCCATTGGCGGTATTAAAATCTACATGGTCGGGCGAAATTCCACTACCTATAAATCTCGGGAAAAGTGCGACCGAATACCTTCAGGATTTAAAAATTAACTTAGAAAAGGCGGCGGAACAAGCTTCACTAGTAGCGGAGGTTAAACAGGGTGCGTATGCGAAGTATGCGAATCGAAGGGCAATTTATAAGGAATTTATACCGGGGGAGCAGGTATATTTATTAATCCCAGACTCTAGTAATAAACTTTACGCTAGATGGACAGGGCCAGCCGAAATAGTGGCGAGGTGTAATCCCGATTCTTACAAAGTCAGGTTAACGAACGGAAACATTAAAAATGTTCACGTGAATAAGATAAGGAAATTTACTCCTAGGGTACAAGCAGTGGGGGTAATATTTGAGAATGAAGAAGAATTAGGGGAAGTCCATCCCACCCCTAGTACAAAGGATAACTCGAACTATTTTAAAATCGAAGAAGTAAATTTAAATCATTTGGAAAACGTAGAAAGAGAAAAGATGTTAGATTTATTGCTTAGATATAAAGAATTATTTTCAAAGAAAATACGAATAGCAAAAGTTGGTGCACACAAAATAAGATTAAATGATAATGAGAAGAAGAAACCTTATGTTTATCGAATTCCAGAGGCCCTAAAACCTCAAGTAGACAAACAAATTCAAGAATTACTAGAATTAGGTTTGATTGAAGAAAGTGATGAAGAAGCACCGCATCCGGTAGTGTGCGTGATGAAGAAAGATGGAACGCTACGACTTTGCGTAGATTTTCGGGCACTGAACGCAATCACCAAGGTTGATGATTTTCCTATGGAAAACTCTACTGATTTATTATTTAATATTGGCAGGGCCAACGTCATTTCCACTTTGGACTTACTCAAAGGCTACTGGGCCATACCACTAGAAGAAGAGAGTCAAAAATTAGCGTGTTTTAAGACTCATAGAGCTCAATATCGCTTCAAGGTCATGGCTTTTGGGTTGAGGAATGCTGCTGCGACGTTTCAACGAGAAATCAACAGAGCGCTTTCTGAATACCAGGACTTTGCTAGAGCATACATCGACGATATAGCAGTTTTTTCCGAAACGTTCGCGGAACACCTGGTGCATTTAGAGAAGATATTTTCCAAACTATCACAGTTACAATTCTCCGTCAATTTGAAAAAATGTGAGTTTGCAAAACCCCGAATAAAGTACTTAGGCCATATCATTGGGTCCGGCAGCCATCGGACCGATCCGGAAAAAGTGGAGGCCATTCGTAAGTTAGCTGTGCCTCAAACCAAGAAGCAACTAAAAAGTGTCTTAGGTTTGTGCAATTACTATAGAGATTATATACCAAAATATGCTGAAACAGCATATCCCCTCACTGAACTGACAAAAAAGGACAGTCCAGAGAATTTGTGCTGGTCAGTAGAGCATGACCAGGCGTTCAACGCGTTAAAAAGAGGTCTCATCGAAGCGCCCGGTCTGCATACTCCTATTATCGGGTTACCTTTCATCATAGAGTGTGATGCATCTGCAATCGGCATCGGAGCTTGTTTATCGCAGAGAAGAGATGGAGTAGTGTATCCAGTAAGTTACGCCAGTCAAAAACTCACCAAAACTCAACAGGCATGGCCAACAATTGAAAGGGAGGCCTATGCAGTGATCTGGAGTTTGAAAAAATTTGAAACGTGGATTTTCGGCTCACCTGTGGAACTTATTACGGACCATAATCCATTAACTTTTATCACCAAAAATGCCCCTCAATCTTCAAAGCTGCAGCGATGGGCATTAGCCTTACAGAAGTATGACATTAAGATTTCGCACCGCCCGGGTGCCAAACTAATTAATGCTGATGCATTATCACGCTTGGACACTGTGTAAGACATTCAACAACTTTTGAAGCACCCAGTGTTTGAACATTCCTTGAACAATATACTTTTTTTTTTCTTTCAGCAACTCTTAATGTCCTGTTTAATGTATACTAAGTTTTGTGTATTGCCTTTTGTTAATTGTATGTTATATTGTGTATATGAAGTATTAATTTAATTCTATTTTATATTAGCAGATAGGAAGAATACCGGAAGATGTGCCTTCTCCGGATACGGTTGTATTTGTGGTGTTATTTTTTATATATACATATTATAATTTGGGAAATCATTGTTAAATAGTGTAACATCATCAGTCGAATTTCAGATTTAAAATAAGTGTGTACCATATTTTCAATCTTGCGTGGGGGGTGTGATGACTGATGATGTGTTTTTTTTTGTTTTATTCATCGGCGCCCGCTCTTGGATCACATGACCAGCGGACGAGTGTGTGTGGAGAGGAAGGGGTTACGAACGCAGAGAGAGAGAGAGGTGTGCGTGCGGAGGTAAGAGGTAAGACCTGCGAATGTTGAATGCAGGTTAAAAGGAATTTATTTTTTTAAAAAAAACATTATCCGGGAAAAGCGGAATATGTATGTGCTACGGGCACGGCGCGGATCTGTTGTAGAAAGAAGCGTAGTTAGAAGTTATTTATATATTTAATTGTGTGTGTTCAAGTCTTGCTGTGTTAGTCCATCTTGTGTGTTCCATCTGTCAAATAAACTTTTGTGTTTTTTTTTGTCAAGCCGGCTTCTTTGGATTATTTCAACATAAACGGGTGTTCCGTAGAATTCATGAAGAAAATAGGAAGAGCGTATATCACACTAATGTTTAATTGTAGAATAATGACGGTTTAAAAGTATATGCTTTTTTTGCAGAAATTTTTGGACAAAGCCAAATATTACTGATTTATAAAAAGTCGAGAAAAGGATTTTCATATAGGAAGATTCAATAGGAACTGATTATTTTGGTCTATGAAAACTAGGAAGAATGGAATCAGTCTCGGCTTCATAAGGAGAAAAAAGTTAGGCCCGGCCCGATACTCCAGCAAAAAAATTAAGGCCCGAAAAAATTAGTGACTAGGCCCGGCCCGGCCCGAGTCTTCAGAAGTAAGGCCCGAGCCCGGCCCGGCCCGAATGCAATTGTTGGAAATCGGGCCGGGCTCGGGCTTCGGGCCGAATCCCCGTGCAGACCTCTACCTTAGAGTCTATATCATCAAGGAAGTTTGTCGTAATGCGCGCCGTAAAATCATCAGTTTTGTAACAGCGAATGATTCAGTAAAAAACTTCGATTTCTGATGATTTCGGGGATGATGTTACATCTTCAATCCTTTCTAGGTACATTGTTGGATAAATCACTAGTACTGTCGTCTTACTGCCTAATTCTTATTTGAACAACTTGGTATCGAAATACGTTTTGCTTTTTTGGATTTTAAAACCCATTTTGTAAACATCCTATTATGATCAACAAAAAAATTGAATTAATCTATATCAGTTCTTTAACCTTTTTCACTAAGAATCAAATAAGGCCACACACATCGCAACGTTTTGTCGAAAATTTGGTCTGATTTATTCTTTAAAAAAATCAAGTAGAATAATTTGTATTAGAGTAATTACAAAAACCACTTGAACTGATTTTCAAAACAACCCATATTCATAAAGTTATTTCAGCAGTTGAAACCATTAAAAATTAAGTACATGTATTTATTTATCATTACTTGTAATTCAAAAGCAATTCTACGAAATATACTTTGGCATTTTAATTGCAACAAAATAAATAAATGAATTTGATTCAAACTTTAATAAATTTTATTTTCATTCATACAAACGCTGTTTTCATTAAAATTTTTCCTCTCAATAACATTTAAAATAAAATAAGTAATTATATTTCGCTTAATACTGCATTTTTTCCTTATTGCATTCAATAGTTGTGTTTATTTTAATAAAAATAATTACAAGTTTATTTTAATTTTTAAATTTCAGTTTTATTTTTATTATTATTAATACTGTGCGAAGTAATGAATATTACAGAGTCAAGCCCAATTAATTACGTTTTATTAAAATACACTGTCTTATTTTAAGGATTATATTCTCAGAGTCTAAAACCACTTTAATTGGATTCTATGTATACATTCAATAACTCCCTTAGTAAAAGGTACAGTTCAGTGTGAAATTGCAATTGAGAGTATTTTTAATTTTGTTACAGTGAAATTTGCTTCAATTTTCTCAATTTGAATTCTAAACATTTTGAATGATAAATGAAAGCAAATATTTATGTGAAATTTAGTTTTGTATGAACAAGTACAATAAAATAAATTCATTTACTTATAGAAGTATTTCTGAATCAATGTGTTGCGCCACACACATGTGACACAATTATTTCGTGACGTTAAACATAGGAGTGGGTTGTTTTAAAATATTTTATTTTCTTTTAAATATTTTTTTCGTTTTTTTTCTTTTTTTCTTTTCTTCTCTTTTCTCTCTTTTTTCTCATCTTCTTTCATCTTTTTTTTTCATCTTCTTCTTTTTTTTCATTGGATATTTTAGTTTGATAAATACAAAGGCTTTTTTTGCTTTTGCTTTAATATTGGTCGTAGTTTTTCTTTTCTTTTTAATGAAGATATTTTCACTTTTGGAACCGGCTTCGAAAGTGAAAATATCATTATTATAAATATGCAGCTAAAATAGAAAATGTAAAGAATCTCTATAGAGATCAAGCTAGCTTATTCAATGCAAAAACATTCATTTAAAAAATTTTTAATTCAAATGCGATATTTTGAAGAATCTGTATATTAGTAAAAAGTGAAATATCACTCATATGGGTGTAATTTTTTTACCTTATTTTTATTGCTTTTTCTACATATTTACGTTGCTTTTTTTAAAAAAAATTCAATTACATATACAGTTTTGAAGAATTTTTATCTTTATGTAGCTAATTTATTTCTTTAGATCTACAAAAAAAAAAAAAAAAAAAAAAAAATGCATTTTTAAAAAAAATATGCTGAAAAATAATTTTTTTCTCTCATTTTCTAAACGTTTCTGTAAATATTTATTTTAGATGTTATTAGATTATTACTATACATTACATTTTTTAGAGAAAAAATGAAAATATTTCTTTTAATCTACACGTATAATCTTCGATATTTTCATATATCAATCACGATTCAATTATTCTACCTATTTGTCTAAACATCATGACGTTATAAAAACACATCAAATGGTAGTGTAGATGTCTAAAAGTAATAATAATAATGATGATAATTTTTAGACATTTGCGCTACCTTTTAGTGTGTTTTAAAAGCTATATAATATCTAGGTAAATAGTTAAAGCAAAAGTTTTAAGTACTTATCATTATTAAATTGTATGTTTTTACCTGCATGTAAAATTTAAAGAAAGCTATTCCTAATACTTTTTTAAGAAAACCGTACCTAAATGATTTATAGTCATAGACAGGATATGTAAAAGTGAAACATTCACACTAAATAATATTAAGCAAATATAGTATTTTTTTCTGTTTTTAATAAACTAAAACATATCCATATAATATGTGAAAACAATTTAAATATTAATAAACAAATCACACAGCTTAAAATATCCTGCTAAATATGTTTTGTTCAGATTGACGCAAATAAGTACAGTGAATAGCAGTAAAAAAGCATCCGTACCGGGAAGCATTTTCAGAAAGAATCAAGTTTTGAGCACCTTATCGCCAGAACAACGATTGGCGCGGAGATGAAGTCAACGCACCCTTTCTTGTTTGTGACGTCAAACGCCTAGCGAATAGCAACCCTTCCTTCTGCAAAGCGATCGCGTTTATTGTTCATTTGTTTTTCCGTAAATGTTATCAAGCAAAGATTATAATATGAGGAAATGTTATTTACCGTTGTTTACGATTAAAACATATTTTAAAACAAAGAGCTTTTTCAGATTAAAATGCTTTAAATTTCACAGAACATCTAAACAAAGTTTGTATTTTTTTTATTTATTTATTTTTTTTCTTTTCTCAATTTAAAAATATTATTTTCTAAACTCGCTATGTTCGAAGAAATTGAGAAGTTAATTAAAAACAGTAGTAAAGATTCTCTTGTAATAAATATAATTCTATTAATCATATGTTTTATGACATGTTTGAACTTAGTTTATTTTGTGTTTGGCGATGCAGCTAGCCGAACGTTCACGCTTTCGCCAACTCACCAAGGCTGGTGCTCAAAACGTGATTCTTTCTGAAAATGCTACCGGGACAGGCAAGAAAATTATGGCAGGGATGCTTTATTGCACTCAGAACTCGCCTTTATAATAGAATTCATGTAATATAACCTTTGTAAATAAATCTTCCGATTAGACCTACAACTTTTTAAACTGCGATATAAAAATAAAGACCCAAAAGTGCTTTTTGCACGGGAATTTAATCTTACACTTATAGAGGTCACCATGTTGTATTTAATTTATTTAATTAATTATTTACTTATTTTAACTTTGAACGTAATTTAAACGATCAAAATGTTTCTTTTCTTAAGAACCTTTTAAGAAAACACTGGTTCATTTACTATGCTAGTATTTCACAAAGTTTAATACATCAAATGCGTTTTCATTTTTTTTTTAATAATATGCAAAAGGAAATATTTATTTAATCTCAGAATGTGTTAAATAGCATTTTATATTAATACTAAGGGGAAATTTATACTGAATTATGGTTGCTGACATTTTTGATTTAAAAACAATTTGAACTTTAACAATACGAACAATGTTGAAAATATTTATTGGTATAAAAGTTTTTAGAATCTTAGAAAATCAAATATCTGTTACAGAAGAACTCGATTGTTTTCCTTTCTTAGAAACAAATCTTTGACTCTAATTCAGAAATAAAACTTTAATCGGGTGTCTGCAAAGTTTAAAAATCCTGTTCTGTTTTACTTTCACCCTGTGTGTTGTAATGTATTTTATTTCTTGATCTGGTTTGTTCTTTGCAGCACTGAGTTAAACAGATGTACATAAGATATTTAAAAAGTCATTTTTTTTTTCAAATTAAGATTCATGTTAAGTAACAATAAATGTTGCAATACAACCGCTTACTACTTTCTTAATTAATAATAATTTTGATAATTCCATTTACTTCAATAAATAAAGTCATAACCTTATCACGACATAAGTTTGTAGACGTAGTGTGAAAAACGAAAATGAAAGAGTTACATAGAATTTTACTAATATTTGAAAAGTTTCATATTTTAAGTTTCAAAAATTTGCAAAGAAAATGGGAAAAAATACATATTTCCAACTTTATTTTATAATATGAAATGACTGAATTATTAAAATATATACTCGTAAAAAGAAAAATAATATTAAGGTACCCTGGGGTAATAAAGCCACGTTAAGGTTCTGCCAATTTTCACGGCTTAGTTTTAGATTGCATTTTTCAAACAAATATATGATCTGATACAGCAACTCATTGACTATCTATATAAAAAAAATAATTTAACAGATATGTATTCATAAAATGTAATGGCACGATTTCTTGACCAATGCTATTTGGCGTTATTACCCATCTATATGGGTAATAACGCCATGCAAACTATAAAACAAGATGGAATAATGGCATGTAGATTGCCCAATTCTAAAAATATAAATTCTACAGCTCTGGAAATTGACAAATTTCAGCCTAAGCTATTGAAAATGTTCAATTTTTTGTGAAAGTGTAAGAAAAATAAAGGTGTGGTGTGTGCGTGTGTGTGTGTGTGTGTGGGGGGGGGGGGGTGAGGAGGCAAAAGAATATTAGATTCTAAGCTACTTTTTTGCTTAAAAAGGACCATTTGAATAGAATTATTAGAAACATTGCACGGTTTTGACTGTGTTTATTTGAATCAGTATTTAAGATGTAGTTCGGCCACTGTTGGGAATCAACCGGGGTATTAATACCAAGGATTGGCGTTATTATTCCGGTATACTTATTGCGCAGTACATTTTAAACTACAAATTATCTCAAGAAGATATCCAAAAATTTTGTGCAACGTTTTTAAAGTACATAAATGCACTACAAATTTATGTAATAAACAAAGTATTTCTGGATTTAAAAAAATAGTCTTCACATCACAAAACGTATCTCGCAAATTTCAGATCAAGCGTTAATTTTAGTTGCTTGTAAAAACAATAAGACCTATAAATAGAACAAATTAACTTTAAGCTATTTTTTGCGATTTATATGGCTCAAAACCCTTCTGCGCAGAGCACATGGGTGTCATTTATCATATTATTTAATAATTATGCGTAATATTAGCACTTGGTGTTATTATCCCGACTGGCGTTATTACACCATAACACCTTATAAAAAAAATCGGTTTATAAAGATTCCCCAATCGTATAAACATATGGATCATATTTTAATTCAACCACATATTTATCAATTGCAGTTAAATTATAATAAAAAAAACTTAATTAGTGATTATAAACTTAATATCATAGAATGATTATAATAATTTTTCAATTGCATAAGAACAAAATAATGGTCAGAATGCTAGTACATATAAAGTTGTTCTTTTAGCGTGAATACTACAGATATTAAAAGTTAGATTTTAAATTATAAATGTAGTATGAGAAGAAATATAGTATTCTTCTCTTATATAAATATAAACAAAAGCGAAAAATCCTGCTTAAGGCATAAATTATGAAACATTTTCCAGCATTAATGGGATATTATAATGGAAAATAATATTTCCATGAAATGAAATGATATATTTAAATAAACAATTTAAATAAAACGCATAGCATATAATTATTCTCCGCAGTTCATAATGTAACAGAATTCTTCTCTGTGTCCCCTGTAAACGCGCTATGAATGCTATACACTTCATATTCAACAGTGAAAATTTTATATATATATATAACGTCATTAACGTTTAAAAATTTAATTTCAATAAGAATACATTTATAAAAGTTAAAGTACTGACAGACAGACAGAAAAGACGAATTCATAAACGTTTTTCAATTATGTTGGGAAACGTTAAAAACGCGTCCATAAAAGCTCATAATTTAAAACTGAATTCTAATAGTTTTTTTTTATTTTAAAGTAAATTGAATTAAATGTCATTTAATTTTTTTTTTCTTTTTTCATACTCTTATCCTGATTACAAAACTTTAGAATACACGGAGTTGAAGTTGACAGCTTATATATAAAAGCAATTTTCAATGAAATAATCAACTTTTTATTTCTTATCTAATATTAAAGTATAAGCTTTTATTTTTCGAGATCAATTTGGATTTTTTTGTTTATCTATTACAGAGGATTGAAGTTACTCTAAAACATAAAAAGAGTTGATTGCAGTTTAGTTAATTTAAAAAAAAAATAGTTTTAGCTTTAGCTGTTGAGTGCCACCATAATATCTACCCAGCATGGATATGCATAATATAAAATATGAAAATGAAAAGTGTAAATTAGTTATAAAATGCATATTTAAATTCAAATTTAAATGTATAAATATTTTTAATACATAGTAATGCTCTATAATTGAATTCCGGGTACTACTTGATTAACCTGTCGACGCATTTCAACAAATTATGTAAATCGCCAAACTACTCGTAAATTGTAAAAATTAGATTATTACTTTTGTTTGAATAACGAAAAAAATAGTAAAAGATTAATGAAAATACAAATAAAACGTCGAATTAAAAATCACTTGATGACGTAACAAACACGTATAGTATGTTTAATGTCAAGTGAATGTCACATTTATGATAAGTGATTATTGGCATTTAATCTTAGTTTGGCGGTATTTTTTGGTCGACGGGATAATCAAGTAGTACCGAATTGCGTTATAAAATATCCCCATGACTCCAAAAATTGTAATCATATTAACTAATAGTTTACTGCGTCGGAATAAACGTCTCATTTCCAATTTAAATGTATCTTTGAATTAAAATTGAAAGAAATGCAGGGTCATGAAAATCAAAGAATATAGAAAATATGACTACAAGTATATCGGCAAATAATTATCCGATCAACTTCATTCTTTATGCAAAATTTATTTTTTTTTATTGTGTTTTATATTTACTACTTAAAATAAACAATTTAAAAAAAAAATTATGTACATTTTATCAGAACGAATATTTTGAGATTGTGAAAAAAAATAGTTCCAGGTAATAGAGGTTACTGATATTCAATAGGCTTCTTTTTATTACTACATATTAAGTATACATCAAATTTCAAGTCTAAATCTCAATTTGTTTGGGAGACGGGGCGTTTAAAAACAATCGGAAGGCAATTTTTTTTTTCTAAAAGTCTATTTTTCGGAACCTCCAGTGTCAGTAACGTGTAAATCCGTCATTTTTTTCGATTTTCAAAACGATTGCAAAATTTACTCTATATTATGTATGATGGGTAAGTAAAAAGACAAATATTGCTTAGTCTAAATAAATAAAACTGTGTGCGAAAATATATAATGAAGTTTATAAAGATTCCGAATAGTGCTCTTTACTTTCAGAAAATTGTTATCGTTAATTTCTCATTCAGAAACAATGTAGTTCCAGATTATAATGGAAAATATATAAACAAAATTTATTTTGCTGTCGCTGATTATCGAAAATATTTACGTGCCTTTTTTTTCTTTTCTTTTCTTTTCTTTTCTTTTTTTTTTTTTTTTTTTTAGTGTATTAACTAGTTTTTCAAAACCAGGATGTAGGTTTTTGGATTCTATCTTTTCTCAATAAAATAAAATAATTCTCAGCTGCACAGTTGAATTTAAACATGCAACAATGACAAAATAACATTAACCTTTCAATGTAGATTTTTTTTCCCTTTTTATGAAAAACAAAATATTGAAATCTATGTATTGATGTAATAATGGAAAAAAATTACATTTTTAGCTAAAGTTTGGTATATTATAGCTTGTACCCTATATACACAATTGCGGTTTTTAAATACTGAATTGCTCTATTTTACAATTAATTGGGCTTAAATTAATTCATTTTATCTACTTAATACTTTGCAATTTTCTTTATTTTAATATTTTTAATTATCCAATAAAAATAATAAAAGTAAATTTAACCTTAATAGCTTAATCGATTTTCATTTTATTTTATTTATTTATTTATTTTGCTTCCGAAAACAAATTTTAATTTTTTATCAAATGCAGCTATCTGACATGGACAAAATAAGTGTTATTCCACTCTTTGGACTGTTCTTGATCATTTACAGTGATTCTATTGGCGAAATTCATAGCACATCATGCGAATTATAGTGTTTTTAGATATGTAGAAAATTTGGCAAACAGTGTAATGAAGAGTTAATTCTAATATTATTGTTAATACGGTTGATTTATCATGTTTGTCTGTGAAACATATTTATTGGGCATGAAAATGTTTAGAAGAGAGTTAATAGTACTAAACAACAACAACATAAAAAAACGTTGCTGTCCAACGTACACTTTATTTATAAAAATATAACGTGAAAAAAACACACGAATAAAATATGTCCTTAATTATTATAAGGGTTAATAAATCCAAAAAACTATAGTAAAAGTAGAAATAACGGATGAATATACCATAAGAAATATTTGGAAACGTTTCCGAAAATTAGTACTACTATAAATAATTTTTTTAACGTTTCTTTAAAGATTAAGGAAAGATTTATTTATGAGGTTTCTAAAGATAAAGAACACATTTTGGAATTGCGAGTAACTCAGAAGAGGCTATTGTATATTTTCATTATTTTATATTTTCATAGATTAATAAACATTTTTCTTTATTTTTATAGTACACTACTTCTTTCCTCTTAATTTAGTACATGGCATTTCCTCCATTTAATTTTACAAGAAAGTAAATTCTATTCCTGAATAATGTGCTACTTTCAAAATTCTATTTGATATAACACATACCTTCTTAGTACTAGTTAGGAATAAGTCTTTAATCTTTTTTCCACTCTCAAACCTAAATTAACTTTCCATCCTCTTCCTTTTTTGTCTCTTTTCTGACCACACTAAACATTTGTAAAACTTTTCCATTCTATCCTCACCAACAAATTACTCCAGGAGTACATGGTGAAAGAAAAAAATTTAGTCTGGAATAAGAGCCAACTTCTGGGCTCTCCGATAACTGCACCTCCCTCTTCCCAAGGGACCCAGTTCGAAAGATGGGCTCATTAAAGGGGGCCCCCATTTCGACGATAAAACGCCCTCCACCGAGGTAGCTGTCTGAGAAATTGTGGACGAATTCTTATTTCTTCGGCTGTTACTTGTTTAAGATAACGTCCAGAAACGAAAAGTTTTCGTCAGGATTAGTGGGATCTTGGATTAAGTGAGGAGATATACTAAAGATGGTAAGGAATTAGGTTTTGAGTTACTCGCATCAGAATTGTTCGAGGACGTGGTTAAAGAAATAAATGGTCAGATGAAAGAATGTAGGAAAATGTCTCCGCAGAGAGTTTGGAAGACATTTCTGTAAGTTTGTACAGTTGCGGAACCATTTCCATTTATAAGATACTGAAAGAAGTTTTAATTCTTAGCGATTTATTACAAAAATTCTGATAAAAAACTATTTACTGAAATGAGTTCATAATAAGTAATTCTTAATAACAACAAGTCGGAAATTGCGCGTCAAGTCTAGCAAATGAGGCGCGTTTGTACTATAACGAAGTTTCAAAAATATTCAGATCTTGGTCTAATAGTATACAGCACTTCGGATACAATATTGTACCCGAAATATTTTGTGTGTCCCTGTAAATACTGTCTGTTTTCTGTTATACAGGAAGTAATTAGTAGTAAATCTCAGCAACATACATCAATTTCATTAAATGTGAAAAAGTTTAATATTATTTAAAACGCGCCACAAATAATGTTTCCTCCTCTACCATTATACAATGGAAAACTTTTATGTGGCCTTGTAAATTAATAATAAATATTCTTTGCACCTTAAATTGCACAGAATGTATATTTTAGAATATACTTCATAAATGCATATCAATTTTATTATGTTCGAAAGAGTGTCATTAAAATGCATTATTATTTAATAATGTAATGTAATGTAATAGAATAATTTTGGTTGTCCCTATAATTAAACTATTCATCCGATTTTCATAAGGTTTGAAATGACTCAACAAAATTATGCAACAATTATACATTTTTAATTTAAAACGATTCGGTTGGGTAGTTTTTGCGTTGTTATATGTGAACGGACTGTACAACGAATATAGGTGCTATGTATTTATATAATTACGAACGCATTTAAAAATGATAGAAAGACTATATAATTTAAACATTAGTACATGTAAATTCTATTTTAAAATCATGATTAACAATTTCTACATTAAATTAATGCATCCAAATTTGATTAATTATTAACTTTAAACATAAAAAATATTGGATTGTACATTTTTTAAAATGTGCAGGTACTCTTTAATGCTTAAATTATGCATATGCAACATAAACGAATGTCTGTATATAATATATATAGATACATGTACAAATACATAGTTATGATATTCGGGGGGGGGGGGGATCATGTTATATTTCAAAATCAGCTCAATTTAAAAATTACAGTAATTAAATGACGAAAAAAAAAACTTCAATCTGTTGTAAAATCCATACTTTTCTATATTAGTTGATTAAAATAGCATTTTGTGTGATACATGCACAGAAAAGTTTAAAAATTATCATATAATTATACATAAAAATCCAAATTTGTTTCTTTTAACCAATAGCAGGTTTATTTTAACTATTTTTTAAAAGTTTGTTATCCGTGTCATTGCAATTAATTTTTTTTCTTGCTATGTTGTGTTATATTATAATTATTCTAGTTATTAGACTTTCTTAATAAAGAATTCATAGTAACTTTCCTAAACTTGAAAATATAAAAAATATAAAATTCTTTAAATATTTCGCTAGATTTACCTTAGTTCATTTAAAATTATTGAAATTAAAACTATGCTATGAAAACTCCATATTTTTATCTAAGATATGTATATTGTTAAGAATAAGTCCTTGAATTTTAATTTTATACAAAATTTTTCTAAATAATCTAAAATATTTTACAGTAATAAATGAGCTGCTTTTTTAAAGTCTGGGTATTTTTAAAACCTCTTTTGAATACCATTTTCATGTTATTTTGGGTAAAATAAAATAATTAAAGCAAGAAGAAAAAATTTCTATTTTGCGAATTCTTCAGAATAAACAGGGAAATAATTGCTACAAAAACAAGTGAATTCTAAACAGTACCACTTTTCTATAAAAGTATTTTTAGCTCATTAAATATTTATAATACTTAGCGGAATGGAAACAGTATATACAGGGTATTTCTTAATTTGAAACTGATTTGAAATGGTATGAATTTTAAAATTTTAAAAGGCGCTTTAATTATTTATCTGTTCACGATACACTGTAAAAAAAAATTCAAGAGGTTACTAAAAATTTCTTAGTAAATTTGTATTCCACAGAATTTTCTAGTAACCATTACAAACTTTTTTTTTGCAAGTGAAACAAGCATTTCTTTTGTAAACTGAACAAAATAATTTTTTGTATAACTAACTTAAAAATTTTTAGTATGAGCCACCAAGCAAATTTTAGTAATAGCTCCAAAATTATTTTTAATAACCATTACGTGAGCCCGAAGGGCAAAAGCTTTCTTCGAGCTGCATCCAGACTTCAGAAGCGGAAGATTTTCGGCAAAACCGCAAGAGATGGCAGCACTAAACATTCTTAACTGCTCCGACAGGATTTTCATAATCCCTTTATTAACGAGACACTACAGACATTCGGGGCGTATTTGGCGGTGGCAAGTTTCGAACCCGGGACCTTTAAGCCTGGAGTCCGTTACTATAACCACTATGCTATCAAGGCCACAGCAACTGAGTTTCAGTAAGAGCTATTAAAAATATAAAACTATTAACTCTATTCGTTGCTAACTTTTTTCTAGTAATTCTTACAGATTATTTTGTTACCGACTAAGATTACTAAAAATTTTTTAGTAATTACAAGGATCACTAAAGTTTTTTTAGTAGATCGACCCTTTTTTTTTTACAGTGTACGTATGCTTTGTAAATTCCAAAACTGTTCAAATGAAGGTAAGCAATGAGATTATATTCATTAAAAAATATTGCTAATAATATTCAAACAGTTACAATTTTTAAATTTTTATTCGGCCACAAAGTCTTATGAGATATAGTTAGAAAAAAATCTCCAAGTTCACGGCCACATGGAAACAGCAAGATTTTAATAGTTCTACTACAGAAACTCACTGAGCAATGATAACATGAAATTTATGAAATTTCGGATTTCACCGGCAGTAAAAGATTCTCGCATTCAAATTCTCTATTTTCAGTGCCGGAAAGCTCCAAAATTTCATAAAATTCAACGGATCATAATTCTATTTTATATCATACATTGTTTTGAACATTTTATTAATTATACTGCATACGTATCTCTAACAGCTAAAACGCCACCAATGGCAGAAAGGTTCTGCTCTCAAAGCTGGTAGACGGGAGGTGCTAGATTCGAACCCGTCGGCCTGACCGTTCGGAGTTTTCGTGGTTTTCTTCTAACCTTGCTTAAGTACGGGTTAGGTTCCCTTAGAAATACCTCCCCTCACTCAGAGTACTCCCCCACCTTAGGGCCTATATCCCTCGTGCAGAAAATCGGTCGTCATAAATAACACACACGCCTCTAACAGTTAAAAAATTGAAAAGTGTTTCAAACCTTTTTGGGACACCGGAAGAAAATATTTTTGGCAGTAATTTCAAAACAACGTAACAAATCTACATATAATATATTCGCATATAATGATTTCGTATCGTAAAAGATAAGTACAAATTATCTATGTATCCAAGAACCTATTCTCTATGGAAATGGATGTTTCCGACATTTCTCAAGAGAAAAAATAATTGCTAATAAGGGGTAGGAAAAATTTAAGCAAATGAGAGGAAAAAGGAATTTGATAATTTAAATTAAATTTGGGACATAAATTATTAACATAAAACCTTTTATATGAAGCATTTTTAATACATTTCAAGTTAGAAATAGAACAAACTTAATGATAAATCATGTTCATTTGTCGATTACGAATAATTTGAAACAGAAGTTCATATTTTAAAACGGCAACGGCATGGAATAAATACAAAAGTAAACTAAACTAAATATAAAACTAGAGATCGATCAAAAATTTTCATTTTCATTTTTGACCCAATATCTAAATTTCGCCGAAATTTCGGCCAGACCGAAACTATTAGGTAGCTTTCATTACAAAGAGTAAAAAGCTACCTATTGCAGCCGTCCGGAGGAAAGCACTTCCGGAAAATTTTGGTATATTTTCACCGATCATGACCCCCCAGACCCCAAAACCACCCTCCGTTCAAATGTTGACATATATATATATATATATATATAACCATATATATATATATATATATATACATATATATATATATATATATATATATATATATATATATATATATATATATATATATCTGATTTTTGTCATGCGATAACTAACGTATTTATGAACCGATTTGAATGAAACTTCGTATGTACATAGTACATACAAATGTCTCGACCGAGTTCGTTGGTCAGCATCATCCGCCATTTTGTTTCAAAATGGCGGCCATTTTAAATTTTTAAAAAAAATTTAAAATTTAAAATTAAATGCAAAAAAATCAAAATTTGAAAAATATTTTTCTTTTACGTGTTAGAACGTAAAACAACGATTCCAGAACACTTTTTATTTTGTCTATATCTTACAAAATGATTGAGTTATAGCACTTTGAATTTTTCTTATGGCTGACATTTTGAAACGATCTGATTTTTGTCAAGTGATAACACGCGTATTTATGAACCGATTTCAATGAAACTTGGTATGTACATAGTACATACAAATGTCTCGACCGAGTTCGTTAGCCAGCATCATCCACCATTCTGTTTCAATATGGTGGCCATTTTAAATTTTTTAAAAATTTTAAAATTTAAAATTAAATGCGAAAAAATTAAAAGTTGAAAAATATTTTTCTTTTACGTGTTAAAACTTAAAACAACGATTCCAGAACACTTTTTATTTTGTCTATATCTTGAAAAATGATTGAGTTATAGCACTTTGAATTTTGGTTATGGCTGACATTTTGAAACGGTCTGATCTGAACGATCCATCATGTTGCTTTAAAATGGCATACACTTTATAAGATCGTGGAATTTGGCGACTCTCTAAATCGCTTAAAATAAAACCAGGTTGAATAAAAGATGACTAATTTCTAAAAATTCCTATTAATATTCAGTCTTGACAAAAATTAGTATTCAATCTTATAAAATCACTAATTTTGTAAGATTATTTCCACTAATTTGAGCTTAGTATTTTTGAACAATGTAACTTACTTTAAAATAAATAAATAAATATATAAGTACATGAAAGCTACCTCTTCCTCCCGGCATTGCCGGAAGGACTTTCTGTATTTCAAAAATCTCGCTTCCTCCTTCGGAATATTTTAACATTGGACATTGATTTACTGTATCAGTTCAAATGAGACACTATTTATTGGTATGAATTTCAATGTTTACCAATCATCACTGACTCAAGATGTGAATTATAAAGTGAGAAATGCATGTATGACTAATTTTTGAAGACGCTTTTAACTTGCCCATAAAATCTGCAGATATAATTGTAATAGAAAATTTTTAGTTTGAAATCACTGAAGTGTTTTGGATACTCTTTCTGAAATTTCTAGCACAAAAAAAATCATTTAGAAAACTTACTATAAAAGATAAATAGAGGTACCTAAACCATTTTTTAATTACATGAAAATCGTATAATTATAAAATCATTCTATGCCTATATGAATAACTAGCATTTGATTTTAAATAAAAACAAAAAGTTTTGGTCAGAGGAACAAAGAGCGAATTTGGGCTACATATATAGTTACGCACATGATGAAGGAACAATTATGTATATTTATGTGCGTATCAATAACATTTAAAACTATTTTTGGATATTTCCGTTTTTTGTTTTCAGCCAAACATAGGAAGTTACCTAAATTTGGTTTCAGTCTTTAAAAATCTGTTTCGTTCTTACATAAAACCATCTTAATCCTTTATATCTGATTTTTTTTTTTTTTTTCAATTTTTAGAAAAAATTACTCTTACGCTAATAATATTAATGATAACGATCGAAATAGATTATTATAGCTTAACAAATTTTACAAATTAACAAACTTTCATTGTCTGAAACATAATAAATGTTATTGTTTTGCGTACTATTCAATTCATATTCATATGAAAGCAGGCTTACAGAAGAGTTCTTTGAGATATTTCAAAAATATTACATTACAAAAAGATTTACTGATATTACAACTTTCTAATACATTTTGCGCTTTTAAATACACAGGATTCTTTCAGAAAAATAACTTTCATTTTAAAATTTAAAGAGTGAAATATATGTTTAACATAAAAGAATCACAAACGGTGCAAAAAGAATTAAGCAGAATATTTATTATCATTGTTATTACTAAATGCCTAAGCGTTAGTGAAGTGATAATAAATGTATAGACACATACTAACATTACTACATGTAAACAGTAACAAAAGTAGTTGTTAAAACAAAATAATACCCAATTAAAAGACACGTACTAATACATCTGACCGGAAATGGTTAATATAATGTTTTACATAAAAATTTTTTAGGCACCTCGATTTATCTTTTATATTGATTTCTGCAATTTTCTATGATATTCAGTGAAAGAAATTTATTTTTTCTTAAAAAGCGTACATTTTTATACTACGTAAATAAATAAATAAATAAATATATAAATCATAATATTTAAAGAATGTTGAATAAAATAAAACTATATCATCATTTTCGTTTTTCTAGTTCGCTTGATTTTGATCTTTATAGTCTAACGAAAAGAACCCCTTATTTAAGAGGCTATTTTTTGTTGAGTATTTTTGACATCTGTGAAAATTTACCGATTGAAAAAAGAAAAAAAAACTGGGAGCTTAAATTAATATTTGAAACTAAAACGATGTTTAGGAAGTTTTCAGAATTTTTTATATTAAGCACTTTTAACGCCTCTCAAAGGAAAAAACAAAACAGGGTTCTCTTATCGATTAGAAAAACTTACAATTTAAAATCAAAGGCCTTTCTTTAAAAAATGAAACACGCAATTAAAATAAACGGATAATAATCCATTAAAAGGATTTCATTAAACAAAATTAATAACCCAGAAACAGTGGTTAACTCTGACTTAATAGAAATCAGAAAAATACATACAAATGAAGCGATGAAACAAAATACAAGTATAAGTTCCCTTTACATTTTGAGTTTTATTAATATTTATATTTCATTCTTTTTTTTTTATCAAAAGTATTTCTTTGGAGTAGGCGGCTTGTTTGCTTTTTAATCTCTTTTCCTTCCGTTTCTTACAAAAAAATGGAAGATAGGTAATTGTATTTTTCCCTCTTTTGTAATCCTGCATAGCTTCGGGTTATTTCTAAATTTGCCCTTTCTGGGATAAGCTCTGCTTATAGGGATGGTGTAAAAATTGAACATTATTTGACTTCCGAGTACGTTTGTCTGTAAATATTTACGGACTTGATGAAATGAAATATGCAATTGTACGCTTTAAATATATGTGAGTTGACAAGAGTGAGGGGGGGGGGGGGGGTGGCGTGACTCACATGACTTTCAGATGCTGAATTGCTTTATTTTCTAAAAGGGTGGTTTGACAATGTTTTAATTTTATTTCTGAGACTTTTATTTTTAATTAAAGGAAAGGAAAGAATAAATAATATAAATTACTTTTAACAAAATAAACCTATATTTGTATTTTTTATATTGTTTATTTATTTATTTATTTATTTATTTATTTATTTATTTATTTATTTTGCTACCAAAGTGTTTTTTGTTCAGTTCTTCTTGAATCAATGCTTTAAGGGAGTCAGGGATACATTTTAAAATGATTTTTATTTATTGAGTTAAAACTTTGGAATTTTTTGTAACGATCAACCATATTATTTAACAAATTAACAATTATTATTAAACAAAATAAAGGTGATAAAATTTTTCTACATGCGAAAAAAAAAAAATTAAATAAGTAAAGTATTTTAAAACCATTATAATTCGAAATATTATTTGTAGAATAAAATTTCTTTTTTATTTAAATAAACAAAAATACATAAGTTTTAATTTTGATTCAGCATCTCAAAAAATACTAATTTAAATAAAAATTAAAAATATTTAAAGAAAAAAAATCACGTAACTTAAAAACAAAATTAAAAGTAAATATTTTTCCCAAATTTGATGAATCAAAACTAAAGTAAAACATTTGAAAAAATCATGTTCCAAGTTTCAACCATTTATCTCTAGTGGTTCTTGAGTTATAGCAATTTAAAAGCGAAAAAGGGTGAAAAAAACCTATCATGAAGAAAATTGCACTTTCACAAGACGTTATTATTGTGAATATTGTGTTATAACACAATGCTTGTTTAAAAAATTGTGTGTAAAAAATAGAAAAGAAAAAAAAAAGCTTTTTTTAGCATTAAATATTTGCCTTAAAATTTTATGGCATGATGGCATGCATTTTAAAAAATGCAATTTCTGCACATTTTAACTACTATTAATAAAGCATTAACGCATTTTCTTCTTTTAAATAAAAATATAAAAATGTTCGTGGCACTATAAATAACTAATGATTCGTTAAAAATTCAAGTCCACGCTTTCCATACTTCTTTTTCTTTACAGCTTCGCACGCCTCACTAAATATTTGTCAGTTCTCGCTACTGTTTTTTCACACTATTCAATTAACAAGTTAGTAACGCAATGTGCGAAAGAGTATAGTGCCTGCAAAAATCACTAAAACAAAAAAAACTGAGCCATACAGTAAGCTATTTTCATCGTCGGTCCATTTACCTCATCGTATTAAATAATAACAAATAGCGTGGGCATGTCCCCTTGACCTTAGCAGCGATTAGTATGGGGGGTGAAGGGGGATGCTACTTGACAGAGGTACTGCACGCCGCGCCGTCTTATGAATATTGCATGAGGCGCAATGTCCAGCGACTGCTGTACCACACCTTTTGGATCGTTGTAAAACAGAACGGTATCGATGCCTTCTCTGCTGTTGTGGTGAAATGGAAACCTTACTAACGTCCATTTTGGGTCATGGAAAGCAAGTAAATATTTGTCTAGTAAGATGATGCTTTTAAATCGATTTTCAATAAAATGAGTTATAAAATTGTGTTTTATAATTCAGTTGTTTATGTTTTTCATTTTTTCCCCTCAAACTTTAAAGACGTGGACGGCATGTGCTTCACCCAATGAAAAAGTAGTTGTGAATTCTGAAATATTTAACTGATGCATCATTTATCCTAATCCCAATGAAGTTATACTCAGTTAGTGTTTAACCTTTCGAACGTTGTGCACTATTAATAGCACATGTCTTTTAATTGAGTATTATTTTATTTTAACAAATACATTTGTTACTGTTTACTTGAAGTAATATTAATTAGATATCTATGCATTTACTACATCACTTCATTAATGTTTACGCATTTAATAACAATAACAATAATAAATATTTCTTTAATTCTCTTTGTACCGTTTGCGATTCTTTTACTTTAAACATATATTTCACTCTTTAAATTTAAAATAAAAGTTACTTTTCTGAAAGAATCATGTGTAATAAAGCACAAAAAGTATTAGAAAGTTGTAACATCAGTTAAATCTTATTGTAAATATAATATTTTCTAAACATCTCCAAAACCTTTCCTTAGTCTATTGTCTTATGAATATGAATTGAATAGACGCAAAATAACATCATTCGCCATATTTCAGATGATGGAAGTTTCGTTAAACTCTAATTAATCTATTTGGATAGATAGTCTTAATTTTATTAACGTAAAAGTAATTTTCATAAAAATCGGATCTGCTGACTAACTAGGGAACTGCAAGAAGTGTAAGCCACCGATTTTGACAAAGGTAGTATCGTTGGAAATATCTCATCGTGAGGAGTAAAAAACGCAATAGAACTACCCGTCGGAAATGAGCCGTTTTCGAGATATCCGATAATTTATGTCATCTAACTATTGCAAACTGAATGGGGGACTGCAAAAAAATTTTAGTCTCGATTTTGACGAAAGTGATGTCGTTGGAAAGATATTATTGAGAGGAGTAAAGAACTCAAAGGAACTCTCCCCCACCGGAAATGAGCCGTTTTCGAAATATCCGACAATTTATGTCACTTAATGCAGTTTCTCAGTAAGTGTGCATTAAGATGCGTGACACAAATTGTCGGATATCTAGAAAACGTCTCATTTCCGACAGGTGATTCCACTAAGTTTTTTAATCCTCAGGATGATATCTTTTCAACTATACCACTCTCGTTAAAATCCAGTATAAAATATTTTGTGATTCCCCTGTAAGTGTGCACTAGCTATGTGACATACATTGTCGGATATCTCGAAAACGATTCATTTTCGACGGATAGTTCCATTGACGTTTTTACTGCTCATGATGCGATCTTTCTAACGATACCACTTTCGTCAAAATTGATGACTTACACTTCTTGCAGTTCCCTAGTAAGTCTAATCTTTAATTTAAAAAATAAATCACATAATCTGTTAGAAAGTTTCACGTTGTTAGGCAGAGAATTTGGAATAACATCATAAAGTACAGAGTGCTGCTTTCTATTTTTAATATAAACATTGTATCATAAATAGATATTGCAAGGACATGTAAAAATTATATTATTTAATCGTCTGCTGCATGTCAAAATGAAGATGATAGGCAAGAAAGCAATTTAAAATGGATGTGTACAACAATAAAATGTTGCCACTGTTTCATTGTCAAAACATTCACACACCAATTGCAATAAGTAAATATTATTTTAATACAATAAGGAACGAATCTATCAAATCGATTTTACTCATTTTTTTTAATTAAGTTTTCAATTTGACTTGCATAAAATCATCATAAACCTTTCCTAGGCTTAATTCAGGTATATCTGTAGTTTTTACATGGTTAGTTTATTAATATACTTTACAGGTTTCCAGTAAAATAGCCAGATATTTAAAAAAAAATAAGATTTGTATAATTTAATTAATATTTTTTTTCAGTTTGGGACATGAATGTTTTAACAAATTATAGCCAGAGTATTTTTCATTATTATATTTATTATATTGTATTCAATATATGGTTTTATAAAAATATCTTTAATTTTTAATGTATCTTAATACAAGTCAATATATTTTTTTTTTCTTAAAATTTAAAGTATTAGTTGTTCCTTAAAAAAATCTAAATTAGTATTTGTATCGCATAGCTACATTAATATTCCGGTGTAATAAATATTTTTACGACTACATATTTATTACTTTGTTTCCATGCTCCAATTTTTTTTTCATTTTGATAATCTGGGCTAATAAAACCATGAAATATAACTATGTAAAAAAATGACACGAAGTTAAATTTTATTTTGGCATATAACATTTAATACAGATTACTTATTTATTTTAAATGTAATAAAATCTAATATTCAGTTCAAATCTTTACGATAGCGTGATGAAAAAATTACAAAACTAAACAAATAACAGCAAGCAAATTTTTTATTTCTATTATTATCTTATATTCTGAAAGGGATTTTATAAAAGTATCGTAATTTTAAATAGCTATTAATTTAAATTTATTTTATGTTTGTATTTAGAAATTTAAAATTACTAATTATTTTTTTCCGCGAAACTGTACTAGTATTTCTATGGAGTTGCATTAATCTTCTGGTGTTATAAATATTTTTGCGTCTATTTATTTATTTTCTTTGCATGTAGCGAATAAAATTTACGTATTTATTTTAACTGTTTTTGAGTCTAAAATTAAATTAAAATCTCCTCTAATCGATAGCGATACGAAAATGTTCGAAAGTGAAATGCTGTTAAAAAGTGTATATTGGTGTAATCTTCTTATAACCACGGGCTAGAAGTAATCAGATGGCAAAAGCAGTAAAATAAATTAGTGCTTGTAATGGGGATGAAATAAGTTGGTGGAACACGTCTCTAAACTCAATTATTCTCGTCCTAATGGCCCATTCGTAAACGGTATACTGAAATAGTGACATTGTAGATGACTCTGCCGGTTGAGATTATAATGAGTTTTGCAGTATCTTACTTGTTCGAGGCTTTTTTTTTTTCATTATTATTATTTTATTTTATTTTATTTTATTTTATTTTATTTTATTTTTTTTTTTTGTACGAGAAACGAAGAACGATGAATCTTCAGAGACTCGCTCAGTGTGTTTTATTTCCATATGATACGTTTGTAAAGTGGTAATATAGGTATGTAATTATAAACGCATGTAAGGAATTATAAATATTACCTTTATTTATACAATTATGCCATAGACAGTTGAGATTTTCTACTACGTGTTGTGAATGTTGTGCATTAAGGGGCTACTTCAGTCAAATGAAAGGACGCGTTCCGTAATGCTAATCCTATGGAAGAAATTTATAAAGATATCTCGGTTGCATATTGATATTTTTAAATGATTTTTTCTGCATTGGATAGCTGAGATTGATCTGAATGCAGGCTGTTTTTTACTTTTTCGATTTTGGTTGCAGATATTTTTTATGGGGATGCTTTCGCTTTACAAACTGGTTCTGAAAGAGAAAGCGCCCTCACAAAAAATATCTGTAAACAAAATCAAAAAATTAAAAAAATATCCTGCATGCAGATCAATCTCAGCTATCTAATGGAAAAAAATTCATTTAAAAATATGGAATTACAACCGAGATACCTTTATAAATTTCTTCCATAGGCTTAGTATTAGGGAACGGGTCTTTTCATTTGAATGGAGTAGTCGCTTAATAGAAATAGAAATATTGGCCTTTCTTGTATGTTAGTTTTGTGATTTACACAAAATAATTGTTTTCGGAAAGCAACTACACTATGTACAACTTGTCATATCTAAGTAATGAAAAGAATATTCGTGATTTGATATGTTGTTGTTATGAAAGAATGTACAAAATTTGTTGCAAATTTTAGATTATTAACGATCTTATGTGAATTGTACTACACTGTAAAAAAAAAGTGTCGATCTATTAAAAAAACTTTAGTGATCCTTGTAATTACTAAAAAATGTTTAGTAATCTTAGTCGGTTACAAGAGAATCTGTAAGAATTACTAGAAAAAAGTTAGCAACGAAAAGAGTTAATAATTTTTTATTTTTAACAGCTATTACTAAAACTCACTTGGTGTGGCCTTGATAGCATAGTGGTTATAGTAATGGACTCCAGGCTAAAAGGTCCCGGGTTCGATACTGGCCTCTGCCGAATACGCCCCGAATGTTTGCAGTGTAAATACTCGTTAATAAAGGGGTTATGAATATCCTGACGGAGCAGTAGCAATGTTTGGTGCTGCCATCTATTGCGGTTTTGCCGAAAATCTTCCGCTCCAGAAGTCTGGATGCAGCTCGAAGGAAGCTCCTGCCCTTCGAGCCCACGTAATGGTTATTAAAAATAATTTTGGAGCTATTACTAAAATTTGCTTGGTGGCTCATACTAAAAATTTTTAAGTTAGTTATACAAAACATTCTTTTGTTCAGTTTACAAAAGAAATGCTTGCTTCGCTTACAAAAAAAAAGTTTATAATGGTTACTAAAAAATTCTGTGGAATACAAATTTACTAAAAAAATTTTAGTAACCTCTTGAATTTTTTTTTTACAGTGTATGACAGAACCTTGGGAATACCTATAACCTAAATGAGTAGCCACAAGACGAAAATACAGTTAAAACAGTTTGTTTAAAATTAGTATTGGTTGAGAAAAGCTGTAGAGTTGGATTTTTATGTTAACGAAGTACATTCCAACATTTAAATAAGTGGCGTTGAAAAAAAGATTCATAAATTTAAAGTTCTAAACTTACCTTAAAAATTTCTACTCTGAGTTCGCAGAATATGATGAAAAGTTTTCTTCAAATTACCAAAAATGCTGAAAAGACAACATAAAAAAGTCTCTCACATTAATGCAGTAGTACTAAAAAGAAGTATTTAGAATTTTTAATTTCTCTTTATTCGAAAATTCTAAATACCTTACTACGATGTGAAAGCTCGCAAACATTCAAAGTTTACTAGAAAGAACATCTCAAACGGTCGCTGGCTAATAGCACCAGACGGAAACTATGAGCAACTGAAGCGTTGTTCTCAAACTTTATAAATAAAGAGATCTCACCCAAAACCAACGGTATTCACTTTTTCCAGCGTATTTATACTCGCCAGCCGGCCACAGAAATCTAATTAATTTAACAAAATTGCAATCTAAACTACATAAAACAATTGCGGCAATAAGTTTCAAGAAGATTCAATATATTGAGAAACACCGAAAATACTGGCGATAAATATATATCAATAAATAAAAACTTTGTTAAATCACCATAAAAAGATAAATTAAACAGGACGCGTTTCGAGCTGCAAAATTACTGCTCGTCATCAGCTGTTCCAAACACGTGTCACAACGGACAGAGTGGAAATAACAGTGAAATAAAGAAGGAGGAGATTACACAGAGTGCGACAGGTGGCGCTGCTTGTCACAGCCAAGGAGGAAGAGAAAAGTAAAGATAAACTCAAAGAAGGAGGGAGGAGATTACAAAGAGTGCCCCAGGTGGCGCTGGTTAAAAGAACACAGGTGGCAGAGAAAAACTAATAAAAGATAAAGAAAACAATTGAAAAATAAATAAAATAAAATAAATAAATCAATTAAAATAAATAAATAAATAAATAAAAATCAAAATAGAATAAAATTAATTAATTAAAAATGATATAATAAAAAAAAAAAAAAAAAAAAAAAAAAAAAAAAAAAAAAAAAAAAAAAAAAGTGATTATAGTAATAATAAAAAACTACAAAAGTAATTTCCATGCAGGAGAAAGGGAGGGGGATGAAGAGAGATCGTTGACAAGAGTATTACAATTTTTATAAATAAAATAAGCTTCGTGAGTATCTAAATGAGAAGGAGAGGCAGGATTAGAAATAATTCTGGCCATGGAAAAATTGAAATAATGACCGGAAGACCAACAGTGAGAAGCAATGGAAGACCTAGATAATTCCTGATTTTTAATGTACCTCTGATGTTCATCCAATCTTTTCTTACAAACAATATAGTTAAACAAAATAGTTAAACAATATTGTTTCTCAATATTGTTTAACTATTTTGGGTTTCTACACCGTTCCTGCTTTCCACGTGTTCATGGTAAGTCCTTTTTCTTTCTTCCTGCTTCTTGTGTGTATTGTTTTTTAGTGAATTTTTTGCCTTTTTTATTTATTTTTACTGTGTTTTCTTTTTATTTATTTATTTTTTATTTTTTAATTTTGTTTTATTTATTTATTTATTATTACCATTATTTCTGGCCTTGTTTTTTCTTTTCTCTTGTTATGGGTTCTTCGCTTATTAATCGTTTCAAGCATCTTCGTTTGAAGCGGGCTAGGTTTTTGAATAGGCTTAATTTTCTTTTAAGGTGTAAACGTTCACACGTTGTTCCTAAGTTCATTAATATTATTTACAAGCTTCCTTCATCCTTTCGCGTTCAAAATGCCTTAACCAGGAGTAAGTTTGCTGTTCTTAGAGCCATTATTCAAGATGTTCGGCACTCTCTTTCGTGCATTGAATATGAATTATATTCGTTACATTTGCTGTTAAGTAATTCTGTTATTTATTTCCCTTTTCTTGAGAAACGGATTTTTGCCTACGTTGATTACAAATCTAAATGTCACTGTGCTATATTGGATAAAAAATTTTCGTCACTTCTGACTTCTAATTCTCCTGCTCCTGGTATCTCTCCTCTTCGGCAAAATTATGTTGTCAATTTATCGTCTCATTCTCTTACTGATTCCCAACGTGATGTTCTCTCTCTTGGTTTGAATTTTTCGCGCGTTTCCAAACCTTCTATTCCGAATTTAATCGCTCCGATTGAACATTCTTTCAAAAATAGTAAAATTTCTCCTGGTCAACTTGATTCTCTTCGCTACCTTTTGGCTAACGTCATTTCTTCTAATAAATCTTCAGTTAAATCTAATCTTTCTTCTTCTCAAAAATCTGCTATCCGTGAACTTAATTCTGTCCCTAACCTTCTTATTACTAAGGCTGATAAAGGCGGTCAAACCGTTCTTCTCAATAAGTCTGATTATATTTCTCATGTGGAATCTATGTTAAACTCTGGTCCTTATTCTAAATTAAAGAAAGATCCTTCTACTAAACACCTTTCTGATATCAAGGAGGTCGTTAATAAGTCTGTCATTCTTAATAATAACACTAAACGTATGGTCATTCCTTCTATAGCTAATTGTGCTCGTTTCTATGCTCTTCCTAAGGTCCATAAACCTACTCTTTCATTTCGCCCTATCGTTTCTAATATTGGTACTGCTTCTTATAAACTTGCCAAGTTCCTTTCTAAGTTACTCGCTCCTTTATCTTCCACTAATTTTCACACTGTTAAAAATTCTATTGACTTTGTTGATAAAATTAAACGCCTTTCTCCTTGTAATTACAAAATGATTTCCTTAGATGTTAAATCCCTCTTCACTAACGTCCCTGTTCAAGGAGCAATTGACTGTTTGGAAAGAAGGCTACGCGAATTCCATTACTCTTCCATCGAGATTGACGAGATCCTGCAATTAGTTAGTATTTGTGTTAAGCAAACTGCTTTCCAATTTAATAATTCCTTTTATGTTCAAACGGATGGTTTAGCCATGGGCAATCCTTTATCTCCTCTTTTATGTGACATTTATATGCATTTTGTGGAAGAAAGACTCTTCAGTTTATTTGATTTTCCCTTCTGGTGTAGGTATGTTGATGATACTTTTATCTTAATTCCTTTTGAGCTGGATCTCCAAAATCTCCTTTCTCTTGTCAACTCTGTTGATCCTTGCATCCAGTTTACTCTTGAAGTCGAAGAGAATGATTCTCTTCCTTTCCTCGATGTCTTGGTCACTAAACACCCTGATCGGTTCTCTACCTCTGTATATAGAAAACCTTTCGCTGTATCTCTACCTCCGCATGCTTTTTCTAACCATCCTCCACAGCATAAAGTGGCTTCCTTTTATACTTTTGTTTACAGAGCACTTCGGATTTCTTCTGACTCTTCTGCTCTAAATAAGGAAATTAGTTACCTCAAATCTCTTGCTCTCACTCGTGGTTATAATCCCTCTTTGATTGACAAAGCTCTGTATAAATTTAATCAGCCTAAACGTCTTCTTACTGATTCTAATAATTCGTCTAATATTAACTCTATAGTTCTACCTTTTTATTCTCCTCTTTGTTTCAAAATAGCTAAAATCCTTTCTCGTTTCAATTTTAAAGTTATCTTCAAACCTATGAATAAAATTAAATTATCGTCTTTGAAAGATCCTATTCCTGTTGAGAACCGGTGGGGTGTTTATTTTATTCCTTGCTCTTGCAATTTGGGTTATATTGGTCAGACCAGAAGAGCGTTGAAGAAAAGATTGGATGAACATCAGAGGTACATTAAAAATCAGGAATTATCTAGGTCTTCCATTGCTTCTCACTGTTGGTCTTCCGGTCATTATTTCAATTTTTCCATGGCCAGAATTATTTCTAATCCTGCCTCTCCTTCTCATTTAGATACTCACGAAGCTTATTTTATTTATAAAAATTGTAATACTCTTGTCAACGATCTCTCTTCATCCCCCTCCCTTTCTCCTGCATGGAAATTACTTTTGTAGTTTTTTATTATTACTATAATCACTTTTTTTTTTTTTTTTTTTTTTTTTTTTTTTTTTTTTTTTTTTTTATTATATCATTTTTAATTAATTAATTTTATTCTATTTTGATTTTTATTTATTTATTTATTTATTTTAATTGATTTATTTATTTTATTTTATTTATTTTTCAATTGTTTTCTTTATCTTTTATTAGTTTTTCTCTGCCACCTGTGTTCTTTTAACCAGCGCCACCTGGGGCACTCTTTGTAATCTCCTCCCTCCTTCTTTGAGTTTATCTTTACTTTTCTCTTCCTCCTTGGCTGTGACAAGCAGCGCCACCTGTCGCACTCTGTGTAATCTCCTCCTTCTTTATTTCACTGTTATTTCCACTCTGTCCGTTGTGACACGTGTTTGGAACAGCTGATGACGAGCAGTAATTTTGCAGCTCGAAACGCGTCCTGTTTAATTTATCTTTTTATGGTGATTTAACAAAGTTTTTATTTATTGATAAAGATTCAATATATTTTACGAAAACAAAAGGAATGACAAACTAGAGCATTATAATTGCTAAAAAGGTACAAAAAAGATTTTAAAAACAGAAAAATAGTTTTATTAACTGTTGACTTGTATCAACACATTTTAAAAACAATAAAAAATGAAATTCCAATGTTTCACAATCTATGATGCATTGAATTGTAACGTCATCGTTCAGTTTTCCATATGAAAATAGTTTTTTGTTGTTGTTGTTGTTGTTGTTTTACTTAGTAAAATAATAAAAAAAAAAAATCAGTAAAATTATTTTTCCCTCCAAACAATATTATCCATCCATTATAAGAGAATCATAGGGATTCTAACACGTAAACATTTCATATGTAACGATGCAAAATTATTCAATCTACCAAACTGTGGCACGAGTTGCTTAATGGTTAAAAAAAAAAAAAAAAAAAAAAAAAAAAAAAAAAATAGAAATAAAAAGCCTAGTACAATAAAAAAAATACGTACGTCATATGGAAAACTGAATGATGGCGTTTTAGTTCAATGCACCATAGGCCGTGCAAATTTGGAATATCATTTTTAATTGTTTTGAAAATGACTCGGTGATGATTTTAAACATGTCAACAGTTAAGTAAAACTATTTTCCTGTTTTTAAAATCTTCCTTACACCTTTCAAGCAAATTGAAAGATTATATTAATACAAGGTGTTATTTTGTTATACATATATTTATATATTTTTTAACTTTATCGAAAAAAACATATCTATGCTTTTTCATTTCATCAAAAATAACGGATGTAGACAGTTAATTAATCTGTAATTACACAGAGAATAAACGAAAGGGCCACAAAAATGTTGCTATTTGTTACAAGCGTTTTCATGAATGATGCAGCTAAAAAGTGTATTTCAGTCATTATTATTTAAAACCAATTATTCATTGTCATCATATGTGCTAAATTATAATTAAAGATTTGGTGATAAAATGGCTTATGAAAGATACCTTCTTTGGGAACATTGCGATTGACATGAAGATAAACTGAAACTACATCCATGCATTTACTTAAGCAAATGAGAAAACATAATCTCATTGGTGGATACAAGGTTAACTACTCACCAGTAATTCTCTGTTTAAGTTAATTATTATTTCGTGTTTATCCGTGTGCTCCTCCAAAAACAACATTAAAGTAAAGTAAATAATTATTCTTAATACCGCTTTGTTCGTAATTCCGTTGGATAAGTTCTCTTTGTGCTTATGTCACTGTGACATAATACGGAATCTCGATACGAAAAATTCCTCTCTAAATAAATTAATCTAACAAACATTAAAGTAAGCCTTATCAATTCGTGACAACTCAATTATTTCTTAATTCCGCTCTATCAGTATAGATTAGTAGGGAAGCCATAAGCCTGTAAATTAATCTGGGATATGCTGACAGTTAATCACTACTTTGACAATTTAGGAATTAGCAGTAATGGATGGAAACCTGACTTGGTAATGAAATAAAGGTAAATTTCAAGTTAATGCACCTTACTTTTGTTTGGGTAATGGGAATTAAGTTCGTTACAGATACCTGAGGAATTTTCTTGCCTACACGCAACGATCAAAACGCATTTTTGAAATATTTTCTGCTCCCAACATTATTATACGATTTTTTTGAAAGGGGAGAAAAAACAATCAATATTTATTGTGTGCATTTTTTTTGTTACGAAAGATAAAGAAATATTTGGCTGATTTAAAAGTCTATAAATCAGGATATATCATATCTTTTTTAAATTTTATTGGTATATGACATTGAAAATTTACAAAGAAGTAATTAAATGGTATTGGTATCTTGAGTAACACCAGAAATTTTTTTAAAATAATCCTTCTGATTTTTAATATGGAAAAACATTTTTGTTAAATCAAGACGGTAATTATTTTAATTTAAAACTTTTATGAGAAAAATCTAATTTCCATGGCTGTTAAAAAATGGTAGCGGTATCTCAACACTGAAACTTTCATTTGTATCAGATATATAGTGTGATTCAAAATGATTAGATTAAATACATTGGCAATCTCATTCATTTTTAATCATCCTGTATAAAATGTCTATTATTTTTTAGGAAATGATTGAAAATGCTTAGTTAGGAAACATTTCCAATGAAATATGCTCGAATAAATGTATTCTATGTTAAATATAATTCAATATATAAATGGTTTTAAATAGATGAATTGTAAGCTTGAAAGGAAATTTTCATATTTCACAAGTTTGATATTACATTAAAAATAGTTAGTATGTAGAATCAAACATTTTCATCAATGATTTGACCTTCGCGATGGAAATTCAAGTGAAAAATGGAGACTGATTTTGTAATGAAAGCTTTCATTTGTTTGTGTGCTATTATTTTTAGATGCAAACCTGGAAACTTTCTGAAATAAGCGTAAAGTTCAAGTAAACATACCTTTTTTTTCTTGGATATTTATAAACGGAAACCTGATTTAGTAATGAAATAGGTGTAAAGTTCAAGTTAACGTATCTTTCTTTTGTTTGGGCATTATATTTATAGACGGAAAACTGGCTTGGTAATGAAATAAATGTAAATTTTAAGTTAACAATATTTCTTTTGTTCGGGTGATGGAAATTATGTTCGTCCCAGATGCCAGAGGATATCCCTTGGATATATGCTAGGATGAAGAATTGAACGCAATTTTGAAATATTTCCGTTACATTGATAGAAGAAAATTGTTTCCGGGATTAAAAAAAAAAAAAAAAAAAAAAAAAAAAGAACTAATTAATTTTTATCACGTGTTTATTATTTTGTCAAAAAAAAAAAAAAAAAAAAAAAAAAAAACAGAAAAGGATTTCGATTGATTTAAAAATATTTAAATTAACATAGAAAAGGTCTCTGTAAGTCTTTAACAATAAATTTGACAACAAAAGCATGAATTTGAGTAACAAGTAAATATAAAGTATTATTTCATTATATTATTATTATTATTATGCCCCTTCTAATTTTTAATAAGCAAAAAAGATGATGCAAACTTTTACGTTTCTTCGATTTCAAAAATTTTCCATGCCAATTTTCCTTGCCATTAAAAACGTAGGAATATGTTAATATTGATATTTTCGTGCATAGCAGATACATGCAATAAATAATTCTATTATTATTTATGAAAGAATATATTTTTTTAATTAGGCAGTATTTTCATTGAAATATATCTAAAAATGATAATGCATATACAGACGAAATATTTTATATGAGCACTTTAGATAAAATACTCATATTTTTTAATTATTGGTATGATATTACCAATACGTATTATTTAGAATTAAAGATTGTTTACATTAAAGATACAAAAATTTTTTACATTAAAGATTTATAAGTAGTAATGCTCAGGCACTCGACTTCATAAAGACCTAAAGTGAAATTCGTGTTGGTAGTTGATATATTTTAAATATAACAGATTTATATAGTTTTTAACGAAAATGAGTTGGAAATTGTACGTCAAACGGGGCAAGTGAGATGCATTCGTACTATAACTAGCTTTAAAAATATTTTGATCTTGGTGCAAAAGCTGACGCAGTTTTATACAAAAATGCATGAATACAAAATTTATTACGATTATATACAGTCGGCTCTCGTTAATTTGAACTCGTCGGGACCACAAGAAATGATCGAATTATCCGAAGTTCGAATTACGGAAAGTATGAGAAGAAAACATGTTTAATATGGTACTATTACAAAGGAATTAATGTTATAGTATTTTTTAATTTTTTTACATCTGTTTTCATTAGAATATGACTTAATATTAAATTAGAATGTATAAATACATAAACTAATTAAAAGATTAGAAACAAGCACAATGAGAGAAAAAATTAAAGCGTCAATGATGGACAGACGGGGCACTAAAAAAGTGGATATCAAATGCATGGGATTATATGTATACTCGTTCGGAACAATTTTCACAAAAATCAAAGAAAGAAAATTATTCAAAGTATCTGAAATCCATGAGAAAGAAAAGAAAAATTAAAAATTGGAATTCTCGTTAGTTCGAATTAAACGAAGTAGAGAGAAAATGAGTTCGAATTAATGAAAAATTTTAACGTTATTATGCCATTGAAAATTTCGGGACTTCATGTTTAGTTCGAATTAAGCGAAGATTCGAATTATCCGATTTCGAATTAACGAGAGTCGATGTATATTCAATTCACTAATACGGAAACAATAGAACTACATCTTCGATAGGGTGTAATCATCATGGCAATCTAGGATCATTAACTATCATAGAATATCATCAAAGTTATTGTTATAATTATCATAAGATGTAATGGAAAGAAAAGAACTTTTGTTAATATCTTTTAATGTTTCGATTTAATTTTCATAAAACTTGAAATGATTCGACAAAATTCTGAAGCGTGTATGCATTACATTTCAAATGATTTAGTTGGATAGTTTTTGTGTTGCTATGTGCGTACTGATGGACATATCAGATAGATGGACGTGACGATGACTATAGGTGCTACGTATTTATATAATTAGGAATGCACATAATAAAAAGATTTTCACCTGTGTTCTACAATCCAGAAAACCCGTTCAGATTCAATAGTTTATGCAAAAATCCAAACATATATGTGCAATAACAGAATCTAAAATTACTTAATTCGTTGAAAATAATTCTTAGATCCTTCTTCTTGGCGTATGCAGAATTTCCCTAACATGAAATTTATTAAAACCCACGAATTCGCTTTATCGTACTAATGCATTAGTTGATAAGAAAAGTTGTTTTTATGAATTCTACGAGTTTGGTAAGGTACTGCAAATGTTTGAGTGTGGGAAACTCTGCGGTAGAGAAACTTTAGTTTATCAGTAAGAAACACATTACTGAGATAATATGCGAGATATATCCGGTAAAGTGTGCGATAAAATTTGTGTAAACCTTATTTTGGAGTAGGTCTTGGTTGCAAAAGTTTTACCTCATTAACTAATGGCACATTACTAGAATTTTTCTTGTATCAAACAGGAAATTATGGGGAAGTTAGAAGACAAATATAAATGTTGTATATTTGTCATTTAAATCAAAATCAGATTCTTGTATCTGGACAGGTAATACATTCGTTCCTGACTGTCACTGTTAGTAAAATGACGAATGTTTCTTTATTTATGCTTTTTTTTCTATTCTATCTTTCCCCCTCTCTTGCCTTTTTTTATGTTTTTAAAACTAAAGGAGCTATTTTATCACACACCTTTTTAATTCATTTTTATTTGGATACGAAAAGAATTGGCAAGTGTTGTTATTTATAAATTATCTAATCGGAAGACATTTTCCATTTTTTGGTAAGCGCAAAAGATTTATCAGAAATTATTTTAGAGTAGGTATTTTGAACTGAATTCCCAGTTGAAATTCAAAAAGCCAGCCAAAAAAAGGTGAAGTCGTCACCTAATCAAAATTGCTTATAACTCGATACATAATTTATTTCTCAAAAAATGGAAAATTCATTTAAATTCCAAATCGCTTCAATAGTTAGATCTGCTAAATTTGTGCCTTTACGTTTAAGCCTTTACGCATTCTGTGCTTTTAAGCATCCGAGAATTAATAGCATCTGAAAAAGTTATATTCCGATTTGAGAAAAAATATTATTGCACTGTAAAAGCTACTCAAAAACGTTTCCAAAAATGGCGGACAGTTAATAAAAAAATATTTTTATAATTTTTTTTTTTACATTATGAAAATAAATAATTTTCTGGGGGATTTAAAAGCAATGCAGCCTATTTCAGAATCTTCGTTGATTTGGATGAGATTATTGTATAAGATTCTTTCTTCATTATAGTACAATTTTTGGATTAAGAAACTTCTGTCATGTTTTACAGTGTTAAGCCAACATTTTTTTACTCTCTCTTTCTCTACGATACAAGCATATTTTATAGTATTATTACTCTTAGTAGTATTATATCAACTATATTTATTGAAATTTCTTATACTTTCAGATAAGAATTATAGCGAAAACCCTGCGACCAAACCGAATTAAGATACTCAATGAATTATGAATTTTCAGGGACTCTAGGCACTGAAAACATTAAACGCATTTTTTAGTACAAAATTGTATTTTAAATATATATATATGCTTTACTGTCTTTTTTCCTGCAATATTAACGTATTTTATTGTATTATATAAACTACATTAAATTCTTCAAACTTTCTGGGAAGAATTATATCTAAAACCATCGAATCAAACTAAATTATAGTAACCTGCGTTTTATGAATTTTACAGCTTTTCCAAGAACTGAAAAAGGGAAAACGCAATTTTTACAATATGATTATTACAGATAAGTAGGACGAAACTCTGGTCTAAATAACTAAAAATGTCTTAATGTCATTTCTGTTTCCATGTTAGCAAATTTACTGCATTATAAAAGAGTATTGAATTGAACAGCTTTTCATGGCAGTATTATATCGAAAACCGGTGGGAATTTGAGGTAGTAATGAACGTTTATACGGAAGATCTCACTTGGTAATCTGAAAAGTAACCATTTCAAGCGATAATGCATTCGAAATATCCAGTGCAAATTCAAATGATCATATCTTAAGCTGGGAGATTATTACCCACTGCCGGATTTTGATGAGACTATTAGGCCTGTCGTATCAAAAATTTTGAGAGATGGCAAATCAAGCTTTCACTGAATTTAAATTTTAACATTATGACCAAATAAATGGCAATGTATACCATTTACGTTTTGTATATTAAGCAAAATTTACTAAGATTGCACTAACTATTTTTTAATATTTTATCAACAAACTACGGTTCGGTTGTAAGTCCAATATAGACTATTTTTTGTTCTATTTAAAACATCTTTTCCTAAATAATCATTGGCATAAACTTATTCTGAGATATTTAAAACAAATCTGTCAGATTTTTTTTTATATGTAAATTGTGATATGTCTGAATAATAAAATAGCCGGCAATTCTGTCCTGTCATCAAGGGATCGCTTTATGAATCGCTGTATGAATGATATGCAATTCCCACTAGGCATGTTTATTGATATTAGTGAATCGTATTTCTTTTGTACATAAAGTCTCTGTTCTATAAATATGTTCCAACCAAAATTGAAGTTAGTAAACTATGTGAAAGAAATACTGCTTATAGATAAGATGCATTTAAATAAAAAAATAAATAGATAATTGTATTTTTTTATGTAGGGAACGCTTAGAGTTGTCTCGAGAATAAGCTCTTTTTGTGTACATACTATGTAGTTAGTGGTCAATGTGTTACTAAAAAAATAATAACCTATTCTTTTAGGAAAACAGTATATCTGCTCAATATGAGGAAACTGGTGTAGCAAATTATTAGTTCTAATTAGAGATGGGAAATATAGTTATTTTTGGTTAACAGGTTACATCGTTCCACACATTCACGGGTAACAGGTTTCAACAACCTGTTATTTTTGTAACGTATAACTAATCGATGAGACTAAGCTGTCAATAGACATTTTAATTAGAGGCCGTTAATTAAGGTATCTTGAATAATTTTGATACATAAGTATAGACGCTGTTTTAGTTCAGATAAACCTGCGCCTTTAAAATCAACATAGAGTTAAAATTTTAATTTTTGCAAGACAAAAACTTAGTTAGTTGTGATACTTTACATTTCACGTATTATTATCGTTTTCTTGCACTAAAAATGCATTTTTCCTCGTTGAAAATTTATACGTATCATAACTCAGTAAATTTTGCCCGTAGAACTTTTTTTTCTTTTCTTTTCTTTCTTTTTTTTTTTTTTTTTTTTTTTTTGCTGATTTACTTGTTAAAACACATAAAAACTTTATCTAAATAAAAGTTACAGGAAACTTACTGAGCATTGTATAAAATATGTAGTTTCTTAACAATTTAAAAAATAATTGTTTTAATGTAAATTAATATTTAAATGATGCAGAAGAAAGTTTAAAGCATTTTTGCATTGTTACAATGACTCCAAAACTGACGGTTTAGAAATTAATTTTTTGAAACGATCAGAAATATCCTCCATAAAAACAACACCGTTTTAACAATGCGATTTGTTAAAAATAAATAAATAAATAAATAAATAAAATTGATCTTCATTCGTTAGCACCTTGATTTGAAGTTCGAATTTTGACATCTCCGAATCAATATCTGTCAACGCATATTCAAAGCTTATCCCACAAGAGCACGAAACATTACTTGTTTTTAATCAAATGTCATTCATCCCATAAATTTCGTATGTGCAAGTACGTATTTAAAATCCCCTCCCCAAAACTTGTGACAGGCCAAAAAATGACGTTGGTTGTATAAAATTGGCGACCTATAAATTTCTGCGTCCGTCGGGACCGCCCCTCTTCGTCCCCCCCCCCTCCCATCCCTTTTCGAATGGCTGTGTCCTCACCAGGCTATTTTTCTTCTTTTTTTTTCCGGAAAATACAATTACAAAAGTAATGTTTTCCAGTTCGTATTTTCTAACGACCTAATATTGACAAAATAATAATGATTAAAAAAAAAGTAATAAACATTTTATTAAATAAAAATCATAGCGCCAGAATACCCCCCCCCCCTTCCCCAAATACCATGAGTACATTTGTGGTTAAAAACTTTAATTCTGGAAAGCAAAAATTTATCTATTTATGATAGTATAAATCTCATACATTTTTAGCGTTTCTTTTTCTTTTTTTTTTATTATTATTATTTTTATTAAAAACACATTTTCCATTGCTGTGATTAAAACATTGAAAATTCATAAAATTGAAAGTATCATAACTCAGTAAATTTTGGTCATATAAAAATCAAATTTTCACTGTTTACTTGTTAGAACATGGAGGAACATTTTCTAAATGAAACTTACGAGGGAACCGATACATTGTATAAAATTCGGAATTTCTTAACCTTTTAAAAATGCATTATTTTAATATAAATCGATTTTTAAAATAATGCATAACAAAACGTAAAAGATTTTTGTAACTTAAACCACACCTCTAAAACTAATAGTTATTAACTATAGGTAAACAATAATAAGAGATACCCTGTATAACAATAGACACAGCCCGATTGTTAAAAAAAGGCAAAATTGCAATCATATCCATCAACGCATATTTAAATTGAATAGCAAGAATACGAGAATATTATCTATACACTTTTAATCAAATTCAATTCATGCAAATACATTTCTTACGCACAAATATGTTTTTCAAATTAATTACAATTGTATTAAAACTAATTAACCGGGAGGTGACAGCAAAGACAATCACCTCATCGAGCTCACAGATGAAATTCTAGGATTAGTTAAATTGCGATTCGCATATTAAAACTGTCTGCCAAGTCATATCTTGAAAAGGTTGACTCGTAGGTTTACCATTGTGTTTGCCTGGTCCCGATCCTTCATGCTTTCATAACTTTGGTTGCAGAAAAACATAATGGTAAACTTAGGAATGAATCGCTAAAATCAGGTTTTCGGTATTTTCCACCAAGATATGACTTGACAGACCGATTGCATTTTAATATACGAATCGAGATATAAATAATCTTAGAACTTTATCCGAGAACTTGATGAGGTGAACGTCTTTGCTACCGCCTCCCGGTCTATTCGTATCCTCACAAATTTCAAAATGTTACTTTGTTTTTTCTTTCATTCTTTTCTTTTCTTTTTTTTCCAATAGATTAAAAACAAGAAAATAATAAAAAAAAAAGCTTTCATGTCACATTTTTTTAAGACGCAATAATAATAAAGGAAAAAAAAGGAATAAAAGGAAAGGGGAAAAAATAATAAATCATTCGCCCCTCCCTCACTAGAAAAAAAAAATCTAGTATCAGCCAAATAAACTACCATCTGCCAAGCAAGGGCTGAAACTAGTCTTTTTTTAGACCCGGGATAAATATGATTTTTGCCCCTACCCCCACCTACGCAAATTAAATTTGCAGAGGTAATACTTATCCTAGCAGAGGTAATACTAGCAGAGGTAATCCTAGCAGAGGTAATACTTATAAGTTTCAAATAGCTGACATATAAAAAGCACAATCATTAAATATGTTGTACTGAACAACATAATCAGCTTTGTCAAATATGGATTCATTAAAATCCTGAAAATGGAATCGAAAAGAATAGAAAAACATTCCGTATTAAACAGGCAGGATTCTTATAATCCTATATCATTTGTAGATTCCAGACAGAACCATTTTAACAATATCGTGCAAAACACGAACTTAAAAAAAATAGACAAACAAAATATTCATTTAGCGCCGTCCCCTCCCTTTTGTCTGTTGCCCGGGGCACATGCCCCCTCTGACTGCCCTATCCACCTCCCCCCCTCCTTCACTTTGCCCTGGGCAAGCGAACGCATTCCAAAGAATCTGATTAAAACACACCTTTACACTACAAAAACCATTCCTCTACCCCCATATCCATTGTTCGTTCGAATCAATCTCATTTTCCTTCCGATTACAAAAAAAACGCCAGAGCTCTTTTTCAGTTTCGTAGCAAAATATTCTATACCACTCAATTTGTTCCACAAAAATCTATTTATTCCACAACAAATAGGAATTATTTTAAGTTTTAACCGCAATACGTGATTTTATATCTCTGAGAGTAAAACGATCTTTTGTTTCATACCGATACTTGGAATAAAATAACTGAAATGATAACAGAAAATCAGCAAAAAGGAATAATAAAATATGCGTTGCAAAGAACTTAGAGCGGAAGAAAGAAAGGCTTTAAAAACCGTACGCGTAACTATTTGAAACACTGCTAACAGCACAGCTGGAAAACACACTCAAAGGGGGGATCGGCTGGTTCATTGCATCCACTGATTCGCTATAAGCGTTTGAAATATGATTCTTTTTACGCACAATTTTAAGCTCTTTTTACAAATACAGAAAACAAATTTCGGAAATTTTATTTTTATTATCATTTTAATGTATACTTCTAAAAAACGATTGTTTCAAATCTTTGTTTTTTAATACATTGCTAGGATAACAGGGAGTTTTCGTTAATCTGTTATTAAATAATGAACTACATAACAATAACATTGTTATTTATCCTAATACGTTAAATAATGCCCATCTCTAGTTCTAATGCATAATTTTACCAATATTAGTGGTTTCATCTATAAACTAAAGCTGTATTTGTATTGTTGTTGAATGTTATTTATATAAAGAGCGCTCTATAAAAATTGAGGGTAAAATCATAATAAATTAAGAAATATATTTGCAACAAAAATGCGTCATTCTTTTTCAAAATACCTTTAATTTAAATACCTTTAAATTGAATTCACTAATTCATAAATTCAGCTTTTGGTTGGAAACTTTATTGAACTTCAGAAAACTTTATATATGTAATAGATTTAAATGTACTACCTCCCCCCCCCCCCTCCCTCATAAAATCACACCCATTTTCGAAATACTGGTTTTGAAATTATATTTCGGCGTATAGAGTGCATTTATATTATCAGACTTCACTTTTTCTATATTTAGGTATATTCGTCGCATAATGTGCACTTCCTTCTTTGCAATGCAACTTTCATACTATGCACAGCAAAAAGATAAAGATTATTTAAAATTATAATACTTTTACTTTTTAAGTAAACTGATAGCTAACATTATTTCTATGAATATAGCCTATTAATTAAATGAAAAACTTTAGAATCTATGGTTATCATTTTTTCTTTTTAATATTTGATCATTAATTTTTTATAACTGGCTTAAAATGTCCACTTGTAAATCTTTTGTACATCAGAAGTTTGCGTTATACGCCAGAATCTACAGTAAATAAAAAAAAAGTATTAAGAATATTTGTTAAAAAAATAATTACGAAGAAACACCAGAAATGTATCACGACCTCAGTATTTTCTCTTCAAATGTTCAAACAAGAAACTGAAAGAGAAACCTCTAAACAATTCATAACGGTCGAAACACAATGACAAAAGATTTTACGTGTAGGCATAGTCAGGCTCATTTATTTTCCGCTGTAGACACTGAAGAAAAATTTTGCTGACAAGAATTTCGGACAGGTATCAAGATTACTTGATGGACGGAGCATGTTACATTGTCGATACAGATTTTCACGCCAACAACAATTTTGTATTGAATTTGTTGTGTTAAAAAAAATGATGTTTATTCCTGAATGTTAAGAAAATGTATTCGGTAGATTACATCATGCCCTACTGATAATCCGTTTCGTTCGATAAGAGGCGAGCATTAGTAATAGAACAGGATTTATGGTAGTAAACTGATAACGAAAAACGAAAATAATGAATTATGCATAGTGTTGTTCACGTCTGAGAACATGTCATTTATGTAGATTATTGTTGTTTAAGTATAAAATTACTATAATTTACTACAACTTTTATGGTTTCAGATAAAGGGTTAAATTTACATTAAAATGTAACACGTTTAACAATTTTATGGGCTTAAAATACTCGCAATATGGAATTTTGAGTACATGCAATCGTTATTACAGGATTTTTAAAAACAAACCACAATTGATTTTAATGGTTTGCAATATGAAAAATACTTCCAATGGAGTTATATATATGTAATAATAAAAAAAATTCACCTTAAACATAAGTTAATTACTATAAAATTATTTTAACATTGAACTTTTTCTTTCTTTTTATGATATTTTAACATATTATTTTTAATTCCATAACTTTAATCAAGGAAAATTATCATTCATGAAAAAATTCAGTTTTTATTTCAATTATTGGAATTTTGAGATAAACCCCTACAATGTTTGTATGAAATTAGAAATATACAGTCAGTTATCTCTGAAAACTTATTAGCTTTAAAAATTACTAAAATAAGTTTTAGATATTTGAGTAAAGTGCATGGAACGAAATTTAATGGTATCCTTATAAAAATTGTTAATTAGAAATTGCTTCACGGGATCAATCCACGCTACACTTTTGTAACACTTCATTTCAAATACGCTAATCGAAGTCTTTAGATTTGAAGTGGCAAGGTTTTAAGTTTTCCATTTCATTTGGTGGTAAATGGAATGGGAAATAAATCCGAGACCGGCTCGAAATCATCATAGAGAAGATAGCTTAAGACACTGGATTAGTTCGAACGAAAGCAATGTTTAATTAATTACAAAACTAACTGAAAGGAATTGTTGAAATGTTTTAGCAAATATTGTGTTTGTTATATTGATGGAATAGAGGAAGTTTTACTTAAGGCATATTTTTCAGAACATTTGTCATAAGGAATGCGGAAAATATTTAAAAATCTCGAATGAAATAAAAGTACAGAAATATTCGAATGAAAGGATGAATGTTTTTTTTAAAATTCAAGACATATAGTTGTCTTTTAACATTAATATCGTGATTTTGTGAGCTGCGATCTCTCCCAGAAACTGCACACATATACATATACAGTGGCTGTCAAAAGTTTCCGGCCAGCAAAAATTTTTCAGTGAATTTGTAAATATACCCATATGAAGAAGAACCCCAAAGTGATATTTATACATTTTATTGACATAATAGTTAGAAACTTACTTATGGAAGAACATATAAATATCAATAAATTTAACTGACAAAATTAAGTATAAAGGAAAACGCATGTTCTCAAAAGTTTCCGGCCACCTTCACAAGTTTGTAAAAAAGTGGTATTGTAATAGAAAATTACAGTGATCAACAACATTTACAATTATTATTTTATAGTATTACTATTTTATTAGCTTTAGTAATAAGTACTGTGGCGCAGCAACCTGACATTCATACAATCAACGTTTAAAGATCGTCTATGGTACGTTTCTCCCACATTTCTTGCAATTTTGGCGAAATTTCGGCTGAGTTGGAGTATTTATATTTCCGCAGACTTTTATCAATTTCTTTTCAAAGATTTCCTATTGGATTCATGTTGAGCGCTTGGGCTGATCATTTCAAAAACGAAATTTTTTGTGCGAAAACCATTGCTTATCGATGTTTGCAAAAATCATTTATGTCGTTATCATGTTAAGAAAAATAGTTGCGACCAAATTTTTTTCTCTAATAAGGCAGAAAATAGTCTTGCAAGATATCCTTATACATTGTATCATTCACCTGGCTGTGGATTTCAAATAACGGACCTACACTTTTTTAAGAAAATACTCCCCACGGCATAACATGTCCTCCACCATGCTTCATTGCAGGAATAACATCGGTCGAATCATATCTTTTGTTGTTAGGTCATCGGACGTTGTGTCTGCCATCACTTCCAAAACTGTTTCGAATTCGATTGATGAAAAAATAGAACTTTTTTCCAGTTTTCACTTAACCAGACTTTGTGTTGTTTGGAAAACGCCAAACGGGTACGTTTGTATTTTTTTTTAACCCTGAAAAAAATTTAACACCGACTCTTCCATAAAGTTTTGCATCACGTCAGCATGTTGATACGGTATACGGACTTATTTCAGCAATATTTTCATTCCGTAAATCGCAGTATATTGCAGCGGAATTTTTATGCGGATTATCAATAGTTTTTCTCCTGATAATTCTTTCCACAGGAATAGTAATTTTCCGGGATCTCCCGGACCTTTGAAAGTCTTGAAGGCCACGGCCATCTTTATTTAATTTTTAAATATCGTTTACGATCGATTTTACCGATCGATAACTTTGCCGCAATATCTCGAGAAGATTGGACTTCTCGACGCGTTCTCGTTGGCATCAAACTAATCACTCATTTATGAACAATAAATGTTGAACTTTTCAATTTTGAATTCAGACTATGCTATACACGTTGATTCATTCATAAACATAACCAAAAAACAGTTTACCGATAGAAAAAAACTAAAGTATGATAACTGGCCGGAAGCTTTTGCCCACGCGAACTTCGAATTTTATCCCTTTGCATGAAGCATCTTCAGTATCCAATCAAAATGATCACGTGGTCAGAGGTCATTCACATATTCCTAATTTTTGAAGCAATTGTGCTTTTTCTTTGCTGAAACCTTTTGGTAAATAAATCGAAGAAACTAACTGGCCGGAAACTTTTGACCACCACTGTATGTAGACAAACATTTCACGCATCACCTTTAAAATATAAAAAAAAACAATAGATTAGAAAATGTGTCTAAAATATCTATTTATAAGAAAACAATGGTTAAATTTTTCTTCCGTATTTAAGAGGAGGTTATCGTTTATGAAAAATTCAGTTTTTATTTTAATTATTGGAATCTTGAGATGAACCCTTACAATTTTTATATGAAATTAGAAATACGGTCAATTGAAAGTGAATGGGAACTAGCTAAAAAACTGATTTATGGAACTTACGGGGCGCAATTGAGCATTTTGAATTACTTTCTCCATAGGTATGAATTCATAAATCGAACATTAACTTTAAGCTGAAAACATAACGATTAACTAAAAAAATTATGCTATATTTATTTAATCAAACTCTAAACGAGATTTTTCTTGAAACTACATTTTTCATAGTGCCGTGTAAAACAGCGTTTAAATGGTCCAATCGATCAAATTTTTTTTCCTTTCGGAAATTAAAGATTTTTCATTTTGTAGGGTCATGGACCTTTCACATGTAAAGATAAATCAATAAATAAAAATAATTAGTAAGTTACGTTGAATTTAGAGAAAAATGACCCGACAAAACTTATTCTAAAGTTTGAGTAAATATTTTTGTAATTGGAGTTGAGTTACAAAGGGTTAACACTACGTTATCAAAATTGTTTAATTATGAAATGTTTCACGTGGCCCTAAGTCCGGGTTGCAATTTTGAAACATTTCATCCTAAATATGTTAATCAAATCCATTAGATTGAAGTTGTGAAGTTTCAAGTTTTCATTTCATTTGGTGTTGAATGAAGATTGGAAATAAATCCGAAACTGGCTCAAAATCATTACAGAAAGGGTAGCTTAAGACACTGGATTAGTTTGAACGAAAGCAATATTAATTAATTACAAAACTAAGCTAAAGGAATTGTTGGAATATTTTATCCTATACTTTACATATTTTATCGCAGGAATAGGTTGTTTTTTCCAGAAATATTTCAGTAAAGATTGTCATGTGTCATGTAGAAAATATTTAAAACCCTGGCCGAAACAGTAGGATTTAAAAGAAAGAGAAAGGGATTCTATTTGGATTGCTTTTATAAAACCAATTAAAATAAATATAAAATAATTTATCGATGTTTAAGTGCATTTCTTTCGTATTAAAACTATCTTAAAAAACTATTCTTTATAAGCATCCAAGTGTTTGTCTTTAAAACAATACCTAGTTGCATGATTAAAATTCTTGTAGTTTCAAAAAATTTCTATTATATGCGTCAATTCCGCATGGATCCCTATTACTGAAAATTCGCCGATATGATTAACTATTTATAGAAAACATAAAATAGTGTAGTTATTAGAATAAGTTTATTTGTTCTTTTTTTAAAACAGTAATTAACAGCTAGAAAGTGCATTATCTAAAGCAGGCCTGACCAACCTTTCTGTAACATTTCTCTAACTCTTGGCACTCAATGAAGGGTGCCATAATTAACGTGACTGAAAATATATGGCAATATTATCACATAGTATTAGTATACACGCACGTCCTAACATAATGCAAATGAATCGTACAGCGGTAAACAGAAAGACCCGTACAGTTCTAGAGTTACATGCATTAAATTTCAAATTATACATTTGTTTTATAAGTCTATAACAAAAGTGCTTGTAGAGTAATGCGCCAGAAACTTTAACCGTGTCTGTAATAACAATATTAACAAATAAATATGTGTGAGAATCAGAAATATTGCTAGATTTCTGTTAGGATGTGAAAATACGGTTTGATTTATTTTGAAGGCGTGGATTAGTTTTATGAAATGTACAAAATCAAACAAGCAGGATTGTGACAAAACCATGTGTGTGGTTTCAGAAGGATACTCTTGAAGTGCTTTCATAGATGGAAATCATCATGAATTGTTTATTATTTTTTCTAAGAAAAACTATATAAAAATAAGTACAGAAAAAAAACCTTCTAAAATTTCAAAAGTAAAGAGAAAAAATTAAGCCTTTTTAATCTTCATATAAGACAGCCCATATGGGGGCAGTGGGACAACAGTAAAAAGAAAAGAGCAGAGATTTCATGCACAACCCTCATAGCATGCATAGTCACAGTGACTTCACAATGACATCACTGTGAGTCACTTTGGTCACATCACATCTGTGACCGAAATGCCACCACTCAGTGGCGTCACATTGCGACTGAGATGTGACCTTTTTTAAAAATCTTTAGAAAATTATAAAAATTCTTCAAAACATGTTATTTACTTTAAAAAACATGTTTCTGACAATTTAAATATCGTCGCTTTTGTCACAGTTCCGTCACAATGTTAATCTCAAAGTAGTCACAAATGACACATTTTTCACAAATTTGTCACAATGTGACCACTTTGTGAAGTGGTCACAAACGAGCTCTAAAACGGCCATAAAGACTTCACATTTTTGTCACTGTGACTTCACATCGACGTTGCGTGACGTCACATCAACGATCGATGGTCACAAAGTTACAATGTGACTTCACAACGACGTCGCAGTGACGTCACCATGCCTTTACGGGATGTATCTTGAAAGAGGAGGGGAAGTATGTGAAAAAGTTTATTTTTCTCTTACTTCTGAAGTATTAAAAAGAGCTATTTACAGCTATTAAAAAATTTAACTATTATAATTCTATATAAATTACTATTATAAACAATAACTAAAAGTTGCAAAAATATGCATGGTCAAATTTTCAAAGTATGTTTCTGATTTTTAATGTACAACGGCAAGCCAAAGGAATGTCAAACACAGGTTTTAAAAATATCTCTGATAAAATATTAATGGTTTTGAAGAAAGCATTCTTTACAATGGAATTTTACTTCTAAAATGTTTAATAACTTAAAGTCTTCAAAAGGATACCACGAAAACCTTCAAGGGGCGCCATGGCGCCCGCGGTTGCCACGTTGGACAACTCTGATTTAAAGCATTATCCATTCAGCATTATTTTTCTTTTTGAAATATAAATATAATTCAATAAATATAATAAAAATCATTATTTAATAATTCTAAACTATTTATTTATAAAAGAATCTTTAAAAAATATCTCATGATTTTTATTTATTTATTAATATTTTATGTCTTTTACAGTAAAAAAAAAAAAAAAAATTGTTCTTGTAGTTTTGCTATCAGTTGGTCCATTTTGACTTAGGTTTTGGGCAAAATAAACTCCGTTTTTATTTTAACTCATAAGCATTTATTATCCTAAAACAACAAATAGCGATTCATCACCTACGGCGAACTAATGGATAAGTGTTTTAAAAGTAAAAATGATTAACTCATTTTAAAAGCTATTAGTTTGTAAAAATTATATAGCAGTTTTATATGTAATCTAAAAATATATTTTATAGCATCGAACCGGAATAAATTCCTTTTTTTAACTTCTAAATCATATAAATTTTCATTTGTCATGATAAATCATTCCACTAAATTGTTTTTTAACCTAACGTGTAATGAATTGAAATGATTCCATACTTACTCTTTTGCTGACTCTCTTTGCGGACAAAAATGTCAGCAAATTTTTATTTATTATGAAAACAAACTTTTACACTCCAGAGATTATAGATTTCTAAGGGAGCTTTTATCAAAAATGGATACTATTCCGCTAAAATATAAATGCTATCTAATAGCAGATTATAAATTAATCTCTACGGTCAAAATTCATGAAAAATTCAGTTCGAAAAGAATTCAACTGCGGAATTTCTCTGTCAGCGGTCACAACCTAAAATGTAGTAGTTTTGCGAAAGCAGAAGTGTCCATTGGGGTACTATTTAAGTAAATTTTATTGCTTCATTCTTGTTCATTTTTTGTAAATGTGATTAATTTTGAAACATCCCGAAATGTTCTGTAAAAGTTATCTCATTTTTTATAAAGACCCTCCTGGGATTAGAAATTTTGTACATTCTAGAAAAAAGGGATTTTAAAAATATCTATGGCGTTCAATAAAATTTTCTGATTCAATTTTTTTGGCTCAGAAAACAAAAATAGTTTATTTTTTTTTTCAAACTAATTTCAAGCAGTACAGTTTTATTCTGTAAATTATAGCAGTTATTACTTTATACCATTTACTTTATTTAAAAAAAGTGTTTAATGGTACTAAAGAATTAATAATTTTATTATAAGATAATGAAGTCTGTGTGCAAGAAAAGAAATATATTTTAAAGTTTTCAAAGACATTACGAAATGTAAGGTAATTTTTATTCACAACAAAATATCTTCTTAAAATAAAATGTTCATCAAACACTTTTCACACATCAAACACAATGTATTGTAACTTGCTTGATCTAAAAATAATTTTTTTTAAGCAGAAAGACAAGTAATATTTTCTAAAAGTGTTGTCAGTTAAAATAGTTGTCTTTCTAATACTCCGTTTGTCAAACTTCTACGTTTAAAAACATTATCATCTTTAATGTACTATCTTTATGATAGCATAATTTACATCCCTTTTACATCTTGTGTACACACTATCCGTAGTTTTATAGTAGAAATACAATGAAATTTACAAGTGATATGTTGTGATTTTTTGGTACATATTGTTTCATATATGTTTGCAGAATACAAAAATATACGCTTTTAAAAACAAATGAGAAACATTTCCCATTAAACAAGTATATTGATCATAAAAAACGAATTTTCTATATGTTGTAAAGTGGCATGCAAAATTCCAAATATATGCCTGGCGTATCAATTTGAAATTGCACATTGTTCTGTGTATTTTGATGATAATACATTAAACTGATTAAAGGGACTTTTTACTCACTTGAAAACACCCGCTCCATAATGTTAAACCTATAGGCAAGTTGTTTTCAATCAAACCGTTTCAATCAAAACGTTGTTATTCAAAATCTGAGGTCTATTTCTAATATCACTATTTTGTATTTTTTCGCTTTTGATTGCAGATATTTTTAATAAGAAACCGGTTCTGAAAATGAAAATACCTTTATTTAAAAAAGTCTAACACCAAAAGTCAAAGTTAAAAAGTCTTAAAAAAATCTAAAATGTAAAAAATAATGTAAGAAATCGACCTCAGCTATTTTATACAAAAAAGTCATTTAAAAATATTCAAATTTAAACAAGTTATTCAAAAACATAGGTTTAACATTACGGAGCGGATGTTTTCAAGTGGGTGAAGAGTCTTCTTAAGTGTGTAAAAAATTATGAGATAATACATAGCTTAAATTGTAAATTGCATATGAGTACACACATGTTTGTGTATAATATATAAAAACAATGAATCTTCCGCACATAGCTCATAAACTCATAGTTTGTGATGTAAACTTTGGACTAAGTATTTCTATGGTCGCAAAACGAGTTAGTATGAAAACATGTATGAAGACCACAAAACAGCTATTTTTAATTTACAAGAAAAATGAAATCATATTTACTGCATATCATCGCTCTGTAAAAGTACTTTTGAAGTCCTAGAATCATATGTGCATGTTATGAGCAGAACCTGCAAAATATAATTTAAATAAATGCACTGTAAAATGAAATTTGGCAAGATAAGGAAATTGTGACGCTAGTATTATTTCCGTACTTTGTCGGATCTTTTTTTCTTTTTAAAGATACATGTACAAACAAGAGAAATTCTTTATTTAATTCAAGCTACAGTAAATAAGCAGTACTTATCAAAGAGATACGAAATGAGAAATTGCAACTTTGCAAAGAAGCACTTAGACCATTCAACTACTATTACACAAGCCAAGTTTTCAAATATAGTTTATTTATTGAGTGCACATAATTACACATATTTATGTTCAATATTCTGTTATTACACAGATATCTGCGTAATAATCTATTCTTACACATATTGATGTAAAGTATTCTTACGCATAATCATGTGTGATATACATTTTTTACACATGTAGATGTGTAAAATACGGATATTTTTGTGTAATATTCTGTTCTTAAGTATCTTTATGTGTAATATTCTTACACATGTTTTGAGTAACATACAAAGTACACATATATCTGGATAATATGCAAAATTTGTAAATTTATATTAACATACCAATGCGGTAATTCTGTATATTTTTCTACATTTACATCCATTGCTATTTCAAAAGCGATCAAAGAGTTTATAGAAGATAGTTTTACATAGTAAAGCTCCAGTTCATAAATAATAAAGCTATCACCTTGAAAGTGATCACATTTGTGATTGTAAGACATCCATTTTAATATAACAGCTTTCTTTACATATTTTTTTATATCAATGGTTTAATATCAGTTTTAATTCCCGTTTTAGTAAATTGATAATTATTTTAGCTATAGAAGGCAATCATACTTATTTCATGAGAAAACAATCGTCGCTTTCATTTATTTGTTTTGTTCCAAAGTAAAACGAATAGCATGTGGCAATCCCGAAACTTTCTTCTATCTCATACATGGTAATACTTCCAGAAAAAGGAAGCATATAGCAGCGTTACCGCTTAGGTTGTTTACAACAAAATCTAATCAGAAACAATTTATGTCAAGTTCTAACTGAATCTGAAGTTTAATGAAAATCCATGCGTTAGTTTTTGAGGTAGAATCATTGCAGAAATCGTAAAAAGATGTGGGTAGAAACGCCATCCGTTGACTGATATCTTCGAAATATTAAAGAGTATTAATTTATATCAAGGACTAACTGAATCTGAAATTTGGTGAAAATTCCTGCATTAGTTCCTGAGATAGAGTTAATGCGATAATCATGAATAAAGCCGAATAGCAGCGCCACCTGTTGGGCGATTTGCAAAAGGCAATCAGCACACCATATTATACCAAGTACTAAGAAATACTGAAGTTTTACGAAAAACTGTCCATTGATTCTTGCGAAATAGCTTTTGCGAAAATCGTAAAAAAAGGCAGCGTAGCAGTGCCACTTGTTGGGAGATATATACCAAAAACAATACGATCCAGTTTATATCAAGGTAACTGAATCTAAAGTTTTGTGAAATTCCGTGCATTAGTTCTTGAAATAGAGTGCTCACAAAATTGTCACTTACAGAGTGATACACAGTCTCACAGACAGACTTTTTGTAACAACATGTTTTTTGTGTGCTCTGACCCCTAAAACGTGTAAATTCGTCGAAAATCGGAATTCGAAAACTTTCGCAGATTTCAGTACTTTCTTCTTGTAAAGATAGAACTCTCTATAGCAAAAGTAAAAACCTTTATTCTCTGTATTCGCAATAATTATAAGCATAATATGCAATACCTAATAATACATAAAAATATATATTCTCTTTAGCGAAAGTAAAAACATTTCACTATAGCGAAATAAATTAAAAAGAATAAAAAATCAAGCAGCTTAGTTTTTTTGAGGAAAAGTACAGAAGCCCACAATTCTGTACTCAACTGTGTAGAGTATGACACAATTAATACTAACAAAATATATCTCGATATTTATCTGATTTATATTCTTATTCCGGTTTTATTCGGCTCGGATTCTCATATCTTTTACCGTCAGTTGCTTCAAAGAACACTGACTAACTTTCACTAAAGTAAATCACTGATTAACTTTAAATAATTGAAATGACAGTGTAAAATTCTCGCATCTAAAATTTTCGATTAAGGAGTTCCGATAGACGAGTTTCTCGTTTACCACCTGAACTTACATGAATTCTAATTAAAACATTTCAGAAAATGGCTGTTAAAGCTCGTTTCTTGGATCTTGAATTTATTAATCCTGTTATATTGCAAGATTGATTAACTTCAAAGGAATGATAAAACTGGATAATCAAGAGTATTTTGCAAAATAATAAGAATAAGGTTTATTAAATGTTAAAAATAGTATGAGGCTTCAACGTGACTATAACATCTTAATTATAACTTAACAACTTAAAGAGTAATTTTAACTATCAGCTTAAAAAAAAAAAAAAAAAAAAAAAAAAAAAAAAAAAAAAAAAAAGCTTCAGACTTTGTCTTGATTATTATTATTGCACAAGTAGTATTAAATTTTAATTATTCAAATTCCGATTTTTTTTCTTTTTTGATAGGGAGGGGCTGATTGCTTAAAAAAAGAATAAAAATTAGCTATCCAAATTAGAGTTCTGACTTGTCGGATTGTTCCCGAATGGAAACCTATAAAAAAAATTCCATTAAACCTGAAATTAAAGAAAATTGATCCATAAGTTAGGAAAACTATGAAAACAAAAATTTAACAATCGTATGTCTAATGTAAATTTTATCTTTTGTGAAGAGAAATTAATTTATGTAGGTTCACTTTCATTCAGATATATAATACTAGCAGACCCGACAGACGTTGTCCTGTCACCAACAGACGTTGTCCTCTCGGCACCGACTCCAGAAAATCAAATAAATGTACGTAAATATAGTAATACGCGCGATAAACACTACGCTCTTCATTTAATTTCTTATTACAATTATGTAAGGAAATTATTTTTCACTCTACAGTATTTTTTTAAGGTGCAATTTTTGACAGAAAAGCGCATTTTTCTCTTTTTAGTTAAAAGTTAACGATTTTCCGAAGTCGGTTAATAAACAAAATATTACAGGAAATATTATTGTAAAGCATACACGTTTGTCAGGAACGGGATTCGAACACGTGATCTCTTTCTTCAAGAAGCAGAGCTTGAATCTGCCGCCTTAGACCGCTCGGACATTCAGTCCGCACTCTATTCGTCGAACTTAATCAACACTTTCAATTAGCGAAAAATCACTAACTATTAGTTTTTGCCTAGTTACTAAAAAAGTACTGAATCAATTTCGACGAAATGTGAATCTAAACCATTCTCGAATCCACTGGAACGCACACACAAAATTTCATGGAAATCGGTCCAGTCGTTTAGGAGGAGTTCAGTTACATACACACGCACAGAAGATTTTTATATATAAAGATAAGGATTGAAAATTTCAGGTTTTTGCGCCGAAGACATCGCCAAATTAGGAAAATGTGAACTATCTCACGAACTACTGGGTTTAAACGAATTTGCTCAGTACCATTCGATTCAGCATGAAAAAATACACTAAAATATGTTATCAGTTGAAAAATAACTACAAAAGCCGATTTTTAAGGAATTTTTTTAAAGTTCGTTCCTTTTTTTAACCCCCTTAGGGGTGGAATTTTCGAAAATCCCTTCTTAGCGGCACTCGATGTTATCAGAAGTATTTTTACCCCAATTTTCAAGATTTTTGGTATGGTAGATTTTTTTGTGCTATGATTAATACGAAATCCATACTTTCTTTAATATATATATAGCACTTTTAATTAGCGAAAAATCACTAACTATTAGTTTTTGCCTAATTACTAAAAAAGTACTGAATCAATTTTGACGAAATGTGAATCTAAACCATTCTCGTACCTACTGCAACGCACAGACAAAATTTCTTCAAAATCGGTCCAGTCGTTTAGGAGGAGTTCAATTACATACACACGCACAGAAGATTTATATATATAAAGATTTACTCTGGGAAAAAAATCTTCGTTATTTTATTAAACTTCTTTAAAAAATCGGGTCAGACCGCTCCCGATCTGCAACAGTCCAATTCCAACTCAAAATCAATTCGAAACCGAAATAATTAAAATCAACTTTCAATTAAAAAAATTACCATCATCCCGAACCAAATGATGAATTTTGATAAAATTCAGTTAGCGACTTGATTACAAACCGATTCAAAAAAAAAAAAAAAAAAAAAAAAAAGTTTGCTAAAGTTTAGCTATTTTGATATTTATGAAATCTAATGTATACAATAGTTTAATTTTTTTACAATTATATCAGGATTATATGACTATAGATGCTCAGATTATTTATACCGAGTGTTTCAAAATTATGTATCAGAAGGAAATGTGGGTGCGAAAATGCAATGTTTAAATAGTAGAGGCGCTGTTAAATTCGGCGGATGAAAGCGTTTCAATGGATTAAACATTATTCCTTCAAAATTTCAAGTAAGATGCATCATTATACTAATGCGGAGCTTGCCAACTTGCATTTCATGTATGGGGCTGGACTTCGACGGTGTGTCTCTGATGAAAAGTTTTTAATTCCCCTGTTGGATACCTTTTTCACACTACATTTGAGTTTGTTTTAGAGCTTTTATAGTCAAAAACGAAAAAAAGGGGAAAAACGAGTTAGTTGGGCTTTCCATTGAAATTAGTAATAGTGACTAAAAATACTATGTGACAGTTAAAAAAAAAAAAAAAAAAAAAAACTTTAATGCAGGAATTTTGTGATATCTTACTGTGCACGTATCACGCCTGGAAGCATGAAACGATTCACTTGCGCACAATTCCTAATAAAGGACTCAAATGTTTGGTAGAATTCTACTAGGGAATTTGTTGATTCATGCCTGTAAAAGAGCATTTATATTCCGCACTGAACAGTGCTCAGTACTGCCTCAATGCTGCATTTCCACACTCACATTCCTATACAAACTCTACTTATATAAGTCCTCTCTACTTGCCTTGCTAATCTGAGATATTATTTTGAAACAGCCTGTAGCTGACTGAGAAACATCGCATTACATCAAAATTAAGTAGACGTAACGATTTTTCAGTGCTTTTTCTATGTTTTCATTTCTTTCTTTAATCATTTTTATTTTTTTTCTGGTTCGAACATAAAGCCACTGATTTGTAGAAAAAAACTTCACCAACAATATATATAGTTTTAAACAAACTTCTTGCCTTTTTTTTTTTTTTTGTAAATCTTTAAATATAATGTAACATAAATAAAACCCTAAATAAATCTTAATAAATGCTAAGATATATACCATAATTACTATATATAAAGATAATATTAGAAATATTGTAATCGTAAAGACAACAGGACATTAAGTGTAACGACATACCTTATTTATAAGACGCTAAATCTGAATACGGTAAATATTAATATGCTATAAATGATTATTTCTGTTTGCGTGTTCAAGTGTTTAAGATAATCATATTACTGCATACCAAAATTCATTCAAAATTTTATAATAAAGATTATGTAGTAACATGATGTAGTCTATAGTACAAATTACATTTTTCAATTATTGGAAAAAATACTTATATATTAAATAAAAAAACTACATTTAAATGATGCTAGTTTAAATATTTTTAAATGTAATTATGTCATTGTAAATTTTAATTATAATAAATGAAACGCTAATGCTAACGCTGTAAAGTGCATTGAAGTGCCGTTACCTTTTACAAAAATATGTGTAATAGTTGTTCATTTTCTATTGCTTCTTAAATCATGTACATATTACTATATATATTTTTTTCTATTGCAGGTAAGTTATTCAATTTCTGAATCAAATGGAATTGCATAAATCATGTGAAAATACATGGTGAGTTTAATAAAATATTTATTCAAAATATAGACTACTTGAAAATGTTTATATTTACAATTTTAGAAAATAAATAACATTACAAGTATTCAATATGTCCCTTTATATAAGATTTTAACTTCGATATTAATTATATTGATATTTAAATTATCAATATTCATTTCAAAAATTAAAATACCACATAAATAGAGCATACGAATGTATTAATTAGGCTTATTTAAGGTCATCTTTTGGGATATCAAATGCTATCTTAAAGTACTTCTGTATCTTCGAAATGAGTGTTCATACTATTTAGTAGTAATTGATGCAACAGATGTAAACACCCAAAAGCATACATATTAATGATCACAACAATCAAATACAAAAATTTCTCGCACATCAAGTCTTTCTTAAAATTTTTCTAAATACATGATTTCGTAGCTACATTTTCAGTTCTATAAAAACATTCTAAACAAATCCATTTGTTAATAAGAAAGTATCGTCTACGCGAGCTGCAAAAATAAAAACGATTTCATTAAAACCATGGAAGTAAAGATAAAAACGCAACAAAAAATATTAACAATTGTAATAGTACGCACTGAAAAAAAAAAATTGTAATTCTAAAGTTATAGAAATTTGTATGTTTACTTAAATTTTATTTACAATATCTATTCTTTTGTAAAGCTGCAGAAATCTGTAGATTTGCAAAATAATCTAATTTTTACTGAAATTACTAAAATCACAGTAATCTTAATAAAATTTTATCTGCAACACAGTTGCAGTTACATAAAAAATTCTAGGCATCCCAGTTTTCTAAAATATTCTCAGTAACCTTACAGATTTTTTAATTTACAGTGCAAACGTGTATCTGCTACATGATTTTTTGTTATTGTCGTTGTATAAAAATTTCTAGGAATCCCAATTTTCAAGAAAAATTTTAATTACTTTACAGTATTTTTTTTTCTTTTTTGTACAGTGCATTTAAATCAGGGAAAGCAAAACATTAATTAATTTGATGCCTGTGCCAAAAGAATTTTTTATGTTCTTTCGACATTAAAAAAAAAAAAAAAAAAAAAAAAAAAAAAAAAAAAAAAAAATGCCAGTTAACTATTATTCTTGATCTCTGTCTATTTATTTGTCTATAAAAAGTTGTGTATGTATTCATCTATATCTATGATCATTAGTCGATTTTTTCTCTGTTTTACATATCAGCTAATATATATCTACATTTGAAATCCCATTTATTACAAACCCTATCTTTCTATCTATCACCAGCATTTCTATTCAATTCTTCATCTACCTATAAAAGTGTTTTTCTTTTCATCTATTTATAAATACATTTATATTTAAATTAAGCGGAAAAACCTCATGGAAAAATAAAACTATCATTCCAGTATGGTCTTTTTCTGTTTTTACTTCTAAGTTACTTGAACATAAAGTGAAAATATGCACCCATAGCTTTTATGATCTTATTGAAACAATATTACATAGTCTTCGCAGACCAGTAAATTTATTTATTTAGGTACATTGTAAACACAATCTACAAAGTTACTAACAATTTTCTAGGAAACTGGGATGCTTAGAACTTTTTATGTATCCTCAACAAAAGAAACTCATGAAACATGTACACGTTTGCACTGTATAATAATTTTAAAAAAATCTGTACGGTTATTAAGGACTTTTTAGAATACTGGGATACCCAGAATTTTTAATGTGACAAAATAATAATAATAATTATAATAATAATAATAATAATAATAATAATAATAATAATGTAACTATCCCGAGTTACAGATAAAATTTTAGTCTGCATACAGAATTCTATAGCTTCACAAACCTAATTTTGTAGATTTACTTTTTTTTTTTTTTTTGCATAGTATACAAATAAAAATTTTGTAAACATACGCAAACCGATTTTGTAGACTTACATTTTTTTATACAGTGTGATAGAAATGTCATTATTTGAATAGTTTTAAGAAAATTTAAAGAAAAAAAGAAATCCATTCGACAACTCAGAACGCAAACATTCGCTTGAATAATAGATTATATATATATTAGTATGAGTAATATGCCAACAATTTATGCTTTTAAAAATTGTCCTGCAAGAATATTGTAAAAGAAGACAATTGTATTAAGTGTATTTAATAAAAGACATCCTAACTTTAAAAAAATTTGTTTCACTAACTGTTGTAGATGTAAAAAAGAAAAAAAAAAGTGGTTCTTATAAATAAACATTTTATATACAATGTTTTTAAAAACAATTCACAGTTTTGTCAATAAATGGAGCTTCACTCTCTTAATCTTTAAGAACACTCAAATTAAAATGAAAATTGTAAATAATAAGTCTTTCTCTCTGCTTTCAATTTTCAAAAGCAAAAAAAGCAAAAAAGCAAAAAAAAAAAAAAAAAAAAAAAAAAAAAAAGTTAAAGTAAAAATTAAGAGACATTTCTGGCAGCTTTGCAATAATTTTGAATGATTTTATAATATGAAAACATATTCGCGAAAATTTAAACTATTTTTAATATTATTCTGCACAGTAATATTATTCTATGTGAGATACATAATAAATATGCAACTTTTTACTCACCCATTATGCTTAGTATAGGAGAAATCTTATAATCGTTTTAAAAATCGAAATTTTACTTTGACAGATTTACACGCTTCAGAATTGGAGATTTCAAAAAACATATTTTTAGAAAAAAAAATTGTCGTCCGCCTGTTTGTGTGCCTGTAAACACTCTCGAACAAATTGAAATTTAGTGCGTAGTTTTCATTAAATAAAGGGAAGAAACCTATTGAATATCAGTAAACTGGTTTATTCAGAATTATTTTTCCGGACTCTCGAAATATTCGTTCTGATATAAAGCACATGAAATTTTTCGAAATTGTTTATTTCAAGGAGTAAATATAAAAGTCAATAAAGAAACATAAATTTTGCATTGATGGGGAAGTCAATCGAATTATTAGTTGCCGAGATATTTGTAATGATATATCCGCACTCTTCGATTTTTCATGCCTTGTATTTTATTCAAATTTCAATTCAAAGATATATCTTAATTGAGACGCTTAATCCGACGCAGTAATTTTTTAGTTAATATGGTTCTAATTTTTGGAGTAATAAGGATGTATTTTTACGCAATTCGGTGCAACTTGTTTAACTCGTCGACCGAAAAAAACTATCGCCAAACTATACGATTAAATGGTAATAATGGCTTATCGTAAATGTCACATTCACTAGACATTAAACACTTTACATGTGTTTATAACATCATCAAGTTATTTTTAACGACGTTTTGTTTGTATGTTTGTGAACCTTTTAGAATTTATTTATTCTTTCGTTATTTAAAATAAAAAGTAGGCCAATATGTATAATTTACGAGTAGTTTGGCGATTTGCATAATTTGACGAAATTGGTCGACGGGATAATCAAATAGTACCCGCAATTCAGTAATACCGCATTACTATCCTTCTAAATATATAAAAAAGAAGCGATTTGGAAATGGGTCAACCTTTTGGAAACGGAACAATAAAAATCTGTGTAGAAACCCCGAAACAGCAGCAAGGATTATCATCAGGGGAGGGGGGGCGGTTCTATCGCCAAATATAGCTAAATTTGTCACCAACTTGGCGATGTATTTCGAAATCTGGTGACAAAAATGATACTAACTTGGTCTTATTTCCGGTATTTCGCCAAATTCCCATAGTTTCCCATTGTAATTTAACAGGATCTCTCTTTGTTAAAAATATTTAAATATACGTTTCAATTTTATTTTGGAATTGCAATGCAATTTCTAAATAGTTTGTACATGTTTTATTTTCATATTTTATTTTATGTCTATCGATGAGGGGTAAGTATTACAGTGGCTCCCAACGACTAGTTTAATACTAGCGGTTAGTCTTTAATCAGTGATTTTTAAAGTTTGCGAGTCATTTATGAAAGCCCCATATGCACCTTGTATATATATATATATTTTTTTCGAATTCACCATAGCAAAGAATCTGACCTATCAACATATTTTATGTAAATTCAAATTAAGCTATTCCTAGAAAAAATAGCATTATCTTCTTCCACTAAATAAGGTATTAAATTGGCCTAAAACTAAACATAACCTCTTTTATCTGCAATATTGACTTGAAATTGCATTTAGATATTATTTTTAGCTCTCCAAGTCTTCTTCTCGAGATCTTGCATTTTTTACTTACTTTCCTTTTATATATATATATCTTCCTATAAACCTTTCTCCTGTGAGATTCCTTCTTTCGTTATTTTATTTTTTTCCTCGAAGATTTCATTTTCCGTAAGTTACCAATTTTATGGTTTCCTGGGTTTCTACGCCCGAAAGCGGAAAACGCCCTGTACAGTATATTAGTGGATGAAGTGAGGCGAATCTAAAGTGAAATATATAGAATGAACTCTTAAAATTCCATCTTTTGTTAAGGGTTAGATGATGTTTAAAATTAAAAACGAAAGTTATTTCATAAGATACAGCAACCTTTTTTTTCAGTTCTCATACGAGTAGCAGCTTTCTAATTTTTTGACGCAATCTTTTTTTAATTTTCGTGTTTATTTTAATACAAAATTAATGAAGCGAAGAAATTGATTTTAGAAACAATAAACCTATAAAAATTTTATTGACTACTAATTGACTTGAATTTCTTTTAGTTTTTGTGCTTGTAAGGGGATTTTATTTATTTATTTATTGGTTGCTTGCATATTTTTGCAACACAAAAACCCCCTTAGAAATTGAATGAAAATCAATTTTACATTCTACTGTTAGTTAATTTAATTTTTTTAAAAATACTGTTTTTAAAGTTTTGGAGTAATATCATTTTACTAAAATCCCCTAAATTTAAAATAGTAGTTCTGAGTTTTATTAGATTAATATTGTCAAGAGATATTTCAGAGAAATTTAACTGAAACATAAAATAATTAGATAGTAAAACTTTGTATGAAACACCATAAGACAAAAAAATACACAGGACGTGTTTTAGCTGGAAATTGTAACAGACCGTCATCAGCCAATGTGTTCGTATGGAGGCAATGTCACAAATGAGACAACGTTTGAAAGTCCTCTTACAAACACGTGTTTACTTTGGTCGTGACGGATTGTTAAAATTTCCACCCGAAACACGCCAGGTATATTCTTTTATTTTATAATGTTTCATACAAAGTTTTACTATTCAATTGTCGTTTATCGCCAAATCTGTTGGTACTGTTTAATCATAAAATAACATATATATGTAAGATTGTAATAATTGTGGCGTATTTAGTATGAAGCAATTCAATAGAATGCATTGTAACTCCTAGAGATTCAACGCAATATTTCAATCGTGCGTGAAATCAATATAATTTAATAAACAGCTGATACCTTGTTAATGTTGGTGTAGATCGTGGCAGTGGAATGAATTTAATAAGGAGTTTCTCTATGAAAAAATAATGAGTCACCTTTAGTCTTCATACTTTTATTAGCAACATGTAATTGAAAACATTTCCCACAAAAACTTATTAGAAAACAAGTTACAAGTTGTCCCCATTGAAAAACTTGTTAAGAATTATTCATTAATTCAGAAGAAATTAGAATGTGAAAGCTATTGTCATCAGAAAACTACCAGACAGATTGGATAGTAGTAAGTGAAAAATCAAACAAATCTGGCTCCTCACTTCACTGGATCAGCTTTTTGTAAAAAGCTCGCTTTAATACAAATTATGATGTCGCGCGCGTTCTGGCCAATGAGGAATAATTATAAAGGCACGCATGAAGCCTACGTCACATCCAATGAGAATAATTCTGTAAAGAGTTCTGTCAATTTCGAAGCAGATGTATTTTGAAGAAAAAAAGTATCACAGCGCGTGAAAGATCTCTGAATAAAATGAGGTAAAAAAAAGAAAGAACGAACGAAAGAAAGAATAAAATGGCTCTTTTGAAGACATTCGAATTGACACTTAAATAATAGAAATTGTCTAAGCTAATGATACAATTTATGAATAAAAAGTTTTATATTTAAGCATATTTAGAAAGATAATTAACTTAAGAAAAATTTATAAGATTAATGATGGATATTATTAAAAATTAAAAATTAGTGAATATGCTGATAATTTAATATAATAAAAGAAAATACCGCGAAGGAAAAATTAATAATAAAATGTATACATTATTTTACAACATGATATACTATATCACGATATGATATACTATTTTATGTATACGTAGTTTAAGTAAGTAAATACGTGCTATTCAGAATACAAGCACATAATTCATAATACTAGTATAAATACATGCATATATAAAATTACATCGAACCAAATATTTACACGTAATTACAAACGCAATGTTACAGAATGTACTTTACGATTAAACAATTACATATCTATCAGTCATGCTTGACATGTGTTATAATTTCACAGAAAAATTTTTAACAGAATTCCGATGCAAAATATTGATCTTCTTATCCTAAATTGAATTTTAATGTTTCCCTTTTTGTACTTTTATTATATTTTGCTTTTTGCTTTTTCCTATCTGTTTTCCTTTTCTTCCCCTGTCTTTTTTATTTATTTATTTATTTATTTTTATCATCCTAGTAAAAGTTTCACTCTTTTATCTTACATCATTTCATAGTTAAAAGAAGTATGTACGAATCATACCGACGTAAAACAGCGATTAACCAAATTAAACTGATTTTTTAAATATTTCAATGTTTATATCATATCCCCCCTTTTTCTGTCCTTTTTCCTTTTCCTTTACCTCCCCCTCCTTTTTTTTTTTTTTTTTTTTTTTTTTTTTTTGTTTCTTTCTTTTGAACTTTCTAATAAAACGCTTACTGTTTATCTTACCCCTTTTAGTAATTGAACGAAGTACAAGCAAAAACTTTTACTCTTTTATCTTACACCATTTTATAATTAAAAGAAGTAATGTACACTGGGTTTCATAATGATAGGAACACGTAGTAATTTTGCGATATCCTGTCACAAATACATAAATAATTATCAGAAAACTTCTTTTTCGAGACAAATACAGTAATTTTACATAAAGAATAGATGTAAAAGAAATATTAAACTTTGAATTCATTGAAAATGTGAATTATCTAAAAAAAAAATGGTGTTGCAAACTGATATGAATATTGATGAAAACTATCATCAAACGAGCATAGAATCTGTACAGGTATATTGAATGTCAGTCTGAGAAAAAAAATCGAAATATGCAAATTAGTTTAGTATATAAAATTATTTTGCAGACAAGTCCTACAAATGTGGGTCATAAATTGTTCCGAGAAACGGAAAATTGTTTCTTTTAGGGATCAAGGAATTTCGGCCAGAGCTACCGTAAAATAATTGAAAAGATCTTCTTGTATAACATTAAACTATTTTCGATTAAAAGAGGATTATGGAGCAAAGAAGTCACCGAGATGTCTGCAAAAACTGTCCAAAAAAGGGGAAAAGAGCCATTATAAGTGGAATAAGCAGAGGGAAAACAACTTTGGGTGAAATTTCACCAAATCCACAGACAGTACTGTCAAAAAGTATGTAGTCAAGACAAGAGCTCGAAGATGGTGAAGTACAAGAACAGAACCCCTCCCCCTCCATACATGACTAAAATGAATCAGCAGAATACTTTGGATCAGGCAAAAGGTCAATGTCCTAAAAGCTGAGTAATATTTTCGAATGAAAAAAAAATAATTTGGGTGGTCCGGAAGGTTTTTCTTATTTGCACGATCTGCGCAGGAAACCAAAAACGTTTTCAAAGCAGTAGCAAGGTGGAGGTTCACTCATGGTTTGGGCTGCGGTTCGATTTCATGCTAAGATCAACGTTACGCTTTTCTCTTGCAGAACGAATCCATTGACCTACCAAGATCTATCTGAAGAAAAATTACTGTCACTTGCTAAGGAAATTGGCGAACTTTTCTGGATGTTCCAATAAGACAATGCATCCCTCCTCACAGCAAACCACAATTGAAAGTGTTTTCTTAATAATGGTGTGCGTGTAATTTTATGGCCATCTTTTGTCTCTTGGTTTAAGTCCAATGGAAAATAAATGGACCCTACTGGTTAGAGCTGTTTTCGCAAATGGAAAACAATATGCCCCAATATCAGAATTAAAAGCTGCTATTCATTTTCAATGGAATGAAATCGATTAAAATATATTAAAAAGTTTGGTTCAATCCCTGAATGATCACGTTTCTATATTAATTAGAAAATCTGGTTCATACGCTGTCTCTTAATCTATATTTTATCCAATGTTCATATCATTATGAAACACCTCAAAATGGAAAAATGCAGTTTATTTTATGAATAATTCGCAGTTTCAATTATGTTTTGTTATAAAATTAAGCAATTTGCTATATTTCTAGCATTGATTAATCTTCAATTTGTTTTGTAATTTTTTTTTTTTTTTTTTTTTTTTATGCTTGAAAAACTGGGTGTTCATATCATTTTGAAACCCAGTGTATGAATCATAGCGATCTAAAACAGCGATCTCTCATGTTAAACGGACTTTTAAAATCTTTCAGTTTTCATACTTTTATATTTTTCTATCTTTTTTCTTTCTCTTTTCCTTTTTCTTTCCCTTTTCTTTCTTTTTGTTTCTTTCTTTTTATTGTTCTAATGAAACGTTTACTGTTTATCTTACACCTTTTAATAACTAAAAGAAGTATACGCAGCTAGCATACCGATCTAAATTATTGATCTCTTAAAGTTAAATTCAATTTTTAATACATCCATTTTCATATTTTTTATCTTTTTATCTTTCCTTTTTCCTTTCTCTATTATTCTTTTTTTTCACATCCTAATGTACCAAAATAAAATTTTTACTTAACCACTTCACCGTTTTCCCCGAGATAAGTCGGGGGTAAAAGCATTGTTTCCCCATACCTGTTATAGGTTAAGTGGTTAATTTGCATCCCTATTAATATGATATTTATGTCTGCTTACCGGTTATTTAGTAAATGTACCTTTGTTCAAATATATGTTCCTTGAAGCGTAAATCCATTATTTCATAAAATACCTAGTTATTTCATGAAATAACTAATCGCGTCCGTTAAAGTGCGTAAAATTATCCAATTCTACGATTTAACCAGGTATTTTATAGAATAACGATTATCTAACCGTCAAAGTATTAAATACGGCAGGCGAAAACTATTTGAACCGATTATAACTGGCAATGTTGAATTCAGACACTTTTGTCCGGAAAGCACTTCAGTAGATCCGAGGGGGGGGGGGGGGGCATTATAGACTTCCGGGGGGAAGAGCATTGAATACGAAAATTTTCAAATTTTCCGGGGGGATGGTAAATATGGTGTGAAAATGTCCCACCGGGGCCACCCCCTGAATTTTACATTGATAACTGGTTACAGTCAGTTTTGAATCGTTTATGGCTGGTTTCTACGTTATTAATTGTTATTGCGAGTGCATGTATTGTCGATATGTGTACTGAACTGCATTAATTTGTAAACGGTATATTTATGTTAGCATTTTTCATTTGGGAGTATTCACAAATTTTTGCAATTAAAAAAAAAGAATGATTTCTACTGAAATGAGATATCAATCGGTAAATAAGAAATATTTTAATGGAATAGCGGTTTGAATCCTTCCTAAATAAACGTAAAACTACGAAAAAATCATGTTATACTTACCCGTTAAAAATTATTAAATTCGATAGAAGAAATAAATTATGCCAAAGAAGCACAAAAAAATAGCACGTGGCTATTGGTCAATCCAAACTTATGACATCCTGGAAATTCAGGAGGTAGAAAAATTTAATTGTCCCATTAACAGATGCAAAATATAATGCCATATTTTATTTCTCAAGCGATATTTTGTTCGATATTTTTTATATCACCTGATATAGTGACAAAAATAATATGAATGTCATATTACGGTAATCCTTGTTATTATAACTAGTGAAAATAAAATAAACGTATTTCATGAATTTTTAATTAATATGCTCTTTCATAATTAAATTGAAATAAAAAAGTTTATAAAATGAAGTTATAAATTAACATAATTATTCCTGTCTGCATGCGGGTTTTTAATAATATTTATCAATGGTAATTTTTTATTACTTATTTATTTATTATTTATTTTTTTTTCTTTTGTAAGCAGTATTTATATTTTGTGTTTGGGATATAATTCCTTGTAATATTTCTTAATAAACTTAATTTTTTTTGCCAACAGAACAAAGAAATCTAACTGTATAAAAATGAGTTATAAAAATTTAAACATAACTATTCCCGACCTCAATTCTGTTATTTTCTATTACTTTTAACTAATATAAAAATACTGTTACATTATGCATTCATTTTTATACATTATTTACTAAATCATCTATTAATAATTTAAAATGTATTTTTTGAATATTTTTAAATATTTATCATCAGTTAAAACACAAAACAACTAATTTTTTAAATGTTAAACTGTTTATCTTAAACTTTAACGTTTAGGTAATCGCTATTCTATAAAATAACTAGTTAAATCATTGAATCTAATAATATTACACTCTTTACCGGACTTGGCTAGTTATTTCATAAAATAACTAGGTATTTATGAAATAACTGAATTATATGCTTTATCGGTAACATATACATTAAAAAAATAATAATAAATATTTTTTTCATTTTCTGATTGATTTGTAAAAATTGTTTATCGTCCGAAATTCTTTTAAAATTTTTAGAGTTTATTGCATCGATTTGTAATAAAAGACATCCAAGACTGACATTCATCTTAACTTTTTCCGTCAAACTATCGAATTTAAAATTTATTTTAACATAATTCTAAAGCTATTTCTTAGGAAAACTTCCAATATAATATTCATATTTCAAAAATGTATCATGTTTATCGTTTCTGCAGCTTTTTCAAAACTACTTCTCGAATAGATTCGATCGTAAAAACGCACTTTAAGCAAATTCAAAGTAAGTTGTTTTCAGAAATACATTTTGATCCTCTTCCACCAAATAAACAAACTAAAAATAAACATAAACTGACTCCGTTACCTCGTATATAGATTCGAAATTGTGTTCAAGCTACTACTTTTAGACCTCGAATTTTCGTTCCCGGATCTTGTGATTTTCATTTTTTTCAATATATTCCCATAAGCCTTTCTCCTGTGAGATTCATTCTTCTTACTCTCTCACCCCCTCTTCCTATCTTCAAAGGTTTCACTTTCAGTTACCAATTTTAAGTCAAATCGAGAAACTTCTGTTATAGCATTAGCTGATGAATTGGAGTGGATGTATAGACTAAAATTTTAAATAATAGGAACTGCAAAAATTATTTTTCATCTTACTTTTCATTAATAAATTTAATATTTTTAACATTCATTATTACAAACGTGGGAGGCAGTAGTAAAAACAAGTTGAAAATTGCACGTGAAGCGTAGCAAAAGATGTGCGTTCGTACGGTAATGTTATTACACCTCAGCAACGTATATATTATTCATAAAATGTGAAGTAGTTTATTATAATTGAAACACGCCCCAAAGAATGTTTCCCCGTATAGCATTATGTAGTGGAATACTTTTGTGTGGCCATGTAATTTAATAATGAATATTCTTTGCATCACAGATTGTACAGAATGTATATTTTAGTATATACTTCATAGATTCATGTCAATTCTATTATGTTCGAATGAGTGTAACACCATTAAAATACATTTGAAACTTTTCCCCCCATTGACCGTAATGTAACGGAATACCTTTGATTGTCCCTGTAATTGATCTATGCATCCGATTTTCATGACATTTGATAAGACTCGACAAAATTATGTAATAATTATATGTTTTAAATTACAAACGATTAAAATGCATTTGAAGTTTTTTTCCCCCATTGAACGTAATGTAACGGAATCTTTTTGATTGTCCCTGTAATTGATCTATCCATCCGATTGTGATAAAAATTTAAATGATTCGACAAAATTATGTGATAATTACATATTTTAAGTTTCAAACGATTTTGTTGGGTAGTTTTTGCGTTGTTCTATGAGGACAGACAGACAGACAGACGGACGGACTGAGCGACAACTATTGGTGCTACGTATTTTTATAATTACGAACTCACCTAAAAAAGGAGAGAGATATACTACTTTATATATTTTGAAATTTTAAAGATCTTTAGAGGCTACATTTAAAAAGTAGAAACAGAGCCATTTTAAGATTATTCACGTGTCTGTCCGTCATATTTTATTTATTTATTTATTTATATTTTGGTAAATTATGCTACGTAGAAAGCTCAAATTGATCGAAGTAATAAAAGCTATTGAACCATATATTTATAGATTGTTATCCAGTAACAAATTTATTTGGAAAAAATGTAAAAATTTTAATTACTTAAAAAAAAAAAAAATGTATAACGTGAGAAAGTTTTCGTAACGCCGAACTCAAAAATGCATTTATTTTAATTTTAGATATTATATTTTCAGAGATATCGTCGAAAATGTAATGCAAAAATCTATCCCCTATTAACATCTATTTACAAGTTTACTGCAACTAATATTATGGAAACATTAGAAATAATAGAAGTTAATTTAAACATTGCAAGAAAACTCTACAGATTACCCTAGGTGGCATAGTTTTTGAAAGAATTTCATTTTCCCATTAAACATACATTTCAATTTGCGAGCGTTCAGAAATGGAGTTGAGGAGCACTGAAAGTATTTATTGTCGTAGAATTATTAAAAACATTGTTAATAACAATTTTCGGTAATTAGCCAAGATATTAACTCTTTGATATTATTTTTATATTGTTTGCTTGGACATACGTAAAGGCAGGGTCGGCATAGTTTATACACCATCGACTTTTAAAACATAGATAACAACTGTTAAGTATGTATTTGTATAATACAATATCCTACCCAGTTACAATACATAATTCATATATTTATTTTGTAATTTATATACTTATTGTTAAGAAAACTTTGTGCGCGAGTAACACACGCATTTGAACGGCTTATTTATTTATTTATTTTTTTTAAGGATTTTATACCTATAAAATTAAAACGGAACCATTATAAGATCACTCCCGTGTGTATCTGCCCGTTTGTCAAAGCCATTTTACCCATAAACAGTCAAACGTGGAAAGCTCAAATTGGAGGAAGTAATGAGAACTATTGACCCACATATTTACAGATTATTAAACATTTACAAACATATTTAGGAGAGAGGTAAGGATGCTAATTAACCTTATTGAAGAAAAAAATTCTTTTCTTTCTATATCATGTGGGGTATCTTCTGAAAGCTTTCTTTACGATGAATTCACAAATATATTTCTTTTAAATTAAGGTATTATATTATCAGAGAAATCATTGAATATATAGTGCAAAAATATGCCCCCCCCCTCTAACTCCGAATCTAATTAAAGTAAAATTATGATACAATTAAAGATGATATATATTACTGTAAACCTTGCAGGAAAACTATAACGATTATTCTAGATTGAATATTTTTTGAGAAAAGCACATTTCTCTATTACACACATTTGGATTTGTGGGCATTGAGCAAAGGTGTTGAGAAGCGTTGAAGATACTTATAATAGCAGATATATAAAAGCATTTTTAAAAACGATTTTTGAGAAAATTCGACTGTAATTAGGCGAGATATTAACTCTTAAAGAAAGGGACGGTTTGGATATAAATAATGATGAGGGCGGCGTACTCTGCATACTATCGGCTTTTAAAGCCTATGGAAAACAACTTTTAATTATATATATTTGTATAATGCAATACCTAGTAGCAGCATAAAGGCAATAAACTTCATACTGTTGCAATCATACTAATTTAATTAGAATTAATCACATAAATCAGGGTTCATACGCATAAGGAATTAAAAAAAAATTATCTACTTTCATTTCAAGATTTTATGTTAAAGTATTATTTGCCTTATTAATGTAAGACGTTCCTTACTTCGGATATAGCGGCCAGGCCACTACGTTACGAAATTTTTGGTATTAAAACGTCTATTTTTTTTTAAAAAATTATTGTTATACATGTGAGCCTATCATAAATACTAAAGGGTTCACGATTAGTTTGCATTTAGGGGTCTCTCATTACTCTTGTGTATTTAAAGGTTAATTGAAAACCTGTATGGAAAAACGCGTTACGGACCAAACTGGCTTTGCAAATTTGCCAGCTCCTTTTTACACAAGCTCTTTAGCACAATACTAAGTTTAAACATTGAACAGCGGTTTTGTGTTAGCTACACTGTAAGAAGAAAAGGTGATTACTACGATGAATTTAGTTTTATGAAATTCCAAAAGAAGTTTAAACATGTACTACTTTTTATTCTCAGTACCGATTTAAGCTCCGTATAAGTATATAAGGCTAACATTAAAAAAAAAAAAAAAAAAAAAAAAAGTGTGTGTTATACAGAATAGCAATATTTGATAGTATTTACGCTTAACTTTTATGGTACTTTCATTTATACTTTTCTAGTATACACAGTTATAACCAAACCTACTTTGTATAGTGTTTTTTACTGTCTTATTCTTTCAGCAATGATTTTTTTTTTTTTTTTAATGATATAGTTAACTCCTTCGCGATGAGAGCACTCCGCTAAATTTTTAGTCTTTAACCAACTCACTTTAGCTCACTAAGTCAATCCAACGTCACTGCTTTTGGATTTTCTTCAACTGACGGATTTTACCTCTTGTAACAAACTTAAAAAAAAGCGTATTCGTGAATTTACCGATATATACTGGCAGCACTGATGCCGGTAGAATTTTCGTGAATTGGAGAAAGCTTCTTTGAGAATATATGTCATCGCTCATACGGTGGCTTTATCAAGACATATACAGAATAAAAAATCACTAACTTTACCTAAAAGAAAAATAATTTTGGAAATATTTATATAAATGTCGTGCTAAAGTTTCCGGTTTAATGATAAAACATGTAGATCAGAATTAAGCTATCCCTTTTAAGTGTACTTTTATCACTTTTACATGCATTACATTAATTCGACAAATCATTTTTGTCAACTAATTTTTTTCTACTAATTGATAAATTCGGATTTTATGCATTTATTCGTAATAAATTGTTTCCATGTCTGGAATTTCGTAACTCTTTCCGACAAAACTGACAAATCGAAAATTTATTTTATCGTACCTCTAACGATATTTCTTAGTGTATCTTACTACACAATATTCATATTTTTAAAATGTATAATGTTTATGCTGTCTGTAGATTTTTCAAAACTACCTGTCGAATAAATTCATACTTAAAATTGTACTTTAGGCAAATTCAAAGTAAGATGTTTCAGAAATAGGTTTTGATCCTCTTCCGCTAAATAAGCGAATACAAAATAAATATAAACATCTCCGTCAGTCCGGATATAGAATCTAAACTTCTTTCAAAGTACTATTTTTTAAACCTAGAATTTTCGTTCCTACACTGTAAAAAAAAATTCAAGAGGTTACTAAAAATTTTTTAGTAAATTTGTATTCCACAGATTTTTTTAGTAACCATTACAAACTTTTTTTTTGCAAGTGAAACAAGCATTTCTTTTGTAAACTGAACAAAAGAATATTTTGTATAACTAACTAAAAATTTTTTAGTATGAGCCACCAAGCAAATTTTAGTAATAGCTCCAAAATTATTTTTAATAACAATTACGTGCGTCCGAAGAGCAGGAGCTTCCTTCGAGCTGCATCCAGACTTCTGAAGCGATAGATTTTCGGCAAAAACGCAATAGATGGCAGCACCAAACACTGCGACCAGCTCCAACGGGAAATTCATAACCCCTTTATTATAGAGTACTTACACTACATACATTCGGGGCGTACTTGTCGCCGTCCAGCATTGAACCCGGGACCTTTTAGCCTGGAGTCCGTTACTATAACCACTATGCTATCGAGGCCACGCCAAGTGAGTTTTAGTAATAGCTATTAAAAATATAAAACTATTAACTCTTATTCGTCGCTAACTTTTTTCTAGTAATTCTTACAGATTTTCTAGTAACCGACTAAGATTACTAAACATTTTTTAGTAATTACAAGGATTACTAAAGTTTTTTTAGTAGATCGACCCTTTTTTTTTTTACAGTATAGATGTTATGATTTTTTCCCCCAATATGTTCCTATGTATTCCTTTTCCCGCAATATATTCCTATAAGATTTTTTTCTTCTTTTTTTTTTCCTCACGAGCATTTACAATTTCAGTAAATTACCAATTTATTGATTTCGTACTTTTACACAAAGATCGACCGAAAATTGGGTTTAATTTTGTTTTTGGCAAAAAATCTGAGTTTCGCCAAAAATTCGTTTGCGGCGAAAATTCTGCTGAAAATTCGGGCGATCCGAAACTATCTGTATTTAAAAAAAAATTCGTTTATTCCTTCAAAAACCTTCGACATTACTCATCGGTTTGAGCTATATCGACACAAATGAGATTATTGCTGCTATGAACTTCGTTCTTTATAATTATCATGCAATGATGACTCAAGACATGAGTGCAAACAATAAACCACGCAATATATATATATGTGTGTGTGTGCGTGTGCGTGTGTGTGTAACTAAATTTTTCACATGCTAAAAGCTATAGATTTAATGGTAATCGAAAGTTTTTTGTTTGAAACCACAGAGGTATTTCCAAAAGAAAAAATAAATAAATAAAAAATAAAATAAAATAAAATAAAATAAAATAAACATTCTAAAAGATAAATCGAGGTATGTATACCCGAAAATGAATGGTATTAGTATAATTAGGAAATCCTTCTGTATCATTGATTAATTAATTACATTTCATTTTGTATAAAAATAGAAAGTGTTTGATCTAAAGAACAGCGAGCTAACTTAGGCCACACGTGCAATTAATTAATAATTATGCATATTTAATAAATATTTAATTAATTAATAATTATGTCTATTTAAAAAATACGTATTTTTAATCAAAAAATCAAAGACGTAAACAGACCTTATCTCCTGACACCGACTTATTGGACTTATTAAAAGCTTTCAATGAAAAAAATATAAATGGAAATAAATTTATAGGAAGATCGCCCTTGTTTTTTAAAGCCGATGAAATTAGCGTGCTTTCAGATTCCTGGGTGTCTGGACGGAGGTTGGCGAGCATAGCTCGCAAGGGGCAGAGCCCCCTAGTTATATAAATTATTCGTGTCAGTTATTTTTTTAACTCACAAACTCAAAGCTCTTTTTTTTTTACTTTTGTAATAAATGATTTTCATGTGTTTGGAATATTTAAATTCTTCACAAAATTGACAAATTAAAAATTTTTTTTAGCTTAACTCTAAAAGTATTTCTTAGGATAACTTTCGTAGTAACATTCATATTTCAGAAATGTATAATGCTTATCATGTCTGTAGCTTTTTCGAAACTACGAATTTTGAATAAATTTGTTCTTAAAATTGCACTTTAAGCAAATTCAAGTAAGCTGTTTTCAGAAATATGTTTTGATCCTCTTTCGCCAAAATAAGTGCTACGTTGGACCAAAAATAAACATAACTTATCTGCGTTATCCCGAATATACATAAATTGTATTTAAGTACTACTCTTTAGACCTCAAATTTTCTTCCCGAGATCTTGGTTTTCTTTATCCCCCTCCCCTCTCCCCCGCATACACACACACACAATTCGCTATATTCTCATAAACCTTTCTCCTGTGAAATTCTTTTTTCTTCTTTTTCTTTTTCTTTCTTTCTTTCTTTCTTTTTTTTTCTCTCCTCTCTTTTTTACCTCAAAGATTTCATTTTGAGTAAGTTACCAATTTTATGGTTTCTTGACTTCGTTCGTTTCAAAATGAAAAACGTCAGGTATAAAAAATTAGTACATGAAGTGAAATGAATGTATACTGAAATAAATATTATGAATTCGTAAATAGTACGAGTTCTCTTGTTGAGAATAAAATGATGTTCACAAATTCAAATACGTTTTTAAATATTTCTAGATACGATACAGAATGCATTTTTGCTGCTAATTTACATTTAACTGTATTTTTTTAAATGCTCTTTCTTAATATATATTTTTATTCTATTTTTCATAATAATATTATTTATTTTTATTTTCTTAATATTTATATATATATATATATTTTTTTTTCATTTTCCTAATATATTTTTTACTTTCTTCTATCTTCAATAGAAGAAAGTATTGTAATCGAAATTTTTTTCGACTTCCGTTTTTCGACGGATTTACACGTTTTAGGGATCAGAGACGCCAAAAAACCTGGTTTTACAAAATGTCTGTCTATCCGTGTGTCTGTCTGTGTGTGTGTCTGTATGTCTGTGTGTATGTCGCCATTCTACCATCAAAAAGTGAATGAAGCTATAAACAAAAATTAACCAAATTTTTTGTGAATGTTTCTGGCTGTGGCAAGCAGGTCCTCCTTCAGTTTTGAAATATTCCGTCGGAAAAGGGCGCTGCAATCGCGATTTTTGTGCCATTTTCAATATTGTACCGGCCAAAAGTATATGAAGTTATGCATCAAATTGAACCAAATTTTTTTTGTAAGTGTATGACTATGGCTAGTTGATCCTCCCTGAATTTGAAAAAAATCCGCCGAAAGGTTGCGCAGCAATCGCGATTTTTGTGCCATTTTCAATATTGTACCGGCCAAAAGTATATAAAGTTATGCATCGAATTGAACCAAATTTTTCTTGTAAGTGTATAACTATGGCTAATTGGTCCTCCCTGAATTAAAAAAAAAATCCGCCGGAAGGGCGCGCTGCGATCGCGATTTTTGTGCCATTTTCAATATTGTACCGACCAAAAGTACATGAAGTTATGCATGGAATTGAACGAAATTTTTTGTGTAAGTGTATGGCTATGGCTAGTTGGATCGCCCTGAATCTGAAAAAAATCCGCCGGAAGGGGGCGCTGCAATAGCAAATTTTATGCCATTTTCAATATTGCACCACTTAAAAGTGTATGAAGTTAGTTCTAGAACTGAACTAAATTTTTTGTAGATTATTTTTTGGTAAGGAAAGTAAGTCCTCCCTGAATTAAAAAAAAAAAATCTGCCTATCATTCTATTGTTCATCGGCTCGTGCAGAGATGGAAATTCGTTTTTACTCCGATTAATTGATTGAAGCAGAAATTTAAGATGAAAATCAAAGTTGGTAAGGTATTGAATTAAAATTATTAAAGCATTAAAATGAGTAACTATTTTTTTTTTAAATATTAAAATGTACGTATGAGATAGAAGAAAGTTTTGGGATTGGCACATCCAACTAGTTTTATTATTATTTTAGTTTCTTTCCTATACATATATTTTTTTTCGTTTTAATAATTAAATGATCAACATTTTAAATGTCCATTAAACATTTCAACATAGGAATACATACCATACTACTACTCCATATTAATTACTGATTGATATTCACCTAATATTCCTAAAAATGCTAATTATTCCCATTATTTTCAATTTCTGTTTCATTATAAAGTTCATGAAGGAAATAAAAGCAACAATGGTTCACACGAGTTGTTATGTTATTTTCGACATGGATTAAAATGTGTCCAAGACAGGTTCCGAATCAGGTAAATTTTAGCTGCAGTCATCAATCTTCTGCCAACTGTTGGATTGTACTTGTGACGACCAATTATCAGCACGAGTGATATAGGCCTAAAGGAGAAGGAATGCCCTCTGGAGGGTAACCTGTACTTAAGCAAGGAAAACCAAAGTTCTAAAAGAACTACGAAAATATCCGATCAATCAGATCGACGGCTACGATTGGATTCAAACCCAGCATCAGCTGTCTATCAGTTTCCAGAGCTGAACCTTTCATCCACTGATGGAGCCTTCTGCCAACTGAGTTATCCTGGACAAACATGGCAGTAACACAATTCAGCGAGAAATCTTATTGATAATGACATTTGGTTTGATAATTGAATCAGCTCAATAAAATAAATCGCGGATAATAGGATTTCAAGAAACGTTGGATACGTCATTATTAGATTTTCGAACGTTGAAAGTTCGAACGTTAGATTCGAACGAGTGAACATTTCGGCTGAACTTTTTATGCGAAAAGTTTCATCGTTCAAATGCTGGACTGGACATTTTTTCATCTACTTTGAAAATGACTATTCCTATGATTTATTTAGAAGTTAGAATAGTTGTGTTTAAAATTAATAGAACAAAATTATAATTATTGTTAAAATTCCCATTAAAATTCTAAAAAAGACCACCAATTAAAAAAAATTTTAGCAATTTATTTCAATTTAGTGATTTTGGGGGAAAAATACCCAAGTGACTTAATAATACGCTTAAAAACTAAGGAAACAAGTATGATTGATAATTTATTTTATTATAATAAGAATTACTCTCCCTGACTCCCACGACTCACCACACGCCTACAGTGTTGCCAGTGGGCTACTTTTTAAAAATTAAGATTTTTTGATTGGCACTACTTTTACGAACTAGTAAAATTCGCATTATTTAATGACATATTAATTAAAGTGGAATTTTACTTTTTCAAAAAGTGGTGCCAATACCGAAATCTGAGTGAAAAAAAGCAGCCAACTGGTGACACTGGGTGCCTAGATTTATTTTCATTGTCGATGATCACAGTTAATACAAATTTTTAACTGTGTCACACGGTCTCTCACGGTCATGATACATTTCTGATATTTTAGACATGCCAAATGGTACATTTATAGTTTTTTTTCATGTGAATTTCGGTATGGAAAAGATGAAAGATTAAAAATTCAACAAAATACATGAGATACGATACAGTAGAGAACAGAGTCAGGAAACATATATGGACGTACGAAAGCAGAAAATTTAGTAAAATAAGTGAAATGTTCTCTATTTTGAAGCTCAGATTTTATATGCAGAATTCTCAATATATTAATATATAATCATAAAACTAATTTTATTTCAAGTTAATTATTAGACTTTTCGCTTGTAAAGATAACATTATTAAGATTTTTCGCTAATTCACAACTTGTTGAAAAGCTAATAGATTGAAATTAAAATTTTCTATGAATGAAATTGTTGTATAGTTTTTAAAAGGTTAATTCTGTAATTCATTATAAATATTAATATCATAATTCATTAGGAAAATGAAATAATAAGTTTTGAAGTAAAAGTTTTCATGCGTGGAAATGGGTGTAGAAAAAGTGTATAATTGAGCAGATATTCATTTATTTTATTTATTTATTTTTGAGAAAATACTTGTATTTCGAAACAATATAACATTTCTACCCAACTCAGATAGGGAAGATAAGCGAATATATTTCTATTGCGAATTTATATACTTAACAGTCTGGAAATTAGTACATAATAAATTTTATTAACTTTATTAAGCTTTTCATTAGAAATATGAGCAAAGCATTTGAATAAGTTAAACTGTCTGAATTTGAATATAGTGTTTTAAACTTTTAAGTAGCTTTCAAAGAAATATATCAATCAACAAGTAGATAATATGAATATGCATATTATTAAGGTAAATGAAATATAGTTAACGTCTCGATTTTCTCATCAGTCATTTGAAGCGTGAAATATTCCATAAATATATTCTTAGAAACTTAACTTTGATGGATGTGTGAACTGGTTCAGAATATATTATTTAATTAGAACAAAGAAATTAGTCTTTGCGCCAGTGGCAACATCTGTGATTTAGTGCAAAAGCTTCTCGAGAAGTGGCTTTATCACCCTTCAGAATGCATCGTAGCTCCTTTGGAGGCATCAGCAAAACTGCGTTTCCTAGCAACTCTTGTCCGGCGAAGAGATGCGGAACTATGTCATTCTCCCGTGATGAGTTTAGCTGTTTTAATTCCGATCAAATGTAGCGTTTATAGAAGGGTCTTATCATTAGATCTTTTGGAATTCATTAGATTCTCTTGAAAATATATTTTGATAGAATAAAATTATTGCAATTATTGCTCTGCATTCAAGAAGTAGATTTTGAATGTATTTTATTTTGCGTCTAGGAAACTTTTCAAATTCTGTAAACCGCATGGTTCTTTTATTTTTTCTAACAGTATGAAATTTTGAAAACTTCAGTGCATTAATTCTACTAATTTAATTGCCAAATTAACTTATATATACATATATTTCAGAAATTAAAAACCATGCATTTACATTTTTAAAAAATGATGTTTGGTTATTTTTCTAAGATGCCAAGACACGATCACTTTCATGATCAAGAGTATTGAAATGTAATGTTGCTTTAATAATTGTTTGGGATTCTCCTTTTAGAATTTAACTAGCTGTTTTAAAATTAAAATTCTACATATTTTCAAGTCCATACTCAGATAGGTTTAAAACAGTTAATAGAATAATATTTTAGCAAAAAGAGTCTATTATTAAAAAATCCCTGTCTGCTTGACCTATAGGCGGAGGTAGATTTCATAGTTAAATCCTCATTTCAACAACAACAAAAAATTGATTAGAGAAAAACCCAGTAAGAGCTGGTTTTATCAGAATCATCTTAAGCAAAATTCAGTTCAAATGCCCCTTTTGACAGCATTTTAAGAAATATATTCTGACTTTATGAAAAAATCGATCAATACTGCACATTATAGAATTCCTAAATAAGAGAAACTGACAACTGAATACATTCCAAAGATAAATTGAATTTTAAAAAATCCCTGTCGGCTGGGCCTATAGGCGGAGGTAGATTTCGAAGAGTGCTCATTTCAACAATATATATATATATATATATATATATATATATATTATTAGAGATAAATCCAGTTTAATAACTTCATTTGGCCGTTTATGAAAAATTTTTAATTTCATTTTTCTGTGAAAACTGGTTTTATAAGAATCATCTTAAGAAAAATTCAGCTCAAATGCCCATTATGACAACATATTTTGAAATAGATTCTAAATTTATTAAAAAATCTACCAAAACAGTACATTATACAGTTCCTAAATAACAAAAAACTGTCAGTTGAAAGCATTTGAGAAAAAAATTGAATTTAAAAATGAGTCATAAAATAACCGATTTTTTGTTTGAATACATCCTTAATTCTTTAATCATGATTGCTTCGGAAAATTTTGTGCGAAATACTCACTTTGACAGCATTTTAAAAAATATATTCTATCTTTATCAAAAACTGGCCAATGCATCACAGTATATAGTTCCTAAATAAGAGGATCTGTAAATTGGATGCATTTGACAGCGAAAATGGATTTTAAAACGAGTCATAAAAAACGCAATTTGCTATGTGAAAACTTCCTTAAATTTTCAAATCTCGAAGTCTTCGGGAAATTCTGTTCAAAATACCCTTTTTGGTAGCCTTTTCCAAAATATATTCTGTCTTTATCAAAAAACCGATCAATGCATCACATTATATAGTTCCTAAATAAGAGGATCTATAAATTGGATGCATTTGAGAGCAAAAATGGATTTAAAAACGAGTCAGAAAAAAACGCAATTTCTTATTTGAACACTTCCTTAAATTTTCAGTCACAATGATTTCTAAAAATTCTGTTCAAAATACCCTTTTTGGTAGCCTTTTTTGAAATATATTCCGTCTTTATCAAAAAACTGACCAGTGCATCACATTATATAGTTCCTAAATAAGAGGATCTGAAAATTGGATGCGTTTGAGAACAAAAATGGATTTAAAAACCAGTCAGAAAAAAACGCAATTTTTTATTTGAATACTTCCTTCAATTTTCAGTCCCGATGACTTTCAGAAATTCTGTTCAAAATACCCTTTTTGGTAGCCTTTTTTGAAATGCATTCTGTCTTTATCAGAAAATTGACCAATGCGTCACTTTATACAGTTTCTAAATAAGAGGATCTACCATTTGGATGCGTTTAAAATCAAAAATGAATTTAAAAATGAGTCAGAAAAAAACGCAATTTCTTATTTGAACACTTCCTTAAATTTTCAGTCACAATGATTTCTGAAAATGCCGTCAAAATACCCTTTTTGGTAGCCTTTTTTGAAATATATTCTGTCTTTATCAGAAAATTGACCAATGCGTCACTTTATACAGTTTCTAAATAAGAGGATCTACCATTTGGATGCGTTTAAAATCAAAAATGAGTTTAAAAATGAGTCAGAATATAAGCCGTTTTGATTTGAGGTTTTTTCTCCAACGCCTATTTTTGTTTAATTTCTTTTTGCTATACGAATTGGTCCTATGAAAAACTTGTCAATATAAAAGTTGTAGATATTTTTGAGAAGATGTAAAATAAATTTAATCAGATTTGATATCTTAAAAATTGACGGAGTTATGGATTTTTCTCTTTTTTCAGCGCCCTTTTTCTTTTCGTTTTTAATTTTTTTCATCCGTAAAAGTTGGTCCTATCAAAAACTTGTAAATACAAAAGTTTTAGATAATTTTAAGAACATTTATAAAATATTTAGTTGGACTTGATATCTTAAAAATTGACGAAGTTATGAATTTTTTTCTCTCAAAATCCCTGTTTTTTTCGCCCCTTGAGTTTTTTTAGCCCACTTCTAAATTTATCAAAAATCTGTCGTGTATATACTTTTGGCCCATTTTTAAGAAGCAATAATTAAACCGATTCGATATCTACTTTAATTAAGAAGTTATGGCGTTTTTTCGGTTTTCACAAAAACGCCCTCTATTCCGACCCCCTTGGTCCGATTTTGCCCGTTAACGAACCCAGCCAAGATTTTATCCCCATTGATTTTATGTACCAGTTTGGTGGAGATTGGTGAAGAATTATAGAAGTTATCGTGTCCATAAAAAAGTAAGATATATAGATAGATAGATAGATACATAGATAGATAGATAGATAGATAAACTGGTGCGATTGCAATAGGTAGTATTTCTTACGAAATCTACCGAAATGTGTCATAAAATGAACAATTTGTTTTTTGAATACAACCTCAATTCTTCAATCATGATCGCTTTGGGAAATTTTGTTTGAAATGCCCACTTTGACAACTTTAAAAAAAAATATATATTCTGCCTTTATCAAAAAATTGACCAATACGACACATTATGCAGTTCCTAAATAAGAGAACCTATCAGCTGAAAGCGTTTGAGAGCAAAAATGAATTAAAAAATGAGTGAGAAAATCCACGATCGCTTTGCGAAATTCTGTTTAAATTGTCCAGTTTGACAGCATTTTTTAAAATATATTCTGCCTTTATCACAAAACTGGCCAATACGTCACATTGTCCCTGAATCAGAGAATCTACCAATTGGATGTGTTTGAGAGCAAAATGAATTTAAAATTGGGTCAGTACATACGCAGTTTGGATTTGAGATTTTTTTTTTCTCCAACTGCTATTTTTATTTAATTTATTTTTGTAATAAGAATTGGTCTTATCAAAAATTTGTTAATATAAAAATTGTAGATATTATTTAGAAAATGTATAATAAATTTTATTGGATTTGATAATCTTAAGAATTAACGAAGTTATGGATTTTTTTCTTCTTCCACTTTCTTTTTTTGTTTACGTTATTATTATTATTATTATTATTATTATTATTATTATTATTATTATTATTATTATTATTATTATTATTATATTTAAATAAGAGTCGTTCCTTTCAAAAACTTGTAAATACAGAAGTTTTAGATAATATTGAGACAATTTATAATAAATTTAATTGGAATTGATAGCTTTAGAATTAATAAAGTTATGATTTTTTTTTCTCTCCAAAACCTTATTTTTTCGCTCCTTGAGCTTATTTTTAATATTATCAAAAATCTGTGATGCATAAACTTTTGACCCATATTTTAGAAGTAATATAAACTTTAAACTGATTTTATATCTATTTTAACTAAAAAGTTATGAGGTTTTTTTTTCGGTTTTCATAAAACCTCTCCTTATTTCTACCCCCTTGGTCGATTTTGCCCATTAACGAACTTGACCGAGATTTTATGCCAATTGATTTTATGTATCTGTTTGGAAAAGATTTGAGCAGAAGTATAGAAGATATCGTGTCTATATAAAGTGATACATATATATATATTTATAAACATATATATAGATAGACAGATACATGTATATATATATATATATATTATGTATAAACTTTTTTACTGATACTAATTTTGGGGTCTAGGGTCCATGATCGGTGTAGATCTGCAAAAAGTTTTCAGAAATTCCAACATACGAACGACCGCAATAGGTAGCATTTCATACGAAATCGACCTAATAATAATATATCAATAAAATAAAAAGAAAATTTATATCGCTGAAAGAAATCGGAAATTTAAGAAATTTTGAAATCAGAAATAAAAAACTACATACTTAAAAACACCTCTAAATTATCCCTATTATAACTATATTGTTATCCATTCAACAACATTTATAATAACTATTGCAGCATTGAAGTAAATATCGAGAAATGGAATACAATTTTGGTTTTGGATATTTATGATTAATACTAATGGACTAAGAGAAACTTTTCTATATCATTATTTAATTTTCTTTTTCTTGGCATTCTTTTCATTTGAGGTAGATACATTTGAACCATTATAACGAAGATAAAAAGAATCTGCTCGTTATAACAATGTTCTCTCTGTAAAAGAATTTAAACCCTATTAATTTAGCTATTCTAAACATATGTATGAAAGTTTAATTAAATTAGTAAAAACAGCTAAATTATCAGACTTGTAGTTTTCTGTTCTTCAATTGAAGGGCTCAAAACCACAGTAGATCCAGTCCATTTTTGAAAAAAATGAGATAGTTTATTTAAAAAGAGCATAAAACATGTTTCACTAATACGACAGTAAGCAAGCTTAGTTTTCACATACTTACTCAAATATGGCATCTGTTTACAGACTTGGCTGATCGTGGGAGTGAATAAAATAGATTTTATGCTCCTTCTAAATGGATTATACATTTTTTCCAAAGTAGACTTATTTTTCTACGATTATGAAACCTCAACTAAAACTATGAATTTAAATTGTTAAGGGCGTATTCGACGCTTTTTTACTTTTAACAGCTTGAAATTTTCTGATACAATTTCAGACTCATTTTAAAAGTAGAAACATGAAACTTGCTGAGGGGACTTTTGAAGAGAAGTATAAGGTGCCGTGTGATGTCATTTTACGCTCAATTCATTAGAATTTGATTTGTAAACAATAATCTTCTTAGTATGACCCTTGTTTTCGTTCACAAATCTCTCGCTTCGGAAAAAAGCGTTCCAAAATGCCATTTTTGATTGCTTTTTTTTCAACATTTTCTGCATTTATCAAAGAATTGACAATCACGGCACCTTGTATACCTTCCAAATAAGACAATTTGCCAGTTTTATGTATATGAGAGCAAAAATGAAGTTAAAAATAAATCGGAAAATAAGCAGTTTGAATCGAAATACACCCTTAATTATATCGCACTGTTTAATTTTATCCTTATGATAATTTACAAGCTTAACTAACTGGCCAAGAAAAAAATCATAAGAAGGCAAAGGAATTAATCATTTTAACCTTTTACTTATTATTATTAGCAGTTTGACGATAAAAGTTATTTAATATTTCATTTTAAACTTTTTACATTCTTTAACATTACATTCACTATTTCATTTCATTGAAACAGTGAATTTACAACTGAGATCGCTATAACCGAGCTATTCCATACTATAATTCTCAAATGAAACCTAAAATAATATTAAACAAACACAATGAATTTCGTTTTTCTTGCCTTCAAAGCACAAAATTCTTAAAAATGCATTAAAAACTGAGTAAAAATGTATATTACAATAAATGGTAATTTTTCAACAAACTCTAAATAGCATATTCCAGGAATAATCATTCTTTGGAACTTATTTTCGTATAAACGCGTAATTTTTTTTTTCTTAAGCTTTTCGTTTACGATCCTGTAAGAGCTTTTTATTATTCTTATTTGAAAGAATTCATCCAATGGTCTGCGTAGAGTTCTATCCACAAACACTCATTGAAGCTTTGTGCCTAAGTTTGTTGATTCAAATAGGCCAATCCTATGTAAAGTGTCTGCATAACATTTTCAGGGTTTTTATTAGAGAAAAACTAGAATTCCGACTTTTTTTTTTAACTTTTCTTTTCATTTTACCATATAACCAATGTACACTGTAGAAAAAAAAAAATCTGGAAACTCTAGTAATCTGAAGTTACCGAAATCTGTATGCTTACTAAAATTTTATCTGCATATTGTGCAAAAGAAAAAAGAAAAAGATGTTACTCTACAAAATTTGTAAGCAAATATCCAGAAATCGGTAATTTCACAAAAGAATCTACTAAAATTATGGTAATATTACTAAAATTTTATCTGTAACCCTACTTACCGATACTAGTTCTACGAATCAGATTTTCTTAAAAAATTATCAGTAACCTTAAAAGAGTTTTTGATTCACTTTGCATAGCTGTATCTGTTGCATGAATTTTTGTTGTTGCCGTTACATGAAAAGTTTTTGAAATACAATTTTCCTAGAAAAATTTGAGTAAATTTCCATTTTTTTAGAGCGTAACCAGAGCTGATGGTTACATAATATCAGTATACACGTACGCACCCAAATATTATCTAACATGATACTTTGTATTAGAACTGAAATCTTCGAGTAATGATATTAAACAACAATCGATTTAATATTCTCTGCTATCGTAATCGGCTTTCTGTCAAAACTTCTAAAGTGTTTGTACTCAAAATGTTGATTATAATTCGTTTAAAAATGCTCTTCGAAATCGTAATGAGCTTAATTGTTTCGATTTATCAGCAAATTTCTCTAACTTCGAACAAATTCGCATAATCATTGCTAATTGATTTTGACAGTTGAAGACTCTGGCAATGCAATCTACATGTTTAACTCGATATTTTAGGATGTCCTAATTCATGCTAATGGCGACAGCCGACATCTAGTAAAGTTTTGTTAGGCTTCATATGATCCCTTGTCATCACTGAAGCCTTGTTTGGCTTCTTGTATGTGTACAAAGTCTTTAAATCAGTCATAACTTTTTTGTTCTCTAATAATCGTTGGTAAATGAGAAAAAAGGTCACATTTGACTTATTCAAAACATACCTGTAATAATTACCAGGATTTTGAACTCCTTAGTCTATTAGTAAACAAATATTCATTTCTGTTAATTGGCATTAGTGTTTATCACATAAACGTTTCTGAAAAGTGACATTGCAATACTTTTAGCCATGCAATAAAGAGAAATTGTAAAAAAAAAATTCTTTGAACTTTTTCATCGAAAAATGAAAACGCGTATTTTTATTTTGATCATATATTTAGAATAGGGATTATTTAAAGACTCAGAACATGAAGTTATTTCGGCAAAATATTAAAACAAGCAAGACACTTGATTTGGCGAATTTTCTGGTATGCTTCAACATTTCCATGCGCGCCAACTTAAAATATGACAACCTGAAAACTGGTGTGATCTCTCCACTTTCTTGACTGCCGCCAAACTGATATTTTCTACTTCACCATCAGCACACGAAATATTTATAAATAATAACATATTGGAAAACATTGGAAAGCTCATTTTTACGTGACAATTACCAAAAAAAAAAAAAAAAAAAAAAAAAAAAGTGGAATCATTTAAAGAACTTTTTAAAATCAGAATAATCATTTAATTATTGAAATTCTAATTTTTAAACAACACCCAGAAAAAAATTATAGTGTCAATTCGATCTTTCAAAGTTACTTAGATTAGAGTAAGTATTGAACGATTCAAATTCTAACTTGTTCATGCATGATTGCTTCAAGTTCAAGAAAACTTAAAAAAAAACAGTACTTTAGTATTCCACTAAAACAAAAAACAAAAGTTAACAATTTTCCTTGCTTCCAAATTAAAAAAAAAATTATGTGCTGCAGTTATTTTTATTTTAACTAAAATATTAAAGGCTGAATTAATTTTTGACGTATGATTTGTACTTTTCCAAGCATTCTGTGTTCATCAAGTTTTTTCCATAGCCTAAAATTTTATTTTTGAATCATTTATGAAAATTGTAATTCGATTATTAATGTGGGAATACTTATAGCATGTAAGCGTATGTATGTATAATTTATATTTTATAAATTCAAAAAAAAAAAAAAAGTCTCAAAACAACAGTATTGTTTGAGATTTAAAGAAAAAAAAACTTAAAAAATCTAATCTAAAATATATCCGATTTGAATTGTAAAAAATCGATTCTTTTAAAATTTTAATAAAAAAATATTTAAAAAAAAAATCACAAACCCTGAGCAAAATAATGTAATATTACAATTGCATTTCATTAAAAATTCATTACAATTTCATTTCAATAATATATCACCCCTACTGAAATCTAATAAGGTTATTAAGTAAAATCAAAGAGCATAAAGATTTCGTTCCTTTTTAACTTATGAATTACTTTGATTCCATAAACTTTCCCAAATAAATTCTTCCATCACTGCATTCACACGGTTGAAAAATGCATTGTAATCAGTGCTTAAGACATGACTTATCTTTCTCATTTCCTTTTGCGATCTTTTAAATCTCTTACATCGAATTTTTCTCTACTGAGTAGATGGCTGCAGCGGAAGCATTAGTTCTCTTGTATTTCAGTTTAAATTGCGTTACTTAGAAACAACCGATCGTAAATATAGAATTTTAGATTTTTTCCATTTCGAGAATGTGACGAAAAAGAAAAGATGAAAAATATATTTTTTTTCATTTAACTTTATTTTATGAGTTTATTTTACAAGTTTGTTGTTTATTATATGTATTTTTACTTCCTTTTATTTTTACAAGAAAAAAGTATTGGATTAGGGAAATTTTCCAACTTCTAGTTTTCGATAGATCTTTACATTTTAGAATGTCCTGAACACATTTCGGTGGTTTGTAGAAAATGTTTGTCTATGAGTATGTCTGCCACTTTGTGAGTCTGTTTGTATGTGACAAAAAATTTGCGGGCGCTCTATTTCAAGAACACTTCTGAGATAGCTACATTTTTCGCTATTTTTGCAATAGTTCAAGAATTTATGCACGAATTTCCATCTAAATTCAGATTTACCCCTGGATTTCATAAAACTTTCAATTCAGTTAGACGTTGATGTAAATTGGTGCTGATTAGTTTTTGGTGTATATCGACATCAGGTGAAACTGCTCTGCTGCATTTTTCACAATTTCTTCAATAGCTCAATCTCAAACACTAATGCATGTATTTTCATAAAACTTTATATTCAGGTATTCCTTAATATGAAATAGTGCGATTACATTTTGGTATAAATCCCCCAACAGGTGACGTATATATGCTGCATATTTTATGGTTCTTCAATAGCTTTATTTCAAGAACTAATGCACGAATTTTCATCAAACTGCAGATTCAGGTATGCTTCGATAGATATGGATGTTGATTGTGTTTTGATTTTATTTATCCAACAAGTGGCGCTACTATGCTACATTTTCCGCTATTTTCGCAATATCTGTAGTTCAAGAATGCATGCACAAATTTCCATCTAACTTCAGATTTAGTTAGACATTGACGTAAGTTGTTGCTGATTATGTTTTCCTGACAATTTCCTAATACATGGCGCTGTTATGCAGGATTTTTCAAAAATTTTTGCAATAGTTCTATCCCTAAAACTAATGCACAATTTTCAGCAACCTCATACTCTGTTAGACAGTAACATAAGTATTTGCTGATTAGGTTTGTGTATAAGCCACCAATAAGTTGTGCTGCTATGTTACATTTTGCATGATTTTCATGATTTTAGCGATAATCATACGTCAAGAATTAATGCATGATTTTCATGATTTTAGCGATAGTCATACTTCAAGAATTGATGCATGATTTTCATGATTTTAGCGATAGTCATACTTCAAGAATTAATGCATGGAATTTCATATCTTTAGAATCCTCATGATGGGCATTGACAGCCATTAACATAAGAGATAGATTATATAAGATAGATTAGAGTTTTGGGATTTAGTGAAATTAGGTCGTAAAATCTAAAATTCTAAATATTAAACTATAAAGTTTTCAGAAATGCATTTTGACATTACATTAGTTTGTTCTAAGTAATTGATCGCCAATCGTTGTACCATCAAAAGCGGTTTTTATATTTTTAAACATCTTTCCTCCTACATCTTACACACACATATATTTATTTGCATCGGTATTTGCTTAGTATCTAATGTAAAAATATATTCGCAATGCCATATCTGGCTAGTTACAGGGAATGGATTAAAAGTTCTTTACACATTTTGAAATCAAATAATAATTAATCAAGCAATTGTCTTATGACGGGGTAGTTTACACTAAAATGATTTTTATGATGTAAAATTTTCTTTAAACGAATATTTAGTCATAAGAATTATCCATTGATAGTAATACAAAAAGCATCATATAAGCATAAAAAATAGTCAGATTTTTTTTTTTTTTTTTTTTTTTTTTTTTTTTTTTTTTTTTTTACAGTCTGTTGCAATAGTTGCACGTGTTTTCAACTCTCATTAGCTTGAATCATATTCAGATGATATTTAATTTCATTCTACATGTTGAAATATTCTGGCACAATTCATAATCATCTAAAAGAAAAAAAAAAAAAAGCCGGGGAGAGCCAGGCAGGGAGGCGGTAAAGAAGAGACCATCCTATACAAATTTTAATCGCAAATTGTGTCTTCTTTTAATTTACTGTATTGAAATTATAAATTGCAACTTCTTATCCTGAATTTTCGATGATTATTTTAGATTTGAAGCTACAACGTCATCTATATAAAAAATTGTAAACTACTTTTTTAAATTTCTTTTAACGTTTTTAAAAATTTTTCAAGCATTTCCGTCCAAACCGTATTCGTATGAGCAAATTTATTTTGTTTGCTTTTGAATTTTAAAAAAAAGTATCCATTACTTTTGGCCCTCCCTGTATATTATCGAGAAAATAATAATCTAAAGGATAACAGCACATTTTCAGGTATTCAAAAGAATCGAACAGTGAAACATTCCCTGAATCTATTTCCTTTTCCATTGCAGAATCGTCCCAAATTTTGTTTCTATTTTGGCATAATAATAATAATAATAATAATAATAATAATAATAATAATAATAATAATAATAATAATAATAATAATAATAATAATAATAATAATAATAATTGCGCCAATAGATAAGTTTTTTTCACATCAGTGCCAAGCACTATCTATTCTAGGTTGCAAAATATGGCATTTATACATATAAATTTATAGGGGCCTTATAGGCGAGAATAAAGGGATTTATTCGCACAAGTGTGCGCAATTAATAATCCCTGCTCTTTTCTATGTGTGTTTATCATTATTGTTTTTTACGAAGGAGGAAGTTTTTCTTTAAAAATAAAACTAAATACATTTAATTATTTCTTGAAAGTTTTATTACAAATTTTTGTTTCTATGATATGTTTTCTATTTTCCGATTCTTTTTTTATTTACGTAATTTGATATATAAGCATATTCATCAATATGTAGAGCATAAACACCGCCTGAAATTACAAAAATTATCCATCTCAAGTTCACTACAAAAATTTATAGCAAAAGAAAAATAGGTGTATATATTTCAACCGAGTTGAAATTTAAGCCTTTTCGAAATCTGGGAAATTCCCAAGATATCGATTTTTTTGTGAATCATCAATTCAAGAAAAGAAAAAGTCTGGAAGACAAGATCTATGAAATCCTTGCTAAGAAAACAATGCTTTTGGAGTTATTTGATGCTACTTTATCGATACATGGTAATTTTGCATCGATTTTAAAGGATAATTTCATCTTTTTGCATCTCATGTATCCGCATTTCGAATTCCACTTAAGAAATAAAATTTCCTGAAATCAATTTAAAAGCAAAAAGTGAAATAAAATTCTATTTAAACAGTACTTTTTTTGCATTATGTCTTTAAAATATTAATTCAAAATGATGAATGAGTTTCAAACAAAAGCAAGCATTTTCATCTAACGTGAGATGAATTAATATAAAATTATTTAAAATTTTCTAGAACGTTTTTTTCCTTTGTAAGGTATGTGTCTCCTTTCAAGGCATTTTTTTTTTTAATATATGAAATTTTTATAAAATACAGGTATTGTTAGTTAAAGCTTGTAATAAAACAGTGAAATGATACAGATTTATAACGACAATTATATCGCAAGGTTTTTTTTTTTTTTTTTTTTTTTTTTTTTTTTTTTTTACGAATTCAGCGAAAACACCCATAGAAATGAAAATTTTAAACTGATTTTTCTCCCTGTTCATATTTTCATAATTCACTTGTTCAATATATACTAAGGCTTTTTTTTTTTTTTTTTTGACGATTTAGATAGAGGTTTGAATTTTCTTTTACTTGTTCTCCGTATTGTATTTAAAATTTTTGTTCGTGGATTTAACATTCAAATTTATAGCTATTTTTTTTAAATATTTAAATTAAGAGTTTGTTGAATTTTCTTCATTTTTTACTGTGCACGAGAAAAAAAAGTCATAGTAAATGTAAAATCCCGTACATCTAAAAACCGATGCACAATTTTATCTAGTATATTGCAATGAATATGGAAAATAAATTGAAGCAAAAATATTCTTATTTATAATAGTCAGGATTTTTAAAAAGTTAACTATTTCAATGTAAGTTTTAGTAAAATTTATTGTTCTACAATAGCTTTTTTAAAATTTCTTTTTAGTATTAAGCATTGTGCCACCAGTTATATTTATGTGTTATTCAAAACTGAAAAAAAGTTTCAAAGGTACTGTGCCCCTTTACAAATGAATTGAAAGAAAATTTGTATATTGTTTTCTCGTGAACATTAATCCGCTCTGTTTCTCTTTAGAAGCTAAAGAATTTCATGAAATATGAACGACGTATAATAATATTATTCTATGATTGCTCATTTAAAATTTATAGATGCGCAATTGCTAATGATGTATTAAGAAAAACTTTTCCCGAACAAATTTCTTTGACGTCTTAGGTTTTTATTGTTATTTTTTATTTTGTAAGTCATTTTCAATTTTTTTTTTTTTTAATATGCTCCATGATATTTTATGTATTGACCCACAAGTGGCCAAGAGGTTCTGCCTCCGAAACTGGTAGACGGCAGGTACTGGGCTCGATCTCAAGCCTAACCGCGGCGTCAGCCTAACCGTTCAGAGTTTTCCGTGGTTTTCTTCGAACCTTGGATTTCCTTGCTTAAATTCGGGTCAGGTTCACTTAGAAAGACCTCCACAGAAGGCATAATCGCCCTTTAGGACCTATATCCTAGATGTAGATAATTGGCCGACATAAATACAAACAAACAAATATTTTATGTAATTATCTCAAACTAGTTACAAATTTTAAGATTTTCTTCAAACAATCGTTCATGATTGAGTATCTCTATAAAAATATTAAAATGTTAAATTGATGAGATTTTTATACAAAAATCATTTCAAAACGCATATTTCACAACAAAACCATGTTTACAGTAAAATAAGTTTCAATGTCTTCTTCCTTTAGGTTCTTTTTTTTTTTCTCCTTTCTTTCAAACTTTAACATATAAAAGTGAATTGAGAAGCACTTTGACTTGTTTGTCACTTTAACCCAAGTCCCCGAGGTTATCCTAACAACCGAAACACAAGACGATAAACACAAATAGGCTATAATAGTATTATTCTACATCTAGCTCGTTTAAATTTCATAGTTGTGTCACCTAAAGAGGTCGGTGTCACTTTTATTAACAATCCCCCCTTCCCATCTGAACAGCATCCTAGGCTTTTATTTTAACTCCCAATCCCTGTTCTTCCAGTAACAATTCCCCTCAAATACTGCTCTTAATGCACTTATTTTTATAAGGGTTCGTTCCCTTCGGGTAGAAAAAAACTGTCCTCTATTTTGTGATAAAGAAAAAGTTTACATTTAGTAATTAGCTTTTATTGTTTTACGTTGGCACGAAAGGTGACAAATTGGATGCAATGATTTTGTTCTGTTCGATGCATTTTTTATTTGGCTGCCAAATTTCTTTGCATGTGTTTCTGCATGAGAAACCACGTATAGCCTGTCAAGATTTGAAAATATGCTTTATTCATTTATAAATGCACTTCGTCTTTAGAGCCATTTTTACTTCAATGAACATTTCTTTTATGAAACTACATCATTGCCTACTATTTGTCCATGTTGTGCTAATTTATCAACTAAAAAAAAAAAAAAAAAAGAACACGATTAAACTGCAGTCATATTTTTATACTAAAATTAGCTCATTTAAAATTTATAAGTGTTTTATCCCCCCCCCCCCGTAGGTGTCATTATTAAAAAAAACAATTCCTACACAATTTTTTCTGATTTTATTAGTATCACAGACTTTCAATAGTATTTTTGTTTTATAAGTCTCTTAGAATAGAACTTTTTTTTTTCACTGTATTCAATAATAGTAGCTTGTGTCATTTATATTAAAGCAGTGACAAAACTTCAAGGTAGTTCAAATAATTTCCTAAGATTGGTTACTTCGAAAATATCCATTTTAATATGGAAATAATAAATTTAAAAAGTTTTTACAAAATCGTTTAAAAACTGTTAAATTAATACTGTGCTTGTTGAGGAGAATTTTTCCATCTATTCTTTCTCTATATTTCTCTCTCTCTCTCTCTCTTTTTTTTTTTTTTTTTTTTTTTTTTTGTTTCTCTTATATGTCTGTATTATAAAAGACAAAAGCCTATAAATAATAAATATATTAAATGTAAGAAAAGGAAAAAAAAAAAAAAACACTTACTAAAGAAAGAAAAAGAGAAGAAGATGATGCGTGCAAAGTTTATGTTCATTTTAATTTTTGAGATTATTTAATGATATGTTTTTCATTAATTGCATTTTTTTAAAACATCAAACACGTTTTTTTTAACGTTTTATAAGTTTATGACATCAAAAGCCGTTTGTAAAATCTTTCGAAAAATATCCCATTTATCATTGTATGTGCACAGAAAAAAAAGATATTGACATAAGAAGTAATATTTATGATGGTTTTCATTAATAAACTTTGTTCCTAAAAGTCACATTTTGGCCCCAAGTTTTTTAAGGAGTGGATTAAATTAAGATAATTTTATTTTCGTTTTAATGTAAAATAGAGTAAAAATGGGAGTAATAATATAAAGAGACGATAAACATAAATAAGTTGAAATCATATTATGCTTTACATGCCTCATTAAAAATTTATTCATTTGTAACCTCTAAAGATTTATGTATAAAAAAATAATTTCTTAAAAAAATTCTCGAATATAGTTAGAATATATATGGCGTTTTCGAATACATATAGCGCCTAGATTTTTTTAAATTTAATACGTGGCTTTCACTTAACTGTTATTCATTCCGTTATAAAAATAAAAATATCTACAGCAGGTCCATTCGACTTTCTTTGATGTGCTCTGGTGTGCAGCCAAGAAAGTGAAAAAAAAATTATGATTTTAGAAATACAGTAGAGTTCCACTATTCTGAAAATCCGAGAATTCCGAACAGAATTCAGAAAAAATCTCGACTTTTTAAACTGGAAAAATTAAAAAGAGGCTCGTGAAAAAACGTACATTTATTATTATACAAATAAGTTAAGGAGAGTTGCATAGAGCCTAAGCTTGGTGAAAACGTCTGAAAGAAAGTTAAAACCAAAGCTGGATAGTAGAAGTCGGCTTCATTTATACAATTCTATAGAATCCTTTTAAATCACTGCTAAACATAATAAATAACTAATTTACATCCAATTAAGAAGTAAAGTCGGTGGGTTTTTTTTATGACGACGAGCATTGTATGAACTAAGTAACTTGTTTTTTGTCATCCTTTACTCGGATTTATGTTGAAGAAAAGAGTATTGCTATGATACTACAGTTGTGGTTTTTATTTGAAGAGTCTGTTATGTATTAACACTGAATTTTCAATAAAATTCTTAAAAATAACAGAATCTGTTCATCACGAGACGATCAGTGCATTATAAAGATGGTGCTAGCAGATGTCCCCGCACTTAATTTACTCCTTAACAAGTCAATGCTTTGATTATTCTTAATGAATTCCGCCTATTCCGAATTCCGGTCAAACCGAACAGTGTTCGGTCCCAATTAGTTTGTATTTGACGCAATGAAACTAGCAGCTGTCTTCGAACGCGGGACTTCACGTTTTGAAACTCGAGCATTACTTCTGCACTACTGATACTCTGTTATGTTTCCTCAATATTTATCATCACTTATAACCTACCACATTTCCTTGATCATTTTTTCTATTAGTTGCAAAATGCTTTCAAAATAGGTAAATTGAATTAAATTCTTAGTAAATTTTATACAACTCTTGAAACAGTAGTCGATCACATAATTGGAAAATTATAGCTCAATCAAAAGTACCTTTTGGGAGTTCTTGTGTTTATACGCACACAAACATATACAAATCTTAATTACAATATTTCTATTACATTACGTGTTTGTAAAGTAAGAAGATAGTTGTAGTCTGTTTTTTTTTTTTTTCAAATGTTAATTAAGTGTAATTTGTTGCTAATTTTCTGTTTAATTACATCCTATTTTATAAAAATCCAAAATAACCTTCTTCAAATAAAAATCTCAGATTGGTCACTTCATAAATTTCCATTTTCACCTGAGAATGCAAAATTGCACAGACAGTTTAAAATGTCATTTAAGAAACATATTTCCAAACCCAACTGTACTTGTTTTAGAAAATTTCAAATTTCTTCTCTCTTTGTATTTTAACCCAATAGCTTCTCTCTTCCGTTTATTACTTTAAAAAAAAAAAAAAAAAAAAAAAAAGGAAAAACTCCATTTTTTTTGTCAAATGAACAAATGTCCTCTCCATTACTTTAACAATTGAAAAAAAAATATATAATATAAGACGATAAACACGAACAGACTGTAATCATATTATTTTACGACTTGCTCATTTAAAATTCACATTTGTGTCACCTCTAGAGGTTTGTATTGAAAGAGACAGTTTTGTAACAACTCTCAGTTTTCTTAACAGCATCCTCCCATACTTTTATTTTAACCCCAGTCTCTATTCTTCCTGGACCAATTCCCCTCAAATAATTTTCTTAATGCAATTCTTCTTATAAGGATTCGTCCCCCTTCGTAAAGTAAACAGTTCGCCATTTTGTGATTGAAGTAAAGGTTTGCACTTAGTAATTAGCTTTTAGAGTTTTACCGTGACTGTGGAAGGTGACAAATTGGATGAAATGATTTACTTCTGGTCGCTACGGTTGTTTATGTGGCTGCCAAATTTCTTAATCTCATTTGAATGTGCTTCTGCACGGAAAGCCACGTGAAGACCTTCAACTTTTGAAAGCATACTTTATTCCGTTATAAGTGTATTTCGTCTTTAAAGCCAGTTTTCTTTTATTTTACAATCTTATTACGTAATAAATAAATGTTGTCACTAAACCATGTTACCTACAAATATGTGTTACTGTCATGTGTGATTAATCGAGTTATTAATATCAATGGGTGGAGTAAGTCAATTGAAATCTTATACTAACAGAGCAAAAAAGAACTAGAACAGGACTCGAACCTAGATACCTCAGCTTACCGTATCAATGCTCCACCTTTTGAGCTATCCGAACGGTTTATCAGTACATAGATGACTCAATTGGCTCTTATTTGTTGTATATATCTGCAAATCGTTGCGATATTTTCATTTATTCATATTCTACCTTTTGAGCTATTTAGGTGGTATCTGGCTGCCCGAATCGCTCAAAAATTGAAGAATTTGCACGGTAAGACGAGATATCCAGGTTTGAGTCCTGGGATGGGCTTTGTCTGTTCTATTGGAATAAATCTCATCTAAGCTAGTCCACCCTCGATTATGATATATGCAGCTGAAATAAAATTTCCGTCTTTTCATTACATGACTTGACCAATCTTTCATGGAGCTCTGGAACAAAGGTCAGTTGTGATCACTAACTCCATTTATTTAGCCTCAGCTCGTATTAATTTAAAGGGGGAGGCGTACCCGATTTTTAATATTTTGATCCTCTTTAAGGGTGTGTTCGAAAAAACGCTTTTCCACCTTCAACAGCTCGAAATTTTCCGATACAATTTCAGACATATTTTTAAAAGTAGAAATATGAAACTTGCTGAGGGGATTTTTGAAGAGATGTACAATGTGCCGTGTGATGTCATTTTACGCTCAATTCATTAGAATTTGATTTATAAACAATTACCTTCTCAGTATGACCCCTTTTTTCGTTCCCAAATCTCTCGCTTCGGAAAAATCTGTTCAAAATGCCGTTTTTGATTGCTTTTTTTTGGAATATTTTCTGCGTTTATGAAAGAATCGACAATCATGGCATCTTCTGTACTTTCTAAATAAGCCAATTTTGCCAGTTTTATGCATTTGAGAGAAAAAAATGAATTTAAAAATAAATCTGAAAATAAGCAGTTTGAATCGAAATACACCCTTAAAAGCATGTGGACCATGCGTTTGCCCTCTTGAAAATTAAGCCCTTTTCATAAAAAAATCACAAAAATTATCAAAAGTGTAACTGTGTTTTTCTGTTTCGTAAAAACATAGATAGCAATCATAACTTATAATGCCCAAAAATCCTATATTACCACTTAATTTCAAAATAAAGTTCTGGAAAGTTTTCAAGATGTTATACACTATTTTTATATAAAAAGAACGCAATTTTTTTAAAATTTAGAATGGATACGTACATTGTTTTGTTTTGAAATGACGACGTTCTAACTGATTAAAAAAATCAATTTAAATGTGATGATTTACTTACCGATTGCTTGTCTACAATTTGAGCTCACATACACCATATTTAATTGTTAATTTGAGTCTTAATGATTTACCGCAGTTGGTGTACCAGAGTATGGAATTCGGTGGTGATAATTGTAAGGTCGTCGGACTACCCACCTTTTCTCGATCGCCTATCAATATGGCTATCAAATTTTTTAATCTTATTTGCATTTGATTCTGCACGAAAATCATGTGAAGACCTTTAAGATTTGAAAGCAAATTTTATTCAGTTATATTTCATTTTTAAAGCCATTTTTTCTGAGATTTTTTTTTTTTTTTTTTTTTTTTTTTTGTTTTAGCAATGAATGAAATTAGGTCATGAATTCATGTTGACCATATCTAATATGTGCGCTGTCATGTAAGCAATCAATCAACCTACTTAAGGAAATTTACCAAAATGGTCAAAATCCTAATTGGATTATGGTGTTCTACATGAATAAAAGTACCGATGTCAGTAATAAAAAAAAAAGATTACTCCAACGTACTTTTGAAAGTTTTAAATGGGTCATAACATTCAGAAATACCACATTACAAAAGAAATGTGAAATCAAGACCTATCACGTTTTCAAGTAGTGGAAAATAAAGAAAATTATTTTGTATTTTATATGATTTCATGATAGATTAGTTGGTAATAAAAATAATTATGATAGATCTGGAAATTCTAATGTCGGCTAATTCATAATAGTTGGATTTCTTTATAGTTTCGTCCAAATATTCCAAAACACGCTTCCTAAGAATATTGACCCTAGGAAACCTTTCTGCTGAATATTTATTATTTTATTCAATGCGTTTTTTTTTTTTTTTTTTTTTTTTTTTTTTTTTTTTTTTTTTTTTTTTTTTTTACTGTCGTTCAAATCTTTGAAAACGATATTATTGATTTTTAAAAGATTTAAGTTTCAGAAAAGTTTGTAACCATTACAAAAGTTTGCTGGGTTCAGCATTTTAATAGTGTGGTATACAATAATAATTGTAAAGGTAAAAAATAAAATTTATTAAATGAAAAACTTGTTTTTATTAAAATTAAAAAAATATATAAAAATATGGATTAATTGATTTAATTGGGGATTTCGTCAAGCTGGTTTCATATGTTGCAATTTATTCTTGTGTCCAAATTCGGCGGATTTTTGCCAAGTTGACCGAATTTTGTAGCTATTGTAATAACCCTGACATTAGTATTTTTAAGCAATAGTCATTATTGATGATGAAACTGATTTCTTGATAAGAAATCAAAATATGTTTGAGTAATTGTTAAGTTTAAGTAGCATTTATTTAGCCTTAACTAGTGTTTTTGCGATGTGTTGAGATGGAGTAAGGGTCCCCTTTTCCCTCATTAGGCGTCAAATTAAAAAAAATTCCAAAACATGTATTTACTAATTTTATTAGTTACATTATAATCATATCAAGTTTCAAGATTTTATTTCCATTGGTTTATCAGATATAATGTTTTTTTTTTTTTTTTTTTTTTTTTTTTTTTTTTTTTTTATATCTATCTTCTTCCCCCCCCCCCCCCCTGTTGCTTGCTCACTTAAGAATCGAATTTTAGAAAATCGATATCCGATTTATTTATTGCCCCCAAGAATACTTATATATTCCAAATATTAAACCTCTGTGTCCACAGGAAGTGCGCGAAAAGTAACAACATTTTACTACCACTCACAAACAGGCAGAATTGTAAACTAAAAGAAACATACAAAATTTAGAAATATTTCTAGCAATAAATATTTGTAGAAGAGTCAGATTTCTATCTTATAATGCATTTATTATAGTCTAGCGTTTGTACCAGTAAGTGAAATTTTTGCTATCAAGTATAATTTTGATACTTATGAGAAAAATTCCTTCTTATTTTCAACATATTCATACTGTTTGGAAACTGGATTACCCATTCAGTCGACTAATTAGAGTATTGGAAGTATACTGGCTCTTAATAGACCAGGAAGTGGTTTCATAGACAATCATTAAGTTGGAAGCCTAAATTCCATTATTACACAGAAAACGATTATCCAATTAAAATGCGGTCTGCCAAGTCACATCTTGATGGAAAGCGTTTGCAGACTTCATTTTAGTAATTCATCGGAAGATTTATTACTGCGTTTTTTTGCTTTCAAAACCCAGACAAAATGAAGAACTGGGAGCAGGGAAACACAATAGTAAACCTATGAGTCATGTCAACCCCTAAAATCGGGGTTGCAGATTTCTCCAACAAAATATGACTTCGCAGGCCAATTACATTTTCTTATGCAAATCGAATTTTAACTAATTCAGTAATATTAGCCTCCAACTCGATGAGGTGATTGTCTGTGCTGCTACCTTCTACAAAAGTTTGGGAGTAAAAGGTCAATTTCTATCAGAAGAAAAACAAGTTTGAAATTGTACATCAATCGTAGCAAATGAAGTGCGTTCGTACTATAACGAATATTTAAAAACATTCAGATCTTGGTGTAATACTATACCATACTTCGGATACAGTATCGTAGCCGAAATCTTATGTTTGTCCCTGTAAATACTATCTGCTTTCTATTATACAGAAAGTAACTGATAGTAAACCTCAGCAACGTATATCAATTTCATAAAATGTGAAATGGTTTAACATAAATTAAAGGCACTCCAAACAATGTTTTCTGTATACCTTTATGTAATGGAATACTTCTGTGTGGCCCTGTAAATGAATAACAAACTTCTTTGCATACCCTATTGTGCAGAATGTACATTTTAGTATATGCTTCATAGATTCATATCAATTTTATTATGTTCGAAAGAGTGTATCATCATTAAAATGCACTTGAAACAATTTTTCCCATAGACCATAATGTAACGGAATACTTTTGATTGTCTCTGTAATTAAATTATGTATCCGATTTTCATAAAATTGGAAATAACTAAACTGATTTAAATGACGAAACTATGCAACAATAATTTATTTTAAATTTCAAACGATTCAGTTGGGTAGTTTTTGCACTGTTATATGCGGGCAGACGGACGGACTGAACGACGATTATAGGTGCTATGTATTTACATAATTACGAACGCGCTTACAAAAACATGTAGGTTCCTGTAAAACAGAAAGTATTGAAAGCTCCCGATTATTCATTTTTTTAAACTTACGGGTTATTTACAAGTTAATATAATTGCTTTGATTACGATCTTTATGCATATTTTACAATTAGCATATTAGTTTCTTACACAATTCTTATAGGAAAATCATCAATTATTGTGAAAGATTAAAAAATACATTGTCGGATTATTTACAGATGTATGTAGATCAACGATTCCTCATTTGGGATATACGTACCTCTGCGGGTACGAGGAAATATTATCAGTAATGGAAGAACCCACGCAAATATTTAAACTAAAAACACTTAAAAAGAAAATTTATAAATTTAGAATACAAAGTTAGTCTCAAGTGTAAATTCAGTATGTTATATACTCAAAATGAGGGAAAGGGCTGACTATACCCAATAATTTATGGATAAGGCAATATCAGTAGCCCACTGCTAAGCATATTTTATGACAATTTGCTTTTTTTCTTCCATATTCCCGAAAACTTCTATTATACTTTATGCAATATTCATTTCTGTTTCCATTTTGATTACTTGCACTATATCATGATACAAAGTTGTTATCAATAATCATCGTAAGATAATTAAAATTTTTTTAATGCGACAATGATTTTTTTTTTTTTTTAAGTTTGACTTGTATTGTAAAAAGAAGTATTAACCTTAAAATGCATTATAAAACTAGTCGGATGCGGCAATCCGAAAACATTTTATCTCATGCATGTTAATACTTCAAATTTCGCTACCACAATGTCAAAATTAAACGACAATCTATGGTCATCATGAGGATTTTAAAGGCATGAAATTCCTTGCATTAGAACTTGAAGTAAGACTATTGTGAATATCGGGGAAATTGTAATATTAAAGTGCCACCTATTGGACGATTTATTCCAAAAAATAAAAAACAATAATATTTATGAAGTTATACCTGAATCTGAAATTTGATGAAAATTCGTGAATTTGTTCTTGAGATACAGCTATTGCACGAATCAGGAAAAATTCAGCATAGCAGCGCCACCTGTTGGACGACTGATACCAAAATATAAAATAAACTAGTCTATATTACGGGTTTACTGAATATGAAGTTTGATGAAATTTCGTGCATTAATTCTTGAGATAGAGCTATTATGGAAATCGTACAAATGCAGCATTGCAGAGCCACCTGTTGAGTAATTTACACAAAAATGTAAACAACATCCATTTATGTCAAGAACTAACTGAATCCGAAGTTTGATGGAATTTCGTGCTTTACTTATTGAGGTAGAGTTATTGCGTAAATCATAAAAAATACAGCAAAACAGTACCACCTGTTGTGTGATTTACGCCAAAAGCTAATCGGCATCAATCTATACCAAGAACTACTTGAATATAATTTTTTTTTATAAAATTTTGTATATTAGTTCTTGAGATAGAGCTATTGCAAAAATCGTGAAAAATGCAGAATATCAGCGCCACTTGTTGAACAATTTACACCAAAATGTAAACAGCATCAACTTATATTAACGAATAACTGAATCCGAAGTTTGATAAAAATCATTGTTTTAGCATTGCATTAGTTATTGAAATATAGTTATTGCTTTATTCGTAAAAAGAAATGCAGCATAGCAGCGCTAGTTGAGCGATTTACACCAAAATCTAATCAGATAAATTTATATCACAGATTATCTGAATATGATTTTTTATCAAATTCCGTGCATTAGTTCTTGAGAGGAGTGCCCGTAAAATTTCTGTCAATACAGATAGATAAAGTCACAGATTCACTGGCAGAAATTTTGTAAAAACATATTTTTTGTAATATCTGACACTTAAAACGCATAAATACGTTAAAAACGGAATTCGAAAAATTTCACGTATCTGGTTACTTTCTTCGTTTAAAGATAGAAGAAAGTAAATATAAAATGCCAATGTAATTTGTATCGATTTATTATATGGTTGTGATAAGACGGTTACAACTGAAAAAAACGCATATTTAAGTAATCAAACTGAGTGGAGGGGAAGGGCAATGTTTGAGAGATGGGGGTACACTAAAATCAAAAGCCTAAGAAAGGGGTACATAAAAGAAAGAAAAAAAGCTGGGAAGTTCTGACGTAGATAAATAAAATTCTTTATAAATACGTATAAAGCTAAACGGTAATAAAACAATTAAAAACACATAAATAACAGCCATGGTATATGAATACAATAAGTTTTTTTAATAAATAAATAATAAGTTTCTAATCTATTATAATTCGCTTTTACTCTTTTGATTACTGTTAGTTTGTAAGGATTTTTTTTTTTATCTGTTCTTGGGGTAAAGATATGGAAATTATGGAGGATGATTATGCAATTTCCGAATATATAATGTTATACGTGGTAGGTTCAACCAGTAGCGTCTACTTTTTAAAAATACTGAATAGGCTCAAACATTTTAGAGTAAAATAACACACACATATATATATATATTTATCTTAGTGTGCGATGGTGTGGAGAGAGAGAAGGGAGAAGCGAATGGCTAAAGAGATGATAACTCGAAATCAAATTGTTTTTTTTCAGTGTAAATTTTTAAATTATTATAATTTAATTATAATTTCATAAATAAATTTATTAAATTATATTCTTATAAGTTGTTTCTTATAAATACAGTAATATTAATTTTAAATAACCTTGGAATCGCTATTTATTGAAAATGCAAAATTCAAATGTCACGAAAAGAATCCATTTTAATCACCTAAGTGATTTATCAATTTGAGTCATCAAAACAGATGGTAAAGTATGCAGGAAATTTGTTTTTGAGAGAAATTTAACTGTACATTCGGTAAAGGGGGAGGGGGGAGGGTTAGTGCTCTTGTATGTCGAATAAATGTCCTTACTAGTTTGAGAATATTAATAAAATAAAATTTCATTTTAGGATATAAATAAATTGAAAATATAAATTATTAATCAAATCAATTGAAATCGGGCGAGCGACGAGATCAAATTATTGGGTGGGCTCGTGCCCCGTGGGCCCATATAAATTGTCCGGCACTGAGTTCAACAATTATTTTTTCTAGTGTACATAAAATATTTGTACTGCGATGGTTGATGTGGAATATCGAAGCCTGATGCCTTACATGCCTATATGCCAAATTTCAGAACCGTACCTGCTATATTAACACACACACACACATATATATATTTGAAAAAAGAGTGAAAGAAAGGAAGTAGGCGTGAAAGGCTGGTTTGGAGCTTACAGGGCTAGATTTGCGACAATGGGTATTGGATGAGACATGACTACTGTCGTTTGAACTTGGGATCATAGTGATGTAGCCACGCCATGTCTCAACCACTGTCACAAATCTTTTCACATATGTTCCAAACTAGCCTTTCACCTTCACCACTCTCTTAAAAATATTTTTTAAAATATGTCTTTAAAATTTCACCCCCCCCCCCCAAAAAAAAAAAAAAAATGTGTTAATACACTAGTTGCGGTTGTGAAATTGATCATATAATCATCTAAGACATTAGGCTTCAATATTCCACATCAACCATCGCAGTACAAATATTTAATGTACATTAGTTACAATAATTATTGAACCACCCACATAAGTGATTTAAGAACGTTAATTTGGTGTTAAAGATTTTAATTATGAATTTAGAAAACACCGTGCTCTATAAAGAAAATAGTCCTATCGGTATTAGTGGAAATCCGTAGATCAATTATTTATGTAATTATAAATTCTTTTTTCTCTTTTTGTAAAATTCCAAAATGTATAAAAATCACATAATATACAGCTCTATCTCAATTAGAACCACTATGTGATTTTTGATGTTTATTATTTGTATGTCTTCGTCTTTGCCAAAACAGATGAGCATTGGAATTGAATATAGGCGTCTCAACCCATGGAAATAAGTTAATATTAAATACATAAACATGTAAATATGCTAGTTTTTAATGATATTGAACTTACAGTTTTTTCATCATAATATAATTATATATTTATCTATTTATACCACGCAGATCACAAGTTATATCATGACATAAGACACAGCAATACACACAGAATATAACAATATGATTATTTCGGATCAATTTATCCTTAACGCTAATACAACCTTAATCTCATAAAATAACACACCCTCATCCAAACGTATTACTCAATACCTATAGAATAAATTTATTTATATATAAGTTGCTGTAGTTAACATCGTTTATTCTGCTTTCATTCACAATTATATTCGGCTTCACTTCACCTAATCACTGGGACTTAAGTTGTTCCTCCAACAAGCTATTTATCTTTACTTCTCCAAAGATAAACAAAACAGTGACAATGCTAAGAGAAACAGTGGCAAAATTAGTTCATTGTTAATCCTTTCTTTTACAAACAAGAAGAAAGAAAAAGATATGGTATCTTATTTTTATGCTTAGAGTTTTCGGGATTTAAACAGTAGGATACAATGTAACAATAACAAAAGATTTCGCTATCGTGTAATTTAAATGCTGTATGTAGGTAATCTATTAAAAATATTTAACTATGGTTTTAACATTTTACTCTGTTTAGACATTTAAATAATTAAATTATAGAAGAATTTCCGAATAAATTTAATTTTAAAAATTTAAATTCCTCTTTCATGAAATTTATTCACAAATAAATCAAAATCTGTTTTCTTTTTCAATCAATCTTTCTTTCAAAAGGAAAAAAAAAACTTGATTTTAAATTGATATAATGTCAGCCACAATAACAGAAAAAATGCTTTTTCTATGGAAATAGTCTGTATTTCTTCCTTAATACTGCGAGCCGTCAAAAAACCCTGTAGTACGTCTAAGGGTGATGGGCTGCCCCAGACGATCACTTACCTAGACTGTCACACCAGATGTTATGTTTGAGTACATCTCAGTAACAAATGCAGGATAGAACCGTTGACATGTCTGACTTCACACACGTATAGGGTTTCATCAGTATTTAGCAAGAAAGCATTCGCTGCCGAAAATCACATTTCTCCAGTCAGACATATTCCAACTAACTGGTCTAAGATCGAAACCAATTCGGAAAATACTGCCTACGTTGGAGGATTAGAGGCAATTGTACAAATGGACGTATAGATTTGAGCCCAGAGTCAACAAATCATCTATGAATGGTATCCCCTTATATCACTGAATCCTTGCCAACTGACAATGGCATCGAATAGATTATATTGGCACTGTTGGTTAGACGTAATTTCTCTCCTCTTTGCTAGATCCTCTCATGTATTTGTGGACCGGGGGCGTCCTGAATCGGTACGACGGCTGATTCTGGCTTGTTTGATTCACTGCTGCTAACATCGTGCAGCTACCATATCAACCACCATACTATATTGTTTCGATCAACATGGGTGACATGTCGTGTGACCTACCTGTTTTTCTGAGGTGTATGATGCGAACAACTATTCATAGCGCCATCGAGTATTTTTTTTTAAGGCATTTTTCTTTCAAATTCCATGCATCAACAATCGGTGTCGACTTTTAATTATCTATGTGAACTTGAATACCGATTCTTTTAATCGCCGTCTGCCGCGCTATTTAAATGCGCGTTTCGCAAGTCCTCATTGATCATTGGAGACGAAGTGTTAATAATTTACGTAATTCATCAAATTACATCACAATGCCAAGTCTGTAGTATATATATATACATATATATATATACTACAATATATATATATATATATATATATATATATATATATACATATATATAGGACTATTATACAATATTACTATTTAACATCTATAATGAATATAGAATAACCCATAAAATAACAAACTAAAACAAGACAATAAGAGTTGGCAGTATTGGAACAAATACGAAGTATTGGAAATGTGGTATTTGGATCGTTGTCATAAGTAATACTAACCAGACACATTAATTACGATTAATTTCTAATTAGAAATCAGTATAAACTTAAAAACAATTTCTTAATTACCCTATTAATCGTAAATGCAAAATTTAATTCAATGAAAAATACTACACATATATTAAACAAATAATAACAGAATTAGCAACGAGAAAAAACTTACATGATACAATCGTCAACATGTGGGAGAAAAAAAAATAAATTTAAATTTGCAATCTCATTCCGTAAACAGTTAAAATACGACGGTTAACAAAATATTATAAGGAAATTAATATCAGAAACCAAATATATGTATTTAATCATTAATATAATTAAAGATAACTATCATCTACGAACGAGAATATAAAGTTTTTATAAAAGGGTGTAAAATATTTTTAAAAGAATATTAAATACTATATAAACATAATATAACAAGGTATATTGACAGTTAAATCTTAAGCGACAAAAAGAGAATTAATAAGTATTTTAAAATCTTCATAAATAATACTTTATTAATAAGGTTAGTTTAACTTGATAACTTACAGAATAAATTATAAATTTATTTACAATTAGCAAGCCACAATTTGTATTGCAAATAAGGCATATAAGCTTTATCGGGGAATGCAAATTTAACAGAATTTTATAAGCAATGAATTAAGCAGTTTATGTAAATAAAAGGAAATATAGAGTAAATTTAATTATAAGAACAAATGAATCAAAGCAAAGTAATTTAATGGAATAATTTATTATAAAGAGGGAGTAAAAACGTACAATGGCGCAATCTATAGTTTGTAAATAGGATTAAAATTACTTTATGCAAAATGTATTCAATACAATTTTCAATTAACAAGATTTCATTACATATTAGCCTAAAACAACTATGTGAAAATTAATAATATATTAAATCATTTAATATATGTATACTAGAGAGACTATTTTTGCAATAGAGTGTATTTTACTGGTAGTTAATAAATAAACTGCATTCTAAAAAGTACTAAATAACTCCTTTTCAATTCGATTAATGTTACATTAAAGCAAATTTCTTTGGGGAAATTCTTCTTTAAAAATATATCTTTTTGAATAAGGCAAACTATTAGTTACATTGAGATTTTCATTTCCATGAAAATGAGAAATTAAGTTTGACCTTTCTTAAACTAAACGAAGTAGTGTCGCAGTTTGGTTGATAAGAAGTGTTGCAATTTCAGGCACGCATCATATAAGCATTCTAAGGATTCGTTCATTTACACTGACGAGTGGAGGAGAAATAATTGGTGGATCAAAGAACGGCCATCAAACATAATGCATTCTCATCAAATGAAGGAATAAAATATATTAAGAAGAAAACTTAGTAAATGACACAAAACATCTATTTTATTTTACATTTTCCCAAAAATTCTTAGAAATATATGGAAACAGAGAGTGATGATGATTAATTCCTCTGCTTTTCTACCTTCTATCTGATCACAGATAAGTTAGTTGAAACTTTGTATAAAGATGACTCAATAAATATTTGCATAAGATGTACAGAGAGTTATGGTATTGGTTACAAATATCAAAAGATCTATTGTACAACATATTCTGCTACAGTCGTATTAAAAAAATTACACGACGTTTATGATGATTTATAAAATAAGCTTTGTAAAATCGGCTTTCTGAAATATAATTTAAATTACATTTTCAAATCCAGGTAAGTATCATATATAAGCATTCTAAGGATTCATTCATTTACGCCGAGGAGCGGAGGAAAAATAATTAATAGATCATAAAACGGCCATAAAATATAATGACTTTTCGCCAAATGAAGAAATGAAAGATCTTAAGAAGAAAACTTCGTAAAAGACATAAAAAATATATTTTGTTTTACATTTCGCCCCAAAAAATCTAAGAAACAGAGTAGGAAACAGAGAATGATAATGTTTAATTGATATGCTAAATACAAATAAGTCTACCTTCTATCTGTTAATTAGTTTATAGATGAGGTTAGTTGAAACTTTGTATAAAAAGGATTTAATAAATATTTCGATAAGATGTACAGAGAATTATGGTATCGGTAACAAAATGCCATAAGGTCTATTGTACAACATATTCTGCTATTATTGTAAAATATATTTATATATTATACAACGTTTTTAATGATTTATAAAATATGCGTTGTAAAATAGGCTTTCTGGAATATAATTTAAATTGCGTTTTTAATTCTCTCGACGAGATTTAAACAAACAAATTTAAATTTTAGTTTAGAAATATTAAACAGAGATATATATAATTAAACCAATAATTATTCCATATAACGTATTGGTAAGGAATGTTACGTTCTCATTTCCTTTTATTACAAAAATGTAAAATGCTGCTTTATCTACGTCGGCACTCTTTTTCATGGAAAAGAAAAGGGTATTTTTAAAGTCAAAACTCTGTGTGCTGTTGAATGTCGCATTGTGTCTTATTAAATTTCGCAATGAATTTGATCACTTTGCTGTTAGCGTGATACTTCTGGTGGTACACTATTTTGTAATTTGAAATAAAACATTTTTTTTTTATATAATTATATTGATAATTGTTTGAACAATTTGTATATTTTTACAATTAGGAATTTATTAAGAATCTAATTTAACTATTATATCCTGTAAGAAAAAATGTGAAATTAAGCATGATCTTTTCAAATTAAATGCGTCACTAATAGCGTCACTTCTTGAATTATAAGCAGGCTTGCAATTTCAGAAATGCATCATATAAGCTTTCTAAGAATCTGTTTATAAAAGTAGAAGCTTGGAGCTAAATAATTTGTAGATCAAGGAACGTCATCAAGCATAATGACTTTTTATCAAATAAGGAATGAAAAGACCTTAAGAAGAAGATTTAGTAAATGACACAAAAGATCTATTTTGCTTTATATTTTCACAAAAAACCTATTTGGAGAAGCATAGAGAGCGAAACTGAGAAGGATTTTTAGTAATTCGTACACCTAATAAATCTATATTGTATCAGATAATTGGATTGTTAAGGAAGGAGAAACAATCATTTTGGATAAACGTTGTTAAGAAACAAAAATACTTTTGCATTTTCATCAGTGTTCCTTACATAATGAAAAATTAGATAATTTAAATTTCGTTAAATGAAATTAAATTTTAAATAAACAATACATAATAAAAATTTATATTTGAAGAGTAAATAATAGTTAAGTTTGTACACTCTATAAAAAAGTTCTTAATCTACGAAAATATCATAAAACCCCGCATGAAAATATAAAAAATCCCTTCCGAGTTACTCATGATTTCTATATCTTTATCCTTAAAAATCTCTAAAGCGAATATATTTTCGAGATTTTAAAAAAGTATTAATAAAAACAATATTTCGTTTGCCGCCAGTGATTTTCAGAAACATTTCTTAAAATTTTCTATAGTGTAATCAGTTTTCTTAAATCGAAATGTAATTCTTTGGATGCTTTCAATTTTCTATAAAACATATTTCAGCTGCTTAATTGAATTTATACAAGCAGGAGTAATGAAAATATATTATATTTAATGTTGATGTAAATTCTGTGACTTGATTATGTTTCTCTCGTAAAAATTTTTATTTTCGTTTTATGTTCGTAATTATGTAAATACGTAGCACCTGTAGTTTTCGTTCAATCCGTTCATATGTCCCCATATAACAGAGCAAAAAGTACTCAACTTAATCGTTTGAAATTTAAAATATATAATTGATGCATAAATGTTTCAAACAATTTCAAATTTTATGAAAATCGGATGTATAGTTTGATTATAGGGAAAATCAAAAGTACTATGTAACATTACGGCCAATGGGAAAAATAGTTTCAATTGCATTTTGATAATGATACACTCTTTTGGTCGTAATTAAATAAGTATGCAACTATGGAGTATATACTAAAATATACATTCTATACAATCTGCGGTGCAAAGAACATTTGTTTTTCACTTTCAGCTCAGCAAATTTGTTCCCTTACATATAATGGTATAGTAGGAAACATTGCTTGGATCGCGTTTTAATTTGTTAAACTATTTCACATTTTATGAAATCGATATATATTGGGTTGGGGAAAAAGTAATTTCGCTTTTTTTCGTATTTTTCAAACTGAATTTATTTATAAAAATCAAAAAAGCTGATCAGTAATATATGTTGTGTTTTGTTCGATGACCTTTTGTCCTTTTTTTGGTAAAACCATAATTCCATCTATGTAGAATTTCTGCGAGATCTGGGCAAAAAACTGAACAAGGTGATTTTCACAAGCCTTTTTTGAAGCTAGCTTAACACCATTAAGAGAGTTCCGCAGAGGGTGGAACAAATGATAATTGGTTGGATCTAGGTCCAGACTATACGGTGGATGCATCAAAACCTCCCAACCAAGCTCTCTCAGTTTTTGCCGAGAGACTAAACATGTGTGTCGTTTAGCGATGTCGTGATGGAAGATAACGCTTTTCCTATTGATCAATTTCGGACAGGTTTTTTTAATCACCTGCTTCAATTGGATTATTTGTTCACAGTAGATAGTTGAATTAATGGTTTTGCCAGGTTAGAGCAGCTCATGATGGACAATTCCTTTTCATTCGCACCAAACAATCAGCATCATCTTCCTTGGTGTCAATCCGGGCTTTACCATCGTTTGTGAAGCTTCGACCACAATCTTTTTCGCACATTGTTGTCGTACGTGATTCACTTTTCATCACTCATAATCATTTGTTTCAAAATGGCTTGATTTCGTTTCGTATCAGTAGCAATTCCCAATGGAAACTCTGTCCATTAAACTTTTTCACTGCAAACTCATTGGGAACCCAAGTATCGAGTTTCTTTTGATATTAAATTTTTTGTAAATGGTTCAAAAGTGTTTTATTGTCGATGTTTAGTTCCGTAGCAACGTCGCAGGAAAAAATACGTCAGTCTACTTCGATTTTTTTAAAAATTGCATCGACTTTTTCAACGATAGGCTGGCCAGGGAAATGTTCATCTGTAACATCGAAATTTTCGGAACGAAATCGAGCCAACCAAATTCTGACTTTGGCGTTTACTTAAGCATCGATCACCATAAACGCCACGCAATTTTCGATGAACCTGAGCCGCATTTTTCTCTTTTTAGAAATAAAAAACTAAAATGTGACGAAAATGATCTTCTGGAATCTCTCTTTTTAAAACGCAATAACTTTTGACTGATTAAACAGATGATGATAACTTTACATTTAAAATGTGCTAAAGACTATTACCTTTCAAATGCTGTATAGTATGGCTTAATTGAGTAAGTAGTACTCGAGATATGCGACTTTAAAACTATCTATTGGTAAAAAACTAAATTACTTTTTCCCAAACCAATATTACTGAGATTAACTACAAGTAACTTCTTGTAAAATATAAAGAGGATAGTATTAACAGAAATACACAAAAGATTTCGACTTCTATACTGTATACGAAGTACCATATACTATTACGTCAAGATCTGGATATTTTTAAAACTTCATTATTTTACGAACACACCTCATTTGCTACGCTTTATGTGCACTTTCCAATTTGTTGTACATGGAAATGGTTATCTGAGAATGTATAGCATCCAAAAATTACATATTTCAGGTTGAGAAAACTGATTAATATGTATTGTAAAAACTTTTCAGAAATGTTTCCAAAAATCAATGGCAAGAAAAGAAATAGTGTTTTTATAAAAGTTTCTTTAAAACTCGAAAAGACATTAGTTTCTGCAGTTATTAAAAATAAACGCGTTTCGGAATCGTAGATAACTCAGATGATGTTGAAAATTTTTGATTGTGGTTATATTTTCTAGATTAAAAGACTTAGAGACGTTTGTAGTCTGATTTACAATGTAACATTCCAATATCAGGCACAACTCACGTAATCATTTCTAAGGGCCTGTTTACTTAGCCAGAATGTGAAAGAGAAATATTTGGAAAATTAAAACAATTAAATATAGCGTAGTTTTGCCAAATGAGGAAAGAAATGTCTTAAGGGTGTATTTTGATTCAAACTGCTTATTTTCCGATTTATTTTTGAATCCACTTTTGCTCTCAAACTCATTAAACTCGCAGATTCTCTTATTTAGGAACTATACAAGGTGCCGTTACTGTCAATTCTTTGATAAATGCAGAAAAAATGCAGAAAAAGCAATCAAAAACGGCATTTTGAACAGATTTTTCTGAAGCGGGACATTTGGGGACGAAAAAAAGTGTCATGCTAAGTAGACAATTGTTCATAAATCAAATTCTAATGAATGGAGCGTAAAATGACATCACACGGCACCTTGTACGTCTCTTTAAAATTCCCCTCAGCAAGTTTCATGTTTCTACTTTTAAAAATGTGTCTGAAATTAAATCGGAAAATTTCGAGCTGTTGAAGGTGAAAAAACGTACTACATTTTTTTTTTTTTTTTTTTTTTTTTTTTTTTTTTGCATTTCAAGTCGAAATATTATTTACAAAGCATGAAATTCTATGTGATGTGCAACAAATAATAATAAAGAAAGATAAACTAAAGGTTGATAGCGGTTCTTCCCACTTTAAAATTTCCACTTCACCATTTTCATGTTTGTCACACGCACATAATATTCTTATCATATATAGTCATAATCCGCCTATCAATAGTGAAGTTTATTTTTTTTCTGTCCAAAAGAAAAGTACAACTGTCCATACTTCCATATATGACCATTAATTGAGTATGTTCCTCATTTAAAGAAATTTTTAAAAGAAAACTGTCGACATCTCTTTTCAACTTATTTGCACTATATCATTGATACAATAACTATTTACAAGGTACTACAATCGATTTGTGATGTCCTTTTCTACTTTCCTCTATTGCATTAACGAATCATTTTATTGTGTAGCATACTTAATTTGTTTGATGCATCAAATATTTATCTTTCAAAATTGTATTGTTTTGATCATTTAATAAAAGATATATAAATAATTTTGTACGTTGAGAAGAATGCGCATATTGTGTATTGTATTAGCATCTATAACAATTACTTTCAAATATTGTTATTGTAAAAATTAGAAAGGAAAAATAATTACATACAAATCTGTACTAAAAAACGCACTTTTAGCTAGAAATAACAAAAAAAAAAAAAAAAAAAAAAAAAAAAAAAACCAATGAAACGACCAAATAAAATATCGAGCTATACTGGTTTATAAATTATTTTTTATACAAGTGTTGTTTATAAAATGTTCTAAATATTATTGAGGTCAAATATTCTTACTTTCTGCTTAAATTTAAACAAGTTGGAAATTGCACGTGAAGCGTAGCAAATGAGGTGCGTTCGTACGATAACGAAGTTTTAAAAATATTACTTTCATTTATCAATCTCATAAAATTGTAAATAGTGAATTACAATTAAAACGCTCATCAAACAATGCTCTTCCTATACCATTATGTAATGGAATACTTTTGTGTGGCCTTGTCAATCAATAACAAATGTTCTTTGCACCACAAATTATGTAAGATGTATATTATAATATGTACTTTATAGTTGCATATAAATTTTATAAAGTTCGCATGTGTGTAACACGATTAAAATGCATTTGAAACATTTTTCCCATTGACCGTAATGTAACGGAATACTTTTTATTGTCCCTGTAATTGATCTATGCATCCGATTTTCATAAAATTTGAAATAACTAGACACAATTATGTAATAATTATGTATTTTAAATTTCAAACGTATAGAATATATTTGAAACTTTTTCCCCATTGACCATAATGTAATGGAATACTTTTGATTGCCCCTGTAATTGATCTATGCACACGATTATCAAAAAAATGTGAAATAACTCGACATAATTGGGTAATAATTGCGTATTTTAAATTTCAAACGATTAAAATGCAATTGAAACTTTTTTCCCCCATTGACCGTAATGTAATGGAATACTTTTGATTGCCCCTGTAATTGATCTATGCACACGATTATCAAAAAATTTGAAATAACTCGACATAATTATGTAATAATTGCGTATTTTAAATTTCAAACGATTAAAATGCATTTGAAACTTTTTTCCCCATTGACCGTAATGTAATGGAATACTTTTGATTGCCCCTGTAATTGATCTATGCACACGATTATCAAAAAATGTGAAATAACTAGACAGAATTATGTAATAATTGCGTATTTTAAATTTCAAACGATTAAAATGCATTTGAAACTTTTTTCCCCATTGACCGTAATGTAATGGAATACTTTTGATTGCCCCTGTAATTGATCTATGCATCCGAATTTCATAAAATTTGAAATGACTCGACAAAATTATGTAATAATTATGTATTTTAAATTTCAAACGATTCGGTTGGGTAGTTTTTGCGTTGTTATATGCGGACAGACGGACGGACGGACAGACGGACGGACAGACGGACGGACTGAACGACCACTATAGGTGCTACGTATTATATAATTACGAACGCACCTAAAAACAGTAAAAAAAAAATTGCTATGCTACTAACCATGTTATGAATTTTTATATTAGCTCTATCAATTAGGGAAGGCTAAATTATTGTCCCATTAAAAAATGAAATAAACAATTACTTGATAAATAATCAATTAACGATCAGTTAAATACGTTAAATACACATTCTTACAACTATCAATTTTATGTAAACTGTAGATATGCTAGGAAATGCACAGTTCAGTACCCGGAACAATAGTACTACTCATTAAGGACAAATTAATTATTATCATTATTTTGATTTGGAAAGCTCTGTTTGAAAAGATTAATTTATAATTTTTAGTAATTGTGATTTCAGTTTTAAAAAATTATTATAAGTCTGGATTTCATTATTATTTATTTATTTCATATTATTTTTTAAGTTTATGTAGATTTATCGCAAAGTTTAACTTAATATGTATGAATTATTACAATAAAAGTCACTCGCTTCTCTTATAATAATTATTTTCACACGTCATGCAATAAATTTAATTTTCTTTACAGAGTAAGAAGTTTCCATCTTTTAAGAACATTTTATAAAATATTAGAGACTAGGTTAAGCGTTATAATCATGTAACTTTATGAACTTTAGTATAATTTCTCAACTGAGTGCTTCAAAAATATAACATACTTCAATATTCATCAAAAGATAAACAAAAGACATTTTTGTTCAAGGTTCTGGCTATTCTCTAATTAGTCTACCATCTTATCATTTACGCTCTAAAGATGACAATTTGAATAAAACTTTTCTGAGAAACTCATCCTAGTCGAGGCGAAGAAAATTTAATCACATTTGCGTATGAAATATGTTGAGGCAAATACAAATTTATTTCGTTATTATACGGTTTAGTAAACAGGACTATTTTACGTGATTTATGCATATTTCGGCATGTTCCTATAACATTTTTTTCCGTGATTTAAAATAAAAAATAAAATAATGTAACAGGATATGATGATTTTTTAAAAATTATCTTAGACCTTGTAGTTTCTAGCTATAGTAACTTTTGTGACGGTAGTTAATCTATTTTAGAAATATTAAATTACAAAAATGGATAGTTTTAATTAATTTATTAGTTTTCAGTCATACAAATTTTCGCGGGATAAGCTACTAAGTACATTGCATAAGGTTTTAAATTAATTAGGCCATAAAAGAATCAATAAAGTACCAAACAAAACAAAACAATCCAGTCAAGCAGTTTATTAATTGGTATAACTGGAAATTCGACGTATCTATTCTGATGAAAAGGTCTGGGGAATTTATATTTAGAGATAAAAACAGGGGTAGCAATAAATCCAATGTAGCCTAACGTAAGCAAAAGTCGTAGTAAGGAAAAAAAATAAATACCCCCCTACTAACTCATCAACAAATTATCGCAGAAGAAAATCAGAGGTACCAAATGATTGGAAATAAAGTCTAATTTTAAATCATGTATAAAAAATTTGCTTAAAGAGCCATCTACATATTAAAACTAATCCTATTTTTTTTTCAGTCGCTATACCCAATTTTAACAAGATATTTTAAATCTTCGTTTCAAACTATGGCTAGACTTCATATTTCAAGTCATTTGAATGATGAGTTTTTGAATTATAAACTTTTAAAATTTAGTGCTTTTAATGTGAAATTATATTTTTATTTTTTTATGAATATCTCCTTAAACTATTCTCCTAATGTGTTAATTTTTTATGTAGCAATAATACTAAAATATACAAAAATAAATACATTGATTTGAAATTTTTATGATTTTATAATATGAATTATGAAATTAATATTCGAAAAAAATGTTAATTCCAATCGACAATTTTTTTTCTCGATTTAGATTTATTAAGTCCCGTTTTATAGAAATCCAAAATTTCCAATTTTTCTTCCAAGTACTTTTCAAATTGTGCTTAAAAAATGGTAAAATAATGCTTTAAGGGGTCTTCTATGCTATCCTATAATCCAGCAGTTTTCAATGACTGCTTGAGGAGTGCACAAGATACCTTCATTAAAAAAATAGCTCTCTTGATCAACAGTGGAGTACTGAACTTTAATTTGGATACAGCCCCTAAAATATGTTCGTTTTAAAATGATTAATTTCTCGAAAATATATCGTACAAATTGCATGAAAATTTGTTTTGGGGGTAATTCAAGGATATAGAATTAATTTATGCTATCAGAATCAGATACTACTATTGAAAAAAAAAAGTTAGGGCTCATTTTAATATGCGTACGACCTAAGCAAAATTTTATATTCATCATTTCAAAGCAGACTTTATTTCCAATCGTTTAGTACTAGAAACTTTCTTCTACGATAGATTTTATGCAGAGTTAGTAGGGGGTGTTTACTTTTTTCCCCTACTGTACATAACTATAGTTAAAGTAGTTACTTGTAATAACTACTAATATGAACATTAATAAGCCTTTAGATTACTACATGAGGGAAGCCAGATGATCAAAAATTTTCATTTATTTATTCGTCAACATTATAAAATTGCATTGTTAAACATTTTAGAATGCAAAATTAATTAATTTATTTTGTTTTATTATTATTTTTTTTATCAATGGGAGAAAAAAAAACTTGTGAGCTTTAAAATGAAACTTATTTATTTATAGAAAATGAGACGAAGAAATAAATATATACATATATACATTAAAAAAATGAAAGAAATTTTAATTAATTATCTCTGTAAAAAGAGAATTTTACTTTTAATTGAAAAATAATTAATGGTATGTGATGATTTGATAATTACATCATCATAACGATATATTTTTAATGGGAATTTAATTCAGTAATTTTTTTTAATTAGTGCTATTAAAATCTAAATGCATGATTGCATGAATTTCACATATAATAACTTTTAAGAAATAAATTTAACCGATAAAAATTTGTTTGTTCCATAATTGTGAGAACGGGTAAAATAATAGGAAATATATCTTTATTGATTATGATAATGACTGTGATTTCTTTTTAAAATTTAAAGAAAAATATTTTTAAAATTTGAGTAGAGGACGTTTAAAATTGTTTATAGGACCTAGAAGTAGAAATGCTTTAAAAATAAGTCTGTCTTAAAAAAAGTATACATTTTGTTGAATAAAATTAATGTTTTTAAGGAATGTACCAAATATTTAATAATGTAATATATACATATTACTTCTACAAAATTTTAATTTCGAGAGCTTCGAAATTAGAAGCCAAATCTTTAAAGAACGAAATGCAATTAACATTGCTTATATCATAGAGCTAGTAAAAAGTGCAGCACGTTTGAACTTTTTTGGTGCACCCTCTGAAATACATCATAAATTATTATTATTATTAATAATAGTAATAATGTTAAAAAATGCAATTGATTTTTGTTATATTAATACTGGTAAAATATCGCTGTTTTACATAACTACTGTAAAATAGTAATATATATTTAAAGTTATTTATAAAAATGAGTTAAATTCATACTTACGTTAACTAACTAAGAACTAATGTTATTTAATATTAAAACTTGACGCAAAGCATTTTAAGAATATTATTTATAAAAATCTCTAAACAATAACATTAAAAAAAGAATTCTTACATTTAAAACTCTAAAACATGGTTACAAAATTATTTCAAATAGTTACAAATTTGTTTTTTTTACAAACAGTGTTTCTCTAGTTACAATTTATGTATTAGTTCATAAAACCACAATCACAGAAGTTGTTGACTATCTTTCATGTTTCTGTCTCTATTGGTGAATAAATATCAGCTATTTTTGTTGCTAGAAACACACACACTCTCTCTTTAATTAGTCTTTCAACTTTTCTTTTTGCATCTTCAAATATGACAAATTAAATAAAACGCTTCTGCAACTCGGCCTGTTTGATGTGGCGAAAACTTTAATCGCATTTGCATTGGAAGTATGTTACGGCGAGTGAAACATTTTTATATTAGAAGTTACGCTAGAGAAATATTTAATTTGGCATGAACTTTTATTTCCCTTCTTTTTTATTATTCATCTTTAACGAGTTTATATTTATTCATAAGTGAATAAGAAAAAGTTCCCTGTTGATGGTAATCATATAAAAAATTTGTGAATAAAAAGTCAGATTAACGTCATCGGAAATGCAAATGAAAATATACTTAATGGTAATTTCAGATTGAAAGTAGCAGTTATTATTTACTATTTATAAATGAGGTTTGTTAAGAGAAAAAGCAAAAAAAGAAAAAAGAAAAAGAAAGAAAGAAAGAGAATGCATGTAAAGATAATTAACTTAAAAGAAACGTAAAATTAGCGTAAAAGAAACAAACTACCCCTTATACAGAATTTTTAAAACCAATTAGAAAAAAAGCAAAATTTTTTAGGAAACTTTTCGACTTCTATCTTTCTATGAATTCACACATTATAAGATATCTTTAATACAATCTGACCATTTTATAAAATGTCTGCTTGCCAGGTTGTCTTTATGCGTGTGAAGCAGTTTTTGATCGGAATTTCATAAAACTTCACATTCAAGTAGACCTTGATATCAATTGGTCCTGATTTGGTTTGATTGCATATCTTCATATGTGGGGCGTTGTTCTGTTGTATTTTTTGCTTTTACCGAGAGAGCTCATCTCAAGAACTAATGCATGAGATTTCATAAAACTTTATATTAAGTTATACTTGACTTTAATTAGTATTAGTGATACTTTGCTGTATATCACCTTTCAGGTGGTACTTGCACACTATGAATTTTAAGATATCTGTGATAACAGTATCTTATTATCGCCTGGAAGGAATTGGGTGGGAAAAAGCTGTACAGTTAAGTTGCCTTTTCTGAAAATTGACGCTGACTGAAATCTGGCTTTTATACCTCAATATGGAGTAGTACTATACTACATTTGGCGAAATACCACCAATAGGGTCCACAATTAATTAGTGCAGTATGTTTTACTATATTATTAATTTTGTCCGTGTACATTTCATTCAGTTTTATCAACATTATTAAAAGAATCGTTCATTTGTTATGCCAACTATGGCCGAGAACTTGATTGTGTGTGTGTGGGGGGGGGGGGGGGAGAGAATGTTAGCCCCACAATTTTTGCGATAGATATTATAATTGAGCTTACTATATATGATATTATAGTTGAACTTATTTTTAACCATGCTTCCAAAATCTAAAGAGCTAAATTAAACATTTGAAATTATGTAATTGATGAGTGTTACTTTTATTATAAAAAAAAAAGGGGCATTCTTGATCTTTATACAGTGTTGTACTATGTATATTTATATTTATAGATGATTATTATAAGCAAATATATTATAATGATACTGAAGAAAATTTTGTGATAACTTGTACATACTATTTATTATTGTTATTATTAAAAAGGACCAATCATAAACCTCGGAAAATATGTTTCTCATGTTTGTGGAAACTTTTTTTTTTTTTTTTTTTTTTTTTTTAAGCTTTCTTTTACAACACTTAAATTTAGAAAAAGATGAAGGAAAGATCATTTCTTTGATGTCAAAACCTATTGATTTCTAAGATTACTAATTGTTTCTTCGCCTGATTTTTTTTTTTTTTTTTTTTTTTTTTTTTCAAGAAAAAAGGAATCATTTCCAGAATTGCGTTTAACGATAAAATTATAGATTTTTTTTTTTTTTTTTTTTTTTTGTAAATGCTTTTTTTATACTAAAAAATATTTCCATACATCATTTTTAGAGTGTACGAATTGTTAAGTACTATTTAACATCTTCGGACTCAATGTATTCTATAAGATACACATCTTTTCTGTTTTTTTTTTTTTTTTTTTTTTTTTTTTTTTTTTACACGTACACAAATGAAATGGAAAATAAAAAAATTGGTGTGAATGAAGCCTAACAGGTAGCAGAACTAAACAAAATAGCTATTTGTTTTTTATAACACTTTTTTAGCGAGATATGTGTTATTTTAAAATGGCTTGCAGCAGACATACGAAATGTACAAGAGTAAAAACGTAAATAATTTTACTATGCGTTAAGACACCATTTCTTGAGTCCATTAGTATTAAAAATTATCAAATATATATTTATTTCAATATTCCATTGTTTTTTCAATGCAAAAAGTATAAAATAAAATAAAAAATAATCCAAGAAATTGTCAAAATATGTGCTTATTTAATTACAATGTATCATCAAATTGTATGTGCAAAAAAAGAATTTAATTTTTTTTTCAGTCTTTTTTATTTATCAGTTTGTTAATATAAATACATAACTGAAGTTAAAAAATATATATAGTGATAAACCTTGGAGTCTGATGAGTTTAATTCTTAAACCAATTTATTTCCATCACTGAAATAAAAGTATCTCTATGTTTTCTTTTTTTCTAAGTTACCTACATAACAAAAGCAACACATAAAGTTTAGAACATCTGTTTGTGAAAACTACTCTATCGTCACCACGCATATCATCAGCTTTTTTTTTTTTCATTATACAGGATGTATCTAAACTACTGGGCAAAACTTTAAGGGGTGATAGTACACATCAAGATAAACAGTATTAAATAGGAAACTAAGGGTCCCAAACGTCTTCCGAGGGAGATAGGCGCCATTAAAGTTTAGGGTCCAAAATTTCAAATAAACATAAAATACGGAAAAATTGGTCGATTGATTTGCGGTTTTCACTAAAACTATTCTTTATGTCAGTATTTCCTTGAAAATAAATTATAAAGATAAACTTTAAAAAATACCGACAGAGGACGCTTTAGACTTTGGAGTAACAAACAACTATTTTTTGCCGTTATTTTTTGCATCTCATTAAATGTTTTCGAAAGCCTAGACTTAAACATAAATTTTGAGCTCAAAATTTGAATAATTGGGAGTGGTTAAATGGCGCAAACTGAACTTTATTCAGAGGTTTAAATTTCAAATGATTATAAAACACGGAAAATTTTGTCGATTCGTTTGCGGTTTTTGCTAAAACTACTCTTTAAAACAGTATTTTCTAAAAAATAAATTTTAAAGAAAAATTTCAAAAAATGCCGATAGAGGGCGCTTTAGACTTTTGAGTGACGAACAACTATTTTTTGCGTTTATTTTTGCATCTCATTAATTTTTTTTAGAAGCTTAGACATAAACTTAAATTTTGAGCTCAAAATCTGAATCGTTGGGAGTGGTTAAGAAGCGCAAACTGAACTTTGTTCAAGGGGAAGGGGGAAGGTTCAAATTTCAAATGATTATAAAAAACGGAAAAATTGGTCGATTCGTTTGCGGTTTTCACTAAATCTATTCTTTGTTTCTTAAAAATAAATTTTTAAAATAAATTTAAAATTTTCGTTAGCAAGCGCTTTAAACCTAATTGTAACAAGTAACTATTTTTAACCGTTATTTTTTGTATCTAATTAAATGCTTGCAAAAACTTAGATTTAAATTTTGAGCTCAAATTCTGAATCGTTGAGAGGGGTTAAGAAGAGCAAATTAAACTGTGTTAAGGAGTTGAAACATACCCCCCCCCCCCCCTCGAACACAGTTCAATTTTCGCTACTTAATTACTCTCAACGACTTAGATTTTGAGCTCAAAATTTAAGTCTAACCTTTTGCAAGCATTTAATGAGATTTAAAAAATAACAGTTAAAAATAGCTGTACGTTACTCCAAAGTGTAACGCGCCCTCTATCGCCATTTTTTGAAATTTATCTTTAAAATTTATTTTTAAGAAAATACTCATTTAAAGAAGAGTTTTAGTGAAAACCGCGAATGAATCGACCAATTTTTTCGTTTTTTATAATCATTTGAAATTTGAATGTCTGAACACAGTTGAGTTTGCGCTACTTAACCACTCCCAACTATTTGAGATTTTGAGCTCAAAATTTAAGTTTAAGTCTAAGCTTCCGAAAACATTTAATTAGATGCAAAAAATAACGGAAAAAATAGTTGGGCGTTTCTCCAAAGTCTAAGGCGCCCTCTATCGGCATTTTTTGAGATTTAGCTTTAAAATTTATTTTCAAGAAAATAGTGATTTAAAAAGTAGTTTTAGCGAAAATCGCAAACGAATAGATAAATTTTTCCGTTTTTTATAATTATTTGAAATTTGAACATCCCCAGACAACACAAATACATCCTAAAAACATCCAGAAGATGTCACGTTTCGGATATGCGTGATATCCTGTGGACCGATGAATTGGTCCTGTAGACAGTTACAGAACATCCGCTGGGTTTCGAAATGTCACACCTGTCAACATCCTATGGATGTCACTTCATGACACTTTAGGGATGGTTATAGGACGCTTATATCATACCCTCTGGACGGTCCTAAAATCATCCTAATAATGTCATATTCCAGAAAAACTGATATCCTACGGATGGGTAAATTAGTCTTGTGGACAGTTGTAGGACATCCCCTGAAGTTTGAAATGTGAAACCTGCCAATGTCCTGTGGACAACATTTTACTACACATTTCGTACAGTAATAGGACAGTTGCAGATACCCACCCCCCTGAATCACTCAAATTCAACCTGCAGCCTATAATTTTCTTTTTTGACATGTCAGGGGTTGATCCAGATTTTTATTCTTGGAAAAGTAATATTGTTTTTGTGGCGGGGGGGGGGGGGGGTGTAATGAAACTTCAAACCCAGTTATGCAAATTCAAACCAAGCATTTATTAACAAAAACATCTTTAAATTCATTTGCTAAAGGTTTTCTTTTTCATAAACTGGTTATGTTTACAAATTACACATTTTTTATGAAAAAGAATTTTATAAAAGAGCCTATTTTATTAAAAGGAATTTCGTGAAGGGGTTTCTTATATTAAACTTATTTTTGTGAATAGGCCCATTTCATTATTATTTTTTTTTTTTTTTTTTTTTTTTTTGAAGGAACAATAAATAGGCCTCAAATTTTGCCTGGATCGACCTCTGCATGTGTATAAAAAAGTATGATCTTCAGCATTATTTCATCCACATATATAGCTTTTTTTCTTTACAAATGCATAAAAAAGTATCGAAGAGCTTCAGCATTTATATTCTTTCATTGTAAAATAAATTTTTCTGGCTTTTTATAATTAACTTTGTAGTGATGCATCTATATCTCAAAAGGACTCTCCATCCGAAGACATCCATGACTGTCTTCTAGCAAACACAATTCCGAATTGCACAGGTTTTTGAATTTTTCTATTAACACATCAAATGCTATGTCAGTCACCAAGTTTAAAAATATATTATTTTAAGCAATCACTTAAGATCTATTTAAAATTTTCTGAACTTAATTAAACTTAAAATTATAAGATTTTACTTTCTTAATTATTTAAACACTAAATTATTTTTATTTTATATCATATTTTACATTGTCAGTGGCCGAAGCAAAGTTCAATGCCGTCACCATGGATAGCAATGTGTTAAATTTAAATATTTTTTAAAAATTTAGGATAGCTGAAGCTATTATGCAATAACATTTATTTTTTTTTTTTAAATGAAGCTATTTTAACTTTCAGAATTGGTTAAACAAAAGTACCTGCATTTAAAAAACTGCAACCAAAATTGGAAAAGTACAAAATACTCTTATTAAAAATAGATCTTTGCTGTGGAATGAAAAATAAGTGTAAAAATTTTGGAATTGAAACAAGAACCTACCTAAATGTTTAGCATTATCGAGCAGGTGTTTTTAAGTGAAGTCTTCTTAATCTTCAATATTAATCAAACATAAAAAATTGTCAGATCATTTACAGAGAGACAAGTTTCCCATTACATTATGATGCACACTTTATTAAATACATTAGTAGTTTCAATAATATTTTTTGAAATATTCACAGAATCCACTTTTAATCCTTCTAGCAGAGATTTTAATTCTGGATGAGCATTCTTGTTTTTCTATTATCTGAACGAGAAATTTAATGAAGTTTCTTAGAACGTATCAAGTTTATTTTATGAAGTTCAATTTGTAATTTTCTTTTTGGTTTTAAACAAAATCTTAAAAAAAAAATAATAATGGTGTCAATGAAGAACCAAAATGGTACTAACAGAGTTAAGACCTTCTTGTAAGATGTCCAAGATAACTACAAAAAAAAAAGGTTAAAAAAAAATCCCTTTTTAAGGCAATCTTCTTCAAAAAATACTTTTTCTGAAAAGATAAAGTTTTATGACACATTTTCAGATTCATTTTTAAAAGTAAAAGCATGAAACTCGCTGACATAATGTTTGAAGAGATTTATAAGCAGTTGTATGTTTTCATTTTTCACTCTTGTAAACAGTTATTTTATTAGTATGGCCATTATTTTCATTATTATTCTCTTGCTTTGAGAAATTTCGTTTAAAATGTCCATTTTAATAACGTTTTTTTTCAATATATTCTGCCTGTATCACAAAATGTTAAGCATGGCACATTATAGTTTATGAATAAGATAATCTTGCCAATATGTTTCATCTGCAAAGGAAAGCACCAATATTTCTACAAGCAGACAAATTTGTATGATTTTAGAACATTTTACAAACCTCCATTTCTAGCCACTCCAATATAGTTTATGAAAGGTGTCGAGACCTTTGAGATGAATAACAACCGGATCAATTGTGTGTTGGGAGCTAGAGCGAAAACATCGATTAATTTTCATCTGGTAATCCTTGAAATTGCTGTTGAATTTTGTAATCATACTTAAAGGTCTACATTAGTCATTCAAATTTATATATCTTTGAGATTTGGAAATGGAAACTTAATAAAAATAAAATCAAAGATAAAAATGCAAATTATTTTTCCTCTTTTGTATGTAGACCAGAAGAAATCAAGGTTATTATTTAAATAAAAGTAATGATTTCTTTTAGAACAGCAATTACCAAGAAATTAATTTGGTTTTTGAACAAAGAAAATAAGCAATTAAAGAATTTTTTTTTTTTTTTTTTTTTTTTTTTTTTAATTTGATAAAAAAGTAAAATAAATTTTTAAATATTACATAATTAAATTTGTTCAATTAAATATTTCTTTTTGAATGACCTTGGACAATTTCCAATAGGGTATAAGCTTTATAAGCTGAGTTGTAATATTTATTTGTTTGTCTTTTTCATTGGGAGGGAGGGATGGTCTAAAAATGTGATCTGAAAGAAAAATATGAAAAGGAGAATTCTAGATCTGTACACCAATTTTTATTTTATCCATCTCTTATTAATCTACAAGGTTTTATTTTTTCTCTTAACATTATCTTTTCTCTTAACTTTTCTCTCTTAGCATGTCTTAGCCATATTTTGATTATGTCTTCAGCAGCAGACTTGGTAATGGATTGCTCTTCACAAACTGCATCTAAAACACAAACAAATGAACATCAGAAAATTTAGCTATTTATAAAACAAGTCTGATTATTTTCACTTTTTAATATTTAAAAAAGTGCTTATTACTTGCCTCAAATAATGCATGATAATTTATTAGAAAAAAGCATTAACAAAATGAATAACTTTTTAATATTTGGTTTATTTTAAATATTAATACATGTCAAATAATGAAGTAGAAAAATGTTTAGTATACAAACTTTGAAGTTTACTAAATAAGCAATTAATCGGTGACATATCAAAAATATTTAAAACAGAATATGAATTTGGAAATTTTTCGTATAGCTTCTCAGTATGAGCATAGTATGAGCATAGCTTCTCAGCTAGTATTTGCCTTCAAAAGAAAGTAAAAGATATAATTTTTTTTATTTATTTATTCTGATTTATTATGTAAGTTTAGCTGATGATTTCTTATAAAAAAATATAATTATATGTGTATGTATCATAGATTACATGTCAAGTGGGATCGGCAGACAATTTTTAAATTTCAAATTGAAAATTATTGCTTTATTTTTTGTTAGAGTAAAAAAAAAAAAAGTAATATAACTTGTCTAATGTTATTCATCTAAAGTTAAATACATTTGGGCATTTGGCATCAAAATTATTTATAATTTACAGGAAATAGTAAATTTTTACTTAATTCTATCTATACTAATAAAATAACAAATCGCTCTGTCTGCGTGTGTGTGTGTGTGTGTGTGTGTGTGTGTGTGTGTGTGTGTGTGTGTGTGTGTGTGTGTGTCTGCGATGGCTAGCAAAATCTATGGGACGTACGATGCTCAAAATTTTTATGAGAGTAGCCCAATATCTCTCCTGATGCACCTGAGCTTCAGAATTTCGAAATTATATTTATTAACTGAGTAATTAATTAAATTCCAAAGATCACTCTCATAAAAAATCGCCTTTTTTCTTCTTTTTTTCTCTTCATTCAGTTATGGTTGGTTGGTTGCATAAAATTTTCGCATAAATAATTAAAAAAGCTGGGAATAGACCTTTAAAATTCATAGACTGGCAAACTGTCAGTTTAAATGATGATTTTTTATCACAGCGGTTGTAAACCATGGAGGAAAAAGATAGGTGGTGGTGAAGTGAACCGAAAAAAGGGTTGCAATATTAAATCATTTATCGCTCAAATTTTAATGTCCCAAACAAAAGCATGTGGAAGTGATTTTGTATTAATAAGACGAATTGAAAGAAATGAATTACAGCCGAAGCGTATTTTATGAAGAAATAGTAATTTTTTAAAATGGTCTTTTTTCTATTATATTATTTATTTTTAAAAAAATGTTTGCTTTTAAAATAATTGAAATTGATAAATTCGAAATAATTAAATGTCAAAATAAAATAAAATAAAATATTGAAAACATTTGATTTGAACTAAAAATTGTATTACTAAAAGGTTTCTTTTTTTTTCAGAACTTTTTAATACTTTATAACGTAGATGAAAATATGGTTTTAATATAACAACATATTAATAACTCTATATCAATATATAAAATATATTTATGAAAACATTCTTTTAAAATCATGCGCGAAAACTTAAATAACAAATATTAGTCTAAAATCTAGATTTCAGAGTGCAGACGATTTTAAGACATTAACGAAAGAATGCTAACTTTTCAAGCAAAATCTTAAATGATGCTTCTATATTGATATTTCAAAGTGACGGCTAGGTTACATTTATGTTATATTTAAGTTACGGTAGGGTAATGTTAAGTCGCAGTTAGGTTACAGACAGATTATGGTTATGGTACAAAAGTTTACGGTTAGGAATTTGTCCACAGAGTCAACATTATGCATGCTTTGATTAAAAATATACACTTTTGTTAAATGGCTCTGAAATTATAATACTATATACCAATCTTTTATCATCGCGTATCGATTCATTCAAGGTATAGTCGGATTTAAGAATGATATAATTAGTTTGAAATTCAAAATATTTCACTTGGGATTTCTATGTGAAAAAAATAATTAGTTACGTGATTTAACAGTGATTTTTACGGGTAAATATCAACACTTTAACACGAAACTAACGCAATCGTTGGATACATGTTCCCTCCCGTGTTTCTCATTGCTCATTTTAAGTATTTTTAGAGCTTAATATTAGTTGTTGTTTTTAAAACCGATTTTTCACAAAGTCAGCTGCAACGTATTTCAGACAATGCATTTCTGCATGCTTCCAGTTATTGATAAAATCATACAAATTTCAAGTTCGTTTAATATTGTTAATACGGACCCGGGCAACGCCGGGCGGGTCAGCTAGTAAAGTACATAAATGCATTAAAAATATATAATGGTAACTAATAATTACAAATAAAAAAAATGAATAAAATTCTAGGCATAAAATAACTTAGATTTTCGGTAGTAGAAATGTTATTTTACAGATGAAATAAAATATAAATTTTCATGGAAAGAAAAAAAAAAAAAAAAAAGCTTAATTGTATGCACACAACAAACAAAATATTGCATAGCTGCCAACATCCTCCGCTTTTTACACCCGGAAGAAAATTACAGTAAATTTTACCACTTCAAATCGCTGCAAATTATCGACTGAACAATGCAAAAATTTGTATTGAATTTTTTCGGCAAAAAAAATCAGAAGAGTTGGCAGCTATGATAATGTATGTATATATATATTTTCAAAACATTTCTGAAGACAAAAGTGTTATTTATGGGGTTAAAATCTCCCTTAAAAATCCCCTAAACTTTGAATTATCCCCTGAATTAAAACCTCTGAGAACAAACCTTTTCTTATCCCCCCCCCCCCTCCACCATTTTTTTTCTCTTCTGGATATGCTATTAATGCAAAAATGTTTATTAAAAAGACTGAATATGCTTCACTCAAAATGTATGGTTTCAGTGTTTTTTTTGTTTTTTTTTTCATAAGTGATATATTATTTATTTTTTTAATGAATAGAATTATACATTAAAGATGGATATAAAAATTAAAGGCTTCCAAAAATTGCATTATGATTATTGAATAATAATATATATATCCATATTAGGGACGCACCGAATACTGATTATGGCCGAATACCGAATATTCGGCCGACAGCTAAACCGAATACTGAATATCCAGCTTGCCGAATAGTAATTGTTGGGCTGAATACCGAATATTCATCCAGCCGAATAGTAACTAATTGGCCGAATACCGAATATTCAGCTTTCCAAATGCTTTTTATTTTTCAAAGTTTAAAGTATTAAAATGTTGCTATTTGAAACAATTTTACATAATATTTAGTAAGAGAAACTTATATTTTGATAAACAAGAGCTTTTTATAAGAACATTCAGTATTGAAAAAAATCTGCCTTTTTTTTTATTTAAGAAGCATAATTATGAGACTTTTTCAATTAGTAAAATTTTAAATTTCATTTCTTCTACGAATTGAAACAAACATTTTGAAATCAAAGAAAAATAATGAAAAAATAGTTGAAGAAAAACTGTAGTGTCTCATATTTGTTCTTTTTAAATAACTCAAGGCAGATTTTTTTCAGTATTAAGTATAAATACTTTTAACTTAATTCTGAATAAAGGAATGTCCAGCTCATAGTTCTTTTCTTATGAATAGTGGCATTTTCCATCCTTCCCATCATATCATATTTTACAGAAATCAAAGCATGTGAGTTGAAAATATAGTTATGATATCTTATTTATTGTTAATGCAACAAACGAAAGCACAAGTTTGACCTAGAGTGAGATGAAATATAACGCATTTATGATTCAATAAGTTGATTATGATTATGGTTTCATAAACAAAAAATTGTCTGCCTTGATAGCTATTACTAATCTCAAAAGTTTTCCGTTCTTGTTTAAGGACTTTTGGGAAAAGCAAGAAACAGATTATTTACTAAATAGAATTTAGGCATTCGCATCATTTATTCCTAAGGAGAATCCTAATAAATCTTAATTTTAATCCTTTTCATGCTTAATTTTCTTAAGTTAAACTTTACAAACAGCAAATAAATAATGTAAAAACACTATATTATTTAAATGTTTTTATTTCTTATTATTTTAAATATATTAATAAATTGACAGTTAAAAGTAGAAAATTGTGAAAAGTTTTTTAAAATGTATTTTAAAAGCCTTTGGATTCAACCGAATACTTTGATATTCGGCTTAACCGAATAGTTTGATATTTGGCCTAACTGAATATTCGGTAACATGGCCGAATACCGAATAGATACCAAATATTTGGTACATCCCTAATCCATATATTTCAAATAAACTATCGGTTACTAGGTATTTCTTAATATGTATAAATAAAACTGAACAACTATATATATATAATACATAAATATATATATATATTTTTTTTTGTTTCATATGCAATTATTCCCATTCACATATTCAAAAAATATTTAGATTCAATCAATAAATACACATACAAATAAAAATGAAGAATAGCAGATAAGTTTACAAAAACATTTCTATCATGTTAACATCAGAATAAATTATCTTTATTATAATCTTTAGGAACACTAAAAAAGTGCTTATTAGCAGGGAATTTACTGTAATATTTGTGAAAAATAGTACTATACAAATTTATAACACATTTTTGATATAAAAAATTTAAACACTATCAGAAATATGTCAAACACTTAAGCTCATAGCACGATGGTATTAACATGGCAAATGACGTCACAGCGCTTTCGTCCGTGATGCAGCGTTTTGCCGCCAAAACAAAAACTGTCGTTTTAAAATTCATTTGGTGAATTATTAAAACTTCAAATATACATAAAAATACTATCAATTTTCTTGATTTTTTGTGTTTTTCAATATAAAAGTGAAAAGGAAAATTTTGAAGTTACTCCATTAATCAAATAAAATGAGCAGAACTATAATTTGTTATATTTTCAGACCATTTATATGTGTCAGAAAGTAAAGTATAACTATAGATGAAATTACAAAAGAAGCTGCCTTTATATCTATGGCTTAATATTTTAAAAATGCAAAATTAAATTCAAGCAATTAAAAATATATATTATAAATTTATCATACAAATTGAATACTTCCAACTGAGCAAAAAATTGACCAGGTCGGGAATCAAATCCAGATACTTGGCTTACAAGGCCAATTCTTTACCTGTTAAGCTAACTGGGCGATAGTCGGCTGGGATTTCTCGCTTAGATAACCTTATTGGTCATAGTATCTGTTCTGTCATTTAGACAACTCGGCAGAATGAACCGCAAGTAATGGAACTCCATATTAAGATGGAGTTATGTCCAGATGTTATGACCAATAAGGTTATCTGAGTGAGAAATCCCAACCTGCTATCACCCAGTTAGCTTAACAAGTAAAGCATTGGTCTTGTAAGCCAAGTATCTGGGTTTGATTCAAGGCCTGGTCAATTTCTCGCTCAGTTGGAAATATTAAATTCGTACTATAAAGAAAAGCTTCTTGAGAGGAAAAATAAAATCTTTAAAAATTATGACTAATCTTTAAACATTAAGATAAACGGGAAAATTTTTGAAAAGCATACCATATATACTTGATTTTCCGGTACTGAGTGTTTTTCTTCTAAGAACTGCAGACCGCACTCATCCATTAACAGGAAATCTTCAAACGCAGGTGCACTTGAACTGCCAGTGGCAGTGGAAACAGAAGCTGAAAGAGAATAGATAAAATTAAGTATGGTCTGAACTAATACAAAATATTTTCTGAGATCAATCATTTTCAACACTTAATGACATTTTAAAAATCAGTATTTTTATCTATATCCCCCCCTCCCAACCCCCTAAATTTAAAAACAGGCTAATTTAAAAAACCTACATTAAAATTAGACAGAATTTTAAACATTTAAAAGAACATTGAATGTGTAGTAGAGATCAAGTACCAATGCCTTGCAAGGCTGTCCTTTAAACATTATGATTTTATTCCATTTTTGAAAAACATTACGAATGATAGGAAGTTTAAAAATGACAATATAAATTTAAAAATTCTGAATTAATCTTCGGTCCTTCAAGGATAGAACTGTTGCAAACCACACATATTTGTTTCTAAGAAACAGGTATTTTTTAAGATACACAATACCGAACTGTTACTTAAAAATAAGACTCGTTAATTGTATATGTCAAAACGCAGCCGAACAAAGTGAAACTAACTTCAAACGCAACTTAAACTTGTATAATTTAAGTATAATTTGTATACAGCCAGATAGTCAAGTGCAGTAGAAGATGCGAAATTGTGTTCGAACTCAGGCAATTTGGCATTATTATTCTGTATGTATTAATTATTCTCAAATCTTCAATGCTTTGGATTTCGTATGGCAGGGTTAGTATGGAACATGGAATTTCATGACCAGGAAATTTTTTTGTACCAGTATTTTCTCTTAGAAAATCTAGCGTTAAATAGGACTTGCAGGACCAAACTTGTCAAACTCAACTTGCAGGAAATTACACTCAATCTAAAATCGAGGCTAACCAAAAACAGAGTTAACTAGACCTGTAACAAAAATAATAAAGCTTCATTTTTTTTATTTTCAGAGTTTCCCCCAGGTTTAAAAAAGGGCAGGGCGTTTACTGTTCTGAAAAGGGCAATTTTACTTTTTTCAGGGCACTTTTTCATTTTTAAGGACACTTATCTAACGGTTCAAAACGTCGTGAAAAAACAGAAAATTCATCAAAAAATTGAAAAACGGCAAATTTTGTTAAAAGATCGCGAAAAAAACAGCAGATTTTGTTAATAGATCGCAAATAACAGCATATTTTGCGAAAAAACGTCAAATTTCGTGAAAAAATCTCGAAAAATGGCATATTTTGCTTAAAAAAAGGCATGAAAAAACGAAAAATATCGTGAAAATATCGCAAAAAAAAAAACCGTAACTTTTCACAAATTTTTCTGTTTTGTTGCGATTTTAGACGAAATTTGCCGCTTTTTTCGCAAATCTTTTGAAGAATTCTGTTATCGCTACTTTTTGATGAAAGTTGTCATTTTTTACGACTCATTCGACAAAATTTTCCATTTTATCACGATTTTTGGGAGAAATTTTTCGTTTTTCCACGATCTTTTGTAGAAATCTGCCGTTTTGTGAAATTTTGTGACGGAATTAGACTTTTTTTTTTTTTGCGAATCTCGCCGGAAATTAGTCGTTACTTCGAGATTTTTAACGAAACTTGCCGTTTTTTAGCGACTTTTTGACAAAATTACCTGTCTAACGGCACACGTATGAGGCTATTTTTTGCATTCCGTCGCCGATTTTTGCATAATTTATGCGCTATAGTGCGTTTGGATCACTGCTGGAGGGCTGTGTTTTTTCAAATGGGGGGCAAGAGGGGCGCTATTTTTTAAACTAAAGGGCAGGAGGGGCAGAGTGCCCCCCTGAAACCAGCGTTAGAATTCTTAAAAAAAAAGTCGCTGGTCCTAAGGACCAGTAAGCATGAGAATTTACTGGTCCGCAGACATCATCACTGGTCCGCTATATAAAATTCTATTAAATAATTTTAACACTTAGAGTGGCCTCCTCCACCCCCCCCCCCCCAATTCTTGGAAAATAAACCAATCTTACTTTGCATTAATCCAAATTTTTCAGCATAATACAATGTAAAATTATAATTTGTTAAAAATTAAAAAAAGAAATTTTCTGTACTTTTTAAAGAATAAATGTGCAAGATATAAATTTAATTATAAAATAATGCTTATTTAAGTGTAGAAGATAACAAGTACCACTATTGTTTGCATTTCTTTTAAAATGGGGCAAGACAGGTTTATTGAAAAAAAAACATTTTTGCTGAAAAAGAGGGATATTTTTGTTGAGTAAATGGGTGCTTTGCTTAATGAAATGGTGCAGTGTGAGTCACATTCACTCAGAAAGATTTGGAGCAATAAAAATCCGATCGGAAAGCAGGAAAATCAGTTTTTGGAGCAGCAGCAACAATTTTTAAGCAGGAAAATTAGTTTTTAAAACAGAAAAATTCTCTCCCGGCATTCACTTTTTTGTTTTTCGTTCTTTTTTGTCGAAATTTCTGTCTTTTCGAGTTATTTTGACGAAATCTTTTGTTTTTTCGGGATTTATTGACGAAATATACCATTTTTCGCGATATTTTGTTTCAAAATTTCCCGTTTTATCGCGATTTTTTGACGAAATTTGCCATTTTCTCGCGATTTTTTGAAGAAATCTACCTTTTTTGGGTTTTAGGATGAAATTAGCCATTTTTGCGAGATTTTTTGACGATATTTGCCGGAAATTAGTCGTTATTTAGCGCTTTTTTAACAAAATTTGTCGTTTTTTGCGATTTTTTTTTTCAAATTTTGCCGTTTTATCGCAGTTTTCGGGCAAAATTTGTCGTATTTTCATGATTTTTTTTTGAAGAAATCTGCCTTTCTTTGCAATTTTTTGAAGGAATCTGCCCTTATTTCGCTATTTTTTGAAAAAATCTGCCGTTTTTCGCGATTTTTTGGGGCGAAATTTGCCGTTTTTTCGCGGTTTTTTGAAGAAATCTGCTTTATGTTTTGGATTTGAAATGAAATTAGCCATTTTTTCGAGAATTGTTTAACAAAATTTGCCGGAAATTAGTCGTTATTTCGCGATTTTTTAACGAAATTTGTTGTTTTTTCACGATCCTTTAACGAAATTACGCGTCTCGTGGGACGCGTAAGAACTATTTTTTTGCGTCCCATCATCGATTTTTTTGCATATTTTAGCGCGTCCGCGGCATCGCTAAAAAAAAAAATATCTTATGTGCGATCAGGGCTTGCAAAGGCCTTGGTCCTGCGGACCACTAAATTTTTCTGATTAGTGGTCCGATTGAATTATCGGTGGTCTCGGACCAGCGGACCACCAAGGATTTCGAACGCTGCTGAAACCCTCTGGGGGAAACTCTGTAATTTTGTACTCTAATATATTTTGCATAATTATTCTGAGTTATTAATAAAAATTGTGCATTATTTTGTCAAATTTTAATTCTTGTAATTCTTTAAATAGCACATAAAATAATAATGCATTTTAAAGATTTTTTTCCTCCCTCCCAGACTGATAAACTTCCCTTCATTTATAAACGTTGGGAGGGAGACTCGCCTCCTGGGAAAAATCAAATTTCAAGCCCTGTTAAAAAAAAAAAAAAATACTGATAGTTTACAAGGAAAATATTCATATGAACCATGTATGGGTTTGTTGATTCTTTTATTATGGGACAGAAAAAGAAGTAAACTGTAGACATTTTTCTAAAGCATCAAATGATAGAGCTGTTAATTATATGTATGCCAAGCGATATATTCAATTAAAGGAGGTTCAACAACGAATTAAGAAACATTTGTTGGCAAAACATCATCCGTCATATATAATGGCAGATCCAGTCTTCAAGTTAGAGGAGGGGGGGAGAAATCACATCCAGTATGGAATTAACAGACACTTTTCTCCAAGAGGGACTTTTGCGGCTCCGGTTGGAGGGGAGGGGGCAATTATAGAGTTCCGCGGAGGGGAAATTGCAATTTTTTGACTGTTAAAAACAAAATCTCAAAACTATCAGGGGAAACATTTTGTTGCTTTGGGAGGGGAATGTCCCCCCCCCAGGCACCCCCTGAATTCAATACTGGTCACATCACTTCATAATTAATTATTATATTGAAGGTTATTCTTAAATTAGAGTGACTATTTTTATTTACTTTCGCTAATTTATTTTCATTCATAAATACAAATATTTGCATTAGTATTTCTAAAAATGGATATTTACACAGATTTCATTCAGATATGAAGTGATATATTTCATTCAGAAATGCTGTTAAGTTAGCATTTTATGATAGTTTTAGGATTTGACAGCTACAGAAATGTCGTCACGAGGGAGCAATTAGCAGTCGCGTCTGGAAATAAAGTTTAAAATGTTAAATCATGGAATTTTTTGAAAGTTTTTCTTTTTTCTTTAAAATCTGCTTTTATTTAAAAAAGAAAAACACTTTTCAATCACGTTTCTGAATAAGAACACTTTCAACCCACAAATTAAATTTTTAATTGCAATTCAAAATTTTACTTGTTGCACAAATGCCATTAGAATTTTTTTTTTTTTTTTTCTAGAATTAATTTAAAAATCATCTAAAATTTCATAATTACATTGAAGAAAAATGTTTCTGCAATACATATTTTAACAATATTTAAGTTTGACTGAAATATAATGTAAAATGTTCCACTGAGGTGCTTTACTTTTTGAATGACCTATAAATGAAACACAGAAAAGAATATCTTAATGCTTAAAACAAAATAAAGTAAAAAAATTAACTGTGCACAACATATAATTAATAATGGATAATCCAAGTCAACTCAAATTTTTAAAAGAGCTTGTTACATCAATTGTAAATATTCAAATTTTGATTTTTCAAAGCTGTTAAATAAAATCATTTTGTTAAAATGATCTTGTTTTCTGAGTATATTAAACAGCTTTGTTACAAAAAAGCATTAAAATGGAAAAGATGCTGCTGTCATATCAGGGTATCGGTGTTTTTTCTTTAGTGATTTTCGCGAGAAAACACTGTTTTGAAATACTTGTTAGGCATACCGTGGCAAAACAAAATGTAGTTTTATTATATTTATAACATGTTTATTTTATTATAAAACACACGCACATTTACTTCAGAACAAAACACAAAATTTTCAATTTTATAAAACAAATTTATTTTTTACAGTAAATATAGACATTGTTTTATAAAATTATTTCTTATTCGGGCGATGACTAGGCCTATTTTTTTGTTTTGCATTTTAATAAAATTTTGCCAACATTAAAAAAATATAGAGGCAGAATAATTATAAAGAAATGCATTGCAAATAAAAATAAAAGAAAGTTCTTACCTTATATCAACATCCATTTTCTCTATTAATTCGAATTCACATGCGCTGATTGAAACATAAACATTGGATTCCTCTGTGGCCGACGAGTTGAGGAGTTCAAAAAAGGCGCTCCACAGCTACTAAAAAGGACTGACGGTTATAGAACATCCATCGGCCGTTTTGGGGACAATTCGGTTGGATGGTCCGTTCACAGTTGTTCAGAGGCTGTTCAGCGGACAATGTGATTGGACCATCCATTCCTTACTATCCTCAGAGCATTCACTGGATAGTTCGCATAGGATATGACACCCACAGGATCTATATAATCATTGTATGACGTCCGAAGGACAGTTGTGGTTGTCTGGGTCTGAACGCAGTTCAGTTTGCGCTACTTAACCACTCTCAACTGTTTATATTTTGAGCTCAAAATTTAAGTTTAAATCTAAGCTTCCGAAAACATTTAATGAGATGGAAAAATGACGGCAAAAAATAGTTGTTCGTTACTCTAAAGTCTAAAGCGACTTTTATCGGTATTTTTTGAATTTTATCTTTATAATTTATTTTCAAGAAAATACTGACATACAGAATAGTTTTAATGAAAACCGCAAATCAATCGACCAATTTTTCCGTCTTTTAATGTTTATTTGAAATTTTGGACCCTAAAGTTTAATGGCGCGTATCTCCTTCGGATGACGTTTGGGACCCTTAGTTTCTTATTTAGTATTGTTTGTCTTGATGTGTACTATGACCCCTTAAAGTTTTGCCCAGTAGTCTAGATACACCCTGTATATGGAAAACGCACAATCTATGAAAGAGACATCAAACGAAAATTTTGAATGAGTCTTTTAATGTAAACTAGTACATTCCATTTGAAAAAACACTTCATTTAGTTAAAAATTTCAAGTAATTAAAATTAATAAAAAGTAATAATAATCTCATAGATTAATGTGGGAAAGCTTAGCGTAGGTTCAGTGGTAATATAAAATCAAATGATTCCTTATAAATGGTATTGATATTAAAAAAGCTGTTATTTCTAATTTTAAATAAATTGTTACTTAAACATAGAACAATAAATTGTAAAAATTGCTTCCCTTATATATTATTAAATGCATTTACTTTACAATTTTTATATATAGAATGAAACAGTTTCCCGTTTAAGCATTAACATTGTATAAATTCACTGCGAGACATATAATTTATATCTACGTGCAAATAATTAAAACTTATTTAAAATGTTTTCAGCAGTACGCAATAAGACATTTCAAATATCTTACCGTTTTAATTTAGACGCAGAAATAATTTAGTTTTAAATTATTTCGGCACTGGTGGAAACAAAGATAGATTAGCGAATTACAATTTAATTATAGAAAGGAATTCCTTAATTAGAGAAGATAGGAGATTAGAGAAAAATTTTCGCCATCAAGCGTTTTAAAATCTGTTTACATATCATTTTCCCTTTTTCGCTTTAAAATAATTATTCTAGTAATCCGTAACTAAACAATTGTCGTGCATGCATTTTATTTTCTTAATAAAATGTGAAATAAAATTTAATTAATGATTTTTATAGTGTTTTTCAGCAGTGATAGAAAAAAACCATATTATAATATAATGAAAAATACAGAAAAAAACATATTTTGTAATTATCATGATCTCGTGTTATGATGCGGTAATACGAATATGTACTTTACTATTGTGAGTCTGACGACTGGATTAAATCCTAACAAAGACAAAAAAAAATATATATATATATATATTCAACAAAATTTTTATGAAAATTCTTTAGTAATATCATTTTATAAAGCTTTGATAAAAAATCTAAATTCACTACTTTCTGCCACAATTAAGACTCTTCGCACAAGAAATTGAGAAATTGAGTCTCCTCCTATTTTCATGATTTTCATAATTATTTCTAAAAAAATATATATATATTTTTTATAAGCGCATAGTTAAATCAAACATGATGGCACTAAAAATATTTATATATCTTGAGTTTTAATTTATTATTCTTTCTGATTTTTTTTTTAAATATAAAATTGAATTCCCCATACAAAATAAAAACTACGTTTTTTGATTTTAAAAAACCCATTTTTTATTCATATCTTTATCCAAAACCTCATTCTTCACCAACCACCAACTTTGAAAAATGGAATTAATCTAAAATTTTAACGATCCATTGCATTCTATCATAAGAGCTTCTTCACTCGCTAATATCTTCCTCGCATCCCCTTTAATATATATATTAAGTTTCTAAGATAGCAGCTCCTTATAATGTGCGAGTAACCTTCCGTGAAATCCCACTTTTGAGTTTATCTCCTTACATCTAAGCAGAGACAGAAATTATTGTAATATCTAACTCCAAAACTTGCAAAATATAATTTCATGGAATGAATATGATAAAATAGTTCTGGATATTTGAAAATGTAGCATTTTGCTTCTGAATATTATTTAGGGTATTTGTGTCATTGTATATTACGATTTTATCCTGTAAAATACAGCTGAATGTTAGTAAGTCAATGTTTTTAATTCAAATTTCAAATATGTTTACATGTTTTTTCATTTATAGGCAGCAAAATAAATGTTCTACATTTGTATTTTTATTTGAATTTTTCGTAATTCATTTGCATTTGTCTTCTCTGATAGCGTTCCGAGATTAAAAAATTTAACGTAAATTTTTATGAGGTTTTTTATTAATTGTATAAGAAAAATTTCCACATTTATCTTTGCTACTACTATTAAAGATATGGAAGTTTAACAATAGTTTTTGCGAAGATTTTCCATCACTGAATCGAAAAAATAATGAAACGATAAATTAAAAATCAACAGTTTTACTTTATTTCATTTATTTATTTGACATTGCGAAATCTAGAAATCTTTTTAAATGAAAACGGACTTCACACTCTCTTTTTTAATGCAATGATATTGATATATTTTACATTTACCTGCACAAATACAATGATCCTCCGAACGTCTCATATTAATTCTACAAATTCCGTTGGTGTCATATCCCATGAGAACTATCAATTGGATATCCTGAGAATATGAAAATAATGTTGTCTGATTTCATTCTTTTTACAAAATGTGCGAATACTATAATCTGGCGCACATGCCCATTTAACTTCTTCATACTGTTATTTTTCATCTTTCTTAATCCTACAGTTGCCAATAAAATGAAATAAAAGTTATCAATATGACGTCTATTTGTATGATATGGCAACTAGAAGATATTCTGTGGCTGTTTACATGACAACTTCAATCGTCCAGGGCGTATAGTTTAGCATGAACGCGCGACGCTTTTCGGACCCGTGATAAATGAACCTCAAATTTGCATGATTTTATTCCAGTAATTTCATTTTGTCTAAATTTATATAAATAAAAAACATCGCAAGGAAAATATTACATTGAAAGTACGTGCTATTTTGCGTAATTTGATTTTTGGAGTCTATGTATATGGAAAGTGAGCAAACCACAAGAAAACACTCAGATTTTTACTTACTTCGTGGACATTTTTACATATTTTATTTCGTAAAACATATTTCAACCCAACGCTTCAAAATTGTTCTAGAAGATATAAATATCGTCTATATAGATGTTTTGAAAAGATTGTCCTAAAATAAAGTCGTTGACTGGAATAAAAAACTAAGAAATTTGCTTATATTACTGTTTGAAAATAGTGGTTAGTTCAATTTTCCACCGATAAGGAGTGCAGTATGCTCTATGCAAATATTATTTTATGAAACAGCGGTCAAACGGTTGTTATAACCTGTCTAAAAGTTTTAAGTAGATTGATTAGTTCGTTTTCCGTTTTTTTAACAAGTTTGTGTTCATTCTTTATTCAAAAATGTGTTTCTTTTTTCTTTTAAAAATAGATTTTTTTTATAAAACAAAAAGTTATGAATTAAACTTTTGAAATTTACATACTCTTAATTATCTTCCAAAGATAGGCCTAGATGCATAAAGTATACAAATGTTGTATTTTTAAAAATTTGAACTATATTTAAATTTTACACTGTAATTTTTATCCGCTCTACTAAACAAAAATAGGTGTTTTCCTAAAGTAGACTTACTGTCTTTAACTTCTGCAAAAGGCTGCCTCGTCTCAAAGCTATTGAGATTTCAATGGGAGCGTTTTGATTGGACAGTCTTTTATTAGTCTCGATTCGAGGTCCAAATATAGTCAGCATGTAGTTTTGAGGAAATATATGCTTTTTTAATTGGGCCGTTTGATGAATTTTTAATTACTTTCTCAACTAATTATTAGAATTTTAAAATCCTAAAGTTCAGGTACATTAGAAGAGGCCTTGTACTATCTTCACAAAAAAATTTGAACAGCCTCCTACGTGCCGTAGTTTTCACTGGCCATCGCATACATACAGAGAGACAGTTATTTGTAAGGATATGATACTCTGGATATTTTTAGACTCTCGAAATGTGGCCTGGATACTTTAACAACATGTTTTAGACAAATATAGTACTGATGAAAAAAACAAAAAAAAAACAACTGGAATAAACAACTATACAAAACAATTTCTTACATAAAAGGACCTTGAATTTGGATCTTTTATTTAACGGATTATAGAATTGTTAAACTAAGGACCAGCAACTTAAAATCAACGATAATGTGTATAATCTTTTTAATGAAAGAGGACGGATATTCAAAAATTTTAAATGAGGTCGTTAACAAAGCTTTTGAAGTAAGGTTTACTATTTTAAATTGCAAAAAATTACTTTCTTTAAAGAAAAAAAAATCATAATTTTAAAACCTTAAAGAAAAAGTGTCATAATATGAACTTATTCATAAGCAAGAGCTTACTCTGACATAATTAGCTTCGTCAACGGAAATTTTAAATTAAAATCAGTCTATTTTTCATTTGGATTGAGAAGGAAAGAGGAATAGACCCTCCTAACAATGACCATTCATATTCTAATTATTATTAAACGAAGTACTTTGAAACTCACTTATTTGTAATGATGCATAATAATTACTTCAACATAAATCTCTTTCCAATTATTTTTGAAAAATTTTAGATGTGAATTCAAACTGGGGACAGCTGAAGATTTTTATATTATAAGTATAAGAACTCACTTGTTTAGCTGTTACCATAATACAGCTCTAAACGTGGGCGCGAGCATCTTGGAGCCGGGAATAGAAACCTTTCAAGCTCATTAAAATTTGTGAAACCTTCATTTAAATATTCCTGAGGAATTGAATTTATACTATATTTGCATGGTATCCATTAAAGTTTCTACTCTTCGAAATAACTCAGTCATCGAATGATACAGAATTAACTTAAAAGTGTCATAGTCTCAATACCAGTAAGTCAACCATGGTAATTATACATCCGCGTTGAATTTCGCTAGAAAATCATAACTGATATTAATTTATTAGCTATGCTTATTTAAGAGGGTCAGATACACATTAAAAAAAAATACTTATTGAGTTAAAATTTTGAAATTTTTCGTTACGGTTAACCATAACATTAGTAAACAAAATCAAATAATAAAACTTGTAAGAAATTTTTAAAATAATAAATTAAAAATTTGAAAAAGTTGTGTAAATTAAAATTGTTATAACTTGAAATATTATTTGCAGAATTTCAATTTTTTTTTCATATAAATAAAAAGAAATATTTGAGCGTTAATTTTGATTCAACATTTTTAAAAATATTTATTTAACTAAAAATTAAAAATACTTAAATAAAAAAAAATGACGTAACTTATTTTTTAAAAACATATTGTTAAAAATAAATATTTTTTTTTAATTTGCTGAATCAGAATTAAAGTAAAACAATTGAAAAAAGACATGAACCATTTATCTTAAACGGTTTTCGATTTATAATAATTTAAATAGGATAAAAGATGAAAAAATTTACCGTGGAGGAAAAAACGCATTTCCAAAACAAGTCATTACCATAGTAACTTTTGCTTGAAAGTTAGATTTTGAAAACAAACCAAAATATAAAAATTAATATTTCCTGTTCTACTTAAGATTGAAACATGATTTAAACGTCCTTTTAAGCAGAAAAGAACAAAGAAATTTTAAATGTAATAAAAATATTAAAAAAAAATAATAATAAGAAGAATTTTGTGTCTCGGACCCCCTTAAATACAAAAATGAAAATTACAGTGGCAATCTATACCTTTCTAGCGCAAGTTTACACTTTTTCTGTTAACCCTTTGAATGGCAGCTGGATATTTTTATTTGACATAGTTTTAATCAAGTTTTGTTCTAGGACTTTTGGACAAAATAGTACCTAATAAAAAGTTTTAAAATTGCATTTTCTTTTGAAATAAAAAGTATCGGAAATTCTGATGTGAAATTAATATTACTGAAACACAATTACTTCTTTTTGAAAGGGTTAAATCTAGTTTTGATTGTCATAATAGTGTTTAGATATCTTACAGTCAGAATCTAAGCGCTTCTACACAACCATAATACAGAGCAAAATGATTCATAATTAAGGAAATAAAACGTAACTACGTAAGCAAACACAAAAATCTTCTTTGCGTTATCCATGAATCCGAAAAGTGTTCCTTATCTTTATTAACCAAAGAAACCACCATATTTTTTTAGATTTAAAGAAACATGTATAAAAACAAAATTTCTTTCACTAGCACTGTTTTTGAAATGTTTTCAAATCGTTTTCATAACATGCAAATCTTTTATTTTATTTTTTATTTATTTATTTATTTTTTTTTTTTTTTAAACAGGACTACCGGTAGAAGCTTTCAGTTTTCAATTAAAAAATATTCAGCAACGTAACTGAATTAATACCGTGCAAGATTAACAAAATAATATTAATTTTAATATTCATGTTAAATGATAATTTATAATGCACGTTTGTAAAATATCTTTGTGGAATATGAAAATGCTCATTTGAGAATACACGCTATTCTAAAAACTAATATTCCAAGATGATAAAACTAATGAATACACCGTAAAAAGGATCTGAAAATGTTATCAAAAGATAGTGCAGCAAAGTAAAATTTTTGTTTTTGTAAACTTTCCTTTGAATCTCGAAAATAAATTCGTTTCTGAAGTATTTTAAGATAAAGGATGCTTTTCGGTACCATGTGTAAAATCCGAAATGCGTTCTTTTTTTCAGATATCACAGGAATCAACATGTTTTTTGGGATATAAAGGAACATTTATATCTACAAGAAGTTTCTTTTGCTCCCACTGATTTTCAGAAACGTTTTCGAGTATTTTATACAGTGTGTTAACCAGTTTCGTCAAACCGGAATATCAGACATTCGGATGCAAAAATAACAAAATAATACAAATCATAATGTTAAAGTTAATTTTGTTAATTTATCATGTTTTTCTGTAAAATATGTTTGTTTACTATGATAATGTTTAATTAAGATTGAAAAAAGTTCTTAAAAAAGCAATAGTGTGATTTGACAAAACGGATTAATGTACTATGAAAGCTATTCGGAAATGTTTCTGAAACTCATAGTGCCAATAAAAAAGGAACTTTTTCTTTATAAACTTATTCTTTATAAACTCTCGTCTTATTTCGTAATATTATTTCGTGATATTTAAATTTCGTAAATGTATGGCTTTCTTAAAATCCCACTGCCGCGATCGAATATATCCGTTCACTAGGCTGCAGGTTTCATTGCAGTTGAAGCTTTATTTAAATTAATATAATTCTACAAATAAAAGAGAGTTTTAAGAAACTAAGATATCATTGATACTTTCAAGACTTATAAGCATATACGTAATAAAAAAATTATACTATGATTGAAAATCCCTTTTTTATTAACATTTAAAATAAATTGCAGAGAAAAAACATTGCAAATTTGGCCTTTTGCTCGGCAGTCAGGGGGGGAGACCACTCGACTCGCTCAAAAAGGCTCACATGATAATGTCTTTGGGGGCGTTCTTTTCAAATATCTCGCTCAAATTTTAATATTTTTACATGACTGTTTTGCATAGGATAGCTGAGGACGATGTACAACCGGTCTAATTTTTACTTTTTCAATTTTGGTTTCGGATTTAAAAAAAAAAAAAAAAAATTTAACTTTCGGAACCGCTTGAAACCGGTTCCGAAATTGAAACTATCATAATATTAAAAAACTATAACCCAAATCGAAAAAGTAAAAACTAGCCCCATTTTAGATCGTCCTCAGCTATCCTATGCAAAAACAGTCATGTAAAAATATTAAAATTTGAGTAAGATATTTGAAAATAACGCCCCCATAAACATTATCATGTAGGCTTTTTTGAGCGAGTCGAGTGGCCTCTGAAGTGTTAAGTCTGTTCTCAAGTTTCTTTGCCAAACAACACGAAACTTTATGACAAATTTATGGCAGCGTTGAATTCAGCGGTGGGGGGGGGGGGGGGGGGGGGGGGCTCGGGGGGACATTCCCCCCGCCCGAAGCAATGAAATGCCCCCCCCCCGAGAATTTTTGTTTTTGGATTTTCAATGGTCAAAAGTGCAATTTCCCTCCTGGAACTCTATAATGCTCTCCCCCACCCGGAGCGATAGAAGACCCTCTCGGAGAAAAGTGTCTGAATTCAACACTGATTTATGAATTTTTTTTTTTTTTTTTTTTTTTTTTTTTTTTTTTTTTTTAATGTAAAAGCATAAAATTGTCACAGCTGCCTATAGAAGCAATTTGAAATCGAATGAATTTTCCTTTTTCTAAAAAATAAATTACTTATCGCGTTATGAGTGATTTTGGGTCATGTGACGATCGGTTTTTCTCTTTGCAAGCATTGGAAATTGGAAAATGCAGTTCAAAATTCCAACTTTGATAGTATTTTACGAATAACCTTTTGTGTTTACCAAAAAGGGGAAACGTCTTTCGATTAAATAGTTTCGAAATAGCAACATCTACCAATTACATGCGTTTCCGAACAAAAATGAATCAAAACTTGCGTCATATGTTTATTCCTTTCGATCTAAGAAGAGCCTTAAAATATAAAGAATGTTTTCGAAATCTTGGATAATTCATAGAGTTAATTATATATTTTCATTTGTAGTTAAAATCATTTTCATGTATTACGAATCATTATCCTTTTTTTGTTTTGAAATTCCTACAGACGAACAATGTTTCCATTTAAAAAAAACAGGTTAAAAATAAAACAAATCGTTAAACATTCTTATTCCCTGTACTGGAAATAATGACACCCGTGTTTCCAAACCATAACACAGTTTCAACAAAGATGTCTTCCATTGTGACCATCAAATATTTTACTTCAATAAAACGGTGTCTAGAAAGATTAAAATTTTTGTGAAAAATGGAAGGATGTTACGGGGGCTGGGCTTTGAAAATGAGCAAACGACACTTGTTCGGCAATCATTTTGCGGTTGCATTTCTCTAATTACGGCGGGCGCACTAATTTCTCTCCAGAGATTCTGCGCCATTTTCTCAGTTATGTCGGCGAACAAAATTAATTACGCAGAAAGCATTCGAATGTGCCGAATGTAATAATGATTCGAGAATGTCGAATGGAAAGAAATTTATTCACCATCGCTCCTTTTCGGTTATTGAAAGATTATTCTTGGAGAAACATGTTTGTGCATGAGAATAGATAACTGGAAACGAAAAGCAGTTCGGTTCACTTTTTTAGATTTTCTTGCAATGCAGCTGTTGTGTTCATTAAGAGGCTACTTCACTTAAATGAAAAGACCCGTTTGCTAATATTAATCCTATGGTAGGAATTTATAAAGATATCTCGGTTGCATTTTAATAGTTTTAAGTGATTCTTTTTGCAATGGATAGCTGAGATAGATTTGAATGCAGGCCTTTTTTTTACATTTTTGATTTTGTTTACAGGTATTTTTATGAGACGCTCTCAGTTTCGGAACCGGTTTGGAAAACGAAATCAACCTCATAAATAACACCTGCAACCAAAATTGAAAAAGTAAAAAACGGCCTGCATAATACACATCAATCTCTGCTATCCAACGCAAAAAGAATCACTTAAAAATATTGAAATGCAACCGAGATACCTTTATAAATTTCTTCCATAGAAGTAGCATTAGCAAACAGGGCTTATCATTTGACTGAAGTAGCCCCTTAATCTAAGGAACGCATTCTGTTTATTATATTTAACGAAAGTGAAATATACTTTTTAGGTGCTTTCGTAATTATGAAATACGTAGCACCTATAATCTTCGTTTAGTCCACTCGTCTGTCTGTCCATCCACATATAACAGCACATAAACTACCATACCGAATCATTTGAAATTTAAAATATACATAACTGAAGCATAAGTTTGTCGAATCATTTCAAATTTTATGAAAATCTGATGTATAGTTTAACCACAGGAACAATCGAAAGTATTCCGTTGCATTACTGTGAATGGAAAAAAAATAGTTTCAAGTGCATTTTTAATAATGTTACACTCTTTTAAACATACTAAAATTGATATGCATATATGACATTCTGTGTATATTTTGTACAATCTGTGGTGTAAAAAATATTTGTTATTAATTCACAGGGCCACACAAAAGTATTCCATTACATAATAGTATGGGGGGAACATTTTTGAGGCGCATTTTAAGTTTAAACTATTTCACATTTTATGAAATTAAAATACGTTACGAAAGTTTATTAAAAGTTACTTCCTATATAATAGAAAGCAGACAGTATTTACAGGGACAAACAAAATATTTCGGTTGCTATACTGTATACGAAGTACTGCATACTGTTACACCAATATCTGAATATTAAAAAATATATATATAATACAAACGCAACTCATTTGCTACGCTTGATATGCAATTTCCGACTTGTTTTAATTATCTTTTTCAATTATTATAAGATGATAGTTCGAAAAGCTGTTTGTATAAGGGTTGCGAATAAGTGTTTATAAGATAGATTTGCTTCTTATGCAGCTCAATTTTCATTAATAAATACAATTTTGTATTGTATTTAACTCTTTCAAGGATAAAGTACTTAAGGGAAATGAGTAAATGACATCAAAATGGACAAACGAATTTATTTGAGAATAAGTAAAAGCAGTTTTTCGCTTACGTAAAAACTTACTAAAAAATTCTGCGTTTTTGTGTCTTTTGGAGATTAAAATTAATTGGTTTATAAAATATCCCACCGGCCTTCAAAAGGCGCGGAACTTGATAGTTTCCTTTAAATTGAAATTCAACTTCTGTAATAGTAGTAATTAAATCGTAGTCATATTTTGTCTGATATACTAGCAATTGGAATTCAGGCAATGTATAATCATTACCAGTTCAGGACTCTACTCTTATAAGATGTTTCAATGGTTTTCATGCTCATAAATGTGTCATTGTATGTCAAATAGTATTGTAATTCATCAATGAAATGCAAGTATCATATAATAACAGATTTTTGTTTGATAATGATTCATTTCCAAAGACACTTTCTAATTATCTTCGACGATATATAAATATTAAATGATGATAAAGTGGTTGTTTTGTTTAAAACATTCACTCTGAAATAACTCAGCAATCACTTTATTATATTATGTTGTAATGATCCTTGATTAAAAAAGTATGACAAAGAGATGGAAAAACAGTTAATGATCTTAAGAAGAAAGCTTGGGAAGCGATAGCACGGAACTTTCTCGCATAGCGTGATAAAATTCTTAACGTGACCAAGTATTAAACTGGTCGGAAATTAAAGATTAAAGTAGAGATTATCAAGATGATCAATATATTTTTTCTTTAGTAATTTAATTTTTTAAATACAGTTCAGCCAATTGTCTTCTACAGAATCGTGTTTCATTATGATAAACATTTTTACTGCTACTACTGTTTAAGATAGTTAAATATGTATGCTCTATATGACCATTAATGGCAGGATACTTTCAATTTTAGACATTTTGGAGAATATTTAACAATATACTTGTCGGATTCTTCTGTAAATTTAGGATTATAAAAATTATGGTTGAACTCATATTTATGTCCATTTGATAAGAAGGACAGTTGGGAGCCAACAAAAAAATCAAAGAAAAATAATAACATTTGGAATCACCCTGCACATTCAAATGCATGAAATAATCTATCGCTGCAGACTATAAATATATGGATAGTGTACAACATGTTCATTGGTTTTTGTAAAAATATCATTTATATTCATAGAGATAAATATATTGATGTTTTTGAAAAGTTCAAAAAATTCTACCAAGTTTTTAGCTTATATCATGTAGTGTTTTAAATCACATTTAGCGACAGAAGTAATTTAGCGTTCAAATTTAGCTTCAGATTTTCAGAAAAAACTGACAAAATGCAGTAGAAATAATATAATGCAATTGGAATAAAAAATTATTAAATATTTTATGAAATATGAGTAGTTGTATGATATAATTTTTATCTGTGCGTGCGCGAACGATAACAACGATATTTTCAAGATAATTTATTAGTTAACGCTATGGTGCAATTGATAAAAAAAATCAGTCAAATTTCGTGAAAATTCAGAAAGATGTCTTCCAGCAATTATTATTTACAGAGTATACTGTAAACGAAATTTCTGCGCGTATCTGCAACCCACCCTATAAACAAACCATGGATTTTACGGGGAATATATTCTTCAGTAACTATCTTGTAGTGCACCTCAGGATATATACCAATTGCAATATGTTTTAAATAGTATAACATAATTAAAATACACCGCAAACGAATTTTACAAATAAATCTTAATGTACAAGAATTCCTTTGTGTATCCCTGTAAATGAATTATAAATGCTTTATTTCCAACACCGAAAATGCCACAGAAACATCATTTACATACATCCATTGCATAACAGTCAAAATATATTTAGAAAGGTCAGAAGGTATACTTGATTTTTGGAAAATCAATAAAATAAATATGAGAAGTTGGCACCTTAAATCACCTCAATTTCCAAATCCCATTTTATGGGTAAATTTAAGAGATCGATTACTCATTACTTAACGTAATTATCACAAAACGATTTTCACCATCAGAAAATAGATATTCACTGCCAAAGAGGTACGTTTTTAAAAATATATATTTTTTTAATTTTAAGTTATTGAAAATCCATAAGAATTTTGAATTTTCAACTTGAGAAAATTTTATCATCTTTTAAAAACAAATGAAAATTGGAGATGACAACAACTTCGTTGATGTGTCATACAAATATTATACAGAAATACAATAAACTCAAATGGAGTGAAAAATTAGCTAGAAACACGAATACAGTATGACTTAAAAATGTCGCCTTCAATTTTAATTAGTTTTAAAAACATAATAACATTTCGTCAAGTTGAAATTTCATAATTTATAGGGGATTTTTAAATACTTAAAATTCAAGAAGATTACTTTTAAACACGCACCTCATCGGCAGTTGACGTCTGATGATGAAAACTATAACGTAATAATTATGTTAGATAATGAGTAATCTCAGAATGCAAGAGCAGGGTTCCCAGCATCATGAAAAGTCAGGGAAAATCTGGAAAGTCATGGAACTTTAAAGTAGTCAGGGAAAGTCATGGAAATTTCAAAATATATAGGAAAAGTCAGGGAAGATTTTCATAAAAGCCATAGAAAAATCTTGGCAAAAAAAAAAAAAAAAAAAAAGAAAAAAAAGAAAAGAAAAGAAAAGAAAAGAAAAAGGACACGAAAATCAGGTATCAATTCAAGTAGTCTCTGGAAAAAATCTCAAAATTCATCAAAAGTTGAAAAAAAAAAAAAAAAAAAAACTAGAAGTTTGAAGAACAATTGACGGTAAACAAACATTAGTTTGGACAAACGGTTGGGAAAATGAGTAGCAAATTTTATTGTATTCCCATTTGGTTAAAGACATTTTTGAAATTTGGTCAGGGAAAGTCATGGAATTTTTTGAGATTTGGTCATGGAAAATCAGGGAAATTGTCCGTCATATTTTGTTGGGAACCCTGAAGAGTTATTTATTTGTGTATGTGTGTTTAATAACCTCATTAATATTTGATGGTGAAAATTACATTCCGATAATTATATTAGATAGTCAGTAATTGCGCTCTTAAATTTTCTCATATTCTTACACAGGCCTTAGCGAGATCGGAAAATTTCAAAGAAGAAACTCTTTAAGGCTGCTAGTCACTCAGCTTCCAGATTCCCTTCGGTAATGTTAAGTCTATGGGAGTTTGATGTAATCTTATATTAAAACTGTCTCTTTGGGAAATTAATATTTGTAACTTCTTTTTTTTCAGTGTTCTCTTCTTAACAGTTTAAAGACAATTTTTCCAAATGGGAACATTGCATTATTTGTAATACAAACATATGTTTTCCAACATAATAACGATGTCCTTATTTTTCCTATATTTTTAATATTATATTATCAATTTGTGTAATCATATGTAAATTTTAAGTAACATTAATTACGTTACTAAATTATCTTGGGGAGAAAAAAGAGGTTTATATCTTATTAATAGAGGGGGGGGGGGGAAGTATTATACTTTGCGTCAATAAATTAAGAAAAATGGAACAACGTTTGAAAAGCACAAAGGCAAGAATATGAAAAGTGCATACAGCTGTTTCGGGACTTCTACAGCTCCATCATCAGTGCAATTTTTTAAAATATTGCAGTACCAAATTTTGAATTTTGCGCTGATAATTGAGCTTTAGAAGACCCAAAACAGCTGTATGCACTTTTCATATTCCTACGTTTGTGATTTTTAAACGTTGTTTCATTCTTTCTTACTATATCTCATTAGTCAGAATCGCCTAATATCTTTTAATTCATCAATTTCAAAGTACTAACTTTTCGAAAATAATATAAAAAAACAGTTTGAAAAAGTCTTTTCACTCTTTAAAAAGTATCTTAGCCATTTCTGAATAGAATTCTCTTTTATTTGCCCTGAGGTCAGGACATTGTTCCGGGATAATGTGGAAAGGGAAAAATAAAAACTAACTAATCAACACTTTTTGGCAATTTTTCTTCTATTTTTAATTACGTCTTTTCCTTTTCAAAAAGCAATTTCCGTTTATTACTTTCTTCTAGCAATTCTCGAAGATTTTCACTGATAATGAAGAAGTTTTCAGTAGTACGAAATACTGCTTTAGCTTTATCAATAAAAGCATCGAAAAATAAAAGGCATTCGCCCGTTTTAAGCAATTTTGTTGAGGATAGGTTTGTTTATTTTAATCAGTTCGCCAGTGTATTTGGGATTTTTTGCTGTGAAAATTTAATTTTCTTGTAGGATAAATTGCTAATCTATGCTTCTTTAATAAGAAATTTGTAGAAAGGGTTTCTACCAATTATAATGGGGAAACTAATCAAGTCTAGAAACAATATTGATAAACATAATTTTTCAACCATTCTACTTTAAAAATTTAAAAGTTTATTTTTAGCATCTTTTAACGTGTCTAGAAATTATTTACAAGTCGAATTATTTTTTGCAGAGCTAATCTTCCTTGGTATTTATTTGTACATATTTTTGCGCATTCCATTCTTCTTTCTAAAAACAAGAAGGGGTGTGAAAATTCCGTGGATTTTTCAAAGATTTTTTTTCTTGCATAAAAAAGGCTGAAATTATAGAATATTTAAATATGTTTTAATTCTTTTATTCATTTTTTAAGTTCGCTTTAAGAATTCTTTACACCCTTGAAGTCTTGTGTGTTTGTTCTCTGCTGTTAGCTTTTGAGCCTCTTTCATTTTGCAAGAGTGAAGACCAAGCCATCGAGCCTCGAGCCATCGAGCCTCTTGCCATCGAGCGTGCAAAACGTCTCTCTATTAATCTTCATCTTTCTAGCAACCTTTCTCATTTATATCCTAGGATTTTGTGGAACTCGCTTTTTGATAACTTCCCGGTATTTTGATATGTTAACTGTGCGCTTTCTTCCTTTTCCTGGCCTGTCACCATCATGTCCGAGTTCTTTAAATCTTTTGATTGTGTATGAAACCGTCTGCTTAGGCACTTTCAAGCGTTAAACAATTTCTCATTGTTTCATTCCTTGCTTATATCATTCAAGTATGGCAGATCATTTGTTAACCATAATGGTTATCGCAACTAACTGACTTACACCTGTTTAATAGCTTTCTAAAATCAATTCCCAATGATAATAATTTTATAACTTTAGTGTTAGTTACAGGTTTTTTGTTTGAAACTTCATCAAGTTATTTTTTGTCTCCCTTTAGATAGATGGATGGCTAGGTAAAATTTTGAACCGGTGATGGTTTTGGGAGTGGTGGTTTTCAGAGATTTTAACATAAGGAAGAACGTTATAATTAATATTTCTTACGGAATCTAAAAGCAGAAAATGTAAAGAAAATAAATAACATTTTTAAAAGTACAATTAACAGTTTAATATTAAGTTATGTTTACACATTAAGGAAACAAATTAGGTATCCCGCATAGATAGTTTAAATAAAGCTTTATTTTTCTGTCCTGTTGCCATTTCTTAAAACAAAAATTTTATATTTTTAACAAAAACTATAAATTTTTAAAATTAATTCATTAGTTCTTGCTTCCTCTCAAGCATAATTTAAAGCGATGAATTTATGTATAATCAAAACCTATATCAAATAAAAACATTGTAACGAAATTTTTTTTTAATCACATGAATTTGAGTCAATAAATTAGACGTGCTTATCAACCGCTTGAGGGACTGTGGGATATATTTTAACCCACCTAATTTAAACAAGATTCTCGCCACACACTTTGAACAAAATTTCAACTTTGGGGGCAGAATGTTGGAAAATTGTCTTTCCATATTTTAAAATAAAATCTTTCGGTTATATCGGTGAGAATGCAATATTACAGAAACATTATTGCTTGCCCCTCAAGTGGTTAATATAAACATTCGATGCTTATAAAATAGTAGCTTTTATTTCTTTAGTTTTAAATACCTTCTTCCGTTTTTAAAAAACAATTTCTCTTTATACCTTTCTTCCAGAAATTCCAATCATTTTCACAGATAATGAAGAAGGCTTCAACATAAATACCACTACAGTTTTAATTATAAAAACATCGAAAAATTCAAGGGATTCTTTATTTCTACGCAATTTTACTTGGTAATGGTATGTTTATACAAACAAATACACACTACTATATCATGGCTTTTCTGAAGGAAAAAAAAACATTCTCGTGGGAGAAATTAATACCCTATGCATTTCTAATTAAAGTTTTGAAAATATGGTGCTTTACACATTTAAAGGGAAAATTATAATGAAGTTTAGAATAGATTAGAATAGAATTTTTTTTAAATGAAATCTAGAAACATTCTTCATAATCTTAATTTGCATTGTGTTCTGCCCTGAAATATTATGATAAACTATTTTTTATTATTATTATTATTATTTCATGTTTTAACAGAATTAAAAAGTATGTACACCTTGGAACGAATATTTCGTTTGTTCGATCAATTTCTTATTGTATTTATCACACAATATTTTTCACATTGTTATCAGTTTTTAATTATTTAGAGTAGGGGATTAAAAGAAAAAAAAAAAAAAAAAGGTTCATTGATATTTTTTTGATTTTAATGCAGTGGAGTAGAGAGAAATCAGTTTCTCTTTTTGATTTGCATAAAACAAACTTCTTCTGATGTAAACGAAATTTTCTATAAATAAAACTTTACAGACTATACGACAATTGGTATAGACACACTTATTACATTGGCGATTCACGACCATTATATGAGAAAAATATTTATATTAACATCCCAGACAACACAAATACATCCTAAAAACATCCAGAAGATGTCACGTTTCGGATATGCGTGATATCCTGTGGACCGATGAATTGGTCCTGTAGACAGTTACAGAACATCCGCTGGGTTTCGAAATGTCACACCTGTCAACATCCTATGGATGTCACTTCATGACACTTTAGGGATGGTTATAGGACGCTTATATCATACCCTCTGGACGGTCCTAAAATCATCCTAATAATGTCATATTCCAGAAAAACTGATATCCTACGGATGGGTAAATTAGTCTTGTGGACAGTTGTAGGACATCCCCTGAAGTTTGAAATGTGAAACCTGCCAATGTCCTGTGGACAACATTTTACTACACATTTCGTACAGTAATAGGACAGTTGCAGATACCCACCCCCCTGAATCACTCAAATTCAACCTGCAGCCTATAATTTTCTTTTTTGACATGTCAGGGGTTGATCCAGATTTTTATTCTTGGAAAAGTAATATTGTTTTTGTGGCGGGGGGGGGGGGGGGGGTGTAATGAAACTTCAAACCCAGTTATGCAAATTCAAACCAAGCATTTATTAACAAAAACATCTTTAAATTCATTTGCTAAAGGTTTTCTTTTTCATAAACTGGTTATGTTTACAAATTACACATTTTTTATGAAAAAGAATTTTATAAAAGAGCCTATTTTATTAAAAGGAATTTCGTGAAGGGGTTTCTTATATTAAACTTATTTTTGTGAATAGGCCCATTTCATTATTATTATTTTTTTTTTTTTGAAGGAACAATAAATAGGCCTCAAATTTTGCCTGGATCGACCTCTGCATGTGTATAAAAAAGTATGATCTTCAGCATTATTTCATCCACATATATAGCTTTTTTTCTTTACAAATGCATAAAAAAGTATCGAAGAGCTTCAGCATTTATATTCTTTCATTGTAAAATAAATTTTTCTGGCTTTTTATAATTAACTTTGTAGTGATGCATCTATATCTCAAAAGGACTCTCCATCCGAAGACATCCATGACTGTCTTCTAGCAAACACAATTCCGAATTGCACAGGTTTTTGAATTTTTCTATTAACACATCAAATGCTATGTCAGTCACCAAGTTTAAAAATATATTATTTTAAGCAATCACTTAAGATCTATTTAAAATTTTCTGAACTTAATTAAACTTAAAATTATAAGATTTTACTTTCTTAATTATTTAAACACTAAATTATTTTTATTTTATATCATATTTTACATTGTCAGTGGCCGAAGCAAAGTTCAATGCCGTCACCATGGATAGCAATGTGTTAAATTTAAATATTTTTTAAAAATTTAGGATAGCTGAAGCTATTATGCAATAACATTTATTTTTTTTTTTTAAATGAAGCTATTTTAACTTTCAGAATTGGTTAAACAAAAGTACCTGCATTTAAAAAACTGCAACCAAAATTGGAAAAGTACAAAATACTCTTATTAAAAATAGATCTTTGCTGTGGAATGAAAAATAAGTGTAAAAATTTTGGAATTGAAACAAGAACCTACCTAAATGTTTAGCATTATCGAGCAGGTGTTTTTAAGTGAAGTCTTCTTAATCTTCAATATTAATCAAACATAAAAAATTGTCAGATCATTTACAGAGAGACAAGTTTCCCATTACATTATGATGCACACTTTATTAAATACATTAGTAGTTTCAATAATATTTTTTGAAATATTCACAGAATCCACTTTTAATCCTTCTAGCAGAGATTTTAATTCTGGATGAGCATTCTTGTTTTTCTATTATCTGAACGAGAAATTTAATGAAGTTTCTTAGAACGTATCAAGTTTATTTTATGAAGTTCAATTTGTAATTTTCTTTTTGGTTTTAAACAAAATCTTAAAAAAAAAATAATAATGGTGTCAATGAAGAACCAAAATGGTACTAACAGAGTTAAGACCTTCTTGTAAGATGTCCAAGATAACTACAAAAAAAAAAGGTTAAAAAAAAATCCCTTTTTAAGGCAATCTTCTTCAAAAAATACTTTTTCTGAAAAGATAAAGTTTTATGACACATTTTCAGATTCATTTTTAAAAGTAAAAGCATGAAACTCGCTGACATAATGTTTGAAGAGATTTATAAGCAGTTGTATGTTTTCATTTTTCACTCTTGTAAACAGTTATTTTATTAGTATGGCCATTATTTTCATTATTATTCTCTTGCTTTGAGAAATTTCGTTTAAAATGTCCATTTTAATAACGTTTTTTTTCAATATATTCTGCCTGTATCACAAAATGTTAAGCATGGCACATTATAGTTTATGAATAAGATAATCTTGCCAATATGTTTCATCTGCAAAGGAAAGCACCAATATTTCTACAAGCAGACAAATTTGTATGATTTTAGAACATTTTACAAACCTCCATTTCTAGCCACTCCAATATAGTTTATGAAAGGTGTCGAGACCTTTGAGATGAATAACAACCGGATCAATTGTGTGTTGGGAGCTAGAGCGAAAACATCGATTAATTTTCATCTGGTAATCCTTGAAATTGCTGTTGAATTTTGTAATCATACTTAAAGGTCTACATTAGTCATTCAAATTTATATATCTTTGAGATTTGGAAATGGAAACTTAATAAAAATAAAATCAAAGATAAAAATGCAAATTATTTTTCCTCTTTTGTATGTAGACCAGAAGAAATCAAGGTTATTATTTAAATAAAAGTAATGATTTCTTTTAGAACAGCAATTACCAAGAAATTAATTTGGTTTTTGAACAAAGAAAATAAGCGATTAAAGAATTTTTTTTTTTTTTTTTTTTTTTTTTTTTTTTTTTTTTTTTAATTTGATAAAAAAGTAAAATAAATTTTTAAATATTACATAATTAAATTTGTTCAATTAAATATTTCTTTTTGAATGACCTTGGACAATTTCCAATAGGGTATAAGCTTTATAAGCTGAGTTGTAATATTTATTTGTTTGTCTTTTTCATTGGGAGGGAGGGATGGTCTAAAAATGTGATCTGAAAGAAAAATATGAAAAGGAGAATTCTAGATCTGTACACCAATTTTTATTTTATCCATCTCTTATTAATCTACAAGGTTTTATTTTTTCTCTTAACATTATCTTTTCTCTTAACTTTTCTCTCTTAGCATGTCTTAGCCATATTTTGATTATGTCTTCAGCAGCAGACTTGGTAATGGATTGCTCTTCACAAACTGCATCTAAAACACAAACAAATGAACATCAGAAAATTTAGCTATTTATAAAACAAGTCTGATTATTTTCACTTTTTAATATTTAAAAAAGTGCTTATTACTTGCCTCAAATAATGCATGATAATTTATTAGAAAAAAGCATTAACAAAATGAATAACTTTTTAATATTTGGTTTATTTTAAATATTAATACATGTCAAATAATGAAGTAGAAAAATGTTTAGTATACAAACTTTGAAGTTTACTAAATAAGCAATTAATCGGTGACATATCAAAAATATTTAAAACAGAATATGAATTTGGAAATTTTTCGTATAGCTTCTCAGTATGAGCATAGTATGAGCATAGCTTCTCAGCTAGTATTTGCCTTCAAAAGAAAGTAAAAGATATAATTTTTTTTATTTATTTATTCTGATTTATTATGTAAGTTTAGCTGATGATTTCTTATAAAAAAATATAATTATATGTGTATGTATCATAGATTACATGTCAAGTGGGATCGGCAGACAATTTTTAAATTTCAAATTGAAAATTATTGCTTTATTTTTTGTTAGAGTAAAAAAAAAAAAAGTAATATAACTTGTCTAATGTTATTCATCTAAAGTTAAATACATTTGGGCATTTGGCATCAAAATTATTTATAATTTACAGGAAATAGTAAATTTTTACTTAATTCTATCTATACTAATAAAATAACAAATCGCTCTGTCTGCGTGTGTGTGTGTGTGTGTGTGTGTGTGTGTGTGTGTGTGTGTGTGTGTGTGTCTGCGATGGCTAGCAAAATCTATGGGACGTACGATGCTCAAAATTTTTATGAGAGTAGCCCAATATCTCTCCTGATGCACCTGAGCTTCAGAATTTCGAAATTATATTTATTAACTGAGTAATTAATTAAATTCCAAAGATCACTCTCATAAAAAATCGCCTTTTTTCTTCTTTTTTTCTCTTCATTCAGTTATGGTTGGTTGGTTGCATAAAATTTTCGCATAAATAATTAAAAAAGCTGGGAATAGACCTTTAAAATTCATAGACTGGCAAACTGTCAGTTTAAATGATGATTTTTTATCACAGCGGTTGTAAACCATGGAGGAAAAAGATAGGTGGTGGTGAAGTGAACCGAAAAAAGGGTTGCAATATTAAATCATTTATCGCTCAAATTTTAATGTCCCAAACAAAAGCATGTGGAAGTGATTTTGTATTAATAAGACGAATTGAAAGAAATGAATTACAGCCGAAGCGTATTTTATGAAGAAATAGTAATTTTTTAAAATGGTCTTTTTTCTATTATATTATTTATTTTTAAAAAAATGTTTGCTTTTAAAATAATTGAAATTGATAAATTCGAAATAATTAAATGTCAAAATAAAATAAAATAAAATATTGAAAACATTTGATTTGAACTAAAAATTGTATTACTAAAAGGTTTCTTTTTTTTTCAGAACTTTTTAATACTTTATAACGTAGATGAAAATATGGTTTTAATATAACAACATATTAATAACTCTATATCAATATATAAAATATATTTATGAAAACATTCTTTTAAAATCATGCGCGAAAACTTAAATAACAAATATTAGTCTAAAATCTAGATTTCAGAGTGCAGACGATTTTAAGACATTAACGAAAGAATGCTAACTTTTCAAGCAAAATCTTAAATGATGCTTCTATATTGATATTTCAAAGTGACGGCTAGGTTACATTTATGTTATATTTAAGTTACGGTAGGGTAATGTTAAGTCGCAGTTAGGTTACAGACAGATTATGGTTATGGTACAAAAGTTTACGGTTAGGAATTTGTCCACAGAGTCAACATTATGCATGCTTTGATTAAAAATATACACTTTTGTTAAATGGCTCTGAAATTATAATACTATATACCAATCTTTTATCATCGCGTATCGATTCATTCAAGGTATAGTCGGATTTAAGAATGATATAATTAGTTTGAAATTCAAAATATTTCACTTGGGATTTCTATGTGAAAAAAATAATTAGTTACGTGATTTAACAGTGATTTTTACGGGTAAATATCAACACTTTAACACGAAACTAACGCAATCGTTGGATACATGTTCCCTCCCGTGTTTCTCATTGCTCATTTTAAGTATTTTTAGAGCTTAATATTAGTTGTTGTTTTTAAAACCGATTTTTCACAAAGTCAGCTGCAACGTATTTCAGACAATGCATTTCTGCATGCTTCCAGTTATTGATAAAATCATACAAATTTCAAGTTCGTTTAATATTGTTAATACGGACCCGGGCAACGCCGGGCGGGTCAGCTAGTAAAGTACATAAATGCATTAAAAATATATAATGGTAACTAATAATTACAAATAAAAAAAATGAATAAAATTCTAGGCATAAAATAACTTAGATTTTCGGTAGTAGAAATGTTATTTTACAGATGAAATAAAATATAAATTTTCATGGAAAGAAAAAAAAAAAAAAAAAGCTTAATTGTATGCACACAACAAACAAAATATTGCATAGCTGCCAACATCCTCCGCTTTTTACACCCGGAAGAAAATTACAGTAAATTTTACCACTTCAAATAGCTGCAAATTATCGACTGAACAATGCAAAAATTTGTATTGAATTTTTTCGGCAAAAAAAATCAGAAGAGTTGGCAGCTATGATAATGTATGTATATATATATTTTCAAAACATTTCTGAAGACAAAAGTGTTATTTATGGGGTTAAAATCTCCCTTAAAAATCCCCTAAACTTTGAATTATCCCCTGAATTAAAACCTCTGAGAACAAACCTTTTCTTATCCCCCCCCCCCCCCTCCACCATTTTTTTTCTCTTCTGGATATGCTATTAATGCAAAAATGTTTATTAAAAAGACTGAATATGCTTCACTCAAAATGTATGGTTTCAGTGTTTTTTTTTTTTTTTTTTTCATAAGTGATATATTATTTATTTTTTTAATGAATAGAATTATACATTAAAGATGGATATAAAAATTAAAGGCTTCCAAAAATTGCATTATGATTATTGAATAATAATATATATATCCATATTAGGGACGCACCGAATACTGATTATGGCCGAATACCGAATATTCGGCCGACAGCTAAACCGAATACTGAATATCCAGCTTGCCGAATAGTAATTGTTGGGCTGAATACCGAATATTCATCCAGCCGAATAGTAACTAATTGGCCGAATACCGAATATTCAGCTTTCCAAATGCTTTTTATTTTTCAAAGTTTAAAGTATTAAAATGTTGCTATTTGAAACAATTTTACATAATATTTAGTAAGAGAAACTTATATTTTGATAAACAAGAGCTTTTTATAAGAACATTCAGTATTGAAAAAAATCTGCCTTTTTTTTTATTTAAGAAGCATAATTATGAGACTTTTTCAATTAGTAAAATTTTAAATTTCATTTCTTCTACGAATTGAAACAAACATTTTGAAATCAAAGAAAAATAATGAAAAAATAGTTGAAGAAAAACTGTAGTGTCTCATATTTGTTCTTTTTAAATAACTCAAGGCAGATTTTTTTCAGTATTAAGTATAAATACTTTTAACTTAATTCTGAATAAAGGAATGTCCAGCTCATAGTTCTTTTCTTATGAATAGTGGCATTTTCCATCCTTCCCATCATATCATATTTTACAGAAATCAAAGCATGTGAGTTGAAAATATAGTTATGATATCTTATTTATTGTTAATGCAACAAACGAAAGCACAAGTTTGACCTAGAGTGAGATGAAATATAACGCATTTATGATTCAATAAGTTGATTATGATTATGGTTTCATAAACAAAAAATTGTCTGCCTTGATAGCTATTACTAATCTCAAAAGTTTTCCGTTCTTGTTTAAGGACTTTTGGGAAAAGCAAGAAACAGATTATTTACTAAATAGAATTTAGGCATTCGCATCATTTATTCCTAAGGAGAATCCTAATAAATCTTAATTTTAATCCTTTTCATGCTTAATTTTCTTAAGTTAAACTTTACAAACAGCAAATAAATAATGTAAAAACACTATATTATTTAAATGTTTTTATTTCTTATTATTTTAAATATATTAATAAATTGACAGTTAAAAGTAGAAAATTGTGAAAAGTTTTTTAAAATGTATTTTAAAAGCCTTTGGATTCAACCGAATACTTTGATATTCGGCTTAACCGAATAGTTTGATATTTGGCCTAACTGAATATTCGGTAACATGGCCGAATACCGAATAGATACCAAATATTTGGTACATCCCTAATCCATATATTTCAAATAAACTATCGGTTACTAGGTATTTCTTAATATGTATAAATAAAACTGAACAACTATATATATATAATACATAAATATATATATATTTTTTTTTTGTTTCATATGCAATTATTCCCATTCACATATTCAAAAAATATTTAGATTCAATCAATAAATACACATACAAATAAAAATGAAGAATAGCAGATAAGTTTACAAAAACATTTCTATCATGTTAACATCAGAATAAATTATCTTTATTATAATCTTTAGGAACACTAAAAAAGTGCTTATTAGCAGGGAATTTACTGTAATATTTGTGAAAAATAGTACTATACAAATTTATAACACATTTTTGATATAAAAAATTTAAACACTATCAGAAATATGTCAAACACTTAAGCTCATAGCACGATGGTATTAACATGGCAAATGACGTCACAGCGCTTTCGTCCGTGATGCAGCGTTTTGCCGCCAAAACAAAAACTGTCGTTTTAAAATTCATTTGGTGAATTATTAAAACTTCAAATATACATAAAAATACTATCAATTTTCTTGATTTTTTGTGTTTTTCAATATAAAAGTGAAAAGGAAAATTTTGAAGTTACTCCATTAATCAAATAAAATGAGCAGAACTATAATTTGTTATATTTTCAGACTATTTATATGTGTCAGAAAGTAAAGTATAACTATAGATGAAATTACAAAAGAAGCTGCCTTTATATCTATGGCTTAATATTTTAAAAATGCAAAATTAAATTCAAGCAATTAAAAATATATATTATAAATTTATCATACAAATTGAATACTTCCAACTGAGCAAAAAATTGACCAGGTCGGGAATCAAATCCAGATACTTGGCTTACAAGGCCAATTCTTTACCTGTTAAGCTAACTGGGCGATAGTCGGCTGGGATTTCTCGCTTAGATAACCTTATTGGTCATAGTATCTGTTCTGTCATTTAGACAACTCGGCAGAATGAACCGCAAGTAATGGAACTCCATATTAAGATGGAGTTATGTCCAGATGTTATGACCAATAAGGTTATCTGAGTGAGAAATCCCAACCTGCTATCACCCAGTTAGCTTAACAAGTAAAGCATTGGTCTTGTAAGCCAAGTATCTGGGTTTGATTCAAGGCCTGGTCAATTTCTCGCTCAGTTGGAAATATTAAATTCGTACTATAAAGAAAAGCTTCTTGAGAGGAAAAATAAAATCTTTAAAAATTATGACTAATCTTTAAACATTAAGATAAACGGGAAATTTTTTGAAAAGCATACCATATATACTTGATTTTCCGGTACTGAGTGTTTTTCTTCTAAGAACTGCAGACCGCACTCATCCATTAACAGGAAATCTTCAAACGCAGGTGCACTTGAACTGCCAGTGGCAGTGGAAACAGAAGCTGAAAGAGAATAGATAAAATTAAGTATGGTCTGAACTAATACAAAATATTTTCTGAGATCAATCATTTTCAACACTTAATGACATTTTAAAAATCAGTATTTTTATCTATATCCCCCCCTCCCAACCCCCTAAATTTAAAAACAGGCTAATTTAAAAAACCTACATTAAAATTAGACAGAATTTTAAACATTTAAAAGAACATTGAATGTGTAGTAGAGATCAAGTACCAATGCCTTGCAAGGCTGTCCTTTAAACATTATGATTTTATTCCATTTTTGAAAAACATTACGAATGATAGGAAGTTTAAAAATGACAATATAAATTTAAAAATTCTGAATTAATCTTCGGTCCTTCAAGGATAGAACTGTTGCAAACCACACATATTTGTTTCTAAGAAACAGGTATTTTTTAAGATACACAATACCGAACTGTTACTTAAAAATAAGACTCGTTAATTGTATATGTCAAAACGCAGCCGAACAAAGTGAAACTAACTTCAAACGCAACTTAAACTTGTATAATTTAAGTATAATTTGTATACAGCCAGATAGTCAAGTGCAGTAGAAGATGCGAAATTGTGTTCGAACTCAGGCAATTTGGCATTATTATTCTGTATGTATTAATTATTCTCAAATCTTCAATGCTTTGGATTTCGTATGGCAGGGTTAGTATGGAACATGGAATTTCATGACCAGGAAATTTTTTTGTACCAGTATTTTCTCTTAGAAAATCTAGCGTTAAATAGGACTTGCAGGACCAAACTTGTCAAACTCAACTTGCAGGAAATTACACTCAATCTAAAATCGAGGCTAACCAAAAACAGAGTTAACTAGACCTGTAACAAAAATAATAAAGCTTCATTTTTTTTATTTTCAGAGTTTCCCCCAGGTTTAAAAAAGGGCAGGGCGTTTACTGTTCTGAAAAGGGCAATTTTACTTTTTTCAGGGCACTTTTTCATTTTTAAGGACACTTATCTAACGGTTCAAAACGTCGTGAAAAAACAGAAAATTCATCAAAAAATTGAAAAACGGCAAATTTTGTTAAAAGATCGCGAAAAAAACAGCAGATTTTGTTAATAGATCGCAAATAACAGCATATTTTGCGAAAAAACGTCAAATTTCGTGAAAAAATCTCGAAAAATGGCATATTTTGCTTAAAAAAAGGCATGAAAAAACGAAAAATATCGTGAAAATATCGCAAAAAAAAAAACCGTAACTTTTCACAAATTTTTCTGTTTTGTTGCGATTTTAGACGAAATTTGCCGCTTTTTTCGCAAATCTTTTGAAGAATTCTGTTATCGCTACTTTTTGATGAAAGTTGTCATTTTTTACGACTCATTCGACAAAATTTTCCATTTTATCACGATTTTTGGGAGAAATTTTTCGTTTTTCCACGATCTTTTGTAGAAATCTGCCGTTTTGTGAAATTTTGTGACGGAATTAGACTTTTTTTTTTTTGCGAATCTCGCCGGAAATTAGTCGTTACTTCGAGATTTTTAACGAAACTTGCCGTTTTTTAGCGACTTTTTGACAAAATTACCTGTCTAACGGCACACGTATGAGGCTATTTTTTGCATTCCGTCGCCGATTTTTGCATAATTTATGCGCTATAGTGCGTTTGGATCACTGCTGGAGGGCTGTGTTTTTTCAAATGGGGGGCAAGAGGGGCGCTATTTTTTAAACTAAAGGGCAGGAGGGGCAGAGTGCCCCCCTGAAACCAGCGTTAGAATTCTTAAAAAAAAAGTCGCTGGTCCTAAGGACCAGTAAGCATGAGAATTTACTGGTCCGCAGACATCATCACTGGTCCGCTATATAAAATTCTATTAAATAATTTTAACACTTAGAGTGGCCTCCTCCACCCCCCCCCCCCAATTCTTGGAAAATAAACCAATCTTACTTTGCATTAATCCAAATTTTTCAGCATAATACAATGTAAAATTATAATTTGTTAAAAATTAAAAAAAGAAATTTTCTGTACTTTTTAAAGAATAAATGTGCAAGATATAAATTTAATTATAAAATAATGCTTATTTAAGTGTAGAAGATAACAAGTACCACTATTGTTTGCATTTCTTTTAAAATGGGGCAAGACAGGTTTATTGAAAAAAAAACATTTTTGCTGAAAAAGAGGGATATTTTTGTTGAGTAAATGGGTGCTTTGCTTAATGAAATGGTGCAGTGTGAGTCACATTCACTCAGAAAGATTTGGAGCAATAAAAATCCGATCGGAAAGCAGGAAAATCAGTTTTTGGAGCAGCAGCAACAATTTTTAAGCAGGAAAATTAGTTTTTAAAACAGAAAAATTCTCTCCCGGCATTCACTTTTTTGTTTTTCGTTCTTTTTTGTCGAAATTTCTGTCTTTTCGAGTTATTTTGACGAAATCTTTTGTTTTTTCGGGATTTATTGACGAAATATACCATTTTTCGCGATATTTTGTTTCAAAATTTCCCGTTTTATCGCGATTTTTTGACGAAATTTGCCATTTTCTCGCGATTTTTTGAAGAAATCTACCTTTTTTGGGTTTTAGGATGAAATTAGCCATTTTTGCGAGATTTTTTGACGATATTTGCCGGAAATTAGTCGTTATTTAGCGCTTTTTTAACAAAATTTGTCGTTTTTTGCGATTTTTTTTTTCAAATTTTGCCGTTTTATCGCAGTTTTCGGGCAAAATTTGTCGTATTTTCATGATTTTTTTTTGAAGAAATCTGCCTTTCTTTGCAATTTTTTGAAGGAATCTGCCCTTATTTCGCTATTTTTTGAAAAAATCTGCCGTTTTTCGCGATTTTTTGGGGCGAAATTTGCCGTTTTTTCGCGGTTTTTTGAAGAAATCTGCTTTATGTTTTGGATTTGAAATGAAATTAGCCATTTTTTCGAGAATTGTTTAACAAAATTTGCCGGAAATTAGTCGTTATTTCGCGATTTTTTAACGAAATTTGTTGTTTTTTCACGATCCTTTAACGAAATTACGCGTCTCGTGGGACGCGTAAGAACTATTTTTTTGCGTCCCATCATCGATTTTTTTGCATATTTTAGCGCGTCCGCGGCATCGCTAAAAAAAAAAATATCTTATGTGCGATCAGGGCTTGCAAAGGCCTTGGTCCTGCGGACCACTAAATTTTTCTGATTAGTGGTCCGATTGAATTATCGGTGGTCTCGGACCAGCGGACCACCAAGGATTTCGAACGCTGCTGAAACCCTCTGGGGGAAACTCTGTAATTTTGTACTCTAATATATTTTGCATAATTATTCTGAGTTATTAATAAAAATTGTGCATTATTTTGTCAAATTTTAATTCTTGTAATTCTTTAAATAGCACATAAAATAATAATGCATTTTAAAGATTTTTTTCCTCCCTCCCAGACTGATAAACTTCCCTTCATTTATAAACGTTGGGAGGGAGACTCGCCTCCTGGGAAAAATCAAATTTCAAGCCCTGTTAAAAAAAAAAAAAATACTGATAGTTTACAAGGAAAATATTCATATGAACCATGTATGGGTTTGTTGATTCTTTTATTATGGGACAGAAAAAGAAGTAAACTGTAGACATTTTTCTAAAGCATCAAATGATAGAGCTGTTAATTATATGTATGCCAAGCGATATATTCAATTAAAGGAGGTTCAACAACGAATTAAGAAACATTTGTTGGCAAAACATCATCCGTCATATATAATGGCAGATCCAGTCTTCAAGTTAGAGGAGGGGGGGAGAAATCACATCCAGTATGGAATTAACAGACACTTTTCTCCAAGAGGGACTTTTGCGGCTCCGGTTGGAGGGGAGGGGGCAATTATAGAGTTCCGCGGAGGGGAAATTGCAATTTTTTGACTGTTAAAAACAAAATCTCAAAACTATCAGGGGAAACATTTTGTTGCTTTGGGAGGGGAATGTCCCCCCCCCCCAGGCACCCCCTGAATTCAATACTGGTCACATCACTTCATAATTAATTATTATATTGAAGGTTATTCTTAAATTAGAGTGACTATTTTTATTTACTTTCGCTAATTTATTTTCATTCATAAATACAAATATTTGCATTAGTATTTCTAAAAATGGATATTTACACAGATTTCATTCAGATATGAAGTGATATATTTCATTCAGAAATGCTGTTAAGTTAGCATTTTATGATAGTTTTAGGATTTGACAGCTACAGAAATGTCGTCACGAGGGAGCAATTAGCAGTCGCGTCTGGAAATAAAGTTTAAAATGTTAAATCATGGAATTTTTTGAAAGTTTTTCTTTTTTCTTTAAAATCTGCTTTTATTTAAAAAAGAAAAACACTTTTCAATCACGTTTCTGAATAAGAACACTTTCAACCCACAAATTAAATTTTTAATTGCAATTCAAAATTTTACTTGTTGCACAAATGCCATTAGAATTTTTTTTTTTTTTTTTCTAGAATTAATTTAAAAATCATCTAAAATTTCATAATTACATTGAAGAAAAATGTTTCTGCAATACATATTTTAACAATATTTAAGTTTGACTGAAATATAATGTAAAATGTTCCACTGAGGTGCTTTACTTTTTGAATGACCTATAAATGAAACACAGAAAAGAATATCTTAATGCTTAAAACAAAATAAAGTAAAAAAATTAACTGTGCACAACATATAATTAATAATGGATAATCCAAGTCAACTCAAATTTTTAAAAGAGCTTGTTACATCAATTGTAAATATTCAAATTTTGATTTTTCAAAGCTGTTAAATAAAATCATTTTGTTAAAATGATCTTGTTTTCTGAGTATATTAAACAGCTTTGTTACAAAAAAGCATTAAAATGGAAAAGATGCTGCTGTCATATCAGGGTATCGGTGTTTTTTCTTTAGTGATTTTCGCGAGAAAACACTGTTTTGAAATACTTGTTAGGCATACCGTGGCAAAACAAAATGTAGTTTTATTATATTTATAACATGTTTATTTTATTATAAAACACACGCACATTTACTTCAGAACAAAACACAAAATTTTCAATTTTATAAAACAAATTTATTTTTTACAGTAAATATAGACATTGTTTTATAAAATTATTTCTTATTCGGGCGATGACTAGGCCTATTTTTTTGTTTTGCATTTTAATAAAATTTTGCCAACATTAAAAAAATATAGAGGCAGAATAATTATAAAGAAATGCATTGCAAATAAAAATAAAAGAAAGTTCTTACCTTATATCAACATCCATTTTCTCTATTAATTCGAATTCACATGCGCTGATTGAAACATAAACATTGGATTCCTCTGTGGCCGACGAGTTGAGGAGTTCAAAAAAGGCGCTCCACAGCTACTAAAAAGGACTGACGGTTATAGAACATCCATCGGCCGTTTTGGGGACAATTCGGTTGGATGGTCCGTTCACAGTTGTTCAGAGGCTGTTCAGCGGACAATGTGATTGGACCATCCATTCCTTACTATCCTCAGAGCATTCACTGGATAGTTCGCATAGGATATGACACCCACAGGATCTATATAATCATTGTATGACGTCCGAAGGACAGTTGTGGTTGTCTGGGATTCTGTTTTTCTTTTACGGCAGTGTAAAAGCCAGAGTATAAATTGCAAATTATTGAGAGGGGATATTTTTTAGCATCCACTAATATTATTTTTATTGTTGTGAAAGACTAATTTTTTTCACATGATGAAATTTAAATTGATATTTATTAAATAACTCTTATGTAAATCTGGATTAATACTTGAAATTTGTGTAATATAAACAGATAAATGAAAATTACTTGTGTATTTGTAAAAGGATTTTAAAATGGTGCTTTAAATTAACCAAGCATTTTTTTTTAGTCGAAATTGCTTTTATTTTGAATTTTTCCATGGAAATATTTGCAATTGTTACAAAAGGGAAAAAAACGTGTATTATTAATCATTAGCATATACTTTGTAGTTTTGCTATTTTGGGATTTTGCGTTGGATTGCCCAAAGAATCGACAGATAAATATCTGTACGAACTAAAATTTTGGTCATTTCTCTCTTTATTGTCCTTTCATACAATAATATCTATCTCGGTGAAATCTTCGTTGATGCGTTTCTTTCTGTAACACTGCTTTTAGATTTTCAGAGGGGAACCAATCCAAATTTTCAATTTTTTTTTTCAAACAAATATTAATCTGAAGTGTCTTGAAGAAATAAATTTATTTATAATATTAAGATCTCTGCTTTATTATTGACTAGAAAAATAAGGAATAAGGCTTCATTTTTCTAGTCTTAGAATTCAATATACTTCGTGTGAATATCACAAAATGTCAGATTTTGATCATCTGATATATTGAAAGCATTTATTGAAAACAATTCGAAATTTCAAGAAGTAAATTTATTTTCTATTAGAGAGTACTGGATTTTTTTAATGTTAAATTGCTAAATTTTGAAGAACTTAAATAATAACTTAATTTTTATGTATTTAAATGTTATTTCTTGGCGTATGCATGCCAGGATAATGATAGCCTGGAGAAAAACACCTTCATTCTCAAATATTTTTTAACTTCTTCTTCTTCTTTTATTTTTATTTATTTATTTATTTATTTTTTTAGTTTTAAGACTTTGATTTTATGTAAAAGAACATGTTATTATTATAATGGCTCAAATTCCATGTAATGTTCAGTTTTATTTCTTAATTTATGGAAGCTAGGAAAATGACATAATAAAAAAATACTCATTTTTTACAAAGACTTTAATTACATTATTTTCAAAGAAATAATTAAAAGATGCTGCTGGTAGCTGCCATATTACTACTTCTGACTTGAACTGTATCAAAAATAAGCATTTCGATACTAGATAAGAATTTCGATACTAGTTGCTTCGCTACATTTCTACCTAATAAAGAGTTTAAATGCAGGCCAAGAAAATGGCATTCATTTTAAGTGAAAATCTTGTTTTAATTATGAAAACTTATTTGTAAAATACAGAATTTGTTACCTTCCTCATATATTTGTTTTATAAAGTATAAATATCAATTAGAAAATGATAATGAATTTTATGCTCACAGATAATTTTTTATCTTCTGTTATTGGTAGGAAAAAAGAATAAAAATTAAATATTTGAATTTCGAGTTAGATAATGAAGCTGTTTTAAAAAAATTAAAAAGAAAAAAAATTGAAAAAAAAAAATTAAGAATGTAAAAACTAAAGTTTGTAACTGGGCTAAGGAACCATAATGCATAATTTCTTTGTAAATATTTCCCCAAAGTCTGTCACGTAGAAACTATGGAAATAATTCTGAAATAACACATACCTAACATCGTCTGTTATCATAACAGTTCAGCCATTTGCAAGAATTTATCATAAGACGTGTAACAATTTTACATTCCTCTGTCATCGAGGGTTGGTTATAAATGCAAATGAGGCGGGGAGTGTGTCTCCACTTGGCAATCATTAGGGTGTGTAGATGTGTTCATTTAATTTGTCACCTCCGCCAGAAAAAAGTTCTTGTCTGTGGGGAAACCATAATGGTGGTCTCTGTTTATTGTCAGTGGTAAACGAACCGTTATGTAAGAAATTGAGTTAGGGGCGTGATTCCGCCGCGAAAGTTGTCTTGCGGCTTTAGACTTGAATGAATTCTTTGAGATCAATATTAGTGTTCGAAAGAAAACTTAGTTAAAATAGTGTTAGTAATAAGTTAGTTTATGGATGAAATGTAAAAGTTTCATTTGTCTTAGATTTTCGAATTGTTTAATCATTTCATCATAATACCAGTTAATTTCACATTTCTGGGAAATTAAACATAGGTTAATTAACACAATGAAAATTAAGCCTTAGTGAAGAACGGCTTCTTTTATAGAATGAATCTTTTACTCCTCCTTTTTAAAAATCAAGTTATCAGAGTCATTAAATTAGAAGTTGTTGATTTGAATCTCGATTCAAATTTATATAGAGCAAAGATTGTTCAGAACCTAATTCGATCCTTCTGTCTTCAGATACTATATATCAAATCAAGATATCCCTAAATCTTCTATTGCCTCTCACTGTTAGACCTCCAGTAACTATTTCAATTTCTTCATGGCAAGAATTATTTCTTTCTTATCACTCCCACTCATTTGGATTTTCACGCAGCTTATTTTATTTTCAAAAATACTGACTTCAAAAAACTTGTCAATGATCTTTCATCATCTCCTTTTTTTTTTTCTTCAGCTTGGAAATTACTTTTGTAATTCTTTTCACGCTTTTCTTGTCTCTTTCCATTTTATGGTTAATTTTTATTCCTTTTGCTTCTCTTTCTCTCTGTTTTCTTTCCAAACACCTTGAAAAAAGCTGAAGCGATGTTTTGAATGTATGAACAACACAGACTGAGACTAATGTCTTATTTATGAAGAGTTGCATTTGAATGAATTTTCAAGATGAAACTAAGGCAGACTGGAATGACACTACTGAATTGGAATAATGAAACGACAATCCTATTTGATATTGGCCTTCCAGGGATCTTAGACCTTGCAGCTCCTACTGAATGATGGAGGATGTGGCGAGTGTTGTAAATTTTCAAGAAGTATCAAAAAATTTTCAAGTCTTCGCAGGTCCAGGTGGCCATTTTACATGTATATAATTCACTTAACTTTGAATTACTTTAAAATGTATGTTTAATTGTTTAATTACATGATTTTTCTTCAATTTAAATTCAGAAGAAAATATTTGGTTTTGGTTATAAATTGGTTAGCTGATTTTGTTTGGACAACAGTTGGTTTTGTTAAGTTATATTACATAATTTTAAAAGTTTTAGTTATTAATTTTGAATTATTGTTTCGGTGTGTGTGTGCGTGTGAATTTGTTATACTAAAGGAGTATGTAGATTGGCCATACCTTGCGATTTTTTTAAATTTAAATTCAGAAAAAAAGATTTGGTTTTGGTTATAAATTTTTAGTTATTAATTTTAAATAATTTTTTTATTTCTTTTGTGTGTGAATTTGTTATACTGAATGAGTATGTAATTTTGCCATACCTTGCAATTTTTTTTTTTTTTCAGTTCGGAAAAAGATATTTCGTTTTGGTTATAAATAGGTTAGTTGATTTTGTTTAGACAACACTTGGTTTTGTTAAGTTATATTACATAATTTTAAAATTTTTAGATATTAATTTTGAATTACAGTTTATTTATTTAGTTTTGTGCGTGTGTGTGTTTGAATTTGTTATACTAAAGGAGAATGTAGATTGGCTTTACCTTATGATACATTTTTTTGTATGATATTTCGTGGCTCCTGTCCCCTTTCGAAGTGCTAGTAGTTGTATTTATTGTTCTTGATTCAATTGTTTAATAGTTTTATTGTTATATATTTTTGCTTCCTCTTTTCCCGAATTTTCACTCTTTTCAGCTAAAAATTATATTGTTCTGATGCATATAACAAGCTGCTTTGCTGCTGATGCTCTGGCACGTTTTTCTTTATACACCTTTTAATATCCAATTTAATATCCAATTTAATTACCAATTTAAAAATAATTGTATATATCTTTATATATATAAATCTTTTGTACGTGTGTATGTCACGGAACTCCTCCTAAACGACTGGACCGATTTTAATGAAATTTTGAGTGTGTGTTACAGTAGATTCGAGAATGGTTTAGATTTACATTTCATCGAAATTGATTCAGTAATTTTTTAGTAACTAGGCAAAAACTAATAGTTAGTGATTTTTCGCTAGTTAAAAGTGTTGAATACATTCGATGAATAAAAGTGTGGACGGAATGTCCGAGCGGTCTAAGGCGCCTAATTTAAACTCTTCTTCTTTAAGAAATAAATCGCGTGTTCGAAACCCACTCCTGACAAACGTGTGTTCTTTACGAAAGTGTTTCCTGTATTGTAATTTTTACTAACCGCCTTCAGGAAACCGTTAACTGTTAACTAAAAAGATAAAAAAATAAACTTTTCTATCAAAAATCGAACCGACTCCAAAAAATACTGAAGAGTGAAAAATAATTTCCTTACATAATTGTAATAATAAGTTAAATTAAGAGCGTAGTGTTTATCGTGCGTATTACTATCTTTATATATATAAATCTTCTGTGCGTGTGTATGTCACTGAACTCCTCCTAAACGACTGGACCGATTTTATTGAAATTTTGTGTGTCTGTTCCAGTGGACTCGAGAATGGTTTAGATTCACATTTCATCGAAATTGATTCAGTAATTTTTAGTAATTAGGCAAAAACTAATAGTTAGTGATTTTTCGCTAATTAAAAGTGTTGAATAAGTTCGACGAATGGTATTCGGACGGAATGTCCGAGCGGTCTAAGGCGGCAGATTTAAGCTTTGCTTCTTGACGAAAGAGATCACGTGTTCGAATCTCGCTCCTGACAAACGTGTAGGATTTACAATTATGTTTCCTGTATTATAATTTTGATTAACCGACTTTAGAAAATCGTTAACTTTTATCTAAAAAAGAAAAATAAACTTTTCTATCAAAAATTGAACCGACTTCAAAAAATACTGAAGAGTGAAAAAATAATTTCCTTATATAATTGTAATAAGAAATTAAATTAAGAGCGTGGTGTTTATCGTGCGTATTATTATATTTACGTACATTTATTTGATTTTCTGGAGTCGGTGCAAGAAGGACATTGTCTGTCAATGACAGGACAACGTCTGTCGGGTCCGCTAGTGTATATATATATATATATATATATTGAATAAAATATTCATTGTGATTTTTTTTGTTTTAATGGTATCTTTAATATATTTTTAACATAAGGTATTTGTATCCTAAATGGACAGGGCTCTCAGTATGGACACCCCTAATATTTTTAAAGGTAATAATTTTAATCGAGAGATGGCTCAACATTTTCGCGAAGAAAAGCAGTTGAAAAGATAATTAAGGCTGGAAAGAGTAAAAAAGCGCGCTATTCGCTATTTACGAAGAAACCTGTTGTTTCGAGATGTGCTGATCTTAATTACTTGTAACCTTAAATTCTTATTAGATATGGTAAAATTACATTAAATGTTGAAAAGTGGAGTATTTTAGAAAGCTAATAAAACATATTTTCGATTGCTATTGCATATTTTGCTTTAAAATATTTTCCTTATTCATGTGCTATTAGATTTAGTAAAACTACGCCCGGTTCCCAATATGGACAGCTTATGTCCCCATCAACTACAACTATAAGAAAGAAGAAAATTCAACGTTGCCAAGCAATAAATTGAAAAGGCATTGTTCAACAAGATGCCATTTGAACAATCCCCCCAAAACCTTCCTCCAAAAAACCCTTGTAAAAAAATAAAAAGAAGCCCCCCTCCCCGCCAGTAGGATATCTGTTGGCGAAATCGTAGGCACCAATGGTATGACTTCCTCAACAAAGGAGAGCTGGTACTGCTTCTTTTGCAGTATTGATGCTTTTTCAAACATGCGGCCATGCATCACATGTGGCAGATATGTTCATGGGGATTATGTGGGACTTACTGCCCATGGTGAAAAAGTTTCTATTTGTCCATGCTGTGAGGACTGAGTAATAACAGATGTAAATTCGCAGACAGATGCTATAAAGCTAAGCAAAACCAACAATATTATTTCATAATATTAGTAACTAAGGGGCTTTGCATGGATCTTCGAAGGGTAAAAGCCGAAAATGATCCTCCCCTTTCGAAAATGCATGTTCTAAAGATATTTACTGTCCCCCCTCCTCCTCCGAATACTTTAAAATACATTTTTTCCCCCTCTCCTCTAAAATCCCTTGGAAAAGTGGCTCTTCAATACACACTGTGTAGAAAGTCAATAAGGATACACCTGCCCATAATAGGGACGGGTAGTTCCTTATATGGACACTTGTAAACATTTTTTGTTTTTATCATATAAATAACCAGAATAATTACAAGGTCGCTAATTTTGATAATGATAGTCAATAGTGCAAGGATAGTGGACACACATTTTTGGAGTTCTTTGACTTGTACATGGGGGTGAAAAAAATACATTTTCCTTAAGGTGTCCATATGGAGTACAGGTACTATATAGCAAAGATAGCTAAAAATACTTTTTAGCAATATTATAAATATTATGCGCTAAGGTAATTGCTGCAATGCACACAGCCTTAGCGTATTGTTATAACGATTTCTAGAATGTAGTCATCTGATACCACTTTATAGGAATTTCCAATAATAGTAACAATATCTTGTCTAATCATACATATATTGGGATTTAGTATACTATTTAGGGATAATATTAGATGTTTAATGCTGTAATGATTAATTTAAATTAATTTAAATTATTTATTTTTCCCCTCCATATTTTATGTGGTGTAAGTTATTAAATTTAATGGTTCATATAATGTAATACAATTAATGGTTATATATATATCTATATATAATCCCAAGAAAAAGTTTTAGAAGAGGTATTGACATTTTGAGAAATGAAATGCAAACAAAAGCCTCCTTTTTTAGTACATAACCATTTAATTGTATTGCACGAACTGGATTTGGACAAGAACATTTTGCTTTCTTCATTACTTAAGACTTTTTGATATCATTAATTTGTAGCTGTAAATTTATCTTTATTGACTGTCAGATATTTTACTAGTAAGTAAGGAAAAGTTTTAGTATGCAAAAAGTGGTATTTAACTTCTATTTTTAATTTATGCTGTCAAAAAAAGTAAAAATTAAGAAGTTATTTATTTATTTATTTATTTAATTCATCGTTAAGCAAATCAGTATTGCAAACAGATAGAAACAGAATTTATCAGAATTAAGATAATTTATTAAAAGTTTTACGCTGGCATTTCCATTAAATAAGATGAGATAAATGAAATGATGAACAAACATATATAAAGGCTTCTATTGAGATTTTCAAAGGTAGCATGAAAACAAATGGGTCGATTTCTTTTAAGAACATTTAATTAAAACATTAGTACAGAAAATTGTACTTCCATTTTAATTGCAGAAAATAGCTTAATCCTGCCAGTTTTTGAATGAAAGTTGGTTGTGATTTGCAATTTTTTTTCTCCTATGTTGTGCTTTTAAGCTTTAAATCCTTTATACATTATTTTCTTCTTTTTTAATGCATTTGACATGGATAGGTTCTTCAAAAAATACATAGTTGCCATTATTTATGACCCAATCTATTTATAAATGACTTAAATGTAGCTTTTCTTATTCATCGCTTTTTGACTCCTTTTATATTTACACATTTCAAAATGATTCAATATATGTTTATTTGAATATATATATATTTTTTTTTTATCAGAGAAAGATTTCATTTGTCAAGATTTCTAGCTGCATATAATTACTAAAACATTCAAATGGAAACGTATTGATGGATTAAATTTAAATGATTGCACGGGAAATTATAATGACGTTTAAAAGCCAGGGTTATTCTAGTAAATTATATTCCATTCATGAAATTCTTTTAAAAGTTATTTGAAAAGATGAATTATTTCACATGAAGTAGTACATCCGTTTCAGTTTTGATTCTTTGAATGTCTTTAAAGTATTTAAGCATTTCTGGCAAAACCGAGAATAAGAAGATATCACCTGTTCTTATTGACCGTTTGTTGCTAGGAAACGCAATTTCGTACGAGAGAATGAATGCCAGTTTTTCCTTCTGAAATTTTCCAGCGTGGCAGATGAAACCACTTCTCAAACGCTCGCTTTCGCTTTAATAGGACCATTATAGCACTTGCTTCAATGTTGCCATAACACAGAAAGAAATTCCTTACGGCAATTTTAATAATATGTGCTGGAAATCGAAAGTTTCTTCTTGTAGATTCTTCGAATGTAGAAAAAAAAATAGAAGTGTTACGGGACACGGTTTAATTGAGGAGAATTTTTAATAATAGGGAAGTGGTAAAATTTACGTGTACATTTCAGTCACGATGCGTATCTGGATGAAAGTTTAATATTTAATTAGGATGAGCGAAGCGAGCGAATCCTCTACTAGGCCACTCAAGTTACAGTTTGTCGAACACTTTATAAAAAATCTATTCAGTATTTTGACTTGAAATTAAACATAACAATAAATTATGATATGTAGATTTGCAGAATGTTATTATTTTTTTTTTTACAGAATAACCTTTAAAAAATTTTATTTTAATAATTAATTTATTCTATATGTTTTTCTATTATGGACGCATTTTTGTAAATAAAAAATTGGACGCGTATCTTTTTATTTTCAGAATTAAAGTAAACCATGGGGTTAGTAATTATAGATAGAATCATGATTAATTAATTAAATAAAATATATTTTCATTATTCCGCCAAAATCGTTTGCAAATAAAAAATTGAACCCGTATCTTTTTATTTTAAGAAGGAAAATAAACTATGGGGTTAGTAATTGTAGATAGAATCATGATTAATATATTAAATAAAATATATTTTCATTGTTTTGCCAAAATTATTTACGCAGTTTATACTTACGGATTTTAAAAGAATCACATTATGATTTATTTATTTAGGTATTTACTTTGGTAAAATGGCAACAAAAAGAATCGTAAACAAGTAAAACTAATTCTTATATTTGGTACTTAAAGTGAATATTTTCTTAAATTTGGCAAGTTTCTTAAGTCTGGTATTCGAAATGAAAGATTAAAGAATAATTTAAGAATATTTTAATTGATTGAAGAATAATTTAATTCAACAAAATTAAATACATTAACTACGTTTATAAATAATTTCTGGAATGTATTAGTAATTTAAAAATGTCGAGAAAAAGAACACTTATTGGCCAGAACGAACGCCGTTACTGGGCATTGGAAAATGTAAAAAATCTTTAAAACTTTTAGTTAAAAAAAATATATTTTGTAAAATTCTGCTTCGAAAATATTCTTATTTATACCAGCCTCATATCATAAATAAAAAATTCCGAGAAAATTCTTAGTTATTTGGCTGAATTTACATTTCTAAAATTTAAATGCGCCAAAACATGAGATAACGTTTTTGCTTAATAAAAATGCGAAAATAATATAAAAAAGTAATGTTCCTTTCAAATATTTATCTTATGAAATAATGCTTCGCGAATCCAAACAAAGCACGGCTTTTTCTAGTATTTATTTACCATACATTTTTTTTTTTTTTTTTTTTTTTTTTTTGTTTATTTATTTGGTGCGTTCATAATTATGTAAATATGTAGCACCTATAGTCGTCGTTCTATCACTTTGTCCGCATATAACTGATCAAAAACAACCCAACCGAATTATTTCAAGTTTTTAATATATAATTATTGCACAATTTTGTCGATTCATTTCAAATGTTATGAAAATAGGATGTATAGTTTAGTTACAGGGACAATCAGAAGTATTTCGTTACATTACGGCTTATGGGAAAAAGTCCTTCCGGCAATGCCGGGAGGAAGAGGCAGCTTTCATATACTTACATATTTATTTATTTATTTTAAGGCAAGTTACATTGTTCAAAAATACTAAGCTCAAATTAGTAGAAATAATCTTATAAAATTAGTGATTTTATAAGATTGAATACTAGTTTTTGTCAAGACTGAATATTAATAGGAATTTTTAGAAATTAGTCATCTTTTATTCAAACTGGTTTTATTTTAAGCGATTTAGAGAGTCACCAAATTCCACGATATCATAAAGTGTATGCCATTTTAAAGCAACATTGTGGATCGTTCAGATCAGACCGTTTCAAAATGTCAGCCATAAGCAAAAATCAAAGTGCTATAACTCAATCATTTTTTAAGATATAGACAAAATAAAAAGTGTTCCGGAATTGTTGTTTTAAGTTCTAACACGTAAAAGAAAAATATTTTTCAACTGTTAATTTTTTCGCATTTAGTTTTAAATTTTTTAAATTTAAAATGGCCACCATTTTGAAACAAAATGGTGGATGATGCTGGCCAACGAACTCGGTCGAGACATTTGTATGTACTATGTACATACCAAGTTTCATTGAAATCGGCTCATAAATACGCGTGTTATCACGTGACAAAAATCAGATCGTTTCAAAATGTCAGACATAAGAAAAATTCAAAGTGCTATAACTCAATCATTTTGCAAGATATAGACAAAATAAAAAGTGTTCTGGAATCGTTGTTTTAAGTTCTAACACGTAAAATAAAAATATTTTTCAAATTTTGATTTTTTTGCATTTAATTTTAAATTTTAAAATTTTTTAAAAATTTTAAATGGCCACCATTTTGAAACAAAATGGCGGATGATGCTGGCCAACGAACTCGGTCGAGACATTTGTATGTACTATGTACATACCAAGTTTCATTGAAATCGGTTCATAAATACGTGTGTTATCACGTGACAAAAATTAGATCGTTTCAAAATGTCAGCCATAATAAAAATTCAAAGTGCTATAACTCAATCATTTTTTAAGATATAGACAAAATAAAAAGTGTTCTGGAATCTTTGTTTTAAGCTCTAACACGTAAAAGAAAAATATTTTTCAACTTTTAATTTCTTCGCATTTAATTTTAAATTTTAAATTTTTAAAAAAATTTAAAATGGCCGCCATTTTGAAACAAAATGGCGGATGATGCTGACCAACGAACTCGGTCGAGACATTTGTATGTACTATGTACATACCAAGTTTCATTCAAATCGGTTCATAAATACGTTAGTTATCGCATGACAAAAATCAGATATATATATATATATATATATATGTCAACATTTGAACGGAGGGTGGTTTTGGGGTCTGGGGGTCATGATCGGTCAAAATATACCAAAATTTTCCGGAAGTGCTTTCCTCCGGACGGCTGCAATAGGTAGCTTTTTACTTTTTGTAATGAAAGCTACCTAAAAATAGCTTCAAGTGCATTTTAATGATGTTACACTCCATCGAACATAGTAAAATTGGTAGTTATTTATGACGTATATACTAAAATACACATTCTGTACAATGTATGGAACAAAGAATATTTGTTATTCATTTACAGGACTACACAAAAGTATTGCATTACATGATGGTATAGGAGAAAACTCGGAGGAAACATTGTTTGGGGCACGTTTTAATTATGTTAAGCTATTTCACCTTTTACGAAATTGATATACGTTTCTGAGGTTTACTATAAATTACTTTCTGTATAATAAAAAACAAATAGTATTTACAGGGCGTACATAAGAATAGACTTCATTATTGTACGAACGCATATCATTTACTACGGTTGTTATACGTACACTCTTAATTCAAAAGAACGAATTTCGCACTCAGTGAAGGAGCGAAACATTTTATCAAGACTTTCTCTCCTTCTTGAGAGAAACGCTATCGAAAAGGGGTGTTTTGCGGAAAAAACTCGCCCGATAAACCATCACTTGGGAGCACACACAAAAAAACTCCTTTTTGAGAGAATTCCAAGCAACGCGACCTGAGATGAATGTCATTGGTTGTAACCGGGTCACGTGATACATTGTTTGGCTTGGCCTTCGTTATCTCCATGTTTTAAAAAGTGAATGAGATGTTTGACGCTTTGACGTTAATTCTAGCTGCATATATTAATGGACAAAAGGATCCAAATTTTGCAACCTTAAAGAATAGAAATGATCACACTTTACCCGCAAATAATAATAACAATAATAAGGAGAGTTTATCCTTTCACAGGATAATACAAGCCTAATGGCACAAAACAAGATGGAAGATGACCGGTTTTAGAAAAATAGGATTTTTTTCCTGCGGTATTTTCAGACTCCCGAGCATACAGTTACGAGGTAATTTGTTGTATTTTTAGACTTTTACATTGTATATATTATTTTGTCGTTCATTTTATTACTTTTAAACAGAAAATGTTAATCACTATATTTTTTTTTCTTTTTCTTTTTAATATAAATGCATTCTAAAATATTTTCTAAATTCGTATTTTGTTTTAGCATAATTACTTTTGGAAAATTCGGAATAATTTACGGTGTTCTATAAAATACTGTTGAAAATATTATTTTCTTATATTCAAGCTGCATAATTATGTTGAAATTTTCTTCATGTAAACAAATGTTTACATAAAGTTAAGCATTTACATTATTATTTATTAAAGTATTTTGCTAATCATACAGAGAAATATTTGTGGAGCATAGATCCATAATAATTTTATTATTATTATTATTATTTATTTATTTTAATAGGATATGCGTTCTATTTTTGTAAAAATATTTCATTAAATAGTATAGAATTATTTATTAAATTATATTCATCTAGATGTGCACTAAAAGCTGAATTCTACATTTAAACATTTGCAAATGTTCGTTTAAATAGAAAATAATCACATTCTCCTGACAGTGGTAAACTTTACTTAAAAATAAATTATAGATATGCATCTTTGTATATATCTAAATGAAAATAAGTTATAAAATAGTTGTATGGTTTGAATATCTTAATAAACGTAAAACATATGTCCTAAATAAATAATAACAATAAAAAGTTTTTATTTTTATATATTCTACATTCCACAAATATTTTTCAGTATCATAAAGTGAAATAAATTAATATATAATAATATAAGAAACATAAAACGATATAAGAATCATACAAGAAATTTTTTATATTAAAAGTAATAACGACAAGTAACGCTAAAATTATATATATAATGTATAAATACAACAAAATATCTCATTATAAAAAAGATAACAGAAAAAAAATGCATCTTATGATTCTAAGTTAGGAGAAAAATGTTGTCATGATTTGAAGATTTTTTTCCCAATTTATCATTTAAAAAAAAAAAAAAAAAAAAAAAAAAAAAAAAAATCTGCATTAGAATTAGATTTAAAAAAATTAAGGGTTTTGTAAAACAGTTGTGTACGCGCGCAGGGTGCGAGGGGGGGGGGGGGGCAAAAAATCTGGATTTCGGTGAAGTTTAATAAAAACAGTAATCTGCTAAAACATAGTATCTGACATGATAAAAGTAAGTTTAGTTATATATTTTAATTATTCGAGGTTTAGTTTCTACAAACTAATATGTAAAACAGAAAATTGTAAAATTTTTACCATTAAATATGAATTTTAGTAGTATCATATGTGTTATATCTCAATGGATGAAATCGTTTCTAAAATTTCTCTGCAATTGTTACATTTATACGTATATAAATAGAAAAAACTAAAAATTAACTTGAAATAAAAAAAAATAATCAATGAAATACATAAAACTAATCAATGAAATACATAAAACTAATCCTAATAAAAAAAACTATCTGAAACTAATAAAAAAAAATTATCTATTAAAAAAAGGAGTATTAAAGAAGAAAATTCTTTTTTGTAGTAAATATATATATAAAAAAAATAAAAAGTACTAATTTCTAAAAATAATAGTAAAACACTCCTTTGGTAATTGTGATTTAGTCAAAAAAGAGTGAAAAAATAGCATCTCAAAAAGGAGTACAATTATTGCTTCTGTCGATTAATTTAGTCCAAAAAAGTCTGAAAATAGCTTATCAAAAAGGAGTGAATCGCTTATCAAAAAAGGATGAAATTAAACACTCCGCAAAATGAATGAAATTCACTCCTATAGGATAAGTGCATCTTCAAAACCGGAAAGAAGCGAAAAATAGCTCCGTCGGAGTTAAAAACGCTGGATTTTTTTTAAAGAGAGTACGAGATTTCCGACTTGTTCTAATATGATACTGTAGAAAATATTGTAAAAATTGCAATAATTTATTTCATTTTGTATTTATTTGAATTTTCTAATTACATTGATTTTACTCACTAATTCAGGATAATTTTGGTGTTGGCTATATGTGTATATATTTAGACTTTCTTTTGTTTCTATAATAGTCCCTTTTTTTTTCTTTTTTTTTCTGCTGAACAAAACAGACATGTCACATATTAATGTTAGTATAAAGAAAGTAACGTGAAAATTAAAATAAGAATTGCAATAGCATGCATTTAAAAATGTAGTAAAAACATCTTTTAACCATATGGAACTTGGCAGAGTAAAAAAGTTTAGTAAGAAATTGCAAAATAACTTTAATGCAAAAAATAAAATATAATTAAAAAAAAAACTTTAATTTTTTAGTTTAATTCCAAAAGTACTTATTATACTGTTAGAGTTGATTTTAAATTACTAAAGAAGTTAATTTCGTTTCTTAATTCATTACTTTTACTACTAATTGACCTTAATTTATAATTATGTCCCGATTTACTCCAAATTATATAAATAAATAAAGGATATGATCTTTTTAATCACAGATTGCAAAATTAGCAAAATTTCAATCATCTGACAGCATTAAGTGTATTTTGTTTTAGTTTTATCAATGACAAAAATATTTTAAACTAAACAGTGTTGAGTTCAGGGGAGTACCCACGAAAGTTTTGAGATTTTATATTTTCAATAGTCAAAAATGCATCCCCCCTCGGAACTATCTAATGCCCTCCTCCTCTCCGGAGACCCAGAAATCTCTCCTAGAGAAAAGAATCTGAATTCAACACTGAAAGTAAATACAATCTCTTCAACGTAAAATTTAGGATACATACTTTTCAAATTGTAAGTTCGCGTGCCTTTTTAAACACATATTTTTGAATAATTCGTTATTAATCAATTTATATGTATACCAGCAGCAAAATAAAATAAAAATAAATACGTTGTATCGAACTGTGAAAGTTTGCATGCGAAATCTTACTATTATTACTTTAGCTGTTATTATTATTATTTAAATTTAATTTTGTCCGTTTTGGTCGTTAAACTTGAAATCCCAGTTCGTATACAGGCAGAAAAAAAGTTCACAATTTTACAACACTTGATACAATTGAAGCATTTTTTTTCAAATGTAACTATGCAAATTTCCTTTTAGATATTACATCATTTTCATTAAATGAAACGCTTCGCTACTTTTTGAGGACATAAGTCCTCAAATTCTATATCAGTGGAATGAAAAAAATATTAGGAATCCTTTCATAACTGTATTAAAATTGAACAGTGTATGAATCAAGAAATGCATTTTCTTTTAAGCATAACATCATTTTCATTGTACATGATCGCTTCACATTCTTTGCAATTGTTAAATAGTAATTATATATCTAATTTGATTTACTTCAACATTAAAATTTTAACAAAAATATTGAAATATTTAAATTAGAGAATTTTAAACACTTCAGAATATAAAAAATTTGTAAGAATAATATTGTATAATGAGAATATTGTATATACGATGACAATAATAATGACGTATTGTAATATTGTTATTATTGTATAATGACAAAAATAGCAATATTATATATTCACGTGTCATAATCTATCTATAATTGTTATCTTTTTCTGCTAACATTAGAAATATAATGTGTGTTTTATAATCATAACAAAATAATTCCTTTTTTTTTTTTTTTTTTTTTTTTTTTTTGAGGGGATAGGCATATTTATTTTAAATTAGTTGTATACATTTTGCAAAATTAAAATTTTTTAAAAATAAAAGTAATTAAAAATTATGAACGCAACATTTGAAACACTATTAAAAAGTAATAAAATTTACTGTTTTTCCAGTGAAGTATTCTTGACTTACTCTTTTATTAGGCAGATTTCGTATGAAATACTACCAATTACATTCTCTCCTATGTTACAATTTTTGTAAATGTTTTTGTAGATCTGCACCAATCATGACACCCAGAACCCCAAACTACCCTCAGTAAAAAACTCCATGTATGTATCTATCTATCTACCTATTTCACTTTTTTATGGACACGATAACTTCCGTAACTCGATTCAAATCTATTCCAAACTGATACATAAAAGCAAGAAGAATAAAATCCCAGATAAGTTCGTTAATGAGCAAAATCAGACGAATGGGGTGGAAATAGGAAGGGAGTTTGTGAAAATCGGAAAAACCCCATAACTTTTTTATTAAAATAGATTTCGAATCAGTTTAAAGTTTATATTACTTCTAAAAAATGGGCCGAAAATTTGGGAATGACAGATTTTTGACATAATTAAAATGGACTCAAAGAGAAAAAAAATAGGGTTTTAGGTAGGAGAAAAAATAATTACTTCGTCATTTCTCAAGATATCAAATCCAATTAAATTTTATATAAGTCTCCTTAATCTTCTTCTTAAATCTACAACTTTTATACTAGCAAGTTTTTGATAGGACTCTTAATCCAAAGTCTTAATGAAAAAACAGAAAAGGAAAGAAAGGGGTTGGGGAGTGAAAAAGAAAAAAATCCATAACTTCGTCACCTCACACATTTTAAATCTGCTTACATTTATGGTACATCTTCTCAATAATGTCTTCAACTTTTATATAGATACGTTTTTTTACAGGACAAATTCTTATAGCATAAAAAATCAAAAAAATATAGGAGTAGGAAAAGAAATTATCGTATTAAAACTGTACAAAAAAAAAAAAAAAAAAAAAAAAAAAAATTTTAAATTGCTTATTTTGCAATTTTTTTTTCTCTTAAACACATGCACTCGACAGGTTCTCTTATTTAGAAATTGTATAATATGCCGTATTGTTGGATTTTTTAATAAATGCAGAATATAGTTCAAAAAATACTGTCAAAGTGGATATCTTAAACCAAATTTTTCGAAGCGGTCACGCTAGAATTAAGGGTGTACTGAAATAAAAAATTGCTTACATTCTGACTCTATTTTAAATTGCTCTCAAAGATAACTATTTGGGAGGTTTTCTTATTTAAAAATTATATAATGCGCAGTATCGGTCGATTTTTTTTATAAAGGCAGAACATATTTTTAAAAATGCTGTCAAAGTGGGCATTTTGAACAGAATTTCTCGAAGCGATAGCGCTGGAAACGAAAAATATGATTGATAAAATAATTATTTAAAAATCAAGCTTTATTTAATAGAACGAAAAATAAAAACGCTAGGTCACTTATAAATACAGTCGAATCTCTCTATAACGAAACTCCATACATCAAATTTCTCTATATAACGAATTTTTAGTAGGAACGGTCCCCTTTTCGCATGATTACATAAAAAACAGTCTCCATATAGCGAAATATCTATCTCCATATAACGAATTTTTCATAAATTGGTCTTAATTTCTTCAGTTTTAAAAAAGCTTCGAAATCATATGGAATCAATTTTCCATCACTTATTTTTGATTTATCGTTCAGTGCTGTTTTTTTTTTTTTTAAATATAAATATTACTTCTCTCCTTGTTCTTTAAATCCAACGAATTCATTACACCTTTCAACATCCTTCTCAAAACAGAGTCAACTGGATTGTTACACATATAAGAAAGGAATCAATCAGAGGCACATAAGAGAGGACTTCAAATGGAGGAAAATGTAAACTACAATTTTTCATTCCTTGCTAAAATTTGACCTTTTTTTTTGAGACTGTAACAATTTAAAAATCAAAACAACAAAAAATTACAGATTTCTTCCTCTGAAATTAATGCAGTCTTCCATATTTGATTTTCATTAAACTTTCAAATAAATGTTTGTTCTCTTTTTTGAAACTGCTTAAATAATTAAGAAATGAAATGTTAGGTTAATATATACTTTTAAACATTTGAAATTTTTAATTAATACGATCAAAAATAATATTTGTTCAAAATTTACACATTAAATACCATTTTTAACATCATTCTCTCTACATCGAATTTCTCTATATAACGAATTTTTTACTGGAACGATAGATTTCGTTATATAGAGACTCTACTGTATCTTTAAAAATTATGTCAACAAGTTTCATGTTTTTACTTTCTTCTATCTTTACAAGAAGAAAGTATTGGATTCATGAAAATTATCGACTTCCGGTTTTCGACGGATTTATACGTTTTAGAAGGTCCTGAACACGTTTTGACTATTTTTAGAAAATGTCTGTGAGTCTGTCAGTCTGTCTGTCTGTCTGTATGTGACAAAAAATTTGTGGGCGCTCTATCTCAAGAACTAGTGCTCGAAATATCATAAAATTTTATATTCAGTTAGACCTTGATATGAATTAGGTCCTATTGGTTTTTGGTGTAAATTGGCCTGCAGGTGGTGCTGCTATACTACATTTTTCATGATTTTAATGATTGCTATATCTCAAGAACTAATGCACAGAATTTCACCAAACTTCAGATTCTATGAGACCTTGATATACATAGACGCTGATTAAGTTTTGGTGTAAATTGGTTTGCAGGTGGCGCTGCTATGCTACGTCTTTCATGATTTTCATGATAGCTATATCTCAAGAACTAATGCACAGAATCTCACCAAACTTCAGATTCCGCAATACCTTGAGATACATTGCCACTGATAAGGTTTTGGTGTGAACTGCCCAATAGGTGGCGCTGCTATGCTACATTTTGCACGATTTTTTGCGATAGCTATATCTCAAGAACTAATGCAGAGAACTTCATCAAATTTCAGATTCTGTTACACTAGATTATATAACATAATTAGACGCTGATTACATTTTGGTATAAACCTTACAACAGGTGGCGCTGCTATGTGGATTGATTATTAAACATTGATTGATTATTTAAATGCATTCTGTGAAATGTAATGAATGCTGTAAATAAATTTTTACTGCATTAAATATTTTCATTATTCACAATTCCGTAACATTATATATATATATATATATATATATATATATTAAAATGAAATTGATCATGTACACAGTTAAAAAAGAACTGCATTGGAAAATTAAATAGAATTAGTTTTACGTAATACATACAGTAAAATTAAAAAGGTTAGAGTGAAAATTAAGATAATGAAACAAAAATTATATATATATACCTATGCGCTAAATCGATGTAATTATTTGCACTTTTTAATTGGTTTAATTGACGTGATTTAAATAGAAGAAAGTTTTGTGATGGCCACAACGTACTAGTTTCTTTTGAAAATGACTATGAAACACTGTTAAAATTTTTTGAGGTGTTGAGCGCGGATTTTTCTTTTTCTTTTCTTTTTTTTCTTTTTTTTTTTTTTTTTTTTTTTTTTTTTTTTAATATTCCCGTAATATCTTTCTGAAAAAACTAGCTTTTACAGAAAAATAAAATTTTAAAATCTCCAAAAGTGGAAAACAAAATGTTAAACTGAGTTTATCTCTAATCAAAATTTACTTTTTGTTGGTGAAATTAGCACTTAACTTCGAAATCTACCTGCGCCTATAAGCCGAGCCGGCAGGGATTTATTTTTTATATACAATCGAGCCTTTGTAAACAATTTGACAACTGCATTAATCCTTTTTTAGAAGAAGATAAGAAATTTATAATTAAATTTCTCTTACGTCCGTAGATGTAATTATTTAAAATTGTCTTCGGTTGAAAAAATCAAATGTTAAAATATTTCAACTTTGAATTAGCATCGCACACCTTTTATTAATAACGATAAGTATGTAATGAAACAATCAAGTTAAAATTAATTGTTAAGAATTTAAACATTCCTAAAATAATGTTATCTAATAAACAAACTCATCATAATTTATAGTTTATTCTGTTTCTGTTACACACGTTTTAATTATAAATTAAATAAAAACGGAAATTTAAACTTAGCAACTAAAATATACTGCAGGAATTTGTCTTTAAAATTTCACATAAAGCAAGCATTTCTAAATACTCGCTTCAGTATCTCTTTTAAGATGCAGCTATTAATACATTTTTTAATGATCTACAAAACTTTTGGAAAAATTTACATCCATTTCAATCTTGTAAAATCCAAACTTTTTAATACCTTTTCTTAGAGAGTATCTGCATATTAATAGTTTTTTTTCTAGAATTCATACTGAAATTTAAAAACTTAAAAGTTTCGTAGCAATGATGATGAAAACGTGATTTTGAAAGATTTATTTCGGATTAAATTTCTTTAAACTTCAAGCGCATGAAAGTTTCAAAAGTAATTTCCATGCCAAATTAATTGCGCAAATAACTTTAAAGAAATTACTGAAGAATTCGTGGTTGATCTTTTTCTGAAATTTCTCTCTTTCAAATTTTAATTAGTTCATAACAGGCACATATTAGAAATAATCTTGTCGTCTTTTTTTAGGGTTTCATTCATCTGATGAAACTCTAATCAACTTTGTCCTCTGTCTGTCTGTCACAAAGTCCGTACACAAAAACTATATAAGTTAGAGAGTTCAAATTTTCTGGCCTTACAGCTGAATATCTCTTGTCATACATAAAATCATAAAATTTTGAAAAAGACTGTTATTTTAATTAAAATATTTTTTTAATATCATTAGTTCATTTTTTCTTCTAACTGTTCCACGCAAGTTTAAATACATATAATTTTTTTTTTTACCCTTTACTTTTAAAAGAAATGGAGTACTGTTGCCACAATTACAAAATTGGTATTAAAAACTACAAAAAATTAATATCTCAAAAATAAATTGAGATACCACTTTTAAGTAAATTGCATTTAAAAGTAATTTTTTCCCCTATACGATGCTGTAAAAATTGAAAATATGCAAGTAATAAATTTTAGAGGTTTAAAATTTTGCAGTAGAGTAAATTTCAAAACTGAAATTTCATTTCTTCTAACTGTTGCACGCAGCTTTAAATAAATTTATTATGTATCTAACATAAATTAATGAATTAAAAAAATCAAGTGAAAAAACGTGCTTATTTATTTTTATTTCATCATATTACATCATATTTATCATCTATTTTGACACGCGAAGTGAAATATATATTTTTTATTTATTAAATTATTCTTCATTTAAATTAGTAACCACCTCTGGTGACCAGTTTGGCCTCCCTTAAATTTATGCTAAGCTTTGCAACATTTTACTTTTATTCATAATTATATTTACTTGCTTACCTTCACTAATTCTGGAGATTCTGATAGAGAAATCAACAAATCTATGCGATCAAGACAGCATTTAGTGGAAGAATTCAATATTCTGCTCTGGTTGGCGCGATTGGTGAAGAAATGCGAAATAGCGCCAGAAAACCGTTTTTCGTTTGTTAATTTAATGATAAAGTGTTTGAATGATTTAATAAACGAAACCCTCTGTGCGATCTGCGATCACACTTACCCACTTGCTTCATAAGTTTTCTGAGATGATTTATTTAAAGGAAAATTGTGATAAAACTTGATTTTTATAAAGTATTAAACAAGGATTTTCATTTATTTTGCTCTTTTAGTCAGTTAACTAATCAATATTTTTGAAAAAAAAAAAAAAAAAAAAAAAACTTTCAAATAATGTCTATTTTGTATGTCTTTTACAGAACTTTTAATTTTTATCAGCGGTTTTTCAAACAGAAATTTTTCTGTAATCGAATTAGAAAATGCTCCGATTGAATAATGCAAAATTTACTTGTGAGAATAATAAATCATACTTGGAATATGGGTGTCCGTGCGCGGTACGGGCAAATCATGATTTGCAAGAACACGTTGTCCATACGTTCATATACGGGCAAATCAAGGAAGCTATTTAAATAATACCTTTCAATTGAAATTATCTCCAACTGAAAAAATCAGATTTTAAAATATTTTAGCTTTGAATTAGCCTGGCATCTTTTTATTAATAGCAATAAGTAAGTTATGAAACAATTAAGTTGAAATAAATTGTTAAGAATATAAACATTCTTAAAACAATGTTATTTAATAAACAAACTCATAATTTAAAATCTATTATGTTTTTATTATAAACGTCTTAATTAAAAATTAAATTAAAATGGAAAATTAAGCTTAGCAACTAAAAAGTACTGGAGGAATTTGTCTTTAAAATTTCACATAAAGCAAGCATTTCTAAATACTCGCTTCAGTATCTATTTTAAGATGCAGCTATTAATACATTTTTTAATGATCCCCGAAACTTTTGGAAAAATTTACATTCATTTCAATCTTGTAAAATCCAAACTTTTTAATAACCTTTCTTAGAGAGTATTTGCATATTAAGTTTTTTTCTAGTATTCATACTGAAGTTTTAAAACTTAAAAGTTTCGTAGTAATGATGATGAAAACGTGATTTTGAAAGATTTATTTCGGATTAAATTTCTTTAAACTTCAAACGCTTGAAAGTCTCAAAAGTAATTTCCGTGCCAAGTTAATTGCGCAAATAACTTTAAAGAAATTACTGTTGAATTCGTGGTAGAACTTTTTCTGAAATGTCTCTCTTTTAAATTCTAATTAGTTCATAGCGGGAACCTACGCATGTTAGAAATAATCGTGTCATACTTTTTTTTTCTTTTGTATAAGTTTTCTGAGATGATTTATTTATAGGAAAATCGTGATGAAACTTGATTTTCATAAAGTTTTTAAAAAGGTTTTTCATTTATTTTGCTCTATTAACCATCTAACAGATCAATGTTTTTGAAAAAAACTTCCAAATAATAGACTACTTTTTATGTCTTTTACAGGATTTTTAATTTTTTATCAGCGGTTTTTCAAACAGAAATTTTTGCGTAATTGATTTAGAAAATGATCAGATTAAATAATTCAAAATTTACTGGTGATAATAATAAGTAATACTTGGAATATAATTGTTCGTGCGTGGTACGGGCAAATCATGATTGGCATAAACACGTTACCCATAAAACGCACGGGCAAATCGAGGAAGTGGTTAAATCTTATCTTTCAGTTGAAATTATCTTCAATTGAAAAAATCAAATGTTAAAATATTTCAACTTTGAATTAGCATCGCACACCCTTTATTAGTAACAATAAGTAAGTAATGAAACAATTAAGTTAAAATCAATTGATGAGAATTTAAACATTCCTAAAATAATGTTATTTAATAAACAAACTCATTATAATTTATAATTTATTCTGTTTCTGTTACACACTTTTTAATTATAAATTAAATTAAAACAGAAAATTAAACTTAGCCATTAAAAAATACTACAGGAATTTGTCTTTAAAATCTGATTTAAAGTAAACATTTCTAAATACACGCTTCAGTATCTCTTTTAAGATGCAGCTATTAATATATTTTTTAATGATCCCCGAAACTTTTGGAAAAAATTACATTCATTTCAATCTTGTAAAATCCAAACTTTTTAATACCTTTTCTTAGAGAGTATCTGCATATTAATAGTTTTTTTCTAGTATTCATATTGAAGTTTTAAAACTTAAAAGTTTCGTAGCAATGATGATGAAAACGTGATTTTGAAAGATTTATTTCGGATTAAATTTCTTTAAACTTCAAACGCTTGAAAGTCTCAAAAGTAATTTCCGTGCCAAGTTAATTGCGCAAATAACTTTAAAGAAATTACTGTTGAATTCGTGGTAGAACTTTTTCTGAAATGTCTCTCTTTTAAATTCTAATTAGTTCATAGCGGGAACCTACGCATGTTAGAAATAATCGTGTCATACTTTTTTTTTCTTTTGTATAAGTTTTCTGAGATGATTTATTTATAGGAAAATCGTGATGAAACTTGATTTTCATAAAGTTTTTAAAAAGGTTTTTCATTTATTTTGCTCTATTAACCATCTAACAGATCAATGTTTTTGAAAAAAACTTCCAAATAATAGACTACTTTTTATGTCTTTTACAGGATTTTTAATTTTTTATCAGCGGTTTTTCAAACAGAAATTTTTGCGTAATTGATTTAGAAAATGATCAGATTAAATAATTCAAAATTTACTGGTGATAATAATAAGTAATACTTGGAATATAATTGTTCGTGCGTGGTACGGGCAAATCATGATTGGCATAAACACGTTACCCATAAAACGCACGGGCAAATCGAGGAAGTGGTTAAATCTTATCTTTCAGTTGAAATTATCTTCAATTGAAAAAATCAAATGTTAAAATATTTCAACTTTGAATTAGCATCGCACACCCTTTATTAGTAACAATAAGTAAGTAATGAAACAATTAAGTTAAAATCAATTGATGAGAATTTAAACATTCCTAAAATAATGTTATTTAATAAACAAACTCATTATAATTTATAATTTATTCTGTTTCTGTTACACACTTTTTAATTATAAATTAAATTAAAACAGAAAATTAAACTTAGCCATTAAAAAATACTACAGGAATTTGTCTTTAAAATCTGATTTAAAGTAAACATTTCTAAATACACGCTTCAGTATCTCTTTTAAGATGCAGCTATTAATATATTTTTTAATGATCCCCGAAACTTTTGGAAAAAATTACATTCATTTCAATCTTGTAAAATCCAAACTTTTTAATACCTTTTCTTAGAGAGTATCTGCATATTAATAGTTTTTTTCTAGTATTCATATTGAAGTTTTAAAACTTAAAAGTTTCGTAGCAATGATGATGAAAACGTGATTTTGAAAGATTTATTTCGGATTAAATTTCTTTAAACTTCAAACGCTTGAAAGTCTCAAAAGTAATTTCCGTGCCAAGTTAATTGCGCAAATAACTTTAAAGAAATTACTGTTGAATTCGTGGTAGAACTTTTTCTGAAATGTCTCTCTTTTAAATTCTAATTAGTTCATAGCGGGAACCTACGCATGTTAGAAATAATCGTGTCATACTTTTTTTTTCTTTTGTATAAGTTTTCTGAGATGATTTATTTATAGGAAAATCGTGATGAAACTTGATTTTCATAAAGTTTTTAAAAAGGTTTTTCATTTATTTTGCTCTATTAACCATCTAACAGATCAATGTTTTTGAAAAAAACTTCCAAATAATAGACTACTTTTTATGTCTTTTACAGGATTTTTAATTTTTTATCAGCGGTTTTTCAAACAGAAATTTTTGCGTAATTGATTTAGAAAATGATCAGATTAAATAATTCAAAATTTACTGGTGATAATAATAAGTAATACTTGGAATATAATTGTTCGTGCGTGGTACGGGCAAATCATGATTGGCATAAACACGTTACCCATAAAACGCACGGGCAAATCGAGGAAGTGGTTAAATCTTATCTTTCAGTTGAAATTATCTTCAATTGAAAAAATCAAATGTTAAAATATTTCAACTTTGAATTAGCATCGCACACCCTTTATTAGTAGCAATAAGTAAGTAATGAAACAATTAAGTTAAAATTAATTGATGAGAATTTAAACATTCCTAAAATAATGTTATTTAATAAACAAACTCATTATAATTTATAATTTATTCTGTTTCTGTTACACACTTTTTAATTATAAATTAAATTAAAACAGAAAATTAAACTTAGCCATTAAAAAATACTACAGGAATTTGTCTTTAAAATCTGATTTAAAGTAAACATTTCTAAATACACGCTTCAGTATCTCTTTTAAGATGCAGCTATTAATATATTTTTTAATGATCCCCGAAACTTTTGGAAAAAATTACATTCATTTCAATCTTGTAAAATCCAAACTTTTTAATACCTTTTCTTAGAGAGTATCTGCATATTAATAGTTTTTTTCTAGTATTCATATTGAAGTTTTAAAGCTTAAAAGTTTCGTAGCAATGATGATGAAAACGTGATTTTGAAAGATTTATTTCGGATTAAATTTCTTTAAACTTCAAACGCTTGAAAGTCTCAAAAGTAATTTCCGTGCCAAGTTAATTGCGCAAATAACTTTAAAGAAATTACTGTTGAATTCTTGGTAGAACGTTTTTCTGAAATTTCTCTTTTTTAAATTTTAATTAGTACATAGCGGGCATCTACACATTTTAGAAATAATCTTGTCATCTACTTTTCATAAATTTTCTGAGATGGTTTATTTATAGGAAAAATGTGATAAAACTTGATTTTTATAAAGTTTTTTAGAAAGGTTTTCATTTATTTTGCTCTATTAACCAATTAACTGATCAATATTTTTGAAAAAACTTCCAAATAATGCCCATTTTTTATGTCTTTTACTGTCATAATACTGGACGCAACTTTTAAAAAATTACAACAAAAAGGCAATTTATTTCAATTTTTTTAATTAGAGAATTGTTATGCAACAGTTTCTTTCTTTCGCATCTTTCTACATTTAACAATACCTGAAGCAAATTAGAGTAGTTGTTGAAGTTTGAATTTATATTTGATTAATTTATCTTATCTACATTTTATTTATACTATTTCTGTGCATAATATTTACATATGTAACATTGCAAACACCATTTTATTTGAAAGTTGAGAATATTTGTTGCTAAGTGCATAAAATCCCATAAACTATGAAAATTTTCTAAATGTAAAACTAAAATATCGGGAATGGAATTTTCATCGAATGAAGAAAAATGTATAAAGAATATATATATACATGGTGTCCCAGAACTTCGTGTACAAACTTTGAGGGGTGGTAGAGAACATCGTTTGGAAACAAAGTTACATAGGAAAGCATGGGCAGAAACGTCTTGTTAATCCTTTAACAGACAGTGAAAATGTATATGAAACTACAAAATTTTTAATACAAAATGAACGTAGAAACCAGAATTTTAATATGATTTTTCCATTTATTATGTATGTTAAATATCTGGCTTTTCATCTTTGGAAATACATTTTTCCGCAATTTCTGATGTCATTCTTATTTTTCCACATCTTAGCAATTACTAATAGCTATTAAGATACTTGATTTTAAAGAAACATAATTTTAAATTTAATTTAAAATTAAATTATTTCTTGAAATTTTTTTCTGTGTAATAAACCATTCTACAAGGCTTTCCGCACTGTGTCATAACTGTGACTTTGTGTTTCTTTGAGCTTTTCACGCACAAAGCACTTCCATTGCTAAAATGTGGAAAAATATGAATGATATCAGAAATTGCGGAAAAATGTATTTGGAAAGAGGAACAGCCAGACATTTGACATACATAAGAAATGGAAATATCATATTAAAATTCTGGAGTCAATGTTCATTTTGTATTAAAAATTTTGTAGTTTCATACACATTTTCACCGGCTGTTAAAGGGTTAACAAGACGTTTCCGCACATGCTTTCCTATGTAATTGTGGTTCCAAACTATGTTCTCTACCACCCCTCAAAGTTTGTACACGAAGTTCTGGGACACCCTGTATATATATATATATATATATTGAGAAATTCCGGAAAAAAGGCTATCGAATAAAACTGATGTACTTATTTTTTTTCTTCTTCGTAGGAAGTAAAGTAAATCATAGTTTTTTTCAAAATTCGTCTAAAAGAACAACCGATCAATGTTGGCTTATGTTATAGATTCTTTTTTTATATATATTTTGAAGAAAAGCTAAATACTGGACAGTTATTTTTAGCGTATATCATAAAAGGTTTTTATTTCAAAACTTTTTATCGTCAAGATTTTTTTCAGAATGATATAGTTTAATATCTAGTGTCTGGAAAATAACTTCATAGGTAATTCTATAGCTATTAAAATATTTTTTCTCAAAAAAAAGAAAAAAAAATCTAAAAATTGGTCGTAGTTATATTTGAATAAATATAAACGACATTCAACTCATACGTTTTTCGGCTGTATAATATTCATTCTTTTTCAATGAGATGTAAAATCAAATAAATCAATCAATAATCTGATTTTTATTTCAAAATCTTTTATCGTCAAGATTTATTTCAGAATAATATATTTTAATATCCAGTGTTGAAAAATAACTTCATATGTAATTCTATAGCTACTAAAAATATTTTTTCTAAAAAAAAATCTAAAAATTGGTTTTAGTTATATTAGAATAAATATAAACGACATTCAACTCATACATTTTTAAGCTGTATAATATTCATACTTTTTCAATAAAATATAAAATCTAATAAATCAATCAATAAAATAATTTTTTTAAAAGATATTTTTGGATTTTTATTTGAAAAGAAATAATACTGACAGACTGTATAATTTACAGTATATACTTCCACCAAATTGTTTCTATTGAATTAATTTTTAAACTTCTTGTAGATGTGGTACTTTTGAGATTATTGCTAACATTATTGCAGATTGTAAATGACTACCATTTGCAAGCTGAGAACAGGGAGCTCCTTAATTCAAAATATCCGAAAGTGGAATGTAAATTGTGTTATTTTCTTTATTTTTAGTTAGGTCCCATTATGTTTCACAAAAAATAAAGTCAATCTGTTAGAAAGTTCTAAATAAATGCATATATTGTTAACGTTATGTGCTAAAATCGTGTTTTACATAGGTTTCTTTCAAATACCTATATTTTGAATTAAAGAAGTGGGTTGAAACTCTAGTTTCCTATAGGGGAAGATGGGGATACTTGAGCCATTTTTTGAATTTTATTTTTTTTAAATTTTTTATATTTTTTTAGAATAAAATAAAATATTGAAAATGAAAATTTGATATTTTTCCTTCAACTAAAAACCACTTTCAATAAATTTTGAACTATTTTTCTATGCATAATAAATGTTTATTTTTTGTTTTACATCATGGCTCAAGTATCCCCATGGCGGGGATACTTGAGCCATAGTGAAGGGATACTTGAGCCACTACGGAAAAATACCTACAAAAGTAATTTTTTTCGCTTTATTTTTGCACAAATATTTTACAGAATGATAAATTATGAAACGTAAAGTGTTTCAAAACCAATTAAGAAAACAAAGCTAGTAATACGATCATTTTTTGTCGTTTAAACTGGTTGTCGAAGGATAATTTGAACCTCAGTTATAACGACGGTAGAAACATCCTCAGTTCAGAGCCATTTAAATTTGGAATCTGCAATTCTTCTTGCAAATTTCATTTTCAAAATATTAAGCACTTATCCAACAAATATTTTTACACTTTTCTTTCTGGCATATTTTATTAGTAACCAACCATCAATAGAAGGTTTTCTTTCACATCATCACCATCATTGACAGAATTTTCCTCTAATGATATTGTCGAACTCATGCTTTTAGTTTAGTAGCTATCGGAATTTAAGCCAGATGTATCATTCTACTATTTCAAACACTTTTTTGATTTCACAGGAAAAGATTTTGTCTTCCTCTTTGGCTCCATGTAGGTAAGTTTGAACTGGGATTTTTGTTGCTTTTCTTGTTTTTGTGCGCTCTTTTTACCAATTTTTCTTCAATTTTCTTAGTTAAAAAAAAAGTTACAGCAACAGAGGTTACGATTTCAATATAAAATACTAATCTTAATATGTTATATTAAAAAATAAATATTTTATTATGTTGGACCTAACTAATTAAAGTATTAGAGATTATAGCCTGTAAAACCGTTTTAAAAAGTTATTTTCATTTAATGAAAATTAAATTGAAAACTATGTTTACATTTATCTAGACAGACTATTTTGTTCGAATTTTGGTCGTTTGTCAAATCGAACAAATCGAAAAATAAAATAGACATTTTCATTTAAAAAATATGCATTTTTAAACATTTTTAGGTCTTTATTTTTTTAAGAAAAAAAAATAAAATGAAAAATTATTCTCCCTTTTCTCCAGAAAAATATCTATTAGTGAATATAAGGATGGAATTTTATTTTTTGTTTGTTTCACCCATGTTTAATTTCTAGTGAGGATGGTTAAGACATGGCTCAAGTATCCCCACTCTCATTGGCTCAAGTATCCCCACTATCACTCTTTTTGTTTCCCAGAGTTTTACTAAATAAAGCATGCAGCAATTAGAACTATTTTATACTCAAAATACAATTGAAATTATGCTTATTGAATGTATGTATATAGTTGCAACTTTAAACAAAACTTTGATTACAAAAAAACAAAAAAACCATGCACCCAAATATTTTTTTCAGATAGGGAAAAGACAACTATTAATCACTATACTTTCAAAATGGTACCAAGATGTGTGATTTCTTTTTTACATGTTCAGAACTATAAATATGTTATCATATTGGCAGTTTTAGAAAGAAAAATTAATCAACTGTAGAGATAATAGGGGTGGCTCAAGTATCCCCTCAAGTATCCCCACTCTCCCCTACATGAATTGTACATCGTGGTGTAATTTATGTATTGAAAATTATTACTCTTCAAACGTTCTAAAAACAGTTTGTGAACAACCTAATGTAAATCCTTGTTTCCTGTATTATACATTCACAAAATTACTGTAATAACATGGGATTTTAGCAATAAACATGGAATTAAAATAATGAGCTTTTAATTTTAGAAACGAACGCACATGCCTTAGAATATTAGTAATGAACATAGAATTTCAGTAATGCACTTGGAATTTTAACACGAACAAACATTTTTAGGAATTTTTGCAAAGAACATGGAATTACAGTAATAAACTTGGAATTTTAGCTAGGAACAAATACTTCTTGGAATTTTAGTAATGAACTTGAAACTTTTAACTACGAACAAACACGCCATAGAATTTCAGTAAAGAATGTTAAATTTTCTCACGTTATTTTTTTTTCTCTTAGAGTTAACGGTATCTCGCAATTTATGCTTATATTTTATGTTACGTTTAACATAAAAGCGAGATTTTTATTGAACATTCACTGAAGCAAACTTACTTTTTAGCAAAATCCGCCATTTTCATAAACATTACAACATTTGTTAAAATGCTGTTATAAATCACTTGATGCTTTTATTTTCACACTAATACACCTAACGTATGATCTTTTAATGTTAAATTCACAGCGTCAAACAATAAGACAAAGAGAAAGAAAACTGACTTCAAATAGCTTATTACCAGAACAATGCTTCACATATAGGCATTTTAAATAATCATGTTACCGAAAAATTCTCTATTTAACAATACTAGTTGTTATGACGTAATATATTCTACACTGTAAAAAAAGGCAATTGTTTCTTAATCTGAAAAAATATAATATAATTCTAAACGAAAATATACAAATAACCACTTCCGAGTTACCCGCGATATTGAAAAAGGTTACTTTTTCTCTAGTAAATTCGGAAACCCATATATTCTCCTGATTTGAACAGACATTTATTAAAGCAAAGTTTTTTTTGCTACCACCGATTTTCGGAAACAATTTCGTGCCTATTTTGTTGTGTGTTAATTAGTTTTGAAAAACCGGAATATAGCTTTTCCGGATGCTATCCACTCTCAAATATACATTTTTTATTTCAATAAACATATTTTACAAGCAAACATAAACAGTCAAGAGCATTGTTTTTAAGTACCTAATTTAGTCTCGAAAATGTACTGCTTTCGGATCTTTATGAAATCTGGCTAACCCGGAAGACACTATTGTACTATTTTTATTCAAAACACTGTATTTTCATTCGAGAATGGTCTGAAAAATAAAAAGAAGATTACAAGAATATTGTCAAATACTTTATTAAAAAAAGATAGAAAATATAAAAAAGAAATAAGAGTAATACTTTCCGATCAATGCTCTATAATATAATCAAATCTATTGACTCATTTATTTAATCACCAGACTAAAATGTTTAATCTAGTTTGGTTGAAATCAAGTCCTGGCATATTGAGTCAGTTCTTGGATAGTGTTATCACAAAATATGTCTGCAGAAAGCCTAGATTGTCTAGATATGTGTTTCCTTTAATTTTAGAAAAGGAAATAGTCAGTGGGTACAAAATCTGGACTGTAGGGTAAATCTATGCACATGGACCTCCCATTTAAACTTTTGCCGAAGTTTGTGAGTTAGGCACTCAGTATGGGGCTACTATTGTCATACAAGTGGATGGCACCATCACAAAATATGCCAGAGCGTTTTCGTTGGATTGCTTCACGTAATCTTGTCAAAGTGGCACAAGTGATACTACTTTTCTAAATGCCTTGCCATTTCAGTTTTTCGACACGTCTATGAACTCCCACTACCCACCAGCGCAAACGCTGTAAGACAACGAGCACCGTCTTTCTCCATTCTGGAAAAAAATATTCACTACGTGACTATTACTTTTGAAATTCTGCTACTTGTAATCTTTTTTCTTTTTGTTAAATATAATTTTGTAAAATAAAAAAATTCTATCTTTTTTTTTAAACAATAATCGTAAATTTCACGATTGATCTTCATTAAAATATAGTGAAATATATTATCAATATATTCCTGCCAGATAATTTATTTTAGCATGGATAAATTGACGTGTCATGTTTGTATAATATAGATCATGACACTAAGTTTCAAAACTACCGTATCCAGAAAACTAGATTTTTGAAAATCACGAAAAACCTATGTGACTGCATCCATTGACTTGTAAACCAAGTTTTTATGATGCCGATATTAACTCGACAAAACGAGTTTTCTCTCTTTTTTTCATTTTTTTTTTCAAAATATTTCTGATCTGCGATGCAGACTCCCCTATTAGAATGAATTTATTGAGAAAACTCGTTTTTTAAATTTTGGATAAGGCGAGTTTTGAAACTGACGTCTTCATGTATTCTTAAACTTAAGTCGATCTAAACTTCACTGAATATTCAGTTCCGCGTTATATATATAGTCGAATCTCATTAACATGAACCTCAAGGGGAATCAAAATTTTGTTCATATTAACAGTAATTCATGTTATCAGTATTAATTCTTTGTATTCGTTTTTATAGGGGACTGTGAAAACAATTCATGTTAAAAGTAATTCATGTTAAGCGTGTTCATGTTAACGAGGCTTGACTGTATTTCTTTTTTTTATCATACTAATTGTATTTGATCTTGAAATATGTCATTTATATCAAAGCACTTCGTAATGTATTACTTTTATTCTAATTTTATTTTATTTTCTATTTTTAGGTAAGTGTAAATTTGTTCTAACTAAATGCTGAAAGGATTTTTTGCATTATATTCCTTGTATCCCATTACAAGGTGAGTTGTATTATGAGTATTTGAGACTTATAACTTGGAAGAGAACTGCAACTTTCCTATAAAAACGTTTTTAATTAGTTTTTATATTATAGCTACAATTCTAAAATTTAAAAATATATATAATTTAGAACATAAAAGTATCCAGAAAGGAATTTTGTAAAAAGAAAGAATACTTCCACTTTCCAGTATTTTATTCACAGCTTTGTAATACCAACAAATTTATGTCATATTTACTCTATTGAAAGCACTGTTTGTCAACACTGTCATTACTTATTCTTTGCAGCAATATTTTTTTTTTTAAATACAGTATGTTAAGAGATGTTAACAAGTTTTTGTATTTTTTAAGTTGAACGGATAAATCCTTTTTATATAGTAAAAAAAAATGTTTATTATTATTTCTTCACCTTCGCCTCTTTCTATTTATTCATTTTTACGTTTCTTGCTAACTTTACTTCAATATTACCCTCAAAGTTTATTATTCAGCAAATTTAATACACCTGGGGATACACTATATATATGGATATTTTGAAAAGAATTTCTTGAGTTGCTATATAAAATCCACCGTGGTAAAACTTTCTGACGTTATAATACTAACTTTAGGAAAAGAAATGCACGTTTACGTATAAAAAAATTTGAAAAAACTTAAAACTCGAGTGAAAAAGGTGCAGTAAAAATGGGGATAAACTGTATCCTTTAACTTGGATAAGCTCAACATATTTCTCAAATAGCATTTGGATTCTTTTCGTTTATTCTTTTTGAGCTAAAGTATTGGGGGGAAGTGTTTCGGAAACTAATTCTAGGATAGGCTTCCAGAGATCGATAAGGGGGTTAGAGCGTGAAGTTTAAAAGGATAATATCAAAGATTGCCAAAAGAATTTTGCAGTGCTTTTTTTTTTTTTTTTTTTTTTTTCGTTTTTATAGGAAAAACAATCTATTATCGATTTTTTCTGTTTAAAAACTTTGAAACATAATATTTTTCCGATCGACAGTTGGAATACATCAGAGATTCTATGAATATTTTTTAATAATTTTGAACTAGAATGATTTAGTAATGCTATTAGATGTAGAGACACTTAAGAATTAATTAGAGGATGGTTATCATAATAATAAAATAACAAAATTAAAAGCAAATACAACTTAGTCAATGATTCACCACCAGTTGAATGGCACATATATAGCAATACGTTATGGAGAAATATAACAATCAATTATGGTGCATACTGATGCATTCGTTACAATTGATTATTGTAATTCTTCAATTTTCTTTTCAGTTTTAACATATGATGTATTATTATTATATTAGTGTTAATGACGGAAGTATTTAGACGTATGGAGTTTACATGATATATAAATGCAAAATGTTCCACCTTTAAATGAAAAATACGTACATATATAGCTTATACGTACATAGTTTCAAAACCTATTTTCTAATATTCATAATTCGCTTCTTTTAAAAGATTCCTTGATTGATTAATTAATTATAGGAATCTAGGCTCTATGATGGGTTTTTTAGCTTTGCTTTACTTTGCGGCTTCGTTCCATAAAGTTCCAAACTTTCAAATGCAGTTCTCTCTAAAAGAGCTGTTTCGTTTGACTTTCAGTCCATACTCGCAAATGAGCACTTGTTTGTTTTGACTACATGTTTAAGCTTTAAATTCCAGGTTCCAAGGAGAGCTCTCCTTATTGTTAAAATTATTGGTTCGCAGTAGAATAAAAATCAGATGCTTGCCCGTTACAGCCAGATCATACATATTACGAAAAGTCGCGCTGTTTGCAGACAAATCTAATAGCTGAAAAAGTAGAGCTCGCTTTGTGGGAAACTTTGGGAACTTTAGATCGGTGGTTTCAAGGAATTGACACATATGCAGAGAGAGGAATGCCGTAGACCAAAACGATGAAGTTGCGCCATATAAGGCAACAAGCGGGTCTGTTGTCCTGCTAGTAGCACTTCTCAACTTTGGGAGAGCTTTAGATTCCTGTAGAACTAACTCTTTTTTGTGGGACGGGGGAAAAAGAATCTTTCTCATGATAGATTCATATAGAAGTCACGTGAATTGAAAAAGAAAGTGTTGCTCAGTTTTCACGTGATTTAAATTTTATGAAATATTTTATTTTTACATAATTCAATCATGTTAAAGTATATGTTTTTTTTTTTTTTTTTTTTTTTTTTTTTTTTGAATAGTTGCATAATCATTTTAAAGATATCTTAAAAAAAACAGTCAAACATTTATGTCTGCTGTGGAAATCGAATTTAAGTTTCTCCTTTGTAAAAGAATATTGTATTATTATAATATCATGCATATTCTTTTAGAGATGCATACAAAAATTGCATATATATATGATGTCTTGTGTTTATTTTGTAAACTTCTATTAGAATTCGATATTTTAATCTGTACATCACATCCATCTATAACGTTCTTGTTATAGTATCATGAGAAAACTAAATGATACATTCCATAATGACATAGAGGTCGGAGACTGAAGTTCAGAGTTCGTTTCTCTAATAAGGAGAAAGCGAAAGAATAAAATACGAAAACAAATAGCAGAAATCCATTTTATAATTTTAATAATACAGTAAAACATGCTGGAAAAGAAAAGTAAGGGAAGAAGAAAAACTATCAAATGTAATTGTATTCTATTCTTGCTATGGTCAAGGTAGTTTTTCTGTGGTTCCCAAGGTACTTGTAGGTTTTACTGCAATCATGTAAAAGCTAAGTAATTTAACATTGGAAAATTCTATATTAAAAAGAAATTTTTTAAAAAAATCTCTCTTATCTGTGACCAACTTATGATCAAAATCTGAATGTATCGAGACCAAAACTATTATTATCCTTCCGTGATGCGAAATGTAAGCCATATTCAAGTCCTTAGGACGCCCACATAAACAGGTTGTCCAATTAATGCCGCCTATAAACTTGGAGGGGAGACAAATAACATCGTTAGGAATGTTATTTACATGGGAAAGCATGGGGTTTTTTTTTCTTTGGGGTTTTAAATCTTTCAATCTATTCATTTCATTTAAAAAAAAAAAACATTATCACCAAAAAAGATAATAAATAAATGTTTTAGTTGATTAACTGATAGAAGTCGTCATTTATGACGTCAAGGTAAAATCGCGTTTACTTGATTGAAATTAACGCTGCAAGAAATTACTGAAATATGGATTAAATGGCAAGCTTATTTTCAAGATGCTTCATAATAAAACTTAACTTTTAAGGAAATAAAAATTCTGCTGTATATAAGAAATAATATATATTATACTAGCTTAAAAAGTTATTTATCGATATATGCCAAATATTGACATAGCAAAATTTATGTATAATAGTAATTTTATATTGTTTAATTACTTTTCTTCAAGGTAGTACTTTTAAAATTGCAATTTCACAAAACCTTTACATCAGAAAAGAAATGCAATGGCAGTATATGAAATGATGTGTAAGGTACCTATAATAATCAACCAAAGTGGCAATAAAAATAAAGTAGTAACATTTTATTGTTTGAAGTCACATAGTATAACAATCACAAGTGAAACTTCTGATTTTTTGTGATGTTACAGAAAAATGGCATTGATCTTTGTATGATTGGGGCTACATGAAGTTATTAATATATGGAATAACTGAAAACCCAATTTTTAATATGCTTCACAATAAAACTTAACTTAAAAATATATCTAAAAATTGTGCAGCTTACAAGAGAAAGCTTATATTATCCTCACTTAAAAAGTTATTTATCGATATGCGCTAAAGAATGACATAGAAAAAGCGTAATTTTATACTTTTTAATTACTTCTCTTCAGGGGTAGTACTTTTAAAATTGCAATTTCGGGAACCCTCTGCATCAGAAAAAAAAGTAATTGCGGTACATGGAAAGATGTATAAGGCACTTACAATAATCAACCAAAGAGGCAGTAAAAATAAATTAGTAACCGTTACGAGAGAGCGAAACTTGTTAAGCCAACAAGTTTCAGTGAGTCGAAACTCAATTATCTTTGCACTGATGGCTTTGCGGTGTACGTTACGGTTACAAAAAAATCGGGAAAAATGTAATGGCTTTATAAATTTTCCGTTGGGATTTAAAGATTGTTTTTAATGATTTTTTTTTCTTTGCATATAGCTTCTGAATAATGTTTCTGAGATAAATGTATTGAAATAAAAAAAAGGAAATTAAAGTGAATTGTTTTTAAGTTAAATTGAAGTAGATTATTTGAAAAAGAATAGCTGTAGGTTTATTACAAATATTATTTGTCATCATTATTGAAAGCAATTTCGTACAAATGATCCAGTACCAATAATGATGATAAAAAAAAAAGCCGACTTGCTTTGAAATAAATATTTATGAATATCATATCAGATTTTAAGCTTATTTAAGATGGCAGGGGATTTGTTTTTAATTTGGTACTTCAAAATAATATTTTATAAATCAAATAAAATAAAATACTTAAATACAGGAAGCGGAATCGGAAAAGAACATTCCGTAATTTAAAAAATTTCCCAGATACTTTTAATTCTTTTTTGAAATACTTTAAGATCAGCGTTCGTGAAAAATATTTTATTCGTGCATGCATAAATGTTTCAGATATTAAAATTTTGATTTTAAATAAGTGATTCATGCGTTTTATTTTTATTTTTTAATAAAACAAAATGTACATTTGTAGCTGTGTGCAATATAATTTTCCTGTTTATTTTCAAACAATAAAAGCTTTAAATAAGCATTCTTAACGTTTTATTGTTAATTTTATCACAAAAGAAAATTTTCTTTATCCCTTGAAAGGTGGTGGATAATATATAACGATTTAATTTTAATTGCGAAATATCATATTGACATCAGAATTTTGAAATGGAAATTTTTAATCAAGTACGTGAAGAAAAGCTTTTATCTATTTTGAAATAAATTTGTTTTTAAATTATGATGCCATTCACTTACTTCAGCATTTTAAGTATTAAAGTGTTTTACCTCTCAAAGGGTTAAATCAAATACTCCAGCATCTAAATAAATAAAATTTTCTATGTAAAGTGTCCTAGGGTAATAACGCCTCCCAAAAAATGCTTTCATTCTGGGAAATAACATTTGCCTTTGTTCGCAGTGAACTTTTGCCTTTAATTCACATATTTCGTTGCAATTTTCAAAAACGATTTTTACATATTTTATAAATTGCAATTTTTAATTTATTTATTGAAGAATTTTTAATGTAAGCCCTTTATTAAAAAATATTAATAAAGTCATCTCTCTTTAATAATATAGGTCAATTTACAATAAAATCCTGCAGCAAACGAAAGATTTTATCGTGAAGGAAATATGATTCAAATGACGGCATATTTGCAAAGACAAAAACTTGTCTAAAATGAAAAATTTCTTGATCTTTTGCTATTCCTTGTTATCATTTTTAATGTATTGGAGCAAACCGCTTAATCAATTAAAAGTATTTTTATAGCAAATGGCATTTATTATATTATGTAGTTTATTGAAATATGGACATATTCGCTTTGGGCAATGAAATATCGTCTGAAATGAGCATAAAATTCTGCATAAACTGTGTACATTAGAAAGAAGTGTTTGTTTATTTGTGTATCGTACACTGTTAAAAATTTATGTAAAAGCACAGGAGGGGGGGGGAGGCGAAACTCTCTGTAAATTTACACTATTTCCTGGTTAAATGTACTCGATTCAGTTTATGGTCATCATTTTACGGACATTTCCCTTGGCTTATATCTAATTCCCTAAAGGAATTTCCATGTCTTTATTTAAAGCTATATTTAACTCTGGTAAATTTTGTAATTCAAAATACACACTTTTAAAATTCTCTTTAATCTTAATAGAAATATTAAAAAAGAAAATTTAATTTAAAGACTTTTTTTTCGAACATAGAATAATTTAGAAAGAGAAAAATCATCTAGTCGGATTTAGTAGGGAATTTTACCCGCTGAATCATAAAAGACATACTTTGTATTCAATAGTATTAGTTCCTATACCTCAGTCAGTAAGATATTAATTCACTGTCAAGAGGCCTCGGGTTCGAACCTCTGGATGGCTAAAAACAAATCATGTTACACGTTTAATGATCACCAGTTCAAATTTACTCGGAAAATTGAAGATCACTAAAGACTGAGTGATTCACTAATTTAAAAAACTAAATCAAGTTATTATCATTAAAAGTAAATTTACAGAATCTTGTATATTTTTAACGATGTTAACATATACAGAGTTTTTACCGAATAACTTCTCTGTTACTTGAAAGAATCTCGATTTTTCTAATCTGTAATTCTACATAAGATTTAAGATAATGGATATATCCTCTATAATTTTACAGAAAACATTTTAACGGTGTACGTACTACTTGTGTAGTAAATAATTCTTTAAATAATTTAACGGACCTAAAATCCTTAAAATATGTTACGTAATACAATAAATTATTCATATTACAAAAATTATTAAATTATTTTTTCGATATATTTTATCGCATCTCGATCTCACATTTAATGGGTATTTACTAAACATTTTTATAATATCATTTCCAAAAATTTGAGTGAACCAAATGCTGTATAATGATTTTTCCGATAACGACGCTTTTGTGATCGAACAAATGAAAACGATAGAGAGGGTTAAATGTATTCTTTTCAATGATGTTATTCTCTGAAGTTCAAAGAAGTTGAAATTCTCGAGGTACCTCTCTTCAAGCTGCTTTATTCCAAATGAAAGGATAAAGGTTTTAAATCATTGATTTAAGGGAATTTCTAGGGAAAATACTGCTTTGGAAGGAACAGGAATAATAAAACTGTAGAACTTCATTTATTCGTTTTAAAATTCGTGATATTTATTATTTGTTAACATATAATAATTTGCAAACAAACTTCAGTGAGATTTTTTTCATTATTATTCATTAGAACTTTATTAGAAACACTCTGTTAAGATGCGTTTATTATATTAGTTATGGTTATGAATAATCAGTACAGAATGGCTCTGAAGATAGACTGAGATATTTTATTTATGAGTGTTTAAATTGTTTGAATGTCGATTTAGATTTAATTTGAATACAAATGCTCTAAAGTTTTAACTGATATTCATTTCCGTCTTATGTAACATGCTCCTCATATCCCGAATCTGAACATATTCTTTTGCGAATGTTGGTTTAATACTCCAAAGCAAGGAATCGAAATAATAATTTTTAAAATACTTAAGCTCTTAGGATTTTTCTTATCGTACTGTGAAAATCTGTATAATTTTTTACCAGTTATGTAATAATGACACAATGAGCTCCAGTTGGATATTTATATGAATTATACCATTATTTTCTATTGATAGATTTCTTTGCTAGCATTTTTTGCTATTATTATAAAGATATTTGGTTCAAGAGGTTCCATAAATTTAAATCTATAACACTTACTTAAAATTAGATTGTACTCAGAAAAACTGTGAAATTGTCACCAAATATTACTTTGCTTGCTTTTCATTGTCAAAGCAAAACTTAATACTGACGTATATAAAATAAAAATAATTTTGTTATCCCAAACAACGCACTGTGCGTCTCCGAGAAAAAGATAGACAAGCTTATTCAAGTGTTGAAAATGGGTCATCATCTTCGGATATGGCTTATAAAGAAAAGGATGACAAACAGATAATTAAGTGTTAATTATTTATTCTTCTCTCTCACGCGAAGGTAAACTTTAATCGTTCATTCCCCTTTATAATGATTTTTAACCGTATTTTTTCAAAGAACTCTCATTCTCAAACCTTTTAAACCAGTCATTAAACGTCTTTTTCAAAATATCTATTACCTCCAATTTTGTCACGATCTAATGTCGCCGTGGAGAGTGCGCGTCTCAATATAGCATATGACACAATCAACTATAATTTAACAAAATGAAAGATGTACTTTCGTTTATATAAAATTGAAACAATAAAATGAAACTAATATCTTTTTTCTAAGGCCCGATTAAACTTTGAAGCTATGAGAAGCACAAAGTCATATCGGCGCTTTTTTTAGTTCGAGAAGACTTCATTAAATTCGACAAACCAGAAAAGTACCAATGATATGAATATTATTCAAGTTACTACAAGTTTTATATTATTGAATTTTTTTGATGGTGATTGGTTATACGATAATGCTGTCACAAAAATTGACGATTTTAGTTATTTGGACAAACTAAGAAATTGTGATCATTTGGTTCAAACGGAATAAAAAAATAATTTGTTATGAACGATGTTTCTGAAAAACACTTTTTGATAATTTGATAATAATTTGGAGAGAAATTAAAATTTTAGATTAGAATTAATTCATTGTAAAATTTAGGGTAACCCTGTTTTTTTATAATTCCCGGATTTTCTAAAGTTTTCTAAGGAAACACTTGCTTCTTTTTCCTGTTTCATAATCAGAGCCTAACTTATTTCTGTATATAATTTTTACTGCAGACAATCTGTTCAAATATATTTTTCTTAGATTCTTACTGTGAAGAATTACTGTAAAATGACTTTGATTATTAGAAATTCATTTCAATTACTATTTTTAAATGAATTTTAATAAAAATACATTGTACACATCATCTTTTGTTTGTGGCTCTTACCCCATTTTAAATCAAAATATTGTGCAATCTCTAGATAAATAATTATTGCATAAAATTAAAGAAATAATTTTTTTGAAATATTATAATAATTTTGAAAGTAGTTTCACAAAAGTCTTCTAAATTAAGTACAAATGCTTCTAAGTCGTTTCATAAAAAACTCATACAAGCTTTATTTAAAAAAGTTGGACAATTGTTTTAAATATCAATGATTTCATCGAATGCGGTTAATAAAATTTGAATATGCTTTCTTCAAAATGTTGAAAAATAGCAACGATAGCACTTAAAAAGTGATTATACCGATTTTGTTGTCTGTACAGATAATAAACTTCTATTTTTCAAAAAGAGGGAAATACTGTAGCCGTAAGAATTAAAATATTAATGTAAAAAAAAAAAAAAAGCATTGAAATTACCCATAATAGTTTCGCGAACAAAATCATCCCAAACTTTAATGCTTACTTGTTTAACATTTTCATAATATCATTTCCGAAAATTTAACAGAATAAATTGCTGCGTAATGATTTTCTGATAACGATTGCCTTTGTAATCGAAGAAATGAAAATTATGCAGAATTATGAGAGCATTCTTTTTCAATGACGTTAGTCTCTGAAGTTCAAGCAATTTGAAATTCTCGGAACATCCCTTTTCATAGATGCTTTACTACGAATGAGAGGATAAAGGTTTAAAACCCTTGATTTAAGGAAATGCCTTGAGAAAATACTTGGTGGAAGATAAAAGAAATAATGAAACAGCGAAACATCATTAGGATATTTATAGCCTGTTTCTTTTATTTAAGGAGGTCCGGGACACATTTTAAAATAATTTTTATTTATTGCGTTAAAATTTTGAATATTCTTGTGATGATTAACGATATTATTTGTAAACAAAATCACATGATAAAATTTCTCTTTTTTTTTAAAAAATTTATTTTAAAAGTGGGGTGATTGAAAATCGTTAGAATTGAAAATATTGTTTGCAGAATTTCAATTTTTACACATTTAAATAAAAAATAATATATAAATTTTAATTTTCATACAGCATTTTTAAATTAATTATTATTATTTAAAAAAAAATATTTAAAGTAAAAATTTGAAACAAAAAGGTGCAACTTTTATTTAAAAAATTATATTTTTGAAAGTAAATATTTTATTCTAATTTGCTGAATCAAAATTAAAATAAAATAATCAAAAAAGACATGTTCCAAGTTTGAAGCATTTATCGTTAACGGTTTTTGAGTTATAACAATTTAAATCCAAGAAACTGTGAAATAAGCCATCATAAAGAAAAACGCGGTTTCACAAGAACTCATTTCCATGATAACCATTACTTGAAAGCTACATTTTGAAAACGAACCTAAACGAAAAAAAAAAATAATATTTCCTCTTCTAATTAAAATAGAAACATTATTTTACCGTCATTTAAGCATTAAAAAATAGAGAAAGTTTTAATGCTATAATTTTTTCTTTTTAGAAAATTTGAAGATTTTTGTGTTTTTGACTCCCTTAACTATTACCTGATAAACTTGGACGAATTTCTTTTTTCAGTTATACAAATTTAGTGTATGAAAAACTTATGAACATCAACAAATAATACATAAAGATGTTTATTTGGTCTCCCAATTTACATTTGTTTTGATGAAGTATGCAATTAGTTTCAGTGAAGAGTTAATTGTTTCAGTGATATCTTCTTAACTATTCTAATCCTAATGCATATATGTATTTTGTATAAATGTTTACTAGAATATATTTAATACTAATGTAGATGAATTTCTGAATTCTGCCTGAAACGAAATACGGTTAGTCAGATTAATTGTAATAATAGTGAATAACATCCAATGACCAATTAGTTTATTATGTAAATATTTTGTTTAATGAATTATTCTCTCAGTTTCAATGACGATATTAATTAATTTTAATATATTTCCACATGTATGAATTACAAAGATGTTCTGTTGAATTACAAATATGTTTTAGAAATTTTAACAGATTAGAATACTAATGTATGAATGCTTGCGTTTTTTTGCTGCATGTGGGATACTGGTAATTCTGTATTAAAATATTTTTCTTGTTTTTTTTCCATCGTTAATTTTCCTCAAATTTCAGTAGTAATAAGCAATGAAAATTTTTGGATGTTTTCAGCAAGTTTTCGGAAATTAATTTCAAACGTATACATATTATGAATTTCATTTTTGAAAAATATGTATATGAATTGTATCTACATGCATTAAAAAAATAATGATTACCGAAAGCTTTAAATTTCTGAATCTAAAATTACAGCTCATTCCAACAAATTTAGCTTTTGAATTGTACTTTAAAAATTACCTAGACTGGGAAGCTGCTGCACTGATCATCATCTTAGGGAATTGATGGCTGAAATTCCTGGATTAAACAGAACTCGATTAAATTATTATAAAATGTAACAATTTTGCCAAGACACTGCTTGGCAAAAACCACATGCAGACTAGAGATCCGTACGGGCCGGGTTTGGGCCAATTTTCATTAACGACATTCGGGCCGGGCTGAATCTAGTCAGTATTCTTTCCGAACCGCGTTGAGTTCGGGCCTTATTTTTTTTCATGAAGGATTAAGCCAGGCAGGGCCTAACTTATTTTTTCCGTACGAAGCCAGGACTCATTGCACTCTTCCTAGTCTTCACGGATCAAAATATTCAGTCTGGTTGAATCATCCCGTATGAAAATCATTCTCTCAATGTGGCCAAGAATGTTCAAAAATCAGTAAAATTTGGCTTTGTCAAAAAAAATTTTGCAAAAAAGGCATATACTAATCACCATTATTCTACAATTAAACATTAAAATTTATTCTTTTTAAAGAACTGTAGATTTCTAGGCTTATTAAAATTGAGTTAAATCCATGGAAGAAGAACCTGCCTATGACGAATCTTCTTTTAAGCTGAAAACTTGAAATTTTAGCTATCTTCTGACAAAAATCGCGTGTTTTAACGAACTTCTAACCAAAATCGTGTTTTTTCCCGAGATCATATCACGAAAATTGCATTTCTCAATGATTCTTTGACGAAAGTGTTCGCATTTTTTTTGATCCTTTGATATAATGAGCTTTTCTTCTTTTAACGAAATTCACGTTGTTTCGTTTTGTATCTTGATTTTTCTTAGAAATTAAGCCCTTGTGGTGTCTGAAACATTTGAGTTTAGGAGACACTGGTTCCTTAATAATTTTGGGAATCTGCACTATGCTTTACGTTTTTGATCGGATTTGTTCGTACAACTATAAACGTTGAACTGGTATTTAGTTAAATTCAGACTGAATTAGCAATGATGAATGTAGCTATTTACTGACATTCAAATATAATTTTAGTAAATTTGAAACTGTTGCAAATTGTAGCTCTTATGAAGCAGTATTTAAAAAATAACAGAAATATATAGCATAAAAATCTTCTGCACGTGTTCAATTATTACAAATAATTTTAAATTGCTCAGAAAACTTTAAAACGTAAACAGCGTCTTTTTACAGATAGGCTTCTAATAACAGACAAAATTGTATTTTAATAAAATTCCCAAAATTTCCACAATCACCTGTGTATTATGAACGATAAGTTTATTTCTAAGAATTGAAGGTTTAAAAAATATATAAGGCATTATTTTGTGTCTTTAGTGATGCACAATATTCTACAGTTAGTTAATAATATTTTTACTGTACTATAGATTTAGATTAAGGGAATTCATAAAATAAGATTTATAGCTCCTTCTGGCCTTTTTTTCTACTTTTCACAGCCCAGAAAAAAAGAAGCAGGAAAAAGAAATATGTTGCACTTTCCGGCTTAATATTTTTTACCTTCATTTTTTTTCCATCTAAAAAACTGATTTTTTTTTTTCGTTTGTATCAAGGGATGTATTTGAAATGAAGATAAATCAAGTTAAGTTATGGCATGTTTGTTAGACATAAAAATTAAAAAAAAAAAACTCAGATGGAATGTCTGAAAAAATGTTTCCAATCGTCTTTGATACTAATTCGTCTTAAGGCTATTTATGTTGTGACATTTTATATTTAGGGGATTTACAATGCTGTTAAAAAGCTTACTCATGTTATCAGCTTAAACAAAGCTCCTTATGATTTTTTTTTTCTGTTTTCTCCAAAAATATTTCCCCCAATTTAAAATTACGCATGGTCACTCCTAAATCATTTGTTTATTTATTTATTTCCTTGTTTATATGAAGTTTGCATTTTATTTAGGTTTTATTGCTAGCAATTCGTTTTGCTTCTAGACGCTATAAAACTCCAAGCTTAACCAACATTGCTTTAACTGTTTTATACAAAATATGTGATTTTAAATATTGGGAGTACAAATTAATTCGGTCCGTTTTCAATAGATGGCTCTGGCTGATTTGTTTACTGAATAATGATAGATGTTTTTGGCATTGTTAGAAAGGTTTGACCTTTGTCAACCATATTCAGTCAACGAAGCTTCGAGTTTTATACAACAACATTGGTTTTCTGAGCATTCAATATGTCGAGTTTTGTGCTAAATAAACAACATTTGCGGGAAGTTTTGATTTTCTTTTTTTATTGGAAGAAAAGTGCCGCTGAAGCGCATCGATAGCTTGTGGAAGTATATAGTGAATCTGCGCCATCTGATAAATCATGTAGAGTGTGGTTTCGACGCTTCAAAAATGGTGATTTTAGTGTCGAAGACAAGGAGCGCCCGGGCCAGCCGAAAAAGTTCGAAGACGCGGAATTTGAGGAATTGCTCGATCAAGATCCGTGCCAAACGCAACAAGAGCTTGCAGGATCGTTGGGAGTCACTCAGCAAGCAATTTCCGTGCGCTTAAAAAACATGGGAATGGTTCAAAAGCAAGGAAATTGGGTCCCATACGAGTTGAAACCGCGCGACGTTGAAAAGCGATTTTTCATCTGTGGACTGCTGCTCGAACGACAACAAAGGAAAGGTTTTTTGCATCGAGTTGTTACCGGAGACGAAAAGTGGATACACTACGATAACCCCAAGAAGAGAAAATACTATGCTCGGCCTGGTGAATCATTGCCATCGACGTCAACATCAACGCCAAAGTCGAATATTCATGGTCTGAAGGTAATGCTGTGCGTTTGGTGGGATCAGACTGGGATAGTGTACTATGAGCTGCTAAAACCTGGCGAAACAGTTACTATGGTCAACGCTACCGACTGGAATTAATGCGTTTGAGCCGAACATTGCGTGAAAAACGGCCAGAAACCATCGAAAGGCACGACAAGGTAATTTTGTTACATGACAATGCCCGGCCCCACGTGGCAATTGTCGTTAAAAATTACTTGGAAACGTTGAAATGGGAGGTCCTACCCCACCCGCCGTATTCGCCAGACATCGCTCCTTCTGATTATTGGTTGTTCCGACGGATGCATCACGATTTGGCTGGACACCGCTTCACTTCTTCCGAAGAAATTCAAGAATGGCTCGATTCATGGTTTGCGTCCAGAGAGGACTCATTTTTCAGAGATGGAATCCGAAAATTGCCAGAAAGGTGGACAAAGGTTGTGGCTAACGATGGACAATTCTTTGAATAACATGTTTTTTCATTTTGATAATAAATAAAATGTTTTTTAGCGAAAAAAAAACGGACCGAATTAATTTGTACTCCCAATATGTAACTGATTTTATAGAATTAAAAAAAAACAGCCGACAACTGTCGCGACACTAGATGTGGCCTTGTTAACCGAAAAATCCTTTAAGCAAAAGGAAGTGAGTGGCAACCTTATTACAGAAGATCGCTCTTACTCATGGTAACGTTATTCAATTTTCAATTATCGGGTAATATTTTAAAAACAGAGCAAATTAGCATATTATTGAGCCTACAGTATTTAGACGGGTGTTGACGAACATAGTTGGTAGGTGACAGATTTCCCTAGTTTTTCGAAGGGAAAAAAACTGGCAATATATAGCCTTCTTTTTCATTCCGTTAAAAACAATACCAGCAATAGTTTTTTCTGAATGCAATCAATGCCTTCTTGACACGCTTTGTTATGCATGAATTTATTTAAAAAATTTTATTAATAATAATTAATAATTCTACCAGTCAAAAAAATTAAAACATGCAAATTGCTAATTTTTATTTTATTTTATTATTTATTTATTTATTTATTTATTTTTAAATGCGCGTGACGTTACAATAAAGTATGTTAAGGCTTTCTCTCTTATGTAGAGGACATTGATTGAACACGGTGTGGGCTTTATAATAATTAGAGATTGGTTGAAAATTCAGTTTCGTTTTTGGCCTAAAATTTTTGTTTCGCCAAAAATTCATTTCGGCGAAAATGCAGTTGAAAATTCAGCAGGATCGAAATTCTCTGTATTCCAAAAATCTCGGTTTTTTTTAAAGGAAATTCTCAAACTTATTTGAGCGGCATCGACCCAAATGAGATACTTAGCTTATTTCAGTGACTTCACTATACATTTATTACTATTTCACTTACTTTTTAAATAAAAAATGACTCTAGGAGTGAATGCACATTATAAAGAAAGTATTGCATTTAAGTCAAAACGTTAATGACGCATTTCACAAGTTTATTAGTAGCTGCAGATCTAACAGTATTAGAAAATTTTTAGTTTGAAACTGCAGAAGTGTTTCGAATACTCTTTTAAAAAGTGTTAGTTTAAAACAGATGACAACCGATAAAATGGATTATAAACGATAAATCGAGGTATTTATATCTAAAACGTTTTTCAATTGTATAAAATTCGTACAATTAGAAAATCATTCTGTGTAATTGATGAATTAAATGCATTTTATTTTTTATGAAAATAAAATTGCTTGGGCAGGTGCACAGAGAACCAACTTTGGGTACATGTATAATTAATTAATAATTCTATATATTTAATTATTTATGTATGTGTTAATTATTTATTTTCAAATATTGCATATTTTCGTTTTTGGCCGAAAACAAGAATATTACTGAAATTCTGTTTCGGTTTCTGTTTCAGTCGATCTTTAATAATGATACTTATGAATTATTTAAGCAACGGGCCCAAGAAATTTTATTCGTCAACAAGGTGCGCCATGCATTCAGCCAGTGTTGAATTCAGAGGGTGGCACGGGGGGCATTCCATCCCGGAGCAATAAATGCCCCCCCTCCGGAAAATTTTAAAATTTCGTTTCCAATGGTCAAAAATTACAATTCCCCCCCCCCCCCTGGAGCTACTGAAGTCCCTCCAGGAGAAAAGTATCTGAATTCAACACTGCATTCAACACACACTGGATTCACGCACTTATTGTAGCAAGAACGTACTAATTCAGTACTACCCCCCCCCTCCCCCTAAAAATACGCAGATTAAAAGTATAGAAATATTTTTCATATTTTTATAAATTAAGCACAATGCAAAAAACAAGATGTATATCTACAAAACAAGATTTTATAAAAGCTAGAGAAATATATATGCTTATTAAAATGTTAACGGAAAAGAATGAATACTTGTTTATAGGGCAATCGCCACTGTTTTGTCTTTGTTATTATTATTATAACTTAATCTTCCGTAATTTCTTTTTTCTTTGCAGCTGATCAAATTATTATTTTTTTTTCCTTTTAAGGGGGGTTGACGAGCGAAGCTCGTAGGTGTAAAAACTCACTAGTCTTAGAAGAGAAAGTTATTTTAAATTGTTGCAAAGTATTGAAATAGAGCAAAGAATAAAAGTTCCTTCAAATTAAAAAATTATTGACATGTGATTATTATAAATCAAAAAAACTGTCAAATTAAAATTAAATGAATATTCCACATTAAAAGCAGACAAATATTGAAAATTACTGCATAAAAAGTTTATTTACGCGTGAATTTTAAAAGAGTAAGAAAATTGTAAAGTAATAAATTCATTAATATGCGTTAAAGGTCGTAAAGGCTGAAAATTTATGTAAGACTTAAAAAACAAAATAAGGCAGTGCAAATAAACACATATCCTTTTTAACGATAAAAATATTTTTGCATGAATCTCTCTATTCTAAAACTAGTCTGAAATTGCACGTAAAGCGTAGCAAATGAGGTGCTTTCGTACTATATCGAAGTTTTCAAAATATTCAGATCTTGGTATAATAGTATACAGTACTTCGGATACAGTATAGTGACCGAAATCTTTCGTGTCTCCCTGTAAATACTGCCTGCTTTCCAATATACAGAAAGTAACTTCTAGTAAACCTTAGCAACGTATATCAATTTCATAAAATATGAAATAGTTTAATATAATTAAAACGCGCCCCAAACAATGTTTCCCACTATATCATTTTGTAATGGAAAACTTTTGCGTAGCCCTGTAAATTAATAACAAATATTCTTTGCACCACAAATTGTACAGAATGAATATTTCAGTACATATTATATAATTGCATATAAATTTTATTATGTTCCAAAGAATGTAACATCAAAAAATGCACTTGAAACTATTTTTTCCCATTCGGCGTACTGTAACTGAATAATTTTGATTGGCTCTGTATTTAAACTATACACCTGGTGTTTATAAAATTTAAAAAAACGCGACAAACTTATGTGACAGTTATGTAGTTTAATTTTAAATGATTCAGTTGGGTAGTTTTTGCTATGTTATAAGCGGACTGATAAAGAGAAAGACGACTACAGGTGCTATGTATTTACATAATTACGGACGTACCTAAAAAAGTAATTGGCGCTTTGTCACAGGGAAATTTGATAGTCTACTTTTACCCTTCGTAAAATGACATAAGCGTTACGTAAGACATGTTTGTCTTTTATAATATAGATTTCAACACTGTAAAAAGAAATCCGCTAAATTTACGGCAAAAACAGTTGGCAGAAATGTTACCTGCAGTTTCTGCCGTAAAAATTACAGTAAAATTGCATGTAATAAAAAAAAATTAGGTCTGAATTTACAGTAATTTTTACGGCAAAAACTGCTAGCAACATTGCTGCCAGCAGTTTTTGCCGTAAATTTAACGATTTTTTATTTTTTTTTTTTTATTTTTTTTTTTTTTTGTTAACAAATATAAAAGACATCAATTTGATTCGTTTTTAAAGAGTTTGAGGCAGAGGGTAATCCAGGTTGTAGGGATTTTTAAACTGAACGACTTTATTAACTTGAATGTATGTAAAATTTCACTTTATTTCGGCTATCCCTAAACCGACATATTATTGGAAGACCCATTTACAATATTTTAGAGTGAAATATTTATAGTAAAAAAGATAATCGATATCTATCAAATCTGGAGCTTTATCTAAATCCAAGCGAAACGAGCCCACAGATTAAAAAAGTTTCTACTTTTGTAAGACTTCTTTTATTCGAGGCTTCAATTTAATTGAATTCCAAAAGAAGCCAACTGAGTTAAGAAAAGATTGTTTTTCGACAAAAATGCCAAAAAATCTAATAATCTTTGATATTACTATCTTATAAGTATACCTGTGCATCATTTTATAACTGAAACTCATCATTAATGCAGGTCACATGTTTTTTAAATTTAACTTATTCTAGAGGATCGAACCCGGGATTCCAGAGCTACCAGGTATGGGTAAAAAGTATTATTATTATTTTATACACAAAACTCATTTAATAAAGATTCCTATATATATACTTCATTTAATATATATATTTTTTAGATTGCCACTAACAGAACTAAAAAAGCATTTTTGCATGATAAATTTCAATTACATATTCAAATATTTTTTTTAATTTAATGAGAACGATACTTTCATATTAACAGCATTCCAGAAGTTAATATCCCGAAAAGAATCGCAAAAACTTTCTCTAGTTACAGTAGCTTTTTTGATTTTGAGAATTTTAATGATCTGAATGTATTGTTCGATTGCATGCCAGTTAAATTTTTTCTACTGTTTATATTGTTTCGATTGCAAACAACTTATTCTTTTATAATCAGGCTGCACTCGGTAGGTACAGATGTTGTTTTAATTCCTGCTTGAAGAATGATTTTTAAATCAATAAAAATCAGTAAGTTAAAATGCAGTTTTAAAACAAATTGCATTTTTTTGGGGTGGGGGGGGGGTATTTTAACGGTGCAGAGATTGAAATCTTGCGGCGCTTAAAAGTTTAAAAAAATTGCAGCAAAAGCTAAATTTATCTGCCATGTTTTGACATAGTCGATATGACGCAAGTATTAGTCAATGGACGTGTTTCTTTCTAATGCATAATTTTGATTGTTATTTTTTTTAAATAAATATTTATTTACAGATCATATTAATTTATCATAAAATATTCACTTTTTAAATGTTAAATTTTAATAAAAAATAATTTATAAAAATTTAAATAATGCTAGCAATATTTAAAAATGGATATATTCTGAAAGCAGGATTCTTTTCTCGATTTATTATTATTATTATTATTATTATTATTATTATTATTATTATTATTATTATTATTATTATTATTATTATTATTATTATTATTATTATTATTATTATTATTCAAAATATAAAATAATAAATATTAATTCGTTTTAAATATTTATAAAAATATTTTCTTTTAAAAAGAAATTATTAAATTTTAAAAATAATTACTGTAATTATTTTATGATTATTTTTTACTATAAAAATCTCAGTGAAATGTTCTTCATAGAAACACAAATTATTAGAAGCAATTTAAACAACAGTTAATTGAAAGTTATTGTCTCATAATTTTATATTTCGTAGAAATTTAGAAACATCATTTTTAAGTAAATGCATTTTAAGCATTCCTTGCCCTTGCACAACTATAGACAGTGCAGAATAAAGTGGTATATCTTTTTAGTCTAATTTTATTTACGTGTGGTTAGCGTCATTTTATTCTAGAAAGTACTTTTAAGATTTTTTTAAAGTGAAAATACGATATTTTCGAGATTTTTCTGCACCTATATGACCGCATTATTGTCATTATTTCTTATTATTATTAATTTGAGATTAGATAAAAACTTTCTTTTCTTTTTATTATTATTATTATCAAATCTAATACTCTCATTCCAAAAACAAAAGTAAAAGTTTATATCATGAAAAGAAAGAGTCGGGCAAATTACAGATGGTGAAGTGCTTATCAAATAGATGTAAAGGTTTATGTCGATCAGTTTTGTAGTTTTATAGAAACTGAAACAATGCAAGATTGAGTGGGACAATTGGAAAATTCGCTGCAATCCTCTTTTCTATTATTTCAATGAAACAAATATTAATAACTTGGTCTAAAGTAAACATGGAGTATTACAATGGTTCGTCTATTTAAAAATAAAGTTAGCTTCTTAGATGGAAAATTGAAAAGCTGCTTTGCAGAGTCAGTGTAAATGCAAGATATGAGTTTCTGTTATTTTATGTTAGACGTTGCACTGAAATATAAAAATTATTGGTTTACACATCCATTGCAGTTGCAATACATGTTAAGAAAAATATATTTCTGGCAACATTGAATTATGCCTTATTGAATTCCCCTAAGTTTTTTAAGGATAAGAAACAGGTTTCCGAAATCATGGGTGTAACGCCAGATTCAGTTTTCTAAACAATTAAGCATTAGCCGAAAAACTTACTTACTGTTACATTTTAGAGATTATAGCATATGAAAAACCCATTTCTTTCGAATAATGATTTTTTGTACATTTAACAAATTCTTTTTTAATTCTTTTTTAATTTAAAAAATATTTTATTTTAATGCATTAGTCGACATTTTTCTCTAAGCATATATCGTAACAAATGCTGAACAATGATTTAAAAAATAATATCATAGGTGCCAAATGAAAAAGCTCAAAAATATACCTGTTGTAAATGACAGTTTTGTGTGGTATCATATGATTGGAAGAGTACGCGATATTTTCCATTCCAATGAAAATTAAATATTTTATACATCGTTTATATAAAATTAAATTTTGTATAAAAGTATTTTATGAAGTTTTTAGCAAATCTCCATTCTTGTTTTACCATTAAATAACAATTATTAAAAATGAAAAAACAGAGCAAAAAAATTTACTTTTAATATTAAGAAATACATAGATTAAATTATTTAAATTTCAAAAGTTTTACTAATTTATGGAGGTAGTTTTTTAAAGCTATATTTCTTGAATCAAGCCAATCGTACTGCAATGCAAAATTTAATCATAAGACATAAAAATACTAATTTTTGAACATGTAAGTATGCAGAAAGAGAATTATATAATTATTATGTATAACAAACAAGTAATTATTCATATAGCACACCAGGTGCACAGTATGTAATCAATGGTGCAAGACCTTCAGTCTCAGGACTGATTTCAGTCTTGGGAAAATTTTTGACTGATATTAAATTCCATTTTATATGCTTAAATTAAGGCAATTTAACAATCAAGACCTTTTTAATCACTTTCTTTTATTGTAAAAAATAAATTTATAGTCATAATGTAAGACACAAAGATCTTCTGGTCTGTTTTCCTTTGGTTATTCCTAATACTCAGAAAAGTTTTCAGTCTTGGCTTAAATGGATTTTATGCACCCATGCATGTAATTGATGCGGTTCACATTCTGTATGTCACATATGGTTGCAAATGTTACAGAGAGTAGGTTGAAACAAAATTTGGAATCTTTCATTCATCTCATTGTCAATCTCAGATGATCATTATACGGTGACGCCACTGAAAAAGTCACTATGGCTATTGCTTTGTGATGGGTCGACATGTAACATTATAATGAAGTTACTGTATGATTCTCACGTGATTATTATTTGAAGGTTTAACTATGGTTACTCATTATGATGAATCACCAAGTAAAGTAATCATAAAGTCACATTATGACCATCAAGTGACTTAGACTCTACTATGAAGTCACCATTGCGCTCTTCTGTCAAAAGCCATCAGAGGATTTATTTTCTGTCTTTTGGAAATTTGTCACAAAACAATAATTATGATAATTTTATAATTGATTCTCTAAATGACAGCCACATGAAACTCATAATATGAATTCATTTTCTAAACTTGCTGTTTATGTAATTTTTATTTGAGTATTTACGTATTCAGGAATCCGCATTCTGTGTTTGTTGCTTAACTTTTGTACATTATTGTATAGAAGCACAAATCATTTTTGAAAAAAAAATTTAACAATGTTTTCTTTTCACACATTGTAAAATTATATTGAAGTAAAATGTAATAACTGATAATAGAAACAAACTGAATCTAACATATAAAATCAAGCATAAATCCAAAAAATAAAAAGAATTAAAAAAAAAAACTATAACTTTTATGCATTTCAAAAATATTTGTAAACCTTTTATATATCAACTTTCTTTTCCAGATTAGGTTCAAAATATTACACATGAAATACATTCTTGCTTTCTAGAATTACTTCAAAGTCCACACTCCAAGAAATTTTGTACATTTTGAGTTGAAAATTGATATAAAGATAACTAGGGTACTTTTATATTTCACTGCATCTGAAAAATAGTTTAGAAGTTGAAAATAAATAAATAAAACATTTTCTTTCTTTTACATTGAATTCTCAGATAACATCACAAAAGGACAATCTCCATCTCTCGTATGCGTTGTTTGTGCTTTTCAAGATATATATAAACCAAGAAAGAATTTGATCCAGGCTTTTATAGCTTGAAATTTTTTTCGTGTTACTTTTCCCAAAGCCATTTTATTTTCTCCTGAGAAATACACTTTTTTGGCCGTTTTATTTTATTTTAGAATCAGCTACTGGATGCAATTGTATGGCATTGAAGAATTTTATTGCACCTTTCTAAAAATGGTTAGATAAAATAGTTCAACACCTTTGTATGTGACGAAAACAAGTAGTGAAAGACAAAGTTAATTCAGAATACATTTGATTCTTTTTCAATTTTGTTTGAAATTCTTTAGGTCCTATGTTCATTACTTCAAACTTTACCATCATCGTCAAACACGTGTTGTTCACTTTTGGATGATTGCTAAGAACTGGGGGCTATATTTATTTTCTATTTTATGAAAGCTTTTCTATTTAGCATGGATTGGCTTCAGTCTTCATCAAAATTCACATGTAACCCTGGTGAAACAATTAAGGCAAATTTTAATTAATTTTTATAATACGTGTAACAAATAGAATATTGACTAAATATTAAACTGAACATAAATTTACTTTGATTGTAACTAATATCTTTATTTTGTGTACGTACGGTTGGTTTTGTATTTGAGTCCACTTTCTAGCTTGCTGTCCTGGTTATAGTGTCCTTTAAAGAGAATGTGAATAGCATTAATTTGTTTAAAGAAACTCTGGTTGCAGACCTGATTTCAAAAGCTTAAATATAGAATAAAGTGAACAATTAGATACTGTACTTAGACACTAAATTGAAATATGATCTCGAAAATCATATAATCATATGTTATTTTACATTCGATTTAAAATTAATATCAAGTTAGTTGGCAGGATTAAAAGATACACTGCGTCAGGATATATTTATAATTGTGTTGTGCGTAGTTTTTATCTCCAACTTCCTTCCATTTACTCATTTTAGAATAAAAAATAAACTTCATTTTCTTTTTACTCCATTTTTTATTTAGTTTTATTTATGTAGTAAACTTTCAAAAGTGTCATTATTTGCTTAGCAATCAATTGATTAACAATTATAATAATTTATTAATAATTAATATAATTGTATTATAATTTACTAATGTAATGTGAATTACACTACATTACAGTAATTAGAATGTGAAGACTAGAATGAACCTACTCCAGTCTCAGTGCGGAAAAAATAAGTTAGGCCCGATTTCGTTCGATCCTTTAAGAAAAAATTAAAGCTGTAGTGTCGTGAATGAAAATAGGCTCGAGCGGGCCGGGCTGACCTCGGTATTTGAGCCAGGATACGGTCTAATTAGATCTCTGTCAAGCATACATTTAATTATTAATTTAGAATAAAATAAATAGAAAGAAAAATGCAAGAATTTGGACACGAGAGTAAAATTAATTAATTAATTAATTAATAAAAGACTATGAATCTATTATAGATTCAAAAGAAGAGTTATTTCGTCAAACATTGTTTGACAGACACCTAAAAAAACAATAATATACGTATATATATACCTGGGGAAAGATGTATGTTATACATAACTGGAATACAGAGAAAAAGAATAACATGCATAACGTTTTTAATATCAGTGAGAGCGGTTAAATGGAAAATTAGGCGATTGAGATGAAAATGGGCTGAGCACATTTAAAATTTGATGGCTCCTAAACACTGCTAAAATAATATCCTTAAGATATAAGACAATCAAGAAGCAGTAAATGCAGCGGCGAAATCAGAAAAGTGAAAGCATTTAACTGCATGGCTAAAGCACTAAACATGAAACCATGGCAAAATGTGGGGAAGATGTGCATACACCATAGTGGATGGTAGGCTTTTGATGATATATGCAAATATGCATTTATATATATGTGTTTAAAAAGTAATTTTAATAAACAGAACTAATGAATCTGAAAATAATCTACACAAAATAAATTAATTAACGATACCATAACAAAACGTAACCATGTATATATATATATATTACTTTTTTAAGACAAATATGAAACTATAGGGTCTATGTCATAGAACTAGAATTAATAACTTTTTAATATTTTTTATGTGAATCCAGGCAGCAATATATTTACAAAATAGCTAGGAGCTATTTTCATAGTATATAGTTGTTATTTATATGTGTTTTACTTTTTGCTTGAGTTATAAAAACTATTTCCATTATCTTTTTAATAAGCTTTATATTTTATCTAAGAGTTTTTTTTTAATCAATCTTTCATTGCAGGTAACAAACTAATATCAAACTCCATCATTTTTTATATTTTTATTCTTTCCTTTGCAAGTTCTTTTAATTATTAGGTTTTTTATCTTTTAATAATTTTATGTTTCATTTTTTTTGATAACCTAATTATATTTCGATCATTCACAAACTTTTTGATATCTTATAAGGAACTTAAAATTATCATTATTAGCATTTTCCAACAAAATTGAAAAGTGTTTATGTTTTTGGTTTGTCTGGCCGTCTGTTCGTTCTCTAACTATCTTAAATATACTCAGATTGCCATGAAATTTTATGCCTAGCACGAATCCTATTGAAAACGATAGATATTTTAAACAATATGGTTGAAAAAAAAGGAAGGTATTATTCTAGCTACTCTTTTCGCTCTTAAATTTACATTTAAATATTTTTTATTTTCTACACGAAAGATTTTATAAATTTATGATTAATTCCTTGATATTTTTAATAAAATGCAAGAATAATTTAAAATTTATTAACATTCCATAACATTCATTCATTTCATAAAACAATATCATTCCGTATTCTTAAATCCTCAACTTTGTAATTTTTATACTAAAGTGTAAATACTGAACCGTGGTAATTGTTTATAAATGTAAAGAATTCATGCAATTGAAAATTATAAAACTTTTCTATAAAATAAATAATAAATTTTAAGAAAACTTAAAGAGCTACATTATTCTATAACTTTAGAATACTTTTTATTAATTTATAATATATTGCATAAATGAAAAAAAATCAAGAAAATTGCAGTATAAATTCAACATTCTTAAATCAACTTTTAGAGAAATTTAAAATTCTATGTCACTCAATTATGTGAATTGCGGTTTTGAAGCTCTCAAAACACACTCATGATAGCAACAAGATGCATCAACGGATTCTCACGAAAAATCTAATCACGTAGGGCCCAACTTTATACGTTCATGTGCTGATGAATAATTTTTATAAAACTGGCCTGAAAACATTATGAGATGGAGGACAAGGAATCACTTTAGCTTTTGGATGCCCCGTTCGAATTTGGTTAATGTCTACTATTTGCCCTAAATCACCTTTAATTTTAAAGTGTAAATATTGTATTTATTTTATAAAATCTAGATTCATTGAATTGTTATTTACCATAAACCTTAGATTTATTATCTAACAATTATTGTTTTAAATTACTCATTCTATTTCGGATTCACAGCATCACAGAGTAAGTATTAAAAAATGTCATATAAATTTAAAGTTTTCTAGTAATTTAATTCTTAAATAAATTTTAACGTAATCAAACTGTTCAACAAATCAAAGTTTTCTCTAAATAAAACAGTAATTTATCTGAATAAAAATTAGGAAAAATTTAATGTAAATTCTACGATCTTAAACCAACTTTTCATGAAACCTAAAGTTTTTAATATTTTATAATTGTATTGCACAATTCTGTGTTTTAAATTTTTTACTCTATTTCAAATCCATAGAAATTTTTATAGTAAGGATACAAAAAACCCTTACATAAATTCAAAGCTCTCTTTTTTTTTTTTTTTTTTTTTTTTTTTTTTGCTTAATCAAACTTTTAAGAAAATCAAGATTTTTCTCTAAATAAAATGGCAATAGCATAATTGTCTGCTGTTGCCATTTGAACAAACGAAGCGTTTTTGAAGCGATTTTCTCTGCTATACAAATGAATCGAGAAAATTGTTTGAATCTCGTTTCCCAAGTAGTGCAACGCCGTATCTTAGCAACAAACGACCAAAATGAAGATGCTAAAAGAAGGAGACAAATATCTTCAATTACTTTTAGTTACGCTAGCATCTTTTATTTTTATTTTTATGTCATGAATGCAGTTGGTATTAAAGGTTTCTCCACATTATCATTAAAGCAAATATAATGCTGAAATAATATATTTTAACAGTAGATAAAACCTGGAACGTGTTTAATCAAATGTATATTTTTCGCAACATTTGACTAAAGGAACTTAAGTTATGAATGTAGTTGGTGCAGGAAATACAAAAATTTATAGTTTATAGAGGACTTTAAGTTATATTTTATATTAAAACTTAACTTTATGTATATAAATAAATAAATAAATGGTAAATTTTAATTTGTTTATAAAACAAATTTCCGGAGAAATATTTCAAGATTTCGAAAAAATAAAACTATTACGTCTGAATCAGAATTTTAAAATTAAAAAGTCATTTAAAGTAAGACATTTAAGAAAAATAAAAAAATAAAAAAGTGTTACTATATATTATAATAAATGATAATAAATACAATTAAAGTAGATATTTTGAACTTGATACAAGTTCCTCATGAATACAATCGAAAACTAAAGCCATTATTAATACATATCCACGTTACACCAGAATATGTGGTTGTATTGTAACACATATTTTCTAGTGATTTAATATTTTGAATGCATAATTTTGTGCGTAAACATGTGTAAACAACATCTTTGATTTTCGATTGGCATTTATACTGAGGAAGAGGTTGTTTAGACTCGAGTTTAAAGCGTCTAATGTAATTGATTTTGATTGTATGATTTAATATGTTGTTTTTTAGTTTTATTAAATACCTAAATTTAAATAACTTTTTAAGTTTTATTTTGAAATATTTTCAAGTTTTCTTTGAAATTTTATACAGTGGATGGTAGCTAGTACACAAGAACCAGGAGACGTGAGCGAGGATTTCCCACCCCTTTTAAATTATTTTCAGATATGTTTGTGCATTATTTTTAAATTTATTAACTGTAATTTAGTTAATAGTTTAATTGTAATTTTTAATCTCACAGCACATTTGAAGGAGCTGGAAATATGTTATGTCTAAAGCATATTCATTATCTTTTCGAATGATACGGCATTGAAAATTGCACATTTTTCGTACACTCAAAAACATATATACTTACAACCGAACAGATCATTCTGCGTTTTGTATGTTTGTAACAATTATAAGAGATGTTGACAATAGAAATAATATATATAATAACAAAATCACGGTGTGATTCAAATGATAAATTTATAACTGTACTTTTTTATCCAATACAATAATCATATATCGTTGTTTATTTAAAGTACAATAAAGTTCGTACTTTCTCTACCAATAAAATAATAAATACCGGGTATTCTAACAAAACATATTTTTTTAAAAAAAATTAATGTCTTTTAACTTTTTTCCAAATATTTTTAAGAATTGATATTTTGCTAACATTCAGTAAAACTAGTAAAAAGAGATAAATTCAGGAAACTTATTCTCAATCTCATTTCATGAATAGTTTACATAAACCAAGGGCAAGAGATATATTGTGGTAAAATTCATCCCCTTAAGGAATGTTCTCAAATAAACTGCACAACAAGCGCGAAACTTCCTGACATAATGACGAGCTGATTTTTAAACGTGTGGGCAAAAAATTGGCAACTCTGAGTAGGAAAGATAATTGGAATCGAAATAAATTTTTCATTTTTTAATAAATAAATTTTCTATTTAGTTATAAGTATTTTTGACTACGCGAAAAAACGTTTTTCTGCCTTCTTTGACTGGTTTTTTCTTTTCTCATCGGGAATTTTGAGTTTAAAACGCCCACGTTCAAAGCATTTTCTGAAAAATCTGTTAAATAATTTTAAAAAAATAAAAAATGGAAAAGGGGCGTTTTTAATAACATAGTTTCTGAATAACAACACCTGCCAGTTACAATCATTTTTGAAGGAAAATGGGTTAAAACCTGTATAATAAAGTTACCCCTTCGGTTTTGAAAACAGACTTAACGTGAATTCGGCCACAAATGAAAGAAGGAAAAAAACTTATTATATACTTCTTTAAACACTGCACATCATCACATTTTCATAATTGATTTAATAACAGGATTGTAATCTTAGGATTGATAATCTTTTCTTGTGAATATCTGTAAAAATTTACTTCAATATACTTTTGTTTTCATATTATCTGTCTAATGTCCAGATATAGTGACATCCATTTTTTCGTCTAAATTGTTAAATAAAATTTTTAAATAATACTTTTACTCATATTTTTATCTTCTTCTATCTTCATTACACTGTTAAAAAATATCTGTGAATTCACGATAAAACTTCTGGCAGCAAAGTAGCCAGACATTTACCGTTCAGTTAGTAGATTTTCTGTTTTGGAAAGTAAAAGAAAAGAAAACACCGTTTGAAAAAAAATGGTAACTTTCCTTTAAAAGGTTTGATTTTTAATGATAATAATTTAATTTAAATTAATGAACCAAACAATCGTCAAAGAATTCGAGCTGCTGTATTATTTTATTTATTTCTTTATTTTTAGCATAATATACTTCAAATCGTCCTGAGGATCAAACGCGAGATAGGACCTTAGTGACTAAGCCAAAGCTGCTAGTACCCGTCCGTACAAAGTATGTTTTTATGAGTTAGTGGGAAAATCTGTTGTGCTTTTCAAAGATTTCCTTTCAATATATTCGTTAGAATATTCGTAAGTGGTTTATTTTATTTTGTTTAGATCGATGCATAATACTTATTATTTTTTTAATCAATTTTAATCTTTTTTTTTTATTGAATGTTTGAAAAAAAATATATTTATTCATTTTTAACAAAAATAATGTTATAGACAATTTTTTGAAATTATCGCACAAAATTTATTTATTTTTTTGGGGAGAGCTCATTAGTTAAAATATTTTTTAAGAAAACATATGATCAAATTAAACAGAAAAAAGGTAATTAAAAGGGACTTTTTATGCTTTCATTATTTCATGGTACTAGTCGGATTCGAGCCTACAATCTACTCTCGCAGGCATTTAGCGGCGTGTTACCTTGACCACTTGGCCACGGAGACCCCCCCCCCCCTCCCCCGATAACGGAGTGTCTCAGTTTTTTCTCTCTTTATTGATCCGTTTCGTTATTTTCAGGAAATATGGTGGAGTTTTCAGATTTTTAACGGAAAATGCCCTTTTGTTGTGAAAAGGGACTTTTTCTGTGAAATTCAGGAAAAATATATCCGTGAATTTCAGATTTTTTTTAACAGTGTAGAACAAAGTATTGTAATCGATTTTTTTTTTTTTTTTTTTTTTTTTTTTTTTTTTTTTTTTTCGAATGATTTATATATTTAGGAGTTGGAGATCCTCAAAAACATATTTATACAAAATGTCTGTCTGTCCATGTGTATGTCTGTTGAAATTGTACCATAAAAAAACACAAGTTATGCAAAGAATTAAACCCAATTTTATAATTATGTTTTTGGATATACCAAACAGGTTCTACTTGAATTTGGAAATATTCCGCCGGAAGGGAGCATTTTAATACTTATATAATTTTCTACATTTTTCGTAGATTTCAGATGAAAATCAAATTGGTATAGTATTCATTTAATAATATTCCAGTATTAACATTTGTAACTACTTTTTGAAGTATTAAGATATATGAGATAGAAGAAAGTTTTGGGATTGATACATCCAACTCATTTTTGCTTTAATAGTTTTAAAACTATTTTTTAAAAAAATTAAAAATTAAAAAAATTGCTTTGGATTTTTTTTTTTTTTTTTTTTTTTTTTTTTTTTTTTTTTTTTTAAGAAAGAAAGAAAGAATAGAAAATTAAAGAGAAAAGCTCATAAAAAGAACGAAAAGAAAATAGATATTGTACAAGTATACCGAAATAGCGATGCATTTTAAGCAATAATTCCATAATCTATCTAATCTAATTGCAAGCTATCTAACGCTTAATAAATATCAGATGTTAATTTACAATTGAATTCAGTTCTTATCTTCACTAACAATAACATAAGAAATTCTGTTAATTTTAACGAAATATATTTTGAAGTATTTTAAATGCATGTTATTTTTTTTCTAAACTTTATTAGATATTCAAATTTTATTAGCATTTGACGGAACTAATAAAAATAAACAACTTTTAACAGTTTTTTCGTTGTCTGTTACTTATTATTTACCTCTTTTTATGCTACATTCCTTAAATTTTCAATATATTAAAAAAAAAAAAATTGGATTGGTGATTTTTTTGTGAGAGTAACTTTAAAAATTCAGTTCAATATACTGTGTTTTCACAACTTGTCTAGTGTCCAGATATCATTCTATATTTTTTTATCCTCTAAATTGATAAAAGAAATTCTTTTTAAAGCAAATGTAATATAGAAGAGGACTAAAAGAGTCGTCTAAGAATGTGCAAAAGTTTTCCGCGTCGAAACAGAAGTTCATATTTTTCACTTTAATCTATAAAATTGACCCTTGTTAAACATGGAAGTAGTTTCTTTTCTTTTTCTTTTTTTTTTCCTCTGTGTTTGTTGAAATCAGTATCTCAGACTAAAAAGAACAAAAGGTACTTTTTTTGTTGTTTGTGTGTGTAACCGTGCCTGTGGTGTGCCGGTGCCCGAACCCATGCCTGTATTTCTACGTATGTTGGGATTTGAAGCATTTTGCTAATTATTTGATTGTAATCGTTAGACAATTGGAGCGTGGTGTGGTAAAAATTAATTTTTAAAATTAAAAATGTTCACTTATTCGAAAATTTCTGCTCTGGGTTTTGGTCAGTGTGTGAATATCCACGTGTATGTATGGATCTTCATGTGTATGTATGGATACATGTCCGTTAGGTATGTGCACCTGTTATTTAAGGGGGAAAAAAACATATTTTTGAAGTATTTTGCTGTAGTCGTTGAAAATTCGTGTGCAAACAAATGCAAACATATTTTCAATAATTTTCTCACATTCAATATTCTCATGGATTCAAAAAATCTAAAAGGGATTACACTCTGAGTTCTGTGGAACTGTTTTCTGTAATCTTCGTTAGGCAGAATTTCAAACACAAATCTACTGAATAAACCATTGAATGAGCTAAGAATTAAAATGCTAACATAATATTTATGTATCTGAGGCGAATGTTTCACTTCATCCTATTGGGTGCTAGTTGCTAGGAAACGCAGTTTTACTCGCGAGATAAGAATCCAGCAATTTGCGCGATACCTTTTGCGTGTCGGATATAACCACTTCAAAGGCGCTTGCCTTTGTTAGGCAGCTGAAACAGCTATAACGATGTTGCCATTTGAGATTGGAGAAAATGTCTCTAAATAATTATGCTATATATTCTCCGGTGCGAATGTTTTATCGAATGGCAATTCGATTATAACTAAATTTATGAGACAAGAATTGCTTTCGGCGTGTAAGGATAAAATGAAAAAAAAGAAGAAGAATGAATAATATAATAAAAACAAATGCTGCCATCAACCTTCCAAATTATCTTTATTTTAATATTTTAATATAAATATCATTAGGCTTTTATAGCTCTATCATTAAGCATACTTTCTAGATAATCATTATTAATATAAAAGTAATTCGAATTCCAAAACTAGCTTTCATAGAGTTTTTTCATCTTTATAAGCAGAATAAATGAGTTTTAAGATTAAATTATTAATTTAGATAATTTATTTTATGAAAAAGACTTTTTATTTTATGAAAAGAATTTTTTTTTTTTTTTTTTTTTTTTTTTTAAGAGAAAAACTATAAATAAAATTATTAGCATTTTGCGATAATTTTGGGGAAATGTGCTATTATATTCAATACTTTATAATAGCTTGATAGAACTTTTATTACTATGATGATATTTTTTTGAAAAAATGCGATATTTATGTGATTTGAATCTATTATATAATTATAGAAGTAAAATTTTAATCAGAGTCCAAACTATTGCTCTTTCACCGACTGAACACATACACACACACACGCAAAAAAAGCGTATTTTAAGTTTATCGTAAAATTTGAAACTAAAAAATCATTGGATTTTGTGTATTTTTCTTATTTTAGAAGGCCATTCGATCTCATACGGGTGCAAATCTTTCGGGAGCCCAAAAACGCAATCTTTTATTTATTTATTTATTTATTTATTTTTATTTTTATTTTTATTTTATTTATTTATTTATTTATTTATTTATTTTTTTTTTTTTTTGTCAAATTACCACTTTTATGAAACCATTATTTCGTGATGAGTTTTGAGTTATTTGTACCTTGTCACAAAATAGGACATATTAACAGCATAGTGACGTAAATATGTGTTGTTGACGTCATATGACTACAATTTGTACTGGAGTAGAAATAAAGTATTGTCGAGTTGCCTTTGCACCATGATGTTTTCACAAATTATTCACGTCCGTGGTTTAATAATATCAATAACATAGTTCAAAACTCTTGTTTTCGCTTTTTTTTTTCTTGAGGGGGGGGGGGGGGGCGTCTTATTTACGTTTTGTATTTGCTTATTTACTTTTCAACACATTTTATTGATTCTTAATTTATATATTGCCGCTTTACGAAAAAAAAAATCAATATTCATATGATGCAGTTCTATGCATCCACTTACAGAATACAACAGTATTTTGTATTTTATGTCGGGGAGTTATGGTGAATTGCAAGTGAATGTATCAGATCTGTTGTTTGTCTTATAAAAACGTACATAGGGCAAGAAAAATATTTTTTAATCCGTTGTACGAAGAAGCATAAGGCGATATCAAAATCTATCTTAACCATTTAAACGCCAATGTTCCCAAATGGGAACAATGCATTATTTGTAATACAAAACATATATTTTCCAACATAATAACGATGTCCTTATTTTTCCTATAAAATATAAGGTTGATTTGATTTTTTGAAATGAAAATAGTTATGTTTAAGCATTTACCACAGGTATTAAGGAATATGTAAATTTATTAATTATCATAAAAAGTATATTATTTGCTTTTACCGTGTTTCGAGAAAATACTCAAGTACAATATACAATAGCATGAAGTAGAAAATAATTTGCTATATTTGCATAGGTTATCGACCAATATTTACGTTCCAAAATGCAAACACTGAAATGAAAACAGCCAAAAAAAACTGCGTAAATATATTTTTTTGGTATTTTCTAAATTTGTATGCATAAATTTAAACATTTGAAGCTGTAATATACGAAAAACAAAATTATTATTACATTGCGATATTAATTCGACGTCTAAACGGTTAAAGGAGAAAAAAACACGATATAAATTGTTCTACGGTTGCACGTTCGGTCATTGAGATAATTTGAGAAGAAATAAGTTTTAGTAGAAGATAGTGATAGAAAAGCATAAATGTGTAGCATCATTTTCGCTTACTTTCTGTGTATAATCTACCTCATGAAAAAAAAGTTTTTTAATGTTTTAAAAAAGTGTGTTTTATATTTCAATTAATTGCATTTAACTGTTAAAAACTTTTTACTGTTTTTACTGTTCCATGTTTGATGTTTCCTCTAGTATTTGTATTATTAAATCGCGTAACTCTCAATCAATAAACGTTTATGTTCTCTCTTTGTTACTTAATTTGCATTTGTTTGAAATGTACCTTCATGAAAATATTATATAATTATGTAAAAGTATTTTAGATTATTATGATAAACTTTTACTTATTGCATATTTAAAACCATTTTTGAAAAAAGTGCAAAAAGTGCCCAACCGAACGGCTTGATATTTACATGTGTAATCTTTGCAGAATTTTATCGAGTATTTTTAAATTTTATGAAAATAAATAAAACCTTAAAAAGATTTTAATAAAAGATTTCTCCATTCTATTTAATTGTACGATACTTAATTAATTCAATAATATACCATGATAGGTAATGATTCGAGATTATCATGATGATTATTTTATGTTTAAATTGGAGTCTTCTTACTTTTATATCACTGAATTTAATATATAGAGTAATAATAAATTTTATATTTTTGCATAAGAGTGAAACATCTCTTGCACCAGGATTTCAAATTTTATGAAACTAGTTATAGTGCGAATCCACTTCATTTACGACTTTTGGCGTAAAATTCTGACTTGTTTAAGGCGCAACAATAGGCAAAGAAAAAGACCCGGATGATAATGTAAAGTCTATCTGGGCGTTCTTTTCAAATATCTCGCTCAAATTTTAATATTTTTACATGATTTTTTTCACAGGATAGCTGAGGGCGATCTACAACCGGCCTAGTTTTAACTTTTTCGATTTTGCTTCTATATTTTTTATATTATGACAGTTTCAATTTCAGAACCGATCTCAACCTGTTTTGAAATTTAATGTATTTTTTTTTTAAATCTAAAACCAAAATCGAAAAAGTAAAAACTAGGCCGGTTGTGGAATGTCCTTAACTATCCTATGCACGAAAAAAAAATCATGTAAAAATATTAAAATTTGAGCGGGATATTTGAAAAGGACGCCCCCATAGACTTTACATTATCATCCGGGTCTTTTTCTGTGCCTAGTGTGGGGCCTTAAGTTACTTATATTGTACAGAAAAATTAAATAACCTATTTAAAAATTTTAACAATGCAAAAATTCATAAGATTAATTCGAAAGCACATATTTGCCAATTTTTTATAAAATATCCTTTCTTTCTTCAATTAGTTTTGAAATAAGCAAAATTTTCCTTTAAAATCATATAAATTTAATTTCCGCCTTAAAATTACCATTTCCAATCTGTATTATGTAATCTATAAAGATTCCGGGAAATAAATAAAAAAAAATTGATTGAAATGAACCTGAATCAAACCTTTAGGGTGTTTCTACAAATTTGATTCCTCTAATTGCTAATGATTTTATTCCAGAATTTTCCAAAGCAATCCTTTTAAAAGACAAATGTAATTCTAATTTGTTTTCAGCTCATTCCTCTCCTGTAATTTAAATCTATACTTAGAGCCTGGATCGTTTAAAAGGATTAAGTACGCCGATTAAAATTCGTTTTTATGCTCTTAATTGGTTTAGTTTCGAGCGAGAAAAATTCATTGATTTGAGTGTATTCGGAATTTAATTCTAGAGAAATTTGATTGAACTACCTGGAGAGAGGTTTATTTTAAATCGTTTCTCTTCCGAAAGATTATTTTGTGACAATATTTTTGTTGAAACTTGTATAAAAGAGAAAATGTTTTGCAATTGTTTAAAAGAAGATGGTTTAATAAGTTGCGTAACGTAATAGTAATTTATTATTAGAAGAAAGTTTATTTTTTAATATGTAACGGAAGTGAGGAAATTTTAGGATTACTTTAATCCTTTGATGGCATTGTATTATATTTTAATAGCCATTGTTTTCATATTGTTTTACTTTTTTTTGAAATTTATATAAAGGGAAGAATGTTTTGCAATAGTTTAAATTCAGCAGATTAAATAAAAATTGTTTAATAATCTTCGTAACTTATTTGTAATTTATTATCAGAAAAATTTATTTTTCAATATGCAGTAGAAGTGAAAAATGTTAGGATTACTTTAAACCTTTAATGACATGTTGTGTTTTAATAGCTATTGTTTTCATATTGTTTTCATTTTTGTTGAAACTCATATAAAAGAGGAAATGTTTTGCAATTCTTTAATTTTAGCCGTTTAAATAAAGATGATTTAATAAGCTTCGAAACTCATTTGTAATTTATTGTTAGAAGAAAGGTTTTTTTTAAACATATAATAGAAGTGGAAAATCTTACAATTACATTAATCCTTTAATGGCATTATATTATATTTTAATAGTTATTATTTTCATATTTATGTCCTATTAGTTGAAACCGATATAAAGAAGAAAATATTTTTCAATTGTTTAATTTCAGCCATTTAAGTAACGATGAATTAGTAAGCTTTGTAACCTATTTCTAATTTATTGTTAGAAGAAAGTTTATTTTTTAATATACAATTGAAGTGGAAAATCTTGGAATAATTTCAGTCCCATAATTGCATTCTCTTATATTTAAATAGCTATTGTTTTCAAAATATATTCAAATGGATATCTATTTAACGCCTTTTATCTATGGCTTATTATTTTTCTGCTTAAAAAATCATTATAAGTAAAAATAACGCGATAATGATAACTGTTAATTCTAAGTTGTTCGTAATTGTTTCCTCTTATACTTGTGCATTTTAAGTTGAGAAATTGCATTCTTTAATTTTCTACGTCTGAAATTGGTTTCTCTATGATATACATATTCGCTAAGACCATTTATTTAAGAAAAAAAAAAAAGAAAGAAAGAAAGAAATTCTACTAATAAATAGTCAAACCTTCACAATTAATCGTAATTTTTTCGAATTTTTTTCTCTGTTTGGGGTATTTTTGGGGATTTAATAATTAAGGATATACATACAGCGTATAACCAACATATTTACTGTTATTATGCCGTATTTTTTTTAATGCATTTTTTACAAACGAGATAATTCAGTAGATTTTTTTCTTTTTAATTTTTCCTTTATTTTATATTTAATAATTTAGTTTAAAATTTTCTGATTTTGTATTACCTTTCTTATTTAAAACAAGAATATTTTTTTATACCAGATATGTTAAATATTAATTACGCAGGAGCATCGATAATGGTGGTTTAAGCAGAAAAATTTAACAATCGGATAACACACCGGATAATTTTGATTATCTCAAATTTTTTGAAAGATGTTATAAAATAGATTTCCCTTACTTTGATAAAAAAATTTCGAAAATTTCGGAGTGACTTCAACATTACAGAAACATAACTACTTGGCCCTAAAAGGTTTTAAAATATTTAAAAGATTATAAGAAGTATAATCTTTAATTATTCAGAAGAATATTTAAAAGTCACAAATAGTCAGAAGAATTGTTCTTAATTCTATCATTTGCTTGAGACAAATAGATTTCTCATATTTGTAAAGATTTTTGTTTTTCATCATTTCTAATGACCGATGCTACACTTATCCTTTTAATTCTATAGCCATCAGAAACCTTTGCTATTTATAAAGAAAGTTTGAATAACTTATGTTCTTAAGATTCACTGGCGCTATTCGATGGGTTTCTAATACAGTTATTCTAATTATAGGAAATTAATTCCTTCGAAACTCATTTAATTTATTTATTTTGGGTGTATTTAAATTTAATTTCATTAACTTGCAACTATAAGGATTAGGAGTTCACATCTGAAAGTCGAATTTATGTCTATGATGTGATATTTTCTAAATATATTTTTTGTTTCTTGATACTTTTGAAACGTTAATTGAGAAACTTCCCATAATCATTACTTCTACAGGATATTGAAATGTATGTTTTAATGCTGCATACTTAAAAGTATTTAAATCCAAGGTTTACGAAAAGTAATCTTTTAAGGTATGTAAGATAATATGATCGACCAATTAAGTGTAATTTTTATCCATGGAAATATCATTATGAAATGTCATTAATTGACTTGCTGTATAAAAATAAATAAGACAAAATATTGTATCTAAGATAAAGCTTGCGCACGATAAATTGGTTGTAATACTGTATCTCTTTATTTCACATGCATTTTATTCTTTTTGAAAAATTATATTTGTAAGATTATGATTTAATTTTTCTGTTCAGAAAAAGATGTTTATTTATTAATATATGTAAAAAAAAAAAAAAAATCACTCGCGTAGAACTTTGGTGCGTTCAATTTTATATAAATACTTAGCACCATACTTAGTCGTTCTCTGGTTTCCTCGCCTATTTGCGTATAATATCTCAAAAACTATCCAACCAAATAATTTGAAACTTAATATATATAATCATTGCTGTGTTTTGTCGAATCTTTTCAAATTTTAGGAAAATCGAATCAAAACTTAAAAAGATATTAATAAAATTTTCCTTCATTGTTTTAAATTCGATCATGGATAATTAATTCAATGATATCTCATTATAGGCCATGATTCTAGGTTGTCATGGGGTTTGCATCCTATCTAAGAGGAGTCCTATTATTTCCGCATTTTTGAATTATATATATGTATATATATATGGTTGTATTCATAAAAGTATATATATATATATATATATATATATATATATATATATAGATATATATATATATATATAAAATCGTAATAAATTTTGTATTCATGCATTTTCCACAACTTTTGCACTAAGATCTGAATATATATAAAATTGGTGACACTCACCTTATTTGCCACGTTTGACGTACAATTTCCAACTTGTTTGTTTTGTTTTACATTTATTTCATATTTACATACTTTTTACGAAAAACGAAACTGCCAAATACGTCAAAAAAAACTGCCCTGTATCATAAACAAACGTGTTTTCGGTGGGGGAAAAAAAGTAGCAAGTTCCTATAGCAACTTTTACAGAAAATTGCAAAGCGTAAAACGTGTAAATAAATGAACACGGAAGCTTCCTGAAGTGACTTTGAAAACAAAGTCTCATAAACAAAACGTCAACACTTTTGAAGTTTTTATGTCAACTTGTATTTATGCCCCCCGACTCCAATTTGTCATCTGAAGATGTCCTGTCAACTCCGTAGAGATCTTCTGTAAAAATTCCATCGACTTTTCTCCAGTCATCCTGTTAAGCTTTCTAGAGCGGTATTTATAATTCCTGTGCGTTGTTGGCTGCTTCAAGTAAATAGGTTTTCGGGATTATAAAAGAAGAAATGGCTAAGATTTATGTTATTGAAAAATAAACTGTTTATGAAAGAGAAGTTTTTAAAAAGAGTCTTAGAATCCTAAATGTATATCGAATTTCATTTAATGTCACTTTAGATTATAAAAATGCACAAAGTGTTAGTAAACAAAATCTTTAAAATTTTAAAGTAAATCTAATAATCAATGTAAAGTAAAATTATTAAAGTATTAACTCTTTAAACGTCCTTTACCGGGTTTTTCTGTCACGTAATCTTTGAAATCAAGGGCTGATTCAACACAAAACTGATATTAATGTTAATTTTTTGTAGTGCAAAAACTAAATAAATTTATAAAATAATCATGAACCAATCCCCATACAAGTAGTTTTTAAAGGTATTGTTTTATGAATCATTAGACATAAAGTAGAAAAAACCCGGACGCTTAAAGGGTTAAGTGTGTGTTAGTGTGTCCCCATTCAGTATTTTGATTAAGTGTTTACAACAAATAAATTTTACTTATCACTAAAGTTTTAGCTAAATAGTAAATATATGGAACGTCATGAGAGTAAGTTACATTGTACAATTAAAAACAAATGTGAAGTATAACCGAACAAAAGATTTTATAATGACACTAAAATACAAACCTTGGACTATATTTTGAAATAATTGACACAAGAGATTCATCGTAACACAATATTAAGACAGTATGCATAGTCAGGATAATTGATATCCAAGTGGCAACAGATTGTGCTCCTTTGTGGTACTCCTGAAATCTTCGGCCAACAAGAAAATTTCTCAAATGCAAAAAGATCAGACTGTGTACACTATAAATCGATAAACTAACCACATTAATCTTTGTACTGCTGACACACTCTAGAACCGCCTTACAAATTTGAATTGGGATTTCAATTACTGTCACATTAAGTATATTTAAATGCATGAAATGGATGTTAAATTTGTCATGAATATTATTGAAACTCACTACTAAGTGACTGCAGTGTTGACTCTGTAACACTGGCGTTTTTGATTTTTCAATAAGTCTAATTACTCGATGTGCATTTGCGATTACAGAACAAGTATATGATAAATTACAAAAGGGATTTACTGTTCGGATGGTCCACGTACATGGGATATGCAATAAAGTCCTATTTTAATAAGCTGGATACATTATGGTAAAATTATGAACATTAAAAAAAAAAGAAAGAAAGAAAAGAAAGTCTTAAATTTTAGTTTCGTGAAATTAACATTTTTAACTTGTTGTATTTCATTCTCAAACCAATGCTATGTCTATATATGTTATGTATAAATAAAAGTATGCCAAATAGCTCTCAAAATTAAATAAATTTTTAAGAAATTATTATAGAATTCATCACATTCTTTTAAAAAAGTAACACTCATTACTTTTTTCGAAACATATTCTCACAGAACTGTTTGCCAAAAGTAATATGCACCTTGTTTAATAATAGAAAATTTGCTATTAAATAAGGTAACGATCTCTTTTAAAAAGGACTCTGCGGCCCGTGGTCTGCATAGTGACTACAACTGTTTTAAAAGAAACTTAAATGCAAGGCAGATCTTTATAGATTTTTCTTTATCCTTGACTCTACTTTTCATCTGAACAACCGTTGTACAAAAAAAACCCGTCTAAATGTGTGAAAAAAAAATTTCACGCATTTAGAAGTAAAAGTAATTATCACAAGATATTTTTGTTTCATTACCTTCAAACGTTTTCTGTCCTCTGAAAAAAATAGTCAAAACTGAAAATTGTTTGTTGTCTTCATTTACTACAAAGATTAGTTATAGGTTTCAAAAATTCAATTTATGACGCGCATCCTTGAGCATTAGATACATAAATTACATATTAACCTTTTGAATTTATTAAGGCTAAGACATTTGCGAGCTAAAGCTAAACTTACGGGGAGGTTATTTTCTACACTCTCAAAAAAACTTCCGTCTTTTCACATAAAATGTTCTGGCAGCACTGCTGCCAGAAATTGTCTGTAGATTGACGATTTTCCGTTTATCTTTTTCTCCGTCAAAAGAGGAAAAATATCCGTCACTTGAAAAAATCAATGCGGAAGAGGTGGAGATCGAACTCACGACCCCAGCATTACAAGGCAAGCGCTTTTCCTCGGAGCCACGGTTGCTCTTGATGATTGTGCTTTAAAATAGAAGCGCTCATTTCATATGGGTGTGGTTTGGTGTATTTCGTTAAAAAGCTTTTAATTTTGCAGTTAATCTCGGAAAGATTTCATCTTTAGTGAAATTGGCTGTTTTTTTTTTTTTACGTTTAGTATTAATATAGTATAAAAATGTGAATTTTAAATATATTACGTAGATTGTTAGAGAAAAAACATGGATGTTCTACTTTTATTCGATAAGATTTTTTTTAATAATATCATTTTTTTTAATTAAAATATTTTTTAAATGTGTTCACTTAAAGTATATTTTATATGCGAATATTTATCATAGAAATAACTTCGTATATTGAACTTTATTCAACTTATCCAATTTTGAATAATAGATTGTGAGAATTTTTGAAAGAATAAAGAAAGTAATTGTTATTTATTTTTAAATTTGAAAACATTTTTGTCTTTTAAAACTAAATTAGACATTTTAATCAATAGAATATTTTTGTTTTTTATTTTAAAAATAAATTCGAATTTGTTACTAACAGACCCAGTGCGCATGCGTGCTAGATATAAAAGGAATCTTTTCCTCATTTTTTGACGTTCGGAATGAACTCACAGAACAAATACGTTTTATGGGAGAACAGAAGTTATTTGTGAAAAAATAACGATAACTTAGTGTATATTGACGAATTTTTCTGACAGTGTAATATGTCGTTTGCATTTCGACACTTTAAAACTGAGTCTTAAACTTCTTTTTCAATTGAGGTCCATCTCAACCTCGCCCTTTTTTTTACCTTTTTGACTTTGGTTTCATATATATTTTTTTAAGTTATATTCATTTTGGAAGCTGATTCCGAATTCATTTTAAAAAAAACGTATTTAACCAAAATCGGAAAAGTAAAAAAGCAGCGATATAGACATGTACCTTAGCTATCCAATGCAATATACTATATATATCTCTGTCTGTGTGTATTTAAAAATGCACATGACATACAATGAGATATTAGAAAATAACACCTCTATATATAGCTTTAGCTTAAGTTTGCGAATTTCTTCGACTGCGGAAAATAATGTTTAATAAAATATGGAAAAATGTGCCAAATGTACAAAATAATGTGCAAATGAAATCACATAGTCACCAATCACGTTTATGGATACAAAAATTCTTTAGATATATGGCATAGACTGGCAAACACGATCCTAAATTCACGTTTCTTAAAAAATACGCTGAGTTTCAAATAACAAAAGTTGTTTATGCGAAAATAAATGGCTTCAAAAAACGGAAATAAAATATTTCCGCAGCCAGTAAATGTAAAATTTAGTTTGGATAATTTTTCGCCAGAAGACAGCAAAATATCAAAGGATTAGGGATAGAATTGCATCGGGAAAATAAATTTTGGTGCTGTATTTACTTACTTATCGGTAAATCATATCCATAAATGTACAAAAACATGATAAGCAGATTTAAGTTTCTGTGTATATAGTTTAATATATTCTGAAAAATAATATGTATTTTATATAACAACATTCATGGTCTCATGGCATAAATTTTGTTCTCGGAAACTAAAAATTAATGTTGGTAGTTAATGAACACAACAAGGAATTTCCAGTTTTGATCATTTTTTACTTAAAAGACAATAAACGTCTGAAGAATATTGCACAAAAATATCTTGTGAAAATTACTTTTATTTATATATTTATTTGTTTGCCATTTATGTTATTTCTTTAACTTTTATCAAGAGCATTCAATATTTGAAATCATATATAGAAATACACTAGAAATGTGATTGACGACTTTATAGGTTCACGCTTGTGTAGTTAAATAAAATCAAAAATTTTAATATACAATAATTAAGAGTGGACATTACACTGTGGTTTACTAACTGAATATTGAGACAAGCTCAGAATTTTTATTTATAAACGTAGTAAATAAGTGTGCAATGGGATAAAATATAACAGTTTAAAATCTATATACTATTCTGCATGACGTTTAAACATTAAAAACAATCTTAAAATTATCCTGACGGTTTCAACCAAAATACCCGGCCATCTTCAAGGGAAAATAAAAATGAACTGACACAGGCACGTTCTCTAGCTCGATGAAAGATGAAGGTAAAACATGAGAGACAAAAAAGAGAAAAAACATGGAATAAAAAACTCTACAAGAGCACAAGTGCTGCTCTTCTTTTTTTTTTTTTTTTTTTTTTTTTTTTTTTTAGAGGACAGCAATTTTTTGAAAAGTTTAATACAATATGTCTTTTAGAAATTACTTTTACTTAAAATTTATTTGTTTACCATGTATATAATTTTATAGGTCTATACCAATAATTAAAGAGTATTTAAAATACAAAATCAGAATCAGAAATTTAGTAGAAGCAAAACTGAAGATAATGTGCCCTTATCCTAACGTTATTTTTTTTTAATTTATATTTATTTATTTATTTATTTTTTAAGTCAAAGAAATGATTTCAATGCGATATAACTATACTGAATGCAAGTCGTCATATAATATACATCCATAACTTCATTTTTATAGCTCTCCAGTATTATTTTTGATTGCATACCAACACATTAATTTACTATTTTCAAGTGCATTATGTAGAAATAAAATAGGAACCCACAACTTCTTGCACCTTGAAGCCAGAATATTAAAAATATTGTTCTTAAGAAGTACGAAACAAAAATACAAAGTATAGCTAAAATGACTAAATCTGCAGAAGTACACAAATTCATTCAAATCTAATATTACTTATCTAACAGATTTTTTTTAATGATTCATAATTTTTTATATTGAAACCGTGTGTCAAAATAAAGATTTTTCTTTCAATGTTTCTTTCATTTAAGGTATTTATAATGATTATATCATAATGATATTATGTTCCGAGTTCCGAATATGAAATTTGAGATCGGAGATTTGATCTAATAAAATGCATACACGGTTCATTCTGTATTTTTTTTAATTATTGCTTATTCATTTAATAATCGATTAAATGTTCTAAATTTCCCAATATATATAAAACAGTTTTTAATTATAATTAAAAAAATAGATTCACAGACACAATGTCTTTAAGGGAGATTTATCCTACTTTATTTGTCTATTAAACACCATAACTATTTTCTTAAAACTGTATAACATACTTTTTAACGCTATAATATAAAGTGCTCTCTTTTATCTATCAATTTGTCATTCTAAACAACTGTTGCCACACCAAAATAAATACATTAAGAAACAATTATGGACATCTAATAACAGCCGGTAGCATATCTGTAAAAGTAGCTTTGGGAATTATTTTCTTACACTAGCGCTCTCTCGTTAATGATATTTCGTATCTACAAACCAAATCCATCCACGAGAAGATGATATGCAAGGCTAAATATTTCCCTAATTATAGCTAATGGATCTCTGATACAGAGTGATTTTTGGGGATAAAATGATTTTTCCCTTCGTAGATGTAACATTACGAAAATAGCGAAAGCCTTCTTAATTATGAATTGCTTTACTGTTGGCCGTGGGGAATATCGAATAAGAAATAATTTTCTGTTGCATTATTTTCTGAATACCGATCATTATATCTATTATTTTATCAATAGGCTTATTCAGAAGATCGTTTTTGTTTGATAAATGGTGTAGATAATTCAAAGAATGCTTAGAATAGATGAATTTTTTTTTTTTTACAATCTTACGATTAAAAGTAATAATATTTTCTTCACTTTAGGTAAATTTCGTAAGAAACATTGTTACACCACTTATATTAAACTACCGATTACATTCTGCTTTACGTTGGAATCTCTGAAACATTTTTGTAGTTCTACGACGATCATGACACCTAGAATTCAAAACCACGCCAAGTTGACGCTTATATACATATATATCCTGAGGCAGAAATTTTTTATCAGGGTTCGTACATATCTTGAAATTTTAAGTCCAGAAAATCCGGTGTTTGTTAATTTTAAATAATTTTCAGAGACAATGAAATGCTTACAATCTTCCAAAATTTTGAATCTGATAAAGTTCTTTTTTGAGAGACATCAATTATAAAATACAGAAACTAGAAATCCAACATTAAAACCATATTATTTTGTAAGCGATAATTGTAAAAAATAAGCAATATTATTATGATTAATAATTACAATTTTTGAATGTGCATCACAATGTGTTATAACTAATAGGGCAGACCACCACTTACAGGAAAAATTTCTCGCTCCCCAGGTTTTAGTGTTGCGTCTATCATAAAATACATTGTGATGCCGTTAAGTGTTTCATGTTTATAGCAATCTTTCTAACTTCGGAAGACGTGCATCACATTCTTGCACCAGACTTTTTTCAATAGAATAACTTTCCAGTAAACTTCCTGCGGTTAATCTTCCGTGAATGATCAATTCTTTTGTTCCCCTCTTGATAGACTTTATGGATCCCTCAAGTATTAAAGATATTCGCTCGCTCTTTTCTTTCTGATAGCCATTAAATATTGCTTTAATATACTGAGTGCATCATAAATGTCGATTTTCCATGTATTATTTATATTATTTTTGTCATAAAAAATAAGATACATTAGATAGATTTATCAGACGTTGAAAAATATGTTCCATAAATCCCTGAAATCCTCCGCCAATATGTTAAATTCATTTAATTTAACGATAGCATAAATTAACGTGCATGGCTCAACCAGAAATCCAACAGGAATGTTACAATGCGATTATTTAGAGGACCACGTTTGATATTTTTTTAGCGACAAAATTTCTTTCTGATTTGTATAGCTGAAAAAAAAAAAAAATGTTGTTTCCTTTATGATAACAGCACTACCGAAGAAAATATTTTTCTACTGATTATTATTTTGTGAATAAATGTCTGGATGATTTTGCAATAATAACTTATTTTATTTCTTCCAGGGCCACCACTTTTCCGCCAAATGACGGACTTCCGTTTTTTTTTTTTTTTTTTTTTTTTTTTAAGAATTTGCGATTTTTGTCGAACAATTGCGAAAAAAAATAGCGATTTTCAACAAACGACCTCGAAATAAAAAAAACGTTTTTTATCAAACGATTGCGAAATAAAAAGATGATTTTCGCCAAATAATCTCGAAACAGAAAGACGATTTTCATCAAACAATCGCGAAATAAGACGGTACTTTTCGTCAAACGATCGCGAAGTAAAAAAGCAATTTTCGTTAAACCATCGCAAAGGAAAACTACGATATCCGTCAAATGGTCGCGAAAAAAAAGCCGATTTTTGTCACGATTTTGTCCGCGATGAGTCTTTCAATGTCACTGGCTCCTGGACTATTCACTAAAAAGAGTTTTCTTACTCTCTATTTCTTAATCATCTTAAAATACAGCCTTTAGATTCTTCTTTTTTAAGGGTACTCTGTACCGTTCATTTGACGAAAATTGATCAAAGTATCGATTTTCTAATTTTTTTTTGCTGGAATTATAATTTAAGTTTCGTAAAGATACGAGTATTATAAATTGAGTTTAAGACAATTTTAATACCTCTATATCTTTTAAAATGCCACAATCTACTTCATTTAAAAGTGATTTTTCTGAGTTTGTGTGTTTTTTTAAAGAATAGTTCTGTTCAAAGAAATAAAACTTTTATTTTTTTTTCTCAACTGACTCAATTTTTTCTAGATGTTCTTTATGATTTATTTAATAAAACTAAGTATCAAATTTACAATAGGGTAAAAATAATCTTTTTTTTTTTTTACGCTTAAAAATGTAAAATAAATTTAGTTTTTACAATAATTTTACAAGTATTTGTATTTTTTACTTATTTTATCCCAAACTAATTAGCTTATAATAAATCCGATTCTTAAAATTACACAGCATAGTTTAAAAATAAATTAGCTCAAAATGTTTAAAATTGTACAAGCAGAATATTTTAAAATTTACTTAAATTTTCCAAAAAAATTAGACTTTTTTGAATTTTACCAGCAAAGCCAATCAATTTCTTGATAAAATCATTTTCTTTTGTTGAGTTTTTTATTATTATGTCAAAAATTCATTTTAAAATGCTTAAATTAAAAAAAAAAAGTTCAAAGGGTACCGAATCTCCTTAATAGAAATTTGAGCTTTAGTTTGGGATTCTTTCAAAAATACGTATTATAAAAGTAACTAACATGTTCTGGAATATTCTTTACTGATACATTTCTCGGACGAAAAGAGTTTTCATATTCTATATTTCTACATTATTTTATAACTCGGCTATATTTTGACCTCTGCATGAAACTTTTGTCAAATATTCTTTATATAAAAGAAATAAAGTAAAAGCAAGAAAATAGCATTGCTACCGTAAAAGTGACGTCCTGTTGATTATGTTGAGACATAAAAGCTAGTTTTCTTCTTTTTTTCCCTAATACTGATTCATTTTTACAAGATGACAATAGAATATCCGAACGAATATTTTATAAAAGTCAATATTCAGTGTCACATTCATGCATGCATTCAAAATTCTTGTCAATGTCATTTAAAGACATTTTCAAACTAAGAATGCAAAGTTCGGAAGAATTTTCATAGAACAATTATTTTGTACTACTACACTGTAAAAAGAATTCGGTAAAGTTACTGAAAGTTTTCTGGGAAACTGGGATTCCTAGAACTTTTTATGCAATGGCAACAACAAATATTCATGCAACAGATACAGATTTGCACTTAAAATTAAAAAAAAAACTGTAATGTTACTAAGAATTTTTTTAGGAAACTGAGATTCCAAGAATTTTTCATGTAACTGCAACCCAGGTAACAGATAAAATTTTAGTAAGATAAATGTAATTTTAGTAGACTCGTTTGTAAAGTTACAGACTTCTGTAACTTTTCAACAATTAGTTTTGAAGATTTACATTTTTTCGTGTACAGTGGACAGATAAAGTGTTAGTAACCATACAGATTTCGACAACTTTACATCTGTAGGATCACAGGTTTTTTTTTTTTTTTTTTTTTTTCAGTGTATACATTTTATTGTCTTTTCTACTATGATTTAGTTTTTATGAATATCGGAACCTGGGCAATTTCAGTGCTGCGTCATACTAATATGCATTTTTATTTAAAATGCATTTTTATCTGATATTCAATTTTAGTAGTTTTATGTTATAAATTCCACGAAAAGCAGAAAATAGAAATATATATATTTTTTAATTTATCAATATTTTTATTCTAGATTAAAAAAGACTAGCTATTAAAAGCCTTTTAAACATATTAGTACAAAAAATTATTTCATTATAAAATGTGTATTACATTTAAAGAATAGATTCAGTATTTTCACAGTATTAATTAATCTGTCGTAAATATTTATAAAAAAAAAAAAAAAAAAAAAAAAAAATAAGGAGTCCTATTGTTTTGAAAAGAAAACTTACATTGAACGTAATTACTAGAATTAACCTACTTGTTTTCGTTTCTTTAAAACTTTTTCAAAGAAATATTTTTAAATTGTTTGCTTAATTTTAATTTTTAATGGTTTATTAAATAAATATTTTTGCGTTAATATACCTGATATTATTTAGCTATTTCAAAATGTTAATCTAGTGAAGAAAATATGATGGATTTTCTTTCATTTGTCGTCAATTGCCGCTTTGGAATAATGTCTCACAGACATGATAATTACTAGTATTAACCCTTTCCGGCGCAATGTGTCCACTCCCCCCCCCCCCCCCCCGGGCACACATAATTTTAATGCCAAACTTACAAACGGCACCAATAATATTTTAGTAAAATTTTACATTTATAATGACAGCATAAATCAGGGAGTTCTTAATGTCTAAAAAAGTCTTTTGTAAATTCCGGTGTCAGTTAACATTTTCTTATTTTACGAACCGTATTTGTCTGCACCGGAAAGGGTTAAAGTATCATATATAAATATAAATAATATAACTTACAAGGAAGGTCTCCATTGGGGGCATACTCAGATTTTTTTTGAAAAAAATATGAATTAAACTAGTCATGTAGGTAATAAAGGATCAGTGAAAATTAGCGGCGAAATTACATTATTAGATATGTAAAAAAATAAAATAGTTTGGAAGAATTGGCGTGAAAAGCTGAAAGCGACGCGGGATTTGGCGAGAAGTGCATTTCCTCGCCAAAAGCAGACGATTTTAACGAATCTGAAAATTGATTTTAATTGACTTCACTGTTAAAAATCTGCAGCATTTACTGCAACGTCACTCCACTACTTCTATAGAATATCTCTCTTCTGACCAATGAGAATGCTCCATAGCACGGTGAATTGAGCGCGTCATACAGTGTTAAAAATCTGCTGCATTTTTCTGCAACGCATATCTCTATTCCAACCAATGAGAAAGCTCCATTTCACGGCCAAGTAATCGTTTTCTATACAAGCAAGGGAGTGCGTTGCAACAAAATGAAGCAGATTTTTAACAGTGTATTTTTCAATTTGGAACAATTTTAATCAATTTAAATTGTGTTTTAAATGATAAAATATATTAATTTAATTTTGTTATAAGTACATATAAACGTATATGACAAAATTACACTTAAAGTAAAGTAAAAATGCAAAACTAAAATTGCTTAATTTAAACTTATTTAAATAAATTGAACATAGAAAGTTTTTTCTTTAAAAAGTATTCGAAGCGTAAAAGCGTATTTTTCAAAATTTCGTTTTTTCGCCAACCGGAGATAAATCGCCAAATAAACGAAATTTTTATTATTTTTTTACGGACGTTATGAGGAGGTTCCGCCGAAATTCTTTTTATAAACATATATAACTATATGAGAAGAACATTCTGTAATTTTTTCAGATTTTTCTGAGTATGCCCGTATGGAGACCTTCCTTGTTAGTAGCGTAGTATTACTAAGGCGTTACGTTTTCTAAGCAATATCAGTTAATCTTCATTACAGAGCATATTAGTATATATCTTATGAATATTTCGTGCCCAGTCAAGTGAAATCAGGATATGAGAAATAAAAAAACATATGGTATATACATAAATATGTCATTATTTATACAGAATTTAGTAGCATTTTTAACGCTTTACAACAAAGTTGAAATTTTACATTTATAATGACAGCATAAATCAGGGAGTTCTTAATGTCTAAAAAAGTCTTTTGTAAATTCCGGTGTCAGTTAACATTTTCTTATTTTACGAACCGTATTTGTCTGCACCGGAAAGGGTTAAAGTATCATATATAAATATAAATAATATAACTTACAAGGAAGGTCTCCATTGGGGGCATACTCAGATTTTTTTTGAAAAAAATATGAATTAAACTAGTCATGTAGGTAATAAAGGATCAGTGAAAATTAGCGGCGAAATTACATTATTAGATATGTAAAAAAATAAAATAGTTTGGAAGAATTGGCGTGAAAAGCTGAAAGCGACGCGGGATTTGGCGAGAAGTGCATTTCCTCGCCAAAAGCAGACGATTTTAACGAATCTGAAAATTGATTTTAATTGACTTCACTGTTAAAAATCTGCAGCATTTACTGCAACGTCACTCCACTACTTCTATAGAATATCTCTCTTCTGACCAATGAGAATGCTCCATAGCACGGTGAATTGACCGCGTCATACAGTGTTAAAAATCTGCTGCATTTTTCTGCAACGCATATCTCTATTCCAACCAATGAGAAAGCTCCATTTCACGGCCAAGTAATCGTTTTCTATACAAGCAAGGGAGTGCGTTGCAACAAAATGAAGCAGATTTTTAACAGTGTATTTTTCAATTTGGAACAATTTTAATCAATTTAAATTGTGTTTTAAATGATAAAATATATTAATTTAATTTTGTTATAAGTACATATAAACGTATATGACAAAATTACACTTAAAGTAAAGTAAAAATGCAAAACTAAAATTGCTTAATTTAAACTTATTTAAATAAATTGAACATAGAAAGTTTTTTCTTTAAAAAGTATTCGAAGCGTAAAAGCGTATTTTTCAAAATTTCGTTTTTTCGCCAACCGGAGATAAATCGCCAAATAAACGAAATTTTTATTATTTTTTTACGGACGTTATGAGGAGGTTCCGCCGAAATTCTTTTTATAAACATATATAACTATATGAGAAGAACATTCTGTAATTTTTTTAGATTTTTCTGAGTATGCCCGTATGGAGACCTTCCTTGTTAGTAGCGTAGTATTACTAAGGCGTTACGTTTTCTAAGCAATATCAGTTAATCTTCATTACAGAGCATATTAGTATATATCTTATGAATATTTCGTGCCCAGTCAAGGGAAATCAGGATATGAGAAATAAAAAAATATATGGTATATACATAAATATGTCATTATTTATACAGAATTTAGTAGCATTTTTAACGCTTTACAACAAAGTTGAAATTAGTTTTGAATTCTATTTATCTGTGCATGATCTAACTGGCATAAATATAATCCGATTGCCATGAAATGGATATATGTATTGGAATACACTTTTGGGATACGACATGTTCGGTACTGAAAATGAAGTTTTAGCATTTGCGACTCACTTACAGGGTCACTCAAAAGAATTCCCTTGTTACATTATAGCGTATGATAAAAAAAAGTTCGTGTTTTATTTTATTGGTATAACAGTATTGTACATGATTGAGGTGGACTACAACGTTCGTATTATAGAATATGATGTGCGTAGAATGTATATTTTATTTACAGAAATACACAAGAATTTGGCTCTAAAAAAATAAGCAATAATTGAAATATTGAAGGGTACGAACAATAATTGCTGGAAGTGTGATTTCAGTTATGGTATGCATTTTTAATAGCAACTATTTTTTATATGTTACTTGATGTGTATAAATTGTATAGATCACATACAGGATCGGACAAAAATTCGAAACAACATTCGTTTAATGGCAGAAATTGCTGACTGGAAATTTTTAACAGCACTATGAGTTTAAAAGGACTGAGTTTTAACATAGTGTGTAGTATGCATTTATATATGTACATCATATACATGGTTGCACAAAAAAAAAAAAAAAAAAAAAAAAAAAAAAAAAAAAAAACATATATTTTAACGACTATTCCTGTTAACAGCAGAAATCTTGTTTTCGAATGCATTATGAGCTTTCTAAATTCTTCATTTAGAGATCTTATTTCCTTTTAGTAAACTGTGAAATTTTGTTATAGTATTCTGAATATGTTAGAAAGTGTTTCATAACCTATGCTGTACGAATGATTTTTCATTTTCGTTTACTTTTGTAAAAGGTCTAAGAAATATTTAGAAACAAATCTCACTAAGTGAATCAGGTAGTTTGTTGCTTAACCCATTTTAGGCCAAGCACAGAAATTTTATAAAATGTAGCATTATTTTTATTGAAATATGCTTAAATTACATACATTAAGACACAAAAAAAGATTCGTGCATGAAAAATAATATTTTATATAAGAAATAATATTTTATATAATAATATAAAATATTATTTCTTATAATGAATAATATGAATATGAATAATATTTTTATGACTTTTGTTTTATTCTTATTTCATATACAGAATTTGCAACTTTAATCTATTTTAAAAACATATAATTCATTTCAATTGGAATAATAATATATTTTTAAAAAGTCGAATTTGTCCAAGCCGTTTCAAATTAAAACTCTAGCGTATTTTGAAAATTTTTTAAGAGAAAGTGTTTACTCCAATTGAATTACTAATATTTTATGGATGTCTTCAAAAGCCTTAAAAAATAGAAGAAAAATAAAATTCTTGAAAAAAATGTGTCAGAGTGTTAAAAAAAAATATTTATCAAAATGTTTCGTATACGAACCTTTGGCCGAAAATGGGTTAATAATATATAAAAGTAATGTAACATTTTTTCTTTACTCACATTTATTTACAAAAGAACAGGTGTTTTGTATATTTCAGAAATACAGATTTATCTAGAGAAGAAATTTGGCGATGTATATGAAATCAAATACGGATTTATGTATTTCGTGACTCTTTTCTAGATTAAGATATGAGTTCACTTTTAATAGAATAAAAAAACATTTACTTTTCGTTTAGACATCGTTGCTATACACTTGATATAAGACAATTTTTCCTTTAACTAAACTAAAAGAAAACTTTTGTCCCATCAATAATTACTTTTATCAAAGCAGAGTGTCTCAAATTGTATTAACTTGTATAAGTTATATAATCCAAAAAAGTATATACAGCCGATACATGTGGTTCTCAGTAATTAATTAATAGATTCATTTTTTTTTTTTTTTTTGGAAATGCTCATAAAACCCATATGTCCTTAACAGTCCATAATGTTCTCAATATTTAATTTATCAAATCAGATGGCGTAAGACAGTTTAAACTATTCATGCCTGACTTTTTACTTTTTTAAATATTCTCCTAAAATCATCTGGCAAAAACTTAACTGGAAAATAACCATAAAAAAATTACTTTGAATCCGTTTTCAATATATTCGATAAAATGTAAGCATCTTCAATATGGAAATATATATAATGTTTATAATAGTTATATGTTCATAATAATAATGTTTTCTATAATTTTTTATTAAATAAGCTCTTAAAATGTGTATTATAAAAGTATTAGTATTTTTATATATTTCTCAAAATATATTTATTTATTTGAAGAAATTAGATTGATTATAACTACTATTAAGAATAATATAATATTTGATGATTAAAAACTAAAAAAAATGACTTAACGATATAGAAATATTCTATTTATATCTATAAAGGTATTTCTGGATTAAAATAATGTCATAACATAGTCGTTATACCATATGTAAATTATATACACTGCTAAAAATAAAGGTGACAAACCGGTTGCATTTGGCGCCCAAGGATGAAAAGGTATTATCATTTGACACCCGTGGGCTTGAAAATGTGTTTAGGGTGCCGTTTGTTCTCTCACTGGGTGATTCACGCTAATTAGGATGCCGCGCAATGCATACCGTTGGAAAATTTTCACACCTTGGTCATTTGCGCATGCTCTGTGACATATGTCCTTGCCCTTCAACTCGCTGTCACTGGTGAATCAAAACAGCAATTTCCCCCTACGATGACTATTACCGTTATATGCTATCCTGATTTCGTTTAGAACTTCGGATGGCTAACTTTTGGCGAGCTTTTTTACATAAAGCAACCTTTGAATTTCAGGACATTTGAACATTTCAGGGAGACTTTGAAGGTGAGCTCGATGGCCGAGCGGTTAGAGTGCTGAGCTTGTAATCAGACGTTGTGGGTTCGAGTCCTTCGAGGGCCAAAGGTCGGTTTGTGTATTTTGTATTTTTTTATAATTGGGCACGCTGGATTAAGGGTGCCATCTTTTCACTCTAATTAAAGGTGCCGTTATGGCTCCTTTGGGGGTGTCACCAGAAAGACAAGGCTTTCACCCCTAAAAGGTGTTATGTGTCACCATTAGTTTTAACAGTGTATCACATCATTTTGATGCAAAAATGCCTTCATAGATACAAATAGAACCTTTCTACATCAGTAAGCCATTTTTTTTCAAAAACACGGATAGAACCTTATTATTCTCGGGTCACGTATTTACTTCATTATCATTTTTAAAATGACTATTAAAAAAAAAACTTTTTCCTAATTGACTAGTAAAAACACGTATACTTTCGCGTCTGACGTCCTGTATTTGGAATATGACAAATAAGCATAAAAAAGGCGTAAAACAGATAGTTTGACAGTTTAAAAAAATACACATTTTAATAAAGTTTAGAAATTAATATTATAACTTATTTGTTTCGATCTTTCATAGAAAAAATGCAAATAAACTTACTTAACGTTTTACAAACTTGAACAATGAAAAATTTCTAAAAACAATTTTCATTCAAGCAAATAAATATTCATTTTCTGCTGTTATAGCTCAGTAACATCTAACAACTTTTACAGATATTTATTTGGGGAAAAAATGTTCGTGTCACAAGGAAAAATATATGTACAAATTTATTAACATTCGACGAATCATAAGCATAAAGACACTAAGCATAAATATGTTAAGAGATATTATAGAGGGTGTTCAAGTATTCATCCCACAAACTCAGAGGCTAAGCTACAGGTCCACAATCCACCTCTTTGGATATGTAGTACTGAAGTGGTTAGCAGGAGAATAACATGCTGATGCACTTTCATGCATTCACATGTCTCACTGCATTAAGTAACATTTTTTTTTCTTTCTCTTCTGGAGTCACAAACTGAATATATATTTTCGCAGTTTTTACCGCTTAAAAAAAGGATATCAACTCTTTTGTTCGTTTTCAATTTCTATTTGCCCTGATTTCTACTAACAACCTTCAGTGTTTGTCAGATGATTATTTGAATACCCTAAATAAGTTAGTTATTAAAACTAAAAAAAGGGCCCACGTACATTGCAGAGGTTTATAAGTAAGTTATTAACATCCTTTTGAAGATGATCAAAAAATGCATACGCCGTTAAATTTAATTTTTTCTCCAAGAACTTTAAATATTCTGGGTTTTTTACGCAGTAAAACAAACTGCTGATTAATTGCTCTAGAAATGTTTTCCTCAAATTTTCCAAACTTTTAACGATAAATTACTAAATGTATTATAAAATAATTTCTGAAATAATTTATATCAAGAAAGTATATAGAACATTGGAAGTAAACATACAACTTTATAAAAACCACCAAAGACTAAGTCATGTTAACATTCAAATACGAATGTAACTTTTTTATGGTTTTATTAATTTGTTAAGTAACTCTTTTTTGGTTCTTTTCTTTTCATGATGGAATCTTTGATTAAAAAATATTGACCATGAAATGTAAAAATACTGCTAACTTAAAAGGAAAAAAACTGTAACTTACAGCACATTTCAATAAAATTTGTCATTGATTTTACCTCAATGTATTTCGATAAATGAAGGTAAAGTTACAAAGTCGAAGTTGAAACAACTCGACAAACAAACAAAATACTTAACGAGTTATTCGAGTTAAATGACATCATTCAAAAGAAAAAATATATATATAATTTCCTTTTTTCGGTAAAAGAAAATAATAATAATTGCATCATAAAAGTTAAAGTAGCATTAATTTACTTAAAATAAATATGGACAAAACAAAATTATTATGTTTTTGACAATTTCAATATTGTATAAAGGCTTGAATGTATTATGCATATCTTTTTCAAATACTTCGCTGTCATTACTTTAAAATAGCTAAAGAGAAATATTTTTTATAGCATGATTCATCTGCCATTTTTTAGGAAAGGAAACTCAAGATCGTGTATGTCGCAAACAGGTGTTCTCTTGTTAATGTTTCTAATTTGATACTGGTGATAGCTGAGAGCTTTGGAACAATAGGCTATAACTTTTTTGGATACTTTTCCTTTAAAAAAATGCAACACGTCTGAATCTCAGAATTGTTTCTTAAAGTTGCTACTACCGGAAGTACGTGATACACAGCGCGCCAGTAAGCACGAGCACTACTCATTATAATTATCTTTTATTTCCAGAAATGTTATCTTTAATACGTGATTAAATAAGCCACTTCGTAAAAACAGTAATTCGCTGTGGGTTCTTCATAATTATTGCTAATATAGATCTTCGTGGCTGAAAGAGGGTGTAAACTTTGTCTGGAGAGAATTTTTAGACATCATAAAAAAGGAAGAAAGCCTAGTCATTTATAGGTCATTAAGAAAAGCATTCACCTTTATAGGTTAAAAATAGATTTTTAAATTTTCATGTTTTAAACACCTTTAGGAGTTTTTATATCTCGCTTAAAAAGCATGATTAATCTCTGCATAGCAGTATAGAAGTAATTGTTTAATATATCGAGAACCGATGAAAATTCTCTATTAAAATCATTTTTTATATATTTTATATATTTATTTTTTTTTATTGGATTTTTATTTGCTTACTTCTCGCCAAAAGTGAGTTAAGTCCCCGAATATAAAGCTTCAAATTTTTCGCTTCCGTTAATTTGGGCTTATAACATACGGCTAGGGTTGTCGGAAAACTCTACTTTTGAAAATACATTACCTTTTTTCTTGCTAAAGATGCAAATATAATGTCGCAATATTTCAAAACCAAATTCGTAGGTTTTTGAATTAATTTTTTAACTCTTTTCACTATTTTATATTTATTATTAACTAATTCATATTTTTAAATACTTTTCTTAAAGAAAAATATAAAAAATGATGCCCTGTTAAACTGATGAAATAGAGCTCAGAGTCTATGCAGACTAATTGCATATTACATTTCCTTTCTTTATACTTAATCATTGAATCCCCAAAACTAACCAGGGCCTACGCCTTATCATATAATAAACCTGTATCCAAAATTCGAAGCAAGCCGAATAATTCTGCATAAAAACCCATTTATATAATTTAAGAAACGTTGTCCCGTTCCCCCCTTTATAATTAACCATTAAACCTCTAAAACTGTTCAGAAATTCAACTTATCAAAAAGAAACTACATTCAAAATTTAAAGCTAATCGGATAACTCTGCATTAAACTCTATTTAGCTAACTTAAGGGGGAGGTAATCGCCAGTACCCCTCCCCTTTATAATTAATAAAAGAACATCACAACAAGTGTGCGAAGCTTCTTATTACTATGAACCTGTATCCAAAAATTTAAACAAATCGGTTAAATCTGCATGAAAAATCATTTACATAAATTATGAGGGGTAGTTTTCCTTATTCTCCCTTTATACTTATCCAGTGAATTCCGAAAGCAAATCAGGGAAGTGCCTTTTCAAAATAAACGTATATACAAAATTTGAAGCAAATTGGTAAATTTTGGTGAAAAACCTAAACTAAGACAGGGGGATCACCCCCCCCCCCCAATCTTTAAACTTATCCAATGAACATCCAATATTAATCACAGAGGCGCCTCATTAGAATGATCCTACATCTAAGATTTCAACGAAATCTATTAATTCTGCATGAAAAACCCATTTATATAAATTAAGGGCAGGGGCAATAGCCCCCGTTCCCATTCTTATACTTATCGAATGTACTCTCAAAACTAATCAGGGAAACGTCTTATCATAATAAGCCTATATCCAAAATTTCATGTAAATTGGATATTTTTATCATGAGTTATCGCTTTACGTACGTACGCACGTACATACATATAGAACGGGCGGGCACATAAGCTCTCAGGCTTTGATAGCCTATGAGCTAAAAACTACGTTAACAGTCCAATAAGTGGTTCGAAAACAGTATTTTCAGAAAGTTATGCTGTTGCAAAATCAAAATACATGATTTTAACAGAATTTTATTTTTCGATTCTCAAACTTCCTAATATAGGGTTTCAAAATGCATCAAATCTCAATGCTGCGAGCAACGCCCAAAAAGTTTCCCCTCTAAGTCTTTCGTCGTCAGAAGTAATCAAGATGTGCTTCGAATATGAAAGCAACAGGAATACAGTGTATGATTTAGATTTGTCTGCTTAAACTTTTTCTAACTCTCCTAAATATACGCAAATTCTCATATAAATTTTTAAACGTTACTGTGGTTTATTAGAGAATAACCAATATTAAACTAAAGTGCGTAGCATGCAATGCATACTTCTTTTACAGAGTGACAGAAAACATATCTGTTACATTATGATCTATAGTGTAATTTGTTTACGGAGTATTTTTTTTCCTTTTTTTTTATATCACGATATTTAAATTAAAATGAGATTAATATACATCGCTGAGATGGAACATAATATGATTTTTCAGTAGTGTAGACAATGTAGCATTTATACTTCGCTTACAGGGACGCATAAAAATTTCCATTCGTGCTGTGGCGAAAATTATTTACTGTTTGTTCATTTTAATGATCTCAGTGTTAATTATTTTCGAAATATTTTAGTTAAAATTATGATATTTTCCACAATTTAATATTACTTCTTCTATAAAAACACAAAACATTTATTACACAACCAGATCACAGCAGATATAGAATCATACATATCAGAATTCAAAACAATAATAATAACTTATCAGCATCATCTCACTTTCATCGTCTAAATACGAAAAAAAAAAACACTCAATACATGGAGTAATAAAAAAAAGTCTATTGTCCAAGTGTTCTTTTAAATAAAGATAATTTAATTATTGCCATGCTATTTTACTTACAGTTAGAACACTTCAAACAGCGCAAAAGTATTAGAAAATTGTAATATAAGTTAAACCTTTTTGTAATACAATATTTTCTAAACATCTTCAAAATATTATTCTTTAGTGTATTGTCATATGAGTATTAATTGAATAGTACTCAAAACAACAATTGTCATTATCTTTCAGACAATGACATATTCATTAAATACTAATTAATTTATTCGGATAGCTAGTGTTAATGTTATTAACGTAAAAGTAATTTTTTATAAAAATTGAAAAAAAAATTGGATAAAAAGAATAAATAAATATAAAATCTATGCCTATATTTATTGGCAATGTAAACTCGTTGATTTTGAATAAAAAAGATTTTCAATGTTATTTTTTAGATTTTTAAAAAAATAAAATATTAAAATTTATATATCAAATTTAGTATTTTCCATATCTCTTTAGATTTTTCATAGAAATATCATCGATCTTTTTCTATTTAAAACTTTGGGTAAATTCGTTTAATTCAAAATGCGAATGTTTTCAAAAAGCGTCACAAAAGGTCTATTTTTAGACAAAACTATATTTTTTTTATTCAGAATTATTTTCCAATACTTTTTTCTATAAATCAATCGCCGTGCTACGCGAAATGCTTTTAAAAACATTAATCATATTTCTCTTACTCCGTGAAAAATATTTCCGTTAACATTTTTTGTCGTACTTTGGGGAATTTTTCAGAAATGGCAACGGTTAGCTTCAAAAGGGATTCGGAATAATCTTCTTTGAAAAAATTTCGAGAACTTTGTAAGCTAAGAATATAACTTATCGTTATACATTTTTAATAATTAATGATGTGTGTTAAAGACGTCAATTTGATAGTTATTGTGTAATTAATTTTCGAAAGATTTTTATGATTTCATATTTATCCATATTTATTAATTTTACAACTTTTTAATTATTTTATGGGTTTTTTCCTTTTAAACGTTAAATTAAAACTTTTTTTTAAAGTTTAGTTTTATTTACTTGCTTTATTCATACACTTCGGATGCAATTACCCCCTTTTTCATGAATATGCATAAATCATGCATAATACATTATATAAATTTTAAAGTTTAAAAGATAAGAATAAAAATAATTTGAAAAATGTAAATTTCGGTCTTTTGATGTGGTAGTTGAAACATTATCTGTCAAATGTAATTTAATTATTCAAATTAGACATAGAATTTGAAAGAAAGCGGTTTGTGTAAATTTCCGCGGTTGAAAATATTTCTTTTTACAAATAAAAATCAAGCATCGTATTATCAAAAATTAAATATAATTAGAATAACGTTTAATAATGTCTTGGATTTTAAGAAACTTCAAAGTGTACAATAGTTATTAACCAAAAATATAATTGAGTTAGTAAAAGATTCTTTTCCAAAATAATTAGAAAAGTTTCTTTTAATAATCTGGAATCCATACTTTTACTAAACAGTAAAAAAAACTATATACAGTATTATAGTAACACAAGTAACTGTGTAAAAGAAGATTGATTTCCTATTGTTGTTACTTTATAATACCGATAATAATATTATTAACGGTCCAATAAGCAAAAGTAGATCCCTAAAGGATAATTTTTAGTTTTAAAATTTATAAACATCTTGTCCATTATACCTTAATAACATGAATATTTATTATTGCGCATAAAAATATATAAAAAATAGTAATTAAAGATAACGATAGACTAATTAGAACCGTTATTAACAATTGAATATCGTGAGCATATTAAGAAATTTTAATTTATTAGTTCATTACTGGAGTTTTGTGGAATAATAACAAAATCAATGCATAGTATTTTTAATAAACGTAAAAAAAAAAGTTGTATTTTCTTTTTAATTGTTTTGCGTATTTATATCAATAATCTCAGATGTTTTTCAGAATAAAAGCGAATTTTACATTCCTACAAAATTTTATATGTTATTCATTGGATGACATTTGCATAATTCTTCGGTTTTAAACTGTTCAAATATTAATTTGCTCTAAAATTTCTCCATAAAAAATGTTACTATCATCTAAATATTTATAATAAAATTAATGAAGATAAAAATAGGTCCTATTTTCAAAATCTACAATTTATTATACTTTTTTATTCATATAGAACATAATTTTTAGCATTAAAAGCACATTTTTAACCCTTTGAAAGTCAAAATATCTTTGCTGTTAAAATGATGATATCTAACAAGGATTCACGAACATATTTATTTGTAAATAATTAAAAAAAAATTCTTCACATACATTATTAAAAATTAAGAAATATATTTATAATATAGTATTCCGAAATTCTTGTGCGATTGTGAGATTAAGGGATTATAAAATTTCGTGGTATGTATATGTATAATATATCACCGCTCTTCAGGGGTTTAATATACGAAAAAAAATCAACGTGAACCAGTACAATTTCAGAAATCACATAAACTTCTTTAATAACGGATTTTTATCGGAGCTAGATTTTCTGCTGAATCCTTCTGAGTACTTAACTAACTTCATTTGAACATTTGCAAAATCTAAGAATTAAAAGAAAAAATAACGTATTTACAACAAATTTCTCAGAAAGCATACTTACACCTCAATTCTATTTATACGAAGGTTCTTTTTTCTATTTTCATGTTAATTTCTATCGTCCAAAAGTTTTCTTGATTTATCCTTAGAAACTTCCGTGCGAAGAATTAATATGATGTCATCAACGCACGCAATCAAATAAATTTGCTGAAAGCTATTTGATCTTTATCTACAGATATATTTTTGACCACTTTACCATCTTAATATGACCATTTATAAAATATAAAAATTAAGAAAAAAAAACTAATACAATTATAACAAATTTCCAACAAAGTATATCAGCAAAACATTTCGATTTATAAGAATTTCTTTTTTTTTTTTTTTTTTTTTTTTTCACAATTTCATGTTAATGTTTATCGTACAAAAAGTTTTCTTGATTTATCCTTTGAAAATCGTCTGCGGAGGATTAATAGGGTGCCAATGAGCGCACGCAATCTAATAAATTTGCTGAAAGATATTTGATCTTTATCTGCGTATATATTTTTGCTGAATCGTACTGACCATTGCCGAAACCAAACAAAATATTCCCTTTGTATTATGTCCTAATTATTTTTTCATTTCCAAATGCCCTGGGATATCCTCATATCGTAAGACTTCCCAGATAATCTTTTAGAAGAATTAAAAAGATCTACTAAATGCAATACTTGGAAACTCCAACTTTCGTTTCCATAGCTGTGAAAAATGTATATAGCTTGCTGTTTGTTATTACATTAATATTTCTTATCATTAGAGTTTAAAGTTTTGGTCAATAAAATCTCAAACTAATGTTAAACTTATTTTTTCTGAGTACTGTTCTTAAAGAATGTCTCTTTTTTAACTGCCAAAATATAAAAAATATATATACTCAACACTTTTCTTGCGTCAGCACGTTATGTGGTGGCATCGCTTGGCGTGTTGAATGTCATGCCAGTCACCAGTGACTGATACTGTACTTTTTATTTTTGGCCACGTCAGACACCGGTGTCTGACTAAAATATGATATAAAACTATATATATATATATATATATATATATATGGATTTTATCATTAAATAACAGGCAGATTAAACGAAAAGTTCAGTGTCAGTCACCTGTGACGGATGTGGCGCTCGACGTGTTAAGAGCCATCCATGTGTCAGTCCATGATGGGGAGTGGTATCTCAATAGCCAATCACCAACACGTGCAGATAGAGTCGCATTTTAAAATTTATTCCCTGCTTTAATAGACATTATATGGGAAATGAATCTGCGGGTATTTGCATGTGGATTAAAGGCTAGCATTTTGTCAAATGCGAAGCATCTTCGGGGTTGAAGATCTGTCACTGTGTATTGGTTCCGAACTGCCTTCGAAGAATTTGTTTATATTTCCAAAGATTCTCCACACCACCGGTATTTACACATGTCCTTTCTATTTTAATAGGGTAGCACTCAATATCGCCTATTTATTAGTGCTATTTTGTAATTAATTTTTTAAGAGCGTATACTAGCCACGCGGTAAAAGCCGAGCGCTAATGTAAAATATATGGGAGCGTTCTTTTCGAATATCTCGCTGAAATTTTAATATTTTTACATGATGTTTTTGCACAAGATAGCTGAGGGCGATCCACAACCGGCCTAGTTTTTACTTTTTCGATTTTGCTTATATACTTTTTATATTACGATAGTTTCAATTTCAGAACCGGTTTAAACCGGTTCCGAAAGTTTAAGTAATTGTTTAAAGAAAATCTGAAACGAAAACTGAAAAAGTAAAAACTAGGCCGGTTGTGGATCGCCCTCAGCTATCTTGTGCAAAAAAATCATGTAAAAATATTAACATTTCAGCGAGATATTCGAAAAGAACGCCCCTATAGACTTTACATTAGCGCTCGGCTTTTACCGCGTGACTAGTGTGTGATCTTAACTATCTCATACATCTTCAGCGCTAGCATACCGGTAGAAAAAGATCTGCTGCGTGATTGTGCCATGATCTGATTGTGCCAGGTCCAAAGGAGTGTCGGATAAATTTAAAAAATGTATGCGAACATATATATATATATATGTGTGTGTGTGTGTGTGTGTGTGTGTATACTTATATGCATCATCACAATGTTTTTTATTTATGAGAATTATGTAGGAAAGAAAAAGTAGTTGGCATTTGAGGATGGATTGTGTAAAATGAGGCGACAACCAAATTGTTAATTTTATTAGAAATGTTAAAATTTTACTCTCGGCTCGTGAAATGCGCTAAAATTTTACATAAAAAATCATGCCTAAGATGTTTAAGTATGCTTATTAAATATTCATTTAAGAAATATGTTGACGGCCGAAAAACAAAAGAAAGAATACTCAAAAACGAATACTGTACGAACGTAGAACAGTACATAGAAATAAGAAATTAAAAAATATTCATTTCCTTACAGTGTTAAAAATGTTGCTCCAGTTTGAACCAAATTTTGGTGCTCAGTAGCTGACACCATTTGATGTTGAAATCTCATACCAACATTTGAAGCTTTCTATTTCAACCTCATTCAAACTATCGGGTCTATGCTTCAACAGGAGGTCCAAATATTTATTCAAGATTTCACCATTTTACAGGGGCATGTATTGAGCACCAAAATTTGGATTAAATTAGGACTAGATTTTTAACAGTGAATGAGATATTTTAAGAATACAAGTGCACTGCACGTCCATAAATTTAACATTAGAGAGGGGAATTTGAGATCTCAATAACAATCGTTTTTAATGCATAAATGGCTGAGAATAATTTTACTATTGATTGAAACTTTATTGTGCAGTAATGATGTGGTGTTCTGAAATTAATTTGAATAGTACAATACCCACCAAAAATGGCCACACCCCTCCGTCTCCCCCCCCAAAAAAAAACGGAGGATACTATAATTCTTAGTGGGTTGTCATGTTCTTGTGAAAGGCAAGGCTAGTTACCTTTCCTTACAGTCTTACATACTTACAAAACACTTAAAATGCCTTAAAGTGACAAAAAAATGGCACGTTTTGTCATTTTATATGTTAAAATGTATACATTACATAACCAAAATTTTCAAATGCCGTAATAGATATATCGGAAAGTGCCGAAAGTAAGCCTACCTTAGCTTACAGGAAATTTTAATGATTGTTTAGCAGGCAGGAAATTTTAATGATTGTAAGGGAGCGAGGGAATATAATAGGAACTTTTGTGCAAAACACAAAAAAGATTGATATGGTTGGGACTGGGATATATTTGGAATTTATGAAATTAGAAGATTTTTCCAATTTCCAAAATAAAATCAGTCAAATTTAATATTTTTTCAATAGAAGTTAAGTAATTTTCATTCATAAAAACAATAATTTAATGAAACAAATGTACATTAAATAATTAATTTCAGCGCAAATTAATTTTTATTAAATTTATATCAACTTTTTAGTAGTAATTTTTAATTAATTAAATTATTAAATTTATAATTAAATAATTAATTTAGAAAATTTTAGCAATTTAACACCAAAAACTGATCAACATGAACAAATGAAATTTTAGATTCCTATTATAGCTAAACCGTATATATTATATATATTATATTATTTTTATTTATTTTTTTTTATCAGTTTTTTTTTTTTCAAAAACTGAATCTTTCAAAGATTTTTTTTCCTCATATATACGACATTTACTAAAATTGGTAAAAAAGAAATACTTTTTTCTATGGTTAAATAAAAAATTCATATTAATTCACATAAAATCTTACGTATTATCTAAAAATAATGTTACATTTTTTTTAGGAACAAAGAAATATATTTTTTAAGCTTCCATTGAGATTCTTACTTCTGTTTCTACTTGTTACAATTCTTCTTTGATAACAGGCATTAGCAAACCTTTATTTCCCTCAACCCCCTGGCAATAAATGTATCATTCGATATCTAAATCATTCTCTTCACGAATTAAATAAATTAGTCAACACTTCGTCTTTTTCCTCTCGGGTTTTGCAGTGTCTTTTCTCTCTCCGTGAATGATGACTATTAAACATAAAATGAAAAAATATATATGTATTCTTTTACTAAAGCCGAAAATGATAACGTTGAATTATAAGTTATCAATGGAATTGTCAGAGGAAATTTGAGGAGAAAACGTGTTGAAATGTCCTGATAAGATATTTTCAGAGGTTTCTGCATGAAAAGAGCGGACAAGATTGACAAGTTTTTAAAAGTTTTTGACGGCAAAGTTTATCGTAAAACTGATAATTCTCCGTGTTAAACCAACCAATTAATGACCAATTAAGGAAATTAAGTAGCGTTTTATAGAGATGAAAGCAAAATACTTTAATTCATCGTGAAATACGATATTACGATGGAAAATCTTTCTTTTTGAAAAAAAGTCAGTAAAGAGAAAAGGAAAGATTTAAGTAGAGAGAAGCCGAACTAAATAATGACTGAAATTCAATATTTAAGTGAATATAAATACATACACACGATTCTTGTCAGATGAAGAAAGTAGAAGATTAACAGACACCCAATCATATACATCGAATGTAAAACAAAAAAAAAATGTCTCTCTGTCGTCGAATTTATAGGTATTCTTTTTAACATTTGCTTATGCAAGTTGAGTTGTTAACTAAGTTTCCTAAATTTTTCAGAAGCTAACAAATGTCATAAATTTTGCAGCGTGAAAATTTTAATGAATTAGATAAATTAGAGTGGTTTGTTCTTTTTTAATTAAATTTTATTTTTTATTCAATCAGGAAAAGTTCATAGCAAATTTCCTCTTAATCATTATTATTTTTTATTGTAGAATTTTTTTTTTAAATACAGAAAAACATTTTGTGCTTTTTTAATTATTTTATCCTTAAGTATAAAGACAACCGCTGTCAATATTTTATTTTTAATAATACGTCATTGACAATCATATGAGACTTCGGTCAACATTTCAAGCAAAATATTTTTCAACAAAAAGTATTGTTATTTTTTTATAATGATATTTAAATTCAATAAAAAGATACATTTGTACATTGTTTTGCCATCGTATCTTCCTTCTTTTTTCCCGTGAAAATTGCAAATTATTATTATTATTTATATAGGTAAAGTACAATATTTCCTCGATAGAGAAAAACGTTATGGGTGCAGTTCTACTGAGCTCTTTAATCTTTAATATTCTTTTATTATATACAAGCAGCTAAAATTAAGCATAGGGTATAAATTGTTCGTTAAAATAATATTTTTAAGAAAGGCACAAAATATTGAGTAAATGCTTAAAAAATGGCCCTAGGGCACCGATAAAAATGTGAGGGTGCTGGTCCAAGAATAAGAATTCAAGACTCAACTTTAAAATTTTGCACTGAAAAGGTGAGAAATTTAGCGGATGAAAAATAATTGGCGAACAAAAAATTCAATGAGCCCTAATTCGGGCCCTGTGATTCTTGAGGTCCCAGTGTTGTACATGGAATGCAATAATGTAGGAATAACTAAATGGAAAAGGATATCAAAAGTGAAGATCGGATTAAATGGAAAATAGAAAGGCGAGATTAACTAAGTGAGGAAAAGCTCTCAAAACGAAGAAGGGTAATTAAAAAATGGGACAAGTTATTAACAATTTGGTGCATAAAATTTTAAAGGGGTCCAAGGACCACCTTTAAAAATTAAAAACCTTAGTCTCAGGTGCATCAGGGTCTGTGTTGGATTATTCTCACCTAGATTTTCAGACTACTAGATGGAATAGATTTCGCTTATCATCGCACGCACACACAGATAGACAAACAAAGCGATTTGTTCATTTATTAGCACAGATTGTGTGTACACTTATATTAACACATTGCATTTATTCAGCTAGGGCTTTGTGCATTATGGAATCGTAATTCGAATTTTATCAGAATATATATATGTTTTTGTTTTAACTTTTCCAGTTAATTAAAATCTGACTGAATATTCACCAAATAAAATGTCCTTGATTCCAGAAAGCAAAAGAAATTCTCAGTGCATACTGGTTGTTGAAAGTTTTCATAATCTTCACTTACACCTGAAACAGTAGACTTTGGGAATATATATGCGAAATCTTTATTAAATAAAAGAAAAACTCTCTGAGTTTCATATTTATTGTGCTAGTGCAGTTCGATGTGGCCTCCATTACAAAGAGAGAATCACAGACGTTATTCACTCTATTACACTAGATGTCCTTAACACGTTCGCTGCCGATAACTCCGCCCTCCATGTTAAATGATTGAGAATTTCATGCGCTAGCGCGTGATCGGCAGCGAATGTGTTAATTGTGTGTGGGAAGAACTTAAATATCATTTAGATGTGTGTAGGACGAAAAATGGAGGCCCCCAACGAACTGCACTGAACAGGTATGAAACTTAGAGTGTTTTTCTTTAATTTGATGAAGATTTCACATTTTCATTTCGTTTTGTTGATTTCTTATGACCGGTCAAAAATAATTCCTGACTTTACGAATACACTGTAAAATAAAAGGAACGTGTTAAAATATTTTCGGTGCTTTGATTATTTATTTATTTATTGAACTTTTCAGTTCCTGTTTAAAGAAAGAAGAAAGAATAAATAAAATATTGAATTTTTAAACAATTGAATACTTTTACAGCATTTTTTATATAAAGGTCGTCCAAATGAGAGGGATATTGACTGCTGTTGATTTGTCAAATGGTTATTAGTACATTATGTGTACGGAAAATACTGTGATGTACGGAACATAATAACCAGACATAGTTGCTGTGTAGGTTGAAGCCAAGCATCCAGCTGTCAATGAGATTTTTAATACGTTAAGCGTCGTTTCAGAATCATTTTTCAATACCAAATGAACCTTTTTTTTTTCTTTAAATGGGTTTTTTACAAGAGCTATCTTGGGTGGTTTAAAAACTAGATATTGCAAGGCGAAAAGTCAGATCTTTATGGGAGATATTCCAAGACTTTCAGGAAATCCTTGTAAAAACTTGTGCACACGATAGCTGTATGAGTGCAGGCGCTATCATGCATAAGAATAACTCCTTTGGGTAAATTTCTACATGTACAATTCTTGATTGCTGTTTCAAGTTTTTGCAAGGGGGTGCAGGGGGCGCTAAGAAAGTAAGGTTGTATCCATCATATGAACCTCTTTCACTCTGGCAAACAGAAAAATACTGCGTTTCTCTGATACCGCTTTCTTTTGTTACATTTAAAGCCCTGTATTTCCGCATGCTCTGCTCATTCTGCCTCTTCAAGCGCTATTGCACTACTGACAGTCCTAACTTTGGGCGCAACTTATAATACCTGTTGACAAGTTCACACATATTAACATAAGCAATCATGGAAAGACTACCCAACTGTAAGAGAAAAGTGAATAACCTATAAAAATCGTTCTATAGATATATATTGTGATAAATAAAGTTTTTAGCATCTGGAATGTTTAACAAATGGGTTTTCTAGTAGATAAATGTTTAATGGCTTACATATAACAAAATATGATATAAAAGAATATATAGTAAACTGTTGCTTAGAATTTTTTTTTTTTTTTTTTTTTTTGAAATTATGTACTTATATGAAGAGAATAATACATTTTTTTCTATCAATATATAAAAAAAATGCAGCGATTAAATTGAACTGACTTTGAAGAATCTCCTAAAGGTTCTTTGAGGTCTCCGGTTTATAATAATCTTAAAGCCCATTCTTCCTGAATCATCATATATATATATTTTTCTTCACACGCTGTCATTTCTAAATCATCTTGCATCTTCAAGCTGTTAGGATGTGGTGACAATGTCATTTGATGTAACAGCTTTGCGACTTTTTTCATTCCTATTGTTAAAATACTACAAAAAAAAGGTCAGAATTAACTATAAATATTTCTTCTGTAGTTAAAAATTTTCAGAATAGCATGATTTTATTGCTTGTGGTACTTTCATTATTATAATCGTTTCAAAAATTTGCCAGATTTTTTTGAAGAGAAAAGAATGTAGATTTACGGGGAAAAAATGACAAACTATTGCAAAATATCGAATGTCGTGGTCAAAAATGTTATATTCCGACATAATAAGTAAAGACCATTCTATGTAGAAAATAATTCAATTTTCTAAATATTGTCAGATTTATTTAAAAACACAATTCTTTTTTCATTTTATTAAAATTAACAATAATACTTTTTCTTAAACCACTTTTGGAAATTTTTCAAATTTTAACAAGAAAACTACATATCCCGCACCTCATCTCGACAAATCTCACAAAAATTTATTCTACGTGTTATTCCATTAAAAGGCCTGTCATCGATGCTTCTTGCTACACAAACAGTTTCATGTATAGGAATACGGAAAATCACATTTTTACGCTATATGTGACCATCGAAGAAAGGTGGATTATGTGGGGAGGTAAAATTACCCAACCATCCAAATCTCATCTTACGTCTTCAATCTTAACCCCCTGACCGCCGAGCAAAAGGGCAAAATTGTAATTTTTTTTCTCTGCAATTTATTTTAATTGTTAATAAAAGAGAGATTTTCTATCATGGTATAATTTTGTGTGTTACGTATATGCTTATAAGCTTTGAAAGTATCAATAATAGTTTAATTTCTTAAAACTGGATTATATTAATTTAAATAAAGCTTCAACTGCAGTGAAACTTGCAGTCAAGTGAAGGGATATATCCGGTTGCGGCAGTTGGAAGGCAGTTTTATGTTTTATATACGTTTTTATTTCTGCATGCAGAGCTTAGTGACATAATTTCACGTTAAAGTACCGGGTGATCCAGAAGTTTCGGGAGTTTTGAAAAGTTAATAATTAGGAAACTATGTATAATACAAAGGTGCTGTTTTCAGATATATGCTCAGAAACATGTGGGATTTTTGTTTAGAATGAATTTTTTTAAATATATATAGTTACCATTTTTAGCAACAGGTGGCGCTGTTGTATAAGACTGAATGTACCTATACCATGCGTTATATAGACACATGAATTCATTGCGAAACTTCTTTTCTATGATATTGATGGGATTTCGTTTTAAGGGTAGTTTATGTTCAAACATTTTTTGTAAGGTAAATGAAATTGCATTGTAAGGGAAATTTGATACAAAATTTCATGAGCAACTGCCGTGTTTAGACATTGTCTAGACTATGTTTAGACACATCTTTGCATGTCGAGTTGTTTTCATATCGTACAATACGTCAAGTTAAAACTGCAAAAGAATCGATGGCCATTGCAAATGTGAAATGCTATGGTAAGCAAGGTTTGAGAAAAAGGCTCATTGGAAGATCGTAATAGAAACAAGAGATCCCAAATGTCTGTTACAATCGTAAATTAGGTAGGATTCTATGCCAATACTCTGTAGAAATCACCAGTTCATGCAGTAAACTTGTGATATCACGATGAACTGAAATTTCTTCTGGAATTTCTTTCTGCTCTGAGGATATTGTGCACGCTGTTTTGCATCGGCTCACGGCGGTACTTATAAGCCATGAGCGTCATGATTAAACTTTGTAACCCTTGGACACAAATTCGTTCTTTTAAATGAGCTGTATCATACTATAAAAGCAATACTGTCAATTTTAGCGCCACCTGCTGTCAAAAAGTGCAACTAACATAATATGTTTTTTTCATCGAAAAAACAAATCCCACTAGTTTCTCAGCATTTCTGTGAAAACCGCATACTTCTATTGTTTATGGTTTTCTAATTATTAGCATTTCAAAAGTCCCGGGACTTCTGGATCACCCGGTAAATTCAGGCACGTTTTCTTTTGCTTTTGCTAAGATGTGCACTTTTCTTGCGGGTGAGCGATAATTTCTCTGTTTTCTTATTGTTGAAAAGTTTAATACTCTAAGCATATTCATTCTACATTTTGAATTTACAGAACTTCAAAATATGTAGAATCAAACACAGGTATATGGACAATTATTGGTAAAAAATAAACATTTGGTGATAACATTTTGCTAATATTATATACTAGTTTTTTTTTTTTTTTTTTTTTTTTTTTTTTTTTATATTAATAACAAGTTACATAAGAAGGAAATACTAGCATATTTTATGTTTCGTAGATTCCCCTCTCCTCCCCTTTCCAAAATGAACAGAAAACGTATTAGTAACAGATAAAGTGTTAAAAGGCTGAAGGTCATTAACTTAGAAAATAGCTCATATTTTATCATTTTTGCCTAAATCTTTATATCGGGCCAGTGGGCCCGTCAACTTTTTTTTATTAGTCGGCCTGGCCGGTTTAAAAAAATAGCACATATGCCACAGGCCTGTACAGATAGAGCTCTACTCTAGATACATTTTAACTACAGTTGTTTTCGATTTTCAATCGGCTCTCCATCAACTGTATTATACATATATAAATTCTTGTTTTAAATTTATATTGCAGATTTTGCAACATGTGGTATGACACGGTAGTAAACACATTGATGGGGATCATGAAACATTATGAGAAAAGCTCACATACACATTCTCTTTAAAATAACTAGTTCTACAAGAAGTGGAACAGGGTGAGATTTGATGAGCATGGTGGGTTGGGGTCATTCCATGTACGTAACATAATATTTGAATTGTTGCCGGATGGTCGTATGGTTCCAAAATGGATATGATCTTCTTCCCATCATCCAGCAAACGCAGAAAAATTCGAGATGTCCGAACAACAAATCATTTTGTACGATTTCGTAGAATAGCCTCCAAGATCATATGATATAGTAATTCATAATGAAATTCTTGATAGGCTACAAATGGATATGATAAATTGTGTTTTCTGTTGAATAAATATTACTATTTTTTTTTATTTTATTTACAAAATATTTAATACTATTTTAATTATTTCTTTTATATTTGACGGGACTTCACATAATGTTCACATGTACATTTTTTTAGGAGGGGTGGAGGGGCTGATACAGAAGCTACTGAAAAAGGCTACACTTCTTTGAAATCCACTTTCCATCTTGTCATCACAGAGCTGTCTGATTAGACCAATTCTATTTATAACAGAATATTAATTAATCTAACGTCCAAAGGAAAAATTTATAGTATCTCCCTTTCTATAAAAGAAAAATGAACAGAAAAAAAATCTGTCTGAATTACCGTCCGCTCTTTGTGCAAACAGCTCATAATTTATTACCAGAACGTGCGTTGAAAACCGGTTCCGGTCTTCGACCAGATCAAAAGAAGATATTTAAGATTTCTATGATGGCTCGTGCGGAATTGGTGATTGCAGGAGGGCGGGTGTAGAATTTTGTGCTACCCTCCCTTCATAGCTTTGGATCTGTTTGCAGAAGATTTTATCGTGGGCGTGAACCGATGATTTAATAAGTTTTGTAGGTTTAAGAATTTAATTTCACTCCAGTCGTTATTGATACTGGTTTTTAGCTTGAGCGGAATGACTTACTGTTTTTAATGGAGCCAAATGGATGTTGTTTATGTTTATTATCTTTTCCAAAATGAAACTGATACAAAAATAAGTTCGTCCATTTGATATATATGTAAATGAATTCTTTGATTCAAAAAAGATATTTAAGATTTCTATTGTGATCCGTGCGGGTGGAATAATTGTTCTTGGACGGGTGAAGAATTTTTTTCTAACTATTCAAGATTAGGATTTGTATATGATCGATTCTACCATGGCCGTAATCGGATGTATTTCTAGATTTTATATATTTAAATGTTTTACTTTTTATATGTGTTATTTATTTGCTTATATCTTTGATGGGATAGTTTATATATATAATTAAAATGAAATCACAAATATATGAACAAAGTTGTAAAAGTCTAAAGATGAATAAAATGTGAACAGTGGTAACCAGAAATGTATAATAAGAAACTATGGATAATTTAAAGAATCATCAGAGGAGCTTGAAGATTTTTTTCAAAGTGAAGATGTGTCGTTTCATCCCAACTTTGGCAGTATTAGCCCAAAAATGTCTAAATTTAGCTTCTTATAACATATCAGATATTTCATATCAGTTTGCATGTTTTTCGTGTAACAGTAGTCCAAGAAAGAATTTTTAGAAAATGACGTTTAGAAAATGTCATATTACAACTATGATATGATAAAAATATGAAATATGATAAAAATTTTGTAATATTTTTTATCTTTTACCTTAAATTTTTAATTCGGAAAAGGAGTACCTAATTTAAATTAAAAAAGGTGAAATATAAGTTTGAATTAAATGAAAATCCAGTGATTTGCTAATAATTAAGAAGACTTACAGTGGCGGTCAAAAGTTTCTGGCCACTTAGTTTCTTTGATTTATTTACCAGAAGGTTTCAGTAAAGAAGAAGCACAATTGCTTCAAAAGTTATATGTGAATGACCTCTGATCACGTGATCATTTTGATTGGATACTGTAGTGGCTTCATGCAAAGGGGTAGAATTCGAAGTTTACGTGTGCAAATGTTTCCGGCCACTCATCATTCCTTAGTTTTTTTCTATCGGTAAAGTGTTTTTTGGTCGTGCTTGTGAATGAATCAACGTGAATAGCACAGTTTAAATTCAAAATTGAAAAGTTCAACAAATTTTGTCTGTAAATTAGTGATTAATTTGTCACTAAAGGACTAATATTCTCCAGGTATTGCGGTAAAGTTATCGATCGGTAAAATCGACTGTAAATGATATTTAAAAATTATATAAAGATGGCAGTGGCCTTCAGGTATTTTTGAGGTCCGGAAGACTTCAAAAAATTACTATTCTCGTTGACCGAATTATCAGGAGAAAAACAATTGATGACCCGCATAAAAATTCCGTTGCAATATACGGCTATTTACAAAATGAAAATATTGTTGAAATAAGTCGGTCTACCGTGTCAAGATGCTGACGTGATACAGAACTTTATGGAAATGTCGGTGTTCAAAAATATTTCGTAGGTAAAAAAATATAAACGTAACGACCGGCGTTTTCCAAAAAACACAGAGTTCGGTCTAGTGAAAACTGGAAAAAAGTACTATTTTTCCATCAATAGAATTTGAAACTTTTTTGAGAGTGATGGCAGACACTATGTCCGATGACCTAACAACAAAAAATGTCATTCAACATATGTTATTCCAACAATGAAGCAGGGCGGAGGACACGTTATAATGTAAGGAGTATTTTCTTAAAAAACTGTCGTTCCGTATTTTAAAATCCACGGTAAGATGAATGATTTATTGCAACTATTTATTTTAACATGATAACAACATAATGAATGTATGCGAGCAATGGTTTTCGCATAAAAAAATTTCGTTTTTGAAATGGCCAGCCCAAACGCCTAACATGAATTCAATAGAAAACCTTTGGAAAGAAGTTGGCAAACGTCTGCCAAACTATAAATATTGCAACTCAGCCGAAATTTTGCCAAAATTGCAAGAAATGTGGAAAAAACGTACCATAGACGATCTTTAACCGTTGATTGTATTAATGTCACGTTACTGCGCCGTAGAAATTATTTCTAAAGGTAATAAAATACTAATACTATAAAATACTAAATATAAATGTTGTTGATTGCTGTAGTTTTGTTATTACAATACATATTTTTGTAAACTTGCGAAGGTGGCCGGAAATTTTTGAGAACATGCGTTTTCCGTTGTACTTAATTTTGTCAGTTAAATTTATTGATATTTACATGTTATTCCACATGTAAGTTCCTAACTATTATTCCTACTATTATAAGTACCACTTTGAGATTCCTCTTCATATGGGTATAGTTACAAATTAACTGACAAATTTTTGGTAGCCGGAAACTTTTGACCGCCACTGTATATTATTATTACTAAATGCTGAAACATAAAGGAAGTCATAATACAAAGTGCATAGACACATTCTATCATTATTAGGTGCTGGAATTAACAAAAATGATTTTTAAAACAAAATTTTTATTCGACAAAAGACATGTCCTATTAATAGGACGTCAGTGACGAAGGTGTAAAATAGTAGATGACCAAGTAGTAAAATAGTAGTAAAATAGTAGAATATGTATTTTATTCTTATTTTTATAATATGTTCGTAAAATGGCTTTACTATTTTGATTTTTTTTTCTTTAAAGCTGACTGATATACAAAATTATACGGTATGATGTTCATATATTTTTAAAAAACAAAAACCTTATTGTTTCGCACGCACACCAACACATTCCATGAAGAAATACGAAAAATATCTTTCTACATATGCTCGACACTCGGAGTAATGAGTTTCCTTTTGAACAGAAAAAAAGCATCTTCAAAAGTATATTTGAAGTTGAGTTGTTTTCCCTGTCCGACAGATTTGAGGAAATAAATGAACAGGTGGTGGTGAACGGAAGATAATACACAGAGTTGTTTTTCGTTTCTCTGGATGTCTTCGCCTTTCTATTTTCTAGCTTATCTTCATCGTATTTTGTCTCTGTGTAAGAAAAGTTCGTTCAAGTTAATAAAACAAATTCCATCGTTTTTTCTTTTCATATAGTCTAGTCATGTCTTTCTGAATGTATGTATTTTTTTTTCTTTTGAATGACGTTTTATTTTAACATGGTTTTGCTATTATTCTGATATGGAAATAACATAAATAAATATCTGAAATGCATTTTTAGGTATTAATTAAAGATACAGAGTATTTGTTTTTCTTGATTCACAACCTGCTTTTGAACTATGAAGCTCACAAGCTACATTGTTAAAAATATCTGTAAAAACACTGAAAAAAAGTAAGATTCTTTGTAAATTTAGACTAGTTCTCGGTGTTTTTTTACAGACATTTTACTTATCTTACATCTTATTCCCTACAGGGATTTCCATGTCTTTAATTAAAGATATTTTTATCTTTTATAAAACTTGTAATTCAAAATACACACTTATAAAAATTTTGCAATTCTTTTGGAAATATTAAAGAAAAAATTTTATTTAAAATTTTATTTGTTAAAACTTACAATAATTTTCAAAGGGAAAAATCATCTCCTCGTAGTTAATGAGTATTTTTATCGACAACCACTTTGCAGTTGCTTCCTTCATATTTCAGATACTTGGCAATATTGGAATACTCATCTCGTGTCCAGAGGTCTTGGGTTCAAATCCCTGGATTGCTAAAAAATAAATAAATAAATAAATAATATAAACTACTTGTTGGTTGGTTGTATTTATGACGGCCAATTGTCAACACGTGGTGTATAGGTCCTAAGGCTGGGGGTTGCCCTCCGTGTTAGTCTTTATAATGGAACCTAACAACATATTTACACAAGGAAATCCAAGGTTTGAAGAAAACCAAGAAAAACTCGGAGCGGTTAGGCCGACTGCCGCGATTGGGCTCGAACCCTACACCTCCCCTCTACCAGTTTCAATTGCAGAGCCCCTCGGCCAGTGGTGGTTCCCTAAAAAATTATGAAAAAATTAAATGATTGAAAGTAAATTGCGTCATATTCTTTCGAAGCTGTTATTATGATTACAATGCTATTGTTATTATTGTTATTTCATTGGTAAATGCGCTTTAAATAATATTAATCTTCTAAAAACATATTACATAAAATGAATATAAAATGATAAAAATGTAAAAAATCACATTTAAATAATAAATTGTACATTTTTTTTTCTTACTTCTTATTATTTAAAAAAATATTTTAAAAATATTAGCACATAAAAAATTAATAATGGCCGATAATTTCGAAAATTTCTCAAAAATACTATTTTTGTAAAAAATGAATTAGATTTACATTTTTGTATTAAAAAAATCATTGATTTTTTTTTTTTTATTACGTAAACTAGTCAAAAAATTATAATTGATTTAAAAAAATAATAGGTGTTATATATCGCTCTAAAATAAATAAAATATATCGTTTACGAATTTTTAAATAAATATAGAATATACGTATTTCAAACGAAATTTTTGAACAGCACAAGTATAATAGATTTCTCACCGGTGATTTATAAAAGACATATTTTGCTCGCAAAATTAACAGTTTTCGTTGTTCAGTCAAGTGCTCTTCTATAATTCAAAGGGGTCTCGGGTTTAAAACCTTAGGCGGTTAAAAAAGGATTATGAAAAGGTTAAATGATACAGCAATTCAAAATTACTAGAAAAATTCTGGTACTATTTCTCTGCAGTTTGAGTGATTGACTAATTTAAAAAAATAAATTAAATTATATCATTAAAAATAATTTTACAGAGTCTTGTGTATTTTTAACAATGGTAATTTACAGTCTGCGGTAAATTTATCGAAAAACTTCACTGTTATTTAACAGAATCAGTCTTTTTTTAATCTTTGTAATTTTACATAAGTCTTGAAATAATGGATTATCTCTAGATTCTCTGTAATGTCAAAGAAAAAATTTAACAGTATACAGTAAAGCATAAAGTAGGATTACTTGTTTTTACATGCACCTAACCCATGGTTCTTGTCGGATTGACTTCTACTTTTTTATTGCGGGTCGGGTTGACTTTCAGGTTTCGGTTTTAGGTCAGTTTCGGGTTATGCTTTGAAACCTTGCGGGTCTAATTCGGGTTTACCCAATTTTTCAAAATAACGTCCAAGATATTTTTCAGGTTAAAAATCTATGTACAATACAACCTGAATTATTGCGGGTTTTGATCGGGTTGAGGATGGGGTAATTTTTTTTTTTTTTTTCGGTTTTATGTTGAATTGCGGGTTGACTTCGAATGGAATTTCCAGTTTCGAGTTGGGTTGAACCCGACCAGCTCAGGATGTTATACAATAATTTATTTAACATTTGACATTTATTTAACAATATTCACATTCACACTAACACATGTACTTTTTGTATAAATGCGGCTGTATTAAATGCCATTTAACAGGACCCGTACAAATGCTTACTTTCTGTATAATTCCATTTTTAATGAAAATATTTGCATAAAGAAAAAGTAAACTTTTATAGTCGTACATTGCGTAAATATTGGTATTCAATTATAACATTGTAGCAAAGTAACATCTTTTTATAATATTCGAATTAAAAACTCTATCACATAGCTAAGCATTTTTTATTTCCCATAAATATATAATGGAATATATAGTATTTTGTTTGCTTGTCTAAAAAACTATTTTTTTTTTCTTTTTTCCATTTTATTCTGTTAAAGAAACCTTTACAAAAGGAAAAACTACATTTTAGGTAAACCAAAAGCAAAAACATCGCGAATGTAATCTCTACTGTAAAATAAAAGCATTATCCTTACATCTTAATCCTGTTTTCGTCTTTCGGCTAATCCAGATATATAAATCCTCAAACATCCCGTTTTTTGTTAGCCACAATGCAGTAGGAGAACTCTATCTGATCAAACTCAATACATGTCAAACCTTTTTCTAAAAAAAATTCTCCATTTTGCCATTTCTCCCTTTTTTTGTGGATTGACTTATAGTAATGACTTGGTACGAGGATATTTTCAATCTCCTCCGATGTTATTCTAGTTTATTTATTTATTTTTTTTTTACTTCTTTTTCTCGTTGTCGTACAAAATCGCCGACTAGATAATATTTTTTCCCTTTTTCAAATAATGAACAGGTGGGAATGATAAGGGAGGTATAGTGTTAAGGATAACTTACTTTTACTCTTTTTTTTTTTTTTTTTTTTTTTTTTTTTTTTCACTTGTGTTCCAGCAGTTGAAATTGTTTTTCTCTCCTTTTCTCTTATAACTAACTTTGAATTATTTCCCATTTATTTTACAAAAATATAAGAAATAAAAAAATTTCGTTAGAATTGTGTATTTTAGATAGGCATTATTTTTTCGATTACATCTACTACTGACGGTAATATGCTAGAAATATTTATTTTATTATTATTTTATTCGTTTTTTTTCTTTTTTCGCTTTTAGTTTGATAATAACACTTTTGGCTACTTTCGGCTCCGACACAAATGTGATAATAAATGAGAATTTTAAATAGAGTTAAGGGACTGTGCATGTGTAACGTTATTAGCTTTTTGGTAAGTTTGGACCCCCCCCCCCCCTCCCTCGCTTGATACTATACGTTATCATCCCTCGAAACCAATCCTCTTTGATCTAATAATATCGTTATCAATCTCTAAATTTTTTTTTTTTTTTTTTTTGATTTTGAAAATTTATTTCTCTTATTTAGAGCGATGTACAAAAATTATTACACATTTTTTTCATATACTTTATTAATTTAAACAAAGAAAAGTTAATAAAATATCACTTCATATATAAAATATCAAATAGCACTTTAAGGAAATAGTTACTATTTAAAAGTATTTTATAATAGCTTTTTGTTACTTTTGTTTTGTATGTGTTACATAATGTATTCAACAGTAGTAATGTCTTCTTGTGTTTGAGTTGCCCGGAGGAGGAAGGAGAGGGTGAGGCAGATAGAAATTTTTATCAACAAAATAGGTCAATAACATTTTTTTCCGCTTTTTTTATTTTATTAGTAAACACAAGTTTAATTTCAAATATACATCGCACATGTTTTCTCGAACAGCGCTTGTATGTGCATACACACATAAAGAAGAATAGGAATGCCAAACGTTGAGGTATTCTATATTTTGGAATTAAACAATTTTCTGATAACTTAGGGATTTTAATATTAACTTTGTATTTAAAAAATAAATAAATAAATAACAGACTAAACAAAAATAACATAATATCTTGAAGTAAAGACCATGTTGCACATAACAATGCACATCATAACAATGTATATAATTAGCCCCTAAAGGGTTATTCTGTTTATGAACAGACAGGGTAGACGCAAAACCTTAATGGAACGCCAATGTCTACTCACTGTAACAAAATCGTTTGCAACATTTTTTTTTAATTAAAAAAATAGATGAATAAAAAGCTTCTAAATTAAACATGAAATAAGTACTTTATTCTAATTATAATAACTACTAATCAGCAATTCGATTCGAAACAGAGTCCTGTGAAGATCGGGTAGTTTCGGGTAATCTTCTTTGACAAATTTGTTACTGATCTGTGAAAGAGACTTGCATAAAAAAATAATATGTGCTCTCCTATTTCTTTCGTTTCTTTTTTATTTCTTTTTTCTTTTTTTTTATGCTAACACTTTCCATGTTTAAATTACCTCTAAAAACTATTATTAACTATTAATAATAACTTTGTATCACTTGCAAATCTTACATGTAGCTTATCTCGCAACTATGCAATAAATGCAAGCTTTTTAAAATTTCAACATTACTATTTTCTTAATAATCTATTTTAAAAATATTTTAGTACGAGAATAGGCAGAAATTTTACTCAAAACACAAAAACATTACAAATGTTATAAGAACATTTTACAATGGAAATCTTATTTAAAACTGTTTAAGTTTAACTGTTTAACTTTTTCTCTCTTTTATGTATTTAAATCATTTTATGAAGAAATTGATTGTTCAAATCTAAATACATTTATTTGGTACTGGTCAAATTGGCAATGATGATCATTCTAATGATAAATTCAAAATGTATAAATGTGTTTTTTACCTATGTGCTGTTTAAAAAAGAAACAGTTATTTAAATATTCATCAGACTAATATTTATCTTTTTTTTTATTATCTTGATATGCATTTCTTAACTGGGGATTTCGCAGTTCATTTAAAAAACATATTTCTTATGTTTATTTAAGCTACTGTTTTTTTCTGCATTAAACTCACCTCTTTAAAAAAAGCTTCTGTTTTAAAATTGAATCAATTTTAAGCTCGCATTCATGACAAACGAATTGCTGTACTTGAAAACATGTTTTTCCGATGAATCACAAACTGTGAAGTGCCATTTCTAAAAGAAAAGGAAATATCACAAAAAGACCAAGAATGGAGCAAACAAACCAGAAAGAAAGATAAATTTCTTTATTTTTGAAAAGCTATTTAAAAAATTAAGAGGGCTTTATGAAAGAAGCAAGATATATCTGAAGATGTACGGGAAGCACTTTGGAAAACTAGTGGTTGGGAGCCACCGTACCACTTACCAATCATAGGTATGTATTATATGATATAAATACTATGTATATCATATCTTTCATATATTATGAAAGTAAAACATGCGTAAAATAGTATAAAATGCATTGCAGTTCCAAAAGAAAATTTAAACATATATGTAAATATTTTTTAAAAAGATAAACGGGATTCTATCGGATTACAGTGGAAGTCTATGGGAATCTACTGAAATTCCGGAAATAGCGCCATGTTGGTGTTACTTTTTGCGAGTAATTTGTGTCGCCTGATTTGGCGATATATTGCCAAGTTGGGGACAAAATTGGTGACATTTTTTTTGGTCGAAGTGATAATCAAGTAAAACCCAATTGTGTAAAAGAAACACCCTTCTAACTCGAAAAATGATAATCGTATTAACTAACGGTTTACTGCGTCAAATTAAGCATCTCATTTTCAATTAAAATATATCTTTGAATTGAAATTTGAATGACATACAGGGACATGAAAAATCAAATAGTGTGGAAAATAGGATTACAAATATCTCGGAAACTAATTATCTGACTGACTTCCTTCTTAATGCATTACATATGTATATATATATATATATATACATATGTATATATATATATATACATATATACATATATATACATATGTATATATATATATATACATATATACATATATATACATATGTATATATATATATATAAATAACTTTGGATGTATTTATAAAAGTATTTGATATATATATATATATATATATACTATATTCACTTCTAGAAACGCAATTTCGAAAATTTTTATATATTTTTTATCACAGTGATTGATTTGAGAGTCCGAAAAAAAATAGTTCCGAGATAATCGAGGTTACTGATATCCAATAGACTTCTTTCCATTATTACATACTAAGTACGCACCAAACTTCAAGTTTCTGTCTCAATTTGTTCGGGAGATAGAGCGTTTACAGACAGACAAACACACAGTCACACAGGCGGATTTTTTTTTTTTTTTTTTTTTTTTTTTTTCTAATAATACTTTTTTTGAAATATTCAGTGTTCGAAACTTGTAAATCCGACATTTTTTTTTTTCTTTTCGATTTTTAAAATGATTACAAGACTTACCCTATACTACGTATGATGGTTAAGTAAAAAAATGGGAGGCAGGACAATAAGTTTTCAGTTTCGTTTAGAATACATTTCTTCATAGTCTGGGAACAAATGGAATCGAAAGTCTCGCTAATGCGAACTTGAAAAAAAATTGTTTATCGAAAGCAAGAAGTATGATGGAAAGCCAAAATGAGATAACTATGACTAGATTTCACAAGCTGAAAAGAAGTTTGATTAAATTAATTATTATTAAAATGCTGTAATGTTTTAGCATTTTTCGAGGAAAGTTGATAGCCAGTATTCATAACCAGCGTCCAGACCAAAAAAAAAAAAAAGAAAAGAAAAAGAAAAGAAAAGAAAAAAAAAAGAAAAAAAAAGAAAAAGAAATTGCCTCCTGTGAAAATGGAAAGCAAAATATACGTGTAATTCTATCGCCATCCGCTTCCTCAACCCTTTCGGGTCTGGTGTACTATTAATAGTATATGCCTTTTAATGGAGTACTATTTTCTTTTATAAAATACTTTTGCTACTATTTACATGTAGTGATGTTAGTACAGGGTGTCCAGCAAATAACACCCTGATTTCAAAATTAAATTTCTCAAAAACAAAGATCGATAGAATTATGCAGTAAACGGTTTGTTTGTCAGGTAAGCTGTAAAAATTTTATACAAAAGTTTCGAACGGTAAATATTTTGAAAAGATTGTGTTCTGATTGCAAAGAATGCTTTGATTTGACATTTTTCTTGCTTTAGATTGCTGCCAGAGAATATGTTTTTCGGCTTAAAGTGCCATATTTCATAGTTTTTTTAAATTTAATTTTTGAAATTTCGAAATTCTAAAAATTTACTTCGAAAAATCTTTAAAATATTGCACTGTAAGCTGAAAAATAATTTCTCTGCAGGCAATCTAAAACAAGAAAAATGTCAAATCAAAGCATTGTATGCAATCAGAACGTATTTTTTTCAAAATATTCACTGTTTGAAATTTCTGTATAAGATTTTTACAGCTTACCTAATGAAAAGACCGTTTACCGCATATTACTTCTTCGTTTTGGAGAAATTTAATTTTGAAATGTGTTATTTGCTGGACATTCTGTTTATGCCTATGCATTTACTATATAATTTAATTTATGTTTAGAGATTTAGTAATAATAATAATTATTATTATTTGGTTAATTCTCTTTGCACCGTTTGCGAATCTTTTATTTTAAACATATATTTCACTGTTTAAATTTAAAATAAAAGTTGCTTTTCTGAAAAAATCATGTGTAATAAAGCGCAAAAAAAAACATAAAAATGTTGTAATATAAATTAAACTTTGTTGTAATAAAATATTTTTTAAACTTCTCCAAAAATTCTTCCTTTGCCTATTCTCATATGAATATTCATTGAATAGTACGCAAAACAACAGCATTGATTACCTCTCAGACAATGAAATAATCTTTAAATACTAATTAATCTGTTTGGATAGCTAGCATTAATTTTATTAACTTAAAAGTAATTGTTTCTTAAAACTGAAAAAAAAATCCCACCCGAAATGGTTAAAATAGTTATAGTATATTATTCAACAGAATTAAGTTTGTGAAACCAAATTTTTCTGAAAGAACATATTTTTTTTTTCTTTTTTATATATATAAAATTCTCTATAAGTATTTAATATCCACGATGACGGTAAAGTATTATAGCTTAGTAATAATAATTAAATGAAACTTATTTTTGGCTTGTCGAAACTTGTCATAGCTAGCTCATTTTGTTTGCATAATTTTTACTATCGATTTTCAGAATTTTTTTTAACTTACTTCAAAATAGTTTAGTTTTATATTCTAACTTGTAACTGTGTACCAAAATTAATTTTAGATTAAGGGAGATTTTTTTTTCCACGTTTTTTTGAACTATTCCAATATTTAATACGGAAATTATAGTTTATTATTTCAATTAACGGTGTGTGCTTTTCCTTTTAAAAACTTAATTCAATAATTCATTCATTTTTTTTCCCTTTATCAAATATTCTCTGTTATGAGAATCATAAATTAACTGAAAAATAAAAAATATTTGGCATCATGTATAAGTTTAAATCAATGTATAACCATTGCCGACTATATACTAAAGGCCTACCCATTTCGCTGAAAACCGCCGAAAAAGTGAAGCTGGATTCAGCCATAGATGTGGATTCAGCTTCAAACCCTGAACCATTTCATTGGACCACGTGTGAGTCCACGTGACGCAAATCCTGCCCAAATTAGCATTGAATAAGCTGCTTTCCGTTCGGTGCATATGGCTCGGCACATGGTCATTGTTTTGGTTCAGGGTTTGCACGATTGGTTAGAATAACTTGGGAAAGGTATCAGAGTCCTCTGGCGGGAGACTTCATACATTAATCTCAAATAGATGGGCCTATAGATCTAGTGGGCCATGGTAAAACTTAATAAGCTTAATCAATGTATAATGTGTAATTTAAGTATGCTTTTTCTTTTTAGGTAAGTGTTCCCTTTGAATATGAAGTTTGACTATGATAAGAAAATTAAGAAATAAAATAACTTTGGAAGAATAAAAAGGTTGTATGTATTTTCTTTTTTTAAAAAAATTAAGAATTTGTGGTATTATTTACAGACTTGCTGATAGAGTTATATTAGATTAATTTTAAACACGATTATTCAATCGGTAAGTTAATTATAACAGATGTAAATTTCTATTTTTTGGGTGAAAAAAATGTCCGGGCCAGGATTCGAACCAAGGATGTATTAGCTAAAGGCGCCAATGCTCTTCCAACTGAGCCATCCCGGATAGGAACACTGGAGGACTATTTCACCCAAATAAACGCAACGATCACTTAATTCCGTCTGATACGCTGGATAAAAAAATCGATATTTACATCTGTTATAATTAATTTAGCGATTGAATAATCGTGTTTAAAATTAATCTAATGTAATTTCGTATGCAGCTATTTTTTGCAGTTCCAAATACTGACCTTTGATTTATTCTGTTGAGCTAATCCAGAGTATCATACCAGATTAAGTGATCGTTGAGGTTATTTGGGTGAAATAGTCCTCCAGTGTTCGTATCCGGGATGGCTCAGTTGGAAGAGCATTGGCGAGCCTGGTTCGAATCCTGGCCCGGACTTTTTTCACCCAAAAATGGAAATTTACATCTGTTGTGATAGAGTTATAGTTATAGTCTTAGCTGCCACTTAAAATTATGTGTAACATTATCGATTTCTCAATTTACATTGATCGTAGGAGCATGATTTTTGGAATTTTGAAAAAATTGTTTGACTACAAATTTGGATAAAAATGTCGCAAAAACCTTTTTTTGCCTTTAGTAATCAATACTTAATATTTATTTTAAAGCAGCGATATTGTGAGTGAAATGAAGCAATAATCTTAAAAAATCAGTATTATTATTTGTCAGATAATTAAAAATTTTTATTCAATTTTTCTCATTCAAATGCAGGCGTTTATGAGCAGAAAAAATACAAACTATAGACAAAAACTTAAGTAAATTAAAAATATAGCTAAAACAATCTTTTAGAATTATTATTTTTTTATTTTTAAGACCTCTTTTTAAATCAAATAATGCTTGCTTAAGTTACACGAACCCTGCAAGAGGAATTTAATACCTGCGATCCCCTACAGTTTTTTTTTTTTTTTTTTTTTTTTAATTAAACGACTTAAAATTTATCTAATGCGTTAAAAAATGACAACTGAAAAAAAAAGTATCTTAAAAATCATATACAAATCGCAACAAAATAAAATGTGCATCGTTTAATTAATAAAATAATAAATTAAGATTTTAGATATGATCATTAGATATATATCGACGTAAAAGAATTTTATACCAACAATGTTTCTTTTACGGTGTTCTCAAGTAGAAAAAAAGACAATTTTCGGAAAAGCTAAAAATAAACTTCAGTATATATCAAAGCATATTTCAAATTGATCTTGATCTGATTTAAATATATTTTGTATTGTTCGATTTAAAATTAATATATATATATATATATATATATGAAAAATAGAAGGTTTTTGAAGTTTTCCCTCTTCAAAATTTGTAAAATATAATAATTTTGAGCATTTTGTCCTCTTATTATAATTCTGCGTGTTAATTTTCGTAAGTCTTAATTTTCAGTCATAATTTTCAGAACCACAAATGTCGTACACCTATTCGGTTTTTCCCATATAAGGCACGCTTGATATACACAAAATAGAAACATTTTTTGTTGTTTTCATTCTGATAACTCAAACAGATTTTTTTTTTCTTGCAATGTATTTTTTAGATTGCCAACAACGTCAAAAATAGTTTATATATAAATATATATCTAAGTATATATATATATATAATGTTTTACAGTTAATGGTATTATTTATATATATATATATATATATATATTAATTTTGTATTCAAATAACGTTTTGAAATTTATTTAAAACGACATTTTATTTTAAACCTATGCAAAGAGGTAACAATCAAAGAAATCACAAAAGATTTCTCTATTTATGGGAGCATTTTTTTATTCTGATTATTTCAGTATCTAAGTGCGTAGTTCATTTACGCATCTTGTAAACGTGTGCTTTATTTATTTATTTTTTACCTTATTGATTATTCTTTAATTATATTATAGAATATTAACCGAAAATGAATGCTGAGCAATGTATATTTTATATTCATTTGAGTTAATTTCTCGTAATCAGGCTGATTGTGTTAGAGATCTGCTTGAAAACTAATTTTTAAAAACCATAAAAATTATCTGTAAGTTTATGTACAACTTTTAAGCAACGTGCACGTGTTTTATTTGGCCAATTTTCTGACGTTGTGAAAATAGGGACTGTGCATAGCTTAGAAAGAAAAAAAATACGCTAGGCCTATTACTTCGACGATGAAAAACAAGAAACTATACGATGTTTATAAATAAAAATTTGCTTTTAAAAGTAGTTAAAACAAAATTTATTGGTCTAGTTATATTATATATATATATATATATATATATATATATATATATATATAATTCTATCAATGCAAAGTTACACAAATCTGTATTCTTACTTAAATCTTATTTGTATGCTGTACAAAAAAGATTTAAATCTACATAACTACACAGTAAAAAAAAAAAAAAGTTATTTCTAGAACTTTTTATGTAACAGTAACAGCAAAAAAATTCATGTAACTGATTCTGTTACATGAATTTTTGCTGTTACTGTTATACATAAATAGTTCAAGGAATGCCATTTTAATAAAAAACGTTTAGTAACTTTACAGACTTTTTTACAGTGTAGTTTTTGTAAAGCTACAGAAATCTGTAGCTTTACAAAAGAATCCACTAAAATTACAGTGATCTTACTAAAGTTGTACCGTTAATCCGAGTTGCAGGAACATAAACAGTTCTGGGCATCCCAGTTCCCTAAAAGAAATCTTAGTAACTTCACAGATTTTTTGATTTACAACATGCATCTGTAACATGAACTTTTGTTGTTGTCTTTATATAAAAAGTCCTTGAAATTTCAGCTTTCTAAAACAATTTTAGTAACTTTACATTTTTTAAAATTTTATTTATTTATTTATTTATTTATTTTTATTGTACATGGTAATTTTTAATCTCATAGACTGAAAAAAAATCTGTAAAGTTACTAAGAGTTTTCTAAAAAATTGGGATTCCTGTAATTTTTTATGTAACGGAAACAACAAAAATTCATGCAATCGATTCTGTTACATGAATTTTTTTTCCTGTTACCGTTACATAAAAAGTTCTAGGAATTCTAGTTTCCTAGAAAAAATTTAGTAGCTTTACACGATTTTTTTTTCTTATAGTGCATTATTTTGTCGGTTACTAAGAATATAATTACTAAAGAAAATGACTAGGGCATTCCAGTTTTGAATTTTTTTATCAGCAATGTATATCACGGAAATAAAGATTAATTGCTGCAAATGAATATTATGAAGCAAATTACCTCTGAGAATTTTCAGCATTGAAAGATTGTAATAAATCTCTCCAACACTCATTTTCTGGAGCAGAATTCAATTTCAAAATGAGAATTTTGAAAACCCTGAAGGAAGAAACCAATTTCTCTTGAACTAAAAATAAGCCGTAGCGAACAATAATTGGATATTAAAAATTCGTGTTTCGACACAAGCTACTTTTCGTTGCTGGAGGGAGTGTGGGTAGTGCGTTCTGAGAAGTAGTTTGTCTCTTGAGAATCACTTGCTACATATTTTGAATAATGTATTGATATCGTAATACCAAAATTAACTGAAACAGAAGTTAAGACACTGTCTGTATTTAAAACTTTCGTGGTTTTAATTTCCATACATCTTAAATATCACAGCCAAACCCCGTCATAACGAACTTCAATGGAACAAAGTCTGTGTTTGCTATATCCAGTGGTTCGCTATATACGAACTGTTAAAAAAATGTTAGAGTTCATAAAATGTATATCTAATTAATTGTAATGTGCATTCAATAAGGATATTTTAAAAAAATGATAAAATCTATTAAAAAGGATCATTAATGAATTATCGTTACTGAGTTATTAATGAGATCGTTAATAAATTGACCAAGATCGACTACATTAAACTGACATAAAACTAACTAAATAAACAAAAAATGAAGACAAATGAAAATAAATTTGTTTTACCTTTAATTGTTGTTCACTGTTTTGATATAGAAATAATCGATAATCTTCTGTTGACGTGAAGCCGATTTCAAAAACACGTTAAAAATTCCTTTGTTCAATACACCAAATGACTCCAACAAACTTTCTTTCGTTCGTTTGGACAAAAACTTATTAATTACACAAATAGCTGTTGTAGCATCTGATATAGTGGTCATTTTGTCATTTATGTGCTTTTTTAATCAGTATCAGATGCGAAATCATCTATTTCTAAATGATTCATTTTAATTTCACTGTAATTTAATTTCCATTGTCCGACATACATTTTTTTATGAAATTAAGTTTTCAAAACTTTTAAAAAGTTGAATAAAAAACAATGTTCAACTGAAAAAAAAAATGTTCCGTTCGTCTTAGCCGATTCTTAAGATTTCGTAAGTTCGCTTTAAAAGTCTAAATTAGCATTAAATATCTTAGAAAAACGGAGGGACAAAAATTGTCGTTTGCTGTATCCGTGAGTTCGTTATATACCGAGTTCGCTATAACGGGGTTCGACTGTATGTGAAAGGCTCACAATCATAGTAGACCAAGTCCATTATGTATAGTTCATTTTGAAAAAAAGAAGAAAAGAAAAAGAGATAAATCAATTTTAAAGTAGAAAAAATTTATTTTATCCAATCCCACACACTAAAAATAAAAAAAAATAATCCTACAGATATAAAGTTGAAGAAATCTGTATGCGTACTAACATTTTATCTGTACATTGTAAAATAAAAGATGTAAATCTACAAAGCTAATTTTTGTAAATCTACAGAAATCTGTAACTTTAAAAACGAATCTAATAAAGTTACAGTTATCTTACTAAAATTTTATCTGTAACCTGGGTTGCAGTTACATAAAAAATTCTAGGAATCTCAGTTTCCAAAAATATTGTTAGTAACTTTACATTTTTTTTTTTTTTTTTTTTTTTTTTTTTTTGTGTGTGTGTGTGTGTGTAATTATGTACCTGTTACATCAATTTTTGGTGTTACCGTTACATAAAATGTTCTAGGAATCCCATTTTCCTAGAAAACTTTTAACAACTTTACAGATTTTTTTTTCTTGCAGTACAGTGAACTAAGTCTTGACATACTTTATATATATGTACATCTATTTCCAGTCTTGATTTACTGTGGGAATTGTTGAATGACTGGACAAATTGAAGTGTACTTTTTAAAATTTGCAAAAATTTTTAGCAGTGTCAAACATGGTAACACGTGATTGAAAAACTAAGTATATATACACTGTAAAAAAAATTTAAAGGTACTAAACTTTTTCAAAAGACTGGGATTCCTAAAACTTTCTGTGTAACGGAAACAGCAAAATCTCATTTAATTTTGCGTTGCCCTAAAATCAAAATCGTAAGTAGAATGCTTTTGAGGATAAGAATTAGAATATTTATTTCGATAACACTTCGCAAATTAACCTTTTTTTAAGATTTTTTTTCCAAAACTGTATATTTAATAATTTATTTCGAAATCATTTTACTCATTTTAGAGGTTTCATCAGCAGTGAACCGAATGGCGCGGCATAGTCATTTCTCATTTTATAAAGTAATTTTGTCCTTCTTATATTATACAAAAAATAAATCTATAATATATTAGAAAATATAAAGAAAAAAACTTAATTAATATTATCAAAATTTATTTCCCTGATGAATTTTACAGTATTTTTGGCATACATTATTTTAAACAATATATGTATAATTAGTACTCCATCAATACATAAGCAACTAAACTATAATGCAACAAAATGTTTGTACAAAATACGTTTATAATGAGTATAATTTTATATTAAATTCGAATTCGTTATAAATCATTTTACTCCACATAAAGTAAAACCTTTATCTTTGACTCTTTTGGTATTGTTACAAATCCCAGTAAGCTGCTTAAAAATTCAAAATAATGAATATTATATTGACTCCATTAATGAATATAATAGACATGATATTCTTTCCGATTTTTTCGTGTTTATTAATAAATTTATTGAAAAAAATATTCGGCATTTTCCATCATTCTTCGGAGTCTTTATGATGCTGTCTTTATGAAACATTTTTTTTTTTTTTTTCTTATTTCATCTAAGATATGTTTCATGCGACGTTTACAGTCTTCCAGTGCTAAAATTTTTTCTCCAAGCATAATTGTATAAGGAGCGAAATAACTGGAATTCTGGAGGTGCAATGTTTGATTACTGCTGTAACATTTTTTTCTTCTTCTTCGTCACGAAAGATGCAGGCGATGTAGTGTTATCTTGATGGAAGAAATACATTTTCTGTTGATTCATTAGAAAAGCTTTTCAAAGAATTCTACTTCTACTTGATCTAATTAGAACTATTCTTTGTTGGAATTAATCATTTGAGTTTCACGAAAAATGCTCTTGTTCGAGATTATTTTTCCCGTTTTAATAAATAGAAATTTCAAATTTTTGGAGGAGAGATTAGTTGTGATTGTGATAATTCTTTATGAAAATTCTTCACTAACTTTTTTTCAAAATTATTCAAATAGAAAAATGGTTTTGCTATTCTACAGTTCTTAAATTTAAATTCAGACAAAAATAGAATTATTATAACAATTAATTTCCATGTCACGAAAAAGCAGACGATGAAGCATTTTCTTGATAAAAGAATTATAGATTCCGGAAATTAACCTTTTTTTTTTTTTTTTTTTTTTTTTTTTTTTAATGTTCTTATTCGAGATTTTTTTTTTCAGTACTAATATAGAGAAATTTCAAATTTTTGGAGAATGAATTAGTTGCGATTATGATAATTAATTTGAAATTCAATAAAGTTTCCCGATATTTCTTTTATAAGCTATAAAAATAGAACAATCATTTGCAATTGTATAGTTACTAATTTTGAATTCACAGAAAAATAAAATTACTGTAATATATTTTTTTTTTCTACGTCACAAAAAATGGGCACAATGTAGCGTTTTCTTGATGAAAGTAATGCATTTCCTGTTGATTCATTAAAAAAAGAAATTATTTTCAAAGCATTTTATTTATATTTTATCTAATTAGAACTCTTCTTTTCTGGAACTTATTCTCTCAGTTTCAAGAAAAATGCTAATATTCAAGATTATTTTTTCACTATTAGCACACAGAAATGACAAACATTTGGAAGTGGGATTATTTTTTAATATATATTACAAGTAAGTTAAACTTTTACGGGTCCAATTTTTTTTCAATTTTTGGAAAAGATTTTTTTACGTTAATAACATTAATATTAGCTATTCAAATAAATTAAATGTTCATATTCGAGATTAAATTTTCTTTATTTATACTCAAAAAACAAAAAGAAGCGAAATTAGTTGTGAATGTTGCAATTAGTTTAAGGTTTCTTAAAAGAAAGTTCCGGTGGCTCAAAAGAAAACTCCAGTTTGTCAAAGCATTCTACTTTTACTTTATTAAAATAGGATTTTTCCTTCCTGAAATTAATCTTTTGAATTTCATGGAAAAACGCTTACAATCGAGATTATTTTTCTATTACTAACATAGAAAAATGACAATTTTTTTAAGGTAGGATTGGTTGTGAATATTGAAATTCGTTTAAGGTTTCTTAAAGGAAGTTCCATAGACTAAAAAAAATAGCCAGCTTTTCAAAGCATTCTACAACTACTTTATTTAGTTAGAAATATTCTTTTATGGAATTTATTCTTTCAGTTTCAAGAAAAATGCTTATATTCGGAATTATTTTTACTACTAATAACACACATAGATGACAAATTTTTGGAGGAGGGATTAGTTGTGAATATTGCGAATATTTTAAGATTTCTTTACAAACACGCGAAATTTTAAAGAATTTTTGAAATATATATATTTTATTAAAATGGAACAACATTTTTGTTGTTTTATAGTTTCATCTGAATGTATGGATAATTGTATAGTTACATCAATTAATTCTATTAATAATTTAATTAATTTACATGATTAAATTGCACCTAAATTTAATAAATTGGAGACCTATAATGCTATTTCTAAGTATATAGGGTAAATATATTAATTAGCTATTTTTAAATCTTAAGTCATCTTATATTAAGAATTGAGTTTAGCTTAGCATAGACAAATTAAATGATTTTGTTTTAAATCTTAATAGGGTAATGGTGTATGGTTTATTTTTAATGTTATCACATTACTCTGTTTTTAATTCATTCTTTTATCTATTATTATCATGGCGACGATAATTAGTTTTATTTTTTTCCCTTTTCATTTTTCTATGCAATTTAGTAATTTTGATGTGCCTTGATTTTGATGTTTTTTCTTCATTTAATTTTGCTTTAATTTAGGTTTTATGTGTGTTGGTAGCCCCAAATTCATATTATTTTGCTTTTTCATGGCAAATACGAAGGTGGAACCACACACTTCATTTGTAGTTCCAAAGTATCTGGGGCCTGAAAATTCTGCTTTAGTTCTACAAATTTTATTTGTATTCATTTTAATTATTTATTTTTTCCCTCCATATTCAATGTGGTATAAGTTATTAAACTCAGTGATTCATATATTGTAATGCAATTAATGGTTATATATATATATATATATAACAAAATTATTAAAAGTTTACGAAAAGCTGAAAAAATAAAGTTTGTTTATTTTACTTGTGTTATATTTTTACTGAAAAGATGAAAAAAATGTCTTTTTGAATGTCATGAAATGAGGAAAAATCTTCTGTTTTATTAAAAAATATTTGTCCTTTTCCCATTTGTCCGAATATAAATAACTAAATTTTACTGATTAGGATAAAATCAAATTTCGATACATAAATAATCTTTTAAAATGCTGCATGAAAAATTAATCGGAGTTTAACATTAAAAATAATAATGTTTGTTAGAAGGATTCTTCATGTTTAATGATATATATTTAGATTACAAAAGTTTCCTATAACTATCTTTAATAGTCTTTAATCAAAGAATTTATGAATGATTTGAAAAATGTATGCATATATACACTCATAATAAATTAAAATTTCGCTACATAATTATCTTTTAAATGCCGCTTAAAAATAATTAAAGCTGTTAGAAATTGAAAGGAGAGAATTTAAGAAAAATCTGTTACGTTATAGTTAAAATTTTTAGTATTTATTCATTTCTCAAAAATTTCATGTAATTAACTTTAATATGTGTCTTTTAAGAGATAACAAATGAATAGGTAAAAAAACAATTATGATAAATTCAAATTTTACTACATAAGTTTACTGATAAGTATTGACAAATTAGTACCCTGTTTTCCGAAGCAAAATAATAGTGATAATAATTTATTAATATTAAAATAAAAATGAAAATTTTTAAAATAACGAGGGAACATTGTTTTAACATTGTTTTAACATTAACTTGCAAGCGTCTGCCTGCCTTTCACCATCGCGACAGGAAAATTGTCTCTGCATTACGGATTTTTTTTCTTTTTTTGTTTTTGGATTGAGAGCATATTTAGTGTATGGAAAGCACATTAGAATGTTATTTTTATACAATTATACGCTTATAATTTTTTACTTGTCAAGAATATACCAGCACTAATATTTTTCTACGAGAAAATCTCTAACATCCGCATATATTTGAACTAAAATTTAAATATTCAATAAAACACATATAACAACTTTTTCGAAATCTAAATTTGTATTAACTCCCCTAGTTAATATCTCCCACAATACCAGTGATTAGATATATCGCATTTCTAGATTTCAGCAAATTATAAATCCGTTCAAACATTGTTTTCATTAATGAAAATACTTCAATTATCTAGTTTCATAATATATCATTAACCACAGGAGCGGTAAGTAAATAGAATTCCCAGAAAACTAAAAGCCTGGAGCTAAATTAATAATTGTTTTAGCTTTTGATTAACTCTGGTAATTGGATGTTAAGGATTGATGAGAAGATCTCCTACACAAACGTGTGACTGTGGACAAAATTAAGGGTAAAGTGGGAACAATCTTCCATTATTTTATGGAATGTAATGAGTGGATTTCTTTTCATTTCAAAAGCCACTCGACATATTTAATTCCCGTAACAATAGCATTGGGAATTAACATTTTTAATTTTCCGCACACTTGTATGTTGTGATTATAATTTGAGTTCATTGCGTTCACTATCTTTAATGAAAATAGATTAGTGTAATTTACCTCGTAAAGCAGGATCTAAATGGATTTTTTTAAATTTAATTACAAAAGTAATGAGTAATTAAATTTTAATTGAAGCCTTACACAGATTTTATTATTTATTAATTAATATTTTGTTATTGTGGAAAGTATAGGAAATAAACAAAATACATTGCGCGATTACTATTATTGAAGTCATCTTAACTTACATTACATTAATGATACTAGTACACCGAACCCGGTGTTCCCGGGTCACAGAGTAAAAACGAAAAACTTTTTTTTTATTTAAAATTGAAAAGTCTAATAAATTTTTCCTACGTAATATTTTTTTTAAACTGCCAACTAATTCCAAATAGCAATTTTATATGAAACATATTAATTATGTAATCATATAAAGCTTTGAAAATTATCGGTACTTCTGTATTAGACGCAAGATAAAAGTTATTATCCGAAGATTTTGCCAAAGAATAAAATTGCATTCGTTCAGTTTTTAAAACCAACTAAGAAAATATGACACACAAACATTCTTTAAAATAAATTTTTGTAAAGGTTAATTGATGTATCTTTTGTAAAGTAAGCTTGCAGCGAACTAAAAGACATTATTAAATTGATAGATAAAAACGAAATAAAACCAACAACATTCACCGTGCTTTATAGCCGACGATATTTTAACATAACAGGTTTTTAATTACTATTTTTTTCAGTTGCTATGAAAAAATGGCAACTAAAATATACAGTGATCTGTTATTTTCCATGGGGAAAAGAGATAGATGGAGGTGCAGTATGCGACTAAAACGGTTTGAAATGGGCCTTATTCTTTCAATTTAAATCTCGTATTCGGCCCAAACAAAACAATCACGTGGAACGGAGACCGAATTCTTTAGCATCATTTTTTCTGTAAATGAAACAGATCTGATTATATTTTAGAATTCTAAAATAGCATTTCATTGTATTATGAATTAAAACAGTATCGCTAAAAGTTTTCCTTTTATGCGAAAGCACGCGGTTATGTTTGATGCAATGCAGCGAATTTTAGGGTTACATTTTTGGCGTCACCTCCAGCTACCAAACTACATCTCTATTCTTTCTCTCTTTTTTTATGACTATTTTTCTTTTATTTCCCACATAAATGCGATACTCAAGTTGCCACCATTAGAGAGATTGAACTAAAGCCTACAAAGAAATTAATACATCAAAAACAAATTGATATACAATTTTCTAACAAACTGCACTTAAAAGTGCATTTTTTTTTCTATACGATGGTATAAAGTTTGAAAACGTAGTATGTCTAGAAGTTTAAATATTTACAATAGTGAAAATTGAAAAATCGAAATTTCATCGTAAAGTGTCGCCACTCAAAACATGACGTATGCGTTACGCACCGATACGTTTGGCCTTTATTATATAGATTTAATGATTTTCTGTAATTTACTGAAGGGGCTTTTTGTCGGATAAGTAGACTAATACAGGATGTTCCAAAAAATACACCGTTGAATTTTCAAAATCAATGTGTCAATCTCACAATGAGTACTGTGCAGAAGGGATATCATTCATTTGAAACTCGTCAGTTTGGTTCACTTTTTTGTGAGATTTGAATTGAGTTTGTCTCATTATTTGAAAGACAAGGGTGAGTTTAATTATACTAAAAAAATCATGAGTTTGGAATCAAAATTAGATACCAAGCTCATTCAGTCATTTTTTATAATTTCTTGAATTTTCTCCTCATTGTGTAAATCTTTTTTCCCGTTAAATGACAGCTCTCACAACTCTGAGAGAACATGCGTATGAATATACGCGCCCTGATTTATTCATAATATTATGGACAATTTGTAGTTTCTTTAGCCTCAAAATAAAAAAAGGTGTGACAGCATTTAATCACACTTGCTTGGCAACGACTATCAAACTATTTATTTTATGTCCATCTTTCAAGTAGAAATCTCCCAATAAAAATTAAAACGTAATGTTCTTTTTTTTTTAATTCGCCAGCTATTTATTTAATTTTCATTTTTCACATGGAAGTCTTGCAATAGAAAATTAATTGTTACGATAAAGATTGCATTGTGGATTTTTAATTATTAGCAACAATAACGAAAAATGAAATTGTTGTTAAATTGGTGTTTTTTGAATAATTACAATTTTAATAATTTATACATTAGATTATAACTTTCGTAAGATCGTAACTTTACTTTTATTCATCAAGTGTATTTAAATTTTAGGATGAGTTTCATTAAAAATGGCTCCATTTGACGTCAAACACCCTTAATCCTCTCAGTTTTTGTACCGGTCAATAGTTATAGTTATTATAATTATTTACTATACATTATTAGGTATAATAAAACTGGTATATGGAGATATTATATAATTAGTCGGAAATCGCACATCAAGCATAGAAAATGAGGTGCGTTCGGACTATAAGGACGTTTTAATAAATTAAGATCTTGGTGTAATAATATACAGTACTTCAAATACAGTATAGTTTTATAGTACATTTTTTGTGTGTCCCTGTAAATACTATCTGTTTCCTATTATACAGGAAATGACTTGTAGCAAACTTCAGCAAAGTGTATAAGTTTCATAAAATATGAAATAGTTTAATATGATTAAAACGCGGCCCGAACAATTACACACACACACCTATACCATTATGTAATGAAATACTTTTGTGTGACCCTGTAAATGAATGACAAATACTCTTTGTACAACAGGTTGAACATAATGTATATTGTAGTGCATACTTCATAGATACATATCAATTTTATTATGTTCGAAATGGTGTAACATCATTAAAATGCACTTGAAACTATTTTTTCCCATTGGCCGTAATGTAATGGAATACTTTTGATTGTCCCGGTAATTAAACTATACATCTAATTTTCATAAAATCTTTAAATGACTCGACAAAATTATGAAATAATAATATATTTTAAATTACAAATAATTCGGTTGGGTAGTTTTTGCTCTGTTATATGTGGATGGACTGACAGATGATCAGATAGATGGACAAACGGACGGACGCACTGAACGACGATTATAGGTGCTACGTATTTACATAATTACGAACGCATCTAACAAATTAGTAATCGTAAATCCAATTATGAAAATTTTGTCTTGTTTATTCTTTATTAAGGCATAAAAATTAAGTTTCACAAATAATACAAACTCAGTAAGCTAATTTATTAAATTAAATTTCTTTTACAAATAACAAATTTGATTTTTGCATCTAATATTGCTTGCAAATGTACACAAATTATGCAAATCAATTTCACTCAATGCAGCAAAACTCATAAGAACAAATAAGTATACCATATATTAACAGGAACATCTGTTGTATTTTCCTAGGCTTTCCCGGTGGGATTTAATGAAATTTACTCAACAAAATTAAGAAATAATTAAGCTTTAAAAAAAAACATCTTTAGTCAACCATTTCTCTATTAATCATTTGTTAATCGTATAAAACCATGTTTGTTTCGCACTGATGAGTCATTTGTTTCCATTATGAAGTTTTCAACCAGACTTATTAATGGTCTTAGTTTCTGTATCGCGCATTTCGAAATGTTTTTGGGCGCACTGATTGATGGATAAATGATGATCGTGATTAATTGTGTCTTGTTCTTTAAGAAACATTGTTTCAAGATAGTTTAAGTTAATTGCTGAAAGTCCTTTGATTAATTATTTTGCCACATGTCGTGAGACACTCGTTTCTAATACGTATTTTGTATAAATGATATGAAGTTCATTTATGTTTTTTTATGTTTCTAATTAATTATATTTTATACCGAACTAATAATGTGCTATTAATTCATTTTGCTATTTAAGTGTTTTTAAAAAGAGGTCAAATCGTTTCTTCACTTCGTTTCGAAATTGAAATTTTCTTTTCTCTTTGAAAGACTACATTTCCACACTGGCCTGTCACATTAAGTGATTAGCCACTCTTTTATGAAAGTACTCTAATGTTAAATGGATTGTTTCGAATTTTGTGTTTGAATGAGCCGCTATTCTGCTGTCCTTTTAATTTTCGCTAAATGTGCCCCAAACTCCATGAATCTATTTTTCATGATTTCATCGTGTAATATTAAAATAATTAGATTTCTGTGATCGTCTATCTGGTATAAATGCAGTCACAGAAAAGTCAAGTCCTGCGGATTTTGTCGCATCTCATCCTTTGTGAAGTATTAGAATAGGGTTTCATTGTTTCTGGATTTGGGAGCTCGATTCAAATGTTTTTGCAGTTGGATCCTCGACTCGAGAGCTTGAAAAACGTGATAAGGTGTGACTTTGGTACTTCAAGTAACTAGAATTTGGAATCCATGAGATGCCCTCTACAATGCTAGTTCGACGTTTAAAGGACATTTTCCCGTTGCCAGTGACAGCTTTAGGTATAAAATAGCTATTGCTGGCACATCTAGTATAATGAACAGCTTTAATTAAAAATATATATCAAAATCGCTTTAGTAGAAAGCTTAATGCAGATGACAGCATTATAACTTAAATATAAATGGCACAGTTTACCCAGGAATGTTATCTACATTTATATTTTATATATTATTATAGATTTCCAGTTAATAATAGATGACTTAGTATTAAAAGAGAAATACACTTTTGTGTTTTAAAAACTAGTCGTTGGAGGCTACCGTAATACTTAAACATGATGGATATGCATAATATAATATATGGAAGAAAAACATGTGTAAACTATTTATAAAATGCGTTACAATTCCAAAACAATATTTAAACATATATTTAAATATTTTTAATGTACGTAGTAATGCTCTATTAATAAATTGCTGATGAACCAATTTTGACAAATTATATAAAACGCCAAACTATTCAAGTAGTACCGAAATGTGTAAAAGAAACATCCTTATAACTCTAAAAATAATAACCATATTAACTAACAATTTACTGCGTTGAATTAAACGTGTCATTTCCAATTAAAATATATTTTTGAACTGAAACTTGGATGAAATAAAGGGTCATGAAAAATCGAAGAATGTGGAAAATAGGATTACAAATATCTCGGCAACTAATAATTCGTTCTTTATGCAAAAATTGTGTTATTTTATTTTATTTTTTTATTCCCACTCCTTAAAATGAAAAATTTCGAAAATTTTTATATACCTTTCATCCAAACGAGTTTTTTGAGAGTCCGAAAAAAATAGTTCCGGATAATTGAGGTTACTAATATTAAATAGGCTTCGTCCCATTTCTACATACTAAGTACATGCAAAATTTTAAGTTTCTATCTCAATTTGTTCGGGAGATAAAGCGACTCACAGACAGACAGACAGTCGGACGGCAATTTTTTTTCTAAAAATGTGTTTTTCGGAATCACCAGTATCTAAAATGTGTTAATCCGTCAAAAAAAAAAAAAAAAAAAAAAAAAAAAAAAAAAAAAAAAATTCGATTTTCAAAACAGTTGCAAGGTTTACCCTATACTAAGTATGATGGGTAAATAATAATATGTCTCAATATGTTGAACGTTTTTTAATAAATAAAATTGCATAAACGTAAATTTTGCAAACGCATATTTTTAAGAATGAAGTCGCTCTCATTGAACAAATAGATCCTTCAACAAGTATTGCCTCTTTTTTATTATTAATGCTAACTTAACCGATTATTATTAAAACTGGTTATAATTGTAACTTATTTATTTATTTCGTCTTCACATTTTGTTTATAAACTTTACCTTTAATCTTTTCAATCTTATTTAAAATATAAAAATAAATTTCGTTCTAAATTGTTATAATAAAACAAAATAAATGGGTGAATTTTCTGATAAAAAAATTTACATCTGCATAAATATGGTTAGAAATGCAGCATAAATGTATTCCACATGCAAAATAAATTTTGTGCTTGAAACACAAAATAGAATTATTGTGCAAGTAAAATGTATCTGTGAACAACAACAATAACAACAGAAAATGCATAAAGCGTTTTAGAAAACAAATGTGTGTTCTTTCACGTTATGAGAGAATTTTATTTTTTATTTATTTATTTACTTATTTTTTGAGTTGAAATATTTTACATTTGGTTTGTTTTTCAAAATCTAAGTTTCAAACGTTTATGTATATTTAAGTTAGAATTTTCAAGATTAGTTTACATATATATTTTTCTTTTTCTTTATTTTTTCTTTTCTTTTCTTTCTCTCTCTCTCTCTCTCTCTTTTAGCTTTAGGCTAATCAAATTCAAATACGATAATATATCTCCGAATTTATTAATACATTATGCGATCGTAAAATCAGCTAAAGATGTATTACAAGAAAAGTGGAATTGATATTACATTTTGAATAGCTTGTCTTACAATATCCTTAAAATATGGTGTTAAGGGGATTTTTCACTCACTTGAAAACTTCCACTTCGTAGTGTTAAACCTATGGGAGGTTGTTTTCCAATTTCTCTTTTAAATTTTAATAATTATAAACAATTTTTGTTGCATAGGACAGCTGAGGTTGTTCTTTAATATGACTATTTTTTATTTTTCCCATTTTAATTGCAGATTTTTTTTTTTTTTTTTTTTTTTTTTTTTTTTTTTTAATAAAGGTACTTTTACTTTCGGAACCGGTTTAGAAACTGAAAGTACCTTTATTAAAAAAATCTGCAACCGAAATTGAAAAATTAAAGAATAGTTGTAGTAAAGATCGAGCTCAACTATCCTATGTGATAAAAATCGTTTAAAAATATTCAAATTTAAGGGAAAATTTCGAAAACAACCTACCCATAGACATAACATAACGGAATGGGAGTTTTTTGCGATTTTTTTTAATAAAGGTACTTTCACTTTCGGAACCGGTTTAGAAACTGAAAATACCTTTATTAAAAAAAGCTGCGACCGAAATCCAAAAAGTAAAGAACAGTCGTATTAAAGATCGAGCTCAGCTATCCTATACAACAAAAAGCTTTTAAAAATATTCTCCGGGTCTTAATTCTCTTTGACGAATTAAGCAAGTAAACGGTCATTAGCAAGCTAATAATGAAAAGCTCTCGAAATTTTAATGCAAAACCATCTCAACCAATGGAATTTTATTGATTGTATACAGTGTTGTATATAGACACTTTCCTTCAGGTAAGGAATTTCTCATGTTCAGAGAAGCAGGGGGGTATTTTAGAGTTCTGCGAAAGAACGTCCTATCCGTCCACCCCCAGTATTCAACACTGACTGTATGTCTTCATTTTCTTATAAATCCATTCTATTGCATCAAAATCACATAACTTTCAAAATGTAATTTTTGTAATTTTCTGTTTATCTATATGTAAACATGATTTTTTGCTTTTAATCAGAACTTTTATAAAATCAGTATTATACATTAGGGTGGGCCGAAAAAAACTTTTTTTCGATTTTCGATTATGGCGGATGCGGAAAAGTGGCCACTGGTGGCACTCAGTTCATACAAAAAAATTGAGATTTTTTGGACATTTCCTTACCCTGCCGCAAACGGCTTGAAATTTTGCAAAAATGTTCATTTTTGAACTTTTTTCGAAAAAAATTAAAAAATGTTAAATTAAATTTATTTTGGTTGTATTTACCTGAAAAGGCATATTTAATGTACCAAATGTTTAAATAAGATCTGATCATGCATTATTTAATATCTATGTGTATTATAACTTAGGCTATTTTTATAGCTTTTTCGCGTATAACAGGCAAAAATTGTATTTGTTTGAATCGATCGTTAGTTTCTATATTATTTATGTCCCTTGGTCTTCTTTATATTTTTTCTATGTGTCAAACGTCATATATTTAGGGAAAATACAGCAGTAAACTTCAAAAACAAATCTGGAAGGTAAGTAAGTGGTGAAGCAGCATTCTAAGCGAGCGCAATGACTCGGAGTAATACTCATGGAATAAAGGACGAAATAGTTGAGAGCCAAAATGCGATAAAGGATTCTTATTATTTATCCTTGCTCAGTTACCTGCGACATCTGTTCAGTGTTAACGTGAAACCCTTTTGTATTGATATGAAGTGCTTTTGGGGTCGTTTAATGCGCCATTATAGTGTTTTGTGCGTTTTATTACAGCGAGTTTAGAAATGGCTAGTATAAAGGGCCATGACAATGCAAAGACACGCAATAGCGTGAAAAGTAACTTTTTGGGGGCGTCATGCCTAATGAAAGAATTGCAATTGCCAACTTATGCTGATAATCATGCGCCACTACTACTGGTTGCTTCAACATGTAGAAGTTGTGACAGCAGAGGATACGAATCTCGTCATCGATAAAAACAAAGTCAGAAGAGAGAATTAGAAACTTGGAAAGAAGATATAGGCAGAAGTTATTGAAAGAAGGAAAATTAAAAGCATATTTTTTGATGGTAGAAAGGATAAAAGTATATTAAGAGGAAGAAAATTAACAAGCGGCACCGCCGAGAGAAAGGCGAGGAACACATCACCGTGTTGTTCGAACCTGGTTAGGAATACTCGGGTCACTTGATACCTCGTTCCGTTACCTTGATACCTCGTCAGTTCAGAAAAGTCTAACTTGTGGTGACTTGGAAGATTGTATAATGATTTTGCTATTTCTTTTCCGTGACCGGAACGCCGTGATGTGTTCCTCGCCTCTCTCTCGACGGTGTCGCTTGTTATTTCCTTTCCTCTTAATTTACTTTTATCCTTTCTACCATCAAAAAATATGCTTTTAATTTTCCTTTTTTCAATAACTTCTTCTGCCTGTATCTTCTTTCCAAGTTTCTATTTCTCTCTTCTGACTTTGTTTTTATCGATGACGAGATTCGTATCCTCTGCTGTCACAACTTCTACATGGTGAAGCAATCAGTAGTAGTGGCGCATGATTATCAGCATAAGTTGGCAATTGCAATTCTTTCAATATGCATGACGCCCCGAAAAAGTTACTTTTCACGCTATTGCGTGTCTTTGCATTGTCACGGCCCTTTATACTAGCTATTTCTAAACTCGCTGTAATAAAACGCACAAAACACTATAATGGCACATTAAACGACTTAAAAAGCTATAAACTATATAAATATATTTGTATAATCACTACAAAAAGGTTTCACGTTAACACTGAACAAATGTCGCAGGTAATGAGCAAGGATAAATAATAAGAATCCTTTATCGCATTTAACTCTCAGCTATTTCGTCCTCCACTCCCTGAGTATTACGACGAGTCATTGCGCTCGCTTAGAGTCCTGCTTTACCACTTTCTCACCTTCCAGATTTGTTTTTGAAGTATACTGCTGTCTTTTCCCCAAATATATGACGTTTGACACATAGAAAAAATATAAAGAAGACCAAGGAACATAAATAATATAGAAATTAACGATCGATTCAAACAAATACAATTTTTGTCTGTTATACGCGAAAAAGCTATAAAAATAGCCTAAGTTATAATATACATAGATATTAAATAATGCATGATCAGATATTATTTAAACATTTGGTACATTAAATATGCCTTTTCAAGTAAATACAACCAAAATAAATTTAATTTAACATTTTTTAATTTTTTTTCGAAAAAAGTTCAAAAATGAACATTTCTGCAAAACTTCAAGCCGTTTGCGGCAGGGTAGGGAAATGTCCAAAAAATCTCAAAAATTTTGTATGAACTGAGTGCCACCAGTGGCCATTTTTCCGCACCCGCCATAATCCAAAATCGAAAAAAAGTTTTTTTACGGCCCACCCTATTATACATTATAATATTTTTAAATAAATGAACAATTTAAATTTATTTTTTCGTCCAAAAATTGAAAGATATCATGCTTTGTAAGTTCAACACAGTATGTTGCTACGTCTTCTAATTTCATACAACTTAAAAAGTGAAAGTCAGTTTCTTAACTCTCCTGTGAATATGGATGACAAAACAGTCTTGCGTAAAAAATGTATAAAAAATTATAAAACATAAAAATAATAATAAAAATGTTAAAAAAGTAATAAAAAATAAATATATATATAGGTTGGTTGGGAGGGTAGATGTTAGAGTACGGCGGAGGGTGGAGTTGTCTGGATAAAAACGCAAAGGTTAATTAATAAAAAATAATAATAATTGAGAGTGGGTTATTTATTTTAACATAATTTTTATACTGTTTAATTGACACCAATATATGGATATCTGTCTAGTTATATCTATAGTTAAATAGCTATATTATATTTATCGAATTAATTTTAATGTTATTGATATAATTTTTGGTATTATTATTAATAATATTATTACTATTATTATTATTTTTTTAAATATTTATTTATTTTTATTTTATTTTATTTTTAATTTTTTACTATCCTATATTAAGATAATGAGTTTTTACCATGTAAAGTCAAAATAAATGTTACTGATTAAAGTAATAAAATGGTATTTTAAGTTATATGTTAATATGAATGTTATTACTTAATTCTACTTTTAATTATTTTATTAATTTAATTTTATGTTATGATCGATTATTAATTATTTTCTCCGCTTCAATTATATTTCCATTCAGCTTTTTCTTGTTATGGTTACTTCTAAGCCTACATGTGGATTTAACTATTGTTTTTACTTACTTTCAACTCCTTTTTGTAAAATAACAATATATTTACTGCTACTATTATTAAGTTTCTTTATTGTCTTCAATATTTTGTATCACTTTAAATCATAGCAAGTTTTTTTTTCAACTCATTTATCTAGCTGCTTGGCGCGCTTGGCTTTCTCTATTTAAATAGAGCAACCCTACTAATTTGGCGAAGTTCCGATGCGTGCATTGCGAGCGAACTGATTTTTCTCCTGTGTTAGTATGTCAGCTTGTATAATTAACTATTGCTTCTTGCATCAATAATTTATTAATAATTTTATTGCGAAGTCCTCTTCATGATTGGTGATCAACAGATAAGTTGTTTTTGTTCTCAATATTTTGTTATCTTACTTTTTATCCAATTTATATATGAATGTAAAGTTTATCATTGCCGCGTGCAAAAATAGGGTTAGTTTGTGCTTGTGTTACTGATACTATTTGCTGCACGTTACTGTTTTAATATATATATATATATATATATTCATTTTTTCCACTATTTATTACTCTGTTCTTTGTTTAATATTTTGGTTTTTGTGTGCTGGTAGCCCCAAATACGTATTATTTTGCTATTTCATGGCTAATACGTGGATAAAACCGCACACTTCATTTATAGTTCCAGAGCATTTGGGGCCTGACGATTCTGCTTTGGGGCTACAAATTACATTTGCATTCATTTTATTTATTTAGTTATTCAGATTTACTCGTTTCACTATTTTTTTTTATTATTATAATCAATTCAATTCTAATTCTTCGTTTTGGTTTATTGTTTTATTGCTAAAATCCATTGGTGAATCTTGTCTACTTTTAATCTGTATTATATATATATATATATAAACTAAACAATCAAACAATCTAACATTTTATCTTTTTTCTTCGAATTATATCTATTGAAACTTCAATTTTTTTTTTTTCTAATCTTGGAAAAGATTTAAAGCACCTTCTGAAAACGTGGGAATATCTTAAAAAAGTGGGAACTGATGATTGTTTTATGTCTGACATGAATGATTTAAGAGGAGGGAAGAATGACAAGTTTACGGCCCCGAGGGTTGGTCGAACAGATTGAGCCCTCTCCGCTCTATGATAAGGCCACTGAAATCTTTCAAAAATCGGAAATTGCAGCCGATGTTATGTCGTTTTGCGAGATTAAATATGGAAAAAATTAATTCAGTAGGAGATTTCTTCCCCTTATAACGTATTCTGACGAGTAAATTATACAAAATTTATTTTTTCGACTTCAAAATATATACTAAGAGGGGATTTAAAATTTATTGTTAGACCGATAAAGTGCTCGAAAAAGTAATATTTATATGATTAAATGCTGCCTAAATGTTCATGAGCATCTGTTGTAAATTTTCGTGTAAGAAAACTCCAAAAGTAATAATTGAATTTAATTATAATACACACACACACACACACACACATGTATATATATATATATATATAATACCATTAAAAGTAGACAAGATTCACCAATGGATTTTATCAACAAAACAATAAACCAAAACGAATATATATATATCACTTAATTCTATTAATATAATTTAATTAATTTCCATGATTAACTTGTACCTAACTTTTAACTAATTGGATACCTAAAATACTCTTTCTAAGTGTATAAAATGCATATATTAATTATCTATTTTTATTTCTTATTTCATTTTATATTAAGATATTGAGTTTAGTTTAGTATAGTCAAATTAAATAATTCTGTTTTCTATCTTTTTAAGGTAGACGATGGTGTATGGTATATATTTTTTTTGTTAACACATTGAAAATGCAATAATTACATTTCTACATTGAGGATTACCACGTGTTTAAATCTTAACTTTTAATCAACTTTAATAATAATCATCTATAATAATTTCATCTATAATAATCTGAGCACATGGCTGACTCAGCCTTTGGTCTTTTAGGTAGCTTTCATTACAAAAAGTAAAAAGCTACCTATTGCAGCCGTCCGGAGGAAAGCACTTCCGGAAAATTTTGGTATATTTTCACCGATCATGAAACCCAGACCCCAAAACCACCCTCCGTTCAAATGTTGACATATGTATATATATATATATATATATATAACCATATATATATATATATATCTGATTTTTGTCATGCGATAACTAACGTATTTATGAACCGATTTGAATGAAACTTGGCATGTACACAGTACATACAAATGTCTCGACCGAGTTCGTTGGCCAGCATCATCCGCCATTTTGTTTCAAAATGGCGGCCATTTTAAATTTTTTAAAAAATTTAAAATTTAAAATTAAATGCGAAAAAATTAAAAGTTGAAAAATATTTTTCTTTTACGTGTTAGAACTTAAAACAAAGATTCCAGAACACTTTTTATTTTGTCTATATCTTAAAAAATGATTGAGTTATAGCACTTTGAATTTTTCTTATGGCTGACATTTTGAAACGATCTGATTTTTGTCACGTGATAACACGTGTATTTATGAACCGATTTCAATGAAACTTGGTATATACATAGTACATACAAATGTCTCGACCGAGTTCGTTGGCCAGCATCATCCGCCATTTTGTTTCAAAATGGTGGCCATTTTAAAATTTTTAAAATTTTTAAAATTTTAAATTAAATGCAAAAAAATCAAAATTTGAAAAACATTTTTCTTTTACGTGTTAGAACGTAAAACAAAGATTCCAGAACACTTTTTATTTTGTCTATATCTTAAAAAATGATTGAGTTATAGCACTTTGAATTTTTCTTATGGCTGACATTTTGAAACGATCTGATTTTTGTCACGTGATAACACGCGTATTTATGAACCGATTTCAATGAAACTTGGTATGTACATAGTACATACAAATGTCTCGACCGAGTTCGTTGGCCAGCATCATCCGCCATTTTGTTTCAAAATGGTGGCCATTTTAAAAATTTTAGAAATTTAAAAATTTAAAATTAAATGCAAAAAAATCAAAATTTGAAAAATATTTTCCTTTTACGCGTTAGAACTTAAAACAAAGATTCCAGAACACTTTTTATTTTGTCTATATCTTACAAAATGATTGAGTTATAGCACTTTGAATTTTTCTTATGTCTGACATTTTGAAACGATCTGATTTTTGTCACGTGATAACTCGCGTATTTATGAATCGATTTCAATGAAACTTGGTATGTACATAGTACATACAAATGTCTCGACCGAGTTCGTTGGCCAGCATCATCCACCATTTTGTTTAAAAATGGTGGCCATTTTAAATTTTAAATTAAAATTTTAAATTAAAATTAAAAATTAAATGCGAAAAAATTAAAAGTTGAAAAATATTTTTCTTTTACGTGTTAGAACTTAAAACAACGATTCCAGAACACTTTTTGTTTTGTCTATACCTTAAAAAATGATTGAGTTATAGCACTTTGAATTTTGCTTATGGCTGACATTTTGAAACGGTCTGATCTGAACGATCCACAAGGTTGCTTTAAAATGGCATACACTTTATGATATCGTGGAATTTGGTGACTCTCTAAATTGCTTAAAATAAAACCAGGTTGAATAAAAGATGACTAATTTCTAAAAATTTCTATTAATATTCAGTCTTGACAAAAACTAGTATTCAATCTTATAAAATCACTAATTTTATAAGATTTTTTCCACTAATTTCAGCTTAGTATTTTTGAACAATGTAACTTACTTTAAAATAAATAAATAAATATATAAGTATATGAAAGCTACCTCTTCCTCCCGGCATTGCCGGAAGGACTTTTTTATATGTTTTTATTTTATCTTATTTTATTTTTCTATCCAATTTAGCCATTTTTATTGTGTCTTGTTTTTGATGTTTTTTCTTAATTTAGTTTTGGTTTTATGTGTATTAGTAGCCCCAGATTCGTATTATTTTGCTTTTTCATGACTAATACAAAGACGAAAGCACACACTTCATTTGTATTTCCAAAGTATATGGGGGTTGAAGATCCTGCTAATTCCATTTGTATTCATTTTTCCCCTGTTTCAATGTGGTAAATTTCTATTAAATTCAATAGTTCATATGTTATAATACAAGTATTGGTTTTATATATATATGTACATATATTTGAGTGTGTGTGTGCATATAGACATTTGATCTTAATTCGCGGAACGGTTTCTATGAATTCCATATGTGGTCAAGTTCGCTCGCTCTAAAAGTTCACATGAAAATCGCAGGCAAAGGCAACTATTTAATTATTTAAGCTAGCACTGTACCTAAACAAAAATTCGCATAGAAGATTTAATTCTAGATACTTACCATGAAGATTAGTGTTTGGAAATACTGACAGGTAAATAAAAAATGAATAAAACGACAAACAGCTATTAGCCATGTCCGCTAAACATACATAAGCCATATAAAATGTGCTTTTAAAAATTCAAAACAATTAAAATTCTTGCATTATATTAAAGTATTCTATTATATTATTTTATATTCAGTGTTTGTTTTCCTTCTAAATTATTAACTTTGCAACATATATAATAAAATTTGTATTATAACGTAACATTTTATAAAAAATACATTAGTGTTTTGTTTGGTAAGGTTTTTTTTTTTTTTTTTTTTTTTTATTATTATTATTATTATTACAGTTATTTTTTGTGTTAAAGATTTCACGGAGGGTTTTTTTTTTACGAGTGTCAATATAAATAGACATTAGAACAATTTTGTTTCTTTCTTAGTACTGTCACTTAAAATTTCGATTTAGGCGAATTTTAATTATAATAAATGTATATTATTGCTAGAAAAACAGTAAAACGAGCGTTGAGTTAACATCAAAGTTATAAATCTATATCATTGTTAGCAAAACAGTAAAAACAGCGTTGAGTTAATACCAAAGTTATGTTGTTTTGATAAAATGTATATTATTTGAATTTCCAAGTATATTTGCACTGTTACAAAACAATTATAGTTGAAACCCTACTTTATTTAACTTTTGCTTTATCCTTAGCTAATCCATACTCAACAGGTTCTTACGGAAAGGGGTTGCCGAGCGATTCTATGTTTGGTGCAACTTCGTAAAATACCAAAATTAAACAAAATTAAACCAAATACAGGTCCAGCCAACATTCTCAGCAGTTATTGTGTGGACGGATGAAGCATAATGTATACAAAATGGCATGCACATTAGGCAGAGCACTCATTACTCGGCCCCGGAAAGTCCTAGATCTTTTACCGACGTCCGACATGAAATGCGGTTTACTATTAACGTTTGGTGTGCAAGTTATAATAACAAAGTGATAGGCCCAATATTTTATGATGGCATGTTAACGAGCGCACGATATTTACAATTGGTACAGAGTACAATACCCGATTTTGTGGAGAACTTGCCATTGTTTAATATTCGGATTCTATAGTTTCAACATGACGGTGTGCCTGCTCACAAGACATCTCCAGTGAAGCAGTGCCTCGTCGAAGAATTTGGGAAATAAATAATTAATGGTTTCGAAGAAATGTCTCCATGTTCAATTGTTCTGACTCGACTGGCTTTTTCATATTGGGATACCTGAAACAACAGGTGTATGCAACCCCTCCACAAACATTGCTGTACCTTAAACGACACATTACAATGCTTGTGTCAACATTTAATCCTCTACACTGTAAAACATTTGTGGTAACGTTACTCCATAAAATTGGTGGCAGCTACGATTTACACTTCATTGAGTAATTTTTCACTTACATAATGGTGTAATAAAAACATGCATTAATGGTGTAACATTGTAATGTTACACCGATTATAGCGGTTAAAATACTCCACCAAATTGGAGGCAGCAAGGCTGCCACCAGTTTTATGGAGTAACGTTACATAAATGTTTTACAGTGTATATTTCAACGTGTGCAACGTGAAATTCAAACTGATATCCAAATGTGTATTGCAACTTATTATGAGAAGTTTGAACATCTCAGATAAAATATATTGTTATAATTAATTGTTTTACTTTCTAAAATCGTTTTGTCTCGTAATAATGCAAGAAAATTGCGAATAAATAAACGCGCGTTTTAAGAAGTTCTATTCTTCACATTAATGTCCACCAAGTGTCTTTTCATACTAAATCTATGGTGTTCTGCAACTTTGACAATTGCTTTTCTCTCCATTTCTTTCCGTTTTCTAGACAGAAATGCCAACTCCGTTGTCTTTCGGTGGTGATGTAAACGATTTTATTCAGTAGCTATTCAGTAGCGCGAGTATGTCATACCTACTTTACAGAGACAGACCTTTGATTAATGTAGCAGCAGCCATTTTGAAGGTTAGAGGATGCCAAAGAACTACTGTAACTAAGGCGGGCATACTGTATAGTAGAAAATCATTGAGCGTACATTTTATTTTTATAAATAAAAAATATATAAATTTGATTCTAGAGATATAATTTTGCTCTAATTTTCCATTAATTGTATTCAAATACAGATTACCCTTCTTTCATTTCAGCTTCGGGTTCAAGTATGTCAGTTTGGGCGGGTAAGATTTTGTATAAACGAAATTCATTTTGTTGGGTTCGGGCTCAAGGTTGGATTGATTTTAAGCAGAATTTTTTGATTCAGTATTTTGTTAAAACTAGTTGCTTTATTCTTTCTACGATCATTTTTTCACGTCACAGTGCAGGAAATCACAAAAAAGGATGCGCGCGTTTTAAGACGTTCTATTCTTCACATTAATGTTTACAAGGTGTCTTTTCGTACTAAATCGATGATACTCTAGCACTTTGTAAATCCCTTTTCCCCCTATCTTTTTCCATTTTCGAGATAGGAATGCTAATTGCACAGATTACCTCCAGGTGGAGCCGTAGGCTATTTCATTCAGTATCGCATGGCGACTTTTGCTATATCTAGATGCCATTTTTATGTTTATAGCAGCAGCTGTTTCGAAATTAAGAGGATGTTAAGGAACTTTAGTGGGCATACTGTATAGTGTTTTATTTGTAAAATATTAAAGAATTTCATTTTAAATATCGAGTAAGCCTGATCCCGACATGAAAGAATTAAAGTTCAACTTGAAAAATTTAAGTTCAACTCGACCCAGAACGAAGATAATCCGCGTCAATTTGAATTATGGTTTGGGTCGAGTTCGGGTTAACGTTTGGTTCGCACTGTCTGCCTTGAATTCGCTGTAATTTTTCTTGAAAAAACACCCAAAATATATGAATAGCATCTAAAATAATCGAGCTCAAGACCACAGTTTGGAAAAGATAATTTCTTTTCTGCAGAAATTGTTGCTGCATTTTTCTTTGTTTATCCAGCTTGCAATTTTCCGCCTATTCGCCAATTTATGAATTACTATAAACAGATATTCGTAACATTTTAATAATAACTTTTCTTTATGTATCAAGGACGTCTTGCAAATAAGAAAAGGAAAGACATGAAGCTCTTTTATATCTTCATTTTCCTTAACATAAGCATTTTTTTTTTTCTAGTTTTTGACCCGTTTTAGATTATTACTGTTTCGATTTACCATAAATGTCAGCAGATATCTTTACATAATTTTAATAAAATCATGTGTTTGGCTTTATTTTTAAATAAATCTTTAAAAAAAGTAAATTAAAAAAAATTATGCGTGTAACAAAAATTGAATCTCTGAAGAATACATACCTTATGATTGTTAAACTTTGTAATTTACTAATTTGCATTCAAAAATCAAAATGCGTAGATTAAAAAAAAAAAATAGGAAATAGTAATTCGCTCTGAGCAAATTAAAAACATTTGATTAAATGAACGTGCTTGAAGAATGGAACTAAAAGAAAAAAAATTATAAATTGCTTTTTAATGAATACACTTTCAAAAAGCAAATAGAAAACGTATAATGTCGCATTAAATATGTAAAATCAAATCTTGTATAATTTTATGGCTAATTATCACTATGAAAAAACTCCTCTAAATGGCTCCAAGCTGTTTTTACTTTTGATGATTAATCACATTTAGTTTATTTTATGTTTTATTTTTGCGATAGTTTTAATACATTACTTAAGTAAATTTTGCATGAATTATTCAATATTGAATAAAAATATCCACTCCATTTAAATTTTATTTAAAGTGAGTGTAACTAGAATAATTACTTTTACTGTTATTTCAACACAAATTTAATGATTAAAAATTTATTCATGTCTTCATCAGCGATTTTTTTAAATGTTTTTTTCAATCATTTAAATTATTTCTCACATTGTTTTTCATTTGACTTTAGATTATTTATTAAAATTTTCGAATCTTTATAAATCATGTTTCTTTTTGTTAGTGATTAAAACTCATTTATTTGTAAAAATGAAGTCTTTTAAGCTGTATATTGAAAATGATTGTAATAGCTTAAAAATCTCTTGAAGAAAGTAAAAACCGACTTAATGCAATAGTTTCACATGAAAGCACTTAATAAAATAAATGCTAAAGAAAAAATTTCGTTAAAGCCCCACACATAATATAAAAAATATATAAGCAAAATCGAAAAAGTAAAAACTAGGCCAGTTGCAGATTATCCTCAGCTATATCCTATGCAAAAAAATTTCTGTAAAAATGTTAAAATTTGAGCGAGATATTTTAAAAGAACGCCCCCATAGACTTTACATTATCATCCTGGTCTTTTTCTGTGCCTAGTGTGGGGCCTTAATTCAAAACTAGGCCCGAAGTTGATCCATTTCAACCGGAAACCACACCTAACTTAAAATGTTTAAAACCAAACCCGTAGTGGAAGAAAATTGATCATATTTTAATATAATTTCGAATAATAGTATACTGAAGTGTATGACTTCGTTAATTTGAAAACTTTCAATAGATTCAGAACTTACAATAGAGTCAAAGCTCTATATTAAAATTAGTGTCATGAGGGAATTTTCCCCTTATTAATAATATAACCATTAAAACATACGTATAATTACTTAAAAGGTGTTAAAAATATATAATAATATTAGTTAATACAAGGTGCAGCTATTAATTTCCAGAATTGACGCGACTATATGAGAACCGGAAATCGTCAGAATGCGGTAATGCTTGTATTTGGATGGTCGTTTATCTGCATATGAAAATTGAAGTCGGCGCCCTTTAGAAGCAAGTGGTTGGCCTAGTGATGGGCGATTCTGGAAATTTTGAGAATCGATTAAAATCGATATCGTATAAAACAACATCGATCATAATAAGAATCGATTTCTCAGTTCTAGAATCGATACTAGAATCGATATTTCGATATTCAGGTTCACACAGAGAAGATCCAAATTACTAATTCCAAAACTTAGACAATCAGCAGGACCGTAATTACCGCCTCCCACCCCCCATCCCCATTTAGGGAGGCATAGAATTAAGCTATTGCAGATTTTAGAGTCGGATAATAAGAATTTTAAATTTTAAAATGATTGTCACTTATGGTTGTCACTTACACAAAAACTTTGACAAATTTGAGAGACATAACTCAACTAATAACAACACTGAGTAACTTAGCTGAGTAGTTAGCATTAAACTGAGGATAAAGAGTGCCAAGAGCGTGTAACTAGGATAAGGAACAAGGAGTAGAGACAAAAAAACTTTTCTTTTTCTAATGCCAATCAAATGTTACACGAGATAGTTTGGAAGAACAAAAAATATGCCCCATTCCCAAGGGGGCAGGTAAACCCCACTGTTGATGGAAGGGCGACCATAGCCCAAATGTATCTTTTGTCGAAGTTCCTGCGGGGAACATGCACTCTTTGAAACTATAAAAAGTGCCAAGAGCATGTAACTAGGTGGAGAGAGGGGTAGTAACAGAAAAAAACGAGGAGATAAAAGCTTTACAACGATATGTTACATGAGATGGTGTGGAAGAAACGAAAAATATGCCCCCCACCCAGGGGGGCAAGGTAAATCCCAAACGGACAGAAGGGCGACCCCGGCCCAAATGTATCTTTTATTGAGGTTTCAAAATATGGATTCATAACAAAATAGAACGAGGATTAGACTTTTTTAAAATCGCAGTCATAATTTCAAAGAACCTGTAAGTTAAGATTGGTGAGGAAGGGGGGGGGGGCGGTAGGACGGGTGAACATGAAAAAAAATAGTGGCACTCTGAGAGTGTCGATAGAAGTGAAACCTTGAACAATTACGTGTATATTTTTTGAATCGTTAGGATATATAATTTTGAATCGTCAGGAAATACTTTTAAATCAATAAAAAAAGTTTCTATAATATTAAAGAATATATTAATCTCTATTAAAAAAAACCGCGCGATACCATATGTCCAGCTATTGTAGTTAACTCACTATAACTACTTTCTTACATTTTAAAACGCGATAAATAACCAACCAAAATTAAACCATACTATCGATACCTTAATCCTTATCCAAATAAATCATTTTATATTAATGCCTGTTACAATATCTGTAGATTATTTTTTGAATTATTCAAATCAGACATTCCATTCAAAAGATATTACGAATTTAAAGATGACAATCTAAAGAAATAATAGCGCTGCTGAGTACTCGGTGGCCAACAAGATTAGGGATTACGTGTGCAATCAAACGATTGCGGGTTCGAACCCCAGTTTCGCTAATATGTATCAATGGTTTTTTTTTTTTCGAAGAAGTTTGAAAAATTAAAATTTTAACACATTATGGGTCCATAACGTGACCTGAAATGATGGGAGAAAATTTCTTATGCTAGATTTGTAATGTATGAAGCATAAGTTTTCAATAGACATATTGTTTCAAGAAATGAGAAAAAAACCCTCTGCCCCCCCCCCCCCCAAAAAAAAAGGTCCTATAGGGGAAACCGGGAAACTGAAATAGCAAAAAGAACGGCGAGAAATCGTTAGCTATACTAGAATTTTTCCCATCACTGTAACTCCTATAGAAGCAAAGCTATAGCCTTTTAAAGATTGAAATGAAGTGAAGAAATAAGCAAAATTAGGTGAGTGATCGACAGAGGGGAGGGGTCCACAACTCTGGAGGTGCCATGTAGCTTAAACTTTTAAGTTAAAAATGGTAGAGAATTAAATGAGCGAAATTTTAAGGTGCATATTGGGGGAAGGTGCAAGCCCCCCCCCCTCAATTTTTTTTTGTTTCTTTTGTAGAAACAAAAAAATATACCCCCAGGCGGGGCGCAGATAAACCCCAAACGGGCGGAAGGGCGACCCTTTATTTATCTTTTGTCAAGGATTTAAAATGTGGATTTAAAATAAAATACACCGAGAATTGGACATTTTAAAAACTGTATGCATATTTCGAACGGCCCTGTAAGTTAAAACTGACGCGGTAGGGGGGGGGGGATTAGAAGAGACGAGCGTGAAAAATAAAACATAATAAACTAATACTTCAAATAACTGGACTTCTAAACAAAAATATAACGATTTAACCTAGTGTCGAATAAATGGGGTGGCCCGCAGGGGATTACATCCCCCCCCCACCCCAGAAGTTATGAGATTTTATGCTTTTTAATGCACAAATTGCGATTCCCCCTCTCTTATAGAGCTGTAAAACATGATGCCTTCCTCCGGAGTCGCAGAAAAATACCTGCATTCAACACTGATTTAGCCTAGAAAAAGAAAAAAATCGAAATCGAATCTAAAGATCGAAATCGAATCTAAGATCGAAATCGAATCTAGAGATCGACATCGAATCTGAAGATCGACATCGAATCTAAACATCGAAATCGAATCTAAAGATCGACATCGAATCTAAAGATCGAAATCGAATCTAAAGATCGATCTTACGGGCAGAATCGATTTTACATTTTTACTTTCTTTTGTAACTTTACAAGAAGAGAGTATTAGATTCGTTAAAAATTTTGACTTCCCGTTTTCGATGGATTTATATATTTTAGAAGGTCTTTAACACGATTTCATGGTTTTTAAGAAATATCTGTCTGTGTGTGTGTGTCTGTCACTCTGTGAGTCTGTATACGACAAAAATTTCTGACCGTTCTATCTCAAGAACAAATGCACGGAATTCCACAAAACTTTAGATTTAGTTTGACCTTGATATAAACTGAATCTAATTAATTTTTGGTGCATATAGCCTAACAGGTGGCGCTGCTATGCTGCATTTTTTGCGATTTGCGCAACAGCTATATCTGAATAACGAATGAACGGATTTTCATCACATTTTAGATCCAGTTAGTCCTTGACATGAATTGATGTTTTTTGCATTTTGATGTATATAGCTTCCCAGATGGCGCTGCTTTACTGAACTTTTCAGAATTTCCACTCAGCGCCATGTGAAAGGGGGGAGGGGCGAAAGGAAGCGGTCGTTCTGAGCACGGAAATTTAGAGGGCGCCAAATTTTTACTACTAACATCACTTCTAGCCTATCATAAGAAAAAGTTAATAGGGGGGGGGGGCTAAATTGGAACTTTGAACCGGGCGCAGTTCTCTTTTCGCACGCCCCAGTTTCCTTTTTAGCTTTATCTCAAGAACAAATGCACGGAATTTCATAAAAAATTAGATTCAATTAGTTCTTGATATTATTTGATGCTAATTACATTTTGGCGGATATCGCTTAAGAGATGGCGCTGCTATACTGCATTATTCATGATTAAAGCAACAGCGCTATCTCAAGAACGAATTTTCATCAAAATTGAGATTCAGTAAATCTCTGACATAGATTAGTGTTATTTAGTTCTTGGTGTAAATTGCCCTACAAGAGGCGCTGATATGCTGCATTTTTTATGAATTCGCAATAGCTGTATCTCGCGCTTTCATGGATTTTCATCAAAATTCAGATTCAGCTGGTACCTAATAAAAATTGATCCTGATCAATTTTTGGTGTACATCACTCAACAAAAAACGCTATTTTGCAGGGGGGGGGGTTCTGAGGTTTCTTTAATTCTTCTATCTTAGAAACTAATACAATGAAATTTTGGAATTGGCACATCCGTCTATTTTATCTTCGACTTTTGGAGGAAAATGAAAATTATATTACCTTCAGAGAAATCGATTAAAATTTTTAAAGTATCGATTAAATCGAGTTGGCCGTAGTATCGATTAAATCGATTTAAAAAATCGAAATTGCCCATCACTAGGTTGGCCTTGAAATAGGCATTGAAGTATAGTTGGTAAATTTTTTGCAATCAAAGTCGATATAGTGCAGAGAATAAACATTAAATTCTGCTTCAAATTGAGCAAAATTGCTACAGAAACTGATGAAATGTTAAAAGAAGCGTACGGAGAGGAACAACTCTAATAAGGTGTCTGGTGTAATAACGCCAGGCGGGGTAATAACGCCAAGTACTAATATTATGCATAATTATGAAATAATCTGGTAAATGACACTCATGTGCTCTGCGCAGAATGGTTTTGAGTCATATAAATCGCAAAAAACAGCTTCAAGTTAATTTGTTTCATTTTTAGGTCTTATTGTTTTTACAAGCAACTAAAATTAACGCTTGATCTAAAATTTGCGAGATATATTTTGTGATGTGAAGACTATTTTTTTTATCCGGAAATACTTTGTTAATTACATAAATTTGTAGTACATTTCATGGACTTTCAAAATGTTGTTGAAGATTGTGGATATCTTCTCGAGATAATTTGTAATTTAAAATGTACAGCGCAATAACTATAACGGGGTAATAACGCCAATCATTGGCATTAATACCCCGGTTGATTCCCTACAGTGGCCGAGCTACATCCTATACTGATTCAAATAAACACAGTTAAAACTGTGTTTATTGTCTAACTTGTGTTTATTGTCCTCCCCCCCCCCCCACCACCACACCTTTATTTTTCTTACACTTTCACAAAAAATTGAACATTTTCAATAGGTTAGAATGCAATTTGTCAATTTCTAAGTTTGTAGAATTTGTATTTTTAGAATTGGGCAATCTACATGCAATTATTCCATTTTATTTCATAGTTTTGTTTGCATGGCGTTATTACCCATATAGGTGGGTAATAACGCCAAATAGCATTAGTCAAGAAATCACGCCATTACATTTTATGAATACATATCTGTTAAATTATTTTTTTATATAGATAGTCAATGAATTTCTGTATCAAATCATATATTTGTTTGAAAAATACAATCTAAAACTGAGCCGTGAAAATTGGTAGAACCTTAACATGGCGTTATTACCCCAGGGTACCTTAATTATTGGCTTTTTCATTTTTAAAATGAAGTGACGTATTTGTATAAACAAACTACAATTTGAAATGAAAAAAACTTCTTTAAACACCATAAAATAAGTTAAGTACAACATGTATACAAAATCTTCATGCATTACATTTATATTGTAGACCAGAACTATTCTGGACTGTACGCGATAATTAGCCTCCATTGACTGCGTCCACATGTGGACGCACGTCCACATGTGGACGCACGTCTTTTTTGCGCCTGACGAAGAAAGACTAAGTTCTTTCGAAAGGCCTTGCGCAGTTAACTTATTTTATGGTGTTTAAAGAAGTTTTTTTCATTTCAATTGTGTATTACACCAGCTTCAATTTTATACATTCAAAAATGTGATGCTTACCTGTGATGTTGTAAATTTTCAAATTGAATTAGCACTGAAAATAATTCTAATACATTAACATTTATAAGTAGTTGTTTAATAAAATCCTTTGCAGTGACGTTATAAATTTTTAAATCGAATCTTCTCAATTAAAATTATACACAATGGAGGCTAATTATCGCGTACAGTCCAGAATAGTTCTGGTCTACAATATAAATGTAATGCATGAAGATTTTGTATACATGTTGTACTTAACTTATTTTATGGTGTTTAAAGAAGTTTTTTTCATTTCAATTGTGTATTACACCAGCTTCAATTTTATACATTGAAACTACAATTTATTATTAAAATAATATCTGATTATGATCTTGGGATGTACAGCTCGAGTGTGCTATGAAGTTTTAAATAAACTGTAGATTTTTAACATGTAACATTTATTATTTTAGTCACCGTTCAGTAAAATAGTGAGCTTTTTAAAGTTCATATTGTATACTTTATGACGCATAAATATAGTTGTTATTTTAGTAAATCAAATTATTTTGGCTAGAAGATTCTCAAATGATTTGCTGCCATATATTACAGAAGAAAAATATATCGATGAAATACCCACGGTTATTTAATTCGTCCAGTCGAGTATACGCAATCTAAATAAAACTTAATCATCGGTCATTATTTTCGGCTTTTATATTTCATCGTTCCCGAAAAAACTGGATGAAATCCAAGTTGCTCCGCATGTTACGCTAGAGAAAAACAATTTGTTCAGTTTCTTTCCGGAATGAAGTCATAAGATATTGAATGGAAATACAATTCAAAACTCATAAAAAGATTTTATTTTTTTCTTTTGGCTCTTTTTATGGAGTTTGTGAAAGATTTATTAATAGCAGATATCTTTCTCTTATTTTGATCATCTGTCACAGCCGCCAAGAAGAAATTTTTAATTTTTCTTTTCGTTTCTTCCATTTTGGTCTTGATTTTTGTTTTTAGATTCTTCGTATGTTTGTTTTAACAAAAAAGTTTAAAAGATACTGATTTGAAGTTAATGTTTTTATTTGTTTCTTGAGTTTTATTAATAAGTATTGTTTCATAAAGTAATTTTGGTTTGAAAGTAGAGCTAAGAGAAAAAAATGTCTTTACATGCTGGTTATAATTACAATTTGCAATTAATGCCCCTTTTACATTTAATATTTGGAGGGGAATGCGTTGAAAATTTTTAGCTACTATGAGTATTGTCTTGAATGTTCTTTACAATTACATAATTTTAGAACACATGTAAATCTTGACACGAATTTCGTTCTTTTTACAAATTTATCCTTTTCCATTTTTTTTGAAATCCATAAATATTTTAGAAATGGGACATTCTTCTTGTTTGAAATGAGAAATAACGAACTTCTTAATGTGATATAAAATCAAGATTGACTATTTGTTTTTAGAATTGCTTTTAAAAAATTTAGTTAGTCATAAATGCTGATGTAAATGTGTTAATTTAAAAATAATATTTTAAAAACTCCTGTTATTATCTTATGTGTTATTTATTTCATCAAATATACATATATAGCGTGATGCTGCGCTATCCTTCTTGTTAAAGATGAGAAGTAACGAATTTTTTAACGCAAGGTAGCAACAAGATAAAATTTTTGCCTTTATAAGCCTAAAACAAAATAGTCAGGGTTACGTGGGGCAACTGGGCCATGATTTTACAATGCCTCCATGGAGATTCTTTCAATTCTGCTTGCAAAAGCTAATTTTCATTTGAATGATATTTGGACCTCATCTGGATTATTTTTGTAAATGTGATCAGTTAGGCTCGCTCTACCACACATAAAATTAAAAAAATTATATTTTAATGTTTAAAAATAAAAAAAATATGTGTGTTTAACTTTTCTTTCTTAGATCCAGTTGGCCCTGTGTTCCACACACGTTTATGTTTTTAATATGGTGTAACAAGTTCTGTTTGAAAAAGTGTAAACAACTTAAAAAAACATTTAAATCAGGTAGATCATGTAAATAATGCATCTACTAATGAGCATTGTAAAAGAAAGTTTTGCTTTCAAGGTATCTAAAAAAGCACTAAATTTGAAATTATTAGATTTATTTATACCAAATGCATAGGAATGACGTAAGTACTTGTGTACTTTAGTTTTGGTAATAAGTACTAAAGTTATATGAATATGAAACAAAAATTAAATAACAAGATAAATATATGAACAAACAGTTACATATGTACCGATGTATGTACATATCTCATTCTCTTTTTTTTTACTAACCCAAGTGAAGTACGATCTGTCTAATAAACCTGTGGAAAATGTAACCATGTTTTTATATCGAACTGAACTATTTTTTATTGGTTTCTATAATTTTCTAACAATGTTAGTCTGTCTTACGTGCACCCCTTTATTTGAATCTTAAAATTTCAAAGTTTGGTCATCTCACTTAAGAATGTTGATTTGATACCCACAATATGCTTTTTAATAATTTTATAATGTAATTTTAATAAGATATTATATAATTTTCCTCATTATAAACCCCCCTCTCATCCCTTAAAAAAACAGAAATTAATTTTCCGTACTAAGAGAAATTCAAAAACGTTTATAACAATTGGGGTAACTGGAACCAATATATTGTCCAGTTACGCCTGATACATATCTCAGTTAACCCATTCTTTAAAAAAAAAAAAAAAAAAAAAAAAAAAAAAATGATGTAGTAAATGGGACACCGTTCCTACATTTGAAACATGAAGTAAATATGTATAGATACCTAATAATATTAATGCAATTATGTGTCTAATTTTTAAAAAAAATAATTGCTGAATAAAGATATTTGCAGAATTTTAATAAAAAGCCGATGAAGTTCAATGAAAGTGACGTAGTTTTAAAAAAAGAAATCGAAATTTTCGACAACCTATCACAGCAAAGACAGTATTACGATTGATTTTACACACGTTTGTTTAAGATGTAAAGATTAGGGGGCATTGTTCACAAAAGCTAAAACTTAAAAGGCATCAGTGTTTTTTTTTTTTTTTTTTTTTTTTTTTATTTATTTTATTTTTTAATAAAACAGTCTATGGCACAGTTACTTCGTCAGTCCAGTTGCACCAGCTAACCTTATATCATAAATATGTAAATTTCATTCAAAATAATATTTTTAGAAAACAAAAAATATGTATCAGAAACTGGTGAGGGTTCCCCAAAGCGAGGAGGAACATAATTTGACTGTAATCAATCGAACTAATAAGTCAACCAATCAGTTTGTTTAAGCTATTTGTTCTATAATATAATAAAAAAAGTCTAAATAAAATGTACAAAAATAGCATCTATGAGCTGATTTCCAATTAAATTCTCGATATTAAAAAATTTTGATCTCTTTGGACTTTTTTAAAATTGCTGTTTAAAACAAATCAGGTTGCTTAATTTCCAGTCATTTTAATTTTTTCTTTTCAGTTTGTATCTTGTATTTTTTTTAAACACCACTTTACAAAACATGTGCTACTTTTACATTAAACAAAAAAAAAAAAAAAAAAAAAAAAAAACTATCCATTCATGCTTCTCAAAAAAATCTTTAAATGAAATTTATGAATAAACAATTTCAAGACATCCAGCCGATATCGTATCGTAAATCTTTGGAGTATCGGGGGAATGTTATCTTCCGCATACACCACATTACCTGTGCTATCTCTTTCCTTTACACATTGATGCAAGGCACCTTTCATGGAATAAAAAACTATATTCTGAAACATACGTCTGGAATATACCAAGGGGGTGCTATGGCCCTTTTTTCCTTCGAGATAGACCTCCCTGAGAGAATATTTGCACCCGCCCTATCGTTATTGCTTCTTCCCGCCTACCTTGGAAAAATATGCCATGTCTCCCACCCCCTATCCATCTTGATTTTCGATGACAGCGCCCTAGAGGAACAAAAAGAAGGTCCAGAAATACGAGAAGTGGGTGGAGCAGAGCGAAAAGATCGTCACAATAATATTTTACGACTGGCATCTGATAATAAATGGCGAGAGGGGAGAATTTTATGAGGTTTTAAAATTCCCCCCCTTTTTATATGTTTTCATTGTTTCCGTAGTTATGAATTTAAGATTCAAAATGAGAATTTTTTATCTCAGAAGAGATAAAATGTGCGGTATGGAATGCATCAGAGGAGATCTGATTTTTGTCGTACTGATTCTTAAAAAAACATGCTTATATATATATTTTTTATTACTGTCTGTCTGAATTAAAAATGTGACCTCAGACTTCTGGCTTTTCGTGAAAGAGCTCTACCATCTGAGCAATCCTAGGCGTCTTTATAAGAGATATTCCATACTTTAATCCAATAGTATCTTCTCATAGTTTTCTTGATAGTGCCTTAATCCCATCAGCATAAGCGTCTTTTACAGTGTTTTTAATGTTTTATCACCGGATTTTAAATACAGAGATTTTTGCCTATTTGAATAGGGGAAATGCTCGAATTAAATAAGGCAAAATTTACAATAAAATTTCATTGGTGAGAAAAATCAAGGATTCTGAGCATCTTGTGCGGTACGTATACCGGTCGCTCGTGGCTCGTCCCCAAAAGGTTAATCACTTTTTTGAATTTGCAGCAAGCTAAAATACTAAAGATAACTTTTTCTTTGCTTCATGCCATGTTTACTATTTACCAATATTTTATTTTATTTGTATATTTATTTATTTTAATAGATGTTATTCGCAGTAAAGAAAGGAAAACAGAAATATAACTGTCCACACATTCCTATATTTGTATTTCAAAGTTTATAGATTTACTTAAAAAAATGATGAAACTTTTATCTCAAAAAAAAAAAAAAAAAAAAAAATTTCCCCTGCCAAAACTTTTATTTTCACAGTTTGTTTTTCAGAAAAAGGCATTTCTGTTCAACATTCTTCATTTATTTCCCTAAGTATTATTGTACCAAGAAAAAAAGAAAATGGTTCCATTTATTCAGAAATGCCCAGATAAACATTTGAAACAAACGAAAAACCTGATTGTATCTTAAACCGAAAAAGAAAAGTGACTAAAAAAATAAAATACTTCATTTAAAAAATTGGTTTTACATGCGCAAGAAAATAAATATGTATGAATGCCTTTGTTTGTGAAACATTTCACACATAACGAAATTATGTAAAAATAGTCTTAATAGGCATAATACTGGTGCACCCTCTATATGTTTTAGCTATTATTTTAAAAAAAGACAAGTAAAATACTCTTTGAAATAGTACTTGCGATTAAAAATAGATCATAAAACATTAATACTTTAATCAAACATTGCCTCATCAAAATCACACGTCTGATCTTCTCTTTCATTTCTTAGTAATTAAAGTTATAGGTTTATAATACGTTTTGAATCATATCTGTAGTTTACTGTGTAAATACACTTTAGTACTAGTGATTCCTAAAGCATAAGTTACATCTCAAATAAACATAGCTTCATCAAAACCACACTTCCCTAATCTTTTCATGCATTTGTTAATAATGAGGATTATCGATTTCTAATATATGTTTGAATTCACTTCTGGAACTTATATTTGTCATTTGTGTAAATATCCTTTAGCACCTGTTTTCAGTGACTCACGAAGCATAACCAATACCCCAATTACAGAAGACTGAACCAGAATCACACCAGCTTTGTCAAGCACGTAATTCAAATGAAAACAAATTTTGGACCTGTCCTCTTGTTGGAAGGGTGCGTAAATCACGACTAATTCCTCTTACCCCTTTGGGTCCTCCAAGCAAATGAACCTTCTACCCCATTGAGGATATGTGGCCCCCATGAATCACGTGGCGAAAAGGGATGGTCACGTGTTAACGAAGAATAGTTGAGCTCTGGAGCAATCAGTCACCTTTCGAGGGGTTTAGGGGTACTCTTTTGTAAGATTTATTCGAGTAATGGGAGGGATAATGGATCTTTTAGGTTTTTCTTGAACATTTTCAGTTCTACTAAGTAAGTTCTACTAGTAAAGTAGTTGGTATGGAAATTAATCATTGCGTTTCGAATAAATATAAATGCCACTTTCAGTTTGAAAGTAATTATAAATAGTCTTTTATAGGGTAAAATTATTGACTTTGGAAATAAATTTAAATCATTTCGTTAAGAAAAATAGCTTTTCTTTTATGGAGAAGAAAGAAATACATCTTAGATCTAAATATATGTTTTAACCCGATTTAAGTTCAAAAAGAAAGAAATAAGAGTATTATAAATTTGAGACTTTTTTTCTATTAAAACTTTCATTGAATAGATAAGTTTTGTAAAAATATTGTTCTTTTTTTTTCTTTTTTCTTTTCACTTTCTCGGTTTATCGTGTAAAAAATATCTCATATAAAAATATGAAAACTCGTAGTTTTATGAAAAAATGTATGATAAAGATTTTAAAACAAGCTGTTTTATAATACAAGTGTTATTTTAAGTTAAATTTAATATTGAAACCGATAATGGTTCTATTACATTGGTTTTAAAGCATAAATAATAATAATAATAATAATAATAATAATAATAATAATAATAATAATAATGTGTATATATATATATATATATATATATATATATATATATATAATGCAACTTAATCAGCTTTTCAAGCATGTACTTGATTAGTTTATGATCTGTAATGTCCAACCATATTTCTAAATTAATTCTTTCTTTTTTTCTTTTATAACTTAAAAAATAAATATATGTATATATATATTTGGAATTTCATCAGGAATACAGATTTAATTCATATTTTGAAATAACCTTTATTATTTACTGTTGAATATTTTAAAAATCCCAAATAATAATATTTCAAAAAATGTATTTTCGATTTAAATATATATTTATCCGTAAATATGTGAAAATGAAGTAAATCTTTAAAATAATTAAATGATTACTTACTAATAGCATTTGATGGTGAATATTACGTTATATATTTAAAATAATATTGATCGGAGCAACAAAAAAAAAAAAAAAAAAAAAATATATATATATATATATAACGATATGTACTTTCCGTGTGTTGAAGTAATTTTTATTGATTATGGAGCGCGGATAACAACGCAAAAATACTTTAACTCAATATTTACGTCATAGTTAACAAGAGAGATTTTTTTTTCTAATTTTTATTTAAAGATTATTTGAATTTTTTGTTATTTTACTTATAGTTATTTTTTTAATATTTTTAAAAGAAACTCGGCAGTAATAAATATATTTTTAGCACTATATTATGTTTAACACTAGTGTGCTCGAGGTACATTCGACAGTGCCTGTTCAGTCATCGCGTACATTAAAAACACTAAATGTCACTTAAAAATAATAAATAAATAAAAACAGCTTTAATTGTATAAACTCAACAGCTAATTAAGTAAAAATTAAAAGCTACTGAAAGAGTTTTTTGTCTATTATAAGGGCCATTTTCACCATTCGCTTACATTTCATGGTAACGGATATGACATTTCAAAAAAAAAAAAAAAAAAAAAAAAAACTTTGATAAAAGCTTATTTTTGCCACTATTACATTGCTTCACAATTGAAGAGTAAAAAATGGCAAGTAGAAGTGGCGTGAATATTTTAATTATATCACCAAATATTTGCTGCTAACTTTAGGCAGCATTCGAAAGCTATTTTGACTAAAATAATCACAAAGTAACGGACTTGACAAAAAGTGAGGGCAAAAGATTTCTGCTAATTTCTTAAAGAAATAGAACACTAAAAAGTTCATATTTAAAATAATAAAAAAATTTTAATTTAAAAAAGTTAACTCAAATTAAAAAAAAAAAAAAAAAAAGTTAAAAACATAAAACTTGGAATGAGACAGGCATTTTGGGTTAGTTTTATATCGCAAAATTTTTTATTGATTTTTTAAATTTTTTATGTTAGAAATGTTTAATATGATATTCTTAGGTAATGCATAGCTCAAATCAAACTATAAATATTAATTTGCGTTTGAATTTTCTCCTTTTTACTCTGAGATAGCGCATATGTACGCGAAATTTGAAAATGGCCCATAATATCAATCATTGTATTCCTCTTACTTCACAAAAACTAAACTAAAGAAAAAATCTAGGAAAGGGATTATGAACGGACACGTTTATGAAACTTTCGTCAATTTGTTTAATTACTATAACATATTTAGACCTCTAAAAGTATTTATTCTGATGATTTAATTTTCAAAATGATGACTTTCTCACTAGCAAAAATCTCTAAGCGAAGCTTTCAAGCTCATGATTTATAAATACACATAATTTGCTTAATATAGATAGACTTACACATACACTGTAAAAAAAAAAAAAGGGTCGATCTACTAAAAAAAAATTAGTGATCCTTGTAATTACTAAAAAAATTTTAGTAATCTCACTCAGTTACAGGAAAATCTGTAAGAGTTACTAGAAAAAGGTAGCAATGAATAGAGCTAATAGTTTTATATTTTTAATAGCTATTACTAAAACTCGCTTGGTGTGGCCGTGATCCACACCATCCAGAGCTCCAGACTGAAAGGCCTCGGGTTCGAAGTTCGACACCACCAAAGACTACCGAGTGTATGCAGTGTAAATATTCGTTAAGTAAAGGGGTTATGCAATCAAAATTGCGCAGGTGGCAATGTTTGATGCTGCCATCTATTGAGGCGTTACCGGAAATCTACCTCTGCAAAAAATGCGTTTGGACTAGCTGCTAAGAATCCGTGAGTAATGGTTACTAAGAATAATTTTGGAGCTGTTGCTAAAATTTGCTGGCTGGCTCATACTAAAAAGTTTTAAGTTAGTGATACAAAAAATTCTTTTATTCAGTTTACAAAAGAAAGGTTTGTTTCACTTGCAAAAATAAAAGTTTGGTTACTAAAAATTTCTGTGGAAGACAAATTTACTAAAAAATTTTTAGTAACCTCATGATTTTTTTTTTTTTTTTTTTTTTTTTTTTTTACAGTGTACGTAAAAGATATATGATTATAACTAATGTATTGATATTAACGTTACTCCTGTTCAGACTTTTTTTTACGACAGCATGAAAAAAATATTATAGAGACAGTTAAAGTTAAAAAAACTTCAAAAAAAAATTAAAAATTAACATAATTTTTGACCAAAACTTTTCTTTATGTACTACTATCCGCATTCTGTGCTTCATTAATAAAATCGTATGAAAATGATAATATCGTTTTAAAGATGATGTAGTTTCCACCATCCAAGCTTTCATCTCTTTATATGCAATTGCTTTTTCAAAATAAGCCGAGAAATTGAAAAGGACACGATAGATTTTAGATAGTCAGCGGTCATGATACCTTTATATTTTATTTAATTATTTATTTAGAATATGTGTAATTAATACAGAATAATAAGTACGTGGTTTTTATATGTTCAGTTTCTGCACATCATTTGCATTTATAAAACATGAACATTAAAGCTTCCGCTAAATATTTTGATACTATTACACAAAATGAACATCACACGATTTTATCTGCAGATAGTTCATTTTTCAGCATTTCCTTTTTTCTTTTTCTTTCTTTCTTTCTTTCTTTTTCTTTTTCTTCATTTTATTTATTTATTTATTTACATTTTAAGTTCTGCAAAACAAACATTTTATAATGTGAGGTTAGTTTTAAAAGCAAAGGAAAATTTAATTTTGAATTAAGCTATTTAATTAATATTTAAATTTCATAATTAAAATAAAGAAGTTAGTGATATTAGTTTTCATCTTTGCATTAACTATCAGCAGTGAATTTCTTTCCTCCTACTTTTAATATTAAAATTTAAAACAAAGAATTAAGCTAGCAATGTTTATTAGATTGCGGTTTTGGAATATCTATTTATAAATACACCTTTTTTATATACACTTTTTTTTATATACACTATTTTTTATATACACTATTTTTTATATTACACTATTTTTTATATACCTAATATAAATTTCCACTATTGTACAGTCTCGTATTATTTCAAATAATATAGTGAAGCTGATTTGTTATGAAAGTAAAATAGTATAACTCGAGTTTAAAATTAAAAAATGAAAAATAACAATGCGAGGGATTTTTTTTCCTATATTGAAAATGACATCAATACTGACATAATTAACATTGTTAAACATAATATATTGCTACAAATATATTTATTACTGCCGAGTTTCTTTTATAAATATTTAAAAAGGCCAATAAAATTAAGTATAAGTAAAATAAGAAAATATTTCAAATAATCTTTAAATAAAAATTGGAAAAAAATTTCTATTGTTAACTATGACGTAAATTTTGAGTTAAAATATTTTTGCGTTGTTATCTGCGTTCATAATCAATAAAAATTACTTCAACGCACGAAAAGAACATATTGTTAAATATATTTTTACCGTAATTTCGGGTGTATAAGCCGCGGCTCAAACAATTCTTTTTCGACCCAGAATTTTTTTTTTTAATGAATGTTACTACTTAGATCGCCGTAAATATTTGTGTTTAATCATTAAATAAGATTTCTGGGTCCAAAAAGAATTGTTTGAGCCGCGGCTTATACACCCGAAATTACGGTATAATGTATAATAATAATAAAATAAATAAAATATTTATTAAGGGAATATGTTTTAAAGAAATGCATAACAATTAACACCTAATGTTTAATGTTTGATATTTTTCTGTATCGCCTTTATACCGTGCAATATTTACTTTTTATTTATTTATAAAGAAAAAGATAGTTCAAATGCTAAAAGAGTTCAAGCTTGAATGGATATCAAAAGCATGGAGTTAAAAATTTGTAATATTTTTCAATATTTGGCTAATACTAAAATCCGTTATTCTCAATGGTATATGGAGAAAACTTAAGAGAATATAGTTATAGAAAACCTTACACTTGCGATGTTTTTAAAGCTATCGCTGAGTACCCGATGCTGAAAAAAAAACAAAAAAATGTTTACTTATCTGGCAAAAAATATCTTTATTTTTTTCTGTTAAAATTCACCACGGTAAAAAAAAAAAAAAAAAAAAAAAAAAAAAGGAAAAAAAACCCTGTATTTTTATGGAAAATTCATCTTTGATAAAATGGTATAAGAATGAATTTAAAAATAGTCTTGACAGAAAAATAAAAGTCGAGTTAATTTGTCAATTTCGTTAAGGCTTTGGGATTTTTTTTTATTATTATTTTTTAATTTAATTTAATTTTTTATTTTATTAATACTTTTGAATGAAATTTCGTATTTTTCTAGCGTAATTTCTGTATTTTTCTACTATAATATTATTGTTTTTTTCTTTCGCAGAGTAATAAAAAAATAAATTTCCACAGCTTTAGGGAAGGTTATATTTTACAATTAGTTATTAAATATACATCAAAATCCATACTTCTTAACATATTCATGGTATCACTTTTGTAAATAAATTAAATTCCATACAAATATAAACATTGTTTTTGAACCATTTTTTACCTTCCTTTTTCAGTGTACAAGTTTAAATAAAATAAATAAATAAATGAATAAAAAATAAAATAATACAAACTTATTTTCTATCATGGTTGGTGTTTTTCTATTTAATGATAACCTTCAGAATTAAATTCGAGTTACAATAAATAATTGAGGATAAATGACTGCACAGAGATATTTTTCATTTCATATATCTCAAATCAACAAAAGGGAATCAAACAATTATTAATCATCCAAGGCTTATAATCACGCCTACGATATCTTCATATTTTTTTCGATTTTACTTTCTCGGTTGTCTGCTGGCAATTTATACTTTACCTCCGGTCATGAAGAACAATAAATTATTTCATTTCCTTGTTCTCTGAATAACCAAATAAAACCCACATAAAGACTCTTCTGCTTCAGGATAATTTACTGGTTAATTTTTTCATTTCTTTTCTCCGTTTTCTTTTTATATTGCCGTATCCAATAAGCTATCGTAAATGACCGGGCCATTCACTTGTGGGAAATGGTATTGCAAGTCTTTGGAAAATGAAACGCTGAAATTATGACAGCAGCCATTTGTTTGTAACAGTAATATCATTAAATGTTTGTTTATTTGCTTGGTTGTTATAAATCCTTTCCACGAGAGAGCTCTCAGGCATGTTGAAAATAATTTGATTGCACCTTGAAATGGTTGTTATTGATGTGACTAAAGATACATGGGTCATTCAATATGATCTATAGATACGTATGAAACAAATCTTTAAAAAAATATATTGTATAGTATATATATAAATTCAGAAATAATGCATTTCATTAAATTCCTAAAAAGTGTGTAATAAATCTATGAGCACAGTCTAACAGTTTTAATAAACACTTTGTATAAAGGTGCATACAAATAATATACAGATATACATAAAGCCAACTGGAATGAAAAATTAGCCAGAGCCAGGAATCGAACCCGGGATCACAGCATTCCAGGCTGCTGCTCTTACTCTTACCACTAACTAGGGAACTGCAAGAAGTGTAAGTTACCGATTTTGATGAAAGTGGTATCGTTGGAAAGATCTCATCCAGTGCAGTAAAAAACTCAATGGAACTACCCGTCGCAAATGAGCCGTTTTCGAGATATCCGACAAATTATGTCACGTAGCTCGTGCACACGTAATGGGGGACCGCAAAAAAATTTTATTCTCGATTTTAACGAAAGTGGTATCGTTAAAAAGATATTATCGTGAGGTTTAAAAAACTCAATGGAATCACCCGTCGGAAATGAGACGTTTTCGAGACATCCGACAATTTGTGTCACATTGCTAATACACACTGCTGGGAAACTGCATTAAGTGACATAAATTGTTGTAAATTTCGAAAACGTTTCATTTCAGATGGTTACTTCCATTGAGTTTTTTTACTTCTAACAATGGTATCTTTGCAACAACACCATTTTCATCAAAATCGGGAAAACATTTTTTGTGGTCCCCGATTAAGTGGGCACTAGAATAGTATGCAGTAGCTACGTGACATAAATTATCGGGTATCTCGAGAGCGGCTCATTTCCGACGGGTAGTTCTATTGAGTTTTTTCTCCCCCATGATGATATCTTTTTAACGATACCCTTTTCATTAAAATCGGTACTAAATTTTTTTGCAGTCCCTTATTAAGTATGCACTAATTACGTGACATAAATTGCGGATATCTCGAAAACGGCTCATTTGCGACGAGTAGTTCTATTGAGTTTTTTACTGCTCTCGATGAGATCTTTCCAAAGATACTACTTTCGTCAAAATCGGTGACTTACACTTCTTGAAGTTCCCTAGTAAGCTACTTTGGCCGATGCCAGAATGCTGGAATGGCTGCATGTCTGAATGTTGGAGCAACAGTCTGGAATGCTGGTGTCTTTGTTTCGATTCCTGGCTATGGCTATTTTTTCACTCCGATTGGGTACATTGTATTTATTACTAATATACTAATATTTATTTCGTATTTATTTCGTTTCATTGTATTTATTGTATGTATGCATATTATTTGTATGTAGCTTTATGATTTGAATGCAGGCGTTATTTGTGTGTCTGTGTATGTGTGTTTTTAAATCGTTTACATGTTTCGGCTCTACTGAAACTATTAAAAAAAAGCAATAAATTAAATAATAATTTTTTAAAAATGACTTCGGTAAAGCCGAAGGACATAACAAATGCCTAAAATTTTTGTTACTGTTTTTCTAGTTTTTATTTAACGTTTTTCATCTCTTTAATGTTGCGTAATTTAATGATGTGAGAGTCAATGCAGTTTGAATATTCTTCTGACTCTACATGATGTGTCACTCTCAATGGTGTTCAATGTCTAATTTCATAGACATTGAAAGTTGTTAAAAAGTTACAAAATTTAAATTTTCATATGGTCCCTCGATCTCATAATTGATATCCTTATAACTGATCTTATAACTGAAAAAATCCTATTACACTTAGAAGTAAGAGAAAAAGTCCCTTTCATATAACATTAAAATTGATCTATTTATGAAACTTCGAACTGCACGACTTATGCCAATTTTCTGCATCTGAATACAGATAAGTTGGGTCATGCTTCAAAGGATCGTACACTAAGTGCTTAAAGTATTAGAAGGATTTATTTTGCATTTATTGTGTAATTCTGCCTTGCTGAACAAGTTTTGCCACTTTGAGCAAGTTTTAAGATAACTTTAGTTTTTTATGAATTAAGTTTCAAATTAAATAATTTAATAGAATTATTATATTAATAGAATTATAATAGAATTTAATAGAATAAATATTAATAATTTAATAGAAATTTTTGTAAAAAATTGTGAGTATTGCCTTTAATAATTTCATTTAACAATTTAAAAAAAAATATTTCTAATTTTAGTACAAATTGTATTACCTTTTTTAATATGTCAGAATGAAAATACATTTCAAATTCATAATATAGTGCTAATTCTACTCTCTGCTATTATTTATAAAACAATACGAAAATTTAAATTTTGTAACTTTTAAAGAAATGTTTTTATTGAGATATATTGCTTTTAAAGATCTTCTTTACTTCATTGAAAATATTTTTGTTACTTGAACTACATGTCTATGCCTAATGGTTTAGGAATTAGCCTTTGCACACCATTAAAAGTGGATACCCTGTATATATTTTTAAAAAACGATGATGAAAAAATCTTTGCTTTTCGAACTATACATAAGTTTTTTTAATTGTTTTTATATCTATTAATTTAAATACCGTCGTACATATATATATGTTACAGGCCAAACCCGATTTTAGGCCAAACTAGATTGGCCTAGGCCAGACTAGTCTATCCTAACGCCCATCGTATAAACTAGTTTTTCCTAGGCCAAACTAGTCTATCCTAACGCCCATCGGATAAACTAGTTTTTCCTAGGCCAATCTAGTCTATCCGAACGCCCATCGGATAGACTAGTTTTTCCTAGGCCAAACTAGTCTATCGGAACGCCCATCGGATAGACTAGATTTTCCTAGGCCAAACTAGTTTGGCCGAACGGTCATTAGGATAAACTAGTTTAGCCTGCTATTCATTGGTTTAAACTAGTTTATCCTAGGCCGATCTAGATTGTCCTAGGCCAATTCAATTTGGCGTGATTTTATTGAATCTAAAGAACGCCACGGCGCCAATTTTCTAGTTTTGATTTAATTTATCCTAGGCCGATGCAATTTGATGCGAATTCATCTTACAGACTATCAAAGCCTGAGAGCTAATGTGCTCGCATATTCTGTTAGTATGTATGTAACCATGTACGTATGTACGTATGTATGTACTTAATGCAGTAATTCCTGATAGAAATATCCCATTTGCTTCAAATTTTGGACATAGATTTATCCTGATAACGAACTTCCCTGATTAGTTTCAGGAGTTCATTGGATAAGAATAAGGGGAGGGGAACAAAAGGCTGATCTGCACCCCTCCCCTCCTTAATTTAGATAAGTCAGTTTTTCATGCAAAAGTATCAGATTTTATTAAAATTTTAGGCATAAGATCATTTTGATTAGGCACCTCAATGATTAGTTGTGGGTGTTCATTGTTTACGTATAAAGAAATGGAGGAATGGGGGCTAACCCCCTTAATTCGTAACAGATATTGGTTTTTCCACACATCACGTCACTCGAAATTTTTCATATTAAAAAACTAAATATCCGACCCCTTTTAAAAATAAGAAAAATCTTAAATAAAGCATGACACCTAAAATATAGGATGGGGGGGAGGGTAGAGTAAGGGGACGCTTGAATTTTTTTTTTAAAGCTCAGCTTTTTTTAACGTTTTATCTGCTAATTAAATATTACCCTTATTTGAAACTTTTAGAAACATAGTAAAACATGATGTTAAATATTTAAGAAAAAGGATGCCGCATCAAATTTCGTGCATTAGTTCTTCAATTACAACTCCTACAAAATTTATGGCAAAGACAGTCAGACAGAGTCATAGACTCGCAATTTGAGGAACATGTTTTTTGGAATCTTGGACCACTAAAACGTGTAAATGCGTCAAAAACAGGAATTAAAAAATTTTCATGAATCAAACACTTATTGTAAAGACAGAAGAAAGTAAAATAAATAAAAGAATAAATTTTAAATGAACTTCGCTTATTTCAATAGATGTGTTTGAGCTGAGCGGATTCGTTTGAAATATTTTGAATTTGAGCTTAAACTTGATTAATTTTTTAGAAATTAAATTTGAGTTTGAAATAATTCTTTTCTTTGTGAGCGTGCCAAATAATGGTTGGCATTAATTACAGCACGTCAAATTGAATTGGCCTAGGATAAACTGGATTGTCCTAGGATAAACTAGATTGGACTAGGCTAAACCAGAAGATTGGCGCCGAAGCGGTCTTTGGGATCAATAAAAACACGCCAAATTCAACTGGCCTAGGACAATCTAGATCGGCCTAGGATAAACTAGTTTAAACCAATGAATAACAGGCTAAACTAGTTTATCCTAATGACCGTTCGGCCAAACTAGTTTGGCCTAGGAAGATCTAGTCTATCCGATGGGCGTTCGGATAGACTAGTTTGGCCTAGGAAAAACTAGTCTATCCGATGGGCGTTAGGATAGACTAGTTTGGCCTAGGAAAAACTAGTTTATCCGATGGGCGTTAGGATAGACTAGTTTGGCCTAGGAAAAACTAGTTTATCCGATGGGCGTTAGGATAGACTAGTCTGGCCTAGGCCAATCTAGTTTGGCCTAAAATCGGGTTTGTCCTGTAACATATATATATAATCAAACATCGTTAACATGAACACGCTTAACGTGAATTACTTTTAACATGAATTGTTTTCACAGTCTTCTATAAAGACGAATATAAAGATTTGATGCTGATAACATGAATTACTGTTAACATGTACAAAATTTCCATTTCTCTTGAGGTTCGTGTTAACGAGGTTCGACTGTATACAAAATAAAAAAATAAAATGAACATATGTACATGAAATAATCATAAGGTGCTGATAAATGTTCGCGTTACAAAATGCACAAAAACAGCATAATACAGCTAATAGACCACACAGAATCGCAGTATCTCGATTACTATTCTATAAATTTACAAGAAGTTCGATAGCAAAAGAACCGATTGAATATACTCATACATAAAATACTGTCTATAGTAGAGATTTAACGAAATATTTTAAATATTATATTCACAATTCTGAAACAATTCATGATACGGTATTATTATTATTATTATTATTATTATTATTATTATTATTATTATTATTATTATTATTATTATTATTATTACTATAAAAGAAAACACACATAAATGAGAAGTTGTAATAAGGTCTTGTAACAATGTGAATCGCAAATAATGTATATTATTAAATTTATAAGGCAGGCCTTAAAAACATCAATTCTAACCGATGATATCGAAACTCGATTCTTGCATTTTATAACTTGCATATAAATGATTGATATGCTCATCAATCTTTTGTTTTTTGCACTTTGTTTTCTTAATTCCAGACTGATAAAAATGTCATACATAATTTTCTTTTTATGTATTGCGTTTTTTCTTCTTGTGTATAAGGTTGAACTATTGCGGCCTGCATTAATGAATATAAATTGATGTGTTTTCTGGAACTTTTACAATAGGTAAATTAGTCAAAATCATTTTCTTTCATCTATGTAATTTGAATTAAACAAAAGGAAATAATATATTATTGTGCATCAGATAAGGAATGAGAAAGTAAAAAAGATATATAAAGATTTTCTTTTTCTTAATCCAAATAACAAAATTTCACTCCTATTGAATCAAGCACATCTTCAAAGAATATTTACACGAAAAAAACTCATTACAGCAGTTTTGAATTAGATGATTTTACACTTGACTGACTCAAATTAACAATACAGAATAAATTTTGATCGGATCTTTAGCAGATTCTTATTACACGAATCTGACCATCGCTTTGTTCTAGCCAAACAAAAATCAATATTTCATGCAACAATTTCTTCAGTTTACATAAAACATGATTATTCATAAATATTTAGACTTAATTAGGTAGACCTAATTAAGTCTAAATATTGAATCTGATTGAATCTTTAAATTTCAAATCAGTGTGCCATGAAAAAGTTATTCAGTTTGCATAAAGCATGATTATTTGAAAATATTTAAAAATAATTATACCTAATTGAATCTTTAAAGTTATTAAAACTTTAAAATTCAAAATAGAGTGCCATGGAGCAACTTTTTCAGTTCACCATATACCATGATTATTTAAAAATATTTAGCCATAAATACATCTGATAAAAACTTTAAAATTTTTAAAACTTTAAAATTTCCGTCAGTATCCATTAGATAACCTCTTCAGTTCACATAAATTATGATTATTAAAAAATATTTAACAATAATGACATCTGATAGAATCTTTAGAATTATTAAGACTTTAAAATTAAAGTCAGTATGCCAGAAACAACTTCTTCAGTTTTCATAAAATTTAATTATTTAAACATAACTATGTCCGATTGAATCTTTAACGTTATTAAGAGTTCAAAATTGTCGCCAGCATTCATTAAACAAATTCCTCAGTTTATGTATAACGTAATTTAAAAATATTTAAGCATAATTACGTCTGATTGAATTTTTAAAGATATTAAGAGTTCAAAATTCACACCAGCATTCATTAACATGTTAAGCGCCACGTCAGTCACCGGTGACTGACACTGAACTTTCCGTTAAGAATGCGTCTTTCATTAATCACTGACGGTCAAAAATATGATATAAAGCTGAAATTATACATATTATTTTAAGTAATTATTGAAAATTTATTTAAAATTTACTTAACTTTTATTTATTACAGGATTATACTTTTTTAAAAAATTACTTAAATCATTGTAATCTTTTCAGCTTCAATGTCAGTCACCGTGTCACTTGTTAAACAATTTTTTTCCATTTACGTATAAGATGATTTAAAAAATTTCAAATACAATTACGCCCGCTTGAATCTTTAAAGTTATTAAGGGCTTAAAATTCACGCCAGCGTTCATTCTACGTATAACATGACTTAAAAATATTTAAATATAATAATGTCTGATTGAATATTTATATTATTAAAGCTTTAAAATTCAAGGCTCAGCAGTTGCTTAAAAAGCTCAGATAATTTGAATGAAGTCATATATTTGAACAACCGTCAGAACATGACCGCATACTCGATTTGAACCATCACATATGATTTGTTTAGAGTGAATATTTGTGAATTTGTAAACATTTCTTATATCCGATAAAATGATTATTTTCTAAATTACATTCTTAATTGAAATATGATACATAATTAAAAAAATATATATATTATAATTATATCCCATTATTCAGTTTTTATGTCAATTATGGATTTTATTGTTGATGAAAAAAGTGGTACAGGCGGTTGTCTATTGAAAGCAAGTTGATGAATGTGGAGCAAGTCCATTTAAATTAACAAGGACTATATATTAACCAAAGATCTTTTTTTTTCTTTTAAATACTTTGGTGAAAGACTATGTTACTCAAAAATTTACTTATTATACATATGAAAGTATCATGGGGAATCTATCGTATGGCTAAGCTAAAAAACTAAGATTCTAAATATTTTTTTAAAATATCAGGAGTTATTTTTAAATATTTAGATTTTGGCTATTTTTAATTTAAAAAATAGTAATTTTGAATACTTAAAAAATAAATATTATTAATTTTTTTGTGGAGGAGAGTTTAGTATTATCTGCTAAATAGTATAAATATGTGTTGACATTAAAACACATAAATTTTCTCAAACTTTAAATTTTGTTCCATGACATTTTTTTAAAGGATTTCCAAGACGTGTCAAAATTTATTACCATAATTAGATTGAAAGATGACAAATATAAATCTACTGTTATGTCTGAGTTAAATATCATGAGAATTCATAATTGCAGAAATGCGCGCGATCAATATTCGTATTTTAACTAATCTCTAGAAAAAAAAAAAAAAAAAAAAAAAAAAAAAACTAGTTTTCTTCCATTATTCCTTTTTTTTTTTAAATAATGATTATTACAAAGAGTTAGAACCAATTTAATTTTTGAAGTTATATAGCAAGCGAGAACATTTATACTTAAAAGAGATTGCACAGAATCTCTGTACTGAGGAATTGGAAAAAATCTTGGTACAAAAAATGCGATTGCAAATAAAATGTATAATTGACTTCCAAAGAATTTCATTTGTGACATGAACACAGGTATGTGTTAAAGGCAGGGTTGGATTCTTTCATCATTAGTCGTAGGTATTTCATTAAGATACCTTTTATGAGTTAGGAGGTGACATAAATTGTTTAATTACTGTTGCTAAGGAAGAAAGAGTATTTCTTAGAGAACCATTCACCTTCTGGCTTATCATAATTCCTGACAAATTTGAACAAGAAAAAATAAGATCGAAAAATCAAGCATAGGTTATAAAACTAAAGCTAACCTGATGTTATTACGAAAGATAATTTTTCCCCCATACAATGCAATAAAGTGATATATCTAAACAAATAACTGAAAATAGCTCACAATACTGTAAAAATCCTTATCCAGTAATATGTGTGCAAAGTCTTTTGTGTAATTGTTTATGAAATCTATGAAATTTATCCACATCACTTGATGCACTCAAAATTAAATATATTTATTAATTCTCTCTAAACATGCGTGCCACGCAGGAAAAAGGCCACTTAGCAATTTTTTGCGTGTTTCTGTAAATTAACAATAACTGCTATATACTCTATTAAAGTCCAATTACCCAATTAATAATTTAATTTTTAGTATTAAGTATTGTGCCACCACATATATTACAATGTTATTTAAAATTGAAGAGATGGTTTCAAAAATACTACCGCGATACTGTGTCCCCTTAAAATCGCTTATATTTCATTTCTATTCCTAAGATAAATGTTATTAAAGAAAAATATATATATATCAAATTCTTTTTTACCGTAAAGTTCACTGAACAGAGTTTATTATTTATGAAAAATAAATTTTGCGCAAATATTATAAAAAAATAACATATACTTGCAACATGAATCGTTATTAAACTTGTGGAGATAGTACATCATATTTAATGAGTAAATGGCAAAAGTAAGTACGTTTATTTAAGTTAACATTTAATTTATTACTGAAAAAAGTTTAATCAGGGTCATTAGGGTCATTGTTAGAAACCAGTGTTGTTTAATAAGCTCAATAAGTGCAGTAATTGATTTGTTAACTTCTTAAGATATATAAATTCAAGTCAAAGTTCAAGTCATAAACTATCCAGAATTACCTCCATTTACTGTTTGAACTTCCTCTTTGAAAATAACTTTATTTCCCAATATAAAAACATCCTACTAGATGAAGTGAAAATGAAGAGTTTTATGTTACAAGATAAATTAGATGTTAGGAAACAGGTTTAACTCAAATATTGTAAAGTTTTCAGAGTCTGAAGGATCTCTTCAGCACATATCTTTGTCTAGCAGGGGTTTCTAAATATCCCCGAAAAGCATGGTGACGTCACTGCAACATCGTTGTGAAGTCACATTGTACTTTGTGATCATCGATTGTCGATGTGACGTCGATGTGAAGTCACAGTGACTAAAATGTAAAGTCGTTATGGCCGTTTTAGAGCTCTTTTGTGACGTTTCACAAAGTGGTCACAATGTGACAAATTTGTGACAAATGTGTCATTTGTGACTAATTTGACATTAGCACTGTGACGAAACTTTGACAAAAGCGAAGATATTTAAATTGCCAGAAAAATGTTTTTTAAAGTAAATAACATGTTTTGAAGGATATTTATAAATTTCTAAAGATTTTTAAATAGTCACATCTCAGTCACAATGTGACGTCACTGAGTGGTGGCACTTTGGTCACAGATGTGATGTGACCAAAGTGACTCACAGTGACGTTACTGTGACCATGCATGCTATTAGAGTAATTAGGCTTGAAGACTATAAAAATATAAAATATTCTTTATCCTGTATTTGTATACAACATTTTTTTTTTGTTTTTGGCAAATGTATAATGCGTAGAAAACATTGAACTAAAATCACAGATATTATATAGATATAATATAGATTATAATTTATATCATTTTACTTCTTCATTGATGAAATTTTGATTTTGTTATGGAATATTGCCATTAAAAAGCAGTAAATTGAGGTACTGTTTTCAAACAAACTGCTTTTGAAAGAACTTTTTTTTCTTATTCAAGTGTTTAAAAATTTAAAATTGTAAGTAGTTTCTAAGTTTTATAAAAATAGTTCAGTAAAAGCGAAATTTATTGCTAAGGTGTTGTCACCATAAATATAATGTCAAAGTTCTTCACGGACGTGATTTTTGTTTATAATATACATTCTCAGCTATAGATTTTATCCTTCAAATTACCTTTCTTTTTCTACCTACATATAATAATTAATTAAAGCATGAAAAATAAAGAGTAATTGATATGAGGCATATTGTCAACTGTATCTGTTTATTTATTAATTCATTTATTATTCGGATTTCTCTAGAAACAGTTTAAAATCCTATTCTAGAATACGTATATTTTTATAATCTATCAAAAGGAATTTCTTCAGCCGCAGAAAGAATAGGCAGCGTTCCAAAATTTAAAAAAAAGAGAAGTTTCCTCAAATATTTCCGCTCAACCCCCCCCCCTTTTTTTTTCTTTTGTGAAAATAAAATGACAAAAGTAAACACTATATATTTTGTCCATGTTTGCATTTTGGCATTTTTTCTCTTTGTAACTCAAATGTTCTCAATATATTTTCCATTGGAATAAGATGTTACTTTCCTAAAACTTGAAATCTGCTGTCCAATTTAAATTTATTGAAATATCGTTACACTTAGATTTTTGAACAGAAAATATGAGTGGAAAACTGATATACTTTTTAAAATAAGTTGTATTTTTCGCCTTAGCTTATAAGAAAGTGTTTAAATTTCAGCAAAAAACTTGTTATTATTAGCAAGAAAAATAATCATTAACATTTTGGTTCCCAGATAGAATCTACCGGAGTAATTTTAATTCTGTTAATCAATTCGAACCATGGGTCAGGTCGAGTTAGGGTAAAATTGGGTTGTCCAACAGCGGTTTCATACTTTGTCCTTACAAAACCCACATTATAGTTTAAATTTGTGTTTATATGTACGCATATGTGTATGCTTATATGTACGTATATAGAATATAGATGCAGATTCCCAATTTTTTTAAGGAGTCAACAACGCGAATTTCGTTACAAGATCGCAGATGAAAGCTACTTTTATCGAAGGATCTCAAAAACTTTGCCAAAAAATCGCTAAAAAAGCGATTTTTGTCAAATTGTCGCGAAAATTAAAACGATTCCATAAAAAAAGCGATTTTCGTGGATCGTGAAAAAAAAGAGAGATTCTCGTCAGAGGATTCCCGAAAAACACAATTTACGTCAAGTGAGAGCGTGAAAAAAAGCAAAATTCGCCAAAGGAGGGTGACTTAGACTCCGAAAATTAATCGCCAAGTCAACATATTTAGTCGCCACGTGGCCATTAGTAACCGTAATTCTGAACCTATAATATACAAACTTTTGTACAATCTATCCTAAGCAGAATCAAACCCTAATGTGTCTAGAAAAATGTCTTTGGGATTAGGTCCTGCACTGATATAGCAGCTATGTTGAATTTAAAAAAGAGTACTTTGTTGGTGACAAAATACAGGGTGGTCATAAAAAAACTTTGCCGATAGATGGAGCTCTAGTGGCCAGTCCGCTACCGATCGAGGTGAAATTTCAGATATAGCTATTCAGAGGTATGAGCTCGAGATTCTGTGAACGGCAACAAAATGTTGCTCAGGGTTACGGATATAGTTACAGAAACTTGAAATTCTCCAATGGCAACACCCATTTTTTTTCATCGCAAAATGTTCAGCACATGCGAAAACCCTAAAGAGCGTTGGAACGGTGTGGTTATTGCAATAAACGGATGCGTTATGCTCGCACAAAATCAGCTCTACGAACGGCCAAAAAAAAATGAAAAACACGACCAAGGCGAGAAAATTTGAATATGACCACGAAGAAAATTTGAATATGACAGAGACAAAATACCAATCACGGAACGTCGTTTTCCAGAAAGTCAGCGAAGAAAACTGATAAAAAGTGGGGTGGGAATGTTAGTTCTTCGCAGATGCCAACAAAATAACTTCGTTCGTGGTGAGTTGGTAAAACTACTATCAAAATGAGATTAATGTTGCAAAAATCTGGCGCGTTTACCATCGAAACCATCGCCAAATACCTGGCCTATGCATTTCACAAGCTTTTCGTGATTTAGTAATGAAATTCGAAGAAATTGGCTGCACCTGTGATAGTCCACAATCCGGACGACCAACTGTTCCTAAGGATACTGTTATGAAAGTTTTTCCCATAGTGACCAGAGGACGCATGCAAGCTACAAAAGGTGCATCTCGTGTATTTGATATACCGAAATCAATGGTCTTAAAGTTATTGAGCTCTGTAATCCGCATGTTTCCTTATACTGGTACCAGCGCGCTCAGATTTTGGAAGTGAGAGACCACCAACAACATATAGACTTTGTTTATGAATTTCTTATCCAATATGATGGAGATAACAATCGGCCTCTTAGCGTATTATGAACGGACGAGGCACATTTCCTGATAACGTCAATGGCCTCCGCGATCCCCCGACCTCAATCCTATGGATTTCAGGTTCTGGGGATATCTAAAATCTAGAGTGTGCATATGCAATTTGCAAACTTTGCCGGATTTGAAAGATTCTATCAAACGTGAGATTGCAAACATCCCTCATGCGATGTAATGTTCGACTGTATTGTCCACAGTCACTACCATGCAATGTGTAATTGCCTGTGGCACCCATGTGGAAAATGTGTAATCAAAATAAAAGTTTTCTTTTTTCCTATCTGTGTTGTAATCAGAGATTAGTGTACTGACTTTGTGTCATATGCAAATTTCCTCCTTGTGCCCCAATCGTATTTTTATATGGCGGAGGGGGATTCGCAGAACTGTTTTTTGTGCATGCATAACGTGTCCATTTCTTACGATACACGTACGGTTCCAATGCTCTTTAAGGTTTTCGCATGCGTTGAGCATTTTGCGATAAAAAAATGGGTGTTGTCATTGGAAATTTCGAGTTTCTGTAACTATAACCGTAACCATGAGCGCCATTTTGTTGGCTCGAGAATCTCGAGCTCATACCTCTGAATAGCTATATCTGAAATTTCACCTCGATAGGTCGAACGGACTGGCCGCTAGAGCTCCATATACCCGCAAAGTTTTTTTATGACCACCCTGTACATTTTGATAAATAAATTATTATTATTATTGGTTTTTTTTGTTTTTTTATGGAAGGGGGGGGGGTTATACTGTTTTCAAAAATCTTTGGCATGAAAGGAAATTTTGCATTTATAAAGGCTTAGTTAAATTTCGTAAATATGTTGGTTTTGGAAGTTTCAGAAGAACAGAAACCTTTTGGAATAGTGGGTAACTCGTAAGAGGTTGATGTATATTTTCGTATGTAGTTATATTATAGTTTCGTAAATTAAAAAGCATTTTTTCAGAGTGCACACGAAGTTTAATAACAAATGACTTTATATAAAACTTTTTAGTTTACTTCTTTTTTATATAGATTCAGGAGTCAACATTGTCTTAATTATTTTAGGCACTTACAAAAATATTTTTTTTTTGATTTATTTAATTAGAGAAACATACTATTAAATAAGAGAAAAAAAACTTTTTCAGTTTAACACTATGAGCAAATAAAAACTTTGCGACTGCTAATTTTTACTGGTGGTGTTTAGCGTCCACAGTTGGTGTCCCCTGCTTTAAAGTTGTAAAATAATGTTTTTATGTACTATACTATTGCACGAGATAAAATTAATTGTACATTTTTGGAAGCCTGACCGATTGTTTATAGTTTGGAGTCCATTTCTTTGGGGCTTAAATATACATGGGAATACAAAACGAGGTTTCCCGGGTCACAAAGTATAAATAAAATCCAGCATATATTTTCTTTCTGATGTTAACATATTTTTTTCCTTTTCACAGACTAAAGGCACAACGATAAGTGAAGTACATTTTATAAGGTTCTGTAAACGGCTTTTGACATACGTGGGTGGTACAGCAATTATTATCCCGAGTGTATATAAAATATTTGTACTGCAATGGTTGACATGGATTACCAAAGCCTAATGTCTCAAATGCCTATATGCTCAAGTTCAGAACCGTAGCTGCTATATCAGCATATTTTTGGAGAGAGGGGTCAGGGGGGAAGTATTAAAGACCTATTTTTTGAGTGTTTTTAAGGGGGTGGGTGAGGGTGAAAGTCTGATTTTGGAGGTTATGGGGCTAGATTTGTGCCAGTGGATATAACGTGACTATGATCCAGAGTGCAAACGACAGTAACCACGTCTCATCCACTGTTTGAAATCTAGCCTTATGAGCTCCATACCATCCTTTCACCCCCCCCCCCCCACGCCGCCCTTTTTCCTCTAAAAATATATTAATATAGCAGCTATTGTTCTGGAATTGAAGATATAGGCATCTAAGACTCATCTAAATATAGGCTTCAGTATTCCACATCAGCCATCGCAATACAAATATTTTATGTACACTAGAGACAATAATTGTTGAACCACCCACGTAGAATACTTATATATCAATAAAACATGTTGTTTTACAAAATGAATTGCAGTTAATTAAAAAATAATGGAAACAAAAACTTTTTAACAAACAACCTCAAAGATTGCGGTGAGGAAGTCATACACGGATCTACAGTTCTTCTTCTTCTCTTCTTTTAATTGATAATTCTAATACATATTTTTTTTATATTTAATGTATTTTATCGAATGCCCATTAACGACACTAAAAATCCTTCATATTTATATTTAAAACAGCAACAATGCATTTAAATAAAGCTTTATAATGTATTAAAAACGATATTTTTACATTGGTCTCAGGTCAGGAGTTAATAATCGAAGAAATCGCAAAATATCGCTGTATAAAATCAGCCATTTTGATATTGTTCATTTCAGCGGATTAAATGTGAAATTCGATTGCATGTCTTAAATGTATTTTATTTATATTTATTGTTTTACTTATTGATATCGTTATGGAATATAAGCTGGAATAAACTGATGAACAGTGCAAACGGATTTATCTTTCGAATGCTTGAAAACTTATTTAAAAACAGTAAACACTGAGAATAGTGCGATAATTTTTTCAAGTAACTTGCATTTGAAATTATTTTTTTTCTCTATTTGATGATGTAAAACTTGAAAACGTGTGGTATTTCGAAGTCTAAAAAATTTCAATAAAATTTAATCGTCTGTTGTTACCACTGTCAAAATGACGTCACCATTACGCTCGAATTCGTTTACCATTTTTAAATAAAAATGCTCCTATCTTGTTTCAATTTTTAAAATGAAGTGTTTAATTCACAATAATTTTTCTCACGTATACATACATCCTTCAAATCATTGCGACATTACGAATTCTTTTAAGGTTAATTTTAAAAATTAATAAATAAATTTTAGTTTTTAATTTAGTCAGATTAAACTAATTGACGTTGAAAGAAGGTGAAAAAATAAAAGAAAAGAATGAAAAAAATAAAAATAAAATAATAGGACAAATAAAATTCCCGAATTCATCTGCATCTCGAATCGTATTATAATAATATTCTTAAACAAAAACATGAATATTAATGTTTCTTAGAATATTAAAGAAACAGGAAAACAGGAAAACATGAAAAATTTCTTTATTTGATTATTTGAACAAAAAAAATGGAACTCATATATCGAAAACTTTTATATTGATGCTGACCTATAAGAAGCAAAATGATTTTTATTCTTTGACAGAAATTTTGCTCGTAGCGACAAAACGTATTAGCAAATAATTCCTCTTTTGATCTCATCTCAGATTGTATCAAAAAAGAGGGTAATTCTACTTGATTTCAATCACAAATGTAAAACATTGCGGATTTCTTTTATCTTCTTCAGCATTGTTTTTGTAATGAAAATTATTATGGATGTTGATCTTATTTTTTTCTTCTTTCTTTGAAAGAAAATGTTTTGAAAATTGATTTTTGTTTTAAACTTTTTGTTCTGTTAGAGAAAAGTAATGTTTTATAAAAGAAGATGAAGTGGAATCTATGGATTAGATTATTTTCTGTTATTATGTTCTTTTTCAAAGAAATTGTTATAATATTTAATATTTTATTTTATGAGAGTTACGCGAAAACTATAAAATTATAGCTTAAACGTGCTAAAATATGTACAAAAGATCGTGTATCCATTAATGTTTATATTTATTAATTTATTTTTTAGTTTTTTTATTTGTTCATTTATATGCAAATCTATTTACTTTCATATAAATACGTACAAACATATTCATACTCACATATATAGAGAGATGTGTCTGTGTATTGAATAAGCAGATATACAAGGTATCCCAAAAAGACCGAAGTATCGAAAGGTTTGACTGGAATTTATAAAATTATAAAATTCAAAAGCTCATTAACTGTAATCATTTTTAAAGAAACATGATTGACATATGCATGAGGAAGATCATAAATTTTAAAAGACTTAAAAATAGTTTAAATTTTAGTAAAAATGTAGCATTGAATTGTTTTAACCTGTAAGAATACTGGAATTAATATTAAAACACCCTTTTATTCCATTTTAACAAGGAAACAGAATGAAGATTAATAACTAAATGATCCCTAATTCATTCTTATAAAATGAAACAGTTTAATGTCAGCAATTGACTAAAAATTGAACTGTACTTGCATAGAAAACTTATGAGCTTATTAGTATCACTTATTTCATCTTTCATATTTATTAAAGTGATAAATTATTGAATTTGAATGTTCGAAAGTATTTTTGGGGGGACATCATATTTCACAGACAACAAAAAATGCCTATTCTAAATATTATAGCAATATATTGATTAATATTAAAGTTTCGTATTAAATTATTCGTATAAATTGACATATAACGGGCTGTGCAAATATAAAGTTATCTTTTTGGAGGGGGGGGGGGGGTCTGGTACTTGATATTGTTAAATATTTCTGGGGGAGGGGGGGTTCATTTTTGATATCGTTATCAATTTTAGTCCAATCAAACTTTCTTTCTGAGTAACTTTTACCTTATATCCTAACTATTTGATCTTTTGAAATGAATGCCTTATATTCCCTATACAATATTAAATAAATTTTGATGCAAAAATTTCCGTTTCAGAGGTATTTGTATTGAAATCTATATGTATATGAATATGTATATAATTCTCACAATATTTTAAAATAGTACAGTTATTCCTTTTTTTATTTGAATGTTGCTCAATTTATTTATTTATCTTTTTAACACCAAATTTGCAACACGAAAATTTGATGTTATTGTAAGGTAATGGAAAGTTAATTTCAACATGCCATTAACAAGTTGTTCAATTTCAAATGAATTCTTTGAAAATTAAATGATTTGATTTTTATTGTCCATTGCCCTTTAAAAAAAGGAAAAACATAAACATAACATAAGTATCAAAAAGGAAATTTCCAGTTGTAAATCACATATTTATTCGAAATCGTTTTCTAAGATTCTGTTTCTGATGTTATATCTAACATAATAACGAAATAAGAGAATGCTTGTAAAAAAATGTTATTGATAATTTTTTTATGTTATTTAACATACGAACAGTGATTTAAGAATTCAAATGTGAAAAACTTATCTTTGAAAGAAATTTTGCTTGTGCGAATAATATTTGCTTGCTGGAATTATCTTTGACAAAAAAGAGAGACACATGAAGGGATTTGCGATTGTATTTTCAATCAACAACGAATCAAATTTTTAAAACTTTCATTATTTTCTTTTTCATAAAAAACCCATTTAAAAAAAAGCAAACTAGAATTGGATTTAAAACTTAATTTAAAAACCCTTTTTTGTATGTTTTAGAAATAAACCATACCTTTTAATAAAAAATACATGGATTTTTTTTCTATGTTTAAAATTTAAATAAATAAATATTGTTTTAAATTTTCGTATACCAGAAATATTCTTGTGATTGATATAAACGATAAAAAAATCAATGTTAAACTTTAAAATGTCACTAAATTAACAAAATATTTGTCTTAGTAAGTTTTATATTTACATTTTTCTGTACTGTATTTCTAAGTTTAGAGACGTAAATACTGATCTAAACAACTAAACAACTTTCTGATATTATCAACTTTCTGATCTATACAACTTTATGCATAAAAGTGAATTTCACGTATGTAAAATTTAATAAATCATCAAATATAATAATAATGAACTTGTTTTGTTTAGGCAGCTCGGATATTTTGCGAAATAATCCGAAATTAACAGCAAATTTATGACGTTGCAATTACACCTACTGTAAGACTATTTAAATACAAGCTTCAAAATACAAACTTTTTTGCCAGTTTCAAGAAATAAACATACTCTAGAGTAAAGTTTTTTAGATTTTGATATGATTTTATATTTTAGTTTAAATAATTCTAGATGTTAAAACACCCCCTATTGACAAAATTTGTACTATTGTTTTTTTAATTATTACACATAAAAGCTTGAGCTTTTTTTTATAATCACGTCATAATAAATATATTTATTTTATATTGATTAATAAATTATTGAATTTAAAATAACCCTTTATATAATCATATATCTAACTGTGCTTACATATGTAAAAATGTAAATGCAAAACTATTTAAAAGAAACAACTCACTATCATATGAATAGTGAAATTTTGATTAATAATGGTTTGCTGTTGGGAGTAATTTGAGAATACTCTCCCAGCATCATTCGTACAATTTTACGAAGGACAAAGAAGTTATGTTGCTTTTTAAAACTATTTAAAGTTCATGTTGAAAAATACAGAAAAACAGACAATGCAAACTGCAGATGTATTCATATTGATGATAAACAAATAGTATTGTTTAAAAAATAATAACTATTATACTGATGTTCAGAATGTCTAACGATTTTGATAAAGTTCCAAATGTCTGATAATATTTACTCATAATCTATTAAACTATTCTTAAAAAAAAAAAAAAAAGTTTTTTTTTTTTTTTAAATTAAAGGAAACAAAGATCTATATGTTATTTATTAATTAAAAATAAAGACTGCTATATTCAGTGATTCTTAAAATATCACTTAAAGTGTTTCAGTGATGAAAATTCTTTTGAAAATGATATCGCTTTGATTTAAAAATAAAAAGCACAATAGTTTGCTTTAATGTAAGATAATTTTGCACTTTTTTATTAAAGTTAAGGTAATTACCTACCTCGGACCACCTTTTTTTAATAATATGAAATTTTTGTCAAACACATCTGTTTTTAGTTAAACAGGGAATAAAAATATTAATCCATACAAATTTTTTATGGAATTTTAACTAACTTTATAAATTTAGGTAACATTTAGTAAAATTTTAGTAAAGAATTGCGTTTATGCCAAACTTTCTTAGACGTAATCTATTTAATACACGTAACTTTTTTTATACAATTTATCAGCAAACTACTTACCTGTGTTATGAAGCAGAAGATTTGCAATATAGCTACCAAATTTTATACACACAACATAATATGTATGTATGTATATAGAATCATTAGACAGTACTACTATTAACATCTACAATGAATATAGAATAATCCATAAAATAATATTTTTCAATCAATATTGCTCTTTAATTAATATACAGGGTGATTCAGAACTATTTTAAAGGCAGGTAGAGGGATTTAAATAAGCAGATTTCATGTAGGAATATGGGTGCAAAAATGTAGCGTCGACGCAAAAAAAACCCTTCTGTTTTTTTTTTTTTTTTTTTTTCGTGATTCTATTTTTGTAGCTCACAATAAGCTGAAAATTTTTAAATAGATTAAGTGGTAAACCTTTCTTTTAGTACAAATTGCTCGTTTTAATCATGATTTCGTTTTAACTGTGCTCGTATTAAATAACTTTGAGCATATAGTTATGAAATTGAAAATATTTCTTATTGGAACTATAATATTACTCCAAAAAAAGGTTTTTACTGACTTAATATTTCTTGCCGGTGTTAGATAAATGTGATCATTCCAATGTTCTGCAAATACTTTAATAAAAAAAGTAATATTGACTCAATATTAAGAGCTGATGTACCCAATATTGGTTTTCTACTGAAGCAATTATGATTTGCATTTTCAATGTATGTATAAATGAAGTGAAAAAAAAATCCGAAAATACCATTTCTATTTTACATTTCAAAGCAATCTATAAAATAGGAAAATATGCTGCATTACCATTTCTCGGCATCAAAATAAATTCCTGTTTTAGTTTTAAATTTTACATTAAATTCCTTGTTACTCGTCCCACAAAAATATTCTCAGAAATACAAACCCAATAACAGAAGAGAAAACTAGATCTGGAAAATTTTTCTTTCTTTAGAATTAAATTGAGCAAAATAATAAGTCTTCTACTTTGAAAACTCAATATATTTATGCTGAATCGACAGCTGTAAAATAAACTGTTTCCAGAAAATTGTGCTACAGCAAGCAAAATATTTACGAAATTTATTTACTCGGTGTACATTTGTTCTCAAAGTATAATATCTTATACAAATTGCTGCACCGGTTAATACATATATACATACTACATATATATATATATATATATATATATATATATATATATATATATATATATATATATATAGGGTATATCAAAACTATTGGGCACAACTTTAAGGGGTGATAGTACACATCAAGACAAACAATATTAAATGGGAAACTGAGGGTCCCAAACGTCTTCAGAAGGAGATTGGCACCTTAAAATTTAGGGTCCAAAATTTCAAATAAACATGAAAAACGGAAAAATTGGTCGATTAATTTGCGATTTTCACTAAAATTAATCTTTATGTCATCATTTTCTTGAAAATAAATTATAAAGATAAATTTCAAAAAATGCCGATAGAGGGCGCTTTAGACTTTGGAATAACGATCAACTTTTTTTTGCCGTTATTTTTTGCATGTCATTAAATGTTTTCGGAAGCTTAGATTTAAATTTAAATTTTGAGCTCAACATCTGAATAGTTAAGTGTAGTTAAGTAGCGCAAACTGAACTGTGTTCAGAGGCTTAAACTTCAAATGATTATAAAAAAACGGAAAATTTGGTCAATTCGTTTGCATTTTTTTTTCTTAAACTACTCTTTAAATCAACATTTTCTTCAAAATAAATTTTAAAGATAAATTTCAAAGATGCCGAAAGAGGGCGCTTTAGACTTTGGAGTAGCGAACAACTTTTTTTAACTGTTACTTTTTTTTTATCTAATTAAATGCTTGCAAATCTTAGACTTAAACTTTGAGCTCAAATTCTGAATCATTGGGAGGGGTTAAGAAGCGCAAATTGAACTGTGTTCAGGAGTTGAAATTTCACCCTCCCTCCCCCCCACCCCCCTCGAACACAGTTCAATTTTGCGCTACTTAATTACTCCCACAATTCAGATTTTGAGGTCAAAATTTAAGTCTAAGGTTTTGCAAGCATTTAATCAGATTAAAAAAATAACAGTTAATAATAGTTGTACGTTACTCCAAAGTTTAAGGCGCCCTCTATTGGCATTTTTTGAAATTTATCTTTAAAATTTATTTTCAAGAAATACTGATTTAAAGAGAGTTTTTGCGAAAACCGCAAACGAATCGACCAATTTTTCTGTTTTTTATAATCATTTCAAATTTGAACCTCCTTCCCCCCACCTCTGAACACAGTTCAGTTTGCGCTACTTAACCACTCTAAACTACTCAGATTTTGAGCACAGAAATTAAGTATAAGCTTTTGCAAGCATTTATTGAGATAAAAAAAATAACTGTAAAAAAATAGTTGTACGTTAATCCAAAGTCTAAAACGCCCTCTATCAGCATTTTTTTTTTTTTTTTTTTTTTTTTTTTTTTTTTTTAATTTATCCTTAAAATTTATTTTTAAGAAAATACTGATTTATAGAGTAGTTTTAGCGAAAACCGCAAACAAATAGACCAATTTTTCCGTTTTTTATAATCATTTAAAATTTGAACCTCTGAACACAATTCAGTTTGCACTACTTAACCACGCCGAACTATTCAGATTTTGATCTCAAAATTTAAATTTAAGTCTAAGCTTCCGAAAACTTTTAATGAGATGCAAAAAATAACGGCAAAAAATAGTTGTTCGTTACTGCAAAGTCTAAAGCACCCTCTATCGGCATTTTTTTAAATTTATCTTTATAATTTATTTTCAAGAAAATACTGACATAAAGAATACTTTTTGTGAAAACCGCAAATCAATCGACCAATTTTTCCGTTTTTTTATGTTTGTTTGAAATTTTGGACCCTAATCTTTAATGGCGCCTAACTCCTTCGGAAAACGTTTGGGACCCTTACTTTCCTATTTAATATTGTTTGTCTTGATGTGTACTATCACCCCTTAAAGTTTTGCCCAATAGTTTAGATACACCCTGTATATATATATATACACTATATTGCCATTGATTATGGGACACTTGCGATTTTAGACATTTTACTAAATATCTAGAAAAATACATGAGGAATCATCTCGAAACTCTTAGTGTATAAATATAATAGTATACGTCATACATCTCCGTGAAGATTTTTTACCGAAACTCCATAGGGGACCGTAAACAAATTAAAAAAGAATGAATATCTTTTGAATAACTCTGTCAAAACAAATGTAGCAAAAGCGCTCAAATTCTAGATTATGATTGAATGCCTTATTGTAATACACTGTGTTCATTTTTATGCAAATAGCATACATACTCGCAGAGTAATTAAGATTTTTAAAAAAATGGTCCCAAATTTTTCCAAGTTTTTTCCTTATAATTTTCAGAGTTCTTAATATAAAATAATATATTTTTTAGAAAATATGACAAACAACATTGCACACAATACCCTGTAATCAGAATTAAAAAATAATGAAAATTGTATACAAAATGAGTTGGTTTACTAAATAATTTTTTACTGCGCATGCGTCAACGATATCAAAATTTCATTTGCATATTATGTTAGCTAAATGTATAGAGCAACTTTTGTGAAAGTCACAAAATCATAACTTGAAAATTCTGAAAATAATCGTCAATTGAATAAGTTGAAAATCCGTTATTCTCAAAATGAAGCAAAAACAAGAGGGGTTGTATCCATATATTCATTGATTAGTGTCAATATAGAATACACAATACGGGATGTTACGACTACTTTTGGATAAAATCCCTCATTTTTTTGCTTCATTTTGGAAACAACGGATTTTGTCCTTTTTCTATAGACAATTACTTTCAGAATTTTCAAGCTATAATTTTGAGACTTTTACAAAAGTTGCTCTATACATTTAGCTAACATAATATGCAAATGAAATTTTGATATCTTTGACGCATGCGCAGTAAAAAATTATTTAGTAAACCTACTCATTTTTCATACAATTTTTATTATTTTTTAATTCTGATTACAGGGTACTGTGTGCAATGTTGTTTGTCATATTTTCTAAAAAATATATTATTTTATATTAAGAACTCTGAAAATTATAAGGAAAAAACTTGGAAAAATTTGGGACCATTTTTTTAAAAATCTTAATTACTCTGCGAGTATGTATGCTATTTGCATAAAAATGAACACAGTGTATTACAATAAGGCATTCAATCATAATCTAGAGTTTGAGCGCTTTTGCTACATTAGTTTTGACAGGGTTATTCAAAAGATATTTATTCTTTTTTAATTTGTTGACGGTCCCCTATGGAGTTTCGGTAAAAAATCTTCACGGAGATGTATGACGTATACTATTATATTTATACACTAAGAGTTTCGAGATGATTCCTCATGTATTTTTCTAGATATTTAGTAAAATGTCTAAAATCGCAAGTGTCCCATAATCAATGGCAATATAGTGTATATATATATATATATATATATCACAAAGGGAAAAGAAAGTGTAATTTTAAATTTCTTTATCAAAATAGAATGTTTTCCTTAATTCAAATCCCTATTGTGTAATTACGGGCATATATCTATATCTATATCTATGCATAATAAAATGAAATCACAAATATAAATATAAATAAGTAACGAAAAAAATTAAATGGATAAATAGAAAAACAGGGTGAATAAACATGAAATGAATGAATGATGGATGAACAAACGACTGGCGAGCCAATGGTCCAAATCTAAATCTCATGAATAATATTTGGGATATTATAGAGCACAATATATAATGAAAGATGGTTAAATCCTACAGCATAGCTGCAAATCAGAATTAAAATATGGAATTTGGAAGATATGACATATTTTGTCCTCCCAACAGATTTAAAACTATGTAAACTCTATGCTACAATATTGCTTTAAAATTATTAAACATAGAAGAAGCCCAAATGAGATGTAATATTTCTATAATTTAGAGAAACCTGTTCCGTTCATATCATTTTGCTCCCGGTGCATGTCCAGTAAAAATGCAACACATAATATTATATTTATTACAATTGTTTTAGAAAGTTTTCTTTGTGTTTAAATTAAGTATTTAATGCGGTACAATACATTTATATGGTTCATATGTAGATTAATATAAATATATTTTTTATTTAGACAGTTACATGATGGCTCCTATCATTTTGCACCCCGGTATATGAAACATATACTAAAATATACATTCTGTACAATCTGTGATGCAAAGAATATTTGTTATTCATTTATATGGCCCCTCAAAATAGCGCATTACATAATGGCTATTGGGGGGGGATCTTGTATGGAATGCGTTTTACTTGTATTAAAAATTGATACACGTTGATGAAGTTAATACAAGTTACTTCTTGTATAATAAAAAGCGGATAGTATTTATAAGGATCCACAAAAGATTTCGTATATTTATATTGTACCCGAAGTTTTGCATAATATTGCACCAAGATTTGAATATTTTTTAAAACTTCATTATAATATGAACGCATCTCATTTGCTACATTTGAAGTACAATTTCCCACTGTTTTTTTAAATCTCGAAACAAAATTGGTTTTCAAAACTACGAAGGATAAAGAGTACGTTCAGGAATCGTAGGTATTATGGAAGAGGTTACTGTATATTATTATATAAGGTTTTTTTTATGCATTTTTTTTAAACTTTTGCTTATAAAAACTGTATTTATTAATTAATTTTCAATACGTTTTTAAAGGGGATATTTTTCTATTACAATTATATAATATGTTGATTTGTATATTTTATTTTTATTTCATAGCAAAAGATTTTTTTCACTAGTCTGAGGGGAGGTCATTTTAGCATTTGCACCATAAAAATGCAGGCTATCTTCCAAAAATGTCAAACTTGATTTTCCTTTCAGAACGAATAACAAAAATAAAATACAGGAAAAGCAAACAGTATATTCTATATTTATAAATTTTGTTTCCCTTCAAGTCTTATCGTAAAAGTTTGAAATGGATCTCCGGCATAATTTTTTTTCTCCCCTTTGCTTTTTCTTTCCATTTCTTTCTTCCTTTTATTTTTATTTTCTAGAAAGATTTACTTCAGTTTTATCGACTTTGGTGGTTTTCGTATGTAATCCAGTCAAAATGTTTTAAAACTGAATTCATATAAATTCAATGACCATCATGATATCAAATTCATATTTTGAACTTAAGCGTATTTTGCTTGTAAACTTAAAAATAAATTTGTCCATGAAGATGCAAAGTAGTAAATGTTGGAATCTTTAGATAAAATTGCGCATATTTTAAAACGAAAAATCCATTTCTGCATTTATCAAATCTATTCTTAAATCTTGTTGTACATATTTCATCTGGATCTCTAATACAGTATTTTCTAGTCGACCATTTTTGCAATTTTGTTTTACTGTTTCAATTTAATCTGCATTTTATTGACTTTTTTAGTTTTCGTAAAGTATGGGAAATGATTTTAATCTCAGTTTATATGAATTTTTACGTTATAAAAATACTGAATTCATATTTGGAATCTAACACGATTTGCATCACAAATATTAAAATATATTGATTTGCATATATATAAGACTGTAAATTTACTAATCCCCATATCTTATTTGAAAACATTTATTTATTTTTTAGGGATTTTATGACAAATTGTTATGACATGTGCAGCAGTTGTGTAGCCGTAAATAAAGTATAAGGGTATATTCTATAGGCAGAGGTGATACATCACAGAATGTACGGTATAATTATGGAGGGTATACGGTTTTATGCAGATTCTGTACGCATTGTACATCATATACATCATAAATACTTCACAACATCCCTGAAAAGCAATTTCTTTAAACGATCTTTCAAGTACATTTAGTCGTAAAATTCTAAAAACGCATGTAATCTCGTAGTCTAGTAAATTTCTTATAAAAGATATCTAGTTTCTAAATGAGAACGTTCTGCCGATATTAACCCATGCACGTAAAGCTACATCTATCCTTCATTTTATTTTCACATTCCGAAGAGTTCTTGTGGCTCTCGGTTAGTGGTTTTCTTTGTAGTTTTATTCAAATCGTTTCAGTTTCTCAGTATAAAATCAGCATCGAAAGTTCGTATCAGCATATCTTTAGTGGCGAACTATTTTCTAAGTGCTTTTGAGGCCTATTTTTGTCAGAATATTCAGGGTGTTTCAAAATAACGCGGACAAATTGATATGACAAATCAAGCATACGACAAGGTTAAAAAATCACATAGGAACATAGGGCCTCAAACCACTTATTGAGCCACAAATACAGGTGTTTCATCCTAACTCAATTTGGGTTGACGGTAATAAATTTCAGAAAACTGAAGTATATTATGATAAAACATTTAACAGACATTCTCACCTTTGTTTTAAGTGTGATAACACCAAACAAAAGTGGTAGGTGTTTGCATTATGCGCACCAGCAATATGCACTTGACACCTCACATTTTGGACTGTCATAATCAGTTTATGCGGTATCATCGATTGCTTGAGCAATACGTTTTTCGAGATCTGTTCGTAATGTTATCACATTTCACACAAATTAAGGTACATATCGTTGCATTTTCATTACAATATTTTTATTTTCTTTGAAATTATTACGTTCAAACCGAGTGTAGCTGGAATGAAACACCCTGTAATTGTGACTCAAGAAATAGTTTGCGACCCTATGTTCCTATGTGATTTTTTTATCCTTGTTGTATACTTGATTTGTCATATCATTTTGTCCACGTTATTTTGAAACACCCTGTAGAATGCCACATGCTCTAAGGTATCAAAAGCATAAATTTTAGCTGAGTGCAGGTTGCCAGAATTGATAAGAATAAAATTTGGTTTCCATTCAATAAAGTCAGCAACTACGTGTTGCTAGTTTAGTGACATTTGTCTAATTAGTTGCGAGCTGGCTGTTATTTGCAGTAATAGTTGTGCTTGATCTCTAATATATTTGTGAAATTATCATTCCGTGAATTTTCAAGCTCAAATCATTACAATCTTGTTTTTATCAAATGAAAGCCCAAATACTATCTTTTTCTACGATGCATTGTCATTTTTCTATTTAAGGACCTTTATTTCATTGCAATAATTAATATTATTCAATGATTATATGAGGCTATTTTGGTCATTCAGTAAAAAAAATTATAACAAAAACAAAAATATTCTTTAAAAAAACAAAAAGAAAAACTAATTGCAAATTATAATTACTTCAGTCAATCAAATTATGCAAGGAATTTTTTTCTTCCCTCAAAGCACTCTAGGGACCACAAGAGATAAATCGAAATCTGCGACTCGAATTTTGAAATCAAAACCTAATTAAACAACTCTAATGTTAAACTAATTATTTCTGAGAGTAACTTATTAAGAGGTTCTACCACCTTGCCACTGCCTCCTTTAAGATACAAATCTATTTCTTTCTCACTTGAAGCACAACTCGCTCTTTTACTTGTCAATATATCGATTTTTCGATTAATCGAAATGAAGAAACGTAGGACGACGTCCCATTAATCTTCATCGAACGCTTCCAGAGAACATTCTTTCCTTCGAAATTAGTTGCATCTTCCCCTAAAATTCCTTCTAAACTCTTTTATTCCCGGCAAAAACGTGGACTGTATCTTAAAAGTTTCCCTTAGACGTTTTCCTCTTGCGTCCCTACGGACACTTTGTTGCCAGTTTTTTAAGCTTTATTTTAAAACATTTAGCCATTACGCACATAGCTCTTTTTTATAAATATAAAGATAAAATAAAAATGTATCAATCTTTAAAAAAGATTACCCAACACGTCCATCTCTTAAAAAAGATTTCGTAACACTTTTAATCTAACCTTTACGATTTCCTCTGTTCCATTTTTGGCCGTCAGACAAGTAAATGAATAAAATGCTTCTTTGTAAAACACCTCGCCATTCCGCAAATAGTTACATTTTTATAGTAAGGAATCAAAAATATCAATCTTTAAAACGATTACACAATATTATTAGCTTAGAAAGATTACATAACTATATTTAACAATTATGATTTCTTATTTTTGATACAGAGGAGAGTAAAGAAAAATATATTCTATAAAAATGTGTCTTTTTAAAACAGGTAAGTTTTGTCTACATGTTTTCCTTTTCTAAAGCTTAAAGTTTAAATGTATATGTATATATATATATATATATATATCAATCTTTATAAAATACTACATAATATGTCCGTCTGTTTAGAATGTTACTTTCAGAATCAAGTTCTTCCGTGAACTGCAATTTAATTATCAAAAAAGAAAAGTGGTATAAAATTAGCAGGCTGTTTTACCTGCTGCAGGCTCTCTAAAGCCCTAAGCTGCAGACGCCAGGAGAACCAGGTTTATTCACCGAAATCGCAAGGTACTTACTACTGATCAAGTAAAAAACCGTCTCTACACAAAGCTGAGCATTATACAACGTCACCCACTGCACTCCGAAAGTTGTGGAGTTCTGGTCATTCTGTCAATAACACCCTAAACAAAATAGTACCACCGTCAGACAAAGAGATAGAACAGATCAAATAAACAGAGCCCGGCTCTTCTAACGGACTCGACTTCGGTTCTAATTAATATATATATATATATATATATAAATTAATTAGTGAATAAACAGAAAAAGTTGGCGTGAATTTTTATGTCTAAGTTTTAAATTAACTAACAAGAGTTAAAAGTTAGAATTTGCTAGAGTAGGCCGTATCGTGCTCAGGGTCCGATCTCCTGTTTGATTATCAAACATTTGAAAGTTTCGTTTGATATCAAGAAAGTTTTGAAATGACACCCCAATTTTAACGACGTAGTTCATTTAAGATGCACGAAAAGGAATAGAATAGTAAGTTGGGTCAAACCACACTTAAGATTTTGCATTTTATTTCTGTCATGCTTTAAAATTTTTCATTCAAAATTAATCGTTAAATTCAAGTAAAATTTAACATTTTAAATTTTTATTTAAAATCATTGTATGAAAAACTGCAACAAGTGCATCATAAACCGTAATCTTGTAAAAGGACAAAAATAAAATTGTAAACAAATATTATGGAGATTTTTTTTAAGTGCCATCGAACAAACCAATTTATTTTCCAATTGATTAAATCGTGTCCATAAAAAAAAAAAAAAAAAAAACTGCTATAGGCGAAAAAGAAAAAAAAATTATAATCCGCTCCTCCCCCCAAAAAATGAATAAATACAAATATATATATATATATATGAAATTATGTTTTCAAAGATCGAAACAATAATATAAAATGGAATATTTTATTGGTCGCTTGAATTTTCATTTAAGCAGGCTTTATAGTATTATATTTATGTTGAAGGATCCACATTGGAATTATTAACAGGGCCCGTCATCATTTTGTGCTCTTCTAGTCACTGTGCATCATTTCGGCGCTATACCGGTTCATCCTGGATAGATTAGCCACAAACAAGATTACCGGTTCGAGATCAAACTCTAGGTTTCTGGGGAATGCTTGCTCCTAGGTATCACTTTCTGCCATGTAGGAAATATCTATCCTCCGAAAATGGTATCTTTAGGTGTCTAAAGGTTGCCTAATCAGAGGGTTCTAAGTACTATAATTTCAATCACCTAATATTTAAACATCTGAAAAGTAAATACAAAATTATTCTAATGCGTCTTTTGCGATTAACGAACTAATAATGATAGCTTTAAATAAACAATAGTTTTAATTAATATTTTAACCCGTTGGGGACGAGCGACACGTATACGTGCCGCAAATAGGCTTAAGAATGCTTGTTTATTCTCACCAGTAAAATTATACTGTAAAATTCGGCTTATTCAATCAGAACATTTTCTTGATTCAACAAGTCACAATTTTCTGTTTTTTAAAACCGGTGGCAAAACATTAAAAATTTCGTGAAAGCCTCCCGTCGCGAAGGGGTTAAAGATAAATTTATGAATAGAATTTAATGTTTTATGCCAAACTTTATCGAATCTAAAGAAATATATATTTGCTAAAACGTTCGGTGAATAAAGTTTATTAAATCATTTTTTAAAGAAATGTATTCTTGCGTGATATCCAAAATATCCAAGATATCCTAATTTATTTGATAACAAATACGATTTTATGATAAAGTCAGTATTAATATATATATATATATATTATACATACCGGGTTATTATAAAATAAGTATTTTTATTTGGAGCTGTCTGTAGCTTGAAGGAACTATACGAATGAAACCAAAATCGGTACACTTACTATATAAGAAGGGAGAAGAAGAATGGAACAATTAAAAAAGTAGTTACAATAATTGCCATCAGATGTGCCCTGTCGGTGCAAATAATCTGTTAAAATCATTAGGAAAATCAATATTTCAAAGAGAATTGAAGCACATTTTCATAAGAATGGGAGAGAGACAACACGCAGAACTGCTAAATATGGGTGTCGAAAAAACCAAATGTTATTCACTAAATACTCCTCAAAATCTCTGAGTGGTGTGGTTTTAATGTAGGTTTTAATCTCTTTTTTTATTTTTATTTTTATTTTTTATTATTTTGAGGACTTATGACCAAAAGTCCCTGTAACATGTTCGGTTACTGCACAAAGATATCTGCGCATGTTGAAAACATTCGTAGTTCTTCAACTGCAGCAAAGACAGTGCCTTTCCCATGTTGAGTGAGCAGTACAACTGTTCTTATATTAGATTTTCACAAGAGATAATTTGGCATTTTCATATGTATTGGCCTCTTCATAACAATGATCCGACGCTATGAAATTTTTAGCTTCGGGGTTACTTAAAATCCATTGAGTTCCGTGGAGGAGACGTAAACCTCAATAGTTTAAAAAACTGTATAACACAACATGCGTGAAATATCACTCCTTATGTGTTGCATTCCGCAGTTGAGCATGTCGTACATGTTGGATTGTGTCCTCCAGCACAATGGCCATATAGAACTTGAACTTGATCGTTACTGCCACGTGAAAGCGTAACCACATTAACTTTAACATTATTCAATAAATTAGGTATACCATCCGGTTTTTCAACTTAATTGTTTCCACATTACATTTTATACTGAAAAGTGCTATTTGTCGGCAATTATTGCAATTATTTTTTTTTATTGGTCCATTCTGCTAACCCCTTCTCAGATAGTACATGAATCGATTTTGGTTTAATTCGAGTTATTAATTCAAGCTACTGATAGCTCCAAATAGACATACTTAAATTACAACCTCCCTGTAAATGTGCAAGTGTGAACGATTCCAAAATTTTTATTTCATAATTAAGTAGTTCAGCTATTCAGGGAAATTTACATAAAAATTCTAGTCAAATATCATGCAAATTCCGGAGGTATCGGTGAAGCACTGGCAAATTGTGGAAAATCTTTTATCATCAAGTTATTATTAGAAAGCCACTCAAGTTATTGCCACTTATCTTTCTCAACATTCACGATATTTGAATGGAGTTTTTAAATAGCCATTTACTACAGTGACAGATCATTGCGTGCATTTGCTGCTACATGCATTATTACAAACATTTTTTTGATTCTTAAATTTATTGTCGTCTCCCACAATTGTCCTTGCGATTAAATCTTTTTTCAAAAGTATGAAGTCAAACATGTTTTTTACGTACTCAAAGTTAAAGACCAGTTCGCCAAAAATTTCAGCAGACATTCAACAAACAGAATAAAATCGAAAGCCTCCGGTCACTTCCTCTTAATTTTTAGACCCTAGTTTATTATAGATAAGATCATACATGATATTCTTATATCATGATATTTTTTATATTTTATTTATGAATTCAGATAGAACTGGAATTTTATACGTTCCGGATCGTTTTGACAGTTGACTTGAACTGATTAGATGAAGGAATGTGTAGATGAAGGATTGTTTTTGTTCTTTGTTCATTAGCAGGGGAGAAATACAGTTCTTGGGATAAAATAATGCTGCAAGTGTACAAACGTTTCATTTCTTATGGGACAACATAGTAAAGTAATTTTAATGGAAAAGTAAGAAAAATGTTGCTTGTATATATATTAATGGAAGGTTACCAAATGCAATTAATATCTATTTAATGAAACCATGTTTTAAGAGGTAAAACAAATCATTTTCATATTTTCTAGTAAAAAACATGATTTTTACTGAAATTGCTACAATTTTTTTTTTAAGAATACCCCTCTTTTTGTTATATAAAAAAAATAGAACTGATGCATTTTACAATACAGAACAATAGATTTGTTTTTAAAACGTATATTCAAATATAAAGATTGAAAAAATGGAGTAATATTTATCCATCGCCTGTACTAATCTTGCAAAAGTAGACGGATGTGCGTATAAATTTACATGGGATTTAGGGATCAGGGAAGATCGTCCACTGTTCCAAGTATCTATACGAACATAAAACATAAACAGAAATTTATGGTAAAGTTACTCCCATTCTCGATTAAATCCATTGTGTGAAAATATTCGCACCTGTTTTACTTTATTGTGTCTTTACAAGTAGAAAATATTACATATATATGTATATATTTAAATAAATTTTTAAAGTTTTATTGATACATATTGTTTCACAATTAATGGTTTTATATATATATATGTAAATTTACAACGTACAGTTATCCTCATTTTTCTGCTTTGAAATTTACAATGTCTGGTGTGTTTGGTAAATTTATGGAAAAGTTTCTTTGTTTACACATTCGGTATATTTTCTGCTGTTTCACAGAACACTTTTTAACATTGTTGAAAACAATGTTAACAAATGTTGAACATGTCCGGTTCATTAAAAAGTCAAGTAAAAACATTGATGCAATACATTGGTTGAATAAAGGGCACAAATTTGGACTATGTCAAAGTCGTTTGTTTATTTTTTGGCATGTGTTTTAAATACCACCTGAATAATCTAAAAAAAGTCTAATATCTCTACACTGCAAAAAATGATTGTTAGTTTTGCAGTCCCAGCTGCCAGTATTATACCGTAAAATTAACAGTAATAAACCGTAAATAAGCATTAGTATACAGTCTTATAAATACAGTAGCAGTAATATACCGCATATTACTGCTTAACGGTATATTACGGCTTGTTTTAGAGTTTATTACTGTAGATTTTACAGTATAATACTGGCAGCAAGGGTGCCAGTATTATACCGTAAAACTAACAATTATTTTTTGCAGTGTATTTAAATTTTGACTTCTGGAAGACTTTTTCTTTTCTCAACAATGTAAACTAATTAAGTCAAAGAAAATGCAAAGATTCAATTTCAGATAAAAATGCTTTTTAAGAAACGTAATCTAAAATGGTAGCTTAGTTAAATTATTTTTAAGAAGAAAAATAACGGAATCTGAAAGGAATTCCTAAGTTAAGTGAACAAAGAATCTATCTTTTTAAAATAAAATATTTTCATAGTAAAATCATTAATGAACTGTATCTGGTCAGAGTAAAAGACGTATATGAAGTTATTTCATCTTTTTTTATTTATTTTATTTGAAATGTTCACAATTACAATATATCTTTTTGTTTTTTAAATTGCTTAATGCTATATTTTTTTTTTTTTTTTTTTTTTTTTTTTTTTTTGAGTTCCTTGTGCGTATATGTTAAAATTAAATGAAACGTACGCATAAATTTAAATTAGAAGTTCAACTTATTTTTAATTAAAAATAACGTAATTAAATTTACAAGTATTTTTATTCGATTTAAAACGCTTCGATTAATAATTAATGTTCCTGGAGAACGATGTAGTGTATATATATATATATAAGCGTGATTAAATACCGGGTGTTTCAAAAGTTCTTTGTAAACGTAAAACGTGATAGCAAAAAATCTATTGGTCGGAGAGACATGCGATTTGCAGATAAATATTCAGTGTGGCAGTGTATTTTGTATGACACACACAAAAAAAAAAAAAATTAAAAAGTTCAAATTCGTCACAAGTGCGTTATTGCAGATAACTTCTTGGAATAATTCCATATTGCTCACACAACACAAGATTTGGATACAGAAAAGCGTACATGCAGTATTTATTCTCTGCTTTTGTATCCAGATTTTGCATAGTGTGTGCAATATAGAATTATCTACTATAACGACCTTTATTATCGAGCTCTTGAACTTTTTTTAAATTTCTTAATTTTTTTAACCATTTGGAAAATGGTTGTTGTTTTCGGTCGAGAATAGAGATATCTGAATCTTGTGGTGTTCTCATTTTTAATGTCCGCATGTTATTGGTCCAGGAATTTTAATGTTTAATCCATGACGTATATACGACTCTGATGATTCGACTATCATGACGTTGTCCACGACTCTGTTATTCTGTAAGCGAGGTTTAGATCGTCTTAAAAATTATCTTTTACTGATTTTTATTAACTCAATGGGAAGCATTCAAACATTTTGCATTGGGCAATGGATGCTCGCATTTTTTTTTAATTTTTTATTATTACTTATAGACTGGGTGTAACCGAATAATTGAACTAATTTTACTTATTGAGGGGCGAATTATATCTAAAATTTGTTTCCTTTTGTACATAAGAATTAATGCACTGTTAAAAATATCTTGAAAACCTAACTCTGACACATAAGCCACATAAACGCGCTGTGATTGTTCAGAAAACAAATAGTCTTAAAAACATATTTTTCATGATATTTTTTGTGCGTGTGTATGTGTCACACACACGTTGAATATTTATATGCAAATTGCATTTCTCTCCGACCGATTAGATCTTTTGTTATCACATTTCACTTTTACGCCGAACTTTTGAAACATTCGGTATGTTACTGACTTTATAATTTTTTTTTTTAATTTTTAAGAAACACATATGAGTGATAAAGAAAATATACTTTCAACAATTTGCGTATTACTTTTCCATTTCTGACGTCAGTGATATGCTAGTATATATACCTGTATAATGAATATGATTACATACAGGTATGAGGATTTTTCAAAAAATCTTACCAACCAAAAGTTTATTTTACAAACAAGAAAAATGCTACATATAATTTAAAATTGTTGTGACAAAATTTACATGATTGAAAAAAATATTTAATTACTATTACTACAATGCATCTTGATATTTTCTTTTTTATAAAATTAAGAAATATATACAATAAATGAAAGTTTAGTATATAGGATAGAACTTAGTACTACGTTTACATCACAGTAATTTGAAAAGTTGCAAAACAAACCTACTAATTAAAAACATGAAGTTTTTGGCAAACCTGTATTCTTTAATATAGTATTGGGTCTCGTTGTTCTTATTTTTTTTAGCACCAGTTCGAATTTGGGTTCCTTCCTATAGTTTTAGCCAATCAGATTGCTGAACTCGGCTGAGTCAATTTGGTAATAAATGGCTCGTTTGAACGCCATTAGTCTTGTCAAAATAGACATTTAACGTGGCCAAAATTGGCAAAGAGCTGACAATTTGTAAAAACCTTTAGAATATCATTTTAATTTAAATTCCAAAAATCTTAATCGATCTGGCTAGAGCAAAAAAAAAAAAAAAAAAAAAAAAAAATCAAGGTCAAAGGTCAAAGATACAAAAAATTCGTTTTTTCAGGCATCTGTTAAACAGCAATTTTTATCGTAGACATAGTTATTATAAAAATTGAATTTTATTATAAAAATTGAAATTCTCTGCAAAAATAATCTTTACACTTTCAATAATTTTATCTTGTTATTTATTCATCTGCGACTTATGTTTCTTGAGTTACACTTCCTTCTTCCTCTTCTTCTTGTTCTTCCTCTGGCTGCCAAGCTGCTGTCCATAGCTCTGAGATTAGATGAATCTGTGTTTCTTCACTGATGTAAATGGTCAGAAGCATCGTTATCTGTTGTATTTGTGACAACACTTGAGCAAGACTGGCTGTGAGAATTTCTACATATTTTTGAACAAAAGAAACCCTTTTTTTTTTTTTTTTTTTTTTTTTCAACCGCAATTTAAATTGCAACCCTTTGTCTAGTTACAAAAAATGGTATGGAATAATATTTATGGTGCAGCGAGAATATAGCTTTAATTGGCTCGAATTCGTTATTGTTCAATACCCATCTCCAGTTTTCAGGTTCAAGCTTTTTAACTAGCCATATAAATAAAGTTTTGATTAATAATTGTAAGCGAAATTTCAAATTAATAAAGAGCTTAAATAAAATGAAATTTTCTATTTAAATTTACTGGTGGAAGTTTTCTCCGGTAGAAATCAGAGATTATGTATACGAATAAAAAACTAGAAGCCATCTTGTGACAATTTTCTCAATTATTTCACTCGCAACTGCCAGCCAATATGCTATATGTCTCCGCCTCTTTATTCATAATCCATGGTTCAAACTACAACAAAAAATTTAGCAGTGTACATATAGATAAAATTTTACGATAAGAGTGCAATTTTTATTTCAAAAGAGTTATTTTACAAATTTGCACGTATTTTATATAAAAATGACTAATTTTGTTACTCTTTTTTTTTAAGCATGTACTCTGTAACAATAGTTCCTTGAGAACTTTCAAGAACATGATTTTTAAAACTTTTGCGCTAACAATAAATTTTGAAAAAAAAGATACCAATTCATTCTTTTAACAAGTTGTAGTAAACACAATATATAGGAAACATCAAAGGTTCTTTAATTGAAAGAGCGAGAGAAAATTTGGAAAATTCTTTGAGTGCTATAAGTGAATGATGATTAGATATCAGCATCTTCATTAGTTACGCAAAAGGCTAAAAATGATCGCGAACGATCATGAACGTGTGAATGAACGCGTGACCTGGTGATGTTTTCCGGAATTAAGTTGCAAAAATGATGAACTCGACAGGGTGAATTGGAAACCGAGAAGTAGTTATAAGAATTAGCGGTAGAAATATCGTGATTTTAGTGGGAAAAAAAAAAGCTTGATACATATTGTGTTTCAAAAAGTGACGTTTGCAGTCGAACAGCTGTAAAAACAAATCTAGTGAAATTTTATGCTAATTTATATATTGTATGTATATATATATATATATGCATATACACATTTTATACATTTATTTATATAATTATCATAATTTTTGTTGTTTAAATATAATTTTCATCTGTTTGTTTTTTAAAATAGATAAACAGCTATTTACATTAAATAAATACTATAAGCATTGAAAAAACTACTAGTGTATATAAAATAATGAGATGGTTACTTTTTTTCCGAATTTTCTGTACTTAAAAAATATTCAAAATAAGTTAAAATCCACAAAAAAAAAAAAAAAAAAAAAAAAAAAAAAAAAAAAAAAAAAAACCTTTTACTGTAATCAGTTTAATTTTTGTTCATATTCTGGGAATTGTGTAACTCATAATATATGTAAAAGAAAACAAACAAAAAGGGTATTTTAATCATTCAATTCTTTAAAATTTTAAATTTTATAAAATACCATTTTCTAAGTATCTTCGGAATATTTACAATTGAAAAGTACTACTCAAACCAAAAATCATTTTTACGTGATACCCTGTAAATAATGTCCTATTGTACACAGCCTTAACATCATAATTACAATTTGGAAAAATGAGCAAAATCGTTTTGCTTAAGGGGAAAAATTATAATAACCATTTTTTAAACATAAATAAAACATGTTTTAAATAATTACTTTTATCATTACTTTTATCTTTTATTTTTTCAATAATCTATGTTAATGAATGAAGGTTTATCAAAAACCAGGCAAAGTTTCACACATTTTCATTATTTTTCATTAACAAATAGGTGCAAATTTGCCTTATTGATCATCGAAGCAATAACTCATTATTATTCTCGCCACGTTGCCATTCTTCATTTTCAAAGGAATAAAAAATAACTTTCATTATTAGCCAAGGAGTTACCAAGAAATAATAAGTTATTTCCAATCACCAAAAAATAAAAACACAGAAAACTATCTGTTTTAATTAATGTCTAAATCTCTGGCGAGACAGTGTCGAATAAAATAGCTTTGAAAACTCATTAGAATAGCCAAACATGCGAGAAAGCACAGAAAAAAAGACCTTTTCTGTTTTCGAAAAGTACGTCTGGTGTCAAGAATACAAAGGCTGATTTTAAAAGCTTAGTTTAAACTCTCCCCTTTTTTTTCATGTTTCCTTCTTCATCTTGAATGTAATTAAAGCATGAAGATGCGTCAAAAGAAAGCCAAGTTCGTTTTAATTTTGATTAAAATGGAACATTAAGAAGAATTATCTTCTAATGAAAGAAAGGAATGAATTAAGTTGAAAGGAATTTCTAGTTTGATCAGTGATAAGGATGGAAAATAGATGATTTTTATTATTTTATTTTTCTTTGTGGGCTTAAGTGTGGAAGAAAAGTGTATGTTGCCCTTCTGTAAGAATGATTGAATTTAAAGTTTAATGAAAATTTAATTCAATGAAATTCCGGAATTTTTGGCTTTCTATGTTTTATTCCGGATTGTTTTCTTTTTTTATCGTTTCGTAGTTTTAATTTCTCGGAAATCGTGTTTAAATGTTTCAAAGGTATTTAAAATTTAATGACAAGGAAAGGTAATTTCATTAATAGAATTTTTCATCAAGAAAGGAATCGAATTCGTACATTAAGCCAATGTGTAGCTAATTGTTCGGATTTTGAAAGTAGTTTAGGTAATTCTGAAAGGATTATCTAACTACCTTTGGAGATCTTAAAATTCACTTTTTATATGGGTTTTATGAAACACTCATATAAAAAGTCACCTGAAGGTAAAACTGCTGTTTGTCAATTTGAATGTTAACAATTTTACTTGCTCGGATTGCGAATTTGCACAACCACGATACATGTACGTCAATTTCTGTTTGGAATTTAGATGATAATTTCAAATTTTTTGATCGTTTGGAATTTTTTATTTAATTTCATGGAATTCTTTTACTTATATTCGATGCTTTTCAAATATAAATATATTTATGTTTATAAATTTAACGAAATTGTGTCTTTTTTCATTGTATTTTCCAATAAAAGTTAAAAGAATTTGCTGAGTAAAATAGGAAAGTGGCCGAAATATTTTCACTGGCCATATTACACAGTAAAAAAATTGGCAAGGTAGGCAAAAATGTTGTGGGAAACTGGGATCCCAGGAACTTTTAATACAACTGCAACAAAAGATATTAACAAATACAAGTTTGTACTGCAAAATAAAAAATCTGTAAGGTTGCAAGAAATTTTTCTAGGAAACTAAAATGCCTAGAACTTTTTTATGTAACTGCAACCACAACAACAACAAAAATGTCATGTAATTATCCCGGATTAACTGATTAAAGTTTAGTAAACATTAGACTGATTAAAGCTTTTACAAAAACTAATTTTGTAAAATTAGGGGATTTTTTTATTTGCTTTATTTATTTTATTATTATTATTATTATTATTTTTATAGTGTACCGCATAAGTAGAAATAAGGAAATAATGAAAATGAAAATGAAAAAGGAAAACAAATATTCATTTCAAACTTTAAAGGGATAGATACCACTACAACTACATGCATTTCATTTTACAAACTTTAACCAGAACGGCACAATTTTAGTAATATGAAAAGAAAAGAAATATATTTTTAATAAGAAAACATTCATTTCTTTATTACTGCCAAATAAATTTATCAACAAAATGCTACATTAATTAATGAAAATCATCAAATTAATTCAAACTTGCTAAAATAAAACGCTTCTTTTTTCTTCTTGAAAAAGATTTTTTTTTTTTTTTTTTTTTTTTTTTTTTTTTTTAACATTGAACAAAAACTTCCTAAATATTTTCAAATTAAGGGCAATTCTAAGCTAATGTTACTATTTTTACTATTTTATGTTTTACACCAAATAGATAATATACAGGATTAATCTAAACTCATAAGACAAACTTTAAGGGGAGGTTGGAGGCATCACAAGGATTCATATTTGCATGACAACCCATGATCGGAAATGTTTTCCTGGCGCGATAATGACGATAGGAAACACAAGAAAGAAAGGACACGAACAGAGAGAGAAAACATGTTTATAATTCTTAGTACTGCAAAAATGGCGGGACAATGCTGGAAAGGGCTGAGGAACTTGCTGCACGCATCGTGGCAGCTGCTGGAGATGTCCGGGACAGTCCCGGTATTTTTGAGAAAAAAATGCATTTTCCATACGCCAGAGTTGCGCTGAGAGTTGTGTCTCTGAACTTCCTCAGAATGAAAATTTATCTTTGTCATAATAAACTGTATGTTGTTTTATAAATAATATTGATAAACATTAAGCAACAGCGCATATTAGAAATTATGAAGTTAATAAAAAAAGTGAAAGTCATTTATAACAATGAGAATAAAAAATTAAAATATCTGATATGTTAGATAATGATAATGAATACATCGTGACTAATATGCGTTTGAATAATTTATATTTTAATGTAAGACTAATCAATTTTTTACTTGCTATATTAAATTTCTAATTTCCGTTTTCAACATAAACAAGGAATAAATAAATAAATATTACTCATGACCGTTTGCCTTAGTGAAATTTGATTATTTTTGTCATGATATTCCAGAAAAACAGTGAACAACTGAACAATAGTTTCAAATCGCTATAATTAACAATAAAATAAAAATTATTTTTTATTCTCTACGAAGTAAACCACATTATTTACTTACAGCTGATTTTTACTTGCTTAATATATATATATATATATATATATATATATATATATATATAATAAAGATAGGAAGAAAAAAGAAAAACAATGAAATCTGTTAAGCATTCGTAAATTCATTGCAATTATAGCCTAAACCTGCAATACTTTTGACTTCAAGAGGAAACTATACTTGCATTTGTTATGCGAAATCTTTCTTCTATCTGATGCTTGAATTTTTTCAATAGTTGTTATACATGTTAATACTTCAGTGCTACATTAACTTTACATGAAATTTCTGTTTCATATTATTAATGAGAGTAAATATGAATTAATCGTCAACATAATGTTCAGTAAAATCGGTATTTTTCATCATTTAATTTCATCAGCCGCCAGTCACTGCACAATCAGCCAAAGTACAACAAAACTGCAAAATCACTTTTTTTTTTTTTTTTTTGGTTGTTGTTAAATTTCTCAATACATTTATGTACTTTATAATAATAATATTAGGTTTTATTAGCCTAATTTGTTTAATTTTTTTATTACATTTATGTTATATTTATATTATATTTATATTATATTTAATTTTTATAAATTTTTATTTATTTATTTCTGTGCTGTTACACAAAAAAATGGAGAAAATGGTACAAAAAAATCACTAGCACACCGCCCCTTCGTGCAGAATGTCCCCATACGTAACTGGCATCTGTTGATTATTAGTCAGAAGCGTATACATGTGAAATATGGGTTAACTCTGTGTGCAATTTCATGCACTTTCGATGATAACAAGAGGACATACACGCACATGGACAGACAAACATTTTGTAAAACTATTTTTTTCGAGATGTCTAACCCATAAAACGTGAAATCCGTCTGAAATCGACAGTCAAAGAAAATTTCGTTTACGATATTTATTTTATTACAGGCAGAAGAAACTAAAAAAGAAAAATAAATTTAATAGGACAAAACAGAAATGGCTGACTAGTTGCGTGTATTACTGCAGCAACATATATTGGATCTTCGAAAATCAAAGTAACTTCTAATCATGAGGAATATTGCTCACATATAAAGAGGTTAAGCAGATTGGGGAAAGATATTTAGGGATAAAATATTTTGAAAAGCAGCCAACAGGAATGTGGTAACAAATATGAAAACAGCTATATATATATATATATATATATATATATATATATATATATATATATATATATATAAGAAAAAAGAAGAAAAGCAGAATTTTGTGGGCCTAGAGATCGAGTTGGGTTGATATTAAATGCACCAAGTTCGAGTTGATTTCTGGTTATTTGGACCGGATTTGAAAAAAATAAATAAAGTTAATAAATAAATAAAATAAAATAAATTATGTACTATTCGAATGATGGGTGAAAAAATGTTCATACAAAAGTGTAACATTGATATTAATGACATAATTGTAGACTACTTTTCCCCATTTGTATTAAAATATGGATTTGTCTTCTTTCTTTCCGGGCTCGGGCTGTGTCAGTTTGAAGTAGAAATGTGTTTGCTCTGATTCGGGCTTAGGACTGCTTTTAAGAGGCTACTTCAGTCAAGCGAAAAGACCCGTTCGCTAATGTAATACTATGTAAGAAATTTATAAAGATGTCTCGGCTGTATTTCAATATATTTACATTTATTTTTGGAGTTTTTGCATTGGATAGTTGAGATGATCTTTATAAAAGTTATTGTTACTTTTTCAATTTTGAATGCAGAATTTTTTTCTCTTTTTAATGGGGGTGCTTTCACTTTCAAAACCGATTCCGAAAATAAAAGCGCTCTAATTAAAAATGCATGAAAACAAAATCAAAAAGTGAAAAAGGCATCTGTACCTTTGATCTCAGCTATTCAATGCAGAAAAGGAAAAAAAAATAAATATTGAAATCCAACCGAACTATCTTTATAAATTTCATCCATAGAGGATTAGTTAGCGAACGGGTCTTTTCGCTTGACTGAAGTAACTTCTAACGAAAAAACGATAAAACTCAAACGGTGGAGGACTCTTTAGATGATTCATGATTATTCGAAGTATGCAGATCTCGAAAAAAAGGAAAAAATTCTTTTTATGGAGAGTTTATCTTATTTTTTGCAATAATATAAATGTGAGATACAAAAAAGTACTTTCGCTCACAAGAAACCCTCTGTAACTGTCAAAGGTCTCTCATGTCTCGTCTAATTTAATAAATCAGTTCCTGACTTTTTTCTGCTGTCATCTGACTTAATACCCTCTTAATATGAAGTAGCCCAGTATAACCTCATTTTTTATTTTTCCTTCTGAAGTACCGTGCATGTCATTCTCAAAAAAATATTTTCATTTCCTATCCAGCGTGGACCACGAATGATTTGAAAGACCTCCCGAGGAGTGATTTGGCAGAGCAATTTGCCAGTCCCCTTCCTGCTGTCACGAGAGATCAGATTTTATTTCACGCCCCACGTGACCTCGATCTATCCCACCCTTACTTCCATATCAACAAAATCATGAAGATGTGGAAAAGTAACATGAGAAATATACTTACATACATATACGTAATACAAATAATCTATCTTGAATCAGAATAGAAAGTTACTGAAAAATGTATTCAAGATTCGGTTGCATTGCCTTTTGATTTAAAGCTAAACCAGAAGTACAAGGAATTTTAAAAGTAATATTGTAGGTACTTCAAAATCTATTAATGTAGCCCCTTGCTTTAACGTGGTTGTTGGGGAAAAGGAAAAAGCACTATATATCCGAATGCGTAATATAACCGAGGGCATTAACAAATTATTAATGTTAATCATATGAAAATAAATACAGTCGAACCACTATATAACGAAACCCCATACATCGAATTTCTCCATATAACGAATTTTTAGTAAGAACGGTCCCCTTTTCGCATGATTACATTAAAAACAGACTCTATATAGCGAAATAACTATCTCCATATAACGAATTTTTTCATAAATTGATCTTAATTTATTCAGTTTTAAAAAAGCTTCGAAATCATATGGAATCAAATTTCCATCACTTATTTTTGATTTATCGTTCAGTGGAGAGGTTTTTTTTTTTTTATAAATATTACTTCTCTCCTTATTCTTTAAATCTAACAAGTTCATCCCACCTCCCACACACCTTTCAACATCCTTCTCAAAACACAGTCAATTGAATTGTTACACATATAAGAGAGGAATCAATGAGAGCACATAAGAGAGACCTTCAAATGGAGGAAAATATCAACTACAATTTTTCATTCCTTGCTAAAATTTGAGAATTTTTTTTTGAGAGCGTGCAATTGTAATTTTAAAATCAAAACAACAAAAAATTACAGATTTCTTCCTCTGAAATTTATGTAAGTCTTCCTTATTTGATTTTCATTAAGCTTTCAAATAAATGTCTTTTCTCTTTTTTGAAACTGCTTAAATAAGTAAGAAATAAAATGTTAGGTTAATATATACTTTTAAACATTTCAAATTCTTAATTAAAAAGATCAAAAATAATATTTGTTCAAAATTTACACATTAAATACTATTTTTAACATCATACTCTATACATCGAATTTCTCTATATAACGAATTTTTTACTGGAACGATGGATTTCGTTATATAGAGGCTCGACTGTATAATGTATTAGTCTTCAAAACATTTATTCATAAGCATTTTCTCAATAAATAAAAAGCATATAATTGCATTTATTTAGTGTTTTTTACGCATGCTGTTATATACATATGTATATATAATTCAGTTGATATAAAGACAATGTTCTTGTTTTCGACAAAAGACAAAGAAAGCGATGTATCCAAATTAGCGATAGTACGAGGTATTACGGTGCGTTTTACTGATTAGACAATGAAATCCTATATCAAGAATGTACGTGAACATACGCTAACATATACGTTCCATATAAATTTATTATTTTGAGCTAATACAATGTTTCAAATTAAGTTATTAAATATTGAAAAGCTGTAGGAATTCATGCAAAAGATTTTTTTTTTTTTTTTTTTGGATTTTTAATAAACTAAAAATGTTTGTGTTTCTTTTTCATTTGATTTAAAGCTGAACAAGAAAAACAAAAATATTCCAGAATTTTTTTCAATAAATTCTTGCGATTTTGGATGTTTCACAATTTACAATTGTTGAAAATTTAAGTTTTAACATAACTTGAAATATCTTGAAAAATATGTTATACAAAAGTCTTAGAAAAATTTCAAAATAATTTCTGTGAAAATTTATTTTTTCTCAGTTATAAAAATCTGTATAAAGGGTACATAAAATCTGTTTTATCCACCCTCATAATGAACTAAATCTGTAAACAGATGCCGTATATGATAAAGTATGCGTGTGTGTGTGGGGGGGGGGGGGGGGAGAGGGAAGCTTGGTTTAGTGTGGAACCAAATAAAACAGATTCTATGCAGCTTCAAAATGAACTATCACTTTTTTTCCTCTCCAAAATGGACTTGATCTACAATGCTTGTGAAACCTTCATTAACTTTATTTAACATAAAAGCACTTCACGCATTTAAATATGTATATATAAATATATATATGTATACATATCAAAACTACACTAAAAAAATGTTTTTTAATATATCACTTATCTTTTTTCAGGATAATTCCTCATACATTTTTCAAGATATTTAACAAAATGTCTAGAATCACCTGTGGCCATATAGTGTATTTATACTAGGATTCGTGGTTAATTAGAGTTCGTACATGTGGTTAGAATTTTCAGACCAGGACATTCTTTGGTACTAGTTTTTTTTTTTTTTTTTTTTTTTTCTATAGAAAATCTTTTCTTAAGTAAGGCAAAATTTCACGCGTTTTAACTGGATTTTTTTCCACAAAAAAACTACTTATATTTTACCTGTAAAATAACTGAACCCGTACGAACCCTGAATCTTAAATTAAACAATCATTTCATAAAACAATCACAACAAAATGAAAAGCAAAACGAACACTTTTATTTAAGAGAACATATAATTAAAGAACAAATTTAAACAAAATTATTGAACATTTCAATTAATGTGCGCTGCGCTGCTTTAATAACTTTATTTATCATTAGGTTTATCATTAAGAATTTTTTTTTTTTTTTTTTTTTTTTTTTTTTTTTTGGTTTTTCTGTACAAAGACATGAGTTAAGATCCAGTAATTTATTTTAGACTTTTTTTTTTTCAACAATTATTTTTTTTCTCCTTTCTTAAATAATAATGCTGAAAAGACCAAACTTTAGATTTTGCACTATACATTCAATTTTTTCCTCCTTTCTTAAATAATAATGCTGAAAAGACCAAACTTTAGATTTTGCACTATACATTAAATTTTTTCATAAGCAAAATTCAAAAGATTGTACCTCTGCGGATATCTTTTAAACTTTAGTGCGAAAAGTTCTCATATTTTTCAAACACTCGCTAACTTTGTACTTTTTAAATATATGTGATCCCTGAAACTTGAGTTATAAAAATGATGATAAAATAAATGAAAAAAAAAAATACTGAAAATTTTATTTAAAGTGTCGAGTTTTTTAATCCAATAATATCTCTAAACAAAATTGCATTTTGCATTTTTTAAAAATAGAGTTTCTCGAATTCAGTGTGATCTCGTTGAAAACGTATTTGCAATATATCTGTCTCATGAATATAAATAGTGAAATGGTCCCTTTATTTAGAGAAATGTTCTGCATTTTCAATTTCTCCTAGTCTTTTCATGTATATTAAACAATACTGTCATGGCTCGTTGGAGAGAAATTTCAAAATTGGGATCTGAAAGCGAAAAAGTCACATTTTTAGGAGATTTCTAAAATTGAAATGTCAAAGGAGAAGAATTCGAAATCAATATGGAAATGTATGAAATTTCATACGGATGTATGCAGATGGAAGGAATTATTTTGTGAACAATTGATATGGAAGTTATTAATCATCGATGTTGTTAGATGTTATTGTAGATTTATATTTGTGAACGCAAAATTAATTTTAACTGACATAAAGACTCAGAATACGTTTGAAGTGTCAGTGAATAAATAATTTAGAATATTCCTTTATTAATTTAATTTTATATGTTGTGTATTTATATAAAACGAGTGTTAGAGCACGGATAGACAAACAGAATAAAAAAAAAAATTCAATTATGTTGAAAAATATTAAAAACCATAATTAATCAGTAAATTGAGATGCAGGGTTTAATTAAATTAAATATAAAAAAAAATTCCTACACGACGATGCAATTTTTTTATTGTTTGATTACTCATCTGTTAAATTTGTTATTTATTTATTTATTTGTTAAGCTTTAATTTCGTTATGGAATATTAAATGGAGATAAGTGTTGAACTTTGTATATTGTTTTAAATGCAAAGAAGTTATTATTCTACTACAGTTAGGCTGTACGCGATACAGATAGAGATTTAAAAAATCATGCTTCAAAGAATTTTATAGCCTTAAGATAAATAAGTAAATTAGAATACAAATTTCAAACAAATTGCATTTGAATTTACTTTTTCCATTTTGGTTGGATTAACAATTTGATTGCCCGATGGCGGGAGGTTTAAAATCTTGTGATAAAAACAAAACTTATTTTTCTAGGGTTGTACCATCACTATGACGACAGCGTTACTCACGGACATTTTTTTAAAATATAAAATATTAAGCAAATATCTTTGTAAACTGTTTGTGTACTTCATTGTAGTTTACAGACTCTCTTAAGAGTTACAAGAGTATTAGGATTGAGAAGCTCAATGAAATATGTATCATGAGACATTTTTATGCTTAAGCGATGGCAATATATACAGTCGAACCTCTATATAACGAAACTCCATACATCGAATTTCTCCATATAACGAATTTTTAGTAAGAACGGTCCCCTTTTCGCATGATTACATTAAAAACAGACTCTATATAGCGAAATATCTATCTCCATATAACGAATTTTTTCATAAATTGATCTTAATTTATTCAGTTTTAAAAAAGTTTCGAAATCATATGGAATCAATTTTCCATCACTTATTTTTGATTTATCGTTCAGTGGAGAGGTGTTTTTTTTTTTTTTTATAAATATTACTTCTCTCCTTATTCTTTAAATCTAACAAGTTCATCCCACCTCCCACACACCTTTCAACATCCTTCTCAAAACACAGTCAATTGACTTGTTACACATATAAGAGAGGAATCAATGAGAGCACATAAGAGAGACCTTCAAATGGAGGAAAATATCAACTACAATTTTTCATTCCTTGCTAAAATTTGAGAATTTTTTTGAGAGCGTAATAATTGTAATTTTAAAATCAAAACAACAAAAAGTTACAGATTTCTTCCTCTGAAATTTATGTAAGTCTTCCTCATTTGATTTTCATTAAGCTTTCAAATAAATGTCTTTTCTCTTTTTTGAAACTGCTTAAATAAGTAAGAAATAAAATGTTAGTTTAATGTATACTTTTAAACATTTCAAATTCTTAATTAAAAAGATCAAAAATAATATTTGTTCAAAATTTACACATTAAATACTATTTTTAACATCATACTCTATACATCGAATTTCTCTATATAACGAATTTTTTACTGGAACGATGGATTTCGTTATATAGAGGCTCGACTGTATATATATATATATATATATATATATACATATATATATATATATATATATATATATATATGTATGTACATCGATCATCATAATACAGATTGAGTATCGCCATTTTTAAAAATAAAGAATTGAAATTATTCAGTAATATTGAAAATTATTATTAATGAAACTCCATTTACACTATAAAAAAAAATTGGGAAAATTACAAAAAATTTTCTAGTAGAATTGTATTCCAAGAACTTTTTATGTAACGGCAACAATAAAAATTCATGTAACAGATACAGATTTGCACTTTGAATCAAACAAATTTTAAGGTTACTAAGAATTTTTTTGGGAAATCGTATTCCAAGAACTTTTTAAGTGACGATAACGAGCATTATAGATAAAATTTTAGTAAAGTTACCAAAATTTTAGTAAATTCTTTTGTAAAGTTACAGATGGTTTTAGTTTTGCTTACAGGTTTTGTAGAGTGACATCATTTTCTTGTACAGTGTACACGTAAAATTTTAGTAAGCATAAGAGATTTCGGTTAATTTAGATTACTAAGGTTACAGATTTTTTTTACAGTGTACCTTGAAAGATGTGTTCGGACGTTAATTGAATAATGAAGGTAATCATCAAAAAGTGTTTCAGGAATAAAATGGTTCTTTGCAATTGATTTTGTTTACTAAAATCTAATGTATAAAACTTTCTTAATGATTACCATTTAATAAGACCTAATTTTTAAAAAATAATGAGGAAGAGTACAATACATTTAAAAGGTGGAAGTTAAAGATATCCAACGAAGATAGTTTACTTCTAGTAGGCTGCAAGCGCCGACTGTTATCCATACATAAGTTTCAACATTTCACTTAAAATTTAACATTGTATAAAAGTGATTTTAACATTGTTTAAATGTTAGAATTACTTAGAAATTTTATTTTTTAAGAGCAAAAAGATATTTGATTAAGGTTTTTTTTGTTTTATTTCGCGATACCGATCCGGATATTTGATGATTATAATAATTGGGGTTAAAATTATTGAAGTTTTACTGCATTAAAAAGCAAAGATTTTGCCAAATATATAATGTAATATGCCATTTAGCGTCACAAACATACATGGTTAAAAAAAAATTGCTTTAGAATAGCGTCATTTTATCTTTAGAAACATCGGAAAAAAAATTTATCATAAACAGTTTCTTTTCATTATAACTAATGTTCGGTAACTTTTCTGGGGACATTTTATCATACTAATCAATTTTACCTTTCGAAAAACAAGATTTTTAGGATGCTATAAATTTTCAAATTAACGATTTTAGCTCCGTATTTGAATTTATAAATGAAGGTTTAGTAAAATAATATTAATTTTAATGTTAATGTTAATGCTGTTAATTTATGACTTTTTACTGTAAACATGTTTTTTGAGGAGGAAAATGTATAGAGTAACTTGAGATGAAATGCATTGCTGTACAAGATGCCGTATACTTAGACTTCATATTCGCAAGAATTATCGGGAATCTTGCGCCATTCAGTTCTAAATAAAAGGGCTATTGGTAGTTTAATTTCCGTTTGCGTTCTTTTTACAATTTTTTAGTAGTGCTTTTTTATTGTTATTTTGTCTTAACACTTCTGGTTACTGTGCAAAATCTTCTACATGAAAGTTATTTCCCTATATGAATCTTAGTTTAAATACCAGAGAAATGAAAATGATGCTTTCAGGGAGCATTGGTACCTCTCCTTTCTGCAAAGCATAAATGGCCGCTGGATCCCGCTTCTTCACGTTGATAGGGGGATTGGTTTTCTTTCCATTGTGATCTTACCCATACCTGAACAAAATTTTCGATGCTTTCTATAATATCTGTAAAATGAAATATATTTTAAATCATACATAAGAGAGCAAATTTTAACAAGAAATCAATAAATTACAATTAAAATCAACAGGTGATTCTTAAAACAATTAAATCAAAAACTGCGGTATTTTCACTCAATTTACCCTATTTTTGAATGGATTGATTAAAAAAAATTATATTCTAATCAGAGAAAACTAATTAATGTGCAAAAAAAAAAAAAAAAAAAAAAAAAAAAAATGACTGGGGAGCATTTTAGAAAATCAGTGGCTGCAAAAGAATCTATGTATTTATAAATGCTGTTTTAACCTTGAAAAATAGGGGATTTTGAGGTTTCTAAAGATAAATAATGCATTTCGAAATTGTGAGTAACTTAGAAGAGGTTATTAGTACAACTTTCGTTCATAGTTATGTTCAATTTTCCTAATTTAAGGAACATGTGTAAATCTATTAATATAAAAAGTCGGAAATTGTCTCTCAAACGTGGCTGATGAGATGAGTTTGTACGGTACCTAGTTTTACAAATATTCAGATCTTGGCGAATTAACTGTTCCAGACTCATGCAAAAATGCATTAATACAAAAATTTATCACGACCCTCAATTCAGTAATACAAAAGTAATAAGACTCCATCTAAAATAACACTGATAACCATTTCAACCCATATTCATTGTTCACTATGGTACATCATTGAATCGATTACGTACGACAGGATTTATTGGAATGAAGAAAACTTTTATAAATATCTTTTTCAGTTTTGATTTGATTTCTATACAATTTGAGATGACTCGTCAAAATTCTGTCGTGATTATACATATTAAAATTCAAACCATCCAGTTGGATAGTTTTAGCGCTGTTGTATGCAGCGAGAAAGCGACTGTAGAAGTGCTGCGTATTTATATAAATACGAAGCGCTTAAAAAAGACATTTTAGAAATCATGTCGATAAATATGATCAAAAAACCATTTAGGCTTCTGTCCGAGCAAATGCTATTTCTATGGAGAGGTTATTTTCTAATAACTCGTATGCTTTTTGACATTTTTATTTTATTTTATTTTATTTTTATTTGGATAGTTGAGGTCCCTCTTGGCATTGCTCTTTTTTTTTCTATTTAGGTTGTAGATTTTTTTATAGAGTTACTTTCATTTTCGGAACTGGTTTTGAAAGTGAAATATCTGCAATCTAAATAGAAAAGTAAAAAAGGAGTGGTACTAAGAGAGAGAGCTCAACTGTCCAATGCAAAAAGTAAAAAAAATATAAATATAAATATAAACATAAATGTGTCGAAATGCAAACGAGTTACTAGAAAATAATTTACCCATAGACATAGCATTAGCTCGCGAGTGTCTTCGCATATGGTGAGAGGAGCCTTAAGGATTCTTCATTGGGTTTACAAGATAAATTATTTATGAACATCACAAATAACATAACTCAAATGAGAAGTTTAATAGACAGTAGACTAAGCTAAAATACAAGGGAAATCGTCTTATTCTGGAATTTTTATTAGTTATGTTTTCCCTTTTAGAAAAAAATTCTTAGATTTCCTCATCAAAATTTTAAAAATCATCTAATACATCCCGCAGCATAACAGTTGACGTTATCACACTCAGCACAGCTAAGCAGATGCGATAACGGGAAGATTAATTCCTCTATATAAAAATACTAGCAACGGAAAATGTCAGCTTCTAAATCAAGAAGACGGAGTCAAGAACCCATGAAAAAGACACTTTCTGCCTTCGCTAATGTCTTGTAGCCTAAAATACTGTGGCATTATTATTTCAACAGAAGATTTCAGAAAATATAAGTGAGCAATAGTTACATTCTTTTGCGAAAAGCGAAAATATTCTGCTTCAGAGTAAGTTGTAGAAAATATTTTTAGAATATTCAGCTGTTCATTATAGAAATAGGTGCTTTGTAGCAGGATTATAAAACTTAGCACTTCTGGTGACTGATAAAATTAAAAATGTATGTTTCAAAGTATGCAAAATATTACATTTATTGAGAATTGAAAATCAGTATAATAAATCAATGCTGTGTGTGTTTCATTTTTGTTTTGAAGACTAATTTCAGTATATTTACATAAAGGCCAAATCGTAAAAGAAAACACTTACTTTCTTTTACTAAAACTGTTGGTTTTGATAAGGGGTCAAGTCCTACTTATGATATTTCTATATATTTAATAGTTTGCATTTGAAACGGTTTTAAAACATTTATACATAATAATAGATTAATTTTGGGTGTTTTGTAGGAATTTCTTATACATACAGATGTATCATTTATATGTAAGACAAAGTTTAACATTTTGAAATTTAACATAACTAATATCACTGTTCGTTATTTCTATGCGAGATTATGGTGTGCAATTATAAATTATGGAAAACTGCCACTTTAAAAATAACCAAAATGTTCTCTTAAAATTTATATTTGCAATTATAATTTATTTTTGCAAAATTTTCAGTATTACTGAACAAATTTTATTTTAAATTCTTTTCATCACTCACGATTTTTCTTGACAAACATTTTAATGTGAAGCGTACTAATTCTATATACAATATCCTGATAAGGTGTTCTATGTTATCTAAAAAAGTATTTCTATGCATAAAAGTATCATGGTACTTTTAACAATTGTAACAACATGACTGAAGTCAAATTTAGACAAAATCTTTTCGTTTTATCTTTTATTTTTATTTACAAACATAAGAGAGTATCATTTGTTCACCGAATATGCGTTTTCAAGTTTATTAAAAAAATGCGCTAGATCAATATTCTTTATAACGTTTATTTTCGACGTAAGTGATAATTTTAACTGCATCAACTGCATAAATTACTTTTTTCGAGTTAAACACAGTTGAATATGAAAATATGAATCGCTAATCCTCGATTTTTTGTGCATATAAAAGGCAATTTCCAAAGCACTAACAATAACTATAAATTTCGACAGAAGCGTTGCATTTTTATGACACTATTACATAAAAACACCCTTTTCTTCATTTTTTTTACTGCCAAATTTTGTTGTAAATCTTCTTTGTTGTGATGTAGATATTGTTTAGAAAGCCTCGTAACGAAAGAATTTAAAATGATGTATCGTAATGCAAGTTCTTTTTGATTAGGAAAATTTTTTGTAACATTCTAACTTATATTTATTCCCTTTTATTTTAGCATATTAGATTTGCGAGAAAATTTATTATTTTAATTTTAACTATGCTATTATAAGAACTATATAGAAGATTTGTAAGTAGCGTTTTCTGGTAAACTGATTTTCATTCATAAAATTTACAGAGATGTATTTTATTCTTGCCAGTTGGGTTCGTGTTAATCCGACTATTGAAATAAAAGACCAAATTAAATTATGATATGAAACAAATATGTATATATATGGATGCAAATATGAATAAATATAAAATAATGAATATAAAAAAGAACTTCTTAAAAATGCCATGAAAATTTTAATAAATGCGCAATGCCATGAACCAGTCACCCTTCATCAGACGCCGTCTTACTAGTTTGAAAGCAGCATCAAGACTACAGAAAACCAATGAAGAAAAGGGAAAAGTTGAAAAAAATGTCAATTGTGAAACACGAGTAGAAAATAGCTAATGAAATCAAGAGGTATGCTTTCCGATCACTTTTTTATATTGCCACCAAATCCATTTAGGCATTTGTCTGAGCACAAGACCAGTTTGTTTAAACCAGCTTGGTAGAAATCTTGTCCTTACCAACTGAATCAGTAGCTGCGTTACATCATTTTTTTAACCTTGTTCAGATAAATGTTTCCTTCGATTTTCGAATCAGGAAATAATTACAAGGGTGCCAAAACTTAGGTGGTGTTCTTTTTTGGCTGGAATGGGGGGGTTGCCCGGATTCCCCACTTGAAATTTTGCGGCAATTCTTGAATTTGGTGAGCAGTATGAGACTAGTAGCACCATACAGGAGGATGGCATCCTCATTTAACATGCAGGTCGTTTGCACAGGATTGCTTCGTGTAGCATTGTCAAAGTGGCACACGCGAGACCACTTTTTCCAAACGACTGCGACTTTCTGTTTCAACGCTCTGAAGTGTTTCCGAACATACACTACCTACCATTACAAACATTTGTCCATCTGTCTTCATACTGAGAAAAATCAATCACACCACAATAATTATATTCAAATGCTATTGTGTATAATGCTGCAACACAATCTAGTGCAATTTATTTATATTATAGAATATTGTCGTTAATAAAGTATTTCACAATATATGTTTCCATTTTCTTCTCGTAATATTTTTATATGTTTGGATTTTTTTCATCTCAATTTTTTTTTCAATCTGTGTCTTTTGCACTATTGGATGTAAGATTTTCTACTGAATTATAATTATTGGTTAATTTATAATTTGACGATTTTCCTGTGATTTAATAATTACATTAATTGTAAAAAAAAAAATCATTATATACTTAATTTTCATCATAAAATGTACAATTTATACAATTTTGTCGTTATAAGAAAACGAATAATCAATCGTCAACATTAGATTCTGAAACACTTTTAAAGGATATCTTTAACAAATTTCGTTTTTCCTACAGTGAAAGGAGATACATATAAATAAGGAACTTTAAAAAGCACATAATTCACTCCACACTTAATCCACTTTTAGAAATTGTTGTCCATATCTATTATTGTGTACGAAGTCTTTCATATTGCCCTGGAAATTACCTTTTACATTAAGCTATTTAGAATTCAGACACACCATCTAACAAATGAAAATTAAATCAGTTTAAAAATGCATACCATATAAGAAAACATGCATCTAGTAATTATCAATCTTAATCAATTATTTAATGAAATTCTTTTTGTGTGTCTTTAAATGAACGATAACTGCTATTCGGTCAATAATCTATAAAAAACATGCAGTACGCTTCAGTGATTTCATTATATTTGAAGTACCGTAACGTTATTAAAATGGACTATCAACAATTTTTTATCATAGAACATAATGTAATGGGATACTTTTGTGCGTCACTGTAAAGATGAACTAAATTTTCTACTCCTGAAAAAGCATATTTTAATTAGTCTATTCAATGACGGATATTAATCTCATCCTCCATAATTTTGTTTCACATATCGTAGGTCAATAAAATGCACTGCAATCTATTTTACCCGTTAGACCTTAATAAAACAAGATTCTTGTGTGTTCTTGTAAATGAAATATAAATTCTACACACTTCTTTTACAATATCGACCATTCAATAGTAAACGTCAATAACATGTAACATTTTCATGGGAATCCCTGTACGTTTGCGAGAGTTATATCAAGGAATACGGACAAACCGAACTCATAAACTCTTTTCAACTATGTTAGAAAATGTGAAAAAAGGATTACTTTTCTTTTCTTTCGAGTTTTGGATTGAAATTTGTTGGTATCAATTTCGGGTCGACTAAGATTCTTTTGGCATGTTCTTGTCAATGAAGTATTTTTGTCGGATTCGAGTAGGCTTCAAATAGAATTTCCTGTCAATTATAGCTCTATCCCATCTGAAATAAATTCTGTATATATAAATCCTAACGCAGTATCTTCTATAATGATATTTAATGCATAATTACTTTTTTGAACAAATTTTATGCACTTCGACAACTGCAAATGCAGTATTATTTTTCATAGAAACAGAATCCCCCCCCCCCCCAAAAAAAAAGAGAGAGACAAGACGATATAATAAATGATGACACTAATTACCATATACACGACACATTTTTTTTTTTTTTCACTTTCTTCTCCATTACCATCGGTACAGCGAATTAATTGCAATTTCACAAACGTTTCAGTACAATCATTAGCATATTGCGCTTATGTTGGAATTTACACGTTATTTAACAGGTACTCGCCCATTATACACATTTAAACGAATAGAATACATCAAAATTTATGATATTGCCGAAACGTGAGAAGAAAAAAAGAACCTAGAACACATTTTGTTCAAACATTAGCAAGTTCTATGATTTATAGTTATTGCTTATTTTTTGCAGATTAGGCATTTATGAGTAATGTGCCTTTGCAGTTTTGATTTATGCATACGGATATCTCATTCTTTAACTTTCAGAATTCACAAAAGTAAAAGCTAGAGCAGTTTTTCAAGGTGGCAGTTCGACAATATTTTCAGAGCACAAAACTTTTTCAAAAACATTTGTTGTTGGGAACTCTAGAAAATACTTTATTTCTGTAGACCGATTGCGTCAGTAATACAGAGAATGTAAAGAGTAGAGTGATATATAGTAAATGTAAAAAATGTTAAAAATGGACGGTTTAATCATTCTTTGTATACATATTTTAACAAGCATGGAAGGATATCAATAACATTTCAAGGTTATATATTTAAGGGATATTCGCCTGGACAAGTATGTTTTGTATAGGACATTACGGTAACGAGCAAGTTATTCATTAAATGCACTGAGACTATTATTTTAAAGAATTTTCACTCATAAATTGTGCAATAATGAAAATAGTTTAACAACATTTATTTCTTTAACAATGTGTTGAAAATATTTTAACAATATTTTAAGCAACAATATAAAGTATACATTCCAAGAACTTTATATTTCTTGTGCTAAAACCACTTTAATTTCTTAAAGTATGTCAAATATTAATAAAAACACTAAAATATGTACACTTTTCGATTGATTCACTCAATCATTATCAAAACACATGAAAAACACAAATGCGATGTACATAAAAACCTAAAATGTCACATCAGTCCCTACTATAAAATGAAGGTATATTTTATATGCATTGTATTTGTATTTCTTAATTTGATCTGTTGATGACTAATTTAATCAATCGAAACATGATAATATTTTAATGTTTTTATTGATATTTGGTATCTTCTACGCAATTAAAGTGTTTTAGTACCTAATTAAAAGTTCTTGTAATATATATTTAATATCGTTACTGTTAAATGACGTAAATTAAGATTTTTCTCTGTTCTTAATGTAATATTTATACAGGGTGTTTATAAAGCCCCGGACTCATTTTGATGTTTAATAACTCATAAAATAATAAAGACAGATTAAAATTAATAACATAAATGGTTAGATAGACTCAAAAAAGTTCATGATCCTTGTCAATGAACTTCCACGTGTGCCCCCTTCGTCGCACGGAGAATATCAAGTCGATAGTCAGTTTCACGCCAGGTAACGGCAAGCATGTCGGCATCCACAGAGGCTATTGAGGTTGTAATTCTACCTTTTAAGTCATCAATGTTCGACACTCTCCTCCTATAAACACTGTCCTTTACAAATCTCCAAAGGAAAAAGTCCAGTGGCGTTATATCAGGCAGATAGGGATTCCCCAAAGATTAATGTGTGGTGTGGACTAATGCACGACCGAGTCATTGGGCCTTTCTTTTTTACAGAAAAGACTGTCTCATCAGTTGCATACTTAGACATGTGGGAAAACTTCATATTTCCACAACTAGAAGAGCTTCAGCCACATGTCTTTTTGCAACAAGATGGTGGAACACCTCATTGGGGTACCATTGTTCGTACTTCTTTGAATGACCATTTTCCAGGAAGATGGAACAGGCGAAGAGGTCCAATTCCTTGGCCACCCAGATCACCTGACATAACGCCGCTTGACTTTTTTCTTTGGGGATTTGTAAAGGACAATGTTTACAGGAGGAGAGTGTCGAGCATTGATTACTTAAAAGCTAGAATTACAACTGTAACAGCCTCTGTGGATGCCGACATGCTTTCCGCTACCTGGCGTGAAGTTTACTATCGACTTGATATTCTCCGTGCAATGAAGGGGGCACACGTGGAAGTTCATCGACAAGGGTCATGAAACTTTTTGAATCTATCTAACCATTTATGTTATTAATTTTAATCTATCTTTATTATTTTATGAGTTATTAAACATCAAAATGGGTCCGGGACTTTATAAACACCCTGTATATTTTAAGCAATTGGCATACTTACGGTGAAATGTGGTGGCATCAAGAATTTTGCTGGAAACACCAAATAATTCAAATAACTCTGTCATAAGTATTTCAAAATTCGTTGTATATCTTAGCGTATATGAGGTACATTCTTACAGAATTTTTCATATTGCCATCACAGTTTAAACGATGTAAAGCTACTCTGTTGAAAATTTCACTAAAATATCTTCATTCTTACTAAAGCCATTAAAAAAAATCTAGGTGTCGCTTACAGTGAAGTTCTCTGTGTTTCTTAGAGAATACATGCATTACAATCATAATTTCTTATGCATAATTTTATCTTTATTTTATACTGACATTTATTATCATCTTTTAAAGTTATGATCAGATTTTTTCATAAATTTAATAATTGTAATTATTATAGACTTTGTACACAAAAATGAAAACAATAATGATTACAAAGTGTTTAGAATAAATTTAACAGTTACTAGTGAAAGACGAAAAATGACATATATGAATCAAAAAGAAATTTTGGTGGATAAAAGAATACCTGGTATAAAGATGATAACATTACAAAGATTTATTAATATATATATTTCAATATTTTTTTCTTAAAATAGGAAAAATACTAATCTATTTCCAACCATTTTACTTTATGTCATGAAATAAAACCTCAATTGCTTTTCTTAAACAATATAAATTTAAAAATTTTGTGGTACATGTTCATAAATATTTAATTCAAATTTATTTATGCAACTTTTTATTACTAAATATCGTTTTGTTTATCCATCAATCATTTTTTAAAAAGCTTTAGTATGTGCTCTTGTCATTTATTTAGTTTCCTATTTACTTTGATGTCAAATTTATTCTAGTTCTGAAATAACTAATTTGGGCATGATGGAGTTTGATATTAAATCAATCATGGTATTGTTCATGTGCTGTTTGACAGGATAAAAAGTTATTTTAAAATTCTGAATTTCACGCAGTTATTTAAAAATGACGTTCATGTTATTTTGTTTGACAGATATTTTAAAAAAAACTTGATTAAAATAGGTTAAAATATATAAAGCATTGGAAAAACTAAGAAGAAATTTAATCTTGTATTTTTAATGGAACGGTGATATTGACGTAAAGAAAGTTCGATCAAAAATGTGAATTTTTCTTTTTGTGTTACTATTAAAATTTAAAGAAGTATAAAAATAACTAATCATGTTTAAAAAAAAAAAAAATACAGTTTTAGAATTATTCAACGGTTTTCTAAAAATTCACGCCCAATTTTACAAATACAGTTCATATTGATTATAAATTTCCACTACAATATGTTAATTTTGCATGAACTGTGAATACAAAAAATGTGCAGCTTTGATTTATGCTTAGTAGAAGGCGCAAACTGGTGAAATTATTTAAAAAATATATAATTAATCTCCTGTTTCTTTTTCAATATAGATCAACAAACAACAACAAAAAAAGCACCTTTTAAAATATCTCTTTAGGGTTTCAAGCTGCTGTTTTCTCAAGGCATAATCATATGTTAATTAATATTAAAATATTAATTTATGAAAGAGTAATTTTTAAATTATATGCAATACTTTTTATTTTTTATTCATACTTTATTTTTTATAGCTTACTATTTAAAATATTTCAATGTTCGAATTTCACAGCAAGTTGACTTATTATAGAAATCATCTTTAAAAGCATAATTAACTTAATTTTACTCTGTAGTTGTAGCTATAATGAACATTTATAGATTTATCATCTGCGACCGTCCTCTGGAACATTGATTTAGAATAATTGAGAAACTTAAAATGAAGTTAAAAAAAATATTAAAGTGTTTTATTGCAAATGGAAACACAACCATCGTGTACACAATGTTTATAATTCTAGCCTATTGGAAAAAAATTGTAAAATCAGTTAAAACGTTCGACCTTTGTATGCAAGAATGAAGTCTAGTGAAATAAAATAATGCAAAAATAAAAATACCCTTGGCGAAAAGAGTAATTTTATTCTTCCCAAAAGTAAATAATGAAATTAATGTATCGCAATGTATTTCAAATGCATTTTTCTCAAAACAAATGTTTCTACTCAATGTGCTTTAATTTTCAATTTGTCTACGAAACAGTCTTTATATGCACCACACCAAATCTGTACATTCATTTCCGAACGTTGGTTTATTAAAGGCCGAAATTTAAGAATAACAGAATTACTAAATTTTTAATCAGAATTTTTAATGATAAATAAATTTCGTATCAGTTTTTACTTTTCTTTTTCTTTTCTTTTCTGTTTTTCTTTGTCTACTTGTCGAGTTGATAAAGTGAAACTGCAATTTTAAAAACTAAAAACTTTTAAGCAATAAAAATGATGAAAAAAAAAATAATAATTGGAACGCATGTAGCATTATAAAAAAAAAAATAACAAACAAATTAATATTTAAAGATAGAAAACTAACGATTAGAAATGCACAAATAATGCATGAAAAGGTAGCAAACAGTCGTTTCGAATCTACTATCGAGTTTCTTCATCAGTGCAAGGCTCAGCAAGCTTGTGAAGAATCTCGATAGTAAATCTAAAATGGCTATTTTCTACCTTTTCACGCATTATTTTTGCATTTCCAATCATTGGTTTTTTATCTTTAAACATTTTTGCGCAAAGGCTTTATTTGCTATTTTAACATATTAATAGCTTAAAAAATTATTTTTTTGTAAATTACACTTAAATTATTTATTTAAATCATGGTACAGAACTTTGATTTGTTGAACTTCGTGTTAAAATAACATGCATAATGAAAATGATGAGCAATGACCACCGTATCTTAAAGTAAACAAAAAATAAATAATTAAATAAAATAAAATAAAAACTAAAACAATAAGAAACATTAGGAAAGTTATTTTAAAAAGTTAACCTTAATTAATCGTTAAGTAAGAAATTTCTTTAAGGTATGTTAGACCTCAGTTTATGATGTAATTTAAATTTATTTTAAGAACGTTAAGTATTTTTCTTTTCTTTTTAAAGAAGCTGGTATTATATTTTATATGTTTGAAATACAGAAAATTAATTAGTGTATATAATTCATGTTACAGTTTCTAAAAATTGTTTTTTACAAAAGTAATGTTTAATAACTGAATAAATTTTTGGAGAAAAACGTAAACATTTAGAAAACATTTTTGCTGTAAAAAAACCCAAATACAGAATGCACAAGCTATGCCACAAAAATCGCATATTTTCGATCAATTTTTTAAAATAATATAATAATAATAAATGATAAGAATATAGCTTTTTCTAAAGAATTTTTAGAATTGTTAAATAAAAAATATTCCGGTGAGGAAATAAATTATATCAAACAAAAACACTACTTTTACTTGCAACATTTGAGATATTCTTGGCGAAAAATCTTTCGAGTTCAAATACTTCTTTAAAATAACAGTTTTTCTTTGCCAGGTTCTTACTTTTACACATATTCCCAATAATTAACAAATATTTGTTTCTTTAAAAGCTTTTTCCATTATTCCAATCGATAACATTTAAAAGTTAAAGAAGTAAGTGAAATTACAAATTAAGACACGCTAAAATTTTACCACCAATTAAACACTACCTCATTTACAATTCTGTACATTAATACTGAATTTCGATTTCAAAATGGTCCATTTCCTTACAACACTATTTCACTCTAATTGACATTATTTCCTTGACGTCACTTAAAACCTCATTCAGACATATCTTACCTTTAGTTTCATCGCGTGCATTCCAAGAATTTAAATCGTAACGCTCGTTTCAAATCGCCACTAATTGGTGTTTAGTGACAGGAACGGACACTTATTGTTCTCATATAACAGTAATGAGATTCAATTGAAGAGCGGGAAATGATTCAATCGATGTTTTAAGTGACGTCAGAAATATGTTTCGTCGAATAGCCCTGGAGAAAATAATTTGCATTGTGAAGGAGAAAAATGCTTGCATTTGAATGTGTCAGTTATTTTCTTTGAGAAGCTAAGTTAATAAGAATTGATTGTGCGGTAGCGTCAGTTTTAATTAAACAGAGATGTTTGTTTTGATGATAAAGGTAATTGTGTTATATAAAGGCGTTGATTTCCGATGTGTGAAATACAAATCAACTAACAACTTCATTAATGTCTTTATCCGAACATTTCTGATAATTTTATAGAATTTATTTTCGAAAGATAATTAATATTTGTACATAGTTAAAATAACAAAAATCAGTTATTTTCTGCGTAATAAAAATGTTGTTATGGCAAATGAGAATTAGAATTACTGTTGTTATTTTATTATGTATGGTGTTCATAAAAGAATGTCCATACCACATCGAGTAGTTTTTCTTAATAAATTAATTACTTTTTTAGTTAATTTGACTGGTCGACTTAATTTCTATCTATATAATTTCTAAGTATGCGTAAAAATTTCCATCATAGCATACATTTAAAGGTTTAGTTAGAGTTCATTAATTTGTGGTAATAAGAAATATGCTTGTTAAATATTTTATTACTCTAGTTTTTATCTACGTCCATTAGAACCAATCATGCTTTGCACTTGTTATGTCAAAATCAAGTGGTTCCCAGACGAGATTTTAACCCTTACCTTACCTAGTTTGTGTGGATAGTTGTCTTTAGTTATGTCAAGTAACCAACTCCAATTAGAATTCCTAATATTTACACGCAGACAGGCTGCATAAAATAGGTTTGTACACGAAATAACCCAAGATGAGTACCTCATCACAACAACACCAGAGCTGCCAACTTCTAAGCCTTTTTAAATGAAATAAACGTGTTTAAAACCAGAAAATTTATTAAATAATATGCGTTATGAATTTATTTCATGATATGTTGTTCTGCATACTTTTTTAACTTGTAAAATAAAATTTCTGGTTCGAATGTGTTTCTTTGGCTGTAAAAAGGCGTAGAAGTTGGCAGCCATGCAACACGGATTATGAAACGCGACAGATTGTAATAGCGCAGTGGTTGGACACAAATAACATAATTTTTTGGCCTGTCGTTGACAAGTTACAAGAATGATAAAACCGTCCTGTTACAGTTTTAATTGTACTATTGGGAAATAGTAGATTCAGATATTCTTCTAATTTAAATCATGCCAGAACAGGATTCTGGACATAGAACTTTTCGACCTCTGTTGTGTATTTGTTGGCATATGTTTCAGTCTTACGGTAAGGCGGACAATTCTTAGAGTGATGCAACTTGGAACGACATTTCGCCAATAATTAGCCTACGTTTGCCAATGTTTTTATTGTTATTACTTTGTGCAACTTGGGGAGTATGGTAGAAGGGAACGGAGGAGTTTGGTTTCTATAGGGGCTAGAACCATTTGTGTTAAATCTGGAGAGAGCGAAACACTTGCAACGATCCTGGAAAGCAAAAATGATTAGATGCAGAGCTCTTGTATTTGTTTATTATTTTTTATATTTTTGAAAATTCCAGCTGGTTTGAACCAACTGTTAGTAATGCAGTAGCTGCAATTATAAGATCATGTAACATGGTTCCAATATAGATTTTGTTGTGCCATAGTCCCATTTATCGGAAAGAGCTTTCAACATTTTAAACTTTCAGCTACTGCAACACCAAAAATGGATTCAAACCAGTACAAAATTTTTAACAGTGTATAATGATCCTCAGCAGAGTTATGTACTTTATTTGTTTATATTCTCCTCAATCCCCCGGTTCTCGCTGTCGCTCGCCATTGCGCCAAATGGCAACTAAATTCTTCATTTGACGAGTGAAGAAGCAATTAGATTCGCCAAATTGTTAAAGCTCATTTTTTGCTTTTACTTTCTTTATTTTTCCTTTTTCCTATATATGCACATATACATATTTTAATATATATGTTACAGGCCAAACCCGATTTTAGGCCAAACTAGTCTATCCTAACACCCATCGGATAAACTAGTTTTTCCTAGGCCAAACTAGTCTATCCTAACGCCCATCGGATAAACTGGTTTTTCCTAGGCGAAACTAGTCTATCCGAACGCTCATCGGATAAACTAGATTTTCCTAGGCCAAACTAGTTTGGCCGAACGGTCATTAGGATAAACTAGTTTAGCCTGAACTAGTTTATCCTAGGCCGATCTAGCTTGTCCTAGGCCGATTCAATTTGGCGTGATTTTATTGAATCTAAAGACCGCCACGGCGCCAACTTTCTAGTTTTGATCTAATTTATCCCAGGCTGATGCAATTTGACGTGATTTTAGCTCACAGACTATCAAATCCTGAGAGTTAATGTGCTGAGAGTGTGTGTGTATGTAACCATGTACGTATGTATGTACGTATGTACTTAATGCGATAACTCCTCATATAAATATCCAATTTGCTACAAATTTTGGATATAGATTTATAGAAAATAGTGGTATTTGCGTATCCTTTTTTAAAAATATTTAACATAATGTTTTATTATGTTTCTAAAAACTTCATATAATGGTTATATTTAATTAGCAGGTAAAACATTAAAGTACGCTGAGCTTTTTTAAAAAAAATCTAAAGTCCCCTTACTCTACCCCCCCCCCCATCCTAAATTTCAAGTTTCATGCTTTATTTAGGCTTTTTCTTATTTTTAAAAGGGATCGGATAGTTACTTTCTTAATATGAACAATTTCGCGTGAGGTAATGTATGCGAAAACCAATATCTGTTAAGAATTAAAAATCTTTTCATAAAACCAAAAGTTTTTATCCTATTGAAAAAATACTCCGTTCTCCCTTTATATTTAACCTCAGAACCCCCCAAATTAATCAGGTAAACGCGTTATCAGAAGGAATCTACATCCAAAATTTGAAACAAATGGGTAAATTCTCCGTGAAAAATCTATTTACATAAATTAAGGGGGTCACCCCCATTCTGCCTTTCTTTATACGTAAACAATGAACACCCACAACTAATTATGGATGTACCTTATCAAAATAATCTTATACCTAAAATTTTAATAAAATCTTATACTTTTGCATAAAAAACTGACTTAACTAAATTAAGGGGGAAGGCGTGTTGATTAGTCTTTTCTTCTCCTCCCTTTATTCTTATCCAATGAACGGCTGAAACTAATCAGAGAAGTTTGTTATCAGGATAAATCTATGTCCAAAATGTGAAGCAAATTGGATACTTCTATGAGGAGTTATTGCACTACGTACATACGTACATGGTTACATACACACACACACAGAATCTGCGAGCACATTAGCTTTCAAGCTTTGATAGTCTGTGAGCTAAAATCGCGTGAAATTGCATCGGCCTAGAATAAATTAGATTAAATATTGAAAGTTGGCGCCATGGCGGTCTTTAGATTCAATAAAATTACGCCAAATTGAATTGGCCTAGGACAATCTAGATCGGCCTAGGATAAACTAGTTCAAACCAATGAATAGCAGGCTAAACTATTTTATCCTAATGACTGTTCGTAGTTTGGCCTAGGAAAAACTAGTTTATCCGATGGGCGTTAGGATAGACTAGTTTCGCCTATGAAAAACTAGTTTATCTGAAGGGCGTTAGGATAAACTAGTTTAGCCTAGGTCAATCTAGTTTGGCCTAAAATCGGATTTGTACTGTAACATATATATTTTTAATATATTTGTAGCGGATAGTTGAAATTAGATTAATAACAATCGATGTAGCAGTTATAGAAAAAAGGGAGTACATTAAAAGAATATTATTATTATTATTTTTATTTTATTTTATTTATTTATTTATTTTATTTATTATTAATTTTTTTTTTTTTTTTTTTTTTTTTTTTTTTTGTGTGTGTGTGTGTGTGTGCTACATGGCGTATTTATTTTGCTAATACTTTTTTCATTTGGCGATTACTTTTTATTTTTATCTAGCCAAATTACTAACATTAGTCAAATGTCAGTGAGAACACTGCTCAGTCCTGAGACATATATTACGAGGGACCTTTAAACCAATTTAATATTACTATAAAATATCTTCAAAGATGTATCAGTCGATGCATCGATGCTTATGATATTTACGCATTTATTAAAAATGTTTAAAAGGAATTCTAACTATTCTTAAAGGATTTAAATTAATTTAAAGGGCATTATTTAGTTTCGTCTATAAGTGATATCAGATCTGAGAAGAACATACGAGATTATTTTTCAGAGAATAATTCATTTTCTGCTCCTAAAAAATAGCTCAATGTGATGGTACTATAAGACTAAAATTGATTTTGTAAATATTGTTACAATTTACTAAATACAGGGAAATAATTATTAACTCTTTTAGTCTGAAGACTGAACTATGCACAATGAAATAAGTCCAATCATATAAGCATTTCTTTTCTTTAAAGAATTACATCGTAAGCTTTAATACTATGTAGCAAATTTTCTGTAAAATAAGTGTTCATCACATTTACGTTTAACATTCATTGAAAATATATCCACTCCATTGAGTCCCCTGCTGATGAACGCTAGTTTTAAATTCACAAAAGCTTACTGAACTTTTTCGTTTTTGAAGTTAATTCCACTAAATTTAATGGGATTGCCCTTTAGTAATGGGGTGCTCAAGGAAGCATCACGGAAGGGCGATTATCACCTCAGAAAAGACGCATGTTTCGGCTCTTCGATTTTATTTTGAGCGTCACGTTGAGTAATGATACTTCTTTTTTTTTATCCGAATATTTGTTTACGTAAAATGGAGCCTCATTTGCTGTCTATTATCATTTTATACATTTGACGATTTTGTGAAACATTAATTTGTTTATCTAAAGCAAATTATAAAATACAATTTTTTTTCATTCATTTTGTTGTAGTTTTGTTAATTTTGTAAATGTGTCTGTTATAAAAAAAACAATAAGTTTTTTTTTTTTTTTTTTTTTTTTAACAAATATTTTATGATAAGATAATTATATTTTATCATGACTATTTTTTTTTATCGTTTCATTATTATTACTTTATGATCATCGTCATTATTATCGAATGTTATTATCCCATTCACTCAATTATTATGGTTTTATTTCATGCATTTAATTACTATGAGTATTATTATTCGACTCTTTTATTCTGATAATTCTTTTGCACACCTCCTTATGATGATTTTTATTTCTTTCACCCTTTTATACTAAGCATATTCAAACAGGTAGTGAGGTTAAAAAACAGAAAATATATATGTATTGTGAAAAAAATGATTTAACTAATTCGTGCAGTAACAATAAATTTCTAATCAATTAAGATGTCACATAGTCACTCAAAATACCCGGATAATAATGTTAAGACTACGGGGGGATTATTTTCAAATATCTTGCTCAAATTTTAATATTTTTGCAAAGGATAGCTCAGGATGATCTACAACCTGGCTAGTTTTTACCTTTTCAATATTGGTTATTTTTTTTATATTATGGTAGTTTCAATTTCAGAACCAGTTAAACCGGTCCCAAAATTTCAAGCAATTAAGGAAAATATGAAACCAAAATCGAAAAAGTAAAAACCAGACCAGTTGTAGATCGTCCTCAGCTATCCTATGAAAAAAAAAAAAAAAAAAAAAAAAAAAAAAAAAAAAAAAAAAAAAAAAAAAAATCATGCAAAAATATTAAAATTTGAGCGAGATATTTGAAAATAATGCCCCCATAGTCTTAACATTATCATCCGGGTCTTTTTGATTGACTAGCGTGGGTTCTTAATGGGTGAAAAAGCATGAAAAAAAATCAAGATAGTATGAGTAATTAAAAATTTTTATAATTAATGTTACTTATTTCTTTTTCTTTGAATGCATGTTATTTTATATGGCCTATTTATATCGACACATATAAAAATACATGTTTAAGTTATTAAAGAGACAAAATATAATGAGACATTTCCAAATTCAGAATCATATTGAAGTATGAAAATGAATGTATCTAAATAAGATTTAAAATTACATATCAAACTTGCAGAGTAATTGTAAATCCTTAATCAATTAATGTGTGAAAACATTAAAAGTAAATATATATTGAACAATATAATTATAAATATATATTGGACATTAAAAGTAATCTAAATTTCATAACAACTTATTTTTGGATTTTTTGGGAGGGTGGGGGGCGGGGCAAATTAATTAGAGTTTATCTTTCTATAAATGGGAAATGTTGAGTTTTCATAAATACGTTATTAAATTCAATATTTTGAGTGATGAAATGGTTATGAGCTGAAAGGAATGTTTATTGAATTTGAATACATATTTATTTATTTGTTGTGAATATTTTTCTCATTTAAGTATGAGAGAAATATTGCTTTTAAAATAATTTTCAACAATACATATTCATCATTAAAATATTACAAAATATGCACATTATTTTACGTGATTTATAATAAAGATTTTATTAAAATATATTTGTACTCCGTACTGTGGTGTATCTCATCTAAAAACAAAGTATGCGGAAAATTAATGCGTAGTTGGTATTATTTGTGTGGTATAATGACAAGCTTAAAAAATAATTGCGAAATCTTTAAGCCCCTTGAAAAGTCAGTTTCTATTAAAAGGGAAAACTTCAAAACTTTCCAATATATCTATCTTTGATTTTACTTTAAGCTTGTACACGTAATCTTAAAAAAATAATAATAATAATAATTAATTTTTCCCCCTTCTTAGTTTTTGTCAGAATCTCCGCGCAAGAGCCGTGGGTAGGATGCACGGAAATACCACTCTCCATGAATTTCGCTGCGATCTGCAAACAAAAACATGTAAATTTTTAACGTTTTAATGTTACGAATATTTAAAAACCTGTCCAAATACAAACATCCTTCAGTATTTAACAGTAACTACAAGCATATGTGCCAATGATTACACCACAATTCGCTAAAAGATTTCATTGTGTGTTTGAATTTTCGTGCTTTTTTTTCTTTTTTGATAAATCCAACTTTTCCGAATAAGTTACTTTAATTCAAATACAAGGATGGTATTTCATTTAAATTTTTATAAAAAAATACATTTTCAATTAACATAAAATTTATTGTTTATTAACTTTTCACATTTTAATTAAAAATTAATGTGTATTTTTCATCACTTAAATCTGAGTTTCAAAAGTGAAGCAAGTAAATAAAAAAAATTAAATATTAAACCTAAATCTTATTAAAAACTAGCAAAAGCCATGCTTTGTTTGGATTCGCGAAGCATTATTTTATAAAACAGATATTTGAAAGTAACACTATTTTTTAATATTATTTTTGTATCTTTATTAAACAAAAACGTTATTTTATGTTTTGGCGCATTTTACTTTTTTATTTATGATGTAAGACTGGCATAATAAAATATTTTCGAAGCAAACTTTTACAAAATATTTTTAAATTTTCAACTAAAAGCTCTTTTAAAGATGTTTTTACAATTTCCAGTAGCCACTGGTGTTTTTTAAAGTTGTTTGAAATATGCATGTTTCCAATCTTTGTAATTAACATCAGATAATCTTTGATAGCTATTTTAGAATAATATATTTGAAGAGAGCTTGAAGAAAGTTACTTCTTCAAAATCCTATTTTCTGGAAAAACGTTTGAAATCTGCTTTCGTTGATACTATGAATTTTTAACTGTAAAACATTTTATTCTAATTTCTTCGTTTTTATACATGTTAGCGTATGAGAATTTTTGATATTGTAGAATTTTTCGTAAGGAAAATTTCTATTGAATGCTTAATTTTGAAGGATTTTCACTCTCGACAACGTTACGTATGTTTTTAAGCCAACTGGTGTCTATATATCCTCAATATCTACAACTGCTTCATCTAATGTTAAACCTTGGGATTTATGAATTATAACAGCAAAAGCTAACTGCAGAAGAAATTCTTTCCTTGAGCAATTTATGCTTCCATTTTTCCAGAATTTAATTATTGGGGGAATCGGTATGCACCAATTCTTATAAGTTAAATTACTGCAGTATTCAAATTTATCCATGATTATTCGCGATATCTGATCTGGTGGCTTGCGATTTTCTTTAATACGTGCAACAAAGTCTCAAGTCCCATTCACTAAACCTTTTTTGGTCCACAAATAAGAACTTAACATTACTTTAGATCCAAATGATAAAGTAAGAAATGGTTAAAGCATATTTGTCGTTTCTGAATCTGCCAACTTTGCTTTAGTACATTTATAAAGAGCTTGAATCGAGGCAACATCTTCATGCAGTTCTTTTAATTTTTCATTTACATGTTTGTTTATATTTTTGTTTGCAATTCTTTTGTTGCCACTTTACAAAAAAAAAAAAAAAAAAATCCATAATACAATTCTTTTAAAATGTTTGAGTGTCATCTGTGCAAACGATTTTGCGGAATAATGAAAAAATGTTTTATTTATTAATCATGATTCTACCTATAATTACTTAATCCATGATTTATATTTTTTTTTCTGAAAATTAGGCCTTTTAATTTTTTATTTATTTGCTAAAATGCGTCCGTATTGGAAATGCATGTAAAATAAATTAATTAAAATAATAATTTTTTTTTAATGTTTTACTGTAAAAAAAATCAATATAATAATACAAACATCCTTCAGTATTTAACAGTAACTACAAGCATATGTGCCAATGATTACACCACAATTCGCTAAAAGATTTCATTGTGTGTTTGAATTTTCGTGCTTTTTTTTCTTTTTTGATAAATCCAACTTTTCCGAATAAGTTACTTTAATTCAAATACAAGGATGGTATTTCATTTAAATTTTTATAAAAAAATACATTTTCAATTAACATAATATTTATTGTTTATTAACTTTTCACATTTTAATTAAAAATTAATGTGTATTTTTCATCACTTAAATCTGAGTTTCAAAAGTGAAGCAAGTAAATAAAAAAAATTAAATATTAAACCTAAATCTTATTAAAAACTAGCAAAAGCCATGCTTTGTTTGGATTCGCGAAGCATTATTTTATAAAACAGATATTTGAAAGTAACACTATTTTTTAATATTATTTTTGCATCTTTATTAAACAAAAACGTTATTTTATGTTTTGGCGCATTTTACTTTTTTATTTATGATGTAAGACTGGCATAATAAAATATTTTCGAAGCAAACTTTTACAAAATATTTTTAAATTTTCAACTAAAAGCTCTTTTAAAGATGTTTTTGCAATTTCCAGTAGCCACTGGTGTTTTTTAAAGTTGTTTGAAATATGCATGTTTCCAATCTTTGTAATTAACATCAGATAATCTTTGATAGCTATTTTAGAATAATATATTTGAAGAGAGCTTGAAGAAAGTTACTTATTCAAAATCCTATTTTCTGGAAAAACGTTTGAAATCTGCTTTCGTTGATACTATGAATTTTTAACTGTAAAACATTTTATTCTAATTTCTTCGTTTTTATACATGTTAGCGTATGAGAATTTTTGATATTGTAGAATTTTTCGTAAGGAAAATTTCTATTGAATGCTTAATTTTGAAGGATTTTCACTCTCGACAACGTTACGTATGTTTTTAAGCCAACTGGTGTCTATACATCCTCAATATCTACAACTGCTTCATCTAATGTTAAACCTTGGGATTTATGAATTATAACAGCAAAAGCTAACTGCAGAAGAAATTCTTTCCTTGAGCAATTTATGCTTCCATTTTTCCAGAATTTAATTATTGGGGGAATCGGTATGCACCAATTCTTATAAGTTAAATTACTGCAGTATTCAAATTTATCCATGATTATTCGCGATATCTGATCTGGTGGCTTGCGATTTTCTTTAATACGTGCAACAAAGTCTCAAGTCCCATTCACTAAACCTTTTTTGGTCCACAAATAAGAACTTAACATTACTTTAGATCCAAATGATAAAGTAAGAAATGGTTAAAGCATATTTGTCGTTTCTGAATCTGCCAACTTTGCTTTAGTACATTTATAAAGAGCTTGAATCGAGGCAACATCTTCATGCAGTTCTTTTAATTTTTCATTTACATGTTTGTTTATATTTTTGTTTGCAATTCTTTTGTTGCCACTTTACAAAAAAAAATCCATAATACAATTCTTTTAAAATGTTTGAGTGTCATCTGTGCAAACGATTTTGCGGAATAATGAAAAAATGTTTTATTTATTAATCATGATTCTACCTATAATTACTTAATCCATGATTTATATTTTTTTTTCTGAAAATTAGGCCTTTTAATTTTTTATTTATTTGCTAAAATGCGTCCGTATTGGAAATGCATGTAAAATAAATTAATTAAAATAATAATTTTTTTTTAATGTTTTACTGTAAAAAAAATCAATATAATAATACAAACATCCTTCAGTATTTAACAGTAACTACAAGCATATGTGCCAATGATTACACCACAATTCGCTAAAAGATTTCATTGTGTGTTTGAATTTTCGTGCTTTTTTTTCTTTTTTGATAAATCCAACTTTTCCGAATAAGTTACTTTAATTCAAATACAAGGATGGTATTTCATTTAAATTTTTATAAAAAAATACATTTTCAATTAACATAAAATTTATTGTTTATTAACTTTTCACATTTTAATTAAAAATTAATGTGTATTTTTCATCACTTAAATCTGAGTTTCAAAAGTGAAGCAAGTAAATAAAAAAAATTAAATATTAAACCTAAATCTTATTAAAAACTAGCAAAAGCCATGCTTTGTTTGGATTCGCGAAGCATTATTTTATAAAACAGATATTTGAAAGTAACACTATTTTTTAATATTATTTTTGCATCTTTATTAAACAAAAACGTTATTTTATGTTTTGGCGCATTTTACTTTTTTATTTATGATGTAAGACTGGCATAATAAAATATTTTCGAAGCAAACTTTTACAAAATATTTTTAAATTTTCAACTAAAAGCTCTTTTAAAGATGTTTTTGCAATTTCCAGTAGCCACTGGTGTTTTTTAAATTTGTTTGAAATATGCATGTTTCCAATCTTTGTAATTAACATCAGATAATCTTTGATAGCTATTTTAGAATAATATATTTGAAGAGAGCTTGAAGAAAGTTACTTATTCAAAATCCTATTTTCTGGAAAAACGTTTGAAATCTGCTTTCGTTGATACTATGAATTTTTAACTGTAAAACATTTTATTCTAATTTCTTCGTTTTTATACATGTTAGCGTATGAGAATTTTTGATATTGTAGAATTTTTCGTAAGGAAAATTTCTATTGAATGCTTAATTTTGAAGGATTTTCACTCTCGACAACGTTACGTATGTTTTTAAGCCAACTGGTGTCTATATATCCTCAATATCTACAACTGCTTCATCTAATGTTAAACCTTGGGATTTATGAATTATAACAGCAAAAGCTAACTGCAGAAGAAATTCTTTCCTTGAGCAATTTATGCTTCCATTTTTCCAGAATTTAATTATTGGGGGGAATCGGTATGCACCAATTCTTATAAGTTAAATTACTGCAGTATTCAAATTTATCCATGATTATTCGCGATATCTGATCTGGTGGCTTGCGATTTTCTTTAATACGTGCAACAAAGTCTCAAGTCCCATTCACTAAACCTTTTTTGGTCCACAAATAAGAACTTAACATTACTTTAGATCCAAATGATAAAGTAAGAAATGGTTAAAGCCTATTTGTCGTTTCTGAATCTGCCAACTTTGCTTTAGTACATTTATAAAGAGCTTGAATCGAGGCAACATCTTCATGCAGTTCTTTTAATTTTTCATTTACATGTTTGTTTATATTTTTGTTTGCAATTCTTTTGTTGCCACTTTACAAAAAAAAATCCATAATACAATTCTTTTAAAATGTTTGAGTGTCATCTGTGCAAACGATTTTGCGGAATAATGAAAAAATGTTTTATTTATTAATCATGATTCTACCTATAATTACTTAATCCATGATTTATATTTTTTTTTCTGAAAATTAGGCCTTTTAATTTTTTATTTATTTGCTAAAATGCGTCCGTATTGGAAATGCATGTAAAATAAATTAATTAAAATAATAATTTTTTTTTAATGTTTTACTGTAAAAAAAATCAATATAATAATACAAACATCCTTCAGTATTTAACAGTAACTACAAGCATATGTGCCAATGATTACACCACAATTCGCTAAAAGATTTCATTGTGTGTTTGAATTTTCGTGCTTTTTTTTCTTTTTTGATAAATCCAACTTTTCCGAATAAGTTACTTTAATTCAAATACAAGGATGGTATTTCATTTAAATTTTTATAAAAAAATACATTTTCAATTAACATAATATTTATTGTTTATTAACTTTTCACATTTTAATTAAAAATTAATGTGTATTTTTCATCACTTAAATCTGAGTTTCAAAAGTGAAGCAAGTAAATAAAAAAAATTAAATATTAAACCTAAATCTTATTAAAAACTAGCAAAAGCCATGCTTTGTTTGGATTCGCGAAGCATTATTTTATAAAACAGATATTTGAAAGTAACACTATTTTTTAATATTATTTTTGCATCTTTATTAAACAAAAACGTTATTTTATGTTTTGGCGCATTTTACTTTTTTATTTATGATGTAAGACTGGCATAATAAAATATTTTCGAAGCAAACTTTTACAAAATATTTTTAAATTTTCAACTAAAAGCTCTTTTAAAGATGTTTTTGCAATTTCCAGTAGCCACTGGTGTTTTTTAAAGTTGTTTGAAATATGCATGTTTCCAATCTTTGTAATTAACATCAGATAATCTTTGATAGCTATTTTAGAATAATATATTTGAAGAGAGCTTGAAGAAAGTTACTTATTCAAAATCCTATTTTCTGGAAAAACGTTTGAAATCTGCTTTCGTTGATACTATGAATTTTTAACTGTAAAACATTTTATTCTAATTTCTTCGTTTTTATACATGTTAGCGTATGAGAATTTTTGATATTGTAGAATTTTTCGTAAGGAAAATTTCTATTGAATGCTTAATTTTGAAGGATTTTCACTCTCGACAACGTTACGTATGTTTTTAAGCCAACTGGTGTCTATATATCCTCAATATCTACAACTGCTTCATCTAATGTTAAACCTTGGGATTTATGAATTATAACAGCAAAAGCTAACTGCAGAAGAAATTCTTTCCTTGAGCAATTTATGCTTCCATTTTTCCAGAATTTAATTATTGGGGGAATCGGTATGCACCAATTCTTATAAGTTAAATTACTGCAGTATTCAAATTTATCCATGATTAATCGCGATATCTGATCTGGTGGCTTGCGATTTTCTTTAATACGTGCAACAAAGTCTCAAGTCCCATTCACTAAACCTTTTTTGGTCCACAAATAAGAACTTAACATTACTTTAGATCCAAATGATAAAGTAAGAAATGGTTAAAGCATATTTGTCGTTTCTGAATCTGCCAACTTTGCTTTAGTACATTTATAAAGAGCTTGAATCGAGGCAACATCTTCATGCAGTTCTTTTAATTTTTCATTTACATGTTTGTTTATATTTTTGTTTGCAATTCTTTTGTTGCCACTTTACAAAAAAAAATCCATAATACAATTCTTTTAAAATGTTTGAGTGTCATCTGTGCAAACGATTTTGCGGAATAATGAAAAAATGTTTTATTTATTAATCATGATTCTACCTATAATTACTTAATCCATGATTTATATTTTTTTTTCTGAAAATTAGGCCTTTTAATTTTTTATTTATTTGCTAAAATGCGTCCGTATTGGAAATGCATGTAAAATAAATTAATTAAAATAATAATTTTTTTTTAATGTTTTACTGTAAAAAAAATCAATATAATAATACAAACATCCTTCAGTATTTAACAGTAACTACAAGCATATGTGCCAATGATTACACCACAATTCGCTAAAAGATTTCATTGTGTGTTTGAATTTTCGTGCTTTTTTTTCTTTTTTGATAAATCCAACTTTTCCGAATAAGTTACTTTAATTCAAATACAAGGATGGTATTTCATTTAAATTTTTATAAAAAAATACATTTTCAATTAACATAATATTTATTGTTTATTAACTTTTCACATTTTAATTAAAAATTAATGTGTATTTTTCATCACTTAAATCTGAGTTTCAAAAGTGAAGCAAGTAAATAAAAAAAATTAAATATTAAACCTAAATCTTATTAAAAACTAGCAAAAGCCATGCTTTGTTTGGATTCGCGAAGCATTATTTTATAAAACAGATATTTGAAAGTAACACTATTTTTTAATATTATTTTTGCATCTTTATTAAACAAAAACGTTATTTTATGTTTTGGCGCATTTTACTTTTTTATTTATGATGTAAGACTGGCATAATAAAATATTTTCGAAGCAAACTTTTACAAAATATTTTTAAATTTTCAACTAAAAGCTCTTTTAAAGATGTTTTTGCAATTTCCAGTAGCCACTGGTGTTTTTTAAAGTTGTTTGAAATATGCATGTTTCCAATCTTTGTAATTAACATCAGATAATCTTTGATAGCTATTTTAGAATAATATATTTGAAGAGAGCTTGAAGAAAGTTACTTATTCAAAATCCTATTTTCTGGAAAAACGTTTGAAATCTGCTTTCGTTGATACTATGAATTTTTAACTGTAAAACATTTTATTCTAATTTCTTCGTTTTTATACATGTTAGCGTATGAGAATTTTTGATATTGTAGAATTTTTCGTAAGGAAAATTTCTATTGAATGCTTAATTTTGAAGGATTTTCACTCTCGACAACGTTACGTATGTTTTTAAGCCAACTGGTGTCTATATATCCTCAATATCTACAACTGCTTCATCTAATGTTAAACCTTGGGATTTATGAATTATAACAGCAAAAGCTAACTGCAGAAGAAATTCTTTCCTTGAGCAATTTATGCTTCCATTTTTCCAGAATTTAATTATTGGGGGAATCGGTATGCACCAATTCTTATAAGTTAAATTACTGCAGTATTCAAATTTATCCATGATTATTCGCGATATCTGATCTGGTGGCTTGCGATTTTCTTTAATACGTGCAACAAAGTCTCAAGTCCCATTCACTAAACCTTTTTTGGTCCACAAATAAGAACTTAACATTACTTTAGATCCAAATGATAAAGTAAGAAATGGTTAAAGCATATTTGTCGTTTCTGAATCTGCCAACTTTGCTTTAGTACATTTATAAAGAGCTTGAATCGAGGCAACATCTTCATGCAGTTCTTTTAATTTTTCATTTACATGTTTGTTTATATTTTTGTTTGCAATTCTTTTGTTGCCACTTTACAAAAAAAAATCCATAATACAATTCTTTTAAAATGTTTGAGTGTCATCTGTGCAAACGATTTTGCGGAATAATGAAAAAATGTTTTATTTATTAATCATGATTCTACCTATAATTACTTAATCCATGATTTATTTTTTTTTTTCTGAAAATTAGGCCTTTTAATTTTTTATTTATTTGCTAAAATGCGTCCGTATTGGAAATGCATGTAAAATAAATTAATTAAAATAATAATTTTTTTTAATGTTTTACTGTAAAAAAAATCAATATAATAATACAAACATCCTTCAGTATTTAACAGTAACTACAAGCATATGTGCCAATGATTACACCACAATTCGCTAAAAGATTTCATTGTGTGTTTGAATTTTCGTGCTTTTTTTTCTTTTTTGATAAATCCAACTTTTCCGAATAAGTTACTTTAATTCAAATACAAGGATGGTATTTCATTTAAATTTTTATAAAAAAATACATTTTCAATTAACATAAAATTTATTGTTTATTAACTTTTCACATTTTAATTAAAAATTAATGTGTATTTTTCATCACTTAAATCTGAGTTTCAAAAGTGAAGCAAGTAAATAAAAAAAATTAAATATTAAACCTAAATCTTATTAAAAACTAGCAAAAGCCATGCTTTGTTTGGATTCGCGAAGCATTATTTTATAAAACAGATATTTGAAAGTAACACTATTTTTTAATATTATTTTTGCATCTTTATTAAACAAAAACGTTATTTTATGTTTTGGCGCATTTTACTTTTTTATTTATGATGTAAGACTGGCATAATAAAATATTTTCGAAGCAAACTTTTACAAAATATTTTTAAATTTTCAACTAAAAGCTCTTTTAAAGATGTTTTTGCAATTTCCAGTAGCCACTGGTGTTTTTTAAATTTGTTTGAAATATGCATGTTTCCAATCTTTGTAATTAACATCAGATAATCTTTGATAGCTATTTTAGAATAATATATTTGAAGAGAGCTTGAAGAAAGTTACTTCTTCAAAATCCTATTTTCTGGAAAAACGTTTGAAATCTGCTTTCGTTGATACTATGAATTTTTAACTGTAAAACATTTTATTCTAATTTCTTCGTTTTTATACATGTTAGCGTATGAGAATTTTTGATATTGTAGAATTTTTCGTAAGGAAAATTTCTATTGAATGCTTAATTTTGAAGGATTTTCACTCTCGACAACGTTACGTATGTTTTTAAGCCAACTGGTGTCTATATATCCTCAATATCTACAACTGCTTCATCTAATGTTAAACCTTGGGATTTATGAATTATAACAGCAAAAGCTAACTGCAGAAGAAATTCTTTCCTTGAGCAATTTATGCTTCCATTTTTCCAGAATTTAATTATTGGGGGAATCGGTATGCACCAATTCTTATAAGTTAAATTACTGCAGTATTCAAATTTATCCATGATTATTCGCGATATCTGATCTGGTGGCTTGCGATTTTCTTTAATACGTGCAACAAAGTCTCAAGTCCCATTCACTAAACCTTTTTTGGTCCACAAATAAGAACTTAACATTACTTTAGATCCAAATGATAAAGTAAGAAATGGTTAAAGCATATTTGTCGTTTCTGAATCTGCCAACTTTGCTTTAGTACATTTATAAAGAGCTTGAATCGAGGCAACATCTTCATGCAGTTCTTTTAATTTTTCATTTACATGTTTGTTTATATTTTTGTTTGCAATTCTTTTGTTGCCACTTTACAAAAAAAAAAAAAAAAAAAATCCATAATACAATTCTTTTAAAATGTTTGAGTGTCATCTGTGCAAACGATTTTGCGGAATAATGAAAAAATGTTTTATTTATTAATCATGATTCTACCTATAATTACTTAATCCATGATTTATATTTTTTTTTCTGAAAATTAGGCCTTTTAATTTTTTATTTATTTGCTAAAATGCGTCCGTATTGGAAATGCATGTAAAATAAATTAATTAAAATAATAATTTTTTTTTAATGTTTTACTGTAAAAAAAATATATTGTGCAAATCTACAGATCATAATTTATTTTTGTATTTAATTTGAAGTTAAAATATTGAATAGTTTTTTTGTAAAGCGTACGACAAAATGTAATTTGAGTGGCCTAGTAGAGGATTCGCTTCGCTCATCCTAATTAACGTAAAATTTAATGTTTTAATCAAATTTATGTTTAGTTTCTTCATCATTTATGTATTTATTTATTTATTTTTTACAATATATATATATTTTAATATTAGTACAGATTTATTGCTAATATTTGTTATTAATAATCTATTCGGTTAAAGATGATTCAAATGTATTGATTTTGAAATTGAAAAAATATTTTTTATGTTGTATAGTAATTAAAAGCACTGTCAATATATAGCACTTCTATTACAACTGTGATCAATCTGTAACATTGATGATACGTCGTTTCATTTTTACGTATAATTATATAATACATATTATTACTGAATAACTTTGCTCATTTTTTACACTTTTTCCCATAAAATTAAGTTTAATTCATGTTTTATTATAATTTTTTTTAAATGAAACATTGAAATAAAATAAATAAGTAAATAAAAACATTCCAATTTTGTTATTCTAATTTTATTTCATTAAAATATGAGTATTTAAAAACAAATCATTGCTTCTTAAATGAGACAAGTCCATAGGCGCATACCAAAATCAGGATTTTTCTTTTTCAATTAACGCTAATAACCATTATTGCATATTAAATTTGTCCTACTTTTCATCGGACAGAAAAAAACTCTTTTGATAAAAATAAGAGTCAAAATATGAATGATTCATATTAAAAGCACTCCTAAACGTAATGTATATTAGATGACAAATCAAAAAACATTCTTAAACACATCACAAACAAATAAGTATACATAACAGAAAATATTTCTAAAGCTTATACGATGTCGTTCACATAATCTATGCATATGGCTCTAACTTGTAAAAAACTACAGATTTAGATGATAGATATATTTTCTAATAACCAAATTTTAAACATATATTCTTTAATTCTTTTTTGGTAGTTTTTATACTTCAATGTTCAGGGATTGGGTGCATTAACCGTAACTCATGGAGTTAATAACTGGATGCCCTTATCGTCAATATAAAAAATGTCTGAATGTGAATGCGAAAATATGTGTAATATTACTACTCGTCGAATTATTTGTAAAAATATCAAATTTTGTAATATATATATATATATATATTATTTCATTTTAAAAAATAAATTAAATTAATTTTGTTTAAATTTAAATTAAATAATACCACACGAAATGCAAAAAAAATCTGGTAAGTTCAAAAATATTCGTAAGTACTTGTAGAAATATTGTTCAAACCTTTCAAACACAAACCATTCACTATCCAACAGTATCAAAAGTGGACACTTGCTCCACATTTAAAACATATATCGCCCAATCCATAAAAAAACGGACATGAGGATGAAAATTTAAATTTCTTTAAATATGATTGAAATCTTGCATATTAACTGTTGAGGGTGTACTATTTCATATTTTATCAAAAAAAATTTACATTTTTGTCATTAACATACTTATTTTAATTAATAAAGTGACACTATGACTTTGTAAAATAGACTGCGGCAAATATCTTTACATTTCATGGTCTCGTACAGCTGAACAAACATTCTGAAAATCTCCAAACTAGGATATATGTGATCTGACAGTTATTATTGAGAGTTTTTAACTGCAGAGAAGTGTTCACTAATCTTCATTACAAAAGGTAAGCATATTTAATTACTCTTAATTATTGTGTCACACCCGCAACAAAAAGTTACATTTATATCTCTACAGAAAAAATTTTTTGACTTAAAGTTATGAAACTTTATATTCAAAAATAGTTTATTAAGACACTTTGAATTACAGACACAAAAAAAATTAATTAATATTTTAATTATAATTATTGAGCGTTGCGGGCGTGACATGTCCCTGTTGCGGGTGTGACATTTAATTAAAGTCACACCCGCAACGTCTTTTAAAATTGATTACAAATGTATATTTGAATAAATTATATGTAAATTTATATAGGAATAATATGCTGGAAAACATTACTTGGCAGCTTTAACTATATCGTTTGATTTAATAGAGTGAATTCCAGTTAATAAATAAAAATTTGCATCATCTGAGCATGTGACTCTGTGTGTAGTTGATTTATTCAGTTTGGATTGATAAAATTGTTGCTTTACTGCAAGAAAATAATTTATTACTGACATATGATTAAAAAATTAATTTAAAAGGTAAGATTTTTATAGAAATGTAAAAAAAGAAAATTAAGAAACAATATTTTAGTAATTTTCTTTAAATTTGTTAATTTTGTTTTGTTTTATATATATATATATATATATATATTTGTTATTTGATAGTATTTATCTAATATATATATATTTAGTTTTTTTAAAATAAGTAAAGTATCATTAGGGGAAGATTTTTTCTCTTTTAATTCAAATTAAATAAAAAGTAGAAGTAAGAATAATAGAAAATGTTAAAATGTTTATTAAGTTAGCATAAAATGTATATAGTCAGTTTGAAATTAACCAAAATTTAACATAATTAACCTTATGTAAGATTGGAAATTTCAAGGGATAAATATTAACAATTTGTTAAGCATATATTTTCGGACTGGAAGTGCTGTATTTATTAAGTTTACACATTAATTTCTTCTCTTTTGCAGAGAATGAAGAGTACAGAAAGATCACGATATCATAGAAAAAAGATTAAAGAAAACCCTTTTAAATATGAAGCATAGCTACAAAAGGAGAAGGAAAGAGACAAAGCAAGGAGAGAAAAGAAGAGAATATTTTAAAAAATCATGGTAAAGGATGGCAATCCTTTTACATTTCATCTCATGTAAAGGAGCTGTCGACGGGGTTGGTGCAGTTGCCAAGAAATTGGTAACGCTAGCAACACTCTGCAACTATAAATTCAGCTTCAGATTTTGCTATGTGTATAGAAAAAGTCTTAAAAAATATAAAAGAACTCTGCTGAATGTGAAATTTCAGAAGATATTGTGAAAATGCTTCATGCATTCTGGCACCAAGCACAATCGGAGCGCAACATTCAATCGATACATCATGTTTATTTCTATTGACGTAGGAACAATTAATGTCGCAATAACTTCAGAAAGTGATCACAAGAGAATTTGTTTGTTATAATATTTTGTCAAAAAAATATAATATCCAACGATAAGAGTGCAGTTGGAGATTTTGTAGAAGTTGTTTTATTCTCCACATTAAAAAAAAAAAAAAAAAAAAAAAAAAAAAAAAAAATTAAAAAAGAGATGATATAGAATAAGAGTATCTGAAAAAAAAATCAAGAAAATGTGTATATTTGGCTCAGGCAGTCAAATGTATCCATACTTTGACAAGGATATAATATCCAACAATGAATGTGCAGTGGAGATTTTGTAGAAGTTGTTTTATTCTCGACATTAAAAAAGTAAAATTTTGATGGGCAAATAAGACGAATGGATGGTGACGATATAGAATTAGAATGTTTGAAAAAAATTTAAGAAAGTGTGTATATTTGGCCCAGTCAGTCAGATGTATCCTAGGGAAAAAAGAGCATTTTTGTAAAAAAAGATACCACCACCAGAAATTGTAAATTCAAGATTGGAAATGAAATTTGTTTGATGTTTTCTTCTGTAGATATTATAATTGTAACATTGATTAATTATTCAATTAAAAAAATCTGCCTTGAAAATATTTGTGTATGTCATTATTTTATTGGCCGTACAAGTCACACCCGCAACAGGGCGTCACACCCGCAACGAAAATTTTGAATATTTTCTACAAAAGCAAGAATTGAGTAAGTAATTTAATTTTTTCATAGAATAATTACTTAAGTATTGCTGTTTAATATTTAAAAAAATCAATTCACTCAGTTGTCATAATTCACAGAGTTTTGCGTTTTTGCACTGAAAGGTGAAAATGCATGTCCTTTTTGTGTCACACCCGCAACAGGTAGAAATTATTTTTTTTTATAAATAAATGATACATCGAACAATTTTCAGTTTTGGATAAATGTATATGTAAGTGGTCTACATTGAAATTCATACAAATTGAAACCAATGCTCAAAAATAGTTTTGCTGGTGACTAATGTAAGTTGTGTAAATGTCACACCCGTAACTTTGGATTGGGCGATATGCCAACAATTGACCTACAATTCGCCAAATTGCCAACAATTTGCCAATCAAATACCTCACATTCTCTTATTTTGTAAAATTATAGATTTACAAATAAAAAGATCTACGCATCTTAAATGAGTAAATGAGGAGATAATTCTATTTAACAGAGATAATCATTCACCATGAAATTTTTCCAAGATTTGCCACTCTTTCTTTCAATTTTTAGATTTTTCCTTTCTATATGTAAATTTTAATTTATTTCTGATGATCGATCGAAGTGAACGTGCGTAAACATATATTCTATGTTGGAAGCCTGCACAAAAAAAAAAAAAAAAAAAAGATGGAGGCGAAATGCAAATAGGCACACAGTGTCCTGGAGTTTACGTGCTATGAAACCAAAACAATAGCGGCATAGGACACAAAAGGACAACGTGACCTGAATTACAAGTTTTTATTGAACTCCCTTTAAAGTCACTTCAGCTTTATATTTTGTTGAAAGGCCCGAAAAGCCGAAATTCGAAAATGTACTTAATGGAATAGATAAGGGAAAGGAACAATTGAAATACGCCTTTTCTTTTTTCGATGTTTCTGTTTTATCCATCTGTACAATTCTTTAAAAGAAAAATCTGCCCTATTTCTTTTCTTTTCCTTTTTTTCTTTTCTTTTAAATGCAAGTGACAAGTATAAGAAATAGATCTACAAGTCTCTAATTATGGCATAAATACTAATCATTTGGAATAAATTTTGTTTTTATTTTATTTTATTTTACTTTTTATTAATTGCACAAATTTATCATGTTTCTTGCCCTCATAATCATATGCATCGTTGTGGTCAAAGGAATTGATGTTGCAATTATTTTTGGTTCATTATAATATTTGTTTTAAATAAAAATATTTTTTAATACTTTTTTATGTAAAAGAAATATATTGTAAAACATTTTTGCATTTTTTTTTACGTTTTAGAATAAAGGCTTGAAATTTTAAAATGATGTAAACTTTAATTTTAGAAATCATAATGCATGAAAAATAGTTACAGGAAAAAGTAATTTTACTGTTTTCTAAAAGATTATATTATGTAATTACTGAGAACAAAAGATACTTTCATTTTATCTTTTTAAAACACTTATACAATACAAGTTATATTTCAAGTGTCTCAAGTTTCTCAGAAGAAAAGCAATAATAACAATAATAACCTCGTTTTACAAAATGTTTTTTTTAATTATGATCTCCTTAAAGGCTCAAAATGTTGTACATAAAATAGTTTAATACTTGAACCTTCAACAGGTGTCGATTCGACACCGACCAAATGATTAAATGTCCACTCGAACCAGCAATTGCTTTATAAGATAAATAAAATACCAAGCACAGATGATTAAGTAAAATAGATTTAAATAAAACTTCTGGTACAAAATATTTTTATTTAAAGTTGTGTAAAATTTCCGGACATTCTAGTGCTAATACATCAGGATTTTACATTATTTTATCATACATATTAGTAAACAACGAACGAGCAACGTACAACATATTTTTATGAAATTTACTTAATAAATTTTAATTAAAACTAAACGTATTTAAAAATGTAAAAACAAAATTTATTTTGCTTTGTTTTTTATTTATTTTATTCATTATATATATATATATGTGACATTTTAAAGTTAGGAGCCAGAAACATCATCGCCAGGGTCCCCGTTCTTTGCACAGAAGTCATGGCCAGCGAGGGAAAAAATAAAAAATAAATAAATGTAGAATATCCAATAAATCACTCATTGGTGGCTGTAAGTTTATTTATTCAACTGTAGTCATTATAGAGGGAAAAACTCCTTTTTGCAAACGATCTTTTACCGAAATGTCCAAAAAATATTCCATCATTTACTTCAACCAGCCGTACTCATCGACGAAAAAACTCCAGAATCTTTTCCCTTCTCATCTCGAGACTTCCACCTTTTAAAACTAAAAAGAAAATTCTAGAACTTTCTGTAATCTCAAACCATCATCCTTTTATGTAAACAGAATTCTTGTCCAGATACGAGACTATTTTAAACAGACGATAATTTTATTTTATCTATTTATTTATTTTTCCTACGTCAACCTTTGATGTGTGCATATTAATAAATTCATTTCTTTTCTTTTTCTCTTAAAATTAATCATTTATAAAAATCGTCTGCCTAAGATATTTAAAATTCTGATTCAATTATAAATTGGTTAAATAATATTTTTTTAATTTTAAATTTGTAATATATATATATATATATATATACAGTCGAGCCTCGATTTTACGTACTTTGATTTAGCGAATTCTCCGATTTAACGAATATTTTTTCCATCCCGACAAAAAGGATGCTAAAATGCTCTGATTTAAAAAAAATTTAGCTTAATAATTTTATTTGATTTAACAAATTTTTAGCTTAATAATTTTATTTGATTTAATGAGCAACAATCGCTGAAAAAAAAAAATTCGCATTCGCAGATAAAATTAAAACTTTGAATTTTTTGCACATGAAACTTTGAATCTTTCATATCTAAATCCAAATGTTACTTTTTTTTTTCTCATTTCTGGGTGGATTCAAAAGACAGTCTTTTCCCTTTTTCAACTAGAAACATGACAAAGATGCAGACAAATAGCTAAGTACCTGCGACATTGAACAGAAAGAGAATGAAAATTCTAAAAGTAGTCAAAATGATGAAGAAACGGAAATTCAATTAAAAAAGGTGATATTCCAAGAATCAATTTGCAGCTTGAACACTTTAAAAAATTATTTTTTGTCTCACGAAGTTCTTACGGAGTTAGAAAATATCGACAAAAAACTATAAAGTCGAAACAAAGGATCAAGGATTTCTTTCCAAAGTGCCAATAAGTATGTATGTATGATGTATTAAATTTCAAAAGCAAGTAACATTAAGAAATTTAGATAATTTAAAAGTTGATCTCCTAACTTATAATTTTTAAGCTCGTAGTAAAATTATCATCCTTTTTTTAAATCTGTATATCTAAGGGTATTTTGTATTGATATTTTTATGCCATACTCTTTACAAAAATTGATATTCGATTTAACGAACAGATTTGTGGGTCCCAATCAATTCGTTAAATCGAGGTTCGACTGTATATATATATTAGTTTTATTTTGTCATTTAATCAGTAGATTAGATCGATGACATAGGCTAAATTTTTAAACCCACACAAATATTTTAATATTGTATTACATTTTTCGTTTTATAATATCAAGTAATAATTATACATCGATAAAAGTCTTAATAAGGAAAGAAATCTGCGTTTGTTTCAAACCAAATCATGTAAGGTGACATTTCGCTGCCCTTTTCAGTTATAAATTCATTATCAACAGATTTAATGCTTACCATCAACTTTGATCTTACCGAATACCAATATGTGCTGATACATTCCAATTAAATTCCTGGCAACATTGTGTAACGTCAATTAGAAACCTATATCGGTCGGGTGACCCGATTTTACCCGAATTTTACACAGCCTGCGGCTCGGCTTGGGCTCGGTTCAAGCTAACTTTTTTCATTGCGGGTTGCGTTCGAGCCGGGATGATTTTACAAGTTTAGACTTTGGGTTCGGTTTTGATTTTGATACTTTCAGGTCATATTCGGGTTAACCAGATTTTTCAAAAGAAAGTCCTATATATTTTTAAACTGAAAAAAAAAACATATATATGAATATGAATGGGTGGATATGTATTTATTTTTACATCAAAAATTCAAAAGTGATATTACAGACATAATCGTGGATCACGTCTGCATTAAAATATGGATTAGTTTCCTTTCACTCTGGGTTCTAGTTTGGATATTTTGTGTTCGGACAGGATTCAGGCTGAAGTCTGTCACGTTACGATTTTTTGTAAGACCTACTAGAATAGTCACCCTGTGATGTTTTTGTAGCTGGAATCACTTCGAAACGTTATTCGGTCCCATTCAACACGCTGAAAGCACAAAAGCAGATAGTACAAAAATGCTCAGTAACTTACGACCGTAACCATATAGGGGTATGATTCCACGGCGTACCCTCTTCTCCTTAAACTTTCTCTAAATTTCGTTTCTTTTTTTTTTTTTTTAATAATAACATTTTTAATGTAAACTTTGTGATCAAAACTTTTGTAATAGAACTGCCCTCTTCTCCTGTCTCTGTTTAATCATAATTGAAACACAGAAATAAAAATAAATGTATAGTCGTACAATTGTACAATTAAAAAAAAAAAAAAAAAAAAAAAAAAAAAAAAAAAAAAAAAAACTCATGTGAAATACAATATTAGTAGAATAACAAAATCGAAAAGGCATTTAATTGTCATTGTATGCTACTTTTTAAAATATTCATATACTTTTTAAATAACTCTTTCAAAAGATTTAACAGTTATATTACTAACAATAATGTTTTAAAATTAATTAATATAATTTTTTAAGTCGTTGTCTTAACATGACGTATTTATACTAACGTATACAGAATCATGACTGTGTCTCCCCCCCTCTCACTTTCCTCAAAAAATAAAAGAACAGAAAACGTTTGTTTGAAGTCACAATAAATTTCTTCAAAATATCATTGCCTTTCTAATATTTGTAATAAAGAATATTTGTAAAAATAAAATTGCCAAAGAAGAACTTATTAATCAAAATCCTCGTATTTTGTTGATAGTTATTTTAAACTTTTACTTAGAATTTGACTCGATATTACATAAAGTATAATGTTGCTACATTAAATAACATAACTCACAATTTTTTGAGACATAAAAAAAAAAAAATTAACTTTTTTTTTTTTTTTTAAGCTGAATAGGCGAGTAAACAATGGATCAAAATTCCTTCACGCTAATCTTCTTTTTTACACTTATCAGTTTCGTCTGTTATGAATTCCAAAAAAATATTATATCTTACTCAGTAACACATATCAGTTAGAAATCTAAACTCAGAGTTTTGTGTTGAAAATTTGTATCTAATATGTAACAAGTTTCAAATGTTTTATGCAATCTGAAGTCTTGTAAGAAATCTTTGTCATGGAGTTTTTCTTAAGGTGTCTGCAGCAGAAAATGAATGTGTCTGGCCGCACCTACTTGTCCAATGTTGTGTTACATTGTTTCAGGTGTTACATGAATAATTTCCGACGATTTTCTCAATTTTATTTTTGTTTGGAACAGCTAGGAGAGACACTCCGGCAGTGTTATTCTTTAGTTCGTGTTTCTTCAATGATATTCTTTTTAGTACCTAACATACTTGAGAAATGTACATATATTATGATATCATCTTGCCTGTCTATCCACCTGTGGCTATTTTATTATTATTGTTATTATTATTATTATTTGCTTGGGTACGATAAAATAACTGAACTATTTTCTTATTCTACAATGTGATTCAAAATTATGTGGACAAACTGATATGACAAATCAGGCATACGACAAGGATAAAAAATCACATAAGAACATAGAGCCGCAAACCATTTATTGAGTTACAAATATAGGGTGCTTCATTCTAACTACACCCGGTTTGAAAGTAATAATTTCGGAAAAATTAAAAATATTGTAATGAAAATGCAACGATATTTACCTTATTTTGTGTGAAATGTGATAACGTTACGAAAAGATCTGGAAAAACATACTGCTCAAGCAATCGATGATACCGTATAAACTGATCATCACAGTCCATAATATGAGGAGCCAAGTGCATATTGCTGGCGCGCATAATGCACACTTCTACCACTTTTGTTTGGTGTTATCACATTTAAAACAAAGGTGAGAATGTCTGTTAAATGTTTTATTAAAATATACTTCAGTTTTCTGAAACTTATTACCGTCAACCCAAACTGAGTTAGGATAAAACACCCTGTATTTGTGACTCAATAAGTGATTTGCGGCCCTATGTTCCTATGTGATTTTTTATCCTTGTCTTATGCCTGATTTGTCATATCAGTTTGTCCACATAATTTTGAATCACCCCATATTGGACACATTATTAGAAAGTCAGTTTAAACTATGAGACTAAAATATGAATATAAAAATTTTACTTTCTGAAATATATATCAGTATACTTCCCGACCCTTTTCTCTTTTATTTAATCAAAGAGACATACTTTGAACGAGAAGACTTCTTTAATTAGATTTATCCTGCTCTTATGTAATAATCATTTGAAATATACTTGATTCCATTCATTAAATACAATTTCTGGTTCAAATATGTTTATTTCAACGGTGAACTAGATGAAAAAATAAATGGTATTCATTATGAAAATTTGAGCTAATGAAGAAATGCATAAAATTTATAAATGAAAAAGTGTCTTGAGCAGTCTCAACTTCCTCTATCTAGTATAAATGTTGTTTTCTGCAGCTGAAAAAAAAAAAAAAAAAAAAACACACATATATATATATATATATATATATATATATATATATATATATATATATATATATATATATATATATATATATATATATATATATATATATATATATATATTAAAAACAGCAACAACAACAAAATATTGTCGCTTTTTTATTTATCTCTAGTAATCTTTTGAGAATTTTCATTTGTAAGAAATTGGAAAACAAAGGATTTTATTTAGATGCATAATTTCAAATTTATATATAAAGCTATTAAGAAGGAGACACAGAGTACAAAAAATAAAGAATATAACATGCAATTTTACGTCCGCTGTCTTTTAAGAAGAAATTAAAATAATAAAACGAAAGAGAAATAGAGAGAAGGATGACACCGGAAGAAAAAACAGAATACCATTTTGAGTAACTTTACGAGTAGCTTAATTAAAAATATAAATAAGAATAACCTAAGTTATAACATACTGACACCGGGAAGCTATTCACTGGGCCTAGTAATTTCCGGGTGTAGGAACTTAGAAGACATTAACTAAAGAAAACTTCACCCATTATTTATTTATCACAATGCAAGTGATATTAAATTTCCAATTTAATTAAAGAACGGTGTTCTTCTTAAAAAAAACTATTTCAATAAATGCCAAGGAATGTTGCCATCATCCTTTTGTTAGATTTTTTAATGTAAGTAAGCAATTATTTCTTTGTTCTGTTAGCCTACAAAAAAAAAAAAAAAAAAAAAAAAAAAAAAAAAAAACTTTTGATTTGACTAAATTTTTCTCTGAAATAATGTATGTTTGCTGTTCTAAAGAGTCTCCGTGATACGAATTAAGTAAAGTTAGCATAAAAAAATGCATTATTCGCAAAAAAAGGTGCAACTAAAGCAGAGAAAGGTTAAATAGGATCATTCCATGCCACATAGGGGACAGCTTTTCTGCATATTTCTGCTGTTTTAAAAAATTCTATTAGATCCTCAAATTAAAACAGCCATACTAATATGAAAATCTAGAGTTTCTTGTTATTTTTAATGCACATTTTATGTTTTAATAACTTATAAGTCAATACATATAGCTATTTATGTAAATGTCACGTGCAGGGATTTTAGCCATTTTTCAAGGAATACTCCTGAAACGGGCAGATTACTTTAGTCTAGGATTTAAAATATGGAGATTCTAAATATTTTTTTTTTTATTATTTATATATTATTAAACAAGGTCAGCTTATTAAGGTCTAGAGTTTAAAATGTGGATTTTCTTTTTTTAATTTATTAACTTCTTCGCTATCTGGGTCCACATATATAGATCTATGTTTTGCCCCCTCCCCTTTTTTTTAATCAAACGCAAGCATAATTACATTTTGTCCGTTTCTCATGGAATAACTCAACATACAACAACTTTGTTAACCCATATTTTACCATAATAGTAATAATAATAATAATAATAATAATAATAATAATAATAATAATAATAATATTAATAATAATGATAATGGTAATAATAATATTAGTAATAGTAATAATAATAAGGCTAATAATTAAAAAAACTGCTATAACAGAATAATGAAACAAGTAACAAAAATATAAAGTTAAAATAATTAGGAATTTTTTAATTCCATTTTAGCAAAAAGTCCTTTATGTAGGATGATAGGCATACCTAAACATGCAGGATGTCTCTAAATTCATGAACCAAACTGTAAAAGGAAATAAAATGCACATAAAGGAGCAATCTAGGAGCAGCAATTTGGGGTCGGAAATCAAACGCTTTGGGCGAAAAGCAAAAAATACGGAGGAAATTAAAAACAAGCGTTTTATAGACATGACAACTATAGAAACCGTAAAAATATGCCACTACCAACATCGATACCGTTCTGACAACTTCGATGTCTATATTGCAGCGTTTTGGAAATTCGAGGTTTTTCGGGAATAGTTGCAGCCGTACTTGGAATTGCCTTGAAAAGAGGTCACCTCATCACCAGAATCAATTGGTGTCTTGTAGATGAGACTCTTTAAATCTTTAGAAATATACGCCAGTGACTTGTTGAATGATGCCAAACCGATATTGATGTTAATGGTGTTATATTTGAGCACTGGCTCTAATTTTTATGTAGATTAAAGTCTTGTTTTTTTTTTTTTTTTTTTTTTTTTTTTTTCCACTATTTTTATTTTCAAACCCCCATTGGTGTACCAAAATTCCTTCTTTATGCGTCCTTTACCTTCCCTTATAGTTTGACCCAGAAGTTAGAGGATGCTTTGTAGACGGACAACTTAGCATTATAAATTGTGTACAGTTGTTTTCCATTTCTCAGTAATGCTAAGTTTTAGTTAGTAATAATATGTAATGCTTGTGAGGAATACACAATTCGAAAATTTCAACAGCTTTTGGTGCTTCCTTCTTATAGCGGCCCCCAAGAATGAATGAATCGTCAAGCTACCAAGATGAAACGCTAAACTGTATATGACATTTAGTCACACATATATGCCCAAATTTTAATGATATGGGATGCATACATGACATATATGGGGCACATAGGAAATAAATATTACATACATTTGACATATATAAGGTATATGTCATTTTATACCATATACATATAGATATGTAAACACATGCGTATGTATACCATCAACATATACCATCAAATACTTGAATATATATATATATATATATATATATATATTAATTTGAAGTAAAATATCACCAAGACGTGCGTCTGATTATTTGCGTAGTGAATAAAAAATATAAGATAAACTTCATTATATATATATGCCAGGAAAAACTGATACTCTTCCTTTAACGATTTTTTAAATAAATAGTTTTGGATTGGTATTTATGTCTAATTGCATCTCTTTATACGTTAATAAACGCATGGAAGTAAATCCAGCATTCTCATTATGTAAAAGCATGCTCTAAAAAATAATAAATAAGAAATTAAAACAATTTATTCTAAAAATTCGATTTTTAAAATTTCTTTGGATTCCACATTAAATTTAATTATTTTTTGCCAATTTATTTTACCATTCTGATCATTGGCTTTTTAAAACTCAATAATAATTTTTACATTTTTATATTTTTCTTTCTGTAGAATATCCGAACTTGAAATATTTTCAAGACTCTTATTTTAATTAATTTCATTAGTGAAGAATGAAACCATTTCAGGATGCGTAGTTTTTAATACTTCGCAAATAAACTAACTGGATCGATAGCTATTCCATTAAATTCTCTTCTTTAATCTCATTTGCGAAAATCAGCAAGGAGTTTTTTTAAAATCTATTTATTTTAAATCCAGTGAGCAAATGTAATTGTTTGATTTTCAAAGATAAAGCTTGTCATAAAAATAACATGGTGGCATTATTGTAATGAATGCTTAAACAAAAGTAAATGTTTAGCTTCATTGTTTACCATCAGCATGATATATAATGGAAGTTTTGGTAATATAGAATAACATTTACATTTTCGTTTCTGAATCAACATAAAAAATAAAGATATGTTAAAAGTAAAAAAAATTACCAACTTTGATAATCTTTTAAATTTTTTTATGTGTTTAAAGTGGAAGAAAAAAATACATATCAATAATTGAACTTAAAATATATATTTACATATACGTTTGAGGTACTATGAATCATTTGAATACTGTGGTAAAACATGTAAAGAATATTAAAATTGTAAGAAAAAACATTTTTTACAAGAATAAGCTAGATTATTTAATGAGTAAACATATCTAAAAATCATCAGATTCTTTGTAAAATTGCTGTTTTTTAATCTGTAATGTAGTCTGCTGTTTCAGTCTCATTACTGTATAGGTACACGTCGCACACATTACATATTGCATATTTTGTATTGCACAACAGATACACTTCATCTTCCTCATTTAAAGTAAAACTTGGTCAAAAAGACTTTTTGAAATGATACATTGGAGTAGAAGGATTGTTCATTTTCACTTTGAAACCGTTGTTTAGCTGATATTCCACATTACCCGACACAACACCTTGAAAAGAAAAATAATAAAGCTCTCCATGTCTTAACAATTTAGCATAGATGTAAAATCACAATAAATACATGTTGACTCATAAATACTGTGACGTGATAAAAGAGACAATTTAGTTTAATATTTTCTTCACGTTTTTGAGCAAAAATATTATTTTATTCATAATTTTAAGTTGTCTAATTGCTATTTCTGTTTATATTAACTCACTGTTTGGCAGGGAAACAGGGTGTGCAAAGGTTAAATCCTGCTTTTTCCAACAAACCCTTCCCAAAAGCTAACTTCACATTTTGAGGTATCCTTGAGTAAAAAGCCAGTACAAGTAAGCACAAGTCCAGAATTCATCGAAATGTGCTTTGGAAAAAACAAAACCTGGGCCGAAATCAGGCCAGAAATGGCTATCTTGGCAAATTTTCCAAAAACGCTGAATCACTGCAGGAGGAAGCCATTAAGAATAATCGTGATTGTTTCTTGTACAGAATTTTCTTCCCTTTTGAATGCTGAATAAGACAGGTTGATTTGTCCCTTCAGTTAAAAGTTATGGTCTTTTATTTGCGTCACAATATTTATGTGTCACTCTGTATAGCCGTTCAATCAAATATTGAACTTGATTAACATTAGTGACGAAGTGTTCTTGGAATTAATTTGAATTTTATAAAACCTACTTGTTCTGCAACAATTGAGAATAAAATTTCATTTCAATACGATAGTCAACAACAGGTATCTAAACAGAAGTCTATCGCAGCACACCATAAGAGTATTAGGGAGTCATTTGGCAGTTTTATACTCGGTTGTACAACCGCAGGGCCGTGCATTAAATTATTCAATATTGCTGGACCATTCCATCATTCCTGAACTTCCTCGATTAATAAATATTTCTTTCAAGAAAATGTATACAGGATATGCAGTAAAACTCTTTTTAGAACCATTAAAGACTGTTCTCAAATCCTAACTGGCTACTTACCTATAAATTCATTTTTGTACGCAATCGATTCAAATAGCTAAGTGTTCTTATTATTCATGTTCGTAAGATGCAACCCTTTTTTTTTAAATCCATGCTGCTCTGCAATTTTGTAATTGACTTTTTTTGCGTGTAGTTTTTTAGATAGACGTTTTCGTTCCTGACTTTGCCGTAAAAAGGTGTTACAAAAAGTATCATCGAACAGTGTAGTCACTTTAATATACCTTATAAGCATTTTTATGTTTTAGTAGTTAACGGCTTTTAAACATATGGGTCGAAAAACAAAGTCACCATTGTATATTTTTAAAATCCTAGCATTTATTTAAAATGTTATTAAGTTCAATTTAGTTTTTCTTTTCTTACGCAGTTTATTTGTGTTTTTTTTCTTTTATACAGTTTTTTTTTTTGTTTTGTTTTCTTTTATTGTTTTAGATTTTTTTGTCTATTTTAGACATCTGTTTAATTTAAAACTTTTCATTTTTATCTTTTTGTTTATTTCGGGATTTAAATAAAAAGGAATGTAAATATTTTTGCTTATTCAATTGTAAAATGTGTGATGTTTAAAATGGTTAACACTTTTGACCAAAAAAAAAAAAAAAAAGGTACATAAAACTAGAAGGAGAAAATAAAGACTCTACAAATTACGAAGTACATTTTTTTACGAATTAACATTCATTAAAATAATAATGAGCTGAAATTTGCTTTTGTTTTGAATTTACTTAGTTAGTGTATAGTTTCTTTTCTTTAATTTTATTGTCTCAGGTTTTTGTTTAATTTAGACTGCTTATTTTAGTGTTTTTTTGTTTATTTTAGAAATTAATTTAAAAGCAATATAAATAATTTTTTAATTCAATTGTAAGCTGTATAATTTAGGATAATTTACGCTTTTGATAAATAAATAAATAAAAACAAGCAAAATAAGAAGGAATCTTTGGAATTTTGCCAGAAGGATTTAAGGTATATAGATAAAAAATTTATGCTTATATTTATGAGGAAGACAATGCAACATTTTATTTTGAAAGTAAAATGTTGAATCCATAAGATATAAAAGTCATTATGCGTAAAAATAAGGCTAGATATGTATCTTTTAAAACTACTCATTATGGCTACAATTTCATATCAATCTTTTATGTTGATTATGTGTCTCTTATTCAACTCAAGGAATGATTTTCAAGTTACACAATTCCAGTATATTCAGCATTTTTCAAAACCAATCTACATGGTTCGTCGTGAGTTAGATTCATAATGCAATCCATTATTTACTTTTTTCATAAAAAAAATAATTCTGTACCGAGTGTGTTTCAAAAGGTTCTTCATCTTTTGTCTTTCCGTATCCGTCGCTTGTACTCAATGATTCTAACAGAAATAATAATTTAACATAGTAAATGAAACCTGCTTTGGAAATTAAAATCGCTTTTCGAGCATATATTACTTTTCGCTCAAGAATCTTTTAATCTGTTGGCAAACTTGTTTCTACACAATGACAGGTAGCGATTATAATGATGTAAATTCGCATAAAACGTTATGTAGAACGACATTATCAGTATTTACTCTATGAACCGAATTTTGAAAATGGTTATAATTGAATTTTCTATTTCGTGATATTGAATTTATCGTTCGATTTGGTGTTGTATAGACTTTTATTTATACTCGTGAATATCTTCGAAAAAAGGGACAACAATATGCTAGCAACGATTCAGCAGCTACTTTATGACGTCTGATTATTTTAAAAAAAGGAAGCGATGAACTTATTCTGTATTTTGTTACCGCTGCACACAGTAAGCTGTTAATCATAATCTTAGATTTGTGCATGTGTATAAGCAAAATTTTTAGAGCTTATCAATGTTGATATAGCTTAATTTTATGCATGTGTTTTCATTTCTCATAAGACGAAGTCTCACTTGCATATAAATAAATAAGAGAGGAGTTCCAAGCGAGTAACATCTAAAAGGTTAAGAGAGGGAAATAACATATTGAATAAATAAGTAGTTTTGAAGTCTTGATATAAAAATGTGCATATAATTCTATTTGATTTTTCCAAAATCTGAGAATTAATTCTTGGAGTTTATCATAGAATGAAAAAAAAAAAAAAAAAAAAAAAAAAAAAAAAAAAACTACAAATTGAAAATAATATTTATTGAAATTTGACTGTGTATGTAAATGAAATCTTTATTTAAATTCAACTAATTAACACTAGAAGCGCTAAAAACAGTCAATTTGACTGCTTACTAAATTAGTATAATTCCATTTGAACCAGAAGTTTCTACAAAAAAGGGTTACATATATGTATCATACAGAAATAAGTTAAGTAGGTAACATAAAAAGATTTAAGTAAAAATTCTGCTATACGTTTCTTCTTTCATAAAACTTGTATGAAATTTTCGGCGCTTCTATTGTTAAAATAAAAACTACAAACAAAAACTGAAATTCAATGCTGTTAAATAATCATCAACTATTTCTTAAAGCATTTTGTTATTATTTCTTACATAGTTTATAAATTACTTTCATTTTAAATAACTTTTACTAGATAATTTATCAAGTTGTCCTTTTTTCGGAAACATTTTTGGAATTTTTCCGGAAAATTTTACGAATAGCATTTAAAACGATAAAATTTGCTTCGTCATGTTTTCCGAAATCAATACAAATGTGTGGGCAACTGCCAGAAATTTTTAGTTTTAGTGCAATCTTTAAATATTTTACACAAATTACTATTTTTGTTTAAATAAATCATATTTTTGTATTTAATATTTATTTATTTTTCTTTCCTAGGTAAGTGAAAATGAATAATTCCATGTTATGTTTAAAATTGCGTTGCAGTGTGATCTTAAGTTTTGGTGAGTACAATTTATAAATAAAATTTGAAACATTTATAGAGAGGGTAAACTTTAAATAAGAATCACGTTCCCTTAAATTCAAAATTTAATATAGAAGCCGTGCTGATAAACAAATCACGGTATTTATCAGGAGCGATTATTTTGCTTTTAAATTTATATTTATACTGAAATCATTTGCTTTGACAAAAAAATGTTGAAACCATGTGTAATATATTGTGTTACACCTGCTAATGAAATAGCTCTGATACCTAACGTTACAAACATTAATAAATGGGTTTTTTTCTTAATTATACATAAACATTAACTGCTTATTTTATTCAGGGGTGTATGGAATTTTATATGTTCCTAAATAATTGCAATGAATGTCTGTAAATGTTTACAAAAACTTGAAAATAATTTTGCTTTGTGAACCACAAATTTAATAAGAATTTTTGTGAACTACATATTTTTGGTTTTCATAACCACAGTAAATATATAAAAAAAAAAAGAACTGGAGGTGTATAAAAATTTTTCTTACTGATTCTGCATCATTTATAAAATAAAATCTAAAAGCTGTATAAAATCACAATATATATATTAAATAAAAATAGTTGCTGTATTCTACATTTTGTTTTATCTCTGTAAATAAAGGTATTTCGGTTTTAATTTGTAACACAAGATCACATTTTTTTCTATTATAAGAAAACATTAAATATACATATATATGTATCTTTAGGATTATTTTAAAGATATCTGGGTATTTTAATGATTCTGTATCAGCTGTAATAAATGTTTGAATATTTTAAAGAAAACTTCAGTAATGAGTAATGTTTCTTGAGATCAAACTTTAAATTTCTGCTTTAGTCTTTCACGATATTTATCCAGATAAATAAGAAATCATTTTTAAAAAAGCTACATTTTTTTTTTTTTTTTTTTTTTTTTTTTTCTGTTTTCGATTTGGGTATTCCCGCTGAAAGTTAATCAGGAACGAGCTGCTTTCAATCAAAATGAATTTGATCTTCCTATCTGTTAGAAGTACAAGAAACGTTCAAGAACTGAATCTTTCTTAATGATCCAAACGGAAAATCTTTAGTCATAAGCATTCCTCGGCTTTAGTTTTTCATTCACGTGATCAAGACTGAAAAGCTTCTTGTTAAGGTTTATAAAATTGTTGGTTCGAAGTAATGAAGTCCTCTTTTCTCTTTTCTTGTATATATTCATACGGAAGCAGAAACACGATTATGTATATGTTTTTAGAATGTTCCTCAGATTTTCTTTTCTTTTGAAATTCTCATTTCTTCCGTTAAGGTGTGGAAGAAAAATGAATAAAGCGTATTAAAATTTGAAGATTTGATAAACTTTAAAGCAATTTGATGAAAAAAAATTATTTGATATTTTATAATTGTAATTTACAATGTGAAAGAGCTAGGCACAAAATTAGAAAATTTAAGCTTAGAACGCTAATATTTTTAGTTCAGACATTCGATTACTTTAAGATTAAGAGTAGATAGCAATTCTAATAGAAAAAGCCTTTCTGACGAAATCAAATATTAAGTTTAATATATATATATATATATATTAACTATTTGAAAAAAAGTTGTTCTCGGTAAAGAATTGGTAAATCTGATGTATATCTGAATCTTTTTATTAGTTGAATTCCGCTACTTATTTTATTTTATTCGTTTTCTGATGAGTCCTACTTCAATGTCCAAAAATGGAATACTTCTGTTTTTTATTTTATTCGTTTTCTGATTGGTCCAAGTTTAATGTCCATATATCGAATACTTCTGTTGCCACAATGATAAAAAAGTAATAAAAACTTAAAAAAAATTAATAATTTAAAAACAAATTGTGATATAGATTTCAAACAAATTTCATTTAAAAGTGCATTCTTTTCTCTACGCAGCGGTCTAAAAATTTAAAAGGTGCGACGTTTAAAAGTTTAAAAATTTGCAGTTCCGAAAATTGTAAAACTGAAATTTCATTTAAAATTTGCTTGTGATGGTTCCATGAATATGAATGTTTAATCCATGTAGTACTTGTATTAGGAGGCGTTCAGAAGTCTGCCTGATTAACTCCATTTAATAAAAATGCACATTTCAAACAGTTAAAGTAGTACATCTGTAAACTACTGTTTTTTTTCTTTTTTTTATCATTGGTCTAGGAATATTAATGTTTAATGCATGGCGTACGTAATATATGACTTGTTATAATCATCTTAAAAAGGATGTTTCTTATTATCATTATTATTTTCAATTATAGAATTTATTGACCAGTCTTTTAAAATTTGATTCTTTGAAAATATTATTTTCCAAATAGTCATTGTAATTTGTTAAATCACAATTTTATTATTTTGTTATTTTTCTTAAGCAAAATGCTTTATACAATATAAAACTTTCACTTTTTATTCTTTTTCTCTCGCTGTATCTTTCTTCCTTCTTTATAATATTTGCTGTTCATTTATTACATTATTAAGAGCCACTTTAAAAATTATAATATTTCCTAATGTATCTACATTTATTGAAAATAGTATAAGAATTAAATGAAACCACTTAAAATGTTATTCCGAATAATGTTACGCTTCAAGTTCTAATCATATAAACCGCTTCAATTTCTCAAAACTGGATTACTCAGCTGTACTTTTAAATGATTTTTTAGGCAATTACTGATGTTCTAGATATTTACTGAAAGTTATGAAGAATTTAAAATACATATTTATTATGATATTGTAAAATTACATTAATGAAAGATGCTTGTAAATAAAAGAAAGAAAATAAACCTAACACATATTTTAAGCCCCCCCCCCCCCCAAAAAAAAAAAAATCTAAAAAACTTTAACAGGTTCTGATGATAGCACTTTTTGACAACTATAAAACAAAGGTTTGTAGAAATTAACATGAGAATAGATTCAGAGTCTTTAGTGTAACTTACAGTAACAATCGAAAAATTTATGTTTATATTCAATCTATTAAATCAATGCATAGAATCATCTAAAATAATTTCAATGATTTTTTCTCGTTACACGCTGCTTCAAAAAGTTTTTTTACTTTTTAATTTCTGTCTGTTTTCAGTTAGGAAAACGATACATTTAAAGCTGATTCCTCAATGTGAAAATCTATTAAAATCAAAATCAGTGCCATGCTTTTGTGATCGATCTGTTCTTTCAAAGCTGACAAGTTAGCAGGAATACTATGCTAAGAGATTATTCTCCAATATATCCCTGCCTTGTCTCTGAAAGCACTACATCCGTCATAGTCAAGCTGTACAGTTATTTTTTGACACTGTCTCTTTGCCTAGCTACATTTGCCAGGCTTTAGACATTTGCTGATATTAAGTTTCTAATTAAAGAACTGTTATTACTGTCTGTCTCTTCTCCGCACTTAGATTGTGGAGAGAGAAATTTTTATAAGCGTAACTTCTGTAATGGATGATGAGTCCAAAGAAATTTATTAAATTTTTCCCTCACTTTGAGCGAGAAAGAGTAATGGGGAGATGATTTCGGTTTATCAAATCTGCCAAGTAAAGAGTCGAAGTTTTTTTTCTTTCTTGTAAATGTTATAAATGTAATTTTGGTTTAAATGGATAGAAATTCTGACATTTTTGAAGCTAAAAAGATGCAATTTTAAATGATAGTAGATGGATTCTTTCATATAGATTTTATTTATAAATGGGATTTTGCCAGCAATATATTCATAAATTAATAAAAGTTTCTGAAAGGTGCTATTTTTGTCAAAAATTATCTTATTTTATTCACTGGGGGGTTTTTTGGCGTCGTCGAAGATATATAGTTCAATTTCTGTTGCGTGAAAAAAAACCTGTTAAAACTGTTGTTATATTTTAGCTAATATAACACTTCTAAATATAAGATAATTTTAGGTAGATTTCGTATGAAATACTACCTATTGCAATCGCACCAGTTTATATATCTGGTGTATTATATGGTCTCCAGTATATATATATATTTGGTAATCTGCCTTCTATTTCTCTTCAAACTTCAACTTTTTTTAATAATATGAATGTAAAAATACTGGTTTCATTGGTTCTTTTATTGGTATTATCTGAATAACTTTGGATGTATTTATAAAAGTATTTATATATATATCACTTTTTTATGGACACGATAACTTCTATAATTCTTCACCAATCTCCACCAAACTCGTACATAAAATCAAAGGGGTTGAAATCTCGGCTAAGTTCGTTAATGGGCAAAATCGGACCAAGGGGGTCGGAATAGGGGGCGTTTTTGTGAAAACCGAAAAAACGCCATAATTTCTTAATTAAAGTAGATATCGAATCGGTTTAAAGTTTATATTACTTCTTAAAAATGGGCCCAAAGTATATGCATGACAGATTTTTGATTAATTTAGAAGTGGGCTCAAGGGGCGAAAAAAACAGGGATTTTGAGAGAAAAAAAATCATAACTTCGTCAATTTTCAAGATATCAAGTCCAACTAAATTTTTTGTAAATGTTCTTAAAATTATCTAAAACTTTTGTATTTACAAGTTTTTGATAGGACCAACATTTACCGATGAAAAAAATTAAAAACGAAAAGAAAAAGGGCGGTGAAAAAAGAGAAGAATTCATAACTCCGTCAATTTTTAAGATATCAAATCTGATTAAATTTATTTTACATCTTCTCAAAAATATCTACAACTTTTATATTGACAAGTTTTTCATAAGACTAATTCGTATAGCAAAAAGAAATTAAACAAAAATAGGAGTTGGAGAAAAAACCTCAAATCCAAACTGCTTATATTCTGACTCATTTTTAAATTCATTTTTGATTTTAAACGCATCCAAATGGTAGATCCTCTTATTTAGAAACTGTATAAAGTGACGCATTGGTCAATTTTCTGATAAAGATAGAATATATTTCAAAATGCTACCAAAAATGGTATTTTGAACAGAATTTCTCAAAGTCATCGGGAGTGAAAATTTAAGGAAGTATTCAAATAAGAAATTGCGTTTTTTTCTGACTCGTTTTTAAATCCATTTTTGTTCTCAAACGCATCCAATTTACAGATCCTCTTATTTAGGAACTATATAATGTGATGCATTGATCGATTTTTTGGTAAAGACAGAATATATTTTGAAAAAGGCTACCAAAAAGGGTATTTTGAACAGAATTTCCCGAAGTCTTCGCGATTTGAAAATTTAAGGAAGTTTTCACATAGCAAATTGCGTTTTTTATGACTCGTTTTAAAATCCATTTTCGCTCTCAAACGCATCCAATTTACAGATCCTCTTATTTAGGAACTATATACTGTGACTCATTGGCCAGTTTTTTGATAAAGATAGAATATATTTTTAAAAATGCTGTCAAAGTGAGTATTTCGCACAAAATTTTCCGAAGCAATCATGATTAAAAACTACAAATCAGTTATTTTATGCTTCATTTTTAAATTCAATTTTTTCTGAAATGCATTCAACTGACAGTTTTTTGTTATTTAGGAACTTTATAATGTACTGTTTTGGTCGATTTTTTGATAAATTCAGAATTTATTTCAAAATATGTTGTCAAAATGGACATTTGAGCTGAATTTTTATTAAGATGATTCTGATAAAACCAGTTTTTGTAGAAAAATGAAATTAAAAATTTTTCATAAACGGCCAAATGAAGTTATTAAACTGGGTTTATCTCTAATCATATATATATATATATGTATATATATTGTTGAAATGAGCACTCTTCGAAATCTACCCCCGCCTATAGGCCCAGCCGACAGGGATTTTTAAATTTTGCATCATCAAATGGCTAAAAAAAGATAGAAATTATTTAAAAACTATCTAAAAATTTAAAAATTTAAAATTATTTAAAAACTACAGTTTAATTAAATGAATATTTATGGATTTTTTTAAAAAGAATCCAAACATAAATATACCTCAACAGTGAGCATTCGTTTAATAGAAAACTATAAAGCAAGTAAATTGACAGAGTTACTGATCAGACAAAATCTTAAAAAGGATTAAATATAAAATTACATTAATTATAAAACTCCGTATTTTAGTTGTAAATTAAAATCTGTCGATAAATAGGTAGATTTTGCTTTAGTGTTGAACATAGATATAATATATAGTTAAGTTAAATTTCTTAAAAGATTCGTTGCATCAAAATGTGTTCAGAATCAGAATTATGTGTGATTTATTTAAGCTAATTTTGTGGAATTTATTTGAATACGTGCAGCATGCATACTTTCAATTCTAATCGAGCTTTTCTATCTTGTTGAAAATTGTGGAAAAAATGTTCTATTGTGTGCTTACAAATTTAGTCATATTGGCCTCAAAAAACACCAGTCACTTATAAATATGAAAGCAGGCTATTGCTGGTTGCTACTTAGGAAGTGACTGCAACCTGGGTCAAGACCCATGGCTAGAGGGTGGACGGACAAGTGAGTTTAATCCGAAATTTGGTGACAGTAAATATGCTATTTACGATAGTCAAAATTCGAAATTTAACTAAAGTGAAGTAAAAAACAATAATAAGTTCTACAGTAGCATATTTTTATATTTTATTTCCGCTAGTATATGGGCAAAGTATGCTTTTTCTAAGAACTGTTTAAAATTGATTTGATTTTTTCGACATTTCAAACAAGATTATAATTATTTATCCAAAACGTGGGAAATGCTATTAATAAATAGCATCATCTTAAAAGGATAAACGATTTATTATTATTTTCTACCAAAACTTTTACATATCGAAAACTTTTTAAACACTGTAATTACAATTTTTTATGGTTTTCTCAATGATGATCTTTTTTCTTTTTTTATTTATTCATTATGATATGGTTAATTTAAATAATTTTATAAAATCTTCTAAGTAAATAATAGGTTTTTGTTTATTTTTGCAATGTTATTTAATAAATGACAAATTTGTTGTTGTTGTGCCTAAACTTTTCAAATTTCCTGCATTGATATCATTTAAACATTAAAAAGACTTGTTTTTTTTTTTACTACTTGGATTGAAAGTTTTTCATTCCTAGTAAATATTGTGCACAAATTCTCATATTACAAACTAAAAAACTTATGATGCGGCACAGATTTAGAATAGTAAATATTCAACAGCAAGTTCTAAAATGATTAAAATACAAAATTATTATTCAGAAAAAGTTACTGAAAACGATAATTATCTCATGCATAATGAATAAAGTGTTAGGTATATTTCTGTTGGAATAACTTTAAAATGTAAAACAGGTGAATCAAAGCATAAAGAGTTCTTTATATGAATATAGTTCCCAGTTCGCTGGTGTCTAGCTAAAAGTAAACCACTTTCTATATTTAAAGTTATCCATTTTATTATTTTTCCAGTTTTTCATCCTCGACTAGACAGAAAATTTCACTGTATTATGCATTTCAAATAGCACGTAGACAGAGGTTATCGTTCTATCTCCCTTTCTTAGGAGAAGACTAGCCTTATCACCGGGAGCAATCTGTCACACTTGACAATCACTTTCCAGTCTTCCCTTCATTTAGGCCCGTATTTGTCACGTTTGTGCCGGGCAGATATTAAGTTTCGAGTACGGAACAGTGACTTCCTTGTCGGGGATGTTCCGTTACGCCGTAAATTTCTCAAAAGCGTGACTACTGTTAATAGAAGAAGAAGATCTTAAAAGTGTTTCTCCTTTGAGCTACAAAATTATTATTATACTTAACGAGCTCATGAATCGGGCTAAAAAAAATGAAAATGATGATGAATGAAAACCACTTCATTCAGAGGAAAAAATCGATCCACAATTTTTACTAGACATCTTATCATCAGTTCAATGAACGCTCTTAATAAACAAGAAAATTTTGATATTTAGAAAAGTAACTGCTCTAAATGATACATAAAAAAATTGATATTTCAATTCAACGAAATATTTCAAAAGTAATTGTTAAATTATTTTTAGTGATGCTTTTTGGAGCTTTTGAAAGAAATGTTAAATTGTGATAAACTATTTTTTTTTTAAATTATTTGTTAGTTTAAAGTTATTATTTACAAGTGTTCCTCCTTTGGAATAGAGAATTACCATTATTATACGTAGTGCTCTAGTCTATTATACTCGAGAATAGTGTCTATTCCCAGAGAATAGGCACTGTAGCTTTATTAAAGTATACAGAATTCCTTAACAAAATTTAGAAGATATACTACAGTACACTCCTGATTATACTTAATGAGCCCAATGAATTGGGTTAAAAAACGAAAATGATAAATGAAAACCGCTTTACTCAGAGAAAAAAAAAAAAAAAAAAAAAAAAAAATGGATCCACAATTGAAGTTATCTTGCAGGAAATAAATGTTTGAAGTCAGAAATGTTTTCATTATTGCTTTCTTTTTTGAGCTATTACGAAATATGAGATGGTGCTGCACAATCTGAAGTTGCAATACTGTTCAAAATAGTTTTAGTTTTAACAGTTCGAAAACGCAATACATTTTTTATCTTTTGATAGTTCAACAGCTACACAAAATAAAAGTAGAAAACTAAATGAACTTCGCCACATAGTCTTAGGTGCACTACACACCAGGGAGACATATAGTAAAAATTGTATGACAAGAGACGAGATTTTTCTTTGTTAACAGAGTGAAATCGTCTTCTGCCTGACATTTTTTTGTCCCACGTCTACCTTGTGTGTAGCGCGCATTACGTTAATTTGGGCTTTTTAATAGTTGATACAACATAGTGCTACCTATGGCTGATATTTGAGACTAAAACAAGAAAATATATTAAATAACACATTAATCTCCAGCAATAATTACGTCAGTATTGGTTATTGTTTAAAAATGTTAAAGAAAAAGAATGAAAAAGGCATTATAAAAAAAGAAAACATATTAAACAAATTGCTAACTTCATACATTTATCTCTATCAATGATTATTTTAATAGCTCCTATCGCTTAAAAACGCAATAGGATAGAAGAAAAGGTACTAAAGAGATTTCCCGACTTTATACATTGATCTGCTGCAGCAATTACTTCAACAGCTGTTATCGTTACCTTTGAAAACTAAATTTGTTACTGCTTACAAAATATTTCTTGTAGTTACTCGTATTAAATTACAAAAAATTGGTATCTTTTAGTGTGCCCGGTGAAGATATGAAGTTATTTTTAAAATGGAACTATACAAATCCTTTTCATACTTGAATGTGTACAGTTTCCGTTCACTTGCAGTACGAACCATTTACGCAATCATATATATAATCATAATATGAGTTTTCCTGTCTTTTTAGCACAAATTGTAACTAATTTGTCGCAATTTTAAAATTTGCAAAGACCTTTCTCTAAGATAACCCGTATTTCACTCACAGTTGTTAATTTAAGGTCATTTTTCAAAAATTTTATGGACATTTCGCAAAATAATAATAATAATAATAATAATAATAATAATAATAATAATAATAATAATAATAATAATTCTATTCAAAGATTAATGACAAAAAAAATTTTTCATATCAAGATGAATAAAAAGGAACTTCATTTAAATAATTTAATGTTTTATCTATGATAACTTGCTTCTAATTTAACGAAATCACTTTTCTTTGTAACGTTCTTGACTGTTAGATTAAGTTGAGTAAAATTTAATATATTTGTATTTTTGTAAAATAATTTACAAATACATTTTTTTTTCTAAATATTATACGAATTTAGATATGAATCAATTCTGAATTAAACTTCATGAATTGAACATTAAATATTCATGCTAAATTTCTATTAATTTACTCATATTGAATTTCATGAACGAGGTATTAAATATTCATGCTAAATTTCTATCATTATACTCATATTAAATTTCATGAATAAAATATTAAATACTCATGCTAAATTTCATAAATAATATTTTAAATATAAAGGAAATAATTAATATTTATCTAGTCTGTCAGGAAATTAAACTTTATTTTATCGTTAAATGTATGCTCTTTATTATATGTCATAATAATTATATATTTATAAATGGTCCATAATTTCTTAGTGTTCATCTTATGAAATATTAAATTGCCTCTGTAACTGCATTAAATTGCTATTCAGGAATTTTTACATTGGAAAACCTGGTGCTACATGCACACGTACATAAGTATTAAATTCTATCTCATCGTGCGTTTTCAAATTAATTTTTATAGCTCATCAAAACGGGCTTAGTTTTATTTAATAAGAATTAGCATTTATTAAAGTAGCTACAGGTAAATGCTTCGTTAATCCAATAATAAACTTTATGAACTATTTTAAAAATTCAAGAATCATTTAAAAGTAGGTAGCTGAAGTTAGAAATACTTTGCATTTTGAAGTACATGGAAATTCATTTTCTTAAATTAAATGTGTCTTTGTTTCCTTAATGTTTTCACATGGAAATTAAATTTTTCTTATTTGAGCAATTCGCGTTTTATAACAAAATTATCCCGCAAATTGATTCTAGATGTAGTTTTAAGAATTAGTTGCAAAAGTAATACATGCAGCAGCAAAGTAAAATAAATTAAAGAGGTTGTACTTTACACAATAAATTTCTCTAGTTAGTAACTTTTACGAATACTTTATTAAAGGAATTATCATAAATGAATAAAATATTTTACACCCAAAGTATTCGAAAAGGACAGTCAGTCTTCGTAAAAATGTAGCAATAATTACATAAAAATTCCAAGCCTAACTTACCTAGCTTATCAGAATGAAAAAGATAAAAATTTTGAAAAGGTTGGGTTTCATATGTACTTCACCAAAAAACACTAAAACGGAAATAACTTAGTAGAATCATTAAGTTGAGAAAAAAAAAAAAAAAAAAAAAAGGGAAAAAAAAGGTAGTAAACAACAGAACGTAAAAGTAAGAAACTACATTTCCGTGTATATAATATTGTCGATTCTCACGGCTCTAAATCCAGGAGGCATGAGCAAATCTTCGAGAACTTTGAGGGAAATTCTCGCATGACCTTCATCCACCCCGCCCCCTCCTTTCCCTTTCATTGCGCCCCCTACCATCAGTACCAGCTGTTACATAGCAGGGTAGGAGGTTAGAGGGACGTTGAGGGCGTTACTGCTTGAGAATCACGGTGTCGGATCGATGATTTTTTCTTTTGCGCCCCGTGGTAAGCCCTACTGGTGAGTCGACTTCCTGGCGAAATATTTGTTCATTCAATAGCGGAGGTGTTTGTATTGGTTGTTTTTAATAACGTTCTTTATGGAGTACAGTCAGTGATATTTGGTCAACTGTTTCCCTACTCTAAGAAATGAAATAAAAAAATAATTTGAAACAATATTCAATACTACACGTAGTTTGATAGATAATTAGACAATGAGTCTTATAATCCCCGACAATTTTAAATTATTTCTCAAATTCCAAATTCTAATTTCAAGTCAATTAATTTCCACACTGTGGTTTATGTTACTTCAATTTATGTTTTAATTGGATGAGAAGCTTTATTGAACTTTAAAGATTAGTCAATACAACAAACCTCAAAAATGCGTGTTCCAAACTAAACCATTCTTAACCCATAAAAGCCAGAATTAATTTTCTCTTTAAAAGGAAAATACTTCATTTCGCATCACTTTTTCGAGATAGAAATTTTTGTTATGTTTTATTGTATCATGTGTTATGTTTCATGTGTTATGTATCATGTATTATGTTTTATTCTATCATAAAAAAGATGATATTTCTCTACATAAAACAAACGTATTGGTAGAGGTATGCTGTTACCATGAGAAAAAGCTGGGCTAAGTATGGGTTAATGCCTTTTTTTACATGGTTTAGCACACAAAATTTCACCTAAAAAGTAATATTATATGATTCTTAACAAAACTTTAAACTTCCCATGGTTAAGAACAATAAACATTTTTTCAACAACAATCCCCCCCCCCCCTCCAGATTAAACAATTCTTGCTTCAGCTATGATTTTCACAAGATCAAGTACTACAGACAGCACATTTTTTTAAATTCCTGTTTAAATCCAGTTCTAGCATTGTCCAAATACTCGAAACTATACAGTTTGTTTTACAGACTAAACCATTCTTAATCGATCTCTGTTTTCGGTTGGAGATTATCAATTTTATCAAATACCTCAAAGTCTTATTCGTGATTGAATCAATCTTATTGTGACCCTGGTTCTCAAATTATTTAAGTCTGAAAATTTAAAGATTTCTTGTTTCAGATTAAAGCACTCTTACGGCATCTGTGGTTTTACTTAATCTAGTACAGCAAACTTCACAGTTACCTATTGCAGGTTTTAAAACCAATCTTGATACATATCTAGTGTTCACATGGTGAAGTACAGCAAACTTCAGAATTTTTTATTTAAGACTAAACATTTCTTTACAACATATTAATAACTTACTCGTAATCATGTATGCTATATTGACTCTAATCAATTGATATATGGATACAGCCCCTCATCTTTTTGCTTTCTTTTAGGAACAACGGATTTTGAATTTATTCTATCGACGATAATTTTTAGTATTTTCAACCTATGTTTTTTGAGATTTTCACAAAAGTTGCTCTACATTTAGCTAACACAATATGCAAATTATATTTTGATTGTTTTCACGTATGCACAATAAAAAAAAATAAAAAAAAATCGTAAACTTTTTGATTATTTATTCAAAGTTTATTATTTTTTAATTCCGATTACAAGATTTTATATATTTTTTTCTTTGTCATGTTTTCTGAAAAGAAATTTTTTTTTTATATTAAGAATTCTGGAAATTTATGAAATATATGAAAATATATGACCTATACTATTTAATTTATACACCTGTAGTTTCAGGATAATTCCTCGTGTATTGTTCTATAGATGTAACAAAACGTCAAAAATCACCAGTTACCGTTCACCTTTTTGCCAAATAGTGTGTATGTAAGAGGCATTTTTTTTTTTTTTTTTTTTTTTTTTTTTTTTTTTTATCGAAGCAATGAAAAGGATATAATTGAAATATTTCATAATAATTTTTAGAAAGTCCGTAATGTTAGTTTAAAAAAAATTCAATGTTACACAAAAGGTTGAAAATTCTAATGTCATCGATTGTATTAAAATTTAAAATTGCAATTAAAGAAAAAAAAATACCCTGCATCAAAAATAGAATATGAACCATTTCAAAAATAAACAGAATATTATTAAGAAAAATTGTTTTTTTAAATGAAAATATTGAAATTATATAATCAAATCAGAAATTGAAAAAATGTTTAACTTGATAAAATTCCATTTTCAGCATTTATTGTCCATGTCCAATAGTGTTTGTAAATACTTTGTACAATTGCGTATTTCATCAATGTAATTTACACGCACCATATTATACACTAATTAGATAAGTTTAATTATATTATTTACTTAGATAAATTAAAATAAATTATAAGTTATTTAATTAAATAAAACTACCAAAGCGGAAAACGTACTACAATCAAGTATTGCTCACTCCTATGTCTAAAATCTTTTGTGTCTCAGCAAATTAATTATAAATGCTACGTCTTCCGTAATCCTAGACTATTACTAGCAAATATTTCATAGCTCACTGCAAATGGGATCTTTAGTTGGGAAGTAAAGTGCCAGACACCGGTTCACTTTTTGTCAGTCATTGACTTTTTAAAATGGGGTTGGTTTAAGCTACAAGAGTTATTGAATATGTTTATGAAAAAAAAAATAATAATTTTAATAATGTTATGCATAATTTTCGAGATTTTTTTCCAACAGCAATTTTTAAATGCATCTACTATCCTTTCTAAAAGAAAAATAAGCGTAAAACTGTTTTAACATTCTGTGTGTCAGTTACTGCTGATTTCATCCTACTTCTTCAATATATAAATACAATAAAGTCCTGTTGCAAATCTGTTCACTTTCATCAGAGAATAATACACTTTTTTTACAATTGAGAAATATCGGCAATAGATGGCATATTTCTTTTTCTTCTAAACTTTAGACAGCTTACATGAAATGCTTTACAATTTCTCCCTAGTACAAAAACAAACTGAAACAGACAGCACCGTTGAAATCTGTTTGGATATCAGAACTAAACATTAACTAAACAGCGTTCTTGACCTGGTTCATGTCAGACCTTACCTACAGATTCCAGGAAAATAAACACATGTTACTTAACGGAACAGAGACATTAAGAATAAAAGTAAATATTGTTGAAATCTCTCTCTTTTTTTACGAAGAGTATTTGAGGAGATTGGATCTGTCAGATTCTAATAAATTTAACATTGGGGCTGTGTGCTTTCAGGCTGTCCGCTGAAAGATGATCTCGTCATAAGTAAGATGTTCGAAGGAGGAGAGCGCTTTTTCTGAATATATTTCAGCTGAGTTATTGTGGGCATTTTATGATATCATTTTTTCTAAGATAAAAATACATAAAATACATTTGGAAACAAAGTTAATGTTTTAATGATTATTTCTAATAAATGTTTTTAAATTGTAAAATTTACTGGCTGTCGTAAAGTGACTGAGAAAATTTAAATGTAAATAATAATACAGTAGAACTTCGATCGACATTTCTCATGGGACCATTCGTTTCGAACGATACACACAGAAAAACGATTAAGGCGTGTTAACATAAACTATATTTAACAGAAAAAGTATATGGCATTAATAAATTACCTACAGTCAACTGTAGAAAATTTGAAGGAGAAACAATACTGCAAAAAATTTACAAAGTAGAAGAAAGATGAATAAATCTATATCTTTACTTTGCATTATATGGTAAATTTGGCTTATGCATGGTGTTTTCTTGTTAAACCAAACAGTATATTTTCAATTTTAGTGACATATTTCTGTTTTTCTTTCGCATAATTTATGTGAATAAAGAACATTTCTCATTGTTTCAAATCTTTAAGTGTTTCATAAAACGTTGGAATTGTTTTTGTATTGAAATTTTCGTCTTCATCGATTTCATCATCCATTTTTTCGTTCTTTATGATCATTTGTTGAACCAAGCCATAGCCACGTTTAACAACCTTTTCATCAACTGATCTTTAAAGGTGTTATTCTAACCTTCCTTTTTAGAGACATTTTCTTCAAACTGTAATATTTATTTTTTTTTCTTAATCGTCAGCACCACTAGTTACATTTTCAAGCTCTGTGGCATTTTTCTTAGCCTTATTAAAATACTTTTGTAAGTTTCTTGAGTTATTCTCTCCCAGCCAGAGAAAAGAAATGTCTTGTAAAACATCAATTTTGATACGACTGCATTTTCCTTTATCCGTCACAGCAAGAGTTTTATTAACTAAATTATTTCTAGAATAGCGCTTGAAACTATGAATAACGCAAATCAAGTATTTGAATCCGACTAGTATAGTTAGAGAAATAAAAAAGGAGTTTTACATTTTCTAATGAAGAAAATATCCAATAGCAAAAAAGTTCTTAAGGAATAAAAATAATTTCCTTTTTTTGTTTTCTGGCAAAACTCTCAAAAAAAAAAAAAAAAAAAAAAGGCGAATTTAGAGAAAGCTCTATTCATGCTCTTGAATAAGCACGACTAAAGTAAATGTTGGATTTTTTAAAAAAAACTTTTGCTGATTTTCCGATTGCAATCGACATTTTTTTTGTCACTTCCGTCACTATTTGTGCAGAATAAAACAGACAGTCTTTCTTTAGAAATGCCTCCATGACAAGCCTCTCTTTTTAATTTCAGACTACGGTCGGGGAAACATTTATAAAAAGTCCGGTTCATCGGCGTTTTAAATGTGACGAAAATCCTATACCTCTATTAATGTTGATAATTTGGAAAACCAACCTTGAATCACTGTCATCAACAGCTGCTTTTTGGCAATTTTTTTAAATTTTTAATACATGGCAGGTAAAATTTTTGAACAATGTAAATCTATATATATATATATTAAATACACTATAAACTTATATATATATATTTTTATTTTACAAATCTCTGAAGAAATGTGCATAATCTAATCATTTTTGATATATTCTTAATAATAATAATAATAATAATAATAATAATAATAATAATAATAATAATAATAATAATAATAATAATAATAATAATAATAATAAAAATGGTATTAATTAAATAATGATAATCATTAAACAACAGTAATAAACAAATAAATTTTTGGGCAAAGCTGCCACTAACAAAAAGAATCTAAGAACTTTTATAGATGATAAAAAACCAGTTTTAAAAGCTAATTTTTTGTATAATCACCGAATATCCCTTTTTAATTGGAGAAAACAGTTTATCAAAACTCCTGATTGCCTTTTTTAAAGATATTTTTATTGTGTATACACTATATAGTGTTTTCCCATAAAATAAGAATGGGGCAGAGTACTCCTTCAAAGAAAAGGACACTTCATCTGGACAAAAATAGCACTTCTTTAAGGAAAGATCTCTTGAAAATTATGCTTTGACTCCTGTTTAACCATTTTTTTCTCTCGCTCTCTTTTACTATTATAATTGTTATAATATATAATTATAACAATTAGAAAATTATAATATATAATATATAATTGCTATAATAATTATATTTATTAATTTTTTATGTATTCATTATTTATTCATTTATTTATTTTTAAATTTATTTTTTGAATTTGAATTTTATTTATTTCTTTTATTTACTTTGGCGTTTCCTCTTTTAAAACACTTTTTCAATCGTTTATACAACACTTTTCAATTTTGTATGCGCTTCTCTTTTGTCTTTATTTTACCACCAGTGTCACCTTTCGTACTGTGTATAATCTGCTCTCTTTCCGCTTTCTGCTCTCATTTATGACTTTGACCTTTTACGGACACGTGTTTACAATAACTGATGACGAGCTGTTAATTTTCGAGTTCGAAACGCGTTCGTCCTGTTTTTATATTTTAGGATGATTTATAAAGCTTTATTATTTAATTCTATTTTGTCACTAGTTTTATGATGCTGTTTTATCTACTATCATTTAAATGTATAAAATAAATACAATCAGATTATAGCTAACCACTTTCTGTTACATAGTTCTAAACCACAATACGAACTTAACAGCAAACTAAACAATGCAAACGCACAAAAAAAAAATCTTTACAAAATTTTTAATATTTCCATTAAGTTCATTGCTTGACACACTGAAATACACATTCGACCACCATTACTCCAATTCTTTAAATTATTATTAACAACTATTATGGCATCATATATAGATATACTGGTAAATTTTTACCTTCACCTTTCGATATGAAACTGGTTTTCATTCGCTCAAGTAGTTTATGAATTGTAATGAAGATTTAAAGTTTGGAACTCCGAATGTGAAATTTTTAATTGCTGTAAAACAGATTGTAATACGAGTAGCATTTTAAGAAAAATCTTTGACGTAGAGAGCTTTATATGTGTATGTAAAAAAGTTATATATAATAATTATTTTACAATAATTATTTTATATAACAATAATTTTAATTTTTTTGGCAAAGGAAAAGGAAATTGATTATTTTTTTATCTTAAATATATCTGTTGATTCAGTATGAAAAAGAATGAAATTTTGAATTATTAAGGAAAATATTTGAATAAAACAATTAAAAATTAGCCTATGTTTATTTCCAGGCTTGAACTTATCTATATGCAAAGATTCAAATGCGTTAATTCATCCGTTTTGAAGCCAACTTCATTCTAACTTTCGGACACACTTTCACATTTATAATACTACATATAAGGATTTTAAACTATTTATTACTAAATTACCCAAATGTTTACTTAAAAAAAAAAAAAAAAAAAAAAAAAAAAAAAAAAAAAAAAAATACTCAGCAAGAAATCGAATTTAAATACAGTTTTCAAAATTTGATCTTCGGTTTACATAAAATCTTAGATTATTTTTCAATTAATCTTAGTTTATAAAATGCGCGAGGAAAGAAGAAACAAAAAAAAAAAAAAAAAAAAAAAAATTAAAGACAATATTTTCTTTCAAGAAGATGTGAAGAATCTCAGTAATCAAAATGGAGTGTTTACTTTACTATGTCTTTATTTTTTACTCCGAAGAAAAAAAAAACTGTCTTGTTCTACACTATGCTGTGATTTTTCAAGATATTTTCTTTTTTCATCAAGATTATTCTCTATAACAGTTCCCAGATGCTTGTTTCCGAGTTAACATTAACTTAAATCGATGAAGAATTCGTTTTCTCTGAAAACATGCGTCTTTCATTATCTGTTATGTAATTACTTAACAGGTATTTATAGGTTTTAATGCACTTTAATAAATTAGCTATAAATTTCTTTTTGGATTAAGGTATCAGTTACAATAATAATAGCAAAAAAAAAAAATGTAAAGTTTAACTTTTGAAAATTTATAAAAAAAAATTTTAAGGAATATTCATATGAAAAATTTATTATTCAGTGGATTTTGATTTTTAATAAATTATATATATATAACATTTAAGCGAATAACAGTTATTTTATTCTTAAATTGATGTATATATTGTAATGTGTATTACTAATATCCATGTATTGTTTATAAAAAGGTTTCAAAAACAAAATTAAATAGTTACACTGTAAAAAATGATTCACAATCTAGGATAATGTAATCCTGAATGAAAATATACAATAAAATATACAATAAACTCTTTCATTTTATGCAAAACTTTGAAAAGCGGTATTTACCTTTAGAAACTTTATTAATCATATTGCCGAGATTTAAAAAAAAATATTTATAAAAACAAAATTTTTTTGCCTGCCACTGATTCTCGAGAACGTTTCCGTATAGTTTTTATAGAGTGTTATCGGTTTTCTCAACCCAGGATATAGATATTATTGGATGCTAATCATTCTATAGTAAATGATTTCATGTTTAACAAACATGTTTTACTGACAACATTACAAATTAACGGCATTAAATTAGCATTAATATACGTATATATGTATGTATATATTTGCTGTTTTTGTTAGAATTCATTTACGGAGCTGTTAATATTCAATATAAGTAAAGTTTTTTTTCTCTCCAAAACGGTGATTTAAAAACATTACTACAATTTCGACTGCATAAAATTGGTGACTTTCCTTTATAAGATAATGGAAAGCAGAGAACAATTTCCTGGCAAGGATAAAATATTGCGCATGATGGTTATTTATTTCATTAATTAAGGACAAAAACGAAATGAAAAATGGTGAAATAATAAAACCTTTAGTATGACGGAAATTTCCAAGGAATGTTTAAAACATACATAGCCCTCCCCAGCCCATTTGACGGACAAAATGCAGTTTCCATGATGAAGAAAAGTCCTTTAAAAATTTAGTAAGCTATACAAATTTAGAGACCATTAATAGAAGATGATATTTGTGGCTGTAATGGCGTTTTAACTCAACATTATATAGTCAGTTACCAATTTGAAGTAACTGTCTTGGTCTTTTGCTCGACATGAACGCTCTCGCCGACTGTTCATGAGGTCCCTAGTTCTATCACCTCCTGCGCCAAGTCAGTTCACTACAATGGATTTTGTTTTTAAAATAACGAGCAAAATAGTATTACTAGGAGGGTGACCTCGATATCAGAGAAAAATGAATTCCAAGCTGAATGACGATTATAAGAAGAGTGGTGAAAAAAGGCGAGTGATTTAGATTAGGCGTTTATTAGATTTTAGGCGTTAGATATTTGATGAACTGCAACCATGCAGTTCATCAAACAATGAAAACTTGGAGTAAACGAAATCACAACTTGCATATTTTTTATGCTTTGTAAAAAATTACATAAAGGATAAAATAAAGTGACATAAAGTTCACAACTTTTGCATACCGAGCGCTTTTTCAACTTGCAGAATTTCGAATGTATACATAATAATCACTTGTATTGATTATAGTTTTTTCGCTTTGGTAAATATTAGAATTAAAGAGGGTAGGGCATATGGTCAAAGAACACTTTTTTTTTATTTATTCTTCTAACGGCTGCAAAAATATGCATCTGCACTGCTAAAATTTCATGATAGGCAATTTTATTTTATTTTTCTTTACTAATGGCTGAAAGGAACTGATAAGCTGTAGAAGAGGATTACATATGTTAACTTAAAATATATATATACATTCTGTTACAGGTAAGGTAAATTTTAATTAACTCTAACTATAAAATGGAGATTTTAATTTCAATTGCGGTATAATTAAAGCTGTGTGATGTTTAAATAATTACATTATCATCATCCTCCCCCATAAGCACAGATACACAAAGAATGATATTTACCATGCTGCGGAAGTTACCCTCGGTTACTGATATCCTTATAAGGAGAGCAGCTAATCAATTATTCTTGAAACAATACTTGTATATTGTTTAAGTACCCATTATCTTCAGAAAAAAGAAATCTACTACAACTTTGTTACTATTATTTATGAGTTTATTATTGTACATCGCAGAAGAAAGCTAGGGAACATCTTTCCAGTCGTTAAATGCTGCATTTTCTAGGTACGTAAGTGCTTAAAAAATGTAAATAGAAATACTTTACACTGTTAAAAATTTTGCAGCATTCTGTTCAATCATTTGACCATTTTTTGAAAAAACAGTAATCTAACCGTAATTTAACTGTAATCAGACCATAAAATGAGTAATAATAAGTTCAGAATAGCGTAAAATGATGGTTGTGTTTCTGTTTTCAATAAAAACGGTCAAATGACTATACAGAATGCTGCAGATTTTTAACAGTGTAATTTCTTTTTTCTTTTTTTTTTTTTTTTTTTTTAACAAGAGTACCTTCTATGCGGCATTAAGTGCATATCAAAGCAAAACTTTAGACAAACTGCATAACAAAATTCCCCAGGAGACTGTCTACCGCTGCATCCTGCATTAATCATTTCATTTATCAGTCAATCTAGCCCAGAATAATTTCCTTTCAAAGATCCGTAAAGCATTCTGGGAACGCAACTATTTTTCGACTGAAAGTTGTCACAGTCAATGAGCTGATGTCATTCTTTATGTGACCGCAAGAATGTTAGTGACTTCTTCCAACTTACGCAGGGTCGTTATTTTTAAGCAGGAGAACATTGTTTTTAGAATTTTTCAGATTTTTAACGAGATAAACTTGTTACATTGTGTTAAATAAACCAGTTGATGACATGCAAGTTATTGCTATACTGATGGTTATCTGCTGCAGTATTTTCCTCGCTCATTTTTTTGTTCACTGTGGTGGTTTTGATTCTTCTAATTTTCAGTGGTGTTAATAGTATTCAAAATGTTTTCATACTTTTTAAAACTTGCTTGTTTTTCTAAAACTAATGATTTATAGCAGAATGAGCTATATGTTAATGGCTGTTTTTGCGTTTGATTAAATAATATTATTTAAACATTTCAGAATAAATTAATATAAAATGAAATTAGTCAATATAGTCTTAGCTTCCCAGTATTTTTTAACAAGGCTTTAAGGTAATGGTTTTTAATAAGGGATTTTTAAATATAGCATTTTAAATATGACGTAATTTTCATCAAACTTTTTTCCTTTTTGTAATATTCACGTGAAAATATCTTTATTCTTAGAAACTAAATATTATTATCTGCATTGTCTTATACGGGTTTTTAAATCCATAGTTTTTCTTCTTTTACGATTTTAAACGCATATCAATAAATTTATTATTTAAAAATTTTCTTTTTCTTTTTAAATTCACGTGTAAATATTGTTTTAATGTCAAAATGTTCAATATGTTCCATAGTATTCATTTAATTTTAATTTTTTTTCTATTTATAACAGAGACGTGTCTGTAAAAATTTAATTTGAAGGAAATTTTATTCTTTGCACTGTTTTAATATTTGGCAACAACTTAAAATAATTTTCTTTTCTAAAATATGTAAAAATATCTCTCAAAATGCTGAAAATTTTAATTTAAATTGAAAATAAATTCTCAAAAAATGAATCAAATTTGAAAAATAAAAGCAGTTTGCACACCGGGAACTTCGAACTTATAAAATGGTCAAAAAATGTTTAAATTCCTGGGTATAGTTTTTGCTCCTATAAAACTTTTGTAATGGAACGATTTTGATGAACTTTAATATAAAATATCTCTTAAAATTACAATTCGATTTATAAACAGTCTGCAACAGCGTACTTATAAAACATTTCTCTATATCATTAATTTTCTTTCTTTCTTTCTTTCTTTCTTTCTTTTTTTTTTTTTTTTTTTTTTGGTATAAAACAGTTTTTTTAATATTAACGAAGAAAGATATCCGGTCTCAAAAAAAAACTTTGTCAGTGACGGTAACAGTGTTAGTTATTTTTTATTTATTTATTTATTTTTAGAATAGAGAGAAACCGAAATTTATGGTAAGATTCTTAAAGTCCCTCAATGTATTAATCTCCTCCTTTCCACACTGGCAAGTTTTTGTTTTATAATTAGACAGACATGAAATAACACCTTCTTTTCACTGGTATCTACAAATGTATGTTAAAATATGTTTTGGGCAAATCTATTTGCATGTAGTCTTAGACATTTATGCGTTGACTTGTCACGAGCAATACTTTGATTTCAAAGCTGCTGTGGCTCCATATCAATAAATATTTTACTATGCACATACAATAAACCTTGAATTATTAAACACTAGCGGCCTTCGCCCGCTACGCTGGTCGGTTTATCTAAAGAAATCTTGAAGAAGTAGTTAGATAAGGTTCAGACATACATTAAAAAAAAAAAAAGCAAGTCGATCATTCAAAAAACGTTGGGAAATATCAAATATTTACTGTAATTTTTTAAGAAAAACAAAGTTTCGAAAAAAAAAATTAAATCGAAAAAAAAATTACACTGACATATTAATGCAAGGAAATTTTCCCAGAGAGAAAATTCGCCTTGAATACAATATTTCAAATTCTTTTAATTGCTTATAGGCGTTAATGCCAACATAGTGAAAAAAAATTCCATGCTGGGAATCGAACCCGGGCCATCAGTATGGCGCACTGACGTTCTACCGACTAAACCACATGGAACGACAGCCAGCTTGAAACTTTCTCATACTTAAGTAGACTGGCGAAAACATAACGATAGCGCGTTTTAAAATCGCACAGTGACATCTATTGGATTTTATATGTACTAAAAAACGTTATGTACTAAAAAACGTGAGCAGCGCACCTAATAGTTTCTTTTGTTTCTTTTTGTTACTTTTTTGTCTGTTGTCCGATTTTGATGAAACAAAGCCTATACACTGCCCGGGAGTGTGCATTCTTCATTAGTGAAAACCGCATAAAAATCCATTCAGTAGTTACGAAGATAACCTCGAACAAACAGACAGACAGACAGACAGACAGACAGACAGACAGACAAAAAATTCAAAAAAAAATTTTTTGTGTTTCATTGGTTTTCTTTTATCGCCCTGACTCCATTTTTGTCAATTATCTTCAATGTACAGACACACCGGGTCCTACTGTTTTATTATATGTATAGATTTCATTATATGCCTCATTGTGACACTCTTTTAAATAACGCTTTATAAAATTTATAATTTATTCGAAACTGCTGACATAATCTTAAATTTACGTCTCAAGAATTTGGATTCTAGAATGATCCTAACTGAATGACATGGTGAATCTCATGGGTTTACGAGATGCAGCGGAAGCATACACAGGATCAAAGCCATCTAATTTGCATTACTTTATATTAGAAAATTTCGCTTACTTTGTATTAATTTAAACAGTTCTCTAGAATTATGAGCTAAGTTTAACTGACAATATTCTGCATTTAGTAACTGCATTCACATGTATGCTTCTCACACATCGCACGTTTAATCATAAAGCGACGCATCTCATACAAAATAAAGTTTTTTCTCTTTTCTTTTTTTTCTTTTCTTTTTTTTCTTTTTTCTTTTTTCTTTTTCTTTCTTTCTTTTTTTTTTTTTTTTTTTTTTTTTTTCAACAAGGCGAAAAACATTTTCAAGAGTGGAAATAAATTGTTTTTTATTTTGAAAGATCCGTTCGATTTCAATATTTTCCCCTTCTGCGTGCGGGTTTAGTTTGCTTAATTTTCGAGTCTATTTGGAGTTGGGTTTTGATCTTTCGTGTCGTGTTCCGGTTGACCCGACTTTTTTTAAAAAAGTCCTATGTATTTTTCTAATATACACAAACTGTATATTTAAGTTTAATATGTGTTCATTTTCATATATATGTATGATGATAAGATATTATTGTAGACCAGATGACAGGAAAATCGTATCTCAAAGGTAGAGTTCGAAATCCGAGAAAAATATCTGAAATCTTAATGAAAAGTTCTTCAGAATGCTTCTCGAAATATCTAGGCACAAGAAATACTTATGAACTCTGGTGGCTGAGAGACTGTTTGACAGCTCGTTTTTTATACGATTTAGGAGTTATCCCTTTATTAGCTCTGATTAGATCCTTGATGATCCTAATTTATACAAATCCTTTTTATTTACTTTTGTAAATAGCATAATCAATATTTTTAACTACTAAATAGATGTGACATCTTACATACTCAATAATTACTAAATATTAGTAAGTGTGAACGAATATATTTTATTTTGCTGCCTCTTCTTCTCAATTCCCATATAAAAAAGATAAAATAAATATTACATTCTACTTTTGTATTAGATGTATGAAAATACAGACAAATTTTCAATCCTTATCGGGTTCTGGTTGGGGTGTCTCTGCTTCAGTTATGATTTCTAGTTAATGAAAATTAACTTGACAGGTTTTGGGTTGATTTTAAGTAGAGCTTACGAGTCCGGATCGGAAACAAAAATCGACCCATCCTTTCGCAACGACTATATAACATAATAAGCTCAAAATAGTTATAAAGCTATAATCCGGTCGTTGTTAAAGATATTTTAACTTGATTTTAATGACAGAAGGAGAAATATGTTTGTTATTCACACACATTGATAAATCAAAATGATTTTTGAGTTGTGTCAACTTACGAATTACGTGTGCGATATAGATTAGTGGGATCTGCATATCATGAAGTTTCATAGTGAATCCATCTATTTTTTATCTTGTTGAAATAAGATGAAATGTTTTATAACATTTCCAACATAAATTTATTATCTTCTGAGCAGTGTTCTTGCTGTCGCTCACCATTGCGCCAAATTGCGACTAATTTTTTCATTTGGCGAGTAAACAAATAATTAGATTCGGCAAATTGCTGGTGCTCAATTTTTGCTTTTTCGTTCTTTTCTTTTTCATACATATGCATACATACATATTTTTAATATATTTGAAATTAGATATTATTAGATATATTAGTTGAAATTAGATTAATACAGTTGTTGTCGCAGTTACAAAAACTTAGAACTTTTAGAAACTTTTAGAACATATTGAAAAAAAGGGGGGGGGGAGGGTACATTAAAACAGTATTTTTTTTTTTTTTTTTTTTTTTTTTTTTTTTTTTTTTGCGAATCTATTTTGCTAGTACTTTTTTCATTTGGCGAATGTTTTTTTATTCTTAATTATCCAAATTACTAACGTTAGCCAAATGTCAGCGAGAACATTGCTTCTGAGACAGTTTTTACCTATTTATTTGCCTAACGTTTTTTCGTAAAATGGTTGATGCAAAATATAAATGCACTATTAAAAATTTTGCTCTAGTTTGAACCAAATTTTGGTGCTCAGTAGCTGCCACCGTAATATGATGAAGTCTCGTACCAATATTTGGAGCTTCCTATTTCAACTTCATTATAACTATTGGAACTATGCTTCAACAGGAGTTCCAGATATTGGTTCAAGATTTCACCATCTTACAGTGGCAGCTCTTGAACACCAAAATTTGGTTTGAACTAACAAGGAAGTCTCCATCCTTGGCATACTCTGAATTTTTCGAAAAAAATACTAATTAAACCACTCATATAGGTAATAAAGGATCAAACATATTTAGCGACGGAATTACAATAGGAAATATGTAAAAAAAATAAAATACTTTCAGATATTTGGCGTGAAAAGAGCAAGTGGTGCGCAATTTGGCGCTATCCCCAATAGAAGCAAACGATTTTAATGTAACTGAAAATCGTTTCTTAATAGATTTTTTAAATGCATTTAAATTGTAATTAATGAATTTAACCATAAACAATGAGAGAATTTAATATATTCTATACATATATATATATTGTATTCCATATGTATATTGTTTATTGCTGTAGTTATTTAATTTACCTCTGGAAAAAAATATTTTTATAAATGAAAAATTCATATTGAGAAACAATTATTTCATAGATTCAAGCTTATTCAAAAATAAAAGTCAGCTGTTTCCATAGCAACAAAATCGAGTCGACAATGTTCAATTGGACTTTGAGCTTGAAACAATTTTAGTTAATTTAAATTATGAATTTCGTTTTCAATCGCAAATTTTGATGATTAAATTTGAATATAAATACATATAAATATCGATATAACAAAATTATACTTAAATCAAACTAAAACTGTCAAAACTAAAATTATTTAAATTAAATTTATCTAAACAAGTTCAGCATGACACTTTTTTCCCTTTAAATGTATTTGATGTGAAAAAGTATTTTTTGAAATTGCATTCTGTCGCCAACCGAGGATAAGTCGCCAAATAACGAAATTTTCATTAATTTTTGCACACTGCTATGAGGTTCCGCCGAAATTTTTTTATAAATATATATAGCCTCATGAGGAGAACATACTGTATTTTTTTCAGATTTTTCGGAGTATGCCCGTATGGAGACCTTCCTTGTAAGACAAGATTTTTTAACAGTGTGACCCAAATAATTTATTTTTACAGGTTTAGTGTATTATTTTCCTTAAAAATGAAATGATATAAACTAATCTCTGTGAAATATTGTTTTTGTTTTGTTTATGGGATGTACTGTTAAATTAATACCTTGTATGCATAAATATTTTTATTTCTTAATATACCGATAATGTGATAACTGTTGTTTGTAATTTTATCCATTTGTTTTATAAGCTAAAGAAAAACATAGAAACTATATAATTTCCGAAAATATATTTAAAAAAAAAATTTTTAATTTGCAAAATAATAATAATAACAAAAGAATAAAAATTAAATAGGTGCTTCTGCCATTCGAAAATGTGAAGTTAGACAGAGCATATTATTTAACGTTAATTTTCCGATAATTATATTTTCGATTGCAAAAATCTTTAGCCGCGAATGTTTTAAATCAGATTAAAAAAAAACCTGCCATTGAAGATGAAATGACATCTTCTTTTGGAATAACAATTCTATATTTATACATAAGAGGTTATGCCAATTTAATGTTTATCATTCACTATTGTTGCACTACATATATAGTTTTTTCAACTATTCGAATAAAATCAATAGATTTTGTAAAGTAATTAAAATAAAATTTATATAAAAATAAATAAAACATTTTTATTTATTTTAGCCATTTTGCAGTGTAAATAATGTATCATTATGAATTTTTAACAGACTTCCAACAAAAGAACCTACACAGTTTGTTTGAAAGAGGATTTTTATGTTATGCCGAAGCATAATCTTTAAATATTTCTTTCGATTTTGACGATTCTCTGTTTGTTAATAAAAATTTTTTATTGTGTGTGTGTGAGAGAGATGGTTCATATATACCCTTTAAAATTATATCAGAATTCCAAAACACTGTGATTGTTTATCCATCATACTTATTTTCTTTCTTTCTTTTTTTTAAGAGTGTATCAGTCTTTTCACTTTCGATCTTCATTGAGCCAAATGGCGACAAAATCTTTAACTTGGCAATGATTTAAAATGGCAAAAAATTTAAATCGATTGAATGCAGGAGTTTATTATTTTTTCTTTGATGACAGTCTGAATAAACTTTTTAAATCATTGGCGTCTTTTCAATGTGACTTAAAATTTTTATGTTGTTTTATTTCAGAACTCGTTCGCAATTTTAAAATTATATTTATTTATTAGTTATCTTTAATCCATTAACAAGTTATTCCATATTCCAGTGAAGTCGGATTTTCTTTTCTAAAACTATTGAGAAAGAAATCAAACTAGATTTTTTTTCTGTCATTGAAAAGCAGTTGTTTGATTAGTTTCTGTAACCACATTGTTCAATTTATATCAATTACAGTTCTAAAAACAATTATAAACAAGTTGAATGCAAATTTAAAAGGGAAAAATTGAAAAAGGAAAATTGAAAAAAAAAATTAGTTTAAAAGGAAGGAATTTATAGAGCAATTTTCAGTCAATGTTTCACGTTCAGTTGCTAAAATTATTTTCTCTTGGCTTTAGTTTTTCTCTACTCGCAGCTGGGGAAATTTCAGTGTATGTTGGTAACATTAAATGAGTACCAAGAAAGCACTTTGCTATAGCAAGCTGTTTTTAGAAAATACACCATCTTTCGAGTAGTAAGTAAATGTCAATGAGGTAAGATGAAAACCCTTGAAGTCCATTAGCTTTTCAAAAACTTTGAGTGGGCTCAAAAATTTTTGGGTAAAATAACACATGTAATTTTTGTATATGAGGAAACTGAGGGAAAGAGAAAGTGGCTAAAGATGATATTTCGAAATTAAATTATGTTTTCTAAGCAAATTTTTAATTCTTACAATTTAATTATAATTTTATAAATAATATTTGAAATTACATTCTTACAAGTTATTCATTATACATACATTCATATCTATTTTAAATAACATTGGAATTTCTAACTATTGAAAGAGTAAAAAACTAAATATCTAGAAAAACATACATTTTTATAACCTAAGTCCCAGCTAAGTATGCAGGAAATTTGCTTTTGTGAGAAATTTAACTATACATCGGCTGAAAGGGTTTTAGTTATCATCTAAATCTAATTGATGTCCTTAGTTTTTTTTTCAAACAAAATTATTGTGAGAACATTAATAAAACAAAATTTTATTTCAATGATTAAACAAATAAAGAATTAAATAAGGAATAAATCAACTGAAATTGGTTTTGCGGAGAGATCAAATTATTGAGTTGGCTTGTCGTGCCCATAGGTCCTAAAAGTTGGCGCCACTATTGAAGTTCGCTTTTTTCTTTCTTTCTTTCTTTCTTTTTTTTTTTTTTTTTTTCTAAACATTACTTTGATTTATAATTCTTGTTCATATCTCTTCTCATTTAGATCAAATCAAATTTGCTTCACAATCGAGTAAATTTCACCTGTGTGACCTGTTTATCTTTTTTCTTTTCCTCTTTCACAATTGAGTCGCACATTACATGTTATCTTCTAATTTCTTTCAGCACCTTTCCATGGGCGCCATTATTCGACATAAGCAATCAACTCATCCAGATGTTTATGATGTCGTTTTATCGCCCGACAGCATCACAGAAAGAGATTTAATACTGCAACTATAACCATTAACAACTTTTAGCGAATTTATGTCACTTCTCAACTTGCAACCTGTCATAAGCAATTTCCTGATTTTAACCCCAGAGCAACCTTATCAAATGTCCCAAATAACGCATCTGTTGTTCATCATAAAGTTCGTATGAAACGTACGTTTGTTTCCTCTTCGTCCTCTGTTGACTCATCAAGTTGCACACATTTAAATGCGGATTTGGATGATTAACCAGAAATTCTGCGCGGATAAAGTGAACAAATTATTCTGGGAACGATACTTAATCCAGTGTTCAATATTGGGATCAGAAGGAGCGAGTGGAAAATTAGTTTCGCAGATTTCGTATATTAAACTTAAGGTATCTGCTTACATTAAAATGGCTGTTTTGGTGAAAGTTTTTAAATCTTTATTATTATTATTATTGATATTGTTGTTTTATTTTTATTTCAACGAGCAATTTTTTACAATTCCAAATCTGTTTTATTTTTATTACTACAACCAGTGGAGCAAACTTTTGAAAAATATTAGGTTGGCTCAAAACTTTTGGGTGGGCTCAAAGATATTTTCGTAAAATGGCACATCCAGTCTTAAATGTGGACAGCTGGTGAAAGATAAGAATTTTAAGTCAGACTATCATCTTTTAAGACAGTTACATTTTTTTAAAATCATATCCTCATGCGTTTTAAATTATAAAGACAATAACATTTATTGTAATATCATCATATCATTACCATGACAACAAATTGAACCAGCTGAAAGTTAAACATTTACTTTTCAGTCATTTTGGACTCATGGGTTTCAATCGGAAAATTAAAAGTTGTGGTCATTAACAAAATAAATTTTGTTCTAGGGAGAAAAATAAATATAAAAAATAATGAAATAAATAACGAAAGAGAACAAAGAAAATTGGGCACGATAGAAATCAAAATTATTGGGTAGGCTCAGGCCCCAGGGGCCCATTTAAATTAGCGCTACTGAATACAACTATTAGAACAGGAGTTATGGCCAATTTAATAAACAATAATTAAGGAGACAACTAAAAAAAATGGGAACTGCAAAGACAGGAGAAATACAATGTTTATTTTCTTACCCTTTTTTTTTATATCAAAACACTAAGAAACCTTAATTCTCACATCTAAATTAATTTTTTATGCATCTAAAATATTATAAGAAGTCTTCCAATGCGATTTCTGGAAAATAATATTTCTTGTTATCTCCATGTTCAATAAACTTCATTACATAAAATGTTTTAAACATATTTCAGCAACATTTTCTCAGAATGCTTTCTACATTACATATTGCCTTCTTAACTAGAATCTAAGCTCTGTGTGATAATGTAATTATTTTATAGCTGCTAGAACAACAACAATAATAATAATAATAATAATAAATGTAATTTAACATATTACAATGACCATTTGGAAAATGATACTTTCAAAGACTAAAATGTTAGACTTATAAAATAGTTCTACATTAAATAATAATAATAATAATAATAAACATAATTTTTATCATGATCAAATCATGGCTCACATAATAACAGAGTTATATATTACGTACGCCATGGATTAAATATTAATATTTCTGTACCAATCATAAATAAATCTTAAATGAATTTTAAGTTTTACAATTTTCGGTACTCAAATTTTAAAACTTGTAAGCATCGCACATTTTCAATTTTCCCACTGCCGTATAGAGGAAAAAAAATTTATTTTAAAATGCAATTTTCAATACTTTGTTTGTCATTGTGGCAACAGTAGTATTTCATTTCTAGACATTAAACATGGACCAGTCAGAAAATGAATAAAATCCATACATTACAAGCATTCGAATGTGCCTCATACATTTCTATTCTGGACGGACAGAAAGAAATTTTTTCCAAATGGTTAATAACTTTTAATATTAATAATAATAATAAAATGACATATTTCGAAACATCTCAACTAATTTTGAAAATACTATAAAACCTCTAGTTCAACAGTTCAACTAGTAAGACTTCTAGTTGCACAGGTAAATGTGATTGAAGTTACGTAGTGCAAAGAAAATTATTTAATTGAATTGAATGTATGCTTGTCTGATGTAAGCCAAAAATTTTGCTAAAAATTTACAAACCCACCTAATTTTTAAAACTTTTTATGTATATAATGTTAGAATTTTCTTTTGTCATCATTCTGTATTAGAAATTAATAAAAATAAATATGTTTATTCAATATTGTGGAATTTATTAAAAAGGAGGTTTAGAACCATAGGCAGAAATCTTTATTAGACAATTTAACGTGACCGCCTCGAGCCACAAAACACAGGCAAAACATTTTCTTTTCTTTTCTTTTTTAATGGAAAATTCTAATAGTTTTTTATGTTGCTCAATAACAAAAACAAAAAGCACTTTTATATGAAAAATATGAAATAGGTATTCAAGTAAATATTTGAAATTCATAAAAAGCAATAATTCCGTATTAGATGGAAAGCGGGATTTAACAGCCGAAAAATCTCCATATATTGATTGATTAATAGAAGCCTGTTTGATGCTTGATGCTGATAATTTCAAATTTTTAAGCGGGTAGATTCGTTGTATATCTTAAAAATCTGTGTTTTATTGATCTTTTTAAATAACTTTATTGATTTATTGATAATATTTTAATTTCGTTATGGGATTTTTGCCGAAAACAAACTGTAGACTACGCAAATGTGTTAATATTTCGTATTCAAGCTGAACGCAATAGATACATATATATATATATATATATATATATATATATATAATCTTGCATGAAAATTACTTTAAAAATACATAAAAAATTTGATAAATTCAGATATTCTTGTTTTGAATCATTAGAAAGTTTATGTCGGATTTGTGATGAAAACCTTCCGATCATAAAAAAATGTATTTTATTTTGTATTTTATTTTGTATTTTTATTTTTATTTTGTAGTACTGTGTCCGAAATATTAATTATCACATAAACTTTTAAATATCTCATTTTTTCATAAAATTTCACGAAAGATTAATTTTTAATAATATTTTTAATGTCTTAAAGGATTTATCATGGACGTTCTTTGACAAACAAAGTTTTTTTTTTAATTGAAAAATAGCTGTTCTTATCTGTTTTAAGTACTAAGCATCATAGTCAGGGAGGTAGCGTTACATTTTAGCAACCAATTTCAGCTTGATGATATTGGTATATGTGACAGATTAGATTCTGCAGATAATGAAACTGGCAGTATGCTGTCGAACCAGCAAGAGTTACTGCCATAAAGATATCGCATGATTTGCAAGATATGGATTGTGGAAGACACCATGGATACCACTTCAATGTGATTACGGATGAAGACCCCTAGTCCAGATAACATGGGCTTTTTTGCATTGCAATGTGTTGCGCGATGTTACTATGGCAATACTTCTTGCTGATATACAAGTTTTAAGTTTCATTATTTTTCTAACATAGTTCCTTATTTAATCTAACGCATATTCTGAAATTGGTTGTAAAAAGTGTGACGTTGCCTTCATGACTGTTACATATTTATAAATTTTTAATTTTGAAATTTTAACATATATATTTTGCATGCGGAGGACATAAAGAAATTCTGGTCACTTGACCCTTTCATACATAAATTATTTTTCATTATTCACAAAAAAATCTTTATTTATTTATTTATTTTGCTAAATGAGACCCTATTGTAAAATAATTTTAACATAGTTCTGCATGTTAGCTATTATCTGTCCACAGATGAGATCTCTATAAATAAATGCTGATTTTTTTTTTCTTTATAGGGTAATATTTATCTGATCTCATACAAAGGAAAGGATTAAAATGATACAATCATCTTTATTGCATAGTGAGAATTAAAAAAAATTACAAACAGATAGTCAATTATAAACAACAAAACCCTATCAAAAACGAAGATAAAACGATATTATACACTCTAAAAAAAATGTGTAAATTTACACACAAAAATGTGTAAATCGATGATACAAAAACGACATGTCTATATGTGTAAATTTGTGTGTAAATTGCGCCAAATGTGTAAATTTCAGAATACACATTTTAATGTGTAATTTGATGATAAGTCCAAATGTGTAAAAGTTATCTGATAACTCTTGAAATACACACTTTAATGTGTGAATTGCACTGAAATACACATATTTCTGAGCACTATTTTTACACATACATATGTGTAATATTCTTTTTTTACATATATTTTTGTGCTATAGGAAAATACCTACAATGTTGTGTAATATGCAAAATACACATGTTTTTGTGTTATGTATAGAATGCACAGATTTTTGTGTAATATTCTGTTTTTACACATATGTCTACGTAAAATGGAAAATACACATTTTTGTGTAATATTTAAAATATATAGGTTTTTGTGTACATAGATATTTATCTTATTCTTTGATGTGTAAACTGCGAAAAAAGGTTTTCAAAATCGCAAAATAAAATTACATAAAGAACAAATTCGTATTTGCTTCACGTGTTTCTAAGTACGCGTTCGTAATTATGTACATTGGTAGCACCTATAGTTGTTATTCAATCCGTCCGTCTGTCTACATGTCCGTTCACATATAAGAACGCAAAAACTACACAACCGAATCGTTTTAAATTTAAAATACATAACCGTTGCATAATTTTATTGAGTCATTTAAATTTTTATGAAAATGAGATGCATAATTCAATTATAGAGACAATCAAAAGTGTTCCCTTGCATTATGACCAATGGGAAAAAATAGTTTCAAGTGCATCTTAATAATGTTGCACACTTTTGAACATAATAAAATTGATATGCGTCTAGGAAGTACATACTACAATATAAATTCTGTATAATCTGTAGTGCAAAGAATAGTTTTTATTAATTTACAAGGCTAAACTAAAAAATCCCATTACATTATAATAAAGAAGGAAATATTGTTTGGGACGCGTTTTAATTATATTAAAATGTTTCACATTTTATGAAATTGATGCTTATGTTGCTGAGATTCGTTAAAGATTACTTATTTTATAATAGAAAGCAGATATATAGTGTTTACAAAGAGAAAGAAAAAATTTCGGATACTTAAACAGTATCCGAAGTACTGTCTACTATTAGACCTAGATCTGAATTTTTTTTAACTTCTTTATAGTACGAAATGTACCTGATTTGCCTTGTTTAACGCGCATTTTCCAACTTGTTTCTTTCTAACAGATTTGTAATCTTAAAACAAGAATTATTTACGCTCAATCAAGAAACAGGGTCGTCTCAAATTGTAATCTATTATCTTTCTGATATTATAATCTATTTTCTTTATTTTTATTAATCTGTTTTCTTTCTGAAATTATAATATATTATCTCCTTCTGTTTGCATATATACAACGTGATGACAGAAAGGATTAATTCATTTTACATAAGGGTTTGCAAGCAGTAAAAGAAAACTTAAAAACAATTTTTTGATTATTAAAAAAATAACTTTAATAATAGAATGTAGATATTACATTCTTATTTATGAAATTATACATTTAAATCAATAATAACTCTTGATACATGATTTTTAAAAACGGTCATTAATTGTTTATATCTTACAGCAACTGAATGCTGTACTCTATTTTGCCTATAATGTAAAATTTTTATGTTCGTTTTTTTTTTTTCAAAAATGTAATTTCTGGCTGGATTCTGTTGCCAAAGCCATTATAACACTGATACTATCATAAATAGTACAAGGGATTAGAATTATTACTATGCAATTTTTAGAATAAAATGGGGTGAAAAAATTATTTTATCAGTGTATTAAAAATACAAGTTATTTTTTATAAGACACAATAAAAAAAGAATAAGGAATGTGAATCCAGTAATGGAACCTCACAAAAGTAATAGATTTTATAACAATAATTAGAGCCAGAATTTAATGAAGGCATGCTAATAAAACAAAATATTTGCTTCAAATAAATTTAACAAATTAGCATAGCAATAATTAATGAAATATTTTGAGAATTGTTCACTGTTTAAATAAATCATTGTAACTATCACAATATCAAAATTTTAATTATTTTAGATACATTGTTTAAAATTCTAAATGTCAGGGAATTACAGTTATCAAATTATTTATACATTGGAAGGTTTAGATGGATAAAAGAAAATATGAAAAAAAAGTTATTTTAGCACAAATTCGTTTACTTCCCTCTATTTTTAACAATTAACAAGTTGAGCGCCACTCAATCTCCGGCGACAGATGTGACACAATAGATGCAGTTAATTTTTCAGAATACAATTGATTTTTAACAATTTCTGTAACTTAATTGTTTTTATTTAAATGGGAATTATTAGATTTAATTGAGCGCCCCCCGCCCTCAGTAACAGTAACACACGCTTCTTAAATTCTTAAAAATAAATGAAATTTTGCAAATAGTCATAAGTACATAAAATTCAAAATTTTCTTTCTAACGAAACATAAACACATGCAAATTTTGCAAGGAAAGAAAAATGACCGTATTAGTTTTTTAAATGGAGACAACTCTTAGCAAATTCATTCAAATTTTCCTGAAAATCGATGGAACTTTAAAATATTATTTTCTGTGTCTTGATTAGGAGCATAAAAAATAATTTAGACTTTAAATCATGTAGAGAGGAGTTAATGAAATATATATACATAAATTAAATTGTTAATTATTTTTTATTAACCAAAAATATTGAAGCTTGTCCATTACCTTCCCATCTAGCCTATATATACCTCATATGCATGTTGTACATATCATACATTTCATATTCATACATTTTATAATGCGATTATGATTCATATATGAGTTAAATCTCTGTTTAAAGTAGAAACTATTGGGATGTGATAATACATGTATGTAGATTAAGGAGTCCAGGGGTAATATTACATAAGTTTAATGATCTTGATTAATGCACAATATTTACAAGGGAAAAAATAGTTAAAGGATTAAGTTTAAGGGCCATCTTCTGTCTTTTCGATCAGAGCTCCGCTGAGTACGTCTTCATCAGGCGGGATCCGGCATCATTCTGACACTTCTGTTCTTGTTGCTGAGGCCCTTTCGTGGGAAGAGTGCTGACTATGCAACAATTATTTCACACATGGCTGTAAAAAGGTCGTACACGTGTTGTACTTTGCTATGGGGCGGATGTCGAGTCGGCCAAATGCATCTGGAGCGAGCCTGTTGCTATGGGCTCGCTATATCGACACTCGGCCAATCCGACATGCAGCTGACCACAGCTGAACGTGTACACTGATAGGGATACTTAAGATAAACCATTTCTTCAAGGGAGGGAGAAAAAAAACCAGACGATCACTGTAAAACATGAATTAAAAAAAAATTAATATTACTAAGAGAAAAGAAAAGAAAAAAAAAAGGAATTTTGAAGACGTCTTTAATAGCACACACAATGAAAAGAAAAAAAAATTATATCATAATAGTTAGCGTCGTTAATGTGCTCTTTGCACACCTGTCTTTTGTTTTATCATCGTTCCCCAAAGGGGGTTTCCAACACATCGTCTTCTAAACAGATATTCGTCCTCGTCTAAGATAAAAAAAAAAAGTCTCCAATTTATTGTAGTGTTTCTCAATACGTCTTCAAAAAAAAAAAATAGAGAAAAACTTTTATTTTTATGTAAAAGAAAATTGCTCAAATTGGAATAATCGTAAAAACTTTTATGACAAAGGCAAAACAAACAAATAAAAATAATTATCTTTTGTCCGTCAAAATAGAAAGAAAGAGTAGAGGGAAAAAAAAAATCGAAACTTATAGTTTTCCTGCTACATCATATTTTGTCATTTTTTAGTGGAGGGGGGGGGGGGTAGAAGAAATAGTTTATACACATAAACATATTTATAAAAACAATAATATTTCAAACAAAACATACAATATTTCGAAGCATATAAAATGGTACTAAGTATGTAAAAAAAAATATGTCCTATATACGATAAAACAAAATAAATCATAAGTCTGAGTTCTAAAAAGAAAAAGAAAAGAGAAAAAAAAAAGTCAAATGTCCTGAGCACCAATGTCTAATATACAGGGCTCCCAAATGGTCCGCGAACTGAACATCAGAATTTTTTAACAGAAAATTTCAAGATAGGTTTCTGCAGAATTTGTGCTAGAATGAAGTTCCAAGGCTGCTTTATCGGCAACTTGCTAGAAAAATCTAAAAAGAAAATTTCTCTAAGAAAATTCTGATGTTCAGTTGGCGGACCATTTGGGAGCCCTGAATATATTGTAAAAGTTAAATGTTTGTGCCAAAAAAAAAATCACTTGGCACTTGTTAACATAATCCTGGTTAATGAAATAATAATAGTGATAAAAATGCTTTAGCTAGCCAATCAAAAAAAAAGCACTTGACTTAGCTTTATTTATTGCTGTGGCATATTTCACATTCGAGGGAATAATTAAAAAAAAACACCATTATTCCCTCTTCGTTGCGTGGAGGAGTAAACACAAAACTAAAACCACATCTGTGATTTTGCAAGAGAAAGAAGAGAAGAGAAAAAAAACACTCGCAAACGTAGAGATTATCTTGCAGTAAATTCTTCCAGTCACTATGAGTCAGTTTATATCGACTGTGTCCAATATTTCATCATGTCAGCTGCTGTAGTTGTAATCTGTGGGCCTTCATGTGACCCAATTTTTTTAACTTGATATCGTTCGTTGGGATGCACTGCGGTAATCTGGTATGGGCCGAAAAATTTAGGACGGAGTTTTAGGCCCGTACCAAACTGAGTTCTTTTTATCGCGACCAGATCGCCGATTTCATAAGCAGTAGCAGGTTTCCGTTTCTTATCATACTGCATACGTGTCATTTGCTGTTGTTTTAAAATGTGCGTCTTTGCCACATCTCTTAATTGTTTTTTATGGTCTACTGCTAATTGAGCCTCTTCTGTTTCTAAGAGTTGTCGGATGTGTAAGTCTTCTTTATTTTTCATTTTAACGCCAGTAAGAATTTCGAAAGGGGAAAAGTTGGTAGCGGATGAAATGGTGCTATTTATGATCCTTTGCACCGGAGCGACATGTTTGTACCACTTTTCGGGATCGTCCAACGATAACTTTGTTAATATTGGGATGAGTGTACCGTGTATTCTTTCGATTTGGGAGTTTCCCCGGGGTACTCCCGTGGTGATCGGATGGTGTTCGATGTTTTCCTCCTTACAGAAGGTCGCGAAGTCGGCTGACGTGAATGCGGGGCCTTTGTCTGTGATAATGCGTCGGGGATTACCGAATGTAGTTTGCTGTAATTTCAGTTTATCTAGTGCGTCTTGCGCCGCCGTAGATTTTACTGGATATAACCAGAAAAATTTTGTAAATGCATCCACTACAGTAAATAAATGTTTATAATTTTTATTTGTTGATGGGAGTGGTCCGAGAAAATCACAATGATATGTATCCAGTGGCGTGTCCCCTTTTGGAATCGGGTGTAAAAAACCTTCTTTTTTACCCAATTTCCGAGATGCTAAAATGCACGGAACACAGTTTATCACGATGGTTCGTGCGAGTTCGGATAGTTTCGGAATGAAAAAGTTTTGAAAAGTTTTTCCTCAGTTTTTTTAGCTGAGAAGTGGCCTTTAGCATGTATATCCTGGAGAATATTAAGCTGCATCGCTTCGGGGATAACTAATAAATCTCTGCCACGTTCAATTTTATACAGTACGTTGTTACGAAGCACAAAATCAGCTACCGGAGAGCTTATCGCTGCGGCCTTGATGCCGGCTATAAATGGGTCTCTGTCTTGTGCTTGCATAATTTTTAGAGTTAATTCATCATGCGTAATCTGCATGACGGGGTATCTGCTAAGGCAATCGACATGCTGCATTTTTGCAGCTGGTCGGTGTTTTATTTCGAAATCGAAATCTTGTAGAAATAAGGCCCAACGTGCAATTTGGGGTGTGAGTTCCTTTTTTTCCATCGTTTTCTGAAAGGCCTGACAATCCGTGATGATTCGAAATTTAGTGCCATGCAGATAAACACGAAATTTTTTTAGTGCTTCGATGACCGCTAGTACTTCTAATTCGTAACTGCTCAACTTCTCTTCCTGGGGGGATGTTTTTTTGCTCATGTATTGGAGCGGGTGAAAATGACCGTCGGGGGATTTTTGCATAAGCGTCGCGCCAAAGCCGTATTTACTGGCATCAGTGTGCACTTCGAGCTCCGAGCCGGGTACAAAAATGTGTAGAACTGGATTACTGGTGAGTCGATTACGTAGTATATGCAGTGCTTGCCGTTGCTGCGGACCGAAATCGAAAGTCGCTGTTTTACGTAACAAATCACTTAGGGGGCGTGCAATAGAAGCGTATCCCGGTATGAATTTTCGAAAATAACCCGTTAGCCCGAGTAAGGATTGCAGCTGTTTAACATTTTTAGGCTCCGGGAAATGTTGGACTGCTTTAATTTTCGCAGGGGATGGCGCTATAGTGTTATGCTCGATAATATGCCCCAAAAATTCTATTTTGCGCTGTAAAAATTGACATTTCTTAAAATTAATCTCCAATCCGTAATCAGAAGCAGTATCTAGTACACGTTTTAAGTTATGGAGTCCCTCTTCTTCCGATTTTGTAGGAATTACAAGATCATCCATGTATAATATTAATACACCTTCCATGAGTAATTCACGGAAAACACACGCGAGATATCTCGTAAATGCTGAGGGGCTTGAACAAAGGCCAAAAGGGGCCTTTAAAAATTCATAGGTCCCGTCGTGCGTGATAAAAGCTGTATATTTTGTACTGTTTGGGTCTACATCAACATGGAAGAACCCATTCTTAAGATCAAGGGTCGTAAAAATTTCAGCTTGTTTGAGCTGATCCAATATGTCATCAATTAGGGGTAACGGAAAACGATCCTTCACTATTTTTTTATTTAATTTTCGAAAATCAATGCATAAGCGCATGGAATTGTCCTTTTTTCTTACTAAGACAACGGGGCTTGCGTAATCGCTATACGACGGTTTTATAATGCCGTCCCGCAACCACTGTTGAATTTGGTCGCGGATTAATTCTTTTTCGCTTAGGGACATTCTACGGGGGCGTTGATACACGGGTATATCATCATTTAATACTATCGACATTTTTAAGTCTGTGCTCTTCGTTTTTGAGGGTTTGTAGGTTTTAATTAAAGTAGCGACTTCCGTACGAATGTTATGATCGATAATGTGATTTAGATCGATCTCGTCCTGTGTTTCGAACACATTAATGCAGTTAATGAAAACATCCGCTTGGGGAGTTTTATGGAGCGATATCCCGTCCTGACCACACGTTAGTGTACCCTGTGTAAGCACGTCCCGCCCTACAATAAAGGGGGTGGACATTTGTGATGAGTTTACGACATAAACTCTAGTAGAGAACAGAGTTCCATCTATTTGAATATCCGTTTTAAATGATCCTAATGGCGTTAAACTGCCACCACCAAAACCGCCCAGTTGTATGGTTTCACATTGTAGGAGAGGGAGCCAACTAATTTATAAAAATCTTCTCTTATTGCTGTAATCGCGCTTCCCGTATCAATTAATGCGTCTATTATGACATCCGCAATTTTGACTAATTTATTCATGTTGGTATACGATTGCTGTGAGTCTACGACGTGGACTTTTTTATCGCGCTTTAACCCCGAATGTTGTTGGGGAGGGGTGCCTCGGGTTGTAGGCTGCACCGAATGTTGTTGGGGAGGGGTGCCTCGGGTTGTAGGCTGCACCGAATGTTGTTGGGGAGGGGTGCCTCGGGTTGTAGGCTGTTTCTCCCCAGTGCGCTCGCCACATTCAAAAGACCGATGGCCCCATAAAGAGCAATTAAAGCATTTTGGGCCCTTATTTTTATTATGACAATCTGCGGAAACGTGGTTTCCTAAACCGCAATTAAAACAGATAATTTTACGTTCATTTTTAAGGTGTGGTGTAGGAGTAGTGCCTTTCGCATGATACGACATGCGTTTCATCTGACCACTGGCTGATCGGCAAATTTCATCATAAATCACTAGCTTTTCCTTAAATTGTAGCAAATTAGTACATCCAAATAGCACAGCTTTATTTTGTGCGGAGTCTTCTATACCCTGAATTATGTAATGCATTAACGAAAGATCATCGATGTTTCCATTGTTCGCAATTTCGCGCATTGAAAGAAAATATTGTACTAAATTTTCCGAGGGACGTTTCCTACGATTCATTAATACTTGATGAACATGTGCTGGGGACGCAAAATGGGAAAATTCTGATAGCAATGCTTGTTTAAGTTCGTTATAAGAGGTTATATGAGGTTCACTGTGAATATATTGAAGAGCTAAATCTTTTAACCCGCGTTCCGCGAAAATGAATTTTTGAACATCTGTAAGCGCAAATGATTGTGCCAAATTTTCGAAACGAGCAAGCCAATTAATTACATTCTCCGTATTTAATCCTCGGAATGGTGGAATTAAATTCTCGAAATCTGTAAATGAAATTATTGGTCTAGTTAAAGTGGGTTCATGTGTTCTAGCAACCTCGGAAGTTATATTGTCATTTCTACTAACAGAGTTAGAGGGGAGGGGGGGTGATTCCGGGTCGTCAATTTCAGAATCAGTCGCAATTTTAATAGAATTCGCAAAGGAATTTAAGTCAGTCAATGCCGTGAGGATTCGAGTTACAATTTCTTCTTCAGTACCATCAATTTCGATGGCCAACAAATTGGCAATTGCGATAAATTCGAGTTTCGAGAATTGAGCAGTTACTTTAGTCAATTTCGCGCGGAAATCAGCGCTGTCACTTGCAAAGTTAAATCCTTCAAATTTGCGCAAATTTTTCCTGTTAGATCGTAAGTCATCACGCTCAAAAATGAACTGGTGTAACAACTTTATTTTATTTGCTTTAGCTAACTTGAGCATCGCACATATTTGTGGTATTTCCGTCAGAAACATGATGGAAGCAACCAGCGAAGAAAGAAAGAAAAAAAAAAAGAAGTACTCACTAGCGAGAAAGTTCTTATCCGATCTGGCACACCGTCAAATATGGGTCACTCCCATAAATTCACACAGCTGTTCTCTTTGAACAGTGGCATTTCCCGCTGTGATAAATCCTCAGGAGAGCTCGTTGAATTGCTTGTCTATCGATGTAATCCAATGGCACGGATAAAATCGGCCGTTTGTCTGTCTCATGTCGCTGATGTTTTGGGGTATAAATAGGCCGGCCCCCATGTAGATTAAGGAGTCCAGGGGTAATATTACATAAGTTTAATGATCTTGATTAATGCACAATATTTACAAGGGAAAAAATAGTTAAAGGATTAAGTTTAAGGGCCATCTTCTGTCTTTTCGATCAGAGCTCCGCTGAGTACGTCTTCATCAGGCGGGATCCGGCATCATTCTGACACTTCTGTTCTTGTTGCTGAGGCCCTTTCGTGGGAAGAGTGCTGACTATGCAACAATTATTTCACACGTGGCTGTAAAAAGGTCGTACACGTGTTGTACTTTGCTATGGGGCGGATGTCGAGTCGGCCAAATGCATCTGGAGCGAGCCTGTTGCTATGGGCTCGCTATATCGACATGTATAGTAATTATGTTAACTATTGGTTAAATTACTTTTAAAACCCAAAACTTTTAAAATTTAAAGAAACGTAATTTTAACCGCATAGTTTTAAAAAGGAAAAAAAAAATCTGATTTAAATACTATTTAAATGAATAAATCGTTGGCATGCGGCCTTTTATTTCAACAAAATAAAAATTAAATTTAGTAAAGTTTATTGAATTGATAAAAGTTAAATTAATGTTAATCATTGCTTTTATAAAATGTTTATGTGAAATTAACTAAAACTAAAACTATTAACTAAAAGAGAAAGCTGGGAAAATACTTTTCCCTTACCTATTTCTTATGAATGACCTTCCTCTGTGTTAAATTAGGATAATCCAAATAGAAATACGTAGATTCTTTCGTAGAATTATGTCCGAATACAGTACAATGACATTAATGAGCTCTTTTTAACTACATTACTGACACTGTACCTTTTCGGACTGTCATGTAAAAAATCCTTTGGCCGCATTCTTGTAACATTTTCCTAAAAGTTTTAAAATTCATGCGAACTATATACGTTTATAAAAGAACAATATATACGAGCAAACTGAACGTTTTTTATTCCAAAGACTAACTGTTGTGATCGTCTGCGTGTGAATTTATTGCTGCGAAACGCAGAGCAGATGTTGAAACGCAGCAGATGTTGTTTTCCTTTTATTTATTCAATGCTAGATTTGGAAGTTAAACGCACGTTATTTTCATAAAAGTGGCTCTAATTAAAATTTTCGGTTTAAATTTTTTTTTTATGCATTTCACTTTTGTTTCTATTCAATTTCAAAAAGTTTCCTGTTAAAATGAATTGTAGAGTTTCTTTTTTATAAATTATTATATTGTATTAGTCATAATTTGGGTTATGAATTAAAATATTGCCTTAATACATGTATCAATTACAGAGCAATCCAACTATTAACGCAAGTTAGAATACGGACAAACAAACCGTATTCTTAAGCATTTTCAACAAAGTTGTAAAGTATTAAAACGACTAATAGGTTGAAATTTGACTTTTAGAATTTTATACCCAAAAGACGATAGCAAATTTTAATTCTTTTGTACAGCCCTGTATTTTGTCTACTATTTTTGCATAAGGTTATGCCACTATTTAGCTATGATTTAATTAAAACAAAAACACGTTTAAATCTAGTGAACTTACATTTCCAGAGGTTATCATACATAGGCAGCCATGTATCAAATTCTTTCGGTGGTCCTGTATATCATTTTCCTCCATATATATCTTAGCTTATTAAATGCAATTCTGTGTAAAAATGTAGAATTTATTTTAAAACCATCTTTAAGCTACTTCCGTTCATGTACTGTAATCTGTGCACTTTCTGCTGTGTTACACTGTACATGATCTACAGCATTTGTACACAGAACGCAATATGCAAAAATCAATATAAAAACTCATATCTCAATGAACAAGAAAGAAAAATTATGCGTTAAGGATAGATTACGAAACACTTTCCAACACTTCCTGAAATCTTTAACAAAACTTCATTATTTAGGAAAATAACGTGTTAATGTCCATAGCCAAATATGTATTTCAATACTTTTGAACAGCCCTGTATTTAATCTGTCTGTTGATATATATACTATATAATAAGAAAATTTAGTTAAGCAAGAAAACGCTAAATTTTCGTTAAATTTATTTATTAGTAATTCATACTAATGGATAAAAACGTACTTGAATACTTTTGATCAGCTCTGTAGTTTACCTAGTACCTGTATTACAGTCCAATATTTACCTAAAATCTATTTTAAACTAAAACACTCTTAAAACTTCTTAAATAACATTTCCAGAAGTTATCATCGAATTGTGACCACGTATCCAGTACTTTACATGATCCTGTATATCATTTTATCTATATTCTACAAACATTTCTGAGTAAGCGGTTCAACATAAAAATGTATAACTTATTTAAAAACCACCTTTTAATAAATTACGCTCGTATTCAGTAACCTTTACGAGTTCTTTTGTGTAACCTTGTATATAAACTATAGAATTTATACACACTATGTTATATGCATATATTTAGTGAAACTTAAAAACGCATATCATAATTAAAAATGCATTTCATCCATCCATCAACCATCATCGATAATACACAGTACTTCAAATAGAATATACTATTTGAAATCTTTTGTATCTCCCTGTAAATGCTATGCACTTCATATTATGACTCAGCGTATCACCATATCAAATTTATTGTACACGAAGTCGTTTAACATTATTAAAATATCTCGCAAATAATCCCCCGCCCTTTTGTTCTTGCATAATGGAATTCTTTCGTGTGGCCCTGTAAATAAATAATAACTATCATTTATACTGCATTTTTTAAATACATATTTTAACGTACTTTCCAAATGCATATAAATTTAAATATGTTTGGCAGGGTGTTACACCTTTAAAACTCATTCGAAACTATTTTTTCTCATAGGCCGTAATGTAATGGTAAATTTTGACTATCCCTGTAAATAAATTAATCATGATAGAAACTCCATTTTCAGTAGGGTTTGTGCTAACGTGAACATCAATAACATTTAAAATTTTCATGGAAATTTGAGTATATTTAGGAGAGTTAGAGCGCGGACAGATGGACAGACAAAACGAATGCACTTTTCAATTTTGTCGGAAAGTCTTCTAATACATTTAGAAACTGTCTTTTAAAATTTACATATTTATAATTATGTAAAACACTCCAATTCGCGTAAATACACGTAATCTTTAACATTTACACACTTCTGTGTGTCTATTAACTGATAAAAACTTACGTACCCATTCTAATAAACAAAATACACATAAAAACAGGCAATTTTTTGTACGAAATGTGTAAATTTTAAAACAAGTGGGTGATTTCAGAAATTTACACACTTCTCTGAGTAAACATCATTATGCTTAAATTAGAATAACACTCCAATTCGTGTAAATTCGGGCATTTTTCGGAATTTACACACTTGTCTGAGTTTATCAAGTGATAACAAATTACACACTTACTTTCAGACGCAAAATACACACAAAAACAGGTAAATTTCCGAAAAAAATGTGTAATTTTTATTACAGGTGTGTAATTTTACAAAATTACACATATATGTGTGTAAAATTAGCCAATTTACACATTTATTTTTTACAGTGTAGGTAATCAAACATAGATTTGAAACTGGTTCAAACATAGATTAGACACTACTTTAAACCTTTAAATCCCATGATAGAACACGTTCTAGAAATTATGTAATTCAGAAAATCAGTTTTTTCACTAGAAAAAATTAATAACCAATTTCCTTTTATTTAAATACGGAATTTTCTGTTAATTGTTAAGCAAATATTGCTGTTTTAATTTTATGGTGGGAATTAAGATATACGAATTACGTATCTTAAAATATTTCGGGCAGTTTGGGATCCAGAGGGTTAAGGTAGAGTTAGTTGAATACAGTATACTAGCAAATTAATATCTTGTAATATCACATTAATTTAAATTGCTAAAAGATGTAATTTAACACTTAAAACTAGAAAAATACGTTTATTTTGATTGCTTTTGATTGTTCATCTATTACAAGAGAAGCAATAGAAACACGCAAAAATTCAATATGTAACGATACAGCATAATTCAGTGTACCAAAATTATAGCTCGAGCTACTCAAGGTTTACGAAAATGAAATAAGCAACCGAGTAAAAGGAAAATAACGTACATTATATAAAACGTCGTGAAACCGACGGGAAAAATCAAATGATATTGTTTCATATACCATGCAATTTTTTATTATTTGTATTTGTTTTGAAAAAGACTCGGGTAAAGGGGGGGGGGGGAGGCATATAAACAGATAAAATGTATTTTTACTGGTTTTAAAGCGTTAGTTTCCGCCTTTTAGAAATTGAAATTAATACAGTTCGTTGAAGTCGAAGCGTTCAAACTAATCGGACTAAAAATATTTGCGAACTGTATGCATAGTTTAATAAATAATTTATCTGGTAAAGTAAATGGAGTGATATTAGGTTATTGTTATCGAAAGAGAAATTTTTAACCTTATGTGATTATTAATATTTTTCACTATGCCTTGCACTTCTTTTATTATGCAATTGAAAGAAAAGAAAAATGTAATTAGGATTAGATATGTTACAATTAGAATATAATAAGAATTTTGTATCCGATTATTTTTTTAATCAGGGTGAAATTCTTTTATAAATAAGCTATACAAAAATCTTATTAATATTAATATTCTACACAACTTTACATTAAATTTTATGTTATGTATTGAAAGAGTTATAGTGTGGAAAATTTTGACCACATAAAAAAGTTATTTGTGACACTTAAAATTATTTTTATCTGACTTAAAAAATAATATTTTAAATTAACTTACAATCATCGTAATAAAATGCAAATTTCAAATTTAAATGCATTCTTCAAAAAAAAAAAGCTTTTTTTAACGGTCAATTCAATTCAAATTTTTAAAGAGAAAAAAAAACTTTCAAAAACTATTTAATACTAAAATGTGGTAAGATAATTCAGGTGCAAAATTTTTCTATACAGAAGATACTGCAATCCTTTTTAAAAGCATTCTTTGTAAAATGTTATCAAATTTTCTAAGTGAATTTTATTAAATTTAATATACATCAGACGTGAAACTAATTCAGGGAGAAACTCACGACCAAGGCATTTTTTCCAAACTAATTGCATCAGAAACTTCAAAAGCATGAGCTAAACAATGTCTTAATTATATTTTGATCAGCAATCAGCAATAAAAATAATTAGATTAGTTATTAAAAAAATTATTTGCACCTTTAGAAGGATATATTTCAAAACCTCAAGGCAAAACACTAATAAACAAATCGGATAATTTTAAATCATTTTTTCAAATTAAATCATATTGGTTTTTCTGGTGCATATCTGTCCCGCAAAATTTTATTGTTTAATTCATTTCATTTCTATTCACATATTATTCATTCTTTGTTATAAAAAGCAGAACCTTTTATGTTTCGTTCAGGGAAAAAAAAGTGTCAGATATTTAAAAAAAATTATCGAAACAAGCGCTTCCTTTTTAATTAAGTAAATGTGGGCTCCGGGGAAAACTATTTCTTAATCTATTTTTTCTTTCTTTCTTCTTTTACTTACAATGAATTAATGAGATTAATAACTAGAACAGTCGCTTGGGACTTTAAAGAGCTAATCACATAAAAGAAAAATTTATGGGAACAATAAATCAAGTATTTAAAATTCTTAAACACTTGCTTTGTTTTTAAATTTATTTAAAACAATAAATCAAATATTAGCTTTGGAAAAAAATCCTTTGTATTTCTAGAAATAATTTAATTTATTGGTACTACTTGGTTATCCCGTTGACCTATTTCTTCAAATTACACAAATTGCTTAACTGTTCGCCAAATTATATAAATTGACATAATTTTTATTTTAAATAACGGAAGAACAAATAAATTAGTAAAATATAATCAAAAATGTAAATAAAAAGTTGAATTAAAAATAACTTGGTGACGTAACGAACAAGTGTATCGTAGTTAATGTCATTTCATGTGAGATTTATAGTCACCCATTATTGGCATGTAATCTTATGGTTTCGCGATAGTTTTTTTGGTCGTCGGGATAACCAAGTAGTACTAATTTATTTTATAGAAGTTTCTTCGATACAAACTCTGAAAATTATTGGTGGAAACAGTAAGAGGAGAATAAACGAACGGTCAAGCATGGTAAAAACTCATATTATTGTACAATGTATGGCCGTAATTCCAGTGATAGAGAACTAGAGGGCGCTTTCTTATTCTGGAAAAAGTCCTATTTATTACTCAGTATTGCTGCTTTTGTTTATTTCGAATGTTTTTTGTAACATAAAATTGTGATATGGTTGGTATTTACAAGAAAAAATAAAGAAGTTTCGAAGTAAAGGATTCTTTGCTTTCACGACCAGCTATGCTCAAGAGTAGGAAAAGAATATTAACCCTTTCGGCTGTGGTTTTTATTTATTTATTTTTAGAAAAAATAATTTTTACGTTAATGACATTAACACTAGTTATCCAAATAGACTAGTTAGAATTTAACGCATATTTCACTGTCTGAAATATAATACATGTTGTTGTTTTTGCATACTATTAAATTCATATAACAATAGGCTAAGGAAGAATTTTTGGAGAAGTTTAGAAAATGTGGTTTTTGTTAGTATTATAATAAGATTTAATAATATTACATCTTTTTAATACTGTTCGCTATTTATTACACATGAGACTTTCAGGAAAGTAACTTTATTTTAAATTTAAAGATTGAAATATATATTTACAATAAAATAATTGCAAGCAGTGCATATATTTATTATTATTATTATTATTATTACTAAATGCCTAAACGTTAACTAAGTTATATAGTAAAGGCATAGACACATACTAATATTACTACATGTAAATAGTAATGAAAGTATTTGTTAAAACAAAGTAATACTCAATTAAAAGACATGTACTATTAATAGTAACCCGAAAAGGTTAAATTACTTTTAAACTGGTTGGGTCAAACTAGAGTTATGTAATATCGAAGATATAGCAACACATCTAAAAATAAATTTAAAAAATGAGAAGTCTGACTTACTAATATGAGAAACTGAGTTTGCATCTAGTGGAACAACTTCTGACAAAAATAGTTATATTTAAAGCTATATCTGAGATGCGTTTTATAAAAATTCCCTTGTGTTCCACTAGATGCAGACATAGCTTTTCATAGCAATAAGTCAGACATCTTATTTTCGATTCTTAATGGATATCCTCCTGTTACTTTGAGGCGACGATATAACCATTAGAGAAATTGCTTTGAATCTATGATTGATATAGTAAATGAGTCTTTATAAAGAGAAATTCCCAAAAGTTATAAAAATTCTGAATTATATTTAAGTTTTTTCAATGAATTGTTCAGTTCATAGGTTTTTTTTCAGGTGTATTAAAACATATCGATAACTTTTAATTAAGTAAATGGGGGAAGAGACAGGAAATAATCTAAATTTTTGATAATTTTCCCTTTTCTATTGTCAATAAAATAATAAAATTAATAATTGGAGCGGAGATAAAAAGCAATAACTCAACTATTAAAAAATCTCAACTCTTCCTTTTTTTTTCAGGTTTAACAGCGCAATAACATTATTATATAAGTTCAAGCACCTCCACAGTTTCCTCTTACTTTTTCGCTCCTCAAGGCTACGAGTCCCTCAGTTTCCGAATTCACCTTAGTTGGACATTTGATGCATTTTTGTATTCAAAATATCTCCTCGGGAAATTAATATTTTTAACTTTTTCTTCCTGTGTACTCTTCTTTGAGGATGTGTATTTCTTCCTTAGTTTTCGAAATATTTCTAAAACCTACGCTTAATTTTACATGAACTGTTAAAATTTTACTCCCAGTTTATCAGTTTTTAAAACATTAAACTAAGCAAGGATTTTAGAATTATTCTGAGAACTAAAAAAAAAAAAAAAAAAAAAAAAAAAAAAAAAAAAAAAAAAGAAAGAAAAAGAAAAAAAAAAAAGTGACATTTTATAAGAAGAGAACATTGAAAAAAGAAGTTTAAAATATCAATTTCCTGATGTGTTATTTTGAATACAAAAAAAACTCGCCTTTGTCTTAATATTACGAAGCGGAATTCAGAAAAAGATTGATCAATAGCCTTAAGATAAATTAGGCTATGATTATCACGTCTTGTAAATCTTAATATGTGTACAAATTGAGTAAAATTTAGTTGATTTTGCAGACAATTATAATTATTATTTTTTTAATTATAGCAACTATATTCCTTGCTTACTGTTTTCTACAATCTTGTTAAAAATAAATTTTCTTACATATACATATAAAGCTCTCTACGTCAAAGATTTTTCTTAAAACGCTACTCGTATTACAATCTGTTTTACAGCAATTAAAAATTTATTTAACGTACGGAGTTCTAAGCTTTAAATCTGCATTATAATTCGTCAGCTACTTAAGCGAATGAAAACCAGTTTCATATCGAAAGGTAAAATTTTCTGCAATATCTAAATATGATGCCATAATAAGTTATTAATAATGACTACTTAAGGAATTGGAGTAACTCGGAAACTGAGTGACTAGCAGCCTTAATGAAACATAAAAGATTCAGCTATTTATATGTGTACACTACAAAGTTTCTTTAAATGTAGGAAAAAAAACCTTTCCATTGCATTAATTTCTATGAATCTAATGAATTTATTGCACTGGAATGGTGATTAATGTACTGCACTCATTGCTATTGTTGTTATACTTTTATTATTTTAAAGTTGATGTAACATAAAGCACATAACTTCTCACTTTATTTATTAGTACGATACACCGAAGCAGTTTTTTAAGACCGAAGCCGAAACGTAATCATAACTTCGTTAATCTTCTATTTTTTATTCGAATACAAAAACAAAAAAGCCCTTTTTTTTTTCCCCTTTTTACGCTCGTTGACAAGGCTAACGCAAATTACATATTGATATGCAAGAGACTGTACAGTACGCTTTTGAATGATTGCTATAATAATAAAAGTCACTATAAACTTTTGAATTCAAAAATCACAGTTGTAGAGAATAAAATCAAAACACTCCATAAAAAAGCAAAGTTAAAACAAAAAAAGTCAAAGTTTCCCATATCTTATACTAGTTCCTAAATTTCACAAAATCCAATTAAATTCAGAAGCATTACTTGTAGTTTTGATTCTTACATTGAAGTAGTTAGCAAAAAAATGAAGAAGATTTTAAGTGGAGTGTTTTGCCGAATGATAAGCAGGGAGTCAACATTTATTATAAAAAATAGTTACACGTTATTGGATAAGCTGAAAAAATAAAAAACATTACTGGTCTGTTTGCATATAACTTTGTAGACCTTTACAATACAATAGATTAAACGGATTTAAAAGAGAAAATTGTGGAATTTTATGGTACAGAGAGTAATACAGAAATTGACATCGATTTATTTTTGAATTTATTTCAATTTGTTGTACAAGAAAATTACCTTTATGATGGTAAAAAAATGTTCAGACAAATTCGTGACATTCTAATGGGGGGAGTTGTAGTTCAATTTTAGCTGACATATACCTACATTTATATGAACGCAACAATAATTTAAACAGAAATATGTTGTGCTATAGATATATAGATGATGCTTTAATAGTTAAATTAAATAACGATTATACACATCTTGATTTCATATATTACCCTACTTCCTTAAAATTAGAGCCCTCCTCAGTGGATTGCAGCTGTATAGATTTTTTGGATGTAAATATACTTTTAGAGTGAAAAAAAATTGGTTACAAAGATATTTGATAAACAAAATACTTTGTTTCTGAACTTTACAGTTAATGCATTTCGATTCATGTGTTCACATTTCAGTAAAAAGAAACAACTTCAGAAATGGTTTGATTCGTATCGATAGGCTGTGTTCAAGGATAAAACATGTGTTTGATGATATTGTGGAGTGGTACAGACTGGGTTCTGAACATTGTTACCCTCGGAACTTTATGAAAAGTATAATGAACGATTTTGTTAAAGATAGTTGTTATCGAAATGAACTGAAATCATTACTGAATGAAGTTGACAGCTTCGACAAGTTTCATGATTCAGATTGATAGTCATTTTTGGGGCATCGCTGGTCGATGCTTTCGTTTTCTGTTTGGTTTTCTTTTAGTAAATTTCATTCTTGGTTGTGACGGGCATGGGGGATGCTGAATGCTTAAAATCTGATTAAACTCAGCAGTGCATGTTATTAGCTATGCCGCCAGTCTCCTTGTTTGTTTTCGTTGAAGTACAACACATTGCTTCATTAATTTATGAGCAACGGTTGCCCTTATTTTCGAATATTAGCTTCAGCAAATAATTACCTACCCCCTCGATCAATGTAACTAAAGGTAGTTTGAAAAATGGGATTTTGTTCCGATATAGGTATAGTTTAGAACAATGTGCGTCCCCTGGCGATGGAAACTGAAATTAACAGATTTTGCAGAGTGCAACATGCTTGCTATACAGTGCTGCAAACTGCTGGACAAGACAAGAGTTGATTGTTTATGCAGCATGTACTACAACGTTAATTAAGTAGCTATTACCAGTATTGCCGAATCATAAGTAAATTTTTTTTTTGAATCTGCCGATTCTTCGAGCAATATATCTGTGGATAGTTTGGATAAAAGAATTTCGTTGGATATAAGTTTATTTTGTTATAGAGGCAGTGGCAAGTGAAATTAATACATTATGCTGAGAGTGTGCAGCATACTTGCTATACGGTGCCCAGCCAGTTTTGTTTTTCAATAGATGGCGCGATTGCCAAATCGGTTCATTCGGCAGATTGAAAATGTGGACCATCAGCCTGGCTTCCGCGCTCTCAATTCTCCCACCAGAGGCTGAGAGGCTCTGCTCTCGAAACTGATAGATGGCAGGTTCTGGGGTCGAACCCAAACGCGGCCGTCGGCCTAATCGTTCGGAATTTTCCGTGGTTTTCTTCGAACCTTGGATTCCCATGCGTAAATACGGGTTATGTTCCCTTAGAACAACCCCCATGAAGGGCACCTTCCCTCCTTAGGGTTTATATCCCACGTACTAATAATTGGCCGTCACAAATACAACAAACCAATCTGCTCTCTCATTAATCCTCTGGATTTTTTCTTTTAGGGCTATATCAAGGATAGAGCTTATGTCACACGAATTGCTAACGTTGAAGAACTAAAGACTAAAGTATAAGCTGTTGTGTATGTCAGAAGACATGTTAAAAAACACTTAGCGGGAACTAGAATATCGCTTAGACGTTCTGCGAGCTGCTAAGGGACTCACGTTGAAATTTACTAAGATATGTGGTCTTAAAAAGAAAAAAAAAAAAACAGATATAAATATGCATGCAAAACTTATCCAAACAAACATATGTCTAATTTTAATAGTTTGATCACAAAAAAAATATTTATAATCAGAGCAAGACTTTTGTTTCACCCTGTATTTTTATCTGAATAATATTTAAATTCAAATAGCTTCCTTGACGCATGACATTTTCGGAATCAAATATCAACCTTCTTTGTTAATTTTGGATGATACAGTGATTTACAATTACAAATAAAACTTTACTGATCCGAATCAGGTTTTAATTATATTGCGTTAAATCAATTTTACTTTATGGCAATCAGTATTCAAAACAGCGATTTATTATAGGAAAAAGTTAAGTGAGAAAAATTTAAACTTCTTGATTCTATATTTAATAAAATAAATGTGTAAATTTAAAAATATTTGAAGAATATTTGATTTTGTTTAAATTCAAAATCTCCCTTGACATATAAAAATTTGCAAAATTTGTTAAACTTTTTTTTCTGAACACTTTTACATATTTGATTTTTTAACTTCCGTCGCCTAAAATCAAATTTATAATACTATTTAAATGCATTAAATTTAATATCCATGCAAAATACTTTATCCTTTGAAGTGCCCCAAGGGAAATGAACTTCAAAAAACTTTGCAAGGCATGAATTAGAAATGAAATTCTAAAGAGATTTTGCATTAAAGTTATAACGTATTTGAAAAATTTATGCCTTTTTTAAAAGTATTGAAAACATTCTTAGATTGCATTAATTTTTTTACTTTCTGTCAAGCATAAAAAAAAAGATATTGTTATATTACTAGGATGAAGCATAGATATATGTATAGATAGGGAATCATAAAAAAATACTGGTAGAAAGTCTTTTGTTTAATTGGTAAAAGCAAGTTTCTACGAAACCAATTACTTAATCGTATTTTCAGCTGCAGAACTAAAACGCCCAACATTTTTTTTAATCTTTTTTCTTTTGGACTACTAGATAATAAGATTAAACATTGTATTGTCCTCTAGGGATTCGAGTTGAAATTCAGGTGAAGATGAATTAGAAGGTATTTTTAGAATACGAAAAGTATATTTTTAGAATAAATGGGTGTTTTTTTACCCAGGATATTTCTGTAGAAAAATTTTGTCCATTGTCCTGTTTGAAAATAAAATATAATGAATTTGCTTCGTACTAGTTAACTTGCTGACCAAGTAGTCTTAAAGAATCATTTGTCCATGTATATTCAATTAAGTTATATTTAGAAGTGCATTTATTGCATAATTTGAAATAAAATATTTAATTACTTATTATATAACTTTTTTCATATAATATTTTATAAAAGGTAAGTTAAAAGGTTCTTTTTTAATTTTTTTTTATAAAACTCAATGGATTCAACATTAAACGGAAATTTCAAAAACGAAATGATTCACAATAACCTTATTTAATCAAAGATTCAAGTCATAACGATATTTTATAATCAAACGCTAAAATTCAATGGCTCGATTTTTATCAGACAACAGTAGTAATTGTAAAAAGTTCGCATATTTGTTTTATTATTAAATATAGTAACAAATCGGTCCATTTTTCAATTAATAATAATAATAAAATCTTTCTTGAAGCTAACTTATATGTGTATACATTTTTCTTATCATAAATTTGCCTCCTTTGCATTTTTCTCTTTGACTACATAACGACTTGAAAATTTTAGACTTCAGTGAAAATGTGTCCAAGTCGGAATTTGAACCCAGGACTTTTTGCTTAAACTGCCAACGTTCTGGCAATTGATCGGCGACGATGTTTACCTGGACGACTGGACTTACTTCACTCAGACAACTTTATTGGTACCGTATGGTCAGTTCAACAGAATACATTGTAGGAAATGAAATTCCGTTGAATTATGGCAACGGTGGGATTTTGAATACGACCGATTATCAGCATGAGGAATATGGGCCGAAGAAGGGTGGGACGTCCTCTGTGGAAGGCTTTCTGAGGGATCTTAACACATATTTAAGCGAAATAAGAAAGATTCCATTAAACTCACTGATACTGATTGATAAAAATGTAAAACGACTCGAAAAGTTTCGAGTCGTATATCTTTAACAAAGCATATGAGTGAGTTAAAAAAATAAATAAAAGTGCACAGATATATGAATATGGCATTAAGGCCTGCACTTTCCCAAAACAAACTAATCACAAATGAAACAGATGCAGCATCTTCTCGTGTGAGCTAAGCAAACGTTAGCAAAAACTCAACACAATGAAGTTGATTAGTTGGTAAATTCATAGTCCGAGCTGGGAACAAATTCTAAGATGAGAGAGATACCTTCTGACTCTGGTTGAGGATGGACATCTCGGTTCGCTCTCAAAAGACGACAAGAACTCCGGGTCAGGAAAAGGGACATCGGTAAACATGCCGCGTCCACTCCGAATGAAACTCCATTTCCCATTTTACAACTCCCTGTTTATAGTTTTGTGGGTCGTGTAAATAGATTTGTTGAACAGTCAAGATTAAATCTGCATTGCTTTTATACGAAAGAGTCATCATTTAGGCTCTAATTACCACCACTAATTACGCAGGTAGTTATGCATACATACTGGTTAAACATTTTAATAATTTTCTAATATTTGTTAAGAATTTTTTAGATGTTTTAAAAATTATTATTCAATTATTTCTTTCATAAACAGCTTAATTATTCCTGACATAAACGAATAAACGCACATTTACTTTGCATAAGCGCATTATTATATATAAACATATAACAACAACAACGAAATAAAAATACTAAGTAAAATAAAATTACTCTTAAAGGGATTGCGTGTTGTGTATTTGATTTAAAAGAAATAGTCGTGGCTGAGAGAAATAAAATGTTTATTTTCTAATTGTATTACTTTCCTTTTGTTATTTGTGATGATTTTTTTTTCTTTTTGACTGTAGTTCAAGAAGAAACTATATTTGATTAGAGTTACATTAAATACATCACATTTAATTTTTTTCGTCTTTGTCGAATAAAATCTTATTATGTGAGACGCTTTATGTTAATTTTGTTTAATCCCAAAGGAATTTGTTTGTTGTGAAGTTACTTAAAGGTTTATTAAATTAATTACATTTGAAAAATCAGATCTTCCCGAAATTCTTAATTTTATTTTTATTGAAAATGGTTCCAAAATCATGTTAAACAAATGCATTAAATTTACCAGTTCGACATCATATATATATATGATACACATTTACTAAGAGAAATATTTAAAAATATTATTGAAAAAAAAAGAGCGATAAAACATGCGTCCAATATAAATTATGGAATATTTTCCGATTAATTCAGAATAATCTATATCAATGTTTGAAAAATACCAGAATTATTTTGTTCATCTCTATATGCAATTTTATAAATTGTATGTATGCTACATTGTACGCTAAAAGTTAGTCCAATTAAACGTTAGCACAGTTTAAAATTCAAATTCTCCAATTTTCGTTAATAAATGAAAATGTACCTTATTTCCTTTGTATATCTCTCTATATGACCTATAAAATCGAGACACATTAAGTAATATGAAAATAAAGTTCAATTTTTAAAACGCGTACCACAACTGAAAAGCACTACCACCAACTATTCTTCATAGGCAGTTCTGCTGCCAAATATTTGTGTCTCTAAAATATATCGTACACAATTTTCCCCATAAGCAGGCCATCTGGAATTACTTTAAAAGTCCCTTTAAATGAACAGTAAATGCTATGCACTTCATTTACCATACGGAACATGCGACAGTTAACCACAATGACAAACAGGCAATTATAATTCATAAACCCTTTTCAACTTAGTTGGAAGAAGTTAAAAATGGCTGCAAGTTTGTGCTGACTCTAATTCTGACATTCCTTATAAATTATATTTGTCTTTCTAAAATATTATCCGCATCGTGTTGATCTTTGCTTTATGGAGATGTATCATTTCAGATATGACGAATTTGTTGCCTTCTATTTTATGCTTTGTTTTACTGTTGATGGATCGTATACAAATAATCAGATTTTACCACCTAGGATGATGTGATCCAGAAATGAAGTTCCCGGTTCTATATCTTTAACAACTCAATCGGCGCTGGACTCTCTAAACTTTTTACTCAAAACAAAATTCGTGCAAATTTTAATTTTTAACACTTTTTAATATAGATGAAAAGTGTTCTTAAATTCCATTTGTCTCACTGTCTCACAGTAGGGCAAACTCTCGAATAGCTGGCTAAAAGTCAAAAAATAAACCTACTTAGGAATTTTGATTATACAGTATGTTAGAATAATGTTTAGCGGATGAGAATATATATTTGGAAAAAATGGCTTTACTCTAATTACTTGCATCATTTAAAAAATGATACTTGGAAGAGAAGAATCTGATTCCAACAAAAAGAGCAAAATAACAGTTCCTTTAAAATTGCACTGCATTTTTCTATTTTATCCGATTTTAATGATTTAAAATGAATTCACACGACGATGATATGTAGATTATTTAAATATTTTATAGAAATTAAATTAACAATATATAAATTAGTAATTTTGTCTTAACTTTTGATAATTTTTCTATTTCAAATACAGAGAGAGGGATTCCCAAATTTTCTAAATCTAAAAACTTCTTTAAAAACTTCTTTTAAAAATCTTAAAAACTGCTAATGTACATTTTGTACAGGTTTTGCAACAGCAAGTATAAATGTCACTTCACTGTTTTATTCGCTTAAGAAAACTGCAAAAATAATTACTTTTCAAATTAATTTAGCCGGGAAACATTTTTGAAATTTTAAAATTGTTCACTTTTGTAAATAGATTATTCTGTATCACATTACAATTAAGTATTATAATTAAAAGTTTAAATAAATTTGACGAGCAAGTTTAATATCAAAATAAATAAAAAATTCAATTAAAATAAAATAATTAGCAATGAGACATCCAATATAATTACATTTCCTTTTCTTTATAAGTAATAATTTGATTTAATATATTTTAATTAGAAGAATTTTGTTGCCAATTGAGTTAATCTTGGAAGACGTGCAAAAATCGGGCAAAAAAATAAAAAAAAAGACACCGAGAAGATTTCTCAGGAAAATACAACAGGACAGCAGCGATAGAAGATGTGTTTTCATCACTTTTTAGCTCACAGGCTATCAAAGCCTGAGAGCTTATGTGCCCGCCTGTTCTGTATGTATGTACGTACGTGCGTATGTACGCAACGCGATAACTCATGATAAAAATATCCAATTCATTTGGAATTTTGGATAAAGGTTTATTATGATAAGGCGCTTCCCTGATTAGTTTTGAGACTTCATTCGATAAGTATAAGAAGGGGAACAAGGGCTAATGCCCCTTCCCATAATTTATAAAAATGGGTTTTTCATGCAAAATTATCAGATTTCTTTCAAGTTTTAGATATAGGATCATTCTGATGAGGCATCTCCTTGATTAATATTGGGTGTTCATTAGATAAGTATTAAGAAGGGGAACGAGGGCTAATGCCCTTCCCCATAATTTATAAAAATGGGTTTTTCATGCAAAATTATCAGATTTCTTTCAAGTTTTAGATATAGGATCATTCTGATGAGGCATCTCTTTGATTAATATTGGGTGTTCATTAGATAAGTATTAAGAAGGGGAACGGGGGCTAATGCCCCTCCCCTTAATTTATGTAAATGGGTTTTTCAAGCAGACTTATCAGATTTCGTTCAAGTCTTAGATATAGGGTCATACTGATGAGGTGCCTCCGTGATTAGTATTGGGTGTTCATTGGATATTAAGAAATGGAACGGAGCCTATTTCCCTCCTTAATTTGTTTTTCGAAGGGCAGTATTATATAAGGCTGTAATATATAATTAATGTGCATTGCCTGTGAGCTCTATGCCATCAGTTGAACTGGGCGATATTCTTTTTATTAATCTTAGCAAACAGAAAATCATTTTTAACTCTCTCATTTCGAACTTACTTAAATTACGTAATTACATAAATTTGTATGAATAAATTACATAAATTACTTAACTTTTTTTTTTTTTTTTTTGAAATTTCAAATTTGAGAAGCATTTGAATACAAAATTTCACACAAATTGAAAAACTTTCGAAACCTTTTTGATTTTTTGTCCGTCGTTATGTTTTTTAAGTTTTAACTTTGGTATTGTTATCATTATTCTAAAAACAGTTGTATACAAAATTTCATGTAATTTAAATAACGTTTTCATATTTTTGCCAGTTTTACAGTACATTTACTCCAATGTGCATCTGTCTGCTTGAACTCTAACTCGCATAAATGCAGTCAGATTGGTGATTGCTATGTAACTGATATCTGTTTTTGAGATTTACTATGACATGTCCTAGCATAATTTTTAGCACTATTATTCAATGGGTAAATCAATTATGACAGATGCAAACTTTCCAAGTGGTTGGAAAAAAAGTCCGGGCCAGGATTCGGACCAGGGATGTATTGGCTGAAGATGCCAATGCTCTTCCAATTGAGCCACTCCGAACGATTACCGGAGGACTATTTCACGTAACTAACCTTAAGGACCATATAATCTGGTCCGATACGCTGAATCAGTTCAACAGAATAAATCGAAGGTCATTATATTGAACTGCAGAAAACGCTGCGTACGAAACTATATTAGAACAATGTCTTTTAACATGTTTATTCAATCGGTAAATCAATTATAACTGATGTAAATTTTTCAAGTGGGTGAAAAAAGTCCGTGCTAGGATTTGAACCAGGGATGTTACTGGCTGAATCCAGTGTATCAGATCAGATTATGTGATCGTTAAGGGTAGTTGTGTGAAATAGTCCTCCAATACTAATCCGGGATGGCTCAATTGGAAGAGCATTGGTGGCTTCAGCCAATACATACCTGGTTTGAATCCTGGCCCGGACTTTTTTCACACACTTGGAAAATTTACATCTGTTATAATTGATTTACCGATAGAATAATCGCGCTGAAAAAATTATTCTAAGCTTCATATGCAGCGTTTTCTGTAGTTTCATATATTGGCATTCGATTTATTGATTCTGTTGAGCTGATCTAGTGTATCACACCAGATCATATGATCGTTAAGGTTAATTGGGTGAAATAGTCCTCCAGTATTCGTCCGGGATGGCTCAGTTGGAAGAGTATTGACGGCTTCAGCCAATACATATTTGTTCGAATCGTGGCCTGGAATTTTTCGCCCATTTGGAAAATTTACATCTGTTTTGACATGTCCATTATTATAGAGATACTCAAAAGAATTTTGTTATGTTATATTGTGTATGGGGGGAAATATTTTGCAATGATTAAAATTATTTTACACTATTTCAAATTTTTCCAGAATTGATGTACATCAGTGAGGCGCACAATAAGATGCTTTCTATTAAATATGATTAAGTAGCATTTTTCATTCATATCAAGAGAAGAACAAAAGTTTTCAGTTAAAGTGTTATTTATGATTGACAGTTGATGGAAATGCATTTTCAGTTGTAGTATGCTTTTTGAAATTTAATTTAATTTTTTTCATATTATATTTATCTTGTATAAATTATGTAGAAAATATACAGGGCTGTATAAACGAATTGGAGTAAATTAGCTTTATTGACGGATATTGCTGAAATGGAATTTTCAACTAGGTTAAGCGTTCACTAACCTAAAATAAAATTTAGTTTAATATGTAATATATTTATAAACCTATAGATCATACAAGGGATTCACAAAAGAATTTGAATTCTTTTCCGATTATAGATATTAACTTCCAAAATTAAGGTTTCAAATATTTTATGCTACTGTTTACTTTGATATCATCTTTGAGGTTATTTAACGTTGAACTTTTGTTATAATATTCTGAATATGTTAGAAAGTATTCATATTCCTTGTTTGATGCTTTCATGCTTCAGATGTTTTTCAGGATGTAATGGAACGTTTTGTAGTGCATTTACGATGCATTCTTTATCCTGCCGACTGTCATGCAATGTTTTGACTACAGTAAATCGAAGACAATCCCCACTGTCTCTTCTAAACAACTACACTGCAAATTCTCAAACACAAAAATAAATACATTTTAAAACACTTTCTGTCCCCAAATTAACAGCACATTAATGTGTTGTTAATGTGAAAATTTTGTATGCAAAACGATTTTTTGTGTTGAGATTGTGTTCTTAATATATTGCAAAGGTGTTGCAATCTAGAAATGTGTGCTTAATACATTGAAAAGTGTTGCTACCCAGAAATGTGTTCTAAAAATAGTGTTGTAAATAGTGTCCATGAAAATATTTTCTTACAATACTGTTGTGCTGCACAACACTTTTCCATCAAATTAACAACACATTGTAAACACCACACAATTTAAACGATTATAAAGCGACATATGTAAAACACTTTCAAAACACTATCTACATGATGCTTTTAAAACTGCACAATTTTAAAAAGGAAGTAAAAGACAGTTTGCGTTATAGAAAAACAATTGTAGAAGATTGCTGAGTGAGTTTTCTTATTTTACCAATAAATATCAATAACTTCTTTTCTAGAAAAAATATGTCATTTTTAACAATACTTTTTGTACAATTTTTTAACTGGCACAACACATTCGCAACACATTCACAAGACAATCATAAACGATTTTAATAAGAAGTGTTTAATTATTATGTTCAGTTAGTGTTGCAAAAGTGTTTTACGAATTATCAGTGTAGTTGACGGATATCAATAACACTAATGTGTTGATGTCCATCGCAAAAATATCGGATTTGCCGTGTCAAACATATGAGCACTGTTAGGGACCGGGCACATTGCACTAACTTCTTGTGGTCAGTGTCGCTATTTTTGATCTTTCGTGTCGGCGCTTTGATGTAAAATTGCTTTTTCAGTGAAATGAATCTGCACTTCAAGAGAGAAATCGAACTCGAAATCAGTTGGCAGCTTTACGACTGACGATGGGGGACATAAACTTTCCCTTCCTTTGTCAATTCGGTAGTGTTCTTTTCTCATAAATCATTTAAAGAGGTTCAAAAACTAGCATCCTTTTGTTCTCCTCCCACCGATACTCGGAAACTGCATCTTCAAAGATAGATTTATTGCTCTTTTAGTGTAAATGAAAGTAGTGCTGTTTGCCCGCAGCCATAGGACATTCGCCAAGGCTCCGTTCAAATTGCAATACTCTTCCCGTCAACTGAATTCTTGGAAGAGCCTTTTGTATAGAACCCATTTGCGGTTTCTTCATAATAGTACGAAGGGGAGGGAACAAAAGAATCGGGAGATAAACAGGTCCACCCTACTTGACGGAAAGATTTCTCTTTTGCCGGACAACTGACCCTTTCCTACAGAACTCATTAAAGATCAAAAACACCGCGTTGCCACAACAAACGATCCGACAAGAAGTGGTCAGGTCTTTTTGGCATTTAAAGTACTTGGATAATTTTGTATGCCTAAAAATTTGATTTTACTAAATTATTTCAAATTTTGATGTCTCTCTTTGTACTGCATAAGGATGAATGCTGTGAGAATTATTGGTACTACAAGGTTGTCCCGTCAACCAAATAATTATCGCCAAACTATAAGATTAAATGTCAATAATGGATGATCGTGAATGTCACATTCAATGAAATTAAATAGGATTCATGTGTTTAAAATGTCATTAAATGATTTTTATTTACACTTTTATTTATATTTTTATTAATATTCTAATAATAATAATTTTTTTTTTCGTTATTTAAAATAAAAATATATTTCAATATGTATAATTTGGCTATTAGTTTGGCGATTTGTATAATTTGGCGAAACTGGTCGACGGGATAACAGAGAAGTACCGAGTTATTTCTGTTAGTCACTAATAAATCAACGAATAATTGTGTAACAAGGAGTCTTCATGTCACCCTCCTCTTTCAAAGACTTACCTAGATAAGAAGCAACAGTAAAATTCTGACAAAAATTGCTGAATTGGCACCAAGTTCCGTTCATTAATACTTCATGAGACATTACAAGAGTATAATTCTTTCTAGAAAACTTAAGTATGACATTACGCAATTATGATTCTATAAATGCCCAGTAATTTAGAATACTTCAGAAAATCTCGAAATTAATTATAATCATCCTACCTTTTAATTACCAAGATAAGGAGACTCCAAAAGAGGATTTACAATAGAAATACACAGTGCACTGTAAAAAAAAAAAAAAAAAAAAAAAAAAAAAAAATTCAAGAGGTTGCTAAAAAATTTTTAGTAAATTTGTATTCCACAGAATTTTTTAGTAACCATTACAAACTTTTTTTTGCAAGTGAAACAAACATTTTTTTTTTTTTTTTTTTTTTTTTTTTTTTTTGTAAACTGAACAAAAGATTTTTTTGTATAACTAACTTAAAACTTTTTAGTATGAGCCACCAAGCAAATTTTAGTAATAGCTCCAAATTTATTTTTAGTAACCATTACGTGTGCCCGAAGGGCAGTAGCTTCCTTCGAGCTGCATCCAGTGGGTTAAAAGATAGCCTTCCGAAGCGGAAGATTTTCGGAAAAGTCGCAATAGATGGCAGCACCAAACATTGCTACCTGCTCTATTTTGACATGTTTCTAAAGGGGAGGTAAAGTCCAGAGATAATTACCCATGGTAACTGCTACGACAGGATTTTCATAATCCCTTTATTTAACGAGTACTTACATTGCATGCATTCGGTGCATATTTGGTCGCGTCCAGCATCGAACCTGGGTACTTTCAGCCTGGAGTTCGGTGCTATGACCACTAGACTATCACGGCCACACCAAGCGAGTTTTAGTAATAGTTATTAAAACTGTAAAACTATTAACTCTATTCGTTGCTAGCTTTTTTCTAGTAATTCTTACAGATTCCTTGTAACCGAGTAAGATTAAAAAAAAATTTTTAGTAATTACAAGGATCACTAAAAATTTTTTAGTAGATCGACCCTTTTTTTTTTACAGTGTAGCGCTGATTTCCTTCTAACTCTGCTTCAGCGCTGTATTTGTATTGGACAGCGGTGACTTACGATACCGATAGAATTAAGTCCATTCTTGAAAGGAGCCTTTAAGAAATGCTGAAATTTTGCAGAGAATGCTTGGCTGAAAACCCACTGGTAGTTGAGGGAGATCAAGCAAATTTTGGCCATTATGTGAATTGCTAACAGAATTCTCTGCATGTATATAGCGCAATCGTCTTCCTTGAAACTGCAACATGCGCTGAATAAAAAATTGTTTGGTGTAACTTCGCCATTAGATTTTTAAATTGTGTCACAATGGCAGTAGCAAATAATATCTCCTAACCTGATATTTTCATGAAAGTTTTAGATAGTCTACAAAAGAGAAATATCTTACTTCTCATTCAAAAGTTTAATCTGAAAAATTAGAAATAATAGAGTAGCAATATCAGTCATTGCACTTTGTTTTGAAACCTTCAATTTATATATATTTTTTATTTTAAGTTCACCAAATTTCTAAATTTTTGTTTAATATCTCAGCATAATCATCATTAATGTTACAATTTATGAATACTTCATTTTTCTTGGGGCTATCGGGTCAAATAAAAACGACAATTTTTGATATTTTTGCTTATTTTTTTAGCCAAATTCTTTTAATATTGTATAAGTTATTAATTTAGAAAATATCAAAACTTAGAAATAAAAAACAAACCTGAAAGTTTATTACACTAAAAAAAATCATCATTTTAATCCATTGCGGGCGAGCGACACTTATATGTGCGCAAAAAGGCTTAAGAATTCTTGCTTATTCCCATTCAGTGAAATTTTACTATAAAAATTGCCTTATTTAATATTAGTATTTTCTCGATTTAATGAGCCACAAGTTTCTGTTTTTAAAAAATCGGTGACAAAGCATTAAAAATTTCGTAAACCGCTCCCGTCGCGAAGGAATTAAGGCATCAAAACTCTTATCACATTCCTCAAAATGAACACAGAATAAGTACATTTTCTTTTAACTCAAATCAAATTTATTTAAAAGCTTTAATATTTTAGTTTGAGATTTATTAAATTAAATATGAAAATAGGAATAAAAAAATAGAAAATCAACTTCTAAAATATACGACTGAAAATTTAATTTATTTACTTGAAATTATTGATTCATTTTAATCAATAGGAATTTTGCCAGGCAAATCCAGTTTGAGAAAACTTTTAGAACTAGCTAGTTCTGAGTCTTTTCCAAATATTCTCCTCCTCTGAATCAAAATTTATTTATCTGACGAGTATATCTTGGTGTCTTGTTGGTTCTATTGATTAAAGTTTGCCCGCTAGATTCTATATCGATCACGAAGATGAGCAAATGATAACAGCGAAATACAGAAATTTGTGCTGGCGCCGCAATCTAGTTAAAAGTGGAAATGATTTATTATTTCTAGAGAGGCAGATATCTCTTGCAATATTAAGTAATTAATTATACAACAGAATTTTTAAAAGTAGAACTTCGAAATTAAATTTTCAGTCGTACATTATAAAAGTTGATTACTGCATTTCTATTCTTTTATTTCTAATTTTTATATTTATTTTAATAAATCTCGAACTAAAAGATATACACTAATATATACACTAAAATTTGTATTTGGTTAGCATAAATATTAAAAAGCAACTCTACAAGTATTTTTTAATCAAAATAAAACCGATTTCAATTGATTGTAGAGTAGTTTTTTGCAAAGTGATTATGTGTTTGTTATCTATCAGTTGGTGTAATTAATCGGTATGGATTTTGAATAAAAGTTTTTGGGGCAACCTTTTATTGTTGTTTATATTCCCTTTTAATCACATTTTTGTCAATATTACATTTTGCCACATTATTGATGATTCTATATTAAAGTTTTCAAATTCCCCCTGTAAGAAACTATTAATGATAAGTTGAATATTTTTAAAAAATTATGTAATTGGTGTGTTTATTGAAAACATATTCAAGTTTATTAAATACTGACAAATTTTGAAGAAAAGTAGAGCTTAATAAAGCAAAAAAGTAAAATGAATAAATAACTAAATTAATTAAATAAAAAATAAATAAATAAGGTGTCCACGTTAAGATTTTACCAATATTCACGGCTTAGTGTTAGATTTTTTTTCCACACAAATATAGGATTTGATACAGCATCTCAGAGACTATCTATAAAAAAATAATTTAACAGGTATGTATTCATAAAATGCAGTGGCGTGATTTCTTGACCATTGTTATTTGGCATTATTACCCACCTATGTCGGAAAAAAATTAGTAACTTTTGTAATTTTTTCAACTGAATTGAAAAATTGTCCAGGTAAGGATTTGAACCCAATGTCTTTTCCTAAGTTGACAACGCTCCAGTGAATGTTAGAAAGACAATGCAATGTTTATTTGGTTTCCTTTACGCCTGTTTTATTCTATCGAACTATTTCAAACAATACGCCAGATAATTATGCCAAAAAGTGTTTTCTAAGTGAAATATGTCTGCCAAATAAGTCGAGGATAACTTAACTGGAAGAGCATGGACTCTATTCATTCTTTCGATTCGAGATTATAAAAACTGTTATTTTACCTAATGTGATGTTGCAGGAATACTGTTTCACTGTACTTACCGTATACTGCCAGTTACAGAAAATTTCGGTTAGACTTAAAAGAATATAAATAGTTTAGCATTTGTTTCCAGCTAATAAGCTATAAAAAAAATTAACTCAATTTTCCCTTTCGATTCAAAGTTATAAAAATCATCATTTTAGAAATTTTGACATCACGGGAATACTGTCTATTGATATCTTAAGCCAAGCCTGTTTCGAATACCAGCTGGGACACTTTTTCATTCATTTGGAAAATGTACAACAGATGTGATTTCTGTATCAAATAAATATTATTTATTATAATATTTAAATGAAATATTATAATAAATTATTATAATATTATATTTATATATATATATATAAATATATATTATGTATTATAATATTTAAATGAAATATTATAATAAATTATTATAATATTATATTTATATATATATATATAAATATATATTATGTATTATAATATTTAAATGAAAAAAGAATTATCAAAAAGTATGCATACTCACACATAAAAAATCTATAAAATTAAAAAGGAATTGTATAACACTCTTCAGTGAAATTGATTAAAAAGAATGTTCATTTAATTTTTATATAAAATGTTATTTATCCATACAACTTTAAAAAATAAATAAATAGAAATACTATGACAATTAATATCAAACATAATTTTAGTTTTTTTTTCTTTCTTTTATGCAGTATTCACTCGAAGAAACGGGGGGATTTATGCCCTTTTATCAAAATCCGAAAACGGCTGATCTCCCTCTAATTACAAAAGTGGGTCATCTTTGCCTTACATTACCTAAGCCAGTTACCTAAATTTACAACAACAACCTCTTCATTAGAACAAAGTTACGCAGAAAACAATAAGTTTAAATTAAAACATCAAATAAGTTTAAAATTTGGAAGCCTGGAACGTCGCTAGTTTTAAATAAAAAATAAAATCAGATAGTTAAATAAATTGCTAGTAATCTTTTTAACTCTCATACTTCCAGTTTTTAACAGCTTTACATAGAATTTAATTTTATGCTGATTTCATATAAAATGAACTATACTTCGAAGTAATTTTTTACGCTACTAAAATTATATTAATAAATTTCGTTATGTCCTTCAACGATGTCTTCTTATGTACCTAATGTCACTTCAATTGAGTAAAAAAGATTTTGAAATTAAAGTAAGCGATATAATAAGCATTTTTGCATTTTGCTCCTTAAAATTCTTTATTTTAATATATTTTTCCTGAATTTAAAAACAAAATCATTTAAATGATTTAAAGTACTGCTTTATAACACTGTAATAATTACTTGAAATAGTAATTGAGATAGAATTGTAAAAATTAAAACTGTTCAACTATTACTTGATAGTCTCTTTCACCATTAGTATCAGAAAATTTCAGAACATTAAGCGAGGTAATTATTTCAAAAAATTATTACTAGAAATTGCATTAAATTAAAATTAAAATAAGCGCATGTAGAATTCTTTACCACTTTGAAATCGTCTCTCTCATGAATTTATCGATTCAATATAAATAAACTTAACATATTTTCCATGTAGTATAGTAGAAATGTTTATGAACATTCAATGTAACCTCGTAATTATCTACAATTCTGAAAATCTTTCACTTATTTTAACAAATAATTTGGAAAAGAGCATACCAAAAATCTCAGAAAATAATAAATTATCAGACTTTATAAAACGCTTCTAACAACAGGAATCCATTTGTTACCACAATTTTTGAAAATTACTGTTAAAAATTCCTGTTAATTTGCAAAATCTATTAGTTTCTGAAGTCGATTCTGAAGTAGTAATCTGATTAGTCCGACAGCTAATTCGTTCTGAAAATGATGAAAAGATTCTTTACATTTTGGATAGCTAATTTTTTGTAATGAAATGCACATGCTAAAAACTATTACAGCCAACATGAAAATTTTACTAAAAAATATTATAAATTATAAATTAAATTTATATTAAATTATTATTATTATTATTAAATTTATAAAATCATAACCTATATTGATTAATTTTTTTTTCGATTTAATCAACGTTTTCGGAAAAGCATATAAAATTTTATTCTGCTTAAAATCACGTAACCCTTTCAAAACTGCAAAAAAAGAAAAAAAAATCTGTAATTGGGTTTTGGCAATCAATCAACATACGCCAAATTGAATGTGTCAAGGAACTGTATACCAAACCAATACGGCCCCACCAGTGGCCGAGAGGTTGGGACCTCTCAATTGGTAGACGGCAGGTGCTGGGTTCGAACCCAATCGCGGCTGTCGGCCTAACCGTTCGGAGTTTTCGTGGTTTTCTTCGAACCTTGCGTAAATACGGGTTAGGTTCCCTTAGAAAGACCCCCACGAAGGGCACCTTCCCTTGGTCCTATATCCCTAGCGCAGATAATCGGACGTCAAAAATCAACCAACCAATCAAATTAATACCTCCTGTTTGAAGGGTTTAAAGATGAAAATTCTGTGTTTTCACGCCCCACCAGTGGCCGAGAGGTTCGGACCTCTCAACTGGTAGACGGCAGGTGCTGGGTTCGAACCCAGTCGCGGCTGTCGGCCTAACCGTTCGAAGTTTTCCGTGGTTTTCTTCGAACCTTGCGTAAATACGGGTTAGGTTCCCTTAGAAAGACCCCCACGGAGGGCACTCCCCCTGGTCCTATATCCCATTCGCGTAGATAATCGGACGACAAAAATCAACCAACCAACCAACCAACCTGTGTTTTCAGATTTTTCTGGCTAATTATGGCACAAAACCTACTTACTTGTGAAATATCGTGATTTTACGACTTATAGAAGTATCTCAGTTATTTGATGATCACCAGTGAATTAGTGACAAAAAAAAAAAAAAAAAACTTTTTTGGAATGTAATATTTTGAAAGCTACTAAATATAGAAACATGAAATCGTGGAACTTAGTTTAGTTAGTTAACGTACAAGCAAGGCATATAAAAGGAAAATTTCTGTATCTCTCCCGAAAATGAACTTGGGATCAAAAATATGTCGAAGGGGTTCAGGAAAAGTTAGCTTACGGCTGCTTTTTAATTTTTATAACTTTTATAGCTTTTTAATAAACAAACAAAATAGTTTCTACAATAAAACATAAAATAAAGTAAAAATAACGATGACATTCTGAAGATTTGTAATGATAAAGGAACCATTTTTGCATGAAATTTGAAATATGTACTTGGTAAACAAAATTCCGAGATATTCTGCACAATGAAAACAGATACTTTAATACTAATGTTAAAAGTGGAATTTCAACATATATGCGCCGAAATTGGTATTTGGTGGATATAAATGCAAAAAAGCAACTTTAAAAGAAATTTTTAATCAAAATGAATCTTAGTTCAGTAGATTGTAGGGATGATGTAAAATTATTACACACCAGTTGATATAATTTATCGAAAGGAATTTTAAAAAGCAATTTTTTGTGACATCCTTTTATTGTTCTTCATATTTAATTTAATTCTCATTGTTGTCAATATTACATTTTGCCACATTATTGATGATTACTTATTAAAATTTTTAAATTCTCTCTATTAAAACTATACACGATAAATTAAATATTTTTAAAATGTTTAATAAGTGTTGTGTATATTAAAACATACTCATGTCTGTTAAAGACAGGACAATTTTTATAAAAATTAAAGCTTAGAAAATCGAAAAAATATTTTCAGCTAGTCTAGCGTATTTTTCGAGAAATTTGAAGCAATGAGTATTTTCTATAAAATAAAAATCAAAAATAATGATTAAAAATATTTAATTAATAACTTTTAAAATTTTTGCAACTGGACGAAAAAATGTCCAAGCCGAGATTTGAACCCAAGATTCTGGCTTAAGCTGTCAACTCTCTAATAAATGTTGTAAATGTAATACAATGTTTATTTAGTTTCTTTTATATGTGCTTTTTCCTGTCGAGCTATTTCAAATAATAAACCAGACAACCTTTAATAATAAGGAAGAAAAATTACACTTCAATCATAGATTATAAAACACTTTAATAAAACGTCGCTGGTTAGTAAAATAAAACTAGACGGATGTGACAATCCCAAAATCTTCTACCTCATATATTTTAGTACTTCCAGAAAAATGAAACATAGCAGCGTCATCGGGTAAGTGATTTGCATCAAAATTTAATCAGCAACAATTTATGTCAGGTTCTAATTGAATCTGAAGTTTGAGGGAAATCATTGCTTTAGTTTTTTAGATAGAATCGTTGCAGAAATTGTAAATAAATCTGGATAGAAGTGCCACTTGTTGAGGGATTTACTCCAAACAACTAAAATTAACGCTTGATCTAAAATTTGCGAGATACGCTTTGTGATGTGGAGACTACTTTTTTTTTTATCCAGAAATACTTTGTTAATTACATAAATTTGTAGTACATTTCATGGACTTTCAAAGTGTTGTTAAATATATTAGATATCTTCTCGAGGTAATTTGTAATTTAAAATGTACAGCGCAATAACTATAACGGGGTAATAACGCCAATCCTTGTCATTAATACTCCGGTTGATTCCCTACAGTGGCCGAGCTACATCCTAAATACTGATTCAAATAAACACAGTTAAAACTGTGCAATGTTTCTAATAACTCTATTTAAACGGTCCTTTTTAAGCAAAAAGAAGCTCACGGTCTGATATTCTTTTGCCTCATTCTCCCCCCCCCCCCCCCAACCCACACCTTTATTTTTCTTACACTTTCACAAAAAATTTAATATTTTCAATAGGTTAGAATGCAATTTGTCAATTTCTAAGTTTGTAGAGTTTGTATTTTTAGAATCGGGCAATCTACATGCAATTATTCCATCTTATTTCTTAGTTTTGTTTGCATGGCGTTATTACCCATACAGGTGGTTGATAACGCCAAATAGCATTGGTCAAGAAATCACGCCATTACATTTTATGAATACATATCTGTTAATTTTTTTTTTTATATAGATAGTCAATGAGTTGCTGTATCAAATCATATATTTGTTTGAAAAATACAATCTAAAACTGAGCCGTAAAAATTGGCAGAACCTTAACGTGGCGTTATTACCCCAGGTACCTTATTATAAACATGTAGTTCATTTAAAAAATTCATAACTCAATTAAAAACTACCTTCAAGCAATTTATGGTCATACTCAATAATTTCTAAGAATTCTATCTGTGAAGCCCTGTGTATGTTCGATAGCATTTATACACAGCTTGTATAGTATTCAAAAATTTAGTTAATCTTGTAAACGCACTCCTTAACTAAAAATGCAATTACCGCTTTGGCGTCCAAGCTCATAAATGCTGCGCTTTGCTTCCAAGAAACTGAAATTTAAATTATCTTTCTTGGCTTTCTTTCCCACCAAATCGCTTAGATGTATAACTCAGCATGGCGCGCACGTAGAAATGTACAATTATCTAGTACTCAGAAGTGTAGACCCCCCCCCTTTTTTTGTCTTAATGATTTTCAAACGGCAACAAGGAATGCCAGAAATTAAAACTAATCACAACTGTTTATTCTGTTTTTAATGGTAGTTTACCCGTTTTGTTGGTGTATATAAAATATTTTTACAGGTCAATTGTTAAGCTACACGCAGAGCTTAATTTTCGCAGAAGTTAACAGGAGCGCAGTTCCAGGACTTCTTTACATTTAGTGAATGTGTAAATATTAGCTGATTTGTTTTATAACGAAGCCATCTGTGCTTACAAATATTGCGCAAAGTGTAGCTCTGTGTATTGTTTTAAAAATTGATGCAATGAAATCCTAGCGATTTTCAGAAAATCCCCAAATATGAATTTTAATGTTTTTGCTCAGTTCTTCATTTATTAAATTTTATTGTATAAATATGCATATAGTTATAACTAAAATATATTGAAAATTATTTTTATAAAGATAAAATTGATTTATAATTTTGGCAAATAATTCATGAAATATAAATATGAAGTTGCAGGGGACGTGGATGGTATACATTACGCACTTTTTATTAGTGAAAATTTTTAGTACCATTTTCTGTGCCATTTCTAATAGAAATTAATCCCTGTAATAGAATATTCGAAGTTTTTTGTGCGTATATGTAAATGAACGATAAATGCTATATCACATAAACGTAATATGCAGTAAACTTCGGTAAAGTATATAAATTTCATTGTATTTGAAATAAGGTAAACTAATTAAAATACGCTGTAAACAATTTTTTTTCTCATATCATTATGTAACAGAAATTTTTTGTGTGGCCCTGTAAATTAATAATAAATTTTTTTTCACTTTTTCCCCGATTCATTGCATATGCCCTCATATTGCATATAGATTCATATTGATTTGCGAATAATGGATGGGGAAAAATCTTCATGGAAAAATTATTTAACCATAGTAAAAAAAAAAAAAAAAAAAAAAAAAAAAAAAAAAAAAAAAATCTTCATTTGTTATCTGCAGATTGATAGAAATTTTTGAAATTTGCAACAAGACATATCAATGAATCAGCCTCTTTACGTTACCTAGTATTTGGCATAAGATGTTGCATAAATTTAAAAATAAGGTGAAATAAATTATGTTTAGTGATTACGATTTTTATTAAAGCATCTGCTTTTGCGATGCTTTATATTTTGTTACTTTTACTTATCAAGTACCAGATATTTAAAATTTTGTGCAACATGGTTTATTTATCATGACATTAAGAACGAGATTGTTATTCTGCTTTTATGAAACTAATCGTATGAAAAGACCTTTAAGCCTTTAAGTTTTTTATCAATTTTAGTTTATGTGCATTAAAAATAATAAGAAATATATTTTCTTATACAATTGATAAGTTTTTGAAGATTTTTCCATAAATGTGCCGGTACTTACAATGTTGTAAAATTGTACGTACCTTAACAATTCATGCACATAAAACATTTTTTACTTTCTATATTTAACTATTTCACATTTTGTTTCCAGCAATTTCTTAATAAACGTATTAAAATTATGCCATTAATTACTTTTAAATATAATGAAAATTTCCTTTTTACTTTAACTGCAGAAAAATTACCTCTTTACCGCTAACTGCAACAAATCTTTGCTCTTGATCTCATGGTATTTTCATAACCCCGATATCTTCTTTATCCCCTCAAATAAAGTGTCGTATCGCTTCCTAAGCCCTAATCATTTTTCCATCTTTTCTCTATTAACAGCCATTTCAGGAGCAAAGTTTTCGAATTCATCTGTATATTTTATCCATTATCTGTCCAATCTATCGCATCTCTCTTGAATCAATAAGTGCATATTGGAACAGAAGTGATGTATTCAAATTTTATCTATCTAAGCAATAACTCCCACGTTATCTTTCCTTCAAAGTAGCAGTTGTTTGTCGGTATTGTCGAAAATATTGAGTCCTGTATGAGATAAAATCAATAAAACTATCCAGAAGTGTAATAGCATGATACAACATTAGTTCAATTTAATGCATTTTATACACCTAAATATATAATATAAACCTGTTTCCTATCAATCAAAAGTGATATTTTTATAATGGATAGATGTATAGATTAAGTATCTAGTTTACAAAATGATGTGATAATGAATTTATAATGTACAGTTACCAAAAAGAAAAAAGAACTACATATTCATTTTGTGCACAAATTGTCGCAGAAAAACGAAAATTACCAGTCGATCGAAAATTAATTCTTCTCGCTTTTAATTTATCTTAATAAGTTAGATTTTGCACCATATTTTGAAAATTTCAGTCGGAACATTCTTTTTTAGGATTATATTTGGATTTTTTGGTACATTTACTTCAACTATTTATATACCAAATTATGAATTCCTGAAAATTTAATCATCTGAAGCATTTTTTGTAAAGCATTCTTGAAACTACATTATATTATTTACACAATCATTTGATAAATTTTAGAAGGATTTTGTCTAATAAAATTGATTAATTAAATTTGAAATTATAGTGATTTTGTGCAATATTTATAGATCCTGTGAAATGTTTCATTTAATATATATATATATATATATATATACATATATATATATTAGAATTTACAGAATTAGGAAATATGGAAAAATTAAGAAATAAGATTTATTAGATTTTACAATAGAAATATAGAAACATTTCTAAACTGAAACGTTTTCTTTATAATCTTTAAGAGTGTATTCGAAAAAATATTTTTTCACCCTCAAGAGCTCAAAATTTTCTGATACATTTTCAGAATAATTTTTAAAAGTAAAAACATGAAACTGGCTGACTTGATTTTTGAAGAAATGTATAAAAGGCTTCTTCGGAAGACCGCTTTGGAAAATTCGGTTCAAAATGTCAAATTTGATTCCATTTTTTGCAATATATTTTTACATTTATCAAAAAGTCTAGAAGCACGGCAGATTATGTAATTTCTAAATAAGAGAATTCGCCATTCTCTTTGAGAATGCTCACTCTCGTTTGAGAGTAAAAATGAACTTAAAAATAAATCAGGAAGCAAGCAGTTTGGATTAGAATACACCCTTAAACGTCAAGAAATCTGAAAAGACGCGATTGAAAGAGAAATCAACCTATTAAAAATATATTTGTTTTGTTGAATCAATAATACTTTTGTAGTAAGATAAAGTGAAATAACTATAACTCATTCTAAACTGTATTTCTGCTATCGAATGTATTAATTTTATAAGTATTTTAATGATATACTTTAAAATACCGTCGGGATATAGTATATAGATAAAGTATCGTCCAATTCAAATTTACTCTAAATCACAAGACATTCAAAATTCATTTCAAAGAAAAGAAAACATCTAGCATGTCATGAATTTAAAAATAAGAGTTCTAAAGACTCTTGCGCAAATTTAATGCCTTATTCAATTAGCGTTATGTTTACATTACACAGTATCCCATTTTGCAAAAGCTTATTTACGGATTTAATTTAATTAAATTCTTATTTTTAACATTAAATAGTTGTAATTCAGTCGGAATAAATTAGAAAAGGAAGCTCGCGCCTCCGAAAGAATAATTCCTGGCAATTATCTGCAAGACATCGAACATCTCAACTCGTCTTCTTTTACTTGCTCCAATAACGTTTGCCCCTCTCGAATGTAAACAGTAGGGGGCAGAAGACGACGAGTTTTAATTGAATGATAGAATTCTTGCAAACTTTGTATCAGAAAAGAATAAAAAGTAAAAATTTTGTTTGATTAGACTGAATCAGGATAAAGAAGGTAAAAGCACCGATTTCGCTGAATTCCCCCAGTTGCCGAAAATAAGCAAGCTCCCGAAAAATGACTTTCTTGACGTCTAATTAGAAAAATTGGTAAAGACGTGATCCGCGGTGTTTGAATTATTCGTGTGGGATTTATTGTTGACATCGCCTTTAATCACGCTCATTTACTGAATTTGAGAATATCTAATATTTATCTTTCACAATAACTAAATAAAAAGAAAAGGATTTCGATATTTGTTTATGATAAAATTTTAATTTGAATTGTAACGTTAATTCTTATTTTGTCCAAGTTAAATGGGGGAAATACTTTGCATATATATGAATTTATTTTTTCACGAGATTATTCTTCGACGAGTCTATGTACATGAATTCATAGAATTATTTTTCTATTAAGTATACTAATAAGAAGAAAGATATTAAAAATTATTTTTTCTTACAGCTAAATTAGAGTAGTTTTAATTGAAATTTTTAAAGTAAAAGTTAAAAATTTCTTACGTAATCACATTTCACCATAGAATACTTTTCACACAGAGGTATATGTCATTGTTAAGTTCTCTGGTTTCACAGATTTTCTGAAGTTAACTGAAAGTAAGAGACAAAATTAAGAATTTTTTTGTTTGTTTGTTGGTTTAATTTGTATATTTTAATCACGCACAGTAGGGTAACATCCCCAGTAATTGGCATGCACCAGTGATAGGCACATCCTAAAAACATGTCCTAAAATAAGATTTATATCCAGTCGTTTAAAAATGCAAGACCATATACCAGTTATATGCTCATTTACGTTAAAGATTATAACCTTGATTTATGCTACTAGATGACAATAGTGCCTAGAAAAGAGAAACAATTATGGCTTGTATGAAATTAGCCATTTTTGTAGCAAATGCTTATTCTTTGGTTTAAGGAAGGCATGCTTTTCAATTCATTATTATATGATTTATAATATATTTTAAATTTTAATTGACAACAGTTTTGTTTAGTTAAAAAGGGTTACTTTAATTGTGAAAAAGTATTTTCGACACAAATATTTGGATTTTTGAATTAATGATAGATGTCAATTAATGGTGCTTCAATTTTGCTAGTTCCAAGTAATTGGCACCTATTCCAATTACAAGGAATTCGCAAGGAATTTGAGATTAGACCACTTATTTTGGAAGTACTTTTAAAGTTATAGGCTAATTTTGTTTATCATTTGTTTTTATTTGAAAATATGATATATTATCAGTAATTGGAATCCATTAAAGCTTCATTTGACAATTACTGGGTATCAATATTAGTATATTATATTATTTTAAAGTGTTGACATTTCAGACTAATATGCTGATTTCTTACTTTCAAAGACATGAAATATGGCATCTTCATCTACAGTAAATTCATTTAAAGTGATTAAACCCAATGCAAACTGTTAGTTTTTTTTTTTTAAATATAAACTTGTGCCAATTACTGGATCACAAGGTGTCATACATTGGTGCTCTAGGTGCCAATTACTGGTGATTTCAGCAACTTTTTATAAATATATTTTTATAAAAATACTTTTTCAAATTTTTTTGCTTTTAGTGGGCAAAATAGATGCACAGATAAGCATTCTTTGAATTAAAAATATTTCCAAGTAAATATCTAATTTCTTTATAACGAAAATTGAAGTAAGTTTAAAGACAAATTCTTAAAGTGCCAATTACTGGGGATGTTACCCTATGTCAAGATTTACAAATATTATTTTTTTAAATTACTTTCATGATGAATTCTACCCTTCAATTTAACCTAATTTCAACCTTTTTTTCCTTTTAAATTACTTTCATGATGAATTCTACCTTTCAATTTAACCTAATTTCAACCTTTTTTTCCTTTTTGAGAATATTTTTCAACTTTAATTATTTTTTTTATTTATTTTTTTTTTGTTTTTGTAAAAAACAGAGAATCTGAGTTATTATCTTGTGTTCTTAAATACAACGTTATTGGTTGTTACAAATCAGTCTTCACACAGGGTTCTTGTTTTAAGTGTCACAAGAGGTCCATGCACTTGGGTTAGGCTGCGCTGCACCGTTTCTGTCACATCTGCTATTTTGGTCCCTAGCCATTTTTTACCACGCCCTTCTTTACCTTCATATAACTCGGATTCATTGTCACTTGTCTGAGAGATATTTAGTTAAATATAATGATATTTATTGTTCAACATCATAAGAAGCTATTACACTTTTTAAAAAATCTCATAATAATCTCATTGTCCAGCAAAATTATTCAGTTAAAAAGAAAAAAAACCTGAATAATATTGCTGGACAAATTTAAATTCTTATAACTCGTTATCAAATTGTCACAGACCGCTCAAATTTTGTTTCATGAACAATGTGACACGTTTTTACAAGGCATATTGTCGGATTTTTCAACCGAAACCATTAAATTTTAGCATAGTCTGAAATATAAGAGCCCAACAATACAAACACCTTGAAAATTGACTAAGCCTACTCCAATCCCTCTAAAACCATTACATTTACCATACAAATTTTGTGTTATTATACAATAATTTGGATCCGAGTCATAAGTGTTTGTGGTTATTAGTACTTTATATTCGCATTATACTAAAATTAAAGGTGCTTTCTTTTTTAAAAAATCAACAAAATCCCGAAATCACTTTCTAAAGTTTAAGTTTATCGTAAAAAATATAAGTGTTCTACTATAATTACAATTGGAGTCATAAGGCTTTAAGTTGTCAGAACAATGTATTTACAGAACATTAATTATAAGGACCTTAGATAAAAATTCGATAAAGGGCCCCTCCACCTTAATATGATTATGTTTATCATGCAAAATATGTGTAGACTGCGACAATTTGGATCCGAATTAAAAATGTTTGTGCTATCTCTTTTATTCTCACCATGCTAAAATTTAGGGTGCTTATGCTAAAAAACCCTACAATGTCGCATGTAAAATTATATCACGTTGTTCAGACAAAAAAATTGAGCGTGCTTGAACAGTTAGATCACGAGTTACATGAAATTAAATCTGTCATGCCCTTATATTCATCATTTTACAAAAATAATGTGTTTGATAAAATATATAATGGTCCTTCATGATATTTAACTATACAACATTTGGCGGATCCATTGAGTTACAGGGCAAATTTTCGAAATGGCTAGTGACCGAAACATTCTGCTTCACAGCAACAGGTATTCAAGTTTAATCTAGCACAAAATAAATAAATAAACTTTGAGAATAACACGAAGTCGAAAATGTCACTGTTTTAAACTTCCTTCAACAGTAGCACACTTTTTGTTTGTGAAAAAACTCAAATTTAATTATGAATTTACATCAGAAAAAATTCCAAAACTTTTGCGATAAACATCTCAGCAACAAAATTCCTACCATTCAAAATGTCATTAGCATATTTATCTTCACGTGCCACTGCACGTTTAATTTATAGTTCTCTGATTTTTAAATTTCAGTTATTTGTCATGGGATTTGAAAAAATAAATATAAATTAATAATGAAATCACGTACACTATGATAATTCTAAAAATCAAACATTAAAAGAACTTTTGAAATTAATGCTTACATTATTCTCGCAATAAAAATGATTATAATATGCATATCTTTTTTATCTCCCTTCTCTTAAAATTATATTTCAACAATTAACACTCCTGAAGGTAATGTAAATCATTCTGGAAATTATGAAAGAAATCTTAATAAAACTTTAATGAACGAAATAATCAACTTGAAAGTTTTTAAAATGATAAAATCAATTAAGCTTTATTATCAGTAATTTAATCGAACTAATTTATTTTTTCAACCTCTCGTATTAAAACATAATCCTGACATAACATAATTCCCCCCTTCCTCCTCGCCTTCTGCATATGATACTGGAAGTAAACTCTTTTGAAATTCCTGATATCCAATTAGGGCTTTACCAGAATAATTTTTATTTTATTTTATTTTATTGAAAAAAGGAACTAATATACCTAATTCGAAAAATATCTTCCCCAAAATAATTAGCCTTCTTTAAAAGAAATCTTCGGAATTTTTATTAGAGGGCACCTAATTAGGCAATTACGAGATAATTATTTTTTTATGTTTATTCAAAGAATATCATTTGCATACTCTTTTCAAAGATATGGACTAAAATGTGTTATTTCATCTTTGTTTCCTTACTTTTATTATAGTAAAATAAAGCTACCTCAGTTAAATGATACTAAGAGATTTTACCCGGGCATTCTGGATAACACAATATAAATGAAAACTTTTTTTATAAATTAAAAACTTTAATCGAATTTTAATATTTAATATATTTTTTCCAATTCCTTGACGGGCGGTGCGATGTATTAAATCACATCTAATTTTAAACATGATTGCACGCCATAAACCAGGGATGAAAAAAAAAAAAAGAAAAGAAAACGGTTTATACAATATATGGCCGAAGGTGACCGGCCACTTGCGAATATAGACATTTTGTTAAATATCTAGGAAAACACACGAGGAATTATACTGAAACTCTAAGTGTGCAAACATAATAGTACAGGTCATACATTTCTGTGAAGATTTTTTTCTCGAAACTCCATAGGGGGGCTGTCAACAAATTAAAAAAGAACGAATAAATTTTGTATAATACAGTCAAAACTAATGCAAAAGCGTTCAAACTGTAGATTATGATTAAGTGGCTTATTGTAATTAACAATGTTCATTTTCTTGCGAATAGCATGCATACACCTAGATAAATTAAAATTTTTATAAAAACAGGCCCAAATTTTTCCAAGTCTTTTGCTTATAATTTGTAGAGTTCTTAATAGAAATTAATGTTCTTTTTCGAAAATATGAGAAATAACATTGTACACAATACCCTGTAATCAGAATTAAAAAATAATAAAAAATGCATGAAAAATGAGTAGGTTTACTAAATAATTTTTCATTGCGCATGCGCGGGCGTTATCGAAATTTCATTTGTTTATTACGTGAAAGTCTCATAAACATAGCTTGAAAATTCTTAAAGGGGTCTTCGATAGAATAAGTTCAAAATCCGTTATTCCCAAACTGAAGAAAAAAAAAAATAAGAGGTTTTATCCATTTATCTATTAAAAAGTGTCAATTTAGAATACGCAATATGGCATGTACTTCAATATTTGGATAAAGCAAAGTTAAGCTCAGCTTTGCTTTTTCTAGCTCGCTGAATCTTGCACTGATGATGAATCTCGATAGTAGATTCGAAACAGCTGTTTGCTATCTTTTCATGTATTATTTGGGCATTTCTAATCGTTGGTTTTTTTTTTTTTTTTTTTTTTTTCACCATTTCATCATTTTTTTTCACATTCTTTAATCATTTTCTGTTTATATATAAATGTGTGTTTCGTTAAAAAAATGATATTATATAAGTAATGTAACTTCATTTGAAAACATCATGATTAATTAATTACAGTTTATTAATAAAAAGATGAAATCATTTCTAATTTAAAAATTTTTTGTAACACCTACACTGCGTCAAAAAAATACAAGAACTTTTTCTAAGAAAAGCACAACTAGTTAAATTATTGCAAAATTTGTTATTTGCGTAATTTTTTACAACTAAATGAATATAAAATCAGAGTAATTAAAAATAAATTATGAAGATAATTTGATTTACATAACATATTTTATATTGCTTGTATGAAACTGTCTAAAAAAATAAAAGGACACATAAGAATTTTATATGAAATTTAAACACATTCGTAAGAAGTTTTCGTTCCATTTCCCTTAATGACTAGAAAAATTCTGATTGCCATTGAATCACAGAGTTCTTATATTTTACTTTGGTTCGTTAAGCACATTTCAAAGCCAACAAGAAATCTGTACTGTTTAATTTCATTGTATATATGATGAACTAATCTAACCAGTGTGTTTTCAAATACGTTCAGGTAAGAGATTTTAGATGGCCATAGCAAAACACAGACCTGGATAAAGTCTCTCATTTTTTTTTTTTTTTTTTTTTTTTTTTTTTTTTTTTGCTTCAATTTGGGAATAACGGATTTTGATCTTATTCTATCGACGACCACTTTAAGAATTTTCAAGCTCATGTTTATGAGACTTTTACATAATAAACAAATGAAATTTCGATAGCCTCCAAGCATGCGCAAATAAAAATTATTTAGTAAACCTACTCATATTTCATACAGTTTTTATTATTTTTTTAATTCTGATTACAGGGTATTGTGTACAATGTTGTTTTTCATATTTTCGAAAAAGAACATTAATTTATGTTAAGAACTCTACAAATTATAAGCAAAAGAATTGGAAAAATTTAGGCCTGTTTTTATAAAAAAATTCATTTATCTAGGAGTATGAATGCTATTCCCAAGAAAATGAACACTGTTAATTACAACGGGCCACTTAATCATAATCTACAGTTTGAACGCTTTTGCTTCATTAGTTTTGACTGTATTATCCAAAAGATATTCGTTCTTTTTTAATTTGTTGACAGCCCCCCACTGTAAAAAAATTCCGTTAAAAAACGGAAATAGTACTGGTAATCTAGACGCCAGCACTATTTCCGTTTTTTAACGGAAAATTTTTTCCGTAATTTCCAAAAAATATTCCGTTTTTTCACAAAAGTTTTCCGTATTTTTCTCATATTTTTGTATTTAAAATTTTTGTTTCAAAGATCGAAGAAAAATGTATTCACATAACTTCGCAACGAGAAACAATCACCTTAAGGAATTCCAATACATCGATTTAATTCAAACAACAGTAGTGAAACAAAATTTACCTTAGGACGGAATTGAACCAGGGTACTCTCCTCTTCCAGGTCAGCACTGAAACCACTATACCAGGTGACTCAGGAAGAGATGCCTAATATTGTTACTTATTCCAGATGCTTTTTATGAAATAAGACTAAGATGTTGAAAACAGCATATTTACAGGGCTCCCAAATGGTCCGCGAACTGAACATCAGAATTTTCTTAGAGAAATTTTCTTTTTAGATTTTTCTTGCAAATTGTCAAGGAACCACTTTTGGAAGTTGATTCTAGCGCAAACGTATCATGAAATTTTGCGTTAAAAATACTGATGTTCAGTTCGCGGACCATTTGGGAGCCCTGTATTTACAGAAATTTATTATAAACCAGATATTTAAGAAAATGTCTAAAATCGCCACTGGCCGGTCATCTTTGTCCATATAGTGTATCGGCGACAGCTTATAAGAAGCATATTATGGTGTCAAGCACACAAGTCAGTTTTATTATTCAATAAATAAATAAACTAAGAAGATAAAAATTAAAATAACAGAAGTTCACATTCCGCAAAAAACGAATTGAAATATACGCATATATAAAAAAATTTTCAGTTTGAATTACAGCGTATATCAAGTGAAAACAAAATAAACTATAGAATATATTGTTCTCTTTTTTTTCTTTTTTTTTTTTTTTGGAGGGGGGGGGGGTGTGATAGGAGGAGGTTTTAATTTTTTATTGCTTATATTCATGGAAGTGTACGTTTAACGAGGAGTAATTTAAAAAAAAAAAACTGGTTTAAAATAAACTACTTAAATTCAATGTAATTTGAAATGTAAGAGAAGAAACTATGATATTTCACATTTCTTAAAATTTGAGTGGCATTTCGATGTATTAGCCAGGATATGTATTAATGACTTTAACGGGGCATACTAGCTTTGAAACCATCTAATAATTTTTTTAATAACACTGTAATGATATGTAGGGTCACAATATACAGGGTGTATCTAAACTTCTGGGCAAAACTTTAAGGAATGATAGTACACATCAAGACAAACAATATTAAATGGGAAACTAAGGATCCCAAACGTCTTTCGAAGGACATAGGTGTCATTAAAGTTTAGAATCCAAAATTTCAAATAAACATAAAAAACGAAAAAATTGGTCGATTGATTTGCGGTTTTCACTAAAAGTATTCGTTATGTCAGTATTTTCCTGAAAATAAATTATAAACATAAATTTCAAAAAATGTCGATAGAGGGCGCTTTAGACTTTGGAGAAGTGAGGAATTATTTTTTGCTGCAATTTTTTGCATCTCATTAAGTATTTCAGAAGCTTAGACTTAAACTTAAATTTTGTGCTCAAAATCTGAATAGTTGGGAGTGGTTAAGTAGCGCAAACTGAACTGTGTTCAAAGGTTCAGATTTCGAATGAATATAAAAAATGGAAAAATTGGTCGATTCATTTGTGATTATCGCTAAAACTATTGTTTAAATCAGTATTTTCTTGAAAATAAATTTTAAAGATAAATTTCAAAAAATGCCGATAGAGGGCGCCTTAGGCTTTGAAGTAACGTATGACAATTTTTAACCGTTATTTTTTTAAACTCATTAAAGGCATGCAAAAGCTTATACTTAAATTTTGTGTTCAAATTCTAAATAGGTTAAAGTAATTAAATAGCGCAAACTGACCTGTGTTCAGAGGGGGGAGGGAGGAGCTTCAAAATGGAATTGATTATAAAAAGCGGAAAAATTTACCGATTCGTTTGCGGCTTTCGCTAAAACTACTCTTTAAATCAGTATTTTCTCGAAAATAAATTTTAAAGATAAATTACAAAAAATGCCGATAGAGGGCGCTTTAGAATTTGAAGTAACATACAACTATTTTTAACCGTTATTTTTAAATCTCATTAAATGCTTGCAAAAGCTTAGACATAAATTTTGAGCTTAAAATATGAATCGTTGGGAGTAATTAAGTAGCGCAAAATTGAACTGTGTTCGAGGTGGGAGAGGAGGGTTAAATTCAACTCCTGAACACAGTTCAATTTGCGCTTCTTAACCCCTCCCAACGATTCAGAATTTTAGCTCAAAATTTAAATGTAAGCTTTTGCAAACATTTAATTAGATACAAAAAATAACGGTTAAAAATAATTGTTGGTTACTCTTAAGTTTAAAGCGCCCTCTAAAGAATTTTTTTTTAAATTTATTTTTAAAATTTATTTTTAAGAAAATATGGACATAAAGAATAGTTTTAGTTAAAATGACAAACGAGTCGACTAATGTTTACGTTTTTTATAATTATTTGAAATTTGAATCCCCCCCCCCCCCTTCCCTTGAACACAGTTCAATCTCCGCTACTTAACCACTCCCAACGATTCAGATTTTGAGCCCAAAATTTATGTTTATTTCTAAGCTTCTAAAAAAATTTAATGAGATGCAAACAATAACCGTAAAAAATAGTTGTTCGTTACTCCAAAGTCTAAAGGGCCCTCTATCGGCATTTTTTGAAATTTATCTTTAAAATTTATTTTCAAGAAAATTCTGATTTAAACAAAAGTTTTAGCGAAAACCGCAAATGAATCGACCAATTTATCCGTTTTTTATAATCATTTGAAATTTGAACCTTTGAAAACAGTTCAGTTTGTGCTACTTAACCACTCCCAACTATTCAGATTTTGAGCTCAAAATTTAAGTTTGTCTAAGCTTCCGAAAATATTTAATGAAATGCAAAAAATAGCGGCAAAAAATAATTGTTCGTTACTCCAAAGTCAAAAGCGCCCTCTATCGACATTTTTTAAAATTTATCTTTATAATTTATTTTCATGAAAATACTGACATAAAGAATACTTTTAGTGAAAACCGCAAATCAATCGACCAATTTTTCCGTTTTTTATGTTTATTTGAATTTTTGGACTCTAAACTTTAATGGCGCATATCTCCTTCGGAAGACGTTTGGGACCCTTAGATTCCTATTTAATATTGTTTATCTTGATGTGTACTATCACCCCTTAAAGTTTTGCCCAGTAGTTTAGATACACCCTGTATAATCTAAAAATTAAATAACATTTAAAAAATCTTGTAGAACAGCCTATTTTACTAAAATTATTATTTTTTTAAAATTAACTTTTTAAAAATGTTTACTATTTTTATAAAAATGAATATTTATGCTTCAATTTTTTTAACTTTCAATAGAATATGCTATATGAAACTGTGCATTAATTTTTAGATTTATGGGATTTTACATTTAATCTTTTTTTTTCTTTCGTATATATTAGAAAAATGAATAAAATTCAACAAACTCTCAATTTAATTTTTTTTAAATAATTATAAATGTGAATGTTAAACCAGTTTACAAAAATATGAAATACACTATGGAAAACATGTAAAAAAATCAAATCTCTTTCTCAATTTAGCAAAAAAAAAAAAAAAAAAAAAAAAAAAAGCCTTAGTATTTATCGAAGAAGCAAGTTATAAAAATATGAACAGAGAGAAAAATCAGTTTAAACTTTTCATTTGTAAGAGTAGTTGCGCTAGATCAATTAACAAAATTTTGCAATATAGGTAAAAATGTGACGTGAAAATATTCACAATTAAAGAAGCTTTCAGTTAATATTATAAAAAACAAAATTATATTTTGACCAATTTCAGGGTATTGAGGCCCTTTAACATCCTTAGATCGGTTCAAAATGGTCATTTGAAAAAGTTTCAAAAAGGTAAAGGTACAAAAGGTATTGAAAAAGGTTCAAAAAGGTAGTCATTTGAAAAAACAAAGAATAGATTACAAAGAACACAGAAAGATCTTAGAAAAAATATATTAATACGGCTAAAAACAGGAAGAACGACAAAAAGTTGACTTTAATAAACCTATGTATAATTAAATCTTATTAACTGTGATTATTCTCATTTCGCACCTTAATCTTTCAATCTTAATGCATGTAAAAAAATTTCACGAATTCAAAAATACATATAATAGGATTCCTAACCTAGAAAATAAATAAAGATTAAAATTCATAATAACTAAACAAAACCATATTCTGATGCACATCCGTTGTCAAATATTATTTGAAACAAGATTTTAACATATGAATCACCGTGCGTAATGTTGGTTAGTTTAAACATTCAAAACGCCCAACATGAGCTTTCGCATCTAATTACAACGGAAAAGGGGTAAAGCCAGCGGGAAATACCATATTATCTTTCTCATACGTTATTGCTTGTATAATATTATTAGTACCCATAGAATCTATGTTGCGGTTCATGTAATCTATGCAAATTGGTGAGGACGCGTGAAACTCGAGATAGTTGGAAGGGCTGCGAAGACTCATGAATTTTGCAAAGAGCGGCCTGTATTTGTATTTAGTGGAGTTAATATACGAAATCCGAAAAAAATTATGTGCTGTAACAAAAAAAGGAAAAAAAGTTTCTTAATTTATTAAAATATAATATAAACACAAACAAAAATATACAATAACTTCCTCTTAGTTACCCTCGATTTCTAAAACCGCATATTATCTTTAAAAACCGCATAAGCAAATATATTTTGTGGATTTAACCCTTTCCGAACAGACAAATTCTGTTCGTAAAATGAGAAATTATTGATTGACACAGGAAATTTACAAACGACTTACTTTAGAAATTAAGAACTCCTTAATTTAAGTTTTCATTGTAAAAGAAAGATTTTATTAAAATATTGTTGGTGCCGTTTGCAAGTTTGTTATTAAAATTAGATGTGCCTTCGGGGTGGAAACACTATTCTTAAATGGATTAAATAAGTATTTATAAAGATATAATATAGTTTCTTTATCTGGTACTATAAATTTCGGGAACGTTCGAATAGCTTTCGTAAGGTAAATGTACCAGTAGTAGGACACTTAAAGGCATTTATCTAAGTATTATTAAAGTGTTAGTGAATTTCAAAAGATGTATTTTTCAACTTGGGCTTGACATTCATGTATCAGAATAAACATTTAATGTTTCAAACAGCATCCTACGAGTGAAAAAAAAATTACCTTCCTTATTGCTTCACTAGGGGGCTTAGTAAATTTCTAACGAAAGAATCTTTCTGCTTATCTTACGAAGTAATTACAATTTGACACAACAGTCATTTAATTTAAAATGATACCTAATATTTAAGAAACAATGTTTTAAATAAAAACTCATCTTTTAATGAAATCTCTTAAGATGTTTCCAAAAAATCTGTTTTTGAAGAAACTCAAAAAAAATAAACAGATATACCACCAGAAAAAAAATATATTATTATTCCAAACTGTTTATGAAAGTTTAATATTTAAGGATGTTAGTCAATCAGATTTCTTTCCGTTGTTTTGCAAGAATGCGCATTTTAGACTCATTTTTAAAGTTTAAAAATTAGTTGCTCACTACTGGTAAGTCGCCCACTATACAGGGTGTTTCGCTACCAGACCGACAAACTTTGAGGGGTGATAGTAGACATAAAGACAAACATTATTAAATAGGAAAGTGTGGGGTGCAAACGTCTTCTGTAGGGCTAAGTTTAAGGTCCAAAAATTCAAACGCTGATAAAAATTAGAAAAAAGGTCGATTTGTTTGCGGTTTTCTCTTAAATCATTCTTTATATCACGATTTTTTATTTTTTTTATTTTAAAGGTTAAGTTCAAAAATTGTCGATAGAGGGCGCTTTAGACTTTAGAATAACGAACAAATACTTTTTGCCGTTCTTTTGTGCATGGGATTGAAATTATTCTAAAGTTTAGACTTTAACTTAAATTTTAAGCTCAAAATCGGAAACACGGGGATCGGTTAACTAGCGAAAATTTAACTGCGAACCGAGGAGAGATTTTAAACACTCATAAACACTGGACAAACTATTCGATTTTGTTGCGGTTTGCGTGTAGGTCATTTCTTTGTTAATTAGTTTATTCAAAATGACTTACAGCTTTCATATCCTCAGTTTTTGATGGAGGGCGTTTCCGACACATGTCCGACATTTCAATGGTATTACTCCTGGGTGTTTTACTACCAGACCACCATACTTCCAGGAAGTGTAAGGAGTGCAAAGAGGACTCGGAATCACACAGTAATGTAACGTTGAAAATTGCTTTTTTGCATGTTGCGTTTAAAAAAAGGCAGAGAAAAAAAGAACAGAAACAAGCAGAGAAACAGCAACATGTTAAAGGGACAGAATAAAGTTTATTTAAAGGTTTTACTGCAAAAAGTGTTCGAAATTACGACCAGAAAAAGTCCGGCAAACTTGACAGCGACAGTAGATGGCGCTGCGATTTTATTGCGGTAGATGGCGCTGAACGGTAAGGCGCGTAAAAGTTTCTCTCTCGTTGCGCAGCTCTATGTGCTTCCGCCATGATCGGGCTCTTCCACATTTTACCAATGATGTTCACCGATATCTCAACGTAACATATGGACAGCGGTGGATAGGTCGTGGTGGCCCGGTTTATTGGCTTGCCAGATCACCGGACCTATCAAATATGAGCTTCTTCTGCTGGGATCGCATGAAAAGTTGGGTGTATGAGAATCCCGTACCATCGGTTAAAGACTTAGTAACTCGTATTTCTGTAGCTTCCGGAAATCTATCAAAGATTCTAGGAATCTTCCAAAGCGTGAGGAATTACATGTGACGCCGCTGTCAAGCATGTCGAATTACTTCTTGTCGTAATTTCGAACATCTTTTCTAGTAAAACTTTTAAATAAACTGTTTTATGTCAGATTAACGTGTTGCTGTTTCTCTTCTTGTTTCTGATTTTTTTCTCGGCTTCCTTTAACCCTAACTCGCAAAAAACACATTTTAAACGTTACATTCCTATGTGATTCCTTATCGCTTTCGTATCCCTAACACTTCCTGGAAGTTTAGTAGTCTGATAGTAAAACACCCAGGAATAATGCAATTGAAATGTCTGTGATATGGCGGAAGCGCCCTCTATGACAAAATGAGGACACCACAGCTATACGTCATTTTGAATAAAATAATTACCAAGGGAATGACCTACACGCAAACCGCAACCAAATCGATTAGATTGTCCAATATTTATGAGCGTTTAAAATCTCCTCCTCGGTTAACAGTTAAATTTTCGCCAGTTAACCGATCCCCATGTTTCCTATTTCGGGCTTAAAATTTAAGTTAAAGTCTAAATTTTAGAATAATTTCCACCCCTATGCACAAAAGAATGACAAAAAGTATTTGTTCGTTACTCTAAAGTCTAAAGCGCCCTCTATCGACATTTTTTGAACTTAACCTTTAAAATTAAAAAAATAAAAAATCGTGATATAAAGAATGATTTTAGAGAAAACCGCAAACAAATCGACCCTTTTTTCTAATTTTTATCAGCGTTTGAATTTTTGGACCTTAAACTTTAATGGCCCCTAGCTCCTACAGAAGACGTTTGTGCCCCACACTTTCCTATTTAATAATGTTTGTCTTTCTGTCTACTATCACCCCTCAAAGTTTGTCGGTCTGGTAGTGAAACACCCTGTATAGGTACCTTAGTGTATTAAACAATTTTTATAGTTTATTAACCAGAATGTAGTTTTTATGATGCTATTCTCAGTTAATTCTTTTCATGTTTAACAAGCATGTTTTACAGACATAAATGGTAAATAACCAGTATTAACATTAACTTTACAATTTATAATATTTTCTTATTTTTGCATATTTGAATTCAATTACGCATCTAAACATGTATATCTAGTTGAAAACTTGATAGTATATATATATATATTAAAAAATACATAAATAAAATACAAACTATAATTCTGATAAACTCAGTACGGTTATTGCATATTGACACGTCTTTAATGATTTCAACTGGTAAAGAATTTAACGCCATTTAACATACGAAATTCATGTATGTTAAGCATAGGGAGTGCAATACATTTCTAAAATTCATTTATTTTTCTTTCAGTTATTAGGGAAAGTCCACGTGAGCATTCGAGCTAATTTTTATAAATATTTCAAATTATTTTACTAAAAAATATAATTCATATAATCAGTTAAATACCATTGTGCTCGACTTACATAAAATATATCTAAATCGCAAGAAAACGTAAAATTTTGCTTGTCTATATTTAATTAAAATTTTGTTATTCTTGCAACCAGCGTGTCAAAAGAGTAACAAAATTTTGATTTAGTACCTAAACAAACAAAAAGTGTTTTTTTAGGCAATAAATAAATGTTACGTAAGTGGAACACAATGATATTTAACTGATCACATCAATTTTTATACTAGCTATCTTTTTTAATTTATATAATAAAAGCTTAAGTCATGTGACTGTAAACAACAGTTCCGGGCTGACCATTTCACTTTTTATATGCTTGGCGATCACTTCAGTAGTTTAATGTTACCCAAGCGCAAGTGATAAGTCGCTAAATATTATTTTATCGCCATCATTTCATATATATTATAATAGTCCAAGTTATGTGACTGTCATAAACAACTGCAAGCTGATTCCATCTCTTTCATATGCAAGGTTTCCATTTTGATTTAAAAATCAAAATTATTTTTTCAAATAAAACTGCATAAAAGTTGGCATGATCGGAAAGAATTCTTTTATGACTTTTATTTAACTTTGTATAAATTTCGCCTATAGCATTTTTTTAAGTCGCTAGTTAACATTTTTTTTTTTTTTTTTTTTTTTTTTTTTTTTTTTTTGTGCTATATTAAAAAAAAAAAAAAAAGATGAGAAAGCCGTGTAAATATTTGTTTTATATGAAAGATTTGTATTTGTAAATGAAATGAGCGAAAGGATTATATTGTTAATGAAATACAAAAAAATGTGATGGGAACAATGTGTGGCGATATATTATTTCAGCTTCAGAATCTCCCGATTTGGCGAAAAATTTAGCAAGGCAAATTAATTGTAAATAATATTAAAATGATGCATTGCTTTGACATACATTTAAGGGAGACCAAACTGGTCACTGAGGGTGGTTAACATAATAATTATTTATAAAAATTTGCTCGAATCGTCACAAACGTAAGGAATATCTTTTTCCAATAAGTTTAAAAAGCAAATTCCTACGCCAATATACATATTATTAAAACTAAAAATAAGAAATAAACTCTTTTTTTTTAAACCAAAATCGGATAAGTAATTGAAAAAAAAGTTGCAAATATATTTAATAAAATATTCTGTAATTATGTTTATCCGCCTGAGTATTTCAAAAACTTATGCAGAATTCAAATAATTGTAATGCCCTAAGATATGTTTCCTCTATGTCGGCAAAAGTGACGAAATTTATGTTTTAAGACAAGATGACACTGTCTTGTTGTAGAAAGCTTACTGTCCCTACAAGTACATTAATGAACCTTAGTCAGTAGGGTATAAATAATATTTAGTACTTTTACACTTCCGATAGTTGAATATTAGAAGCGAATGTGTTAAATACTCAGCTTTTAAATACATTCGATGTGTACACATAGTACATCTATGCTATTAAAAGAAAGTTCCGCTCTGTTTATGTGTCAGCGAAATCTACCGCATCAGTTGCCGTAGTGATTATTCTGTTAAAACTCTTTATTATTATTATTATTATTATTATTATTATTATTATTATTATTATTATTATTATTATTATTATTATTATTTAAATAAGATAGCTGGGTTTGTTCTGCAGATTTTTTGATAAGAGTACTGAGTACTTTCACTTTCTGAACCGGTTTCTAAAATTAAAGTGAAAAATAAAAATTCCAAAATCAATAAGTAAAAAATAGCCATATTAGATATCAGCCCCAGCTACACACATACACACACAAAATAAATAAATAAATAAATAAAATAAATAAAATAAATAAAAAACGTTTAAAATCATTAAAATTTAATCGAGAAATTCGAAAACAACCAACCCATAGGATTAGCTTTAACAAACGGGGGTTTTCAAACGAGTGAAGAGTCCCCTTAAACTGAAAATCAGAAATTACAATGTATAAATTTAAAAGTAAAAAAAAAAAAGTTGTCTGCGAGACCATTGATAACAATTTAAGGTTAACTAAGTTTTAATATGAGGAAGTACTACTGGTAGAGAGTTCAACTTTCGAGTGTTTTGGTAGATTTTAAAAGCATCTGAACACTTTAAATTCATAACCAGAGTTAAATGTAAATATCTTTAAAAAGCTTGAAACGCATAAAAAATATTATATGAAGGGAAATAAAATCTACATGAAATAACATAATGTATCATCAAACTCTTATATTTCATCGCTAACACTTTAAAAGGTTTCGGCACTTGAATGAATAAAATTGTCTCTTGAAACTTTTATGAAACTCCTGTATCAAACATACTGTGTCACGATTTTATCTCTTGATAAACGGTTAAGACATTTACTTTCTATTTTAAGAAATCTTTAGATAACTTCACCCTGAGAAATATGTGAATGCACTTTTATAGTTAATGTGAAAAGAAGAACTAGAAGACGGCACAGCACGGCACTGACAACAGCAGTGCCATTAACCGAGCACTTGAGACATTAAATAAAGACCGTTAAAATTTACACGCTGCATTAATAGCTATGGAAGTAGTAAATTTCCGTAACTGTTTCTGGTCGTGAAACGCGTTCGCTGTTACTGTTATTGATTTGTCCCCATGGTGTCATTAACTGTTTCTTTCTTGCATAGTATTTGTGTACTCAACTTGAGTTAAGATGTTCTTCGTACTAGAAAATAATGTGAATGTTTACTTTATGATTTTAGTAAAATGTCCCATCGGTAACTAAAGCAATGTCAAATATAGTTCTTAATAAAGGCAGAGATTAATGAAAAAAATTTATATCATGTATTTATATCCTTCAGACTATATAACATCTCGTGTATTTCAAAATTTCCATTTGTTTGTACCCTTATAATAATGAATATTGTAGTGTGTTTATATTTTTATAGTTGTGAACATAATCCTCCCTAGTGAATATTGTCTATTTCTAAAAAACAACTAACTTTAACGGTTCTTGATTTGTTCCATTGTTTGACGTGCAATAGATATTTTGTACTGATGATGCCTTGCGGGTAGCTTAGGGAAGCGTTTACTTTTTCTGTTTTTAAATCTTTTTTTAGTAATTTTATTTATTTATTTATTTATTGTACATAAATATATATTTTTTAACTGTATTCATGTCTGTTTTAGTTTTTTTTATTCAATCTTTTAATTTTTTTTTATTTATTTCAGACGCTAAATGTGTATGTATTGCAAATATACCTTTATACATTCACTTGAATTTTATCATTATGCACAATATTTATTTCATCATCTAAAAAAGTCAGCGTATTATCCATTAATATTAGAACTGTAACAGGCAGAAATATTTGCTTTCATTGTTGAGTTTTTATTCCATTTCTAATTACATAGGCACTCCCTTTTCACATAATAATACTACCGATAAGAAAGTAAAGTATCAAAAACATATAATAAATATCATTTATCGTGCTATTTCTTATGATAATGGGCTTCAAGATAATTTGACATGCAAGTCATAATTTACTATATCCTATTTACAGCTCCATCTGCAATTAAAATTATACTTAGCTACGTTTATAATTTATTAATAGCTTGCCTGCTTTTATAATGTGCTAGCAATATTTTATATAATGTTATATACACATATTTTAAAGATTATTATACCTACATGAAGCCTTTTTTAAAAATTCTTTTATTTTCTTTAAAAAAAAACTGTTTATTTTTATCGTTTATTACTCTTTAGTTATATTGAACTCTTTATGAATTATTATATAATTATTTTAATTAACTTTTGGGGGGCTGGGATTTAAGTTTACCGAATATATTTTGGAAGGCATTTTTCTTGTCAGTTTTGTTTAGTGTTTTAAGGGGTTTGTATTTATTTATTTATTTATTAGTTAAATATTATCGCTTCATTTCTAATCACCTTTATCTAATTTTTAAAGAAATTTTTATTTTGACAAGTTGGTTCATGAGGGTCATGGGTACTTTCCAAATTGAAGCTGCGCGAAGAATTCCTTGCAAATTTAAAAGTCTGCTGCAATTTATACGTAATATTTAATTATATTTGTAATATCTTTGCAACTAGTTTTGGATGAATAATTTTTTACAACTATTTTCAAATGGATTAAATAGCATTCCTGTATAGAAATAAATGTTGAATAGATAAATAAGTTAAAAGCTTTTTCATGTGCATGGGCTTAGCTACAAAAATTGGTAAATAATTTTTCAACATTAAAAAAGTGCTGTAATACGGGGTAAACCTCAGTGACGCTCCAAATTAATGATATGCTGAAACTATAGCATAACCACGAACGAAAAATTAAAATAACCCATTCTGAGTTAGTTACCCACTATGCCAAAAATATTCTTTACCTTTATAAACCTCTTAAATTAATATATTTCTGAGATTTTAAGGATCATATAAAATATTATTTATAAATAACATACTATTTCACACAATATATTCAGATTAAAAGTGAAAACAATCTTATACTTTATTTTATCTCTTTGCTTATTACAGTGCAATTGAAAAGAAATGTAGTTTATATAATGTGTTTCTGTTTTAGTAGAAAAGAAAAACTTTTTACAGATAGTGAAAAATCCTGTTTTTTTTTTTTGCAATTTTCATTTTCTTTTAAAAATTAATTAACATTTTGTGATTCTGATTCGAAATTAATTAAGATGATCCATTTAAGCCTCGATAGTATGATGAACATTGTATTTAATCAGCGATTTTCTTTTGTTGTTGTTTAATTTGTTTAAAACTATTCCATAGGATTTGAGGATTTAGGAACAGAATATTGATGTTAAAGTCATTTACAGTCATCATTACTATAGTATCATTCAATATCATTTATTGAAACAAAGACAATGGTGTTAATCGTAGACTGAAGAATAATGAAAATTAATTAGTTTTTCATTAATTACTAATTCCATCTGAAGAAATTAAGATTTTCTCTGCACATTATTTTCACATTTCTTTAATTAAAAATTATATTTAAAAAAATATTTTGTTCATCGAGAACATAAATAAGGAAATTGAGAATTTTTTATTTGTGTCGAACTTAGTTTTAATTTATTTTTCTTGCAAAGCTGAATTTAAATTGATGAATAATCGAATCAAATACTTTTCAAGCATTGCAATTAAAATTATCTCTGATAAGGGATTTACTTTGTGATTGATGTCTAATTTTTATACATTTATTGCTTTTTTTATATTTTAAATATTAACTGTAAGTTTTATCAGAAGTCTAAGTTACCTATCAACACAAGAGCCCATTTCATTTAGCTTTTTAGGAGTTTCTTTTTTTACCAGTATTCTTTTTTCTGAGATGGATGAGACTGTTTTTCTTCATTTCTAAGTAATCTTCAATTAATGAAAGATTTAATCTCACGCGAATGAAAAAGTTTGATATGATTAATATCGACTCTCAAATTTTAATTTAGAAGAAGTCTTTTAGTTTATTTTTGCGTTTTATTTCTTTATTTCGGCAAATGATGCAAAATTTCTCGAAGATTAAGCATTGATTAATCTAAACAAAATTAATATTTGATTTTTTTCGAAATAAATAAATTTAAATAATCAGATTAATTTATCTTTCTTTATTTATATGATCGTTTATTTTATGTGACTTCTGATTATTTCCATATTTGTTTGAATAACTACCTTCAGATTACGCGATTTGTAAGTTAAATACTTTTTTAAGTCAATCTTCCTTTAAACAATGAGTTGCTTTTGTTACTTGTAAATGCTTTCTTCGAGATATAAATCATTTTTTAAGTTAAAAAAAACTTTTACCATAATTTTAAAAAGTTAATAAATTTTTTAGTTTTTAAAACTCTGATATTGGTTATTAAATCCGTTATAATTATGTTATATTATCTCGCGTTTTTTCTAGACTTTTTCACGATTTTAAATTTATTTATAAACTTTATCTGTTTTTGGGATGAAAGTTTCCGAAGATTTACAATATTATCTAACAAAAGTGCATCGTTAGGCCCTATTTGAAATACTGTTATTGAAATTTTTATATTAGTTAAAATTTAAATGATTATATAAACTAATGTTATTATAAACATAAAAAATATATAAATATTTTAAACATAATTATATTTATTAAAATCCTCACTCCGTATAATTATGTAATATTGATTATAAGTGGCCATCTTTTTTTGGCTTGAAGGTGGCCATCTCTCCTAAAATTGAAGGACAGATTGCCACCCATTTTAACGCTTCACCCCGCCATTATATGAATTTTTTTAGACATAAAAACGATTCGATTATGTAAGTATATTAAAAGTTTTATAATAATAATAATAACAATATATGTAAAGTACGTATTGCAAAACATTCAGTTATTTAACTCAAAAAAAAAAAAAAAAAAAAAAAAAAAAAAAATCTAACCCCTAAATTGGATAAACATTGAAATTACACTTTTTTTTTTATATAATTAAAGAACTAATCTGCACGGCGCAAAGAATGAACATGTTGAAATATTTCTTATGAACACAGTTTATGATGCATCTATGATTTAGTAGGTACTACTTGGTTATCCCGTCGACTAAAAATCTATCGCCAAACTTTAAGATTAAATCTCAATAATGCATGATCGTGAATGTCATATCCAATAACATTAAATACGATAAACGTGTTTAAAACGACATTAGATGATTTTTATTTCGACTTTTTATTTGTACTTTTATTAATATTTTACTAATTATTTCTTTTATCATTATTTAAAATAAAAAATTACATTAATATCTGTAATTTGGCCTTTAGTTTGGCAAAATTGTTCAACGGGATAACCAAGTAGTACCATTTAATAGTTGAAACATTTAGACTGCGTCCCCTCTATGGACATCTATCCTATAATTACCCTATCGATACTTTATACAAAATTCAAATGTAGATCGCTTGATACACACACATATATATGTATATATATATATATATACATACATACGAAGGGTGAAAAAAAACTACTATTTGCTATAAAACTTCGAAATTTTATTTAAAGCGTAAAATATTTTTATGTGAATGTGCATTTTATCGATATTTCAACGAGAATTGCAATATGGGGGTGATTTCATTATTTTATTCTAAAACATCGTTGGGCACTCTTCGTACGAATCATAAAACTTTCTTCACTTTAGATCAGATATACACCAACATTTTCATGTTTAAAAAAACAAAAAAAAAAAAAAAAAAAAAAAAAAAAAAAAAGCGACATTTGAAATCGCATGATTATATAAGTTGACTTTTAATTTGTAAAAATACTGATATTTTAGATGGAAGAGTAAGGATCCTGGTTGTGTAATTTTAACTACGCAAAACTACTTTTTAAATTACTCGCTTAACAGGTTAAAATATAGAAATAAAAACATGCTCGTAATAAATTAGTTCGAGAATGTAATCAAATTAGAACATACCGACTTTTGTTCATGAAGGTAATATTTTAAAACATGTAAAGTGCATCAGGTATTTTAAATTAAAATTTTACAATAAAATAAAATAAAGTTTATAATAAGTACAACAGTAAGAGCGTTTTATTTCACTAAAAAATTTTTCCAGGGGTTTAAAGAAAAAAATAGAAATTTTTGGGAATTCAAAGAAATTAAATCCCTGGAATTCTTTCTTTTTCTTTTTCCCTTTGGGAGGTAAACGAGAAAAGATTTATAAAAGTAGAGAAACACGGAGTAAAAATTTCGTAAAAAATTTTTTATACATTGCCTAGTATCAGAGGAGATATCACTCGAATCAAGAAAAAAGCTAGCGGCTATAATAGAATTTATCGAATTTTTTTACCCTTTTTCTGTATATTTATATCTGCTTTTATTAATTATAGATTTAGTTTTTTTGATGAGTGGCGATGTTTAATAAATGATGATGCTAAGCGAGTAGTTAAAAATATATATATCTACTATTGCGTGCGTAATTGAAATTATACAACATGAATTTTTACTCTTCCATTCCACCTAACATATCAATATTTGTATGTAGAAAAACTCAACTTGTATAACCCCGCGATTTCAAAAGACTTTTTTTTTTTTGTTATTATTATTTTAAAATAAGAAAATATTGGTGTCATTTATCTGATCTTAAGTTAAGGAAATGTTATGAAGCCAGCCTAACAATGCTTTAGAAAAATTTAATGAGATCACCCCATAATGCAATTCTCATTGAAATATCGGTAAAATGCACATATACATGAAAATGCTTTATGCTTTAAATAAAATTTCGAAGTTTTAACAAATAGTATTTTTTTTCACTCTTTGTATATATATTATATATATATATTTATATTTCTTTATATGATAATTCATTGATATATTCCTTGGTTCATGAGTAAATGTTCATGCATAAATCAGGAAAAAAAAGTCCATAATAATTATTACTACATATTATATTTTGAATTCATTTTTGTTGTTCAAATAACAAATGTACTATTTACTTCGAGAAAAAAAATGTAAAATGCGAAGTTTTTCCGAAATATTAAAATAAAAAGATTTTCGTTTTGACGTCCGCTCCCCCTTCCCCAAACAAAAAGAGAGAGAGAGAAATTTTGAATTACGAACAATTTAAGATTTACCTTTTGGAAAACGAAAAATAGTAAAATTCAAACAAGGACAAAATATAGAATGTTTACATTTGTCATTTTATTTTCAAAAGGAGAAAAAGAGAGAAAATGAAAGTGTTTGGAACAATGCTTCTTTAAAAGAAACTTTTATTTCTCTCGTTTTATATTTTACATTGAGAAATTCATTTCAATGGTATACAAAAATGAAAAATCGTTTGATTTGTGGTTTCAATTGAGCTTCTACGGAAATTATAGAAAATTTCCTGAGTGAACTAGAAAAACAATTTTCAATTTATATTACAGAAAATTTTGAAACATCTTTCTGTACACTGTAAAAAAATAAAAAAATAAATAAATAAATAAATAAATAAAAAATAAAAAAAATGGTGTTTTACATATGTAAAAATATGGAAATCTGAAGGCTTACTAAAATTTTATTTCACACTTTACAAAAAAAATGTAAGTCTACAAAACTAGTTTTTTTTTTTGTAAAGCTGCAGAAATATATAGCTTTACAGAATAATTTACAAAAATTGCTATAATTTTACTAAAATTTTACCTGTAACACGGGATACAGTTATATAAAGTATGCAGCTATAATTGAATTTATCGAAGTTTCTTTCCTGTCTTCTGAATATTTACATTGTTTTAAAAAAAGGCTACTTGATTTTTTTAATCACCGCCTCTCTCTTTACTTACCTATCATACGCAGTGCTATAGGGAAAATCTTGCAATCGTTTTATAAAAAAAAAAAAAAAAAAAAAAAAAAAAAAGGCGGATTTTTACGTTTTAGACACTGAAGATTCCGAAAAACATATTTTTAGAAAAAAAAAATTGCCTTCTGTCTGTCTGTACTCTTTTTCTCAAACAGGTTGAGATAGAGACTTAAAATTTGGTATGTACTTAGTATGTAAGAATGAGAAGAAGCCTATAATATCAGTAACCTAGATTATCCAGAACTATTTTTTTCGGACTCCCGAAATATTCGTTCTGATGAAAGGTATATAAAATTTTTCGATATTTTTATTTTAAAGAGTGTATGTAAAATACAATAAAAAGCATACATTTCTCAAAGAATGAAGTTGATCAGATAATTAGTTGTCGAGATATTTGTAATCATATTTTCAACATTCTTCGAATTTCCATGACACTGTATTTCATTCAAATTTCAATTCAAAGATAAATTTTAATTGGAAATAAGACGCTTAATCCAAAGCAGTAAACTGTTGGTTAATATGATTATAATTTTTAGAATTATAAGGATATTTCTTTTAGGCAATTGGTATAACTTGATTACCCCATTGATCAAAAAACTATCATCAAACTGTAAGATTAAAGCCAGTTTCGTAGCCAGTATTTCTGATTATTATGCATCCATTATCAGTGAATCTAAAAATTTTGACTCAAGAAAGGAACACTTACATTGATATCCTACCGTTGAGGTCTCGGATACAGTATATTCAGGATCTGGCATTGCATTACTAAATATCTCAAGCGGCTTTTAAACAGAAATATCGTATTTTCCTTACTATCGTTCCCTTCCTCTCTCTCCCCCCCTTTTTTTTTGTTCCTTTTTAGTACATTTTTTCCAATTATTTAAGTAACTAACATTCACGAACTTTTACTACATCTCAGAAATGATTGTTTTATAATACAGTAGACTCTCGATTAACCAGGATGGTTGTGAAATGCCTCATCCCGGATAAGAAAAATTCTCCGATAATTTTCTCCGATAAATTTCTCCGAAAAGCACAATAGGCAAATTATTATACATTAGGGCATTGATGATTCATGTAATATAAAAGAAAGAGAATGAACATAAATTTTAATGTTATTTAGATTTACAATTAGTGCAATATAAAAAAATATAAATGTACCCCCTTCCCAACCACTTTTTTGCGAAAAATAAAATGATAAAAGTCTATTTTAGTTTTTCATTTACTCTTGCGAATTTTTCAGCATAATTTTTTCAGCATGTGTGCTTTTCATCTTTTTACTCCAAGTAATTAAATAATATCTCAGTGTGTGACTAATTCGCCACCGTGACTTCATTTTTGACGAGTTAGTCTCCATCACTTTCACAGCTTCTTCGAAATTATTTCTTTCTTTTAACCACAAGCGATATGCGACACAATATCATATTCTCTTAAAACTTCGCAACATTTCAATTTTAATCTTCGTTGATTTGTTATTATACTTCATCTTTATCCAAATTTCCAGAACAGTTTAACTTTTTGAAATCTTTTAAGATTTTACTCAGAATAGCAATACTATCTTTCCCTTCTAATAGGATTTAATTTCCTTCATATGAGAACATTGTCCTCCATTAAAACTTAACAGTGATGCTTTTTAGGTGCTTCGTAATTATCTAAATACGTAGCACATATAGTCGTCGTTTCGGCCATCTGGGTGTCCGCCTGTCCGCCTATAACAGAGCAAAACTACTCAACCGAAACGTTTGAAATTTAAAATATATAATTGTTCCATAAATTTGTAGAGTCATTTCAAATTTTATGAAAGTCAAATGCAGGCTTTAGTTACAGGTACAATCAGCATTATTCCGTTATATTACGGCCAATGGAACAAAATAATTTCAAGTGCATTTTAATGATGTCACACTCTTTCCAACGTAATAAAATTTATATACATCTCTGAAATGTATACTAAAATATATTTTCTGTACAAATTGTGGTATACAGATCATTTGTTATTAATTTACAGGGTCACAGAAAAGTATTCTATTGCATAATGGTATAGGGGAAAACATTGTTTGGTACACGTTTTAATTGTATTAAAATATTTCACATTTTTCGAAATTTATATAAGGTACCCTGGGGTAATAACGCCAAGTGCTTATATTTTGCATAATTATAAAATAATCAGGTAAATGACACCCATGTGCTCTGCGCAAAAGGGTTTTGAGTCATATAAATCGCAAAAAACAGCTTCAAGTTAATTTGTTTCATTTTTAGGTCTTATTGTTTTTACAAACAACTAAAATTAACGCTTGATCTAAAATTTGCGACATACGTTTTGTGATGTGAAGACTATCTTTTTATCCGGAAATGCTTTGTTAATTACATAAATTTGTAGTGCATTTCATGTACTTTTAAAATGTTGTTGAAGATTTTGGATATCTTCTCGAGATAATTTGTAATTTAAAATGTACTGCGCAATAACTATATCGGGGTAATAACGCCAATCCTTGACATTAATATCCCGGTTGATTCCCTACAGTGGCCGAGCTACATCCTAAATACTGATTCAAATAAACACAGTTAAAACTGTGCAATGTTTCTCATATTTCTATTTAAGCGGTCCTTTTTAAGCAAAAAGAAACTCACGGTCTGATATTCTTTTGCCTCATCCCCCCCCCCCCCCCCTCCCACACCACACCTTTATTTTTCTTACACTTTCACAAAAAATTGAACATTTTCAATAGCTTAGAATGCAATTTGTCAATTATTAAGTTTGTAGAGTTTGTATTTTTAGAATTGGGCTATCTACATGCAATTATTTCATCTTATTTCATAGTTTTGTTTGCATGGCGTTATTACCCATATAGGTGGGTAATAACGCCAAATAGCATTGGTCAAGAAAAAACGCCATTACATTTTTTGAATACATATCTGTTAAGTTATTTTATTTTATATAGATAGTCAATGAGTTGCTGTATCAGATCCTATATTTGTTTGAAAAATACAATCTAAAACTAAGCCGTGAAAATTGGTAGAACCTTAACGTGGCGTTATTACCCCAGGGTATCTTACATTTCTGGGGTTTACTGCAAGTTTCTTTTATATATAATAGAAAGCAGATAGTATTTACATTGACGCACATAAGATTTCGGCTGCTCTACTGTATCCGATATGTTGCGTACTATTACACCAAGATATAAATTTTTTAAAAGTTTCAATATAGAACAAATATACCCCATTTGCTATGCTTAACGTGCAATTTCCGACTTGTTAATAATTTTAATGCAGCACCAACATAATAAATTGTATCCAATACTGCGAACTTTTTACCGTCCCGGTTAATACATAACCCGGAAGATCTAATCCCGGTTAATCGAGAATCCACTGTAGTTGAAACCACTTCATTTTTAATATAATTTGACTGTTTTTATATTTTAAAAACATATTTATGTGTTTTAGCACCTTTTTAGTAAAATAAATGATAATTTTTAATTTGTATATTTTTCAAGTAGGATTTTTCTAAAAAGAAATTTAAAGTCATGTCAGATGATTCCATGCCTCATGTAACATCACTAAATATGCATTGTCGATGATTTAATTATCAACTTTAACTTAGTGCCTAAACGAAAACTTTAAGGAAAAAGCGCTTTAAAAAATACATCGGAAAGTTTTTGGAAAATATATTCAATTTTTGAAAGACAATCAAATAATTTAGACACACTGTTTTTTAATTGAATCTTGAGCAAGACAGCGCCGGTGTTACAAAGGAAATATATGCATTTTTTTTTTTTTTTTTTTTTTTTTTTTTTTTTTTTTAGTTTAAGAAAATTGATTTTTAAAGATTTTTATATTATTATCACCCTTAACATTTGATGAGACAAAAATTTAATTGCACATTGAGTTTATTACTTCAAACCGAACTTAAAAATAAAGGTAAGAATATAGTTTGGGTTTTTCAAAATTCAACTTAGTAAATAATTATTAAGTAATATTTTAGCTTAATTGTTTAAGATTTTTATCATTTTTCTATTTGCAGCTAAATGTATAAAGAAACTTAATTATGAAATTCCAACTAAAAACATTCAGATATTCATGAAATACGAAATGAAATGCAGCTTTTTAATACTAATGCATGAACTTTATACATAATTGTACTAAATATTACTTTTCAGGAACAATAGTTATTTTGTTCATGTTGTTTTCTTACTAACTGACACAAAAAATATGAATAGAAATTCTAATTTAAAAATATTATATTGTGCATAGTTTAATCTTATTGCTAAGTAAGTTTTATTCTTTATTAGCTTCGCTAAGTAAATTTTATTCTTTTTTAAAGGTCCTTGAAAATGATCATTAAACCAGGAAATTTTCCGACATTTATATATCAACAGTATTTATATTTTCTCTTTAAATGCATGGAATATACGCTTTTAAAAATAATAAAATACTGATAATTGTTTTCCTTTTTTTTTTTCTATGCATGGATAAAATGCATTCAGAAGCATTATAAAAATATCATTCTGTGTTAAACTTGGCCAAGTATGTTTTTAATCTCTACTTTTAATCTAACGTTTGCTGTTTGCTTTAATTAAAGTACCTTTCTATGTTGTATCATATTCTGTTTCAGAATCAGAATTTAAATTAATCAAATTTCGCTTTTATATATGTATATATATATATATGTGTGTGACATATTGAGAGAGAGAACCAGTGTCACCGAAGCGGCATAATTATGTTTTGCCAAAAGAATATGGTTTTTCACTTTATTGCACAGGAGTCGTGGCTTAAATGAAGAAAAAAAAAACACTCACATCTTCACAACTTCAAATTAATTATTTATTTCTGCAGTCATATCCTCGTCTCCACTTCCCGAACATACGTTCCATTCAAAAAGGAGCCATCCATTATTGCTTCCTGACGACTCGCTTAAAACCAAATACCACTTTCATCTCTGGATCTTCTAGTTTAAGTATAAAATAATAATTACTAGAACATTCGATAATCTCAGACCAGATTATCTTCATTCAAACAGAAACCAGTCTCTGGCGCCGAGACTGGAAGCGTCGGAATTGAATGTTTTCTCAAGTGATAATTTTATTAAAAAGAATATTATTTACCTTATTTAATAATCGAAAGTAGTTAAAATTCGAATGTATTCCACAGACGATTACTTCAAAAATATTATTTATACGAAATACATATGAAACGCAATTAAAAAAAATAATGGTGTTTTGAATAAGTATGCTTTTTCGTAATAAATTTAATGAGACTTTTAAAAAGGGATTAATAAAAACAAAAAAGTGAGTTTTATTAGGAATTTTAAGAAATAAAGTTTATTTAAGAATATTTTTATTTTAGAACCATTTATTTAGGTTTACGCGTATCGGAATAAATATCGTTTATGTCGTTTCTATAAAGATTAATAGATTAGACCTTATATTATGATTTTAATTTAATAAGCCGGAATAAGTGCGGAATATTTTTAAAAAGAAATTAATATAGTGAAAGATTAATTTTGACGAAAAAAAATGACCTTATATATATATTTATTTTGTAGTTTACAAATGAGTCATAGTTCGCACAATCTATAAATAAAAATTCTGACTAGAAATGTCACACAAAACTGTTTTTTGAAGTTATTATAAAGCAAATTTTTCTTAATCATATATAGGTCAATTAGAAAAACAGACAATTCTTGTAACTAAGAAAATCCTTTGAAATAGATTCAGTTCATCAAAATTATCGTTAAATAGCGGAACAATGCCGTTAAAACGATGAACACTCGACACAGGAATAAATATTGGTGAATCCTGACACTTATAATTTAGTTCAATTTATAAAAATTAAATTAAGTTTTTATAAATCAGGATTAAATTTTGTTATTAAATTATGTCAGAAAAAAAACACAGTAAATTTTTTCTGGCAATTTGAATTTAAAAATTATTTATAATTCAATATAAATAATAAAATTACCTTGTAATTTTTTTTCCTTTTAAATAATTATTAAATTGAATTCTTAAAAAACACAACAGTAACTTTAAAAGATTTTTTACATTTACGCTTTGTTTTAAAATTGTCTAAAAGCTTATATATTTTTTTTAATCATAAATTTTTCTTTAATATTTTTTGCGACCATTTAATCTAGTTACCTTTTATAAAATTGATGAAAAGAGCCCATTATTACTGAATACAAACTTAAACTTCATATCCTTTTTGATGAAAATTTAATCTTCAACGGCTGATGGTAAAATAACCTATTTCATTTTCAGATTTTACATTAAATTAAAGATTAAAGATTCCTGCATGCTTTTTAAAAATAAAAATACATTTTTTTTTTCTTTTGAAGACCTAATTATCATATCTGTCAAATGTGCATTAAAGTTTTTTCCAAGGTATTTATGAATAGTTTCTTATTATATTTCATAAAAGGAAAGAACCGAGATGTTTTTTTTCCCCTCATGCCTTTTTTCTTCCTTAATTGCCCTTCGATTCTGGAAATGAAGAGTCATAAAAAGATTATAACTGTGTAATTATAGCATGGGAAGATTCTAAAAGAAGCGAGAAACTCACATAATTTTCTTTTTAATTATTTTTTTTATCTTAAAATGTAAAATTATTAAGGTATTATACATTAACATCGCGGAAAACTCCCATTTATTTGAATCAGAATTGTGCATTTAGAAGATGGCTCAATAAAGTGATGAGTTACAATTCATAACAAAAAAAAAAAAAAAAAAAAAAAAAAAAAAAATATATATATATATATATATATATATATATCTATACATATAATAAAACAGTAGGACCCGGTGTGTCTGTACATTGAAAATAATTGACAAAAATGGAGTCAGGGCGATAAAAGAAAACCAATGAAACACAAAAAAAAATTTTTTGAATTTTTTGTCTGTCTGTCTGTCTGTTTGTTCGAGGTTATCTTCGTAACTACTGAATGGATTTTTATGCGGTTTTCACTAATGAAGAATGCACACTCCCGGGCAGTGTATAGGCTTTGTTTCATCAAAATCGGACAACAGACAAAAAAGTAACAAAAAGAAACAAAAGAAACTATTAGGTGCGCTGCTCACGTTTTTTAGTACATAACGTTTTTTAGTACATATAAAATCCAATAGATGTCACTGTGCGATTTTAAAACGCGCTATCGTTATGTTTTCGCCAGTCTACTTAAGTATGAGAAAGTTTCAAGCTGGCTGTCGTTCCATGTGGTTTAGTCGGTAGAACGTCAGTGCGTCATACTGATGGCCCGGGTTCGATTCCCAGCATGGAATTTTTTTTCACTATGTTGGCATTAACGCCTATAAGCAATTAAAAGAATTTGAAATATTGTATTCAAGGCGAATTTTCTCTCTGGGAAAATTTCCTTGCATTAATATGTCAGTGTAATTTTTTTTTCGATTTAATTTTTTTTTTCGAAACTTTGTTTTTCTTAAAAAATTACAGTAAATATTTGATATTTCCCAACGTTTTTTGAATGATCGACTTGCTTTTTTTTTTTTTAATGTATGTCTGAACCTTATCTAACTACTTCTTCAAGATTTCTTTAGATAAACCGACCAGCGTAGCGGGCGAAGGCCGCTAGTATATATATATATATATTAAAATAAAATAATTCACCTTTCTCCACAAATTGTTAATATTCATTTTGTTTTCAAGTTGCATAAATATGTTTGTTTTAAATCAACATTTTTATATAAATTAAATCACAACATACCCCAACAGCGCAAATGTTGTTAAATATTATTTTATGATTCAAAACCTTATGTATGTATGATGTAGAAAAAAAAATTGGACTTTGGATAGTTTTAAATTCTCTTCTACAATACAATAATTTTACTCAATGTAATTTCATTTGACTTCTCTAGGACATCCATCTCCCTTTTTATGTCTTCATTGTCATGGGAAAATTTAAAATGGCCAGTCAGCAAAATACGATGTCACCGTAGTTACTAACTTGAGAAACGAGAAATTGACTTCGAGAAGCCACATAAAAATACATATACTAACATCTCGTGTTACATTCAAAACAATTTTTGTAAAAACCTTACACGAGGATATGAAAAGGCCACTCTTGCTATGTAAATAGTAACTTCCTAAATGTCAAATTTTCAGAAAAACATACAGAATCGTGATTTGAGTCCTTTTATAAAAATAATATATATATATCGAATACTGTCTATAGAATGTAAAATTATGCTCTAAATTATGCCACTTAACTAGATAATTCCATCAAGAATACACGCAGATTTAGCTGTCGTGTGACACCGGTTCGTAAAACAACAAATAAATATTCCCTGAAATGTTTCCCACTTAAAATAAATAGAAGCGTCGTACATTTTTAATGACGTTTATTCATATTCCACTTCACAGAAAAAAAAAATTTCACTCACGGCGTAAAGATGCAGTCAGTATAAGTAAAATATGTCATTTAAGATAGAACTTCATCAGATAAATTCTTCTCACCAGATGACAATAGTTTTATTAACACACACACACACACAAAGTTGAAATTTCGCTCCGAAGCGAATGTAACAGACTCAGTGGAAGAATACGAAATTTTATGGCTAAGTTCAAAGTTAACAATTACTTATTTAGAAATAGTGATTTCACAATTCAATCACAATCCAATGCGAAATTTTACTCCGCGAAAAAAAAGAGTTCTCATAGATTGTCGGAAGTTTATCTGATGCAATCCGGTTTCTATCGTCACTTAGAAGGGATTGTGGGTAATCAAATGATTTTTTTAGAACGTAAATACAAAGATGTTATGAAACAGATAAAAGAATAAATTTACGTAATGGGATTTTAAGAAAAGAATTGTTTTGACAGATTAGTACTTTTAGAATAAAATAAAATGAAGAAAATATTGATTAAAGGTTTGAAATTAAAATAAATATTTTAAGATATTATATAAAGGAAGGGGTAAAGTTAAATACTATAAGAATTTGGGAATAATTAATTTAGAATTGAGGCGAAATTTTTTGATTATTACATATATATCTTCTACTTTCAACTACATAGTATTTTCCGTATTCACCGCTAATTACTGCCTTTACATTTCCCCCCAAAAAGAAAAGAAATATAGTGAATTATTGTAAAACCTTTCTTTTTCATAAATATACGCAGAGTGCGAAAAAAAAAAATTCCATGTAATGACTGCAATCAAAACTTAAAAGAACTTTAACGAAGCAAACATTTTGGACCATTTTTCACTACATTTGATTAACTCTATTAGAGCTACTCATTACAGATGTTGATCTATAATGAACCTGAACGGATGAAGATATAACATCACATTACCGTTTTATCTTCGATCGTATTTCGAAGTTGCTAGATAAACCCTGAATACAGCTTTTTTTTTTTTTTTTTTTTTTTTAATCACGAGAAACCTCATTTAATACGTTCGTCTATTTTATATTCGGGCCTAACTATATCTAATCCACGGATTTCCCCTAAAATAAAAGTGGTGTACAGATAAGCCTTTTGGGACTGTTTCCTACAAAATCATTTGTAGGGTCTGGAATGCTTTTCTTAGACTTTTAACAATACAAGTAAATTTTAACTGTTTTTGTTTTAGGAGCGCAAGTGGTGTAGTCCATGTAATGAAGACTCTTTTATTCGGTCATTTTATCTCAACTGGAAAACGATGTCTGATGTCTAATTATTTTTTTAAAGGACAGTTTTTTTTTTTCAATATCAATATTACGTTATGTATACTAGATATACGTTTTAATCCATTAATTTTTTGGAAGGAATTCTACAAACAAACCATAATAAAGACAGATGCTATAATTTTGTCTATAATTTGAAGCTCCCTGAATTTTAAATATTTCACGTCCAAAAAAGTGAAGCATAATTTAAGTTCTTTCCTCAATGAAAAAATGTATTCAATATCTTTTATTTCCAACTAGATAGTATTTTCCGTACTTACCGCTGATTGCTACTTTTGCATTTCCAACAACAAATAAAAGAAATATAGTGAATAATCGTAAAACCTTTTATTATTTTAAAAATATACATAATACGAGAAAAAAACCATGTAATGACTGAAATCAAAACTTAATAGAAGAACTTTGATGAACCTACATTTCTGAAATCTATTCGAGCTACTCATTTATGTAATGTGTTGATCATTTATGTAATGTGTTGATCTATAATGAGACTGAACAAATGAAGCTATAACATACCATTACCGTCTTATTTTAGATCGCATTTAAAAGCTGTCATAGGTAAATCTTAAGTTATCGCTTTTTCTTTACTAGGAGAAACCTCATTTAATGTTTTCGACTCTTTTATATGCAGATCTAACTATACATAACCAATATCGTTTTCACTAAAATGAAAGCGCTGTACACGTCAGCCATTTGGAAGTGTTTCCTACAAATTTATTTGTAGGGCCTAGATATTTTTCTCAGACCCTTAACAATACAACTAAACTTTAAAAGGCTTTGTTTTATGATTGCAAGTAGTGTAGTCCACACAATGAAGACTCTTTTATCCGTTATTTATTTTATTTATTTATTTATTTATTTATTTGAAAAAGAAAGTGATATATGTAATTATTATTTTTTAATGGAAACAGATAGATATTACTAGCTTTATTATTACTTTATAAATACTGGATAGTATATTTAATTTATAATTATTTTTTTTTATTTCAGAACATTAAAAACAAACGGTTATAATATAGGCAGGTGCTATTGTTTTGGCTATAGCTTGAAATTCCATGAATATTAACTATTTCAATACAGAAGCATAATTTTAGTTTCTTCATCAAAGATAAACTATTAAATATCTCCAGTTATCAACTAAGAAATATTTTTTCACATTTGCTGTTGATTACTGCCTTTGCATTTCTAGAGGGGGGGGGGGAAAGAAACATGTAGTGAATTATAGTAAAACGTTTCATTGCTATAAATATAATCATAATATAAAAACTAACTTCCCCATAATGACCAAAATCAAAACTTAAAAAAAAACTTTAATGAACCTACATTTGTGAAATCTATTGGTAAACTACTCATTAATGATGTTGATCTATAATGAACCTGAATGAATGTAGCTATAACATCCCATTACCGTCTTATTTCCCGACCGTATTCGAAAGCTGTTAGGTAAATCCTAAATAACCCGCTTTTTTCCTTTATCAGGAGAAACCTCATTTAATACTTTCGTCTCTTTTATTTTCAACCCTAACCATATATAATCCATGGCATTTTCACTAAAATGAAAACGCTGTACAAATGAGCCATTTGGGAGTGTTTCCTACAAAGGCATTTATAGGGTCTCGGATGTTTTTCTCAGACCCTTAACAACACAAGTAAATTTTAACAGGCTTTGTTTTATGAGCGCAGCTGGCGTAGTCCACGTAATGAAGACTCTTTTATCCGGTCTTTTTTTTCTGAAGGGGAAAGCGATGTCTGTAATTATTTTTTTTTTTCAAAAAAGGGCTATCGTTTTTTTCCAGAATCATTATTATTTTACGGATACTGGCTGTACGACTTAATACTCTCTTATTTATTTTATTTCTTTTGATCTTTTCTTATTGACCATTTATTAAAGTATGAAAAACTTTTTTTTTCTTCAAAAATACAGTTTAAGTATTTTAAATACGAATGGCAAATTTCCAGATATCTTCCTCCCCCCCCTTCCTCCCCTAATATTTTTAAATAACCAGTTTCAGGTTTTTCATAATAAAATGGGTATAAAATGAACACTTCTGACAGTCTTGCAAAAAGGTATAATCGTAACCTTGTTTTCTCTGCATTTTTTTTTGAATGCGAAGTAAATGTACTTCTTTCAAAAATAAATAAATAAATAAATAAAATATGAATATAATACTTGAGAGTCTTAACCATTCTTCAATGCATTGAAAATTCATTAAATCTATAGAATTATATTATTTTAAATAATGCTCATATTGCAGTGAAACCATGAGCGTAGTGAACGGAATATTACGTGCCAAACGCTTAGAAGGCTAAACACCTAAAAAGGAAAAAAAGAAACAATAGTTTACTAGCTGGCTATAAAATCCTATTAATCTGAAGGAATAAGAAAATTTGATGGCAGATATTTATTGAAATACTATTTTATTTCTTTATAATAAAGAGTTATTAAAAAGTTACATTTTACTTCAAAATCAGTAAAATTTTACCTTGCAACAATTTCCAAATGTTTTTATTTTAATATCATATACACTCGTGTATAAGTTGAGCCCTCTAACTTTCAAGTAGAAATTCTGCAAAAAAAAAAAAAAAAAAAAAAAAAAAAACTCGAATTGAAGTGTTTTAAGTAATCACGTATGAGTCTAAGTTGGAAAAAGAGAGATAAATGTGGACAATGGTCATTTTTTTGTGATGAAAAAAAAAAGCTGAACAATAATGTTTTTGGATTTTTACAGCATTTATTTTCTTTTCGGATAGCCTTCCTTTCAACACAGGGGCAACCTTTCAACATTTGAATCCCCTTTAGAAAATGTTCAACTTGAGAATTTGTATAGATATCTCACATAAAAGCCCTACAATACAATAACGTACTATATTTTAGCAGCGTAAAAACTTTTTTACTCTTGTAAATAAAACTTGAAAAGTTTTTTGAAAGAATTTTTTCTTTTAAGTATCTTTAAATTGACGTGAATATGTTTAAAAAAGTTTAATTTTCTTCGGTGTTACATAATTAGGTATTTTAATTGACTTTTTTTTTTTTTTTTTTTTAACCTGATTAGAAAAAAAAAATCTAAACAACATGAAACTTTTCAGTAAAAAGACTTATTTTTTAACCCGAAAGCATTAGACTTGGAAGCATTATTTTTGAAGTGATTTGTAATATTAAACAGTTCTTTCTTTCGTTAACATTTTTTGATAAATAAATCGCATTTTGAGTTACAAGCGATTATTATGACACAAATTTTTCCTTTTCCCATGGTGTCAAATTCGAAAATTCCGCAACTTTGTCAGCATTATATATATATATATATATAATTTTTTTTTTTTTTTGCAAAATTTTTGAGCAAGGGAGCCTGCCTCTTCAATACATTGTGAGTATTTTAAATTAATTTTGTCAGAAATTAGCCAGCTTGGATTAAAACCTGCTTTCTGCTCTAGTCACAAGTAAAGATACACTATCTAACGCTGATCCTATTGAAGAAATTTTTAAGCTATCTCGTTTGCATTTTAATATTTTTTAATGTTTTTTTGTTCTTTTTGCACTGGATAGCTGAGATTGGTTTCTACATTTGCCCTTTTTTACTTTTTCGATTTTACTTGCATACTTTTTTTCAAGAGGATGCTTTCACTTTCGTAACTAATTCCGAAAATGAATGTTTCCTATTTAAAAAATAACTGTGAACAAGACTCAAAAAGCAAAAGAACACCTTTTGCCACATCGATCTAATCTTGATTTATTTTTTTTATTGGAAAATTAGTACTTCGAAACCACCTGTAAGCTAAGAAAATAATGATTTTTTTTAAATGTGAGATTTGAATGGCTCTCGACTTTGAGCAATTATTAAATTTATTGGTTCTAGTTGTGAGACAACCAAATTTGTTGATTTTAATTTGCTTGAAATCATTCAGCTTGTATTTGCAGAAAATGAAATCTAATTTTATTGTAAATTTTGAAGGCAGTTAGAGTTCTAATGTTATTAAATAAAATATTTCAAATAATAAATTATGTTTCCAAATTTAACTCAAGAGTTTTTTTTTTTTTTTTCAATAAAAATGCAGCTATTATATTATCTCATTTGGCTTAGAATTTCAAAGCTGGTAGAAATTATGTCATTTGAGTGTACTTATGCAAAAATGACTTTATTTTGGCAAATTTATTAAAATTCATTTATTTGATTTTTATGGTCCCTGTGAAACATTTTAACTGCCATCTTATGGAAATAGTTGAAAATATGTTTTTCCACTTTAAATTAAATTAAAAAGAAACTGATATATATATTGTCAACGGAACTTATTTCAATATTCCAGTCAATTTCAGGGATGGTAGAAATGATGTCATTTAGGTGAACTTATACAAAAATTACTGTGTTTTGACAGATTTATTCAAATTCATTCATTTTGTTTTTAAGGTCCCTGTGAAAATTTTTTAACCGCCATCATATGGAAATAGTTCAAAATATGTTTTACTACTTTAAATTATTTTTTAAAGATTTTTTCCATCAACGGAATTTATTTTAATATTCCAGTCGACAGATGATATTTTGCTTTCTAAATTAAACTGATTCCAGAAGCTTAAGTCTGTAAAAATCCATATTTTTTGGACATTTTTTTTTCGTTTGAAAATGTACAGTTTGTACATAATATTATTTTTAATATTTAATCAAATGGAAGTTAATTTCAATTTGAAAATTATGTGAAACAAAGAAATCTATTAATCTATTATCGTTTTTTATTTTCTATCATTTCCAAACAAAAATGAACGATTTAGCTGCCATCATTACAGAAATGTCATTAAAAATTACTAAAAAAATCAATATCACATAAACTAATTAAAATCTTAAATTCCTAAGACCATTTTTGACATCCCTGGATCCATGCGGATAACTGCCGTTAATGTGATCGCCGTACGTTCCACATTCTAGGAAAAGTAGCTGTGAAGTACAGACGGATTTGGATCACTTTTGGATGTAAAAGATTGATGAAATTTTAATTTCGCTATGAAAAATTAACGACCAACAAATACTGAACTATTTATATTGTTTTAAGCGCAAGAATTAGATTAAAATTTTTTATGCTTTAAAATAGTTTTAAAAGCCAAATAAATCAATCAATTAAGATACAGCTTCCAAACAAATTGATTTAAAAGTAAATTGTTTCCTGTACGATGATGTAAAAATTGAAAAATTGCGATGCTTAGAAATGAAAAAAAAAAAATGTAATGGGAAAAGTTTTAAAACCAAAATTTCATCATCAAATGTTGTCATTCGGGAAATGACATCAGCTTTGCCGACGTATACGTTTATACTTTATACTATAGACATTCCGACAATGCATTGAGTTGATTTAAGGTTATGCGTATGTATATATCTATATATTTGAAAACAAATACACTATTCACTGACATATTCCAGCTTAAAATACCCATGCAAAGTTAAACGATGAATTTCGATCAAGTATTTTTTTTTTATTTAAAAATTTCTGGTCTTAAAACTCTTCTCTGACTACACTGTAAAAATATATATGTAAAGTTACTAAAAGTTTTCTAGGAAACTGGGATTCTTAGAACTTTTTATGTAACGGCAACAGCAAAAATTCATGTAACAGATACAGATTTACACTGAAAATCAAAAAATCTGTAAAGTTACTAAGAAGTTTCAAGGAAACTCGTACTCCTAGGTTATTTTATGTAACGTCAACCCAGGTTATAGATAAATTTTTTGTAAGTGAACTGCAATTTTAGTAGTTTTCGTTTGTAAAGTTACAAATTTCTGTAGTTTTACAAAAATTAGTTTTGTAGATTTACTTTTTTTTTTTTTTTTTTTTCTTTTAATGTACTGATAAAATGTTAGTAAGCATACAAATTTCGACAACTGTACATCTGTAGGATTGAAGAATTTTTTTTTTTTTTTTTTAGTGTACTTCATTTTTCATAAAATGTACAGAATTTTCAATCTCAAATAGGATCGTCTTTTACACTTTTAAGCATAATTATGCAACTCTAAATATAGATATAAAGTGATAGATGTAAAATAGACGCAAGAATCTATACTTGCTGAATAATTTTCAAAGAAGATTTTTAGATAAATATTAAGATTTTTTTCCCAACACCGGAAACCTCTTTTTTACCCTATTTCTATTTTAGTGAATAGATGACGCTGAATTTTCAAAATAAGATAAAATTTTTATATCCAATATAAAGTGTTAACTATTTGAACATCGAAAATAAAAGATAAACACATAGGAAAAGTGTTTGCTTCAATAACTTTGATGTTTTTCTTCATCTCAGCTTTAGCAAGTGGTACAAGTTGGAATTTCAGATTAAATTGCAAAAATATTTGCTAGAGCAATAATTTCTTTTCTTTCTTTCTATTTTTATTAACTTTCGATACCGAAAGTAAAGGTAAAAGCAAAAATATATAAATTTATTCATATATGTATTCCACTTACGCTTTGTAATCTATAACCCGTTGAAGCTTCGAAAGAAGTTGTTGATCTAACTTCTCCAAGATAATTCGGAAATTCTTTCAAAATAAGTATGCGTTTTTTGTCTTCTTTTTTCTGTATATGCTTTTCCTTGGGATTTGTTTTTCTCACTGACATTAAATTAAATAAGTAACAGAAACCAAATAAAATTACTTTTACAATTTTTTTTGCAAAAGATATCTAAAATAGTTTCATTTTCGAAAAAATCTGATAGTTTGTCTGGTACTTATGAAGGTATTGTATAATTACTGTGAAATTATTTTCGATCACTTTTTAATGAATTTTAATTTGTAATATCTCTATTTGTTTTGTAGCATAATGCTTGAAAATAAATAAGTATCATACAGATTTTTTTTATTTTAAAGTTGGTAAAAAACTGATAAATAACGCACTGAGAATGAACTTAAGAATTCTTCATATTACTAAAATAAACGGACTGTGCAAATATAAAGTTATCATTTCAGGGGGTAGGGGATCTGTCAAATAATATCGTAAGATATCTCTAGGGGAGAGGGGATTTGTCTTTTGATATCTATATCATTTTTGATCTAACCAAAATTTTCCTTTTTTGTTTTTAACATGGTTTTTGGCTCAAAATAGTATGTTATCGTTTTTCAGTTTCATGAAAATGCTAAGTTTTTTATTATAATCATCAAATTAATATAAAAGTATTTAATTTTAAAGTAGGAAATAGCCCAATATTTGACATTCTTTTTCTTCTTCATATATGTATGCATATACAATCGCTTAAAGATAGAAAACCAACGATTATAAATGCACAAATTAAGTATGAGAAGGTGTGCATTTATAATCGTTGGTTTTCTATCTTTAAACATTTGTGCACAAAGGCTTTATTTGCTATTTTAATATACAATCGCTGTTCGAAAACCCTATGTGAATTATATTTGAAATGAAGCTTGTGCTTACTAATAAATAATAGAGAAAAAGAAAAAATGTTACCCACTTGTTTTGTTGATAAAAATTTCCATCTCCCCCCCCCCCCTTCCTTCGTGTGGAGCATGTGCAAGAAGACATTATTATTGTTGAATGCATTATATAACAAAAAGTTATTATAAAATACTTTTAAATTTTAAAATTTTCTTTTAAATATTATGTGATATAGAGGGATATTTTATTGATTTCTCTTCAACTGAAACAATAAAGCATGTAACCAGTTTTGTATATCACTCCAAAAAAAAGATAAATCCTAAAGAAAAAAAAAAAAAAGAATTGATATTGATAACGATATCATTACCGGGGGGGGGGGAGGGGTTCGAGGAATGATAACGTATGATATCGGATAGGGGGGAAGGGGTCCTAAATTACTAAAAAGTTGATAACGTTATATATGCACAGCCCCAAAGTTATCCATTTTAACAACATACTTTTAATCGCCTGCTTTATAAAACTAATTTTAGTGGAAAACCAATAAATTGCACAATATATATCAACTGTCCTATGAAATGTGCACGAGGCACAAAACTGCGTTTTTTTTAATGTTGTAGTATTTTTTTTTATTAAATAAGGTACCCTGGGGTAATAACGCCAGGCGGGGTAATAACGCCAAGTGCTTATATTTTGCATAATTATGAAATAATCAGGTAAATGACACCCATGTGCTCTGCGCAAAAGGGTTTTGAGTCATATAAATCGCAAAAAACAGCTTCAAGTTAATTTGTTTCATTTTTAGGTCTTATTGTTTTTACAAACAACTAAAATTAACGCTTGATCTAAAATTTGCGACATACGTTTTGTGATGTGAAGACTATCTTTTTATCCGGAAATGCTTTGTTAATTACATAAATTTGTAGTGAATTTCATGTACTTTTAAAATGTTGTTGAAGATTTTGGATATCTTCTCGAGATAATTTGTAATTTAAAATGTACTGCGCAATAACTATATCGGGGTAAAAACGCCAATCCTTGACATTAATATCCCGGTTGATTCCCTACAGTGGCCGAGCTACATCCTAAATACTGATTCAAATAAACACAGTTAAAACTGTGCAATGTTTCTCATATTTCTATTTAAGCGGTCCTTTTTAAGCGAAAAGAAGCTCACGGTCTGATATTCTTTTGCCTCATCCCCCCCCCCTCCCACACCTCACCTTTATTTTTCTTACACTTTCACAAAAAATTGAACATTTTCAATAGCTTAGAATGCAATTTGTCAATTTCTAAGTTTGTAGAGTTTGTATTTTTAGAATTGGGCTATCTACATGCAATTATTTCATCTTATTTCATAGTTTTGTTTGCATGGCGTTATTACCCATATAGGTGAGTAATAACGCCAAATAGCATTGGTCAAGAAAAAACGCCATTACATTTTATGAATACATATCTGTTAAATTATTTTATTTTATATAGATAGTCAATGAGTTGCTGTATCAGATCCTATATTTGTTTGAAAAATACAATCTAAAACTAAGCCGTGAAAATTGGTAGAACCTTAACGTGGCGTTATTACCCCAGGGTACCTTATTATAGGAACAGAAGCATTTATATTTCATAAAAATTTTAAACCTGCTTCAGACTGTTTTAATGCCTATTCATAACGTTTATGTCCAATATGTCATTTATTGGTAATAGAACAATGGAAAAAATCATAAAAGTTTGATAAAAGTAAGAAAAATATCAGTTGAAAAAGATCAACAGCAGCTACTTTTTAAATTAAAATTTTCACATTTACAAAAATAAAAGTTTACGGAAAACACACAAATAATAAACGGGTAATTTCTCGAATAACTCCCAACCAGGCAGAAAAACACGCAACAGGCGTAGATTATGAAACACTTCACGGCACATCCGAATATTGTTAAGAAATCTCATCATTTCATGTCGTGAAATAAAATGTCTAAATAAATGATTTGAAACAATATAACTAAGTAAAATTCCATTATTAGTAAATTTTTGCTTAGACTGTAATGCATCTGAATTATTTCATGCAGCCTGTGGCGTGTCCGACTATGTCGCATCATGAATGAAAGATCACGATTCTAATATTAAAACTCTTATATTAAAATTGTTTATTTAAAACTTTAGGTAAAGGATTGACAGGTAAGACTTCGATGAATCTAGCGTCCATTCTGTGATAAAAAATCGATCTTATTCAAATATAAAAAAAAAAAAAAAAAAAAAAAAAAATGAAATCAAAACAAATTTATGTGGAATTCACTTTCTGGTTCGCATTTAATGACTACCTAGAGTCTGAAAATGTCCAAAAGCAGCTGCAACAAACGGAGTTAATACGGTCTGTGGTTGTAAAGAGAACTTTTATTTCACAATACAATTAAAAGAAATGGTTTACCAATCGGTTTCCTTTATTTCCGAACTTTTATTCCGCAAACTTTGGCAGCTTAGACTGAAACTCCAAGGTAATTGAGAAGAGACACCTAGACTAATTGATTCACGTTGATCTTAGTTACCATAATGGAGGGACACGATCCAAATTCACTGTATCGCACTTTCACTCGAATAGTTATACTCTTGCAGACTTATACATAAATTTTCAGACGATTACAGTTAAATCTTGGAACTGTAGACTCCAGTTAAAACGAAATGTACATAAAATTAGAGTACCGGTAGTAAGATCAGCTACACACACAGATTATGCTTTACTCCATGTTCACATTCAAAATTTTAAAAAGCCTCTATAAGAGAATTACTAATCCTTTACAAATTTTGTATTGGATAGAATACATAACTATAGAATTATTAAATTTGCTATGTAAAGAAAAGCTATGAAATATATCAAATTAACTATTTTTTTATTATACTGGAGTGTCCCATCAAGACCGCCCTCACTTCATGGAGCCATATTTCTTATTTCGAGAACATAAGGCCCAAATAACTATACCCCTACGACTTATAGTTTTCGAGAAAAAGCCAAAGAAGGTTGACGTCATATCCGGTGTAAGGAAAAAATTTTGTCGGCAAAATGAACACCAGCATTGGAAATTGGTAAAATAAATAAATAAATAAATAAATAAATAAATATACAAAAATACTATACACCAAGTGTGATATAGTTTGATTACTTAATAGTACAACTCTAGCTCTGAATCAACGAGATAACCGGAGGATTATAATCATTTAATAAACCTCTCTCGTAAAAAACTTACTATATAATATATTTATACATGTAAACGTGAAAGAAAAAAATCACAAAATTACTAAACGGTGTATAAAATTGTTGTAAAGTCTAAAAAATAAACAAACATTAAAATGAAGTTAAGATATTCTACGGTCGATAATCTCCTGTGACCTTTATCAAGAAAACGTTGTCATAATGCTTCCAAAAAAAAAAAAAAAAAAAAAAAAAAAAAAAAAAACAGCAAAACGGTCTTGGATTTAATTGTTAATGTATTATTTGCTTGTTAATTTGTTTACCAACTTCCAATACTGATGTTTATATTTTAAACAAAGTCTTTTTGCCTTGTACCGTATGTGATGTCATACTTTTCTTTCGCATTTATTTCTAAAATTGTAAGTCATAGCGGTATAGTTTTCTAGGTATTTTTTATGTACTACAATCGAGAAATTTGGCTCTTCAGAGCTTGAAAAGTGTTGATGATACAACCTGTATATATTTATACTTTATAAATGTATATAATTTCTGCACGGAGCAAAAGCCTATTATTTATAATAGTATTTATAATTAAAGGAAATCTCTGAATCTTATTTTTAGAATATAGAATTAGCACATAAATGTATTACGTTTTGTATTAATTCTGTACTCTTATTCGACTTTTCATTTTGTTGTACTATTTTATTTATACTATTTTTGATATCTTGTTATTTTAATTATTTTTTGTACATTGTCATGTAAATATAATGTTTTGAGGCACACCTAAGAAAAGTAAACATGTGTTTTAGGCCCTTAGGAACAAAAAGTTAAGTTTAACGGTAATCACTCAACAATTACATTTTACGCCAATTTTTATGAAGACAAATAAAGCCTTATTAGATGTCTAATTTTATGACTGCTCCTGAATTTATAAGTGTTGTTTATACAACAATAATACATAAGAGATACGTCTCCTTCTATTAAAAGGGCATGGTATCTTGATTTAGTGACAAATTCGTACTCATCAGTTTTCCAACATTTTGTTTAAATTTGTTTTGCAATTCGTAGTATGTTCGCATGAAGTGCTTTAAAAATCCGATAGTTTAAAATTTGTGTAAAAGCCTTTTTTCTCCATCCATTTCCCATTAAGGTTGTTCTGAAATCCAAACTGCATGGGAAAAAATATAGATTTTTTTTATTGTACAAAAATTTTATGAAACCGCAACTGAAAATATAATTTTTACCGAGTTATCCACAGTTCCCAAAACAGTTCCTTTATCTTCAAAAACTTCAGAAGCCAATAATATTTCGGTATTGAGAACAGCAGTTATAGAAAAGCAGCAATAAAATGTTTCCGAGTAAATTGACTGTATATCAAACAGTTTTCTCAGCCTTGACTATAAGTTTTCAGTCGTTATTATTTCTCAAATAAACATTTTGATGTTCAGAAAATATGTTTAAAACTGTTAAAATTAACCTTTTTTGTTAATCTAGCATATAAATTCAGCCACACAGCTGAAATTCTTTACTTGAGAAATGACAGCATTCAAAAAGCCAATATTTCGGATTGAAGAAACTGGTTACCTTGTAAAAGCAACTCGGGAATTTTTCGAAAATTCTTGACAATGAAAGGAAGTTAATTTTACGAATACATCTTTAAAACTCGGAAATCTATTACTTTCAGTCATTTGTAAAGATAAAGGAATGCTTTACTAAATAGCGAGTAACTCCTAAGAGAATATTATATCTTTGTTCATGGTTATATTTTCGTATTATTATTTTTTTATGTAGTTAGGCTACTTTTTAACACATTTTTAATTCAAAGTACACATAAAATGCAAACATCCATTTAACCTTAGACATTAAAAAAACAGCTAAGAACTTATGACACAAAGTATGCAACAAATGATGTTTCAAAATGTTAAAAATATTGGAAATTTTGAATTTTTCCTAATTTTTTTAAATTAAATACTTTGAATATTACAATAAAAATTGCATTATCTATTGAATAAATCATTTTATTTCATAAATCCTTCAAATAATGTATCAGTAAGGTTTAATAAAATATTTAAATGAAAAAAAAATAGTATAAATGATATGGAGATTTCTTATTTCTGAGTTTACATTCGAAAAAAAAGGTTAAGCCAATTATCTATTATAAAAAAAAAAAAAAAAAAAAAAAAAAAAAAAAAAAAAAATTGATTGGATATTTGATTGTTGGAACTTTTAAGTGGTTAAAAGAAATCGTAATATTAAAAGTTTCTGCTTTCAGCAGCCATCTCGTCTTTTCTTTCTTCCTCTCTTTCTTTCTTTACTTTCTTTCTGTCTTTCCCTTTTTTAAAAAAAATGTATAGTGCGGATTTAATATTCTCGAATTTTTTTCAATAAAAATTTCAAATTTCTAAATTTAGCAATGCGAAAAAAATTATGTTGAAAACGTGACTTTAAAAGACTTTATTACTTTAAAATTAGACTTTTCTAAATGCTTATCATATCAAGTATTTACATATGAAAGATATATCTAATAAAAGTACCCCTCTGTCTTATCATTTTTTAATATTTTAGTGTTGATATCTCCAGAGAAATCCAGTTAAAAACGTGATTTTTATTCCTTTTAGAATGTTTTTTCACCCACTTCGTCGTTTTAATATTTAGATATCTTAGAAATCGGTCTAAGTGAGTGTTTATGTCTTAAGATTATTTTAACCCATATATAAAATTACAAATTCCATTGATTCCAGAAAAAAAAGAGGATCAATAAGTCATATTTAGAAATTTGCATTTTTTAAGTAGCTGAAAGTAATTTTACTTTTGTTTCACGCAGCTTAATACATGAAAAGAAAAAAAAAATGTATAATTGATACATGTATTTATGTTGGTAACTATAGTGTTTTTTCCTATTCTATCCATTTCAATCATATTATTATGGTTTATTTATCATATTTTATTTCATTTTACTTTATTTTTATGTGTATTGGTAACCCTAAATTCCTAGTATATTGCTTTTTTATGTCTGGTACGATGACGAAACATTACACTTTATTTGTAGTTCCATTATATTTGGGGTCTGACGAATCTACTATGGTTCTACAAGTTTCGAATATTTTCTTTTTATTCATTCATTTATTCATGTTAAATTGATATACATTGTTTAACAATTAATGGTTATATATATATATATATATATATTAGGCCTGGGCCTTAAATCGATTTATCTCTTAAATCGATTTAAAGCTTACATCGGAAATCGCGATTTAGTCAGTTTCTTAAATCGCTACATCGGAAATCGCGATTTAGCCATTGCCATACATCGCGATTTAGCCATCGCCTTACTTCGCGATTTAGTCATTGCTTTACATCGCGATTTAGTCAGTCTTAAATCGTGATTTAGCCATTGGTTTTATATAGTTTTCAAGTAATGATTCAGAGCTAACATCAGAAAATTGAGTTATCTACTTTGGTGTATATACAGCTTGCATGTCAAACTAGTGTTAAATCGATTTAAGCAAACTTTGCAAACCTCAATGCTTTTCAATTTAGGAAAAAGGTGATGTAAGAAAAAGATGATTTAGAGAAAACAGAGCAAGTTGGTGTTAAATCGATTTAGAGGATCCGATTTAAACACAAATCACAAACCTCAGTGTTTTCGATTTAAGAAAAAGGCGATTTAAGAAAAAGACTATTTAAGAAAAACATTGCAAGATGGTGTTAAATTGATTTAGTAGGATTTGATTTAAAATTAGAAGCAGTCACTTGCCATGTGGTTATTAAAAATGTAAAAGTGGCAATTAAAAAATTTCGTTTGCCACCCTTGTCGTCATTCGCCAAGTGGCGGTTAAAAAAATCTATTTTCGGTCGCCCAGGGAAATGCAGTTTTTTTCATAGAAGTATGCATCTCTACATTGATCACATCTAATTAGAAAAGTGTTTTCTTCTTTTTCCTACTGGATGCAAACAGATTTCAATGACATAGCTGTATTTTCAATATTTTGGTTTTTTGCAGAGTTCTTTTACTGTGTTCAGTTTGGTATTTTTTCGAGAAATGCAGTTTCATTTTGCAAAAATGTATTCATCAGCATTGATTCCACACACATTTCAAGTAATTTGTCGGCTATCGATCGCCATCTTAGTCGTCACTCGCCAAGTGGAGATTTAAAAGATCTATTTTCAATCGCCAAGTGAAATGCAATTTTTTTCATGGAAATATGCATCTCTACATTAATTACATCTAATTAGAAAAGTGGTTATTTCTTTTTCCTACTGGATGCAAACAGATTTCAATGACATGGCTGTATTTTCAATATTTCGTTTTCTTTCCCGCATTCTCTTATCTATTTCAGTTGCATGTTTTTTTTCAAGAAATACAGTTTTATTTTGCAAAATATATTCATCAGATTTGATTCCATATGCATTTCAAGTAATTTATTGGTCATCAATCGCCACACTAGCCATCACTCGCCAAATGACGATTTAAAATAATAATTATTGATCGCCAAGTGAAATACAGTTTTTTTCATTAAAATATGCATATCTATATTAATTACATCTAATTAGAGAACTGGTTAATTCTTTTTTCTATTGGATGCAAGCAGATTTCGATGACGCTTTTGTATTATAAATATTGCGGAGATTTTTTGCCATGTGCTTTTAGTAAATTCAGTTTGATTATTTTTTCAAGAAATATAGCTTTATTCTGAAAATATATTTATCAGCTTTGATTCTACGTGCATTTCAAATAACTTATTCCTTTTTTCACACTGAATGCAAATGGATTTCAAGGGCATTTCAGTACCTGCAATTTTCGACTTCTGTTGCATGCTCAGCTCTTTGATTATTTTTTTCCCAAGATAACACTGTTTAATGATGCGAAATACACTCACCAGTATAGATGCCAACTGTATTACGTTGGTAGTATAAATTTGGCTCCTCCTAAATTCCCGCGCCGGGGCGACCGCCCCCTCCCGCCCTTCTGCACGGCGCTACCCTCTTAGAAATGTATGCTGTATCTCAGCCCCCTCTGAAATGATAAGTCTAGACACGCTACTGCTAGCATAGATGTCAACTGCATGTGATGTGTGTAGTGTATTACTAACACAATTATTAAGGGGGTCCCTCCCCCGGGAATTCTGTGTTTTTAATGGTGAAAATGTGCAATTTCTCTCCACCCCCCCCCCCCCCTCGGAGCCACAGAAATACCTCCCGGAGGAAAGTGTCTGAGTTCAACACTGCGTTTATTTATTAATTAAAATCCAAAAAACAATGTGTGTTTTTTTTATTAATTCGCTATTTATGCCTGGGGGGGGGGGAGGAGCAATTTTATAGTTAAAATTCAAATTTGCAGGTCTGAGCCTTAAATCGTTTTAACGCTTACATCGGAAATCCGATTTAACTATTGGTCTTGAATAGATACATCGAACGTCGCGATGTAGCGAAACGATGTAGCCTTGATTTAACGCTTACATCGGAAATCCGATTTAACTATTGGTTTTCAATAGATACATCGGACGTCGCGATTTAGCCAGTTCTTAAATCGTGATGTAGCCTTGCCTCAATGCTTTCGGATTTAGGAAAAAGGCGATGTAAGAATTAAGAAAAATACGATTTAGGGAAAACAGAGCAAGTTTGTGTTAAATCGATTTAGCAGGGTCAGCACAGGACCGTAGCTAGAAGTGAATAATAGGTGTGTGTGTGTGTGTGGGGGGGGGGGGCTCAAGAAAATGTAGGGGGTGCTTATTTGTTTTTTATCTTTCTCTGACAAAGAAAGAAAAATTAGTGCATATTCACATTGTAGATACTATGTTTCTCATTAAACTGTTGTAATAACTTCATTTTATGCTAAAAAAGTACATAATGATGAAAATTTTGAGTGTATAACTGGTGAAAAATTAAACATCATGTTAGCTTCATATGTACAAATAGGATGAGGGAATGTTGAAACGCTTATTTTAGATACAATTTAGTAATTCTGCAAAACTGTGAAAGGGTCTCAAAACTAAATTAGATTTTTGAACAGAATATCATTTGGATTTTCGGAACAGAAATTCATTGAGTGACTTTGGAATCTTTTTCAGGGGGGGGGGGGGCTGAGCCGCCCATAGCGCCCCCTATGTGTTAAATCGATGTAGCAGGATTTGATTTAATACAGATAAAAATTAGCGGCCGACACTTGCCATGCGCAGGGATGTAAGACCTGCGCCAATTGCGCCAGACTGCGCCGAAACCGCTTTACTGCGCCAAACTGCTACAAAACAGCTATTTTTTTCAATTTTGCGCCAAACCTGCGCCAAAACGCACTTAGTGCCAAAACGAAATTTAGCGCGATTTCGTCGATCCAGGAAACAACAACAAATAACTTTTTTTAGGCTGTTAATTTCGTCAAAAAACAAAGAAACATTGCAAAAGATCTCGAAAAACGCGCAAATTTCTGCGAAAAACTTGCGCATTCGGTCACGAAAAGCACGCGGTGTTTTCTGGAGTTTTATCGTGGCTCTGCAAACGACTGGAAGTTGTTTTTCCCTCAAGTCATCGTAAGTTCATTTTCATTGCAGCCGATCGCAGAGTTCAGAGCGGGACGTCATGTGACTTGTACGCGCGCGTTGGGGAGACGAATGAGAGCTGCTTCAATATTTTTATTCCCAATTAATGAAGGTTCGCTTCTTATGTCAGGTGTAATTCTCGTCCGAAATTTCCGAAAATTTAACGCAACCTCTTCCGAAAATTTGAAATTGGGCTATCAGTTCCACATAACTGCCACCTTGTACGGTTTTGCGCGCAAAAAAACAATCGCGGAGAAATGCAAATTTCGTGAAAGGATCGCCGAAAGAGCACACGTTTCGTCAATATTTTGCGGAAAAACGACGATTTCGTAAATGTTTTTGTCCACGAACTTTGTCAAAAGATCGCTGAAATACGCGAATTTTCTCTGCGGATCGCAAAAAACAGCAATTTCACCAAATATCGCAGGAAAAACGCTGATTTCGTCTGAAGACTGAGAGAAAACGTCGATTTTTTCTAAAGATTGCAGATATAATGCCGATTTCGTTAAAATATCGCTGAAAAAAACGCCGTTTTCGATAAAAGATCGCTTTAAAATATTTTGCCAAAAGATCATTGAAAAAAAAAAAAAAAAAAAAGCGGATTTCAGCAAAAGATCACGGAAAAAACGCTGATTTTGTCAAAAGATGTCGGGGATAAAACGCCGTTTTCGAGAAAAAATTGCGTAAAAATACAAAGTTTGTCTAAAAATCACCGAAAAAACGCCGATTTTATTAAAAAAAAAAAAAAAGCACTGGAGAACGTCGATTTTGTCAAAAGGTCACGGGAAAACTGCCGATTTCGACAAAAAATCGAAATAAATCTCAGATTTTGCTAAAATATCGCAGATAAATCGCTGATTTCGTCTGAAGATCGCGAATACCCATCTTTCCCCGCCACCGCTTTCCAAAAAAAAAAAAAAAAAAAAAAAAAAAAAAAAAATATTTAGAATTGCACTTGTTTTATGTATTGTACATATTTTCTGTAAATTAAGTATTTTTGTTCTGCGTCTTTCCCGTGTCGGTGGTGAATTATTTCGCTCCTCGGCGAATCCCGCCAATAGACAGCAAAACTGAAAGCAGAATGAAAGCGCTTATGAAAATCCTCTACATACGTGTCAAACAAATACAAAAAAAAAAAAATAATAATAATAATAATAATAAAATTTTGTCAAAAAAATGCTATTTTGTCAAAAAATGAACAAAACGCAGTCAAAGGAAAACAGTGTTGAATTCAGACACTTTTCTTCGGGAGGGACTTCTGTAGCTCCGCGGGGGACATGATAGAGTTCCGGGAGGGGGAATTGCACTTTTTAATCATTGAAAACTCAAAAGCTCAATTTTTTTTTGGGGGGGGGATGGGGGGGAATGTCTACCCGGGCCACCACTTGAATTCAACATTGTAGGAAAATATCGTAAATCTGCAAAAAATCGGGAAAAATGTTCGAATTTCGACAAAAAATCGCGGAAAACACAGGAATTTTGTCGAAGGATCTCAAAAACGTACGCGAGTTTTGTCAAAGGATCTCGAAAAAATAAAACGTGAATTTTGTCAAAGGATTGCTAATTTCGTCACTCGAATTTTACCAATAGATCGTGAAAAACACTCTAATTTCATTAATAGATATGAAAAATTTGTCTATAGATCGCAAAAAGCATGCACATTTTATCGAAAAACACTCTAATTTCATCAAAGGATCGCGAGATAAATATGAGTTTTGCTAAAGGATCGTTATTATCAAAAAAGAGTGAACAAAATAGAGCCAAAAGATCGCAAAAAAAAAAAAAAAAATGCAAGTGTCTTTAAAGGATCCCGAAAAACAAACATATTTTGTCAAAAAAAAAAAAAAAAAAAAAAAAAAAAAAAAAAAAAAAAAACCTCGCAAATTTTCTCAAATAATCGCAATAAACACGCAAATTTTTATCAAAAGATCACAAATAGTACTTGAATTTCGTCAATATGTCGCATAAAACATTCGAATTTCACCAATAGATTGTGAAAAACGCTCGAATTTCAACAAGAGATCGCGAAAAAGACGCAAATTTTGACAATAGATAATGCAAATTTCGACTGTAGATCACGAAGAACATGTAAATTTTATCGAAACGTCACGAAAAACACTAGAATTTCATGAAAGGTTCGCAGGAAAAACATGAGTTTTACCAAAGAACCGTTAATATCATAAAAAAGAGAATAAAACAGTTAAAAGATCTTTAAAAAAAAACTTTCATTTCTGTAAAAGATGGCGAAAAAAAAAAAACGCAAATTTCTCTAAAGGATTCCGAAAAACAAGCGTATTTCGTCAAAAAATCACAAAAAACATGAAATTTTGTCAAAGGATATCTAACTTCGTCATAAAAAGAACAAAATACGTTCAAAAGATCATGAAAATAAACCCGTTAATATCTTTTAAAGATCGTGTGAAAAAAAATGAAAATTGCATCAAAAAGATCGTAAAAACCGTAGTTTTCATCAAAAGATCTCGGAAAACGTACAAATTTCATCAAAAGACCGTAAAAAAAAACCCGGCAAATCTAGTTAAAAAAAAAAAAAATAGGGTCAAAAGATTGTGAAAAAGCGTGAATTATGTTAAAAGATCGCTAAAAACTGCAAATTTCATCGAAAGGTCTGAAACGTGTGGAGAAATTTAATCTGAGTATTTATTCTTTCAAATGTAAAAATATTTTTCAAGATAGCAATTATTGTAATTGTTAAGAGTTTATCCGCATTAGAATATTTTAATCTGCTCCTAAAACAGATTTTATTGCTACAAAATTACATTTTTGCTGCTACAAAATCCGATATTTACTGCTACAAAATCTGATTTTTGCTGCTACAAAAATAGGTTTTACTGCTCCAAAATTCATTTTTTGCTGCTCCAAAGCTGCTACAAAATGGCTTTAGCGCACTTTCATCCCTGCATGCGGTAATTAAAGATATAAAACTGGCGATAAATTTTTTTTTCGAGCGCCAAGTGAAATGCAGATTTTTTCATGGAAATACGCATCTCTACATTGATTACGTTTCATTAGAAAAGTGGTTATTTCTTTTCCCTAATGGATGCAAACAGATTTCAATTATTTAGCTGTATTTTCAATCCCGGGAGCAGAATCGGCGCAACGCTGCGACAAACTATTTTTTAACTTTTAAAAATTTAGCAAAAATCTAAAAAATTCTGTCCTAAATCCAAAATTTCGGACATAAAATGCATCGCGAATTTCGATAGTCTTCGAGAAAAAATCAATTTCGTCATAGATCGCGAAAAACACGCGAATTTCGTTCAAAGATCGCGAAAAAACGGTAAATTTCGTCAAAAAATCACGAAAAAAGGCAAATTTCTTCAAAAGATCACGAAAAAAGCGGCAAGTTTCTTCAAAACATCGCAAAAAAAGGCAAACTTCTTCAAAAGATCACGAAAAAACGGCAGTTTTTGACAAAAAATCAAGAAAAAAAACGACAAATTTTATGAATAAATTACAAAAAAAAAAAAAGGCTAATTTCCACAAAAAATCACGAAAAACGGCAAATTTCTTTAAAAAATCACGAAAAAAAACGGCCAATTTCTTCAAAAGATCGCGTAAAAACGGCAATTTTCGTAAAAGATCACGGAATAACGGCGAATTTCTTCAAAAAATCGCGAAAAACAGCAAATTTCTTCAAAAAATTACGAGAAAACGGAAATTTTCTTCATAATAACACGAAAAAAAGACAAATTTTTTCAAAAGATTGCGAAAAAACGGCAGTTTTCTTTAAAAAAAGCCAAAAAAACTGCTAATTTCGTAAAAAAATCACGAAAAAACGGCAAATTTCTTCAGGAGATCGCAAAAAAACGGCAAATTTCTTCAGGAGATCGCGAAAAAACGGCAAATTTCTTCAAGAAATCGCGAAAAAAAAAAAAACCAGCTGGTTTCGTCAAAAGGGACCCTCCCCCCTCTTTTGGATATTGTATGAAGTGTTAAAAATTCTGAGAACAAAGACAATTTCTTTTTAAAAATATACTTTTCTTTTGTCTATCACAAATACTTAGAAGGCTTGAGTGCATATAATGTAATGCGAGGGATTGGTCTGCAGACTGTTTTTTAAGTTTTTACTTGTGTTGAAGACTGCAGAAAATTTCTGCTGATGGGTTTTCAATATTTTGGCTTTTTGTCATGTTCTTTTAGTGTGGTCAGTTGGAATTATTTTTCCAAGAAATAAAAGTTTTATTTTGGAAAATATATTAATTCATCAGGTTTGATTTCGCATGCATTTCAAGTAAATTTATTGGACATCGATCGCCACCTTAGTCGTCACTCACTAAGTAGCGATTAAAAAATCTATTTTCAATCGCCAAGTGAAATGCAGTTTTTTTTCATGGAAATATGCATCTTTACATTGATTACATCTAATTAAAAAAGTGGTTATTTCTTCTTTCTACTGGATGCAAACAGATTTCAATGACATAGCTGTATTTCCAATATTTCGGTTTTTTGCCGAGTTCCTTTATCGTGTTCAGTTGGATTATTTTTTTAAAAGAAATAAAGTTTTATTTTGGCAAAATATATTTATCAGTTTTTATTCCACATGCATTTCAAGTAATTTCCTGGTCATCTATCGCCACTCTAGTCATCACTCGCCAAGTGACGACTTAAAATAATAATTATTGATCGCCAAGTAAAATATAGTTTTTTTCATCAAAATATGCATATCTACATTGATTACATCTAATTAGAGAACGGGTTAATTCTTTTTTCTATTGGATGCAAGCAGATTTCGATGACATTTTTGTATTTTCAATATTGCGGGGTTTTTTTTGCCATGTGCTTTTAGTATATTCAGTTTGATTTTTTTTTCCCAAGAAATATAGCTTTATTCTGGAAAATATAGTCATCAGCTTTGATCCCACATGCATTTCAAATAATTTATTTCTTTTTTCACACTGGATGCAAATGGATTTTAAGGACATTTCAGTATCTTCAATATTCAATTTCTGTTGCATGCTCAGCTCTTGGATTATTTCCCCCCCAAGATATACTATTTAATGATGCGAAATACACTCACCAGTATAGATGCCAACTGTATGTGATGTGTGTAGTGCATTAAAAATACATTTATTTATTAATTAAAATCTAAATAACATTTTATTGTGTTTTATTTGTAAATGATTCACTATTTATGTCTGAGAAAAATAAAAAAAGTCTTAAGGTTAAAATCTAAATTAACCCATTCTTAGTTTATATTTTTATGCATTATTTTGATGAAAAATTATTTTTCATATGTTTGTGTAGCATTAGAATACTTTATTTTAATTAACTATTTAATTAATTAAAAATATTTTAAGAGGGTTCTGTAATGTTTTACGTAATTTGTTTTTTACAGCAGAATGAGGAAGCATTCAATGAATTTTTCTGTAGATTTGCGGTTTTCTACTTTTTTTGTCATTATAAAGATATATATATATATTTAAGATTATGTTTTATTACTAATCTTACAGGGGCCAACGATCTAAAAAAAATCAGCAACTTTGGCAATGTGGCCTTTCAATCTTTCTCCATTCACTATATGAATGTCAACATTTATATTAAACACATTTTTTTTAAATCTAAAAGTTAAAAAAAAAAAAAAAATGCACCCTTTTTCTCAAATCTCTCCCTCCCCCCCCCACCTCTTTTTTATACTACTATTCTTCTGATGGTAAATGAACAGCTAAATTTATCAGTGAATCTGCTTCTGTCTTACTTCAATAAGTTTTTAACTCAGTGTCTGTAAAACACAAGTGCATGCATGTTATTAGCAATGAAGTGCTATTTGAGCATGTTATGGGAATTTGCCCCCAGGCTTCCCTACTCAAGTAATTTAGATTGTAGCATTCAAAAAAAGTCAGACACAATGAAAAAAATCCTATTTTATTTTATTTCTTTAAGGATGAGTTTATAAAAAATATTAAAATAGATCACTAATTTTTAAAAAAAAGGCATTCAGGTTTTTTTTTTTTTTTTTTTTTTTTTTTTTTTGTGTGTGTGTGTGTAAAATATATATTTTTTAGTTATTTGAACAATTAAATGCTAAATTAATACAAGTGTGTGGGGGGGGGGGGGCATAAAGCCTGTATTTTGTTACTAAAAATAAATGATAGGTTTCGTATTTTAGAGGGTAAAATTAGTGCTAAATCGCAATGTTAGATGAATGATAAATCGATTTAAGAAATCTCTACATCGCCCAGTCTTAATGTTTTCACTTCAAATTAAATTACATACTCCTCCTATTAAAAAAATCGATTTATTGAAATTATTATAAAAGATGTTTATCAATGTATCTATTTGAGTCTTATGTCTATAATAGGATGGGTTCAATTTTTTTGTGTTTATTATGTAAATAACTGTTTTCAAAAAATTTAGAAAAACAACTGTATACTATATAGCACAAGAAAGGATAAAGGAGGGGGGGGGGGGGTTAATAAATACTGTATTTTGTCTCTATAAATAAATAAAAAAAAACGGGTTTTCATAGTCTAAAGGTAAAATCGCTAAATCGCGATGTAGGATGGGTGATAAATCGATTTAAGAAATTCCTACATCGGCCCAGTGCTAATATATATATATTTGGAAATATTTTATTGTTTCAATTTTCAAGAAAACCGTTTTGAAAACTTCCTGAATCCCAATGTTTTAAATTATAGTATTATTAGTAATATTGTTATTGCTCAATAAAATCAAAACACTACAAAGAAAAAAAAAAAACCAGCGATGTGAAGGAACTTTTCGCTTGAATCATATGAAAGTTAAAAACATGTATATATAGTAAATGTATACATAGTAAATATATGTTTTTAACTTTTATTGTTATTGTTGTCATTGATAGCGAAAAAGTTTGATCATGCAAATGTTCTTTTTTCTATTCAAAGCTACTTACATTTCTTATTCCATTAAAAAAATTCCTTTTTTCCTCTTTTTTTTTTTTTTTTTTAAGAAGAAAAAATTAAAATGAATATTGTAAAATATACACTCAATAATAGTTCAACCTTTCAAAATACAAAATATTCTTTAAATATTTTTACTTGGAATTTTTTTTTTTTTTTTTTTTTTTTTTTTTTTTTTACATTTTCAGATTATTTAAAAGTGTATTCAGCAGTCAGCAGTTTCTGCGAACCTGACTTATTTAATAAGCTCCTAAATCAGATGGAAAATTAAATATTTATTGATTTATTTGCAATAAAAATAAAAACCCATTTGTGTGTCAAGGTTATTTGTTACCTTTTGCTTTTCAATGAAAAAAAATATTTTTTTTCTTAAGTATTTTGATTGCATAGAAAATTTAGCAGTTTAGTTGATTTAATTTAGTGCATTTCCTACAGAAAATAAGTTTTTGTCAAATTCGTATAATATCCTCGTAATAAATATATTTCTTAAATTGAATTTAAGCATAGCATTGTGATTATATATATATATCATAATATATAACATAATATGTTATAAGGTTATAATTTTGTGATAGTTAAGTAGCATATATATACAAATGAATTTTACACCCACGTAATTAGAAAGTGCATGTACGGTTGTATGTTTAATATACTGAGACAAAATACTAAATAAATAATAATAATAATTAGAAATAATAATAATTATAATAATAATAATAATAATTATTATTATTATTATTATTATTATTATTATTATTATTATTATTACATCTGTAGCATGAAAATATTCAAGATATTATGAAGTAAAATGAGTCAACCATGTGTGTGTACGATAATAAAATAATATCGCAGGTATTATGTCACACTGTATTCTAATGCTGCACACTCTTCCATGTAAAAATCCTCTTTATCGGAATATCTTCTCTAAATTTTTTCTATTTACATAGATATAAGTAATTATAATACTATAAAAAAAATAAATTTTCGAAAGTTCGTTAATCAAATTCGTGTATTAGTTCTTCAGAAAGAGCTATTTCGATAATTATGAAATCATAAGAATAGTGCAGTATAGCAGCACCACCTATTGACTGATTTGCATCAAAAAGGAATCATTGCCAAACTATGACAAGGACTGACTGATTCTAAAGTTTTATGAAAATCCTTCCATTAGTTCTCGAGATGGAGTTATTGTTGAAACCGCGATTAATGCAGCATAGTAGCGCTACCTGTTGAGCGATATACACCAAAAACCAATCAGCTCCAGTTTATATCAAGGTCTAACAGAATCTAAAGTTTTGTGAAAATCCGTGCTTAGTTCTTGAGATAGGGTGCCCACAAATGTTTTGTCACATACAGACTCACATTGTGACAGAGTGACATACAGGCATTTTCTAAAAAACATAAAATCGTGATCAGGATTTTCTAAAACGTATAAATCCATCAAAAACCGGAAGTCGGATTTTTTTACGAATCCAATACTTTTGTCTTGTAAAGATAGAAGAAAATAAAAATATTTGAAATATAAGATTAGAGTAAAATTATAAATATTTCACAAAAACCTATAATTTTTCATTTGATTATTTTTTATTCACAAAATTCTTCTAAAATTCATTAAATCATTGTGCGCAATTTTAAAAATTCACACAAAATGTATTAGAAGATAAAATTTTACTGAATTAATAATTTAAAATATAAAGGGCTAAGAAAACAATAAAGAATAATAAAACCTTTCCAATAAACTTATTTAAACATCAGCAATGCAATATAAAATACAATAAACAAAACATGTTAGCTAAATTATGAATATTTCACGAAAAGTAAAAATTATTTTAAAAATTCAAGTCTCCGCGTAAACAATAACTTCATTAAAATCCGTGTTTTCATAAGTATTTAAATCTCGTAAGGTTAGGGACATTCAACAGTTATTAACACTGTCAGCTGTTCCGAATACTAATAATGTAGCAAAATCATTTGCAACTTCATTAATTCCTTGAACTAAAGCACATTTTATTAAATTTAATCGCACAGCGAAGTGGAAACTTTTGTGAATGAAAACCTTTCAATCAACCAAAAGGCTTTGAACTTTTGCAAAATACGAACTAGCAGCATGAAATGTTTGAAACGTGAATATTTATGCTAATATGTTTCGAACGTATAGTTGATTACAATTAGCTTATGCAGCTTCTGATTATGAGGTTCTATAGCCCAGAACTATATCAGACATTCAAATGTTAAGTTAAGATGTTCAAGCATTAAATTTAATGCTTGATTACTGCAAATTTAAGTAGATAATTTTACAGCTGTTTTATATGGTATAAAATGCATTAAAATTGCGAGTTATTAAGGTTGTATAAAATGCTATTTATTTATAATCCTTGCTTCATCTTTATTAAATGTGTTTGTAAAAACAGAAATTTTGAAATCAGAATCCAAGATGTTTATTTGAACAAAGTAAATATCTAATGATAACCCATTCTGCAAGATATAAACATTGAAACCAATCATATTTACAAATAAATAAATAAATAAATAAAATAAAAAAAATAATTAATAAAATCTTTGCCTTAAAATCGTCTAAGTTCTTTGTATGACTTTTGAAATAGAGCCGGATCTTTCATATCATATGAAACTTGTGCATTGTATATACAAACTTCTGTGTCACTCAACTATAATCAAATTATTTTATTCTAGTAAATTGATATACATGTCAATGCAGTCTTCAATTAAATAAACCTTGCGCCTAGACTCCGTAGCAAATTATTAATGAGCTTTGCGAGAAGTTAGTGAAATCATCGGTGTTTCCAAACATTTCCTTGTACTTTTTTTTTCTTTTTCATTAATTGCATGGAAAATGAACCTTTAATACGAAATGTTTGTAGTAACAATGCACAATTATCAGGAAATATCTATTTTTAAAATCATATTTCGTATTTACGATAAATGATATTCTATGACACCAAACATAAAGTCATCTGGTCAAATAGTTTAGAAATTATAAAACTTTAAAGTTTGAAAATTTTGATGCAGAACTTCATTTGCAAATCGTTAAACAATCGAAATACAATTGCAAACAAAACACAGATTATAATAATGTGCATATTATTTTAAGTATACTTCAAGAACTGCTTTCTTGAATAAGCGGTAATTTCGGGTTTGCAGATTTGGATCTTCCAGAAATTGTTTTATGTCTGACAAACAAGGTTATTAGAAATTTTAAACAAGATTCATTTCTAAAAAAATATATTTTTTAATTAATTCGCGAAAAAGAACGTAAATTCTGATCTAAATATTCTTTAAACAAATTGATTTCCAGAAGGTTCAAATATGCAAATCTAAAATTATAGCTTATTTCGCCAAGCAGATTTAAAGTATATGTTTTAAAGAACTATCTGCAATGCAATCTGTGTTGCAACGATTAAAAAAGTATAACGTTAGATTAGAAGTTCCAAGATGTAAACCTCCATTATAAGTAAACTATTTGATCAAATGCCTGACTGTTGGATATCTTAAAGTAAACTTTAACAAAAAATCCAAATATGCTGTCAAAATTGTGCGCTTATTGTAAAAAATGTAGAGTTAGATGCAATTTCAGTATGAAAACAACCCGCTAAACACAATTTTAACACAATAAGCACGTCTTACGTGAAGTCAATAATTGAATTCTTTCGATATCTTAAATAGTTTCCTGTTAAAAATTTATTGCTGCTTCATACGTGATTCGTAATTCATGCATCGGCTAAGTCCTACATTGGGTACGGTAAACCATTTTTTACCCGGGTCGGATTCGGAATGTCGCTAATGTTTTTCGTTGCAGTTCGGGCTTAAATCAACCTGTTTTTCAAAAAAAACTTCTGGGTATTTTTTGAATTAAATAACAATATATTGGAATGCTAATAAGTCTCTTATGTGTTGCTTTTTACACAAAAAGGATTAAATTGATATTAGAAATATAATTGTAGAATACTTTTCCATAATTGTATTAATATATCTTTATTAATTTTCTTTCAATTCGGATTTCAAGTTGAAGAAATTCTTATTTTTTTGGGGGGTATGAAACGATTTTAATTTTCTGAGTGGTTTTCCGTAGCTTTCCATTTTCCCCAACTAATTAAAATAGACTATAGACAAAAATATTTTTAACAGATTTGTATTTCAATATGTATGTAACTAATGTATTTTTGAAAGAAACAGAGAAGGAAAATTTAAAGTAACATTAGTTCAACGAACTTTTTTATGAAAATGCGGGAAATTGTCTAGACGCACAAATAGTACAGGGGAATTTTGTGTCAAATTGCAATCTTTTTTGCAACAATTACAAATGTATTTAATATTAAAAGTTTCAAATTTTAGGGACTCATAATTCTTAAACTTTTTAAACTAATGGATGTACGTTTGTATCCTAAGGTAAAACTCGCCGTAAAAATTAAATATGATATCAAAATAAGATGAACGTATGAAGTTTTTGTTAATGTTCTGTCTGACAGAATAAGAATTATTATGAAGGCAAAAGGAAGAAACACAAGTTATTAATTATGTATTTTGTCGAAATAGTCAAAATCTTTTTTCTCGGATAGGGCATTATTTCCTATTTTTAAAATAGAACATAGAGAAAAAAATTGTGTAAAAAATGTGTAACAATTTTGTAATTATTTTTTGTAATCCATATGTTTATGAATCTTTAATAACAGAGAAACTTTCACCAAATTAACCCGGCAGGACGACCGAGGGGTAGTTTTGATACTCCAAAACCGCGCAATATATTAAGTGTTTTTACTTTGTAACCAATAAATATGAGTAACACTCGTCACTTTATATAGTCGGAGAAAATTGTTACAAATTCTGAAATGAGTTGAATATTATTTTATTTGTTTATTTTTCTTTCTTTCTTTCTTTTTATTTATTTATTTATTTATTTATTTGTTTGTTTATTTATTTATTTTTTATTTATTTATTTATTTTTTTTTTTGTAAAAATCATACGCACTCTTAAGTCTATCAGGCCCGGCGCGCGTTTTGCCGGGTTAAAAATTTTAACAAAATTTTGTTCACAATGCATTGTTTGTTGGAAAAATAGATGCTGATTCCACACTTTTCTGCCAGGAATAGTAAATGGATATATCAGGACAATTTCTCCTAAAAATTTAACATTTTTCATGGTTACTAACATAAGATCAATAAATCTCTTTTTTTATCGCAAACTTTTCGTTCTTTCTGATTAGATCATTTAACTTATCATTGATATTCGATGAAAATTTTTTTTAACTTTCAATATGAATTCTTTTACAACGACACAAAATGGCTTCTGTCGTAAAAGTGTGCAGTTTGCTTTGAGTAGCTGAGATTGTCACATGGGCATTGAGGTCTTTTAATGGTTCACAGCCCTTAAAATGCACATTAAAATGCATGAAATTGCGAAGATCTCTCGGGATGAATATAATTAGGAACATTCTAGTAGATAAGAAAGCGGGAGATGTTTAAGCGTGTTTTGTTCCTTACAAACCCCGCTTCAATTATTTCTAGAAGAATGTTGCTTTTTTAATCTTTTCATAATAAGCCAGCTGAGACTGAATTATTTGAATTATGAGACAAATCTCTAGCTTGAAATCTGTGAGTGTGAATCAAACATTTTTGTAGTCACGACAGGAAAAAAAGCTTCAAATGAATGCCTTGTATAATGCTTCAGAATTAGAAATATAAATGCTTCGAAACCGTAATATTTATTCTAAACACCTGGGATATTTTTTTAGAAAAATATCCTAAGTGAGTCTGTAAACATTTCTTTCGGAATTAAATCTTGGGGTTTTCTTTGGACAAAATTCATTAAATATATTGATTTAAAACTGCTGTTAAATATTACTGGCATTCACAGATTGGATTTTTAATTTTTTTTTTAATTTCATTGATTATGCAGATAGTTGTTTAAGCATTTTGATGTCATAAATTCTCTTTGCATATAAAATAACATTTGATTAACATAAATTATGAATATAGTGCCATTTATGCTCATAAATACTAAAACGGTTCTGGGATTGTTCCAATTAATATATTTTCCAAAAGAAAAAAAAAATCTTTAATCTGTTTGGAATCTAGAGAGATTTTTATACGTAAGTAAATATATAACACGATGATAAACTCTTATTTCTATCAAAGCTATGCATGTATAACAAAAATTTTCCTTTATTGTTATTTTAAGTTTATTTGAAGTTGTTCCCAAATCCAAACTGGTCACTTTTGGATGCATTTTTTAATTCGTTTTGATGTAATTCTCATTCGAAAATCATGAAATTGACGAATGTTCTCATTCAGGAAATATGAAATCAAACTTTTTTTTAAATCTTTTTTGGTAAAAGCAGAAAAATTTGTCCTAATTAGCTTTTTAAATCGCATCGCACGTTAAATCGTCGCACGTTGTATTGCACGTTCAAATCGTCTCACACAGCAATTATTTGTAACACCAGGAGTGATTCATTAATTAAAAATACTGTTCAATTAAAATCACTTAAATAATCAAGTCTTCAAGTATCATGCTTTAGCGTTTAAAAATGAGTCAGAAAATATGTCAGTAAGCATCTCATTATAGGGGGGGGGGGGGGATAGTTTTTTCAAGAAACACCCTAAGCCAAAATTATGCACGCCTCTTTTTGTTTCACGAGGTGACCGCGGGTCTTCATGGTCCAAGATTATTTTCTTCACAATTATATGCATTTTTTTTCAAAGTATCAGAATAGCAGAAAGTATCATGTCTATGTGAATGTCTTGTATAGTTCACGATGCCTTATCCTTCAACATAGGCAGATCTTTAAAAGAGACTTCGGTCTTTAGTAACGTCATAGCCGGAAGCTCTTACGAGGTAAATTTGAAAGATCATGCCGGTCATGCACTTGGAAATCAACATTTATTACTCTTTCTGTTGTGAAATTCTGTGTTAGCACTGCTATACACTAAAATAAATATCTGGTGGGTCGCCCTGTTACATAAAAAAAAAATTTATCTAGCATTATCTTTGCTGAAGTGAAGGAATAACACAGTTTAAATGTGAAGATGTTTCTCTCCGGTAACTGAAGTGATTACTGGTTATTTTGGGATAATGAGATAATACATAGACAAACTCATACAAATATACACCTAAGATCACTTTTGTAGTGAAACCATATCTAACACTTATCCCTGGTGATTATAAGGAAATGAATTAAAATCATTTGGAAAATTGAAATCTCGAATTCTGCAGTTTTAAGTATTTATATAATCATCTGTGTTTATTTATTTATTCAGTTGTAAAAAATTGGACCTCGTCTTCCATTAAGATTTTCCATGACCTAGAATCATCTAGTAAGAAAGGTGACAGTAAAAGTCAACCATTTATCATGATTGTTGTGACATGCATGTTTGAACTTCTATAAGGATAGGTTACACTTTGCCTTTCGCAAGATTTACCATACCGTACAACAAGCCATAGACACATTGTGATATGCATGCTTGAATCTGTATGGTTAGAACTAAATATACTTTCCCTTTCATAGAATTTTTTTTACCGTAAAATAAGGTATAGGCAGCTTCCGAACTATCCCATGAGTTGTAGAAGAGCCAGCAATATTGAGCTGTATCCGCTAACCATTGCCGTTGCAACTTCCTTTATTGGTTTAAGCGGTAAGGTTTGGCGTCCTCGCATTTTTTGTCTTCTAAAAGAGTTTGGAGAGTGGCTGATTTGTTGATCACGTTTGCGTAAAAGAGTTTGATAAGTCATGCATACTCAGCTAAAGAATAAGACCTATATCATTTAACTTTGAATCAAAATGTTTTTTAAGCCTAAAAACTGCCAAAGAATTTAACATGAAATTTTAATAGATTTTTTTCCTTTCTTTAGAATTCTTTTTAGATAAAACGATTTTTTCAGCGCTTATGTAAATTTTCTGCTTTTAAAATATTGTTGGTTTAATGATCTCGATTTACATGTTAAATGTGCTCAAAATGTATTTTTATTTTAGGATTGATTCTACATTTTTTTAAAACTTTGTTTTCTATTACACAACGCTCTATATACCTTAAGTGGTTGCTTTTGGAATTTTTTTGAGAACCTTTCGTTCCCCGTTTTATTTAATCATCCTACAACATTGGAACGCGCTGGGGTGTCGGTTTAATTAAAACCAACTTGCATATTCAAAAAATATATATTTAGTTTATTTATTTTTATGAAATCTTGAAATAAAATTAAATGTTCGCAAAACTCTCTGTCAATGACATTTATCTTTACTGTCAGTTACTCTTAATAATGAATGAATTATATTTTATAATAACAGGACGGTATGAAAATATAATTCTAAATGGTCATATAATTCTAACTGTCTTCTCAAGGACATCCATTCATCTCTGCTATAGTACTAAAAGACGGCAGCCTCTTGTCCCGTTTTTAGGTACATTCGCCATTATATAAATACGTAGCACCTATAGCCGTCTTTCAGTCCGTCCGTCCGTTCGTCTGTCGGCATATAAGAGAGTAAAAACTACGAAACCAAATCATTTGAAATTTTAAATATATAATTTTTCATAATTTTGTCGAGTCATTTCACATTTTAGGAAAATCGGATATATAGTTTAATTACATTGACGTTTGCATTATAGTTTAATTACATTATGATCAAAAGTTAATTAAATCCAATTGATTTTTTAAATCATCAGATTTTAAAATATTCATCTTTTATATAAACATTTTAATAACAATTTTAATTTTTCTTAAGAAAGGTGTTATAGTAAAAATAAAATACATTGACATGTTTCGGAACCGTCAAATAAGTTCCATAATCATAATATAATTTATATTATGACTATGGAACTTATTTGACGGTTCCGAAACATGTCAATGTATTTTATTTTTACTATAACACCTTTCTTAAGAAAAATTTAAATTGTTATTAAAAAAAATACATTATGGTCAATAAAAGAATAGTTTTAAGAGAATTTTAGGGCTGATATATTCTTTGGAATGTAACAGAATTGATATGCAACTATGAAGTGTGCATACTAAATAATACATTTTGCACAATCTGTGGTGCAACGGATAGTTTTTATAAATTTACCGGGCCAGCAAATGTATTCCATTTCACAATGATATAGGAGGAAACAATATTTGGAGCACGTTTCAATGCTATTAAACTTTTTCACTTTTTATGAAATTAATATTCATTTCTGAGGTTTACTACAAGTTACTCCCTGTATAGACACAAAGAAGATTTCGAACACTATACTGCATCCGATGTACTGCACGCTATTGCACCAAGATCTGAATATTTTTCAAACTTTGTTTTAATACGAACGCACCTCATTTGCTACGTTTGACCTGCAATTTCCAACTTGTTCCAACTGCTGTATATAATGACACAAAGGGTGAAGTTTTCTACCGGTCTCAAGTAAGGAGTAAAACAGTCAATTAGCTAAAGGTGGTGTTAATATAGTTACTGACCCAAGATAAAGATCAAGAAACTGACCTTGAGATGCCAATTGAAATTACATATAATGTAATTCCTTTTTTCAGGAATGCGTGTCTAACAATCATCTTTTGCTGCAGAAATTTTTCTGATATATTAGTATTTACTTTTCATAGAAATTGCGGTTGATATTTTTCTTAAATTTTATGAATGTTAATGAGCTCTGAATCTTTTTTATAGAAAAAAAGATGGATTTTTCTGTTGGCTAAAAGCATAATTTACAGACCTATACAAAAAACTAAACCGTCATAAAAAAAACTGAAATTTTGGAATATGGTGAATTTACTTTGTGTTTAATTAATTGCTACGAGAATTTACAATTTTTTACAAAATCACAAATTTATCTTTAAATCCACTTTTCAAAATTTACAAGTATAAAAATAACAGTTTGTTAAATTTTATTTAAGCCATTAAAATTCTCATTCCTTTTTCCATTTAAAAAACTAAAAATAAATTAATAATGTTTTATTTTCAACACAAACTATGTTTTATGAATAAAAGGTAATAGTAAGACATAAACTAATATCCTCATTATTTATCGAAAGCGAAAATTTGGTTCTTAAAGTAAACAATTAAAAAAAATTTCATTTTGTCAAAGTTCTTTAAGTGCATAAATATTTCGATTTGGATGTAAAAAAAAAAACACTCTTTAAATTATTTCTATTAAAAGGATTACTGATATAACTTTCATCATTAATATTTAATAACATTTTTTCTATCGACATCAACAATGGCACTTTAAATTTAATTGACTCTTCATAGTTTGACTAATGAGATATTTTTTGTAATTTCGGTTATTACTTTCTTTATTATATGTCAGGCATACCTTTTTCAATCAGGGAAACATTTTAAATGCCATAAATGTAATCCTTTTTAATGAATGTGTTACTGATGGTAATGAGAGTATATTTGAAATGAAGCATTGATAATATTTCTCTAATTATATAAAACATTTTTTTCATACATTTGTTTATTTTTACAGTGCTAAATAAAAAAAATGTTAGTGTAACAACACTCAAACATAATAGCTGTCAAATTAAGTTATCTGCCTACGTGCGGAGCACTTTTTTTTTTTTTTTTTTTTTTTTTTTTTTTTTTTTTTTTTTTAAGGACAGTTTTGAAAAAATATAATAATTTTTAGTTCTATTATATTACATAATGATAAGAAAACATAAAATCCTAGCAATATCTTCTTAATATTTTTTTTAATGAGGGTTTTAACTGTTTATTTAGCAAAATTCCTTGTTTACGCCAGACAGCGTACACTCAATTCAAATAAATATATTTCAATTTCCTTTATGCTGCACACTTCTATTACATTTATCTGTGCACTGAACTAGGGATTTTACAATATCTTCAAAAATAACCAAAATATTTCAAAATATGTAAAGTACATTTTTTTTAGTAAAAATTACCATTTTTTCATATTCAAGTGCCTATAAAATAATTAAATTATCACATAAAGCTTAGATCCTAGTTCAGAGCATGGTGAGTGATATGGAAAGTATTCTTACAAAATTTAATTGAAATATCTTTAAAACTTTTTATGTAATGAAGTTTGTCGCACATGGAAATAACGAAAAAAATGATTTTCCAAAAATCGCATTTAAAGATTTCTTTTTATGTAAAAAACTAATATATTTAATTGTTGAGCTTAAAATGCACCACATTTATATTCTAACCCTTCCTTAACTTTATTTTAAACCATTTTTAACTTCTTAGTAGCTCTTTTTGTTTTCTTGGTAAGTTTTGCTGTCTATAGCGAGTGATGATTTGAATTTTTTATTCCTAGCAAAATATCATGCTTACGCCAGGAAGCGTACACTCAATTCAAATAAATATATCTTAATTTCCTTTAGTGTTCACACTTCTATTACACTTATCTGTGCACTGAACAAGGAGTTTTACAATACCTTGAAAAATAACCAAAAATTTTCAAAAAAAAAAAAAAAAAAAAAAATACAAAAATGGCCATTTTGATGTTTATTAAAATTGCCATAATTTTTCTTCTAATAATAGTAGGAATAAAATTAAAATAGATTTGGAACCGTAACAGATTGCTCTTTTACATAAAATAATAATTAAAAAAAAAATCGAAAATTTCACCAAAGCAGTCAATTTGATGTAGGCAGATACCTTATGTTTCAATGGAAATAAACGTATTTATCTTCAGAATAATTATGTTTACTTCAGTATTAATCCATTTTTTCTCAATAAATTTGAAATATCACTTTAAAGATAGAAACCATTCTGTAACTACAACATTTTTCTTCTTTTTTTAAAAGAACTTTCCTATTTACTATGTAAAATAGAAAAAAAAGACTATAAACCTTCCTTTAAAAAAAAAAAAAAAAAAAGGATTAAAAATTGCAGTTTAATTCTTTTAAAATTACAAGTGTAAGATGTATCGTCCATTGATGGGATTGCTTTCCGTCAGTAATTAGAATGTATTAGGTATATTCAAATTATTGAAGCCGGAGGTACTGAATTAGTTTCACTCAGGACCTCACTCTTTGAACTAAAACTTATGCATCGAGAAACATATTTTACAATAAATCATAGTTTTGGATTATTAGACCAAGTCTGTAAAAAACTGTGTCGTTTGGCAAGAACAAATGTTTTTTCTTAAGAATTTGGGATATTTTCTTTCAAAGGGCCAGGGGGGATGCATTTTAAAGTGAGTATAATTTCACTTTACCGATTAATTAATTCTTGATTGATGTCAGATGTTTTATGACGAAAACTAGGATGGATCAACTTCCGGCTGTATTATTAAACACAGACTCCGTCAAGAAACAAAAACTCAGCAAATTTATAATTTAAAAATCGTCCAAAATCTAAATTAGAAAGTAGTAATAAATGTGGAATTGTGAAACAAAGGTCTTACAGGCAAAACGACTTTGAAAGATAATATTTAAAGTTAGGAAAAATAATTTGAGGATTTTAATGCTAATTTTGAAATTTACTTTACTTTACTTTCAAAGGGTTTGACGTTTTACCTTTCCATATGTATATTTGCAATTTTGGTTATTTAAATATTCAGAATTGCGATCGATATACGTTTTGAATACCACTATTTCTGTAAAAAATTTTCATTCTATTTTTTACAATATTTTTAAAAAGACATATATATTTTATGCAGTTTCTACAAAATCTGTAACAAAAATCTAAAAAGCGGTTTTTAAAAAAAAGTGATATATTAAAAACAGAATGAGTTTGAGGCTTCAAAATGCAAAAAAGAACCTTTTTAATCAGTGAACACTTTTAAATACCTTAGTTATACGATCACGTACCCATCTGAGATTTCTTGACAGAATATCATGAAACAAAATTAACAAATAATGACAATTTTCTTTAAGAAATAAACAGGGTTTATCAGTATAGCAGGATTTTAAACGAAGAGTGGTCGAAAAATAAGCTCAAATCATGAACCAGTGAAAGAAGAAATGCTTTCTCAAAATGACTCGCTGATAGTTTTACAGGATCTGAGGGAAAATCATTCTAACATGCTGTAAAACTTAACTTGAATCTCTGTAATATTACTGTAGAAATGGGAGCAAATACATTACAGTATCTCTTATTCAAATTTGAAGTTCTAACTTATTGCCACGTTCGCAAAGATTTCTTGCGTAAACTCTAGTCCGAAATATTTAATAAACGAATTCAGCTTGCCAATTACACATGGAGTACTGGATGGGGTTTAAATCTAATCTAATTTACCACTAAGAATGAGATGCATCGAAATCTAACGAATTTAACTCCTATCACCATAAGTATGGCATCTAACACCATAATAGGTACCTAATTATCATATTATTGCAACAAATGGGAGAAATTTGGAGAACTAACTGAATAGATAACTTATTAGCACACAAATTTTAAGATCCAGTAAACCATCATCTCCGTAGAATCCTAAAACTCCCTGGACCATAGACATATATTTACTTTGAGAAATTTAGAAAAGTGACTGAATATCCTCCTCAGTCCTGGCATCGCCTGAAGGAGACACCAAAGAATGCCTTTTAAGTTAATTTAAATATTTCTAGAATTATTAAAATTACTTCTCAACCGTTTTAATAAATGCGTCTACATCATAATTGTCGGTATATAGACTTGTACATCCTTGGAAAGGTTTATAGTAATTTTAAAATGAATTTTGTGGCCCCACATATTATTTGTCTCAGAACTGAGGAGGCTATAGAGAGCTCATTAACGCACAAATGTTAGAATTTAGTACACTATGATCGCACGCAATATCCTATAAAAGTGACTGTACCACAGACACAGTCATACTTTGAAAAATTTAGAGCTGTAATTGAATATATAGTTCACTAATACACAAACGTTAGAATTCGTGTATCAAGATCGCACACAAAATCCTAAAATTCACTGGACCACGGACACTGCCATACTTTGATAAATTTGAGAAGTAATTGAATATATAATTCATTAACACACAAATGTTGGAATTCATAACTCCACGATCGCACGAAAAATCCTAAATATGATTAGACCAAAGACACAGAGTACCTTCATAAAGTAATATCTGGCACCGAGCAATTTCTACTTTTCTAAATTTGCGATGCTGGTTGTTGACAGAATATATATTTCAGATGATATATGTTTAGAAAATATATTTTAAGCACATTTCTCTGTTTTGATAAATTTTTTTTACATTTAGTTGTAAATTTAACCAGCTCTTTTTAAACACATCAGTATGAGGGAAAAAAAAAACATTAAAATTCTATTTAGAAGAAACAAATGTACTTATATTTTGACATTATTATTATTACTATATTTACTTTCATATTATGAATGATTAAAAGCTTTAAAATACATAGCTTTTAATCAATATTAATTCAAATTATCATATAATGCATAATTTATATGTATAATTTATATTTTTATGTTATCAATTTGTTAATGAGAATATCTATAATTTGATATCTATAAGTTGTTTATAAAATAAATCTTAAAACAATTTATTAAGTTAAATAAAACATTTTCGTACCTCTCCTTAAATTAACCGAGATCTTTAGCAGATAGATAACTAAATGAGATATAACAACACATCAAAATTAATTTGAAATTTAATGAATATTTTTGTAATAAGCGATTTTTAGTTTTATTAATATATTTTACTTTACTCTTATCTATTAATTGAATACGAAGAAAACACTTTTTTAAGCAAAAGCTGTTCAGCGTATCTTAAATGTGAAAAATATATTTTCTGTTTTTAATTTGTTAATGGAAATGTATAACTTGTTTATAAAAAGAATCTTTAAATATATTTTAAATATAGTTTTAAAATAAACTTTGAATATTAAATTTAATATTTTCATATCTATTTGAAAAATTAATATAAGATGTTTAACAGATAATTAAAATATATCGTAATAACACATCAAGTTTAATTTGGCATTAAATGAATATATTTACAATCTTATTATTTTCTTTATTTTATTGAAGCAATAGAGAACTTTTTTTTCCAATAAATTTTTAACCTTACTTAGTGTTCAGAAAACAAATATTCTGTTAAATCCAAAATTGATATTAAAAGAAAAGAAAGAAATTCTGGTGTTCAACAATGAAAAAAAATAAAAACAAGTGATTGATCATTCTTTCTCAAGTGGTCTGGGATTAAGGATTGCAATCTAACACTTTCGTGATTTTATATTATATACATTTTTTTTTTTTCAATGTAGAGGATTATTTTATTTTTATACTTATTCAACTTTTGATCTGGGTATTATCTCTCTAATGTTATACATCAAGTTTAAAGATTTTAAAAGCTTTATTTTCTTTTAATCGTATGATGATCTTCTGATGGTTTTTACAATAATCTATTCTTTTCAAATTTTGAAAAATGCTTGTTTTCATTATTTAATATTCTTTTTGATTGTTTTTATTTTTATTTTTATTTTTTTATTCAGATTGATTTTTTATTAGTTTGATAAAATAAAAAAAGGAATGTTCTTTTTTGGAGTTCTTTTTATGCTTAATAACGTTTTTCCTTACTTTCTTAAAAAGAAAAAAAAAAAAAAAAAAAAACACTTTTGGAAATATTCTTAAAATTGTTATGCTTTCAACATTGAAGGATCATCCTACAATTATAAAGCATCAAGTTACTTATAAATAGAGTAACATCCTTTCTGAAATATATATATATATATATATATATATATATATATTACTTAAAATCAACTAGAATCCCCCCCCCCTTCCTGCATACGCAAATAAATTCTTTCCAAGTACTGCTATTTTGTTTTCTGGTATCGAATTCATCATTTCGGGACGAGAACTTCTGTGTTCTGCGAATCACATTACGCAACATTACTAAAATGTAATTTAAACATATTATCTCAGCGCCAATTTTCAGTAAAGCGAAAATTACAGCTTACATAGTTCTAGTTCTAAACGTTAAACCTGCACAACTATTTCGTCGAAATATTTCTCTGTTGACTGCTAAAGTAAATATCACGGAAAAGGTTAAATAAGGCATCAAAATCATTGTTCGAATTAAAAATTTCGGTATTTGGTCCAATTTCACTGCTTAGACGATCCTTAAGCTTGCTTTTTAGCATAAATTTAAAGAAGATATAATTTTTAGACGATGGTTATTTTCTTTATTTCTGGATCAATTTGATGATAAGATGTGTAAGGTGTTTTGTTTAATCTCTCACTCTTTCTATTTTTTTCTTTTACTTTTTTCTTTTCTTTTTTATTTTCATTCTTTTCTTTTATTTTATTTGCCGACTTCACGTTCACTTAGAAATGAATGAATACAATAATTCAGATTCTGAAAATATCACTGATTAATAAACAACTGCACTTTTCAGCCTAACATTTCTAAGTTAATAAAATTACATATTTTAAAATTACATATTTTAAATTTGCATATTCTACATTTCAACTTTTATAAATATTTTCTCTGTTGAATTTAAAAAAAAGATACTTTTGATAAAATGTCTTATAATTGTTCATTATAATTAAAAAAGACGTTTAAATTAGATTATTAAATATAAAGCTTTGAGTTTCTTTTATTTTTAACATTGAATGATGTCTAGAATTCTTATTTTTTCCTTCTTTTGCCCATATCTATCTTATCTAATATCTATACGAGTGTTTTGAACAGTTATATTTATTTGAAAAATATATACCCGGATAAACTGAACATTTACCTCTAAAAATAAATAACCCTGTATTTTACATCATTGACTGTGTAGAATAATTTGAAAGACTTGTTTTGTTCGTAGCTTGTAGAGATCTGGATCGAGTTATACCTAGTTCTAGTCAGTTCTGATTTACCACACTCAGAATTGATAGGGATATGGATAACATTGTTTTCTGCATATTCCGACTGAATTTAATCTGGAGACATATGTAATTATTAAGCCATGTAGGCAGACATGTTATTTTTATTTATTTTTTTTATATTCATTTATATTTATATTTATATTTATTTTTATTTATTAAGTTTATGTATTTACTTATTTTTTTTTTTTTTTTTTTTTTTTTTTTTTTTTTTTTTGTAAAAATAATAGTTAAATTGTGCAGACTTTAAAATAATAATAATAATAATAATAATAATAGTAAAATTCCTGCTAATTCTGTCCCAAATCACCTTATAAAATTGTGAATCGTATCAATCAATTAGCAATAATACCTACTAATTAATACTGTGCATAGATATTTCTAAAGAGTTCATGTACATATAGAAATAAGAAAATATTCATTACCAATATCTCTGTTTGACATCATATTTAAATTATTCGATACATTTTTCCTTCGGATACCGAACGGGAAGTCATTCAGCCAAATAATTTAGGCATAAATTAAGATACATACATGTATGTCTCTTTACGTGTTTCTGATCATGCATTTAATGTATTTTTCTTTTTTAACTCACAACTTCAAATGCTTCAAACTACTTTAAAAGAAAACAAGTTTTTAAATATTTCATGAGTGAAATAACTTAAAGATAAACGTAACACTTCAACACTCTAAAATCATAACTGCCATTTCATCGTGAAATTTTCATTTCTTTAAAAGGCTAATTTTACGAAAGTTTTACCCATGAAAAAAAGAAAATAAAGAAAAAAGTAATACAAAAGATTTGAACATTTTTTATCTCCCTCCCCCCCTCCTCCTCTTCCCACTTTACTCCTTTGAAAACCTTGTCTCTTGTGGCCAAGTGACAGGAAAACAAAATCAGAGATTTCCAAACATGTTGTTGAAGATTTTTAACAACAAAGGTGTGGAAGAAAAAGGAGAACAGGAAATGTGATCGATTACGACAAAAAGAATTGCAACCGATTTCTATAGCAGAAAGAAATATTTTTATAAAAGCAATTATTCTAAGGCTTCAATCATCAGATAAAAGAAAATAAGCATGTATTTGATTCGTTTTTATTCGCATTTATATGTTATTTTTTGATTTGTGAAGTGGCACATTTTTTTATACGACGCTACACTAGTAGAAAATCTACATTGATCCAATATTGTCTGTATTAGCTCCATAATTTCCAAAATTAATTATTTCTTGAAAAATATTGGTGTGAAATAGTGAAATGACAAAATAATTCTTGAGAGTATTTTACCAAGTTTGGTAGAATGCAATCACACATTCCATGTTAATATTGCCAATATTGTACAGATACATCAATAAATTAAGGATGGCCAAGTTTAAACTTATACAGACAATTTTGGCCCATAATAACTTTTGTACTAGGGTAGTGTTGTACAAAATGTATCACTTCAGTTTCATAAAATAATATTAAAAATCTTAATCTTTAAACGAAAAAAATCAAAATCAAATCTATAAATGTCTTTGAATTTTGTGATTGAAAACAAAACTATTGCTTTGTGCTGTAAATATCCATTAACACTTCGTTTTGTTCTAATCAGTCACGTTACCTGGTCTGCATCTTATCCTCTTTGTGTAGAAATATCCAACAAAGTGTTTTATAATCTTTGATTTTATTTTCCTATCACTTGCCACAAACAGACATATTACTGTTCAAAGAAGCAAAACAGAGGTATGAAAGGAAAAGTAGTGTAGGGAACATGTTCGATTAGAACAAAACGGTGTTTCAATGGATTTTTATGGTCAAAAGTGTTATCATCGAAGGAAGAAATTATTTTAAGACTACAGCTTTATCTATATTATAAAGGCCAAACGCATCTGTGCGTAACGCATACGTCATTTTGCAAATGGCAACACTTTCGCTTGAAATTTCGGTTTTGCAATTTTTGGTACTACAAATTTTACAATTCTAAACATCGTACATTTTAAATTTTTACACCGCCGCATAGAGAAAAAATGTACTTTTAAATGCAATTTGTTTCAAAGCTGTATCTCAATTTTTTTTTTTTTTTGAGATATTAATTTTATTATAATTTTTAGTAAGAATTTTAAAATTGTGGCAACAGAATGAATCCATTTTCTCTTAAAATTGAAAAAAAAAAAAGAATTAAAATGCGTAAATTATTTTAAAAATATCGTCTGTTATAAAATACAGTGAATTTCCGTTTTATTTCGTTTAATGATTTAGATAACTGAGTTTTATAGCATTTTGTTAATTTCAGATTAAAATAATATTTGTTTGAGAGTTAGACTTACCAATATAAGATGTATTTTTTACTGTAACTAATTTTGTAGATTTATCATAAATCAATGAAAAAGTTCTCTCTTAAAGATTTTCTTTCGTCGAATTTCGACGGGTTCCAGCTCGTTTTTTTAAAAGTTATTAACCATTGAAAAATGGTTGTTGTTTTCGGTGGAGGATTGACAAAATGACGTGGTCACTTTTGAATTTAAATTAAATTCTTTACTTTTAGAAGAATTTTTTTTTTAACCGGAAATTAAAATGTTTAAAATCATTGTAATAAAGGAGAAAACTAACAGATTTAAAAATGGATAGACGAAAATTAACAGATACAGAAAAGGCCGAAGCCAAAGAAATGAGTGACCGTGAATGTCGCATTCAAGGACATTAAACACAATACGCGTACTTAAACAATCATAAAGTGATTTTTATTTCGACTTTTTTTTAATGTTTTACTAATTTATTTGTTCTTTTGTTATTTAAAATAAAAAATTGGTCAACATGTATAAGTTGCTTATTAGTTTGGCGATTCGTTTCATTTGGCGAAAATGGTCGGCGGGATAACTAAGTAGTACTGTATTTGGTTTGGCGCAAAAAACGTCTTTCAATGCAGAAAACGAGAAAATCAAAAGATTATCGAGTCGATGAAAACCAATTATGTGTTGAAAGGCGATCACGAAAAAGGAAGCAATTTAATGCCGAACCGATTATTTGTAAAACATCATGTCTTGAGGGCGACCAATCCACTAGCCATGGCGTTTTACAATCGGTCGGTTCTAACCAGGAAAATTTGTGTGCCAATAGTGATTCTAACAAGCCGGAAAATGTTATAGCTATTAGGGGAGACCGGGGATGGTTGACTATAGGGGTAGGTAGACTAACCGCCAAAAACTCGCCAACGGTATGAATATTCCGTCATCCCAGCGCAGCCGCGCATCACTCTCCGCCCCCCGCTCAGTCGTCGGTAGCGCCGCGTCGCCGGCACACGCCGTTTTCGAGCAGTGACCAGTGATTTGTTTTCATATCATGTAAGTAATATTTTCGTGTTGCATATTTTTTGATCTGGTATCTACACATTTTATGTTAGCCGTTTGCCTATTAGTCAGAGTGTTTTATGAGTCCATATTGATATTATTTTATGTGTTATTTCTTAATTAGGTGGCAGTGTTTATGTTATCCATGCCATCGAAACTTAAAATGTCGTTTGGGGTTGGTAGACTAATTTCTTTCGGGGCTGGTTGAATAATTAGTCAACCAACCCCAATAACATTTTGAGTTTAAAATATCTTTAAAATTATCTTTTTATTCGCTTCTTAATAAGTATATTCTTTTTTTTTTGCTACAGCAGATAATAGAAGAAATATTCGGAAACGTAAAAGTACTATATATACAGACACCCCTGAAAAACAAAATCTTATAGATATGAAAAAGAATAGAGAAACTTTGAAGAAAAGAAGAAAAGATACAAAAAACAGAATAGAAAAAGGGAAAGAAACGAGCAAAGGTAAGGGTAAAGGAAAATGGAAGGGCAAAGGAAAAGGAAAGGGTAAGGGAAAAGGAACGGGTAAAGGAAAAGGAACGGATAAAGTAAATGAGATGAATGTTGCTGATGACACCGTCGATGGAAATGACGATGCTGTGGATTCAGATGACGAGAGCACGGTTTGTTTAGACTGCACTGAATCCTACGCCGATAGTGTCTCTGGCAAACAATGAATTCAGTGCATAACTTGTAAGTTATGGGCTCATGTCAAATGTATAAGAGGTAATCTAATGTTTTTTGAATGCAAACACTGTATTTCTGATAATGAAGACTGATAATTTGTCTGTTTTTTTATATTTTTAAGTATACAAAGATTTATATGTGATTTAAAATGAGACTGAAGAAGAGTTTAGATTATAAAAATTTAAATACTAAATACAAGTATTTAACAATTACTATTCTTTAAGTAGAGAAATGCAAAATGTGCATTTAATTTCTGGCGTAAGAAAATTTTAAATTGTTACATTAATAAGAATTAATATGTTACATTCATAAGAAGTTATAGAAAGATTTATGTGTGATTTAAAATGAAACTGAAGAAGATTTTAGTTTAAAAACTTTAAATACTAAGAGTTTATAGTTTTTATAAAGACTTATAAAGGATGTCTGTACCTGATTAAAATGGTTTTTTAATAAAGAGTTCAATTAAATTGAAAATAGTGTTTTATTACTTGACTCTTCTCATAATTTGTTGCTTATTGATACGTAGGTCTACTTACCCCGGGCATATAGTCAATCTACCCCGGTTCCGGGGTAGATTGACTAAGAGCTGATATTCTGTAAAATGCATTTGTACATGATGATGATATTGAATAATTAACTATGTTTTGTTGTTTTTTATTAGTTTAATAGTTCTTCTATCCATTAATGCGATTTTATTGTCTGTATGGATGAAAACACAAAAAATATGTATGATTTAGTAAAAAATTAGTCAACCATCCCCGGTCTCCCCTACTCTTGATTTTCCACCACATAAATAGAAAACTAAAAAGCAATCGGCTTGGGAAAAACTGGAAAAAAACTTTTTTGATTCAATGTCTGATGGACCCATTCACAGATGCATGTGCTGCGATCGACTTTGGTTTAAAACCTCCATCACCAAAATTCTGCTCTGTAAAATCAAACAGTATATGCCAAAATCTTACAAGTATAACAGTATATGCCAAAGCTGTATTTTAATAATGATTACTTTCGCACCAACAATGTTACATAGTTTGAAATGTTTCTTCCGTCGCCAACTTTTATGGTTGGCGACAATGGAGTGATGTAACTTAAACGAACCTTACCTTCAAATTGCAGCATGTATAAAGTCATTTATAGTAGTAGCACGGATAATACACAATAAAACAACTGGTATTTAGCTTAAAATGATAGATGAATGTTTTGAGTGAAACATTTTTCAAATGGTTGGTGTAATTTCTTAAATGAAAATTTTTTTATTTATATATTTGTTTCATTTTGTTTGCTTTTACAAATTAAAATATTTGGATTCGGATTGGTTGGTTTCTTTTACGGTCAATTAACTGCGTGAGGGATGTAAGACGAGGGGGGGGGGGTGTATAGTCCTCCACGTGAGATCTTTCTTAGAGAACCTAATTCGTAATTAAGCGTCGAGTATGCAGATTCGGAGAAAAGAATATAGGAAACTCCGAATAGCTAATCCAAGAAGCGCGACATAGTTTCACGCCTATCGGCTACCATCTATCAGCTTTGACACCAGAGCCTTTCAGCCACTTTTTGGACTCTTGTGTATGGATTGGCATTTTCTTACGCTAACTACGCTCCGGCAAAAAATTTTGGACCAATATAACTGTTGAAAAAGCTGTTGCATGGTCAAAGTTATTTGATCTTAATCAATCTTGACAATATATGCATAAAATGTTCTTCCAACAGGGTATTTACATGTTGAAAACATTGGTACAGTATTGAGAAGAAATATTTTGACATTTTATTACAAATTTTTCAAATTTAACGTCTATATCTCTGCAATATTGGTATTTCATTGCAAATATTTTTAAACCAGTTTTCCTGTAATAATTTCAATTCATTGCATTTTCATTATAACACTAATATTAAACTAATATTATACTTTATTGGAAGAATTGTGCATTAATTCAATATAATAAATGTCGATGCGTCAAAAGTAGCGACTCAGAAAAAAAAGAGTGACAAATACATCAAAACTTGACATGAATATGGCAAAACGCTAAGAAGACGATAATGTTTACATTATCGTTTATTCTATTATAAAAGATAGAATATAAGAGAATGATATAAAATATGTTCGCAATATTATGAAGTAGACCTAGTAATACTTTTTTCTATTCCAAAAGTATCAGATTATAATACTGGAATCGTCGAATTTGCATATAAATGCAAAATGCATTAAATAAAATTGATGTTTATTAAATATCTTTAAATGCTGATTCCTCATAGAAGAGGTGATATGTTTAAATAAAGGTTTAGGTTTAAGTGTATGGAACATCTTTCAGCAGTGGATTTCAAATCTTAAATACATACAAGACAGATCCATAACTTAGAGATATAAAAGTAATTTATGCTTACAAGTTTAATCTAGCAGTATCAGATACTGACCGATACTAACTATTATTTTTTTCCAAAATTTTAAAAGTTTGAGGGGAAGATTATTGTCTTTATAACATTTTCAAACTTAGTTGAAAAATGTTTATGTATTTGATTGGTCTGTCTGTCTGTTGCCTACCCATGCTCTAACTAATTAAATACATTCGGATTTCCAAGTAACTGATAAATGTTATTGAAGTTTACTAAAGCATGTTTTATATAGGAAATGAAGTGTGTAACATTTATAGCTCAATTACATGGATATGGGACATCAATTACATGGGTCAATTACATGGACATGGATAATTATATTATGATCCACGGGAGAAAATCGTTTGCGGTGCATTTTCATGATGTTATACTATTTGAAATACATTGAAATTTATATAAATGTATGACCTCTGAGGTCACTCACTACACGAGCTTACTATAGAATAGAGTGCGCATAGAACCAATTATTCATTTGCAGGGACGCACAAAAGAATTTGGTTACAAAACTTTCTATTAACAATAATTGCTGGAAGAGTGTTTTCGGTTATGTATTTTCAAGTTTTTGCTGCTTTTTTTAGCACTTTTTAAATTGAAGTATTTTTTTTATTATTTATTGGTGCGTGTATGAATTATATAGATCATATACAGAACAGCACAAAAGATCTTCAGTACATTTCCCCATATTGCTGAAAACTGATGAAAAGAAATTCTCAACTATGCTATGCATTTAATAAAAAACTAACTTTAGTATACCTAACATCGTGTATACATATCTATAGGTCATATTCAGAGCTTCACTAAAAAATTCGGATTTTTTCTGGCTATTTATGATAATTCCTGAAATTGTAATTTCAAATGTTTTATTCGTTTTCCATATTATTTACTTAGACATAATTTTAAACAGAATAATTTCATTGAAGAAGTCTGGAAGTGGTGGAAAGGGTTCATAATTCTATGCTTCACGAATGATTTTTTTTATTCGTTTTTCTTAAATAAGTTAATAAAAGGAAATGTTACTTTATAATATTGTCATCGGTTTATATGAATCATTTAAGAACCAAATTTTTCATCCAATCTTGAAACTAATCCAGCCACTATTATGCATCAAATCATTTATGAAAGGCGAGACATGTTTTTTTAAATTCTTGTTTTGAAGTCAGCCGTTATGTTCAATTAAAATGTACTGCCATAAAATTACTCAATTTGAACGTCATTTTTTCAGACGTCCTGTGATATCTTAAATAATAAATCTAGCTACGTTTTTAGTATCTGTTACATGTTTGATATGACATTACAAATTGAATTTGAAATCTGTCAACATGCTTTAAACTGAAAAGAAATCTCGCTGTTCAGTTCTTGAATATTTTGAGTAAAATAATACTTATAGTAATTTATTTTGTTTATAAGATCACCAATTTAAACATAAATCAATAGTACGAGTAATGATAAACGTTTCTTATTTGTAATATCCAAAATAAAATTGAAAAGATATTTAAATAAAATCATTTGCTAATATCATTGTAACCTTTTACTTTATTTAAATACATATATTTTTTGTGTCTGTTTTTTTTTTATTAATTTAAAATTTTACTTTTACAGTGTTCAGTCTTCCTACAATGGATATATATATATATAAAGATTATTTCATAGTTTTTTTTTAAATATTAATCCAGTTCATATATGGTTAGTTTTGATAGCGGAAATTTATATTTCGTCTGAAATTTTTTTAAATTTAAAATTAAAGAAATAACCATAATTTTATAACTTTTCAAAATCTATATTATAACAATAAATATCTGCAGTTTTTTAACGCAATATTAAGCATTTTTTTCTATTCTTTCTTTTTAAATATTTTGAAATTTATTTAATCATCAACATTGTGTAAATCAATGTTGTTAATCATGAACATTGTGTAAAGGACATTCCTAATGAATGATTGACAGTTGGTTGTCTAAAATGATACCTTGAAAAATATCTGGTTTTCTATTGAGAAATATTCATATTCAAAGTTGACAATAGTATATGTAAATTAAGATTCCCAGAAATTCATCGTATTTTTTGCAAACTTTCGTTGAAAATGCTTCGGCGAATAACTGATCCTTATTTCCAATTAACTTTACATCATCATATATTTTTCCCCTCATCGAGAGTAAACAGAATTCGTGCTTTATGTTTGTTGTACATTTTCGTTCTTGATGGTTAGATTTTCCTTATTTAAGAAAAAATTGCCCTTTTTTACAGTGTATAGACAAATTCGGAGGCAATTAAAAAATACTTAACATTAAAAATTATAAACATCATACTTTTATTTAATCTTACGCCATTTTCCTCCTCATTTTACCACATTTTTGAACTCTTCATAAAACTTAAGAGCAAAATAAATTTTCGGGAAATCCATTCACGCCTTTGCATACATTTTCTTTCTGATTTTTACTGCAGAAAGTTATAAAAATGTTTCTATTTGTTGAAGAGGAAATATCGCAAAATATACGCCACACTATATTTTCCGCTGCTTCTCTAGTAATAACGGCTCCTTAGCACTTATTTGATACTTATAAATAATGCATCAACTGCTATCAGACAGCTTTAAGATTTTGATTAGCTACCTAGCTTTTAGGGAACAGTGGGCTAACTCTGGACTCTACAGAAGGTATTTTTGAAAATTTGCATGAAAGTTTACGGGCAATTTTATTTATGAATACAAAATTTATTTCCTCTCTGGCAATATTAATAATTCATGTGTTCAAAATATGTATAAGAGAACCAAACTTTTATTTACTTTATTGTATCTATATCGTCGTTTGCTTTGTGTTAAATACATATTTGTTTTTCTTTATTTAAATAACTAGCTAAACTAAAGCTTCAACTTATGTTTTACTGTTAAACCGTCTCATAAATGTATTACTTTTTAACTGTGTAAAAACTTATTTTTTATCTTAAATTGATTTAAAATAGATTATTAAGAAAAAAATATTATAGGATTTATTTACATGTTACATTCGTTACAAAATTAACAGGCTGCGTCTACTACGCAGGTCTGTTTATCAAGATGAATATTGAATAAAAAAAAGAAAAATAAACCGATGAATTTGATTTTGTTTTTAATGCAATATAGACGTTTATCTAAAATGTCTTTCTGCATTGCTGAAAACGATACGAATGCAATTTTGATTTTATATTTCCTAATGTCTCAGACAAAATTCGAGCTATAAGGATATATTCTTTTAGATGATCATTTACAGTAATATTTATTAAAGCACGATAGAACGATATATGCAGTGTATTAAGATCTTGCTTGAAAAAGTATCTGTCAACCAATGCAAGTTTCTTTTTAAATTTATCCAGTAGAATTTTGTAAAAAGTTTAATCTTTAATAATCCGGTTCACCTGATTATAAAACTTTCCCGCAAAATTCTGTAATTAAGTAATACAGAACAGTATATTATGCATTAAAACTTCCCTTATTAAAATAACTCAAGTCCCATTAAAATCTGTTGAGCAGAACTCAAATTATAAGCAGCCGGAACGAAATTCGACTACAATACGATCCTGATATAACATTTAGAAACTCATGCATGAAATATATTAATAAAAATGATTAAACAATTGTTTATGATAATTCAAAATTTGTACACATTACTTAGAGCGATTGGGTACAGGTCGATCTGAATCAGGAAATTCAGCTTAAAGTAAATGCGAAACCCGGCTCAAACCCGATAAAGCAAACTTCATAAACTAAACTGAATCCGAATGGGCAAAATAATCCGTACTTAATCACAATTATAAAAAAGTAGTTTATAATTATGACTTTAATACCAATTGTGTATATATATATATACATATATTGGTAATCTACTTTCTATAACGCTTGAAACTTCAAATGATTTTAATAGGAATTCATTTTTCATGTTCAATATACATAAAGACAGTATTAATACTGGTTTCACTGAATTTTTGTTTTGGTAATATCTGAGTTACTTTGGATTTATTTGTAAAAGTATATATATATATATATATATATATATATAAGCATATATACACTCATTAATATTCAAATATAGTTTTTTTTTCTATTAAAAACATACAGGATTTTTTTTTCACAAAAATTCTAGTCAACCTGAATCTGACTCGAAGTAATCTAAACTCGTTAAATCTACTTGAAGAAAATCGCAGTTCGGATTATGTGGAATTTGGATAAAATCGAGTTGCCCGAACCCATAAAAAATTCTACACCTTCCAACAACAACAAAAAAGATATAATAATAACCTAGAACAGAAACTCTCTGAGAAAACGCTTAGAATAACTCAAAATAGATACTTTCTCGCAAAGAATACAAAGGAATTTCATTGACACGTAATTATCCACCTGAATGTTTGAAAATAAAATGTTTTTGCTATAGGTCGCTGTATATGACATTCATTCATATGAAATTTATCTATTATAAAAGAATGAAAATAAAATATGTACAGCTCTTTCAGGATTATTTTTTAATAATGTAACTTCACGTAAGGTTACCGTGCATGATAGAGTTGGGGAAATTTTACTTGATTTTTATCAGGCCAGGAACATAAACTTTTATATCTGAAATTGCATCTCATAAAGAGTTTAAAAAATTAATAAATTTTTCATTTGTAAATTCCTAAGTTTTTATATGAAATAGTGATTTGCTTCATTGCAACGGAAAATTTAAATAATACATGCTTATGAAACATATATGTAGAAGAACCAAATTTTTATTTTAGCTTTATCACTGTTTGCTTTATTGCAAATAAATAGCTAAAACTCCTTATTTTTTGTATTTTTTTTTTATCGATGTTAATTTTTTAAGGTGTTTTAGGTAGCAATTTTAATCAGACCACAAAAATAAACGTTCTTAGCTCAAATTTTCATGAAAACTTTCATTAGACAATAGTTTTAAGGTTTATCGTAAAATAATGAATATATTCGAACTAAATTTAAAAGTATTATACTTAGATTAAGTAAAGTTAAATATCAAAAAGTCTCCGATAATTATCTAAAGGTATATTTTGAATCCAAAAAGTTAGCTAAATTTTAATTAATGAATTTTATAACCAAATGGCGAACTTCATGTTTCTGTAACTAATCTTATCTTTAACTAGAACTTTAATTGATAGTCATGGGAAAAGTTTTACCGTTATTAAAATTATAATCATTAAATTCTGAGACTTTTCTTATCAGGCTGCAAACATAATTGTCTTGTAACTAAAATTTAATTGATTAGTTAAAGGAAAGAGTTTTATTTTTACATAAAATTTTAATGCAATATTTTTTTCATTTTTCTTAAGATCGAGCACATTGATTGTTCATAACTGAAACTGTAATTGATGTTCAAGCGAAAAACTTTTTTAATTACTGAAATTTTAGTTAATAACTTCTTTAGTTTTTCTTATCAAATTGTGTAGCATTTAATGAATATGATTTTCAAGGTTAAATCTCTCTTTCTTTGAAACAGTTTAAATTTCAAACTTATTTTTATTTTAACAAGAAACCGAGAAAATAATTTTCGTTATCATGGTTGAGGGTAAATATGTTCTTATATCTATTCCATATCGTCGAAATAAACATTAAATTAAATGTCTAAAAAGTTTTGACATCAGATTTTTAATGTACTTTTTGTCATTTGTTTTAAATACGCAACTTGTTGATTAAAAATACTACTTACATATATATGGAAATAATCCACTATTCATTATTTTTCAAAGCGAATAAATACATGCTTAAAAATCACGTTATAATGTATTACATTATTACATAAAATACATTGTTATATCACACCATTTTGCATTGCAGTACATTACATTGAATTATTGTGATACATTATTACATAATAATTATATATAATAATGCGTTACATTAAATAAAAAAATAAATCCATGCAAATGATGCAATAAATGTAAACAAATAAATATATAATAATATTGTAATATTCACTTATATTCATCGCAAGGAATGCAATATCTTTAAATATAATGCAAGTAATGCATATGAGGATATGAGTTTCAAAACTCGCTTTGTATAAAATTAGTTTCATCTTTCATTTCTATCACTGTAAAACCTTGGTTTACATTAAAAACCAATAGTCACTCGTGGAGGCTTTTCGCGATTTTCTAAACCTTCACTTTATGGATCAGGCGAGTTTTGAAACTCACGTCCTCATCAAACAATGCAATATTATTTAACTATATATGTAATAGTCATAAGAAGTACTCGGTGAGCCCTAAATATTTGTACAAGTTTTCGGATTTGGTCTCAAATGAAAATTTTATTTATTCACAAAGTGAAAAAAGAAAAACAACAAAGCTTGCTATTTGGGAAACAAGAATTAGGTTTATTATTGGGTTTTTTCAATCTTTTAAAAGCTAGTTTGGAAATAAATTGAATTGTTATCGATGAAACTAATGGGAAATTTTTCTGTCGGATTCTGAAACCTATACACGATCTGTGTTAGTAATATAAAGAGCAGGGCGTCAGTTATCCTTTGTCCTTTGAAGTTTTTTCCGGAATTACTTGGGAAAAAGATTTCATATAATTTTGCATTATTTTACATTGATATTTTAAAACTAGCTGGATGCGTCAATTCCAAATTTTTCTCCTATCTCATGCATTTTAATACTTCAAAAAGTAGGTAGGAATGTTAATACTTCAAGTTTAAAACTTATACCAACTTTACTTTTTATCTTAAATTTCCTCTTCCGTGAATCAATTGGAGTAAAATAAAATTTTTTCTTGACCATGATATTTATTAAAAACAGCAGTTTTAATCGTTCTGTCGTACATCAGCTATTTGCAAATAGCCCGCTTTGCAGGATACGAAGCTCCTGTTGCTGCACTACTCACCAATGTGCATTGAACTACAAAAAATTGAGAAAAGTATGCACAAATTTGCTATTACAGCATATCTTTCATACAGAATATTTCAAAATTGAAGGAAGACCTGCTAGACATAGGCAAAAATATAGACACAAAATTTGGTTCAATTCTATGCATAACTTCATATAGTTTTCAATGGTACAGTAATGAAAGTGTACAAAAATCACCATTATAGCATTCTCTTTCGGTGGAACATTTTACAATTGCAGGTTGACTTGCTGACCATAGCCAAAAGCATATATAAAGAATTTGGTTCAGTTCTATGTAAAACTGTATATAGTTTTCGATGGTAGTATGGAGACACACGACAGACATAAATGTTGTACATATAGGTTTTTATGGATCTTTCATCCGTAAATTGTACAAATTCGTTTAAAATCGCAAGTGTAAAAAAAATTCGACTACAATACATTCTTCTATTTAAGATAGACGAAAGTAAAAACAAAAATGTCTACTTGTATAGATTTCTGACACCTGCATTTGTCATTTAATTGCATTAAATGGATTTTTTTAATACTAATTTAATAATTCGATTTTCAGCTTAATGATGTCGCAGTTTTCTTATGCTTATTATACTATTACTGGTAATTATATCTATTTAGACGGAACGAATTCTACCACATTCCCTTTTCATGTGCGTCGACGGCGTACGAAAATTTAACAAAACAAGAGTTGAGACTCTATTTAAAACAACAAAAGTAAATATTTCATAAAAGTGTTACAAATTTCTTTTCAAAAAAATATGTTTATGCAGAATTGATTCGAACTGGTAGAATAAATTGGTTTCTGGATTCCGAATTTTTTAAACTCATTTATCAATGACTTTGTAAGTATGCTTATAGAATGAGGGAATTCTTATTTTTTAATACTTTTCATCTTATAAATTCGGTTTATCTGTCTGTCTGTTCATGCTCTTACCCCCGTAAATAAACTATAATTTACATCCAGTTCATGTATTTAATGATTAAAACACATATAAACGCACCAATAAAGTATGCATTCAAATCATAAAAGTATATACAATTATTATACAGACATGCATACAATAAACTACTCGAAAATTAGACAGATCCAGGAACTGAACCCAGGACTACAGCATACCAGGCTGTTGCTCTATCCACTGAGCTACTCCAGCCGCCACCTTCATCTGCAATTTTTCTCTAATAAACCAAGTTAGAGAATGTCATCAGCCATCTATACTACAGCATTGGATGACGGAGCAACGATGAATAGATTTTACTATTCCATCGATTATTGTTCGATATCAAGCGTGTAGTATTAACAGTTTGTTTACAAGGGCACTCAAAATAATTACATTACATTTTACTCAATAATGAAAAGAACGTTTATAGCGTATTTTAATAGCATTAAACTATTTAAAATGTATTGAAATTTACATAAATCATTGAATTTCACTACAAGACGATTACTATAGAATAGGGCGCGTTCGTAGCAATTACTATTCATTTACAGGATCACACAAAACAAATTGGTTACACAATTGTCTCTGAGCAATAACTGCTGAATGTGCGTTCTCAAATTCGGTATGTGCTTATAAATTTAACATCTTGCATATTCCTCACTGTGCATAAATTTTATACCTCGTGTACAGGGATGAAAAAAAGAATTCACATACCATTTTTCTTATTACCGAAAATGCTGAAAAGGTATTTTTAACTGTGGTATGCATTTTCTAATTTTTAGCTGAATTTTTTCACATAATTTGGAAAGACAAATTTATTTATCATATACAGGGATGCTCAAAGAATTCGGATAATTTTCCGACCACAAATGAAAATTGCTAAAATCGGGTTTTTAAATGTATTAATGTGTTTCAAATGGTTCTATTATACACCCTATTTGAACTTATTAAAAAGTGAAATTTTGTTACACTATTCTGGATGTGTTTGAAAGCGTTTTGTAATCCATGCTTGAAGCATAGCTTTTTCTTTCTTGTTTTTTATACCTTTCAAAATATAAGCAAAAGAAGAAACATTCTGTTAAGTAAATATAATGCTGCAAAACAGTATAATTAATTACAAGTAAAAAGACTTAAATGCATATAGAAAATGTTAAATTTTACCACTAAAAAATAAATGAATTAATGAATTGCAAACAATGCAACTTGCAGTCTTTTGTTAACCTTTGCATTTGAAATTTTTTATACATAAAATGAGAGTTCTTAAAATTGAGCTTGTTTACAGAGATGTTCTTATTTTAACTTCAAATGTAATGCTTAAGTGTTAGTAAAATAGAAGAAAAAATGTTTTCACGGCAACAATGACCTTTTTGAAGAAAATGTTGCCATTTGCATTTAGTAACTTGTTTAAATTTGCATATAATTTCGCAGTTAGTTTTTTTGGAATGCGAAAATAATCCGCATTTTTTTCTTTAAGTACATAAATTATTCATATATTGCCTCACTGAATATACTAGTTAGCATATACTTTAAAGATTGATCATTTTTTTTTTGTCAAAAAGGGTGACATTTCTAGTTTGTTTCAACTTTTTTTTCTCTTTTCTCTCATTTTTCTCCATTTTAAATATATATTTTAAAATTATGTGTTAATTTAATAAAGAAAAATTCTGATTTGCAACTTTAAAATTCTAACTGCAGAACTGTTTTATCGAAGCATATTACATGCACTAAAAGTTAAGCAAAAATTATTTGAATTTGTTGTTACGAACTAAAGGGCAACATTTTTCTTATTATAATTTTTTTTTTAAAAAGCTTGATAAATTTAAAGAGAGTCTAAATTAACGATACTTTTCATTAATAAAATCAGCTGTGAAATATATTTAATCTCTTTATTAAATCTGATGCGATAAATATATGACCTTTAATAATAAAAGAATAACAGCAATCGCCCTCAATATTTAAAAAAGTAATTTTCGTCGTACCTTTATACGGCAATTGCGACAGAAATCTTTGGTGGAGCGTATTATTAACTCACAGACTATCAAAACCTGAGAGCTTATGTGCCTGCCCATTCTGTATATATGTACGTATGTATCTTTTTATGTACTTGCGTAACGCAATAACTCATGATAAAAATATCCAATTCAGTTGAAATTTTGGATATAGGTAGTGTTCATTCTAGGCCATTTTTGAAGCGTGCAGCACCCTACCCTTTTTCAAATATACAAAATGCACCCGTGCCCTTTTTAAAAGTAGTAAAATGCACCACTAGTTTTATCCAGAGATTTTTAATAAAAATTTTCTTTATTCCATAGTATCTCTAAATTTGTGTGCCCAAAAATTATAGAATTTCTTCACTTCTTTAGAAAAGAGCATGAAATTATTCAATCATGTTGTAATTTAATGGAATTTTTTATTTTTATATCATAAAATCATTCGAAATTAATGTTACTTGATTTATCATACTCCCAGAAGCAGAATTTCTTGTGCCAGTCTGTAGCATATTAACACTTATCTGCGACCCAAATGCTAAACTAAGCTTATTATAACAACATTATCTCATAAAATAAACAAAATTTGCTTTTATAAAGAAATTATAATAAAATTATGAAACAAATACTATAAATTTAGACTTAGACCTAAAATTCAGCTTCATTTTAACTTTATGGATTAATAAATAAACTGCACCGACTGCTGCCGCGTGCTGGACAGTTTTTGCTACTGGGATCATACTTAAAAATTATGTATTTTACTGAAATTTTTTCTTGCAAAAGTGCCCTTTTCTGCTACAGTAGTACCTTTTTTAGTAAATAGCACCATGCCCTTTTCATTTCTAGAGTGAACACTATATATAAGTTTATTGTGATAAGTCGCTTCCCTGATTAGTTTTGAGAGTTCATTCGATAAGTATAAGAAGGGGAACGGAGGCTAATGCCCCTCCCCTTAATTTGTTCACGTGGGTTTTTCATGCAGAATTACCAGATTTCGTTCAAATCTTAGATATAGAATCATTCTGATGAGGCACCTCAGTGATTAGTATTGGATGTTCATTGGATAAGTATTTAGAAGGGGAAAGGGGGCTAACGCCCCTCCCCTTAGTTTAAGCAAATGGGTTTTTCCTGCAGAATTATCAGGTTTCATTCAAATCTTAGATATAGGATCATTCTGATGAGGAGCTTCTGTGATTAACATTGAGTGTTCACTGGATAAGTTTAAAAAGGGAGAATGAAGGGTAATACCCCCCCTTTTAATTTAGGGTAGTGAATTTTTCACGCAAAATTTACCGATTTGCTTCAAATTTTGAATATAGTTTCATTATGAAAAGGCGCATCCTGATTTGTTTTTGTAATTTATTGGAGAAGTATAAAGGAAGTATAGAAGAACTTACTTCCCAGAATTTAGGTAAATGGTTTTTCATGCAGAATTTGTTTGAATTTTTGGATACGGGTTAGTGGTAAGAAGCTTCCCTGATTAGTTGTAGTATTCTTTTGTCAAGCATGAAGGGGGTACGGGCTTCCCCTTAAGTTAGCTAAATAGAGTTTTATGCAGAGTTATCCGATTTGCTTTAAACTTTGGGTGTAGGTTCTTTCTGATAAGTTGAATTTCTGAACAGTTTTTCAGGTTTAATGGGAGGAGGTATAAAGGAGGGAGCGGGGGACAACTCTTCTTAAATTGCATAAATGGGTTTTTATGCAGAATTATTCCCCTTGCTTCGAATTTTGGATATAGGTTTATTAATGATAAGGCGTATCTCTGATTAGTTTTAAAGGTTAAATGATTAAGTATAAAGAAAATAATTGGGGGGGAGGGGGGCTATTTCCTCTCTTAATTTTTTTCCAAGGGCATTGTTATATAAGGCTGTAATTATACAATTAGTGTGCACAGATTATGAGCTCTATGCCATCAGTTTAACTGGGCAATATTATTTTTATTTAGAAATAGTGCTTAGCAGAAAGGTAAGTATTGTATCCAAACAGTAATCCTCAAATGCAAAACGTTAAGCATGTTATTTTGAAATTGCAAATTTAGAATTTGTAATTGTTAACTATTATTATTGCAAGTTTTTTCCAACTCTCAGTGATATGTCTTATAAACCCTTTTGGGTCCCTTTTTTTACTTTTTTAACCCTTTCACTGACAAGCCCATGTTAATACGTCCACTATTCTTCAGGTTTCCCTCAAATATTAGCAATAATTACAGTAATATAATTCTATTGATTTAATGGCTTTTTAATAGATTAAACAATGATTTATACTCCCAAAGATTATATTTTTTAAAATTTAAAACAAAATGCAAAGAAAGCAACATATACTTTTGCCCTTCTCAAGACTATCAGATAGTTAATTTTGTGGAAAAAAAATTACGTTATTAATGGTATTTATCCAAATAGATTTACTGATGTTTAACAAACATATGATTGTCCGAAATTTAATACTATAATTATTTTGCTTACTACTCAATTCATATTCATATGACATTAGGCTGAAGAATAATTTTTGGAGAAGTTTGAAAAATATAATATTACAACAGAATTTAACAGGTATTAAAAGTTTGTAATAGTTTTGACGTTTTATTACACATGGTTTGTTCAAAAATGCAACCAATATTTTATATTTAAAGAGTGAAATATACGTTTAAATTTAAAGAATCGTCAACGGTGCAAAGAGAATTAGGCAAATTTTTATTATTAATATTATTATACTAAAATATAAATGTATTTGTAGTAAGAAATAGATGGGGATGTACTATCTTTACTATATGATGATAATAACAAAAGAAATTTATAAGACAAAAAATACTCAAAGAAAAGACATGTACTATTACTAATATCACACTTATTAATATCACACTAATATCACACTTACTATTACTTACATCTTAGTATTATAGATTTTTTACTACAGTGTACGTAAAAAAATATATAAATATAAATATATATATATTCCATACAGATATTTATTATCTTTAAAGCCTGTTAGATCCAAACAAATGGCAAAGGGACTTATTTGTCACATATATATATATATATATATATATATATATATATATATATATATATATATATATATATATATATATATATATATATATATATATATATATATACGCTATCTTTCTATTTTATTACGAGTAGCGGTTCTTGTTACATTTTAGAGCTTGCTGAATAATGCATCAACTTTTCCAATATTATTCAACTTCCCTCAAGGCTATATATGCATTGCATGTGTGTTTGAGTTTTGTATTAACTTTCATCAATGTGTATGCGCTAAAAGTAAATAATAAACGTAAATAATAGTTTTAAAAAATATTTTCTAAGCATTGAATATTTATATTTGAATTCATACCTAATTTCCCAATTAGAAATTATGTAGCTCCAAAAAATTTTAGTTAAAATATGCTAATTTGATGTGGTTTTCTATTATTAAAAATATACCGTTTTGATTTACACTCGATAAAAATTACCAATTAGTAATTTTATTAAACAATAAATAAATTTTGCTTCATGTTTTTTTTTAAGTTGTGTTAACAAGAAATAAAAGAAAGATTTATTTAGACAGTTTCTAAATTGTTCACTCAAAGTTATAATCATTATTTAATAATTATTAAATTATTAAATAATAAAAAAATCTTACAATTTAATATTATTTTATTTTCTTTTATTTCCCAGTGTTTAAAATAATTTTTGCTGCTGTTTCACAGCCAGCTGGCCTATTTTGGTGAGAGTGGCTTCGTGCTTAATTTATTCCATTGTTTATTTGTTTGTAAATAGTTGTAAACATAAAAATTATTTAACGATTTATAACATCGGCTGAATAATGGAGAAATGGTTAAAAAATTATGCATTAATTTATAACTAAATTCTAGAAATATTGAAAGGTTAGCGGAAACGCATATGTGTATACATAATTTTTATAATTTTAGTTTATTATGAAGCCAATGAAAAATGGATTACGAAATGCTTTATTTACATATAGAAACCAAGTTAAATAAATGAGTGTAAAAATATATAGTGTATTTTAAACTTATTTGGGTTTACATTAAAATTTAAAATGTTAAACATCCGTCGGTGTTGCTTATTGCTTTAATCTTCGGAAAAACGTTTATCATTTTTTTAATAAAAGAAATAAACTGCGAGACCGCAGCCCAAACAATTACCTCACTGAGTTCACAGCTGAAACTCCAGAATGAATTAAATCTGGATTTGCATATTAAAACGCAGTAGGTCTGCTAAGTTATATCTTGGAAACCCGATTTTAGTGGTTGACTCGTAGGTTTGCCATTGTGTTTCTTGCTCCCAGTCCTCCATGTTTTCATGTTTTTAGTGCAGGAAAACACAATAATAAACTTACTAGACAACTGCTAAAACCTGGTTTTAAGGTGTTTTCTACCAAGATAAAACTTGTAATCAAGTTTTAACTAATTCGGGAATTTCAGCCGTGAACTCGATGAGGTGATTGTCTGTGCTACCGCCTCCCGGTATAAAATGAGATCATGGAAAGAAATTTCTGTTATAGCCATTGTTGTGGACGACCTATTACTTTTATATTTTATTTTATTATGCTATTCATCTGAAATAAAAATTAATAGTTGTCAAAATAGAAGTCGTGACTAATATTGCCGTTAGACTAGAATTTTCGTAAAATGCACCTGGAATTTCAGGGAATTTCATTCTCCTGTATGTGTAACAGCCCTGTAAGAATGTGTCTAAATATGGAGATAATGTATAAAATTCTGTACAACCACAAACGAAAATGGAAAATAGCCTCTATTGAATTACATTGCTAAGAAATTCGTAGTAAGTTGAACCAAATTTTCATGCTGCAATAGCTGCAACCATACGATGATAAAATCTCCTTCCAAGACTTGGAGCTCTGGTTGAACCCTACTTCCAAATATTATGTCAAGATTTTACCATCTTATGGTGGCAGATGCTAGAGCACCAAAACTTGTTTCAACCTGTCATAAAATTTTTAACAGTGTATCCAAGATTCCAAATACTGTTCTTTAGCATTAAAAAGTCAAAAACTAATATATTTTCGAGATTTCAGGAAACATTTACAAAAATAATGTTAATTCTACTACGATTGATTTTCAGAAGTGTTTTCGAATAGTTTTATAATGCTGCAATAAATTTTTCAAATCCGTATTCGGATTTATAAAATACTATCGAATCTCAAGAAAAAAAAAATGTTTAACAAACATGATTTACAGGTAAATTAAATAAAGCATTAAAATTTAACAATCATTAAGTAAAATTTTCAAAAGAGCTTTTTAGAATAACATGTCTATCGTTATAACTCATCTTACTACCAAATATTACTTAATAAATTGTTTTTATAGATCATAAAAGAGTGCACAATTCTTTAATAAACTCTTTTTACTTAATCCAAAACTTTCTCCTCCTTTTAAAAATCATGAAAAAGAAGCTCTTTTGTACGCTTGATGTTCATTTTTCCTTGAAAACATAATATAAAAAAATATTTATTTTCCTTTGGAATTCGTCACCTAATGAATTATGCATTTATAGTTTAAAAAGAAGGTCTAACGAAAACATCAGAGATCTCTTACATGATACGGAAAAGATAACGTGATGTGCCATACTTTCTTTTTATTTCTTGGACTTTATATATTTCATTCCAGACACTATATTTCCATGACATAGGATATTTCGATAAGACATTTTTAAATAAATGTCTCGTTTTACGATTATCCTCTCTCGTTTTCAAAGTGATGCTATTCGAAAAATAAAGTAATATTTAATAATATATATATATATATATATATATATATATTTACAGGGTAATTCTAAAATATCTGAAGAAACTGAAATGGCAAATCAGAGTCACAATAAATAAACGAATAAAAACTTTACTAGAACATAAGATGGCAATTGACTTAGGCATTGTAAAAAAAATTGCTTCTTAATTTAGAACTATATAATATAACATCGGACCAAAATGTACAGTAATTTACTCTGGTTACACGACTGCTAAAATGTTACCTTTATTTTATAAACCAATATATTTTTGAGATTTAACCCCTTGGGGACGAGCGACACTTATACGTGCCGCAAAAAGGCTTAAGAATTCTTCTTTATTCCCACCGGTAAAATCTTACTGTAAAATTCGCCTTATTTAATCGGAGCATTTGCTCGATTTAAAAAGGCAGAAATTTCTGTTTTCAAAAACCGGCGACAATCCATTAAAATTTTCGTAAAATGTTCCCGCCGCGAAAGGATTAAAGATACATTTATAAAAGCAAAAAAAATTCTGTTTACGGTATTTTTCGAAAAGGTGTTCGGGTTGGTTTTACAGTGAATTAATAGTTTTTTAAAACTAGAATATAGGTTTTTAGGATATTATATACTCTTTATAAAACATTATATAACTGAAAGGTAGCAAAATAATATTTAATTTAATACTAATTTCAGGAATGTTAATTTATCGTGCTTGTGTGCAAAGCATTCTTATTTGAGAAGGCTAGCATGCTAAAATCTTATTTTTTAGTTTGAGGAAACTGATTAACATAAAAACTACTCAGAAACGTTTCTGAAACTTAAAGGCAGCAAAAGAAACTTAGTTTTCATAAAAAATTCTTTAAATCTAAAAATATATTAGTTTCTCTGGTTTCTAAAAATAAAGAACTCTTTTTGGAATCGTGGATAATTTCGAAGAAGACATGTTATGCAGCGATTACATAATCCCTTTAATGCAGTCTCTATTGAACGAACATTTTTGCTGAACCTTGGCACTGACCACCATTTACATTACCACATATAAATTGATCATCATACTACAAAAAATAGATTCTATATACTATAACGAAGTTTGTTTCACTCTTGTGTATGAACAGCATTCAAAAGGAGAGGTTGTTGTTGCGATTGATATATGTATGTAAATATGAATTTTTTTCGCCGATTGTATGGAAATGAAATCATTTATTCATTTATTCATTTCCATACTACTTGGTGCTAAAGAAAAACATTTTTTTTTTCATACTAAGATAAATACTTACTATTGCCTCTCTCTCGCATATGGAATCTGAGCTCACATTTAAATAATAAGAATTAAATATAATAAGAAGGATATTCTAGTTTTACTAATATTAAAGATAAATATTGTTGGAATACGCGGATAATTTAAAGAACATTATACATTATTTGTATAAAACTAGGGGGCTCTGCCCCCTATTCCGCCGTCCGCCTCTAAAAATCAGTTAGTTTAATCGGCTTTAGAAAGATTACGGAGGATTAAATTGTTATTTAAAAAGAAAGAAAGAAAATAGTGCCGATCACCCTACAAACAGGTATTCATTCTTTTCTATTCTATGGAGGTTGTTTAACCCTTTTCGGCACGGACAAATTCTGTTAGTAAAACGAGAAATTATCGACTGACACCGGAATTCACCAACGACATTTTTAGGAATTAAGAATTCTTTAATTTAAGCTTTCATTGTAAAAGCAAAATTTTATTAAAATATTATTGGTGCAGATTTATAGTTTGTAATTCAAATTAGGTGTGCCCGGAATGGGCACACTGTGTAGAAAAGGTTTAAAGCCGAATGAGCTGCTGTTAATGGCTGTTGTCACGTTTAATAAATAAAATTATTTAAACATTTCAGAATCAGTTAATATAAAATTAACTTAGTCAACAGAGACTTAGCTTCCCACTATTTTTAACAATGCTTTAAGGTAATGGTTTTAAATAAGCGATTCTTAAATGTAACGTTTTAAATCTGACGTAATTTTCACTTTTTTTTTTTTTTTTTTTTTTTTTTTTTTTTTTTTTTTGTAATTTTTGCTTGAAAGTATTTTTATCTTTAGAAAATAAATATTGTTATTTGCACTGTTTTATTTTTCTTTTAAATTCGACACAGTTTTCGTACGTAGGGTAGTATGCGATTTAATTAAATAAATGGGAGTTAAAGGGGAGTTTCACTGTATTTTTGTATGTAGTTATACATATTCGCCTAGATTAAGATACATTAGTCTTTTTCTTCCCCAGTGTACAGTCTTTATCAGGTTTTTTTTTTTTTTTTTTTTTTTTTTTTTTTTTTTTTGTCGTTTTTTTTCAACTGACATTAACAATTGAGATTATTCAAGAGATAAATAACTAAAATACAAAGCAATATAAATTTTTTCTTTCTAAAGTTTATTAGTATTATTTTTTAAATCTTGCTTACTATGAAACGTAAATAAAATTTGCGATACAGATATTTTATGATAGTAATGGAGGAAAGCAATTTCTAAATTTTTGTTACAGTACTGTTTTAAGAAAAAAATAGGCGAGTGTTTAATATGTGCTTCTATATATTTTTCATGCACTTACAAAAAAAAAAAAAAAATCACTTAAGTTACTAAGATTTTTCTAGTAGATTTATATTCCACGAATTTTTCATGTAACGATAACAGGAAAAACTCGTGTAACATTCCTCGGTTATATGAAATTTTGCTGCACTGTTAAAAATCTTGTCCTAGCTTGAACCAAATTTTGGTGTTCAATAGCTGCCGTTGTTAACTGGTGAAATCTTGAACCAATATTTGGAGTTCCTGTTGAAAAATAGTTGGTTCATCCAATAGTTAGAACGAGGTTGAAATAGGAAACTCCAAATGTTGGTACGAGATTTCACCTTCTTATGGTAACAGCTAGTAAGCATCAAAATTTGGTTCAAACTAGAGCAAAATTTTTAACAGTGTGTTAATCGTTATATTAAAAGTTCTTGGAATGCAAATCTACTAAAAAAATCGGTACTACTCTGTTATCCTTCGAAAAAAATTTTCCCAAATTATACAAATCGCCAAACTAATAGCCAAATTATACATATTGACATAATTTTTATTTTAAATACCGAAAAAACAAAAAATTAATAGAATATTAATTAAAAATATTAATAAAAAGTCGAAATAAAAATCACTTAATGACATTTTAAACACGTGAATCGTATTTAATGTCATTGAATGTGACATTCACGATCATCCATTATTGGCATTTAATCTTATAGTTTGGCGATAATTTTTTGGTCGACGGGATAACCTAGTAGTACCGAAAAATCTTAGTAATTTTACAGTTTTTTTTACAGTGTGTGCCAGTATTATCTATATAAATATGATGCTCAATATCACATTTACATACATACATAATTACTCATTTTTTTTCTTTTTTTAGGTAAGTTTTCAATGCAAATTGATCTTTTATGAATACACAAACTGTAAGGTAAGATTTCATTTTATACTCCAATTATTAAGAAGACTACAAAGATTTGAAATAACGAAAAAATTGTTATTATTTTAATGTTATTATTACAAGGTATATCCTTTAAGAGCATCGTAAAGTTGACTTGACAGAGAAATTCTTAAAATTACGGTGTTTCTAACCATAATCGTTAAACTACGCTGAGGGACAATATTTACAAAAGTAAAATTTTAAACTGAATTATTATGAAACAATGTTTTTAGCGGTTTCATCGTGGTAATTTTTTTAACAAATAACAGAGTTTCTTTTTTTATATAAAGATAATCAAATTTCCTACAAACTACAACTGAAAAACAAATTTTAAATCATAATTTTTTACATTGTTTCAGTTTGTTTTTCAGGTACACTATATATAAAAAAAGTCTGTAAAGTTACTAAAATTTTTCTAATAGATTTGAATTTCGAGAACTTTTAATATAACGATAACAGCAAAATTTCATGTAACCGAGGAAGGTTACATGAGTTTTTGCTGTTACCATTACATAAAAAGTTCTTGCAATACAAATCTACAAAAAAAATCTTAGTAACTTTACATATGTATATATATTTTACAGTGTATAATCGAGAGATAATGCAATAAGTATAAAAAAATACATAAAAAACATTAATATAAAATCGATTAGTATAAAAAAGAATCGACTCAAAAACTTGCTCTATAGCTGTTGGATGAATTACGACAAAAATAAATCCTGTATATGGAAACTCTTGAAAACTGTATAAACTATTGAGAAAACTGTGTAAAGTTTAACTATACAGATTTTTGTTGATTTTCTCTTCGGATATAACATCTAAAATACTAATTACAGTAATGAAATGCTAAAGATTTAATCCTCTACATGTTAAAATAAATAAATGACTTCGAAAATAAGTTTTAATGCATTTTTTACATTTCTGTAATAAAAAATAGTTTAAGAAAATAATGATAATAACTATGGCTATATTTTTAGGATTCAACAATATTTGCGCAGTAATTGTTATTAGCAGAATTATTACAATAATCCACGATTATTACAATGTTAAAATCAGTGTCCGATGCATCTTGCTAATCCATCAAAAATCAAAATACACTGTACCGCAGCGCATAGCTAATTGCGTAATTACAGCTGTTTTCATTTTATTTATTTACTTTTTAAAGTTCGTTTTACAAGATTTTTCAAGGTTACAAGTGTATTTTCTACATCATCTTTTATTTTATTGTGAAAATTCATGTTTCGTTTTCGAATTATGACTTTTGTGTTTGTGTGTGTGTTATAAATTTCAATGAGTAAGAAACCGAATATGTTTGTTATTTGAATGTTTGTAATTGCTATCTATACAGCAATTTTTTTTTTTTTTTTTTTTTTTTTTTATCAGACAAGTAGTTTAATATGTTATGATTCATTTAAAGAGTACAATGATATATATATAATGGTCTTATAAATATATATAATAAAAAATATATAAAAAGAAGTATAATGATTTGAAACAGAAGTTAAAGGGGGGAAATTTAGCTTATAAAAAACACCTTAGGCAGAGTTTTTTTTTTTTTTTTAAAGGCATTTTTATTTTTAATTTACGTAAAACATAATTTAATTATGAACGAAGATGTACAGTAATCTCCACTGTATTACCCACGTTTCAGAAAATGCGTTTTTTATCTTTAAAAAGTATTAGATTAACGGACGTGTGCGCAGTTGAGAATAAAAATCATCAAAATAGCTTCACACGGGACACATTAAATTATTTAGATGAATGCCATTAGCTTGCGTAAAACAATATGGTTTTTATTACGTAAAATAAAACGTTTTGATTATGTAAATTATATTAACAGAGATTATACCAAAGATACGGACGAGTTAGATTAAATGTAAAAGCAGCGTGGGCACTAGTGCAGCTGCGTTCCATATAGTCCACTGAAAGTTTCACACAATTGTTTGGAGAGTGAAAGTTGCAGTACTTTCTCCAAAGGAAAAATAGAAGTTTCTTTAATTATAGCCAACAGTAGCAGTAGTGATTTTTAACGTTGAAATTGGAGTATTTGTTGCATGGAAATAAGAAACTTCAGAAATCAATATATTTTTGAAATTTAAAGAAACATTTAAAAAAAAGGTTTCTTCTGCGGTCGCTGATTATTGAAAACGTTTACAAATAATCGTTTTTCTCAAACAAGAATATTGAATGCATATTAGGTACTCTCTTAAAAAGTCAGCCACAAAATAGCTCAAGTTGAGCTGAAATCCACTCATCTCAATGTTGAAAGGCAGCTTCTCAAAAAAGAGTTGAAATAACTCGAGTTTTAACCAATTTAAATGAAGTTGAGCTATTTAAATAACCAATTTAGATCAAGAACATTTAATCGTTTGAAAAACAACTCTTTTATGATCGAAAAAATTACAGCTCTTTCATGAGAAGCCAAATCAGCTCTTTCGTTTTAAGAGTGTAAGCTATTAATTCTCAAATAAACATTTTCATGTTCAACAAACATGTTTTACAGGCAAATATAAAAAAGTAACAAAATTTACTAAGCATCAACTGAAACCAAAACTGAATTTCGTCATTTTAGCATTAACCCCTTGGGGACGAACAACACGTATACGTGCCGCAAAAAGGCTTAAGAATCCTTGTTTAATCCCACCAGTAAAATTTTACTGTAAAATTTGCCTTATTAAATCGGAGCAATTCCTCGATTTATTAAGGCACAAACTTCTGTTTTTAAAAAATGGTGACAAATTATTAAAAATTTCGTAAAAGGCTATCGTCGCGAAGGGGTTAATATTATTTTGTTACTCTAGCATGTATGAATTCAGTCACGCAGCGGAAGATGTTTAATTGAGAATTAATAACATGCTAACAACCGATATTCTAAATAAAATTGAGTAATACACGAATAAAATTACTCGGCAACTTTTCCGAAAAACAATCGCTGCTAAAGAAAATTTTCATGAATGATTCTTGAAATTCCACAAATTTTTTGGATTCTGAGATTTCCAACAATAAAGAAAGAACAATTTTTGGATTCATAAATCCAAAAGAAGTTGTTTTATATTTTCGATCGTGGTTATATTGTGTATTATTTTATATTAACCCCTTGATACCCAGAAAACTTTTTTCATGTACACTGTTAAAAATCTTGTACTAGATTGAATTAGTTTTGTTCCAATATTTGGAACAGGGCTGAAATAGAAAGCTCCAAATTTTGGTACGAGATTTCCCCATCTTATGGTGGCAGATACTGAGAACCAAAATATGGTTCAAACTAGAAAAATATTTTTAACAGAGTATGAGCTTTTAGTGTAAATTTATGTTTTCATATTCTGTATCATGCATGTGCTGCATGTCTTGTAGCCACCTACAACAAAATCAAAACGTATGCATTGTACGTGCAAATGTCCAGGGATTAAGAAGCATTAAAATTTTCATTTTCTTTTTTCTTTCCTTTTTTTTTTTTTTTTTTTTTTTTTTTTTTTTTTTTTTTTTTTTACCATTTGGAAAATGATTGATGTTTTCGGTCGAGAAACATATATCTGAAACATATCTGAATCCCTACGGTGTTCGCATGTTGGAAATACATTTAAGGCCACGATAGCAAATAAACAAACAAAAAAAATAGTATTAAAAACTAAATAAAAAATAACAACTCAAAAACAAATTGAGAAACAACTTTTAAACAAATTGCACTTAAATGTACATTTTCCCCATACGACGGACGGTACAAAAATTGAAAATGTACGATGCTTAGAAGTTTAAAAATTTGCAGTACTGAAAATAGTAAACCTAAAATTTCATTTAAAATTTGAAAATGTTGCCATTCGCAGAAGGACATAGGCATTACGCACATATATGTTTGTCCTTTATAATATATATTGGGTAGTTGTAACTATATAAGAAATTGAATGAATTCAGAAAGAAACACTATCACTTCTTTATTTTAAAATTAATAAATCCCTTAGAACTGTAGAAAAATGACTGTATAAATGATAATCTCTTCGGGATGTTTGACTTTTATTTAACTTTAACTGTAAAATAGACATGTATTGTTTACAAAACGTGAAATAATTATACATGAATATAGGATTTATTTATAAATCTTTGAAAAAAATCTTTCCCTAAATGGTTATTGTTATTTGTTAAATTGCACTTTATCTTTTTTTTTCTTAGTGTATTATTGCAAATTAGGTGAATGAAACAAAGCGAAAGCACCATCTTAGACAAAAAATAACTTTTTGTTAAGAACTGCACAAGTACATACATAATTTTGCTTTTTATTTAATTTTCCGAAGTTGAAATGATTTTACAGTTAAGAATAAGATGGAATTTCTCCATGTAAACTCCACTTACAAATAATAACTCATCTTTTAATCACCGTAAAAGACATTTACATACATTTCACACCCGATAATTTTCTATTAACATCCCCTCACTAAAAACAAAATCAAAAAAACTATTTTTGTGCCAACAAACGACTTTGGCATGAATTATTCATCGTATAGTAGTAGGTATTCAGCCACTTACACGCATGATCTATTCCCTGTAGACCAAATATGCAAAACGTACTATATTCCCTATAGGGCAGAGTGGAAGAACCTGAACCTGGTAGGGGAAAACACAATGCTTCTATGGAAGTAATTATTTTATATGTATATTTTTTCTTTTTTGCGAAATCAAACTATTCTGGATCTTTTTTCGATCAAATGTATTACATATTTTGTTATGGAAATTCATAATTTTATATCTCCGATTAAATATCAAAGAATATAAAGTGTTTCGTATAGTAGCTGCTTCTTTTATTTTCACTAAGCAGCAGAATGATTTATAGTGCATTTAATTATTATTATATTTCCCTGTGAGACATTTTTCAAACTATATATTAATGCATAAATTTCTATACTGTTTGAGCATTAAGTAAATTAATCCTTTTTACATACATTTTCGCACTTGTACTGTATTTATTGAAAAAGTCATTCAATTACTTAGAACGTAATGTAATAGGACAGTTACCTTACAATCAACTAAAAGCAAATTCGTGTTATAATGCCTTTTTTTCATAGTTTGTTATGTGCTTTATAATGGCTTTCCTTTTATAGCTTTTAACGGCTCATTTGTTATTTTTTAAAAAATCTTTAAACTTTTTTTTTTTTTTTTGTAAATGTGAGAATTTGTATATTTTAGAGAAGCTATAGTGTTGACTAAAACAATACGGCCGCCGAGCTCAAATTTAGGAATTAAAGGCGCAATAATTTATAACAAGCAAAATTCCTCGATTTCATTTCTTGACGGATAAACGAAATTCGATATTTTTTTGAATAATCAATGAACGAACTTTACGTTTTCATTTTTTCGTGCGAACGATTAAAAAATTTCTTTATATTTTTTTTTCCGCAACCAGTTAACAAATTGCAATTACTCCTCCCACTAACACATTACACGATAACACAAAATGGACATATTATGCTACAATTTCTCCTCAACGGATTGATGACATTCACAATTTTTTTCTTATGGAATGTTAACATATGTCGAAAGAAAATGTTCGTTAAACAAAGAAGTAAGGATCACCGAGCACATAAAGCTAATTAAAACAAGTCGAAAATTGCTCTTGAAACGTAGCAAATGAGTTGCGTTCGAACTATAACGAAGTTTTTAAAATATTCAGATCTTGGTGCAATAGTATACGGTACTTCGGATACAGTATAGTTTCCGAAATCTTTTGTGTTTTCCTGTAAATACTATCTGTTTTCTATTATATAAGAAGTGATTTGTAGTAAACCTCAACAACATTTTTCAATTTCATATAATGTGAAATAGTTAAATATAATTAAAACGGGTCCTAAACAATGCTTTGCCCAGTTTCTTTATGTAATGGAAAACCTTTTTGTGGCCAGGTAAATTAATAACTAATATTCTTTGCACCATAGATTGTACTGAATGTATATTTTAGTATATACTTTCTAGATACATATCAATTTTATTATGTTCGAAAGAGTGTAACACCATTAAAATGCACTTGAAACTATTTTTTCCTGTTGGCCCGAATGTAATTGAATACATTTGATTATCCCTGTAATTAAATTATACATCCATTTTCTTAAAATTTGAAATTCTCGACAATTACATGTTTCATACGATTCGGTTTGGTAGTTTTTTGCGTTGTTATCTGTAGAGAGACGGACAGACAGACAAAAGGACGTACGGACTGAACTACGTCTATAGGTGCTACGTATTTACATAATTATGAACGCACGTAAAAAGGCCAGCTGGTTTATAAAGTAATCAAAAAATATCACCAGCCGCTGCTCCAAGCCAAATCGGCATAGAGTCATCACTAGAATATAAATTCAAAATCCAGATATGTAACAGACACATTGCCAATTCTCTAAAATACTAGTTTTAGAAAAATCGTTTTTCTGTGACCTATGGTGTCATTCCATGTCTTTAAAAACATTAATTGAGTATTTATAACATAAGTTCTTACTTTGTGTCTGAAGAGATTAAAATGCATATTCTAATCTTTTTAAATTGTTCTTTTCTTTTTTTTTTTTTTTTTTTTTTTTTTTCTTATTTTATGACTATGAATTTTTTATAAAAAGGTAAAAATAAAAACTTCTTAAAAAAATAATAAAATAAGCTTTGATGTAATTTTTCCCAAAAACGAAAAACCGAAAATATATTCAAAATGTATAAAAAATAAACTGAATTTAAAACTACGCGATTTCGTTTCTTTCAATAATATTTAGAATATCTTCAGAAAATTCCAATTTTCTCCGAATTCGAACTTTTCGAAAACGCCAGCGGCCATGTGAAAATTTTTCTTCCTCAGATTAGGAAATATTGCTCTAAGAAGATTTCGTTTACTTTTAGGCATAAGTGAAGACTTGTTTGAAACCGAATTTATTTGATTTAAGACATTTCCAAATTTTCTTTGAATTGTGAATTGTGTTTCTATTCAGGAAAGTGGGAGGGAATTGAAAGAAAAGTGATAAAAATTTCATCACTGTTAAGTCTCGAAATACTATATTTTAAATGGCTTTCTACGAATATCACAAGCATTTCATTTCTTTTTTTTTTTCCTCAGTTTTTATAATAGCGAGGTAGATCCCGTCAAATTTTGACGAAAGAAAATGTTTAAGAAGGATCTGTTTCATTGATTTATAATAAACCCTACAAAATTAGTTATAGTAAAAAATGCATTTTATATTGGTAACTCTAATTTTTAAAGAAATAACATTTAACCTAAAGTTAACAAAATACTATTGCTATAAAACTTAGTTGTAGAAATAATTAAAATTAAACTTTAATCGTGCATGTAAGAAGCAAAAAATAATAAAGATCTGTTATTATGATAAAGTTATCAATTAAGATTGTTATGCTAGTAATACAAAATGAAAAAAAAAGCACAATTTTTTCAACTTTAACTCAATTATAGAATTTTTTCCCTGTGAAATCTAAACCCGACATCATTTTCCCATATCAAAATTTACAAACACATATTTCGTATCTGTATTCACTTTTTAAAAAAAAAATGGCATTTTAATTTGATCGTTTTCATTCAAACCTTGAAGTCTCAAAGCTATTAGCTGAAACAAATATTAAGCTGTTGATATTCTTCTACGTGTAAATGAAATTTTGTAAATGAAATCAAAATTCACTGGGTTTTATAACAGAAGATATTTAAATTTGAATTTTTTCCCTTTTAATGAGAAAATGGCAACATAAAGATACAATAGTTATTTTTCCCTTTTATCCTTTGCTTTTAATGGGAATGGAGTACTCCTGTTGCCGCGATTAGAAAAGCGGTATTAAAAACTACAAAAAAAATTAATAATTCAAAAACAAATTAAGATACAGCTTTCAAACAAATTTCATTCAAAAGTACATTTTTTTCCCTACACGATGGTGTAAAAATTGAACATGTGCTATATTTAGAAGTTTAAAAATTTTTACTAGCAAAAATTGCAATACCGAAATTTCATTTAAAATTTAAAGTGTTGCCATTCGCAAAATGACGTATGCGTTACGCACAGATACGTTTGGCCTTTATAATATAAATAGTTTTAGCTCAATTTATTCGTTCTATTGCTGTAAAATGTGAGAAGAGGAGCTTTCTTTCTCCACATACACGCAGTTATTACATTATAAATATATTTTCTCGTCATTACATCAGATGTAGGCATATTGTAAGAGAAAATGCTTGAATGGTACAGCATAATTGTGAAATAGGGTTATCCTGTGAATCTGGTTAAAAATATGACGTATGCAAGAATGTGCAAGAAGAGAAGTAAACTGATACCTTTACTTGAAGCACATGATTTATGGGAAATGATTGATTTTCGGCCAAACAACTTCATTTTAATTAATCTAGTTTAGATCTTATTTCTTTCGGTTTTGCTATGTGGTCCCGATAGGTAAATATCGGTTAATTTTGGTTAAGATTCAGTTGACAATATTGTGTTTCTTTGATATAGTTAATTACTGTTAAATATTTTATTGTATTGTTTAGTAATTATTTCTTATTTCACTTGAAGTTTACATAAAGTGGTAATGCTTGAGATTATATAAGGGAATTTTAACTACATATATATGTGTGTGTACATGTGTTATAAAATCAATAAAGTACTGTATTACTTTTATTCTATTCTTTTCTGAATGCACTGCACCCAGAAAAATGTTTTATTGAATCAACAAAAATTTGTTTGGTCCAACAAATCTTTTCGTTTAAATATGGGTCAATGGAAACTTTGTTTGAATAAACAAAAAAATATTGTTGATTTTTATTTTATTTATTTATTTATTTAAATTTAAAATGTATGTAAATATATATTATATTTTGATTTTTTTTTCAATTTTTCGTCCACAATTTTCATCCAAAATGAATAATAATGTAATAATAACGTCATTAATCTGTCTCAATTTGAAAAGTTTTTATTATCAAAAAATTATGATCATCCTTTATAACTATATAAGTCAATTAAACAAAATTACGTGAAAGAGTTATGGATACTGCACACCAATTTAAACTTTGCAAAAAAAAAAAAAAAAAAAAAAAAAAAAAGAAAAGGTTGGAATTACAAATTTAAAATACAAGACTTTAGTCGTACTAAAAAACAGATCTTGTTAAATCAAATAGAATTCATGAAATTTTGTTAAAATTTTATAAGAGTGTTAACAATATTTTTTTGGTCTGAGCAACATAACTAATTTTTTATTTTAACTAAATTTTCACTTAAAACAACCAAAATGTACTCAAAAAACATGTTTTGTAGTTTTAACCAATTCCTTTTTCTGGGTGTGAATTAATATATTTTTCTTTTAGTCGCTAAATAAACTTCTACATCTGCCCCAAGTTAGCATTTCGAATAGCTAGAAACCCACAAGAGATCCAAGTCACAATAATGACGAACTAAAGGACCATTTACCAATTATAGCGTGCTTTCTATATATTTGTATCGAGCTTGAGAATTTTAAATGCAGATATGCATTCGATATCTCAGAAGCACGCTAAACTTGCTTATCTACTTCAAGTTAAAATTAAAGTCTTAAGTAACTTGCATCATATGGACCAATATTCAAATAATTTTAAATCTAGGAGCAACCACATATTTAATATATACTGAAATACTGAAAACTGAAGTAGAAGACATTTATCCAATATTTAATATTGAACATCTCTCTAACGTAAAAACCCTATAAGTATATAAAAAAAAACTCTCTTCAAGTGTGCTTCTCGTAGCAAACTCGAATTAAGTCTTTAACTAGCTGGCCTTGCGAATAGATTCTTTGGATATCGAAAACGGCTGGGAATTGATCCTGGAGTACAGATCATATTAAGATTATTCCTTACTCTAGTCCTTGCTTGAATATGTGTTTTTTTTTAAGAAATAGGTACACTAGCGAGGATTCCAAGATGTAATTTTGACACACACACACATATAGGGATAAATATGTACGGATGTTAAATATTAATGTATCAAAATATACCGATGTGCAATAGTAGAAGCATATATTGAAGTTTTCTTGCAACAGTTAATAAACCTCTTCATGTGCACTATTTATTTCACAAAGCACATCAAGGCGACAATCATCAATGTTTTGCTCTGATAGTTTTTTTCATCCAGTCATTACTATATCTAATAGCGGACCGGTCTCCAAATATTTATTGTTCTATTTACATATTGGGGACGTGGGCAGGAGAGATTTGGGCCAGTATTCAATAAAGTAAGAAGTAGACGAAAAGGAGCATTAGTGAAAATGGTTGGCAATAATCGTTTTGATTTGTTTCGTGTAAACTGATGTCAAAAATTGGAAGCTTATAAATTGATGAAAAAAAAAAAAAAAAAAAAAAAAAAAACTATAAAACTTTAGTATATACTGCTTGTTACAGAAATGCAATTTATGTTTTGGATATGCGTAGGAGGAAACTTTTAAATTATAATATTCTAATTGTTTCGACTATTAGAATAAAGTAAGTAAAGTTCATCTTAAATCAGATCCAGCAAAATATGTCGACACTCCATATTTCGTCTTTGATCCATATAATCCACGAGCACATTTCACTTGAACATATTTCACTGTATCTTGTTTAAATGGTATGGGAGAAAAAAAAAAAGAATTATTTTTATTCCATGTTATTGGTTTTCTAATCTTCTTTTATTGAAGAAAGTAGATTTTTTCAATGTATGAACATTTAATTCTTAGTTGTCTTAATTATGCGCGGAACCTAATGATGAACTAAGTTCATTTTATACCAGGCTAAGAAACACTGCATGAGAAAGTGCGGCTACCGCAAGGTATTCACAAGACAATAGATATATATCTACACTAGAGATGCTAGAAAATTAAAAGTTAATACAGTAATTTAAAGGAAATGAAGTCCTAATTATTAGAGTTCTTTTTGAAACATAAAATTTTTTTCGGGGGATTCTTATACACAATACTCTAATATTATACTACTTTCTTTTCATGTAATTGTTAATTTATGTTTGTAATAAAAGCTTAAAATTCTGAAAAGTCTTTGTAGACACCCTATAAATAAGATTATTTGAGTCTCTCTTCATTATTATTTGTGAGGTATTATATAAGGAAAGATAATTTTCTAATAGTTAAAATTTAGTATCCTTCATTTAATTACTCTGGCTTAAAAATTGAACATTCCAATCCTTGAACAGTAATCTATAAAATACTCTTTTAGATCTTATTCAGTGATCCAGAATGTTTTCCCTTTTACAATACTCCATGATTGGTTCTAAAGCGAGTGGTTGTATGTATGCAACATAACTTCTTGTTACGATGAGTGTTTCTTATAATACACAAGTAGTGCCTCTTCCTTCAGTGACTCCTGGGAAATGCAAAAGATCAAATAAAATGGAAAATGTATTTTTCATTTTTTAGCTTCTTTTTCGGCAAACATGATTTTCTTTCTTATTGATTTATTTTCTTTGTAAGGCCTAGTTAAATCCCAAAATAGTTTTTTTTTCTTTTTGAAACTTGAACAATTGGATTTGTTCTTATAAATTATAAATTTGTTCTGATTCCCGATTTTAAATTTCTTGCAAGAATTTTAATATATTAGGAAATATAAATTGAATTTCATATTTCATGAACTTAGAAATGGAATTTTGTAAACAAAAAAAGTGAAAGAAACAAAATATTCATTTTTAAGTAAATTTTACTTTAGTTATGTCTTATATAAATCGATGTTGAAGAGTTAGTAAAAATATTATGAAATATTTTTATCAGATTTCTATAATAAAGAAGTTGGTTTATATATTTTACGTTGGTTATGATAGAAATTTTTTTTTGTTAAAAAACACTTTTAAAGGTTTTTTTAAATAACAAATAGCTATATAAATTTAAATAATATATTTTTTTATTGTCAGCACTATGCATTTACATAAAAAAACCTTCTATATATAGAAATTCACTTAAAGATTTAATAAGTTGAAAATTTCACTTTAAATGTTAGATTCTTTATCTATCATGGAATATCGTTGAAATACTTAAATATGAAAAGATTTGATGGCATGAAGAAAACTTTTATTTGATTAGAATCATTCATTTTCAAAACCGGTTTGAAAATTGAAAGCATCCCCATAAAGAATATCTACGACCAAAATTGAAAAATTAGAAAACTGTTTGCATTCAGATCAATCTCAGCTATCCAATGCAAGAATAATCATTTAAAAATATCAAAATGCAACCGAGATATTTTCATAAATTTCTTCCATAGGATTAGCATTAGTGAATGGGTCTTTTCGTTTAGATGTAGTAGCCCCTAAAGCTGATGGTGCGAATGAGTTCGAATCTAAAATCTTCTGTCACCATCTTTGAGAGCAGAACCTTCCAGCCGCTGGTGAACCGAAAAAAGATTTGAAAGTGAAATTTTTTTTTTTTTTTTTTTTTTTTTTTTTTTTTTTGTTATTTAAATAAAATAAAATTTTTTCAGTTGCAGAAGTGAATTAAGCAGAATAATCACTATGAAAGTCCATTTGTTTCCCCTATTAGTATTAGACTTTAAAGACACAATCGGTTTGTGGATAAGCTGTGGCTTACTGCATATGAAAAGGCACTTAAAAACATAAGCAGCAACCTCTAATGATACATAAAAGTATAAAAGTAATAAATATCAAATTACAACTTTGTAAATAAAAATAGACTACATTAAATAAAATAAAGGACAGTTTGTAATAAAACAAAGAAGCTGGCTGTATACTCCATGTACAAGTCTTTTAAAGCCCAAATATCAACTTTTGATGCGAGAGCAGAATAATGTATAGTGTCTAGTATTAGTATGAAAATAACAAACATTAAAAAAAAAAAAAGAATAATTAAAAGAATAATTTTACTGAATTGGACATTAAAAAAAATACCGAAAGATTCTTAGAACTTTTAAAGGTTCAAAATTATCGAAAATTTATTTTATTTTTATTTTATGTATTTTATGCATTTTATTAATTTATTTATTTTTAGATATTAAACTTCTATTTTTCTGAACATTTTGATATACTTATATCCTTGAAATTCCTATTGGAACAGAAGTAATCGTTCTTAGAATTAATTATACGAGTTTAATTTCTGAAGCGGCATTTTCAAATCCTTGGAGTCATTTTTCTCCAAATGACGATCTTGGGCATAACGTGCAGACTCATAACTTTTGAATATGTTTTTATGAAATTTGCAAAACATAGGTTAATCTGTATAAACATTTTGTGTCATGCTAGTCTGCATAAACGGTACCTAAAATTTTCTTTTCTTTTCTTTTCTTTTCTTTTCTTTTCTTTTTTTTTTTTTTTTTTTTTTTTTTTTTTTTGAAAAAAATATTTCTTATGTGACTATATTCTTGCCATTTTCAAAATTTTGTATTAACTGAATACAACTTTGTATTAAAAATATAAAAAGTGATTTTAATTAAAATTTATTTAGATCCAGGGTAATTATTATAATCTGATGTATAAGTAGGCATCAAAATTTACATTCTTGTTGCAAAATTTATTTTGTAATCTTGCGCATAAGCTGTGATACCAATTTCTGATCGACAAATGTTTGGAGTCCTCTATAAATGCTAATTCTGTATCACGCAATTTTTTAAAGGGAAGGGGAGCAAAACACAAAAAACTTCTTTTTCTTCTGCTTAAAATAAAGTTTTACTCATGTTTCTATCTTAATTAGATCAGGAAATATAATTTTTTTGTAATTTGGTTCGTCTTTAAAATTAAAATAAAAGTTCGGCTTTCAAGCAATGGTTGTTATAGAAATAACTCCTTGTAAAGATGAGATTTTTTTCCATGATTGTTTTTTTTTTTTTTTTTTTTTTTTTTTTTTTTTTTTTTTTTTTTTTTTTTTTTACCGTTTCTCCTATATTAATTGTTATAACTCAAGAATCGTTTAACATAAATGGATCAAACATAGAACATGTCTTTTTCAACTATTTTACTTTTATTTTGATTCAGCAAATTTGAAAAAAAAATATGTATTTACTTTTAAAAATATGGCTTTTTTTTATAAAGTTACATCCTTTATTTTCAAGTTTTTACTTTAAATATTTTTAATTTTTATTTAAATTAACATATTTGAAAATGCTGAATCAAAATTAAAGGTAATATATTTCTGTTTATTCACAGGGGAAAAAATATAAATTCTATAAATAATATTTCGAGTTATAACGATTTTAAACTATCCCACTTTTTCTAATAAATTTTTAGTTAAAAAAAATACGTTAAGTTTTATCATATGATTTTGTTTACAAATATTATGGTTACCATCACATAAAAATTCAAAATTTTAGCTCAGTAAATAAAAATTACTTTAAAATGTGTCCCGGACCCCCTTAAATAATGAATCCCCGCTCCCCCGGCTATTGAGCAACATTGTAGGAACTTTCATTGCAATAAATGATAGGGTCAGGAGAAGTAATTGATGACTACTTTGTACATTTTCAACATTATTATTTTGTTTTATTTTTTTTTTTTCTATTTGAAAAAGTGGTGTTTTAGTACATACCAAATAACATTGACTCTTTAAGAACACATCTTAAAAATTTTAATTTTCATAGCTGTTCTTTTTTTTAAGTTAAGTTTACTTTTTAATGTTTATAATTACATTATCAAAAACTCATAATCACAAAAGTTTGGGGTCATTATGACCATTATATTTTCTCTTTATACTTGCCTATACATATTTGTTTGCGATACGTATGTCTTTGATTCCAATAAAATCCGTGTTTTAAAATCATATGCATTTTACGATATTAAATGTTGAAAACGTCTTTTTTATTGTTGTTGTTGTTTCCTATTTCAAGTGTCTTGAAACACCTTAACAAAGAAAAGAGAATAAATTACACAAATACACAAAGGCGTATTCCATACGCCAATAATGAGTTACCAATAAAAATATTTAAAGAGAAAAAAAATTCAAACTTTAACAATAAATTGGTTGAACATTGGAGTGCCTTTAGGAAGAGAGTAAATACAGCACATATGCAAAAATGTTGGTTTTCGAAACCATTTTTTCATTGATAAGGGAACCACTTTTGGTTTTTCTCGTACCTAGCATTCAACCTTGGTGCATTTTAAAGCCTATATTAGGAAGTTTGAGAATTGAAATTTTTTTTCTGTTAAAGTCATATTTTTGAATTTTACAGAAGCATAACTTTCTTAAAATGCTGTTTTCGGTAATACTTATTGGACTATTAACATAATTGTTTTAAAGAAAAATATTTAAAAATATAAAGTAGTTAATATTAGATATAAAATATTAAAAAAAAAAAGTTTAAAAATCCTTCAAAAACCTACGAATTTATTTTGAAAAAATTCCGACATTTTATTCCCATTTTTGGTAGGGAAAATTTGGCGTATTTTCAAAATTAGAATTTTCCGGCAACCCTAGCCAAATGTCATAGCCCAAAAATAAGGCAAGTAAAAAATTCATAGCGCCATATTTGGCTACTTAACTCACTTTTGTCGTGAAATAAACAAATAAAAATGCAATAATAAAAAAAATTAAAGTATAAAAAATTTATAAAATATGATTTTAACAGAGAATTTTTATCAGTTCATTAATTTTCATGTATACGGCTACAAAATGCACTAGGTCTCGATGCTAGTGCAAACAACAGCAAAAGTGGCTCCCTTATGAGTGCCGAGCTCAATATGCTGCCCTTATTGTCTTCAAAGTTTTAGGCAATAGAAAAATTGAAAAATTATGCTTTCAGATTTTTGATATTCATGCGTAAATTGTAATTTTGTAAAATTTCAATAAAAGCAATCTTTTCTCCTTAGTCGTTCTATATGGTAAGGAAAAAATATATATAAATAAATCTAATGCAAAAAATGAATTACTAGAAGTTGAAACAATGCAACATAAATAAAAAATTTAGGAAGGAGAAATAAAACATTTTAAAAACTATTCACACGTGTCTTTCATATTCAAAGACATCTGGAAAATGTTCAGATAAATTACATTGTCTTTCAGGTAAAAATATCATTTAATCGCTTAATATTCTGCAGTTTTCCGTTTATAAATTTACCGGTTTTTTTCTTTTCTTTTCGGCATATGTACCATCAACACGAAAAATGGACAAAAATAATTCTCGAAAGAGATTGTTCGATTAATCGCATTTCAACCACGCCTCTTTCTTGCTATTGAATATGATTATCGGACATATGAATTTGGCAGCAGCTGTGTTCCTTTTTTTACCCTTAAAAAAGAATTAGTCTAGTGCATAGTTGGCTAATGTTCAATAAACTAATCGTGATAATTTAACATCTTTAGCATTAATTCATCAAACTATAACGCAAGTTGCGTTTAATGTACGCGAATCATACATTATAAAAATAACATGAAGTTTACTGCCTATTATATTCATTAAAAAATTCAGTTTTAGTTTAAGTTAGTAAAGTAACATTTATTATAGCAATTTTAAACAAATAAATTCATGTCAGAGATAAACCTAACTTAATAGTGTAATATTGCCTATTGAAATAAAAGCAGTTTCTCTTTATAAATCATCAGACATGTATAGTTGCTAATGGAAAACTAGGAGGTAATATTTCTTACTACAATCCTTTATTTTATGTGTTTGTAACCTCCCCTCCCCCCCCCCCCCCCCACATACACACTTGCAGTAAATGTGATTAATTAAACTCCACTTTTATTCTTTTAAGACTTCATTATTTTGCGCTAAATCCGTTTTCATTTCAAATATGCATTTAATTCTTTTAAGCGCAAAGTATTTCTATTTCTAAAATGCTGAAATATTGATCGACACCAGAATTTATGAACAAATTTATTTTAAAATAAGTGGGATCTTTTCATCTCGTATATAATAAACAAAAAAATATTCCAGAATTTTAACGTTATTGAGGAATTTGGGTTTAAAATTAATTGGTATGAAAATATACGAACACCTTTCAAGGGGTTAAATACATGGTTTGTCCATTAAGTAAAGAGGCTGAATTTTTCGCGCCAAGTAGATGGCCGAAAGGGTGCTATTTGCAAGTGATACGTGCGGTGCGGTCTGCACGATTTATATTCCAGCAGAACTCAGTTAGCTTTGAGCAATGAAAGTAGAAGGATACCTTCTCTAAAATCTTTGCTTTGAGTCTTTGCAGTGTACGGATCTCTCAGGAGGCAGACACGTGTTTGAAAGTAGCGTTAGATTTTCAGAATGAAGCAAATTGTGGAACAGAGATAGGCAATAAAGTTTTGTGTATAAAAAATAAGTTCACTATTGAGAGGCTTCCAATGTTAGCAAAAGCCTATGGAAAGGATTCTTTGTCCAAACCTCAGATATTTAGACGGCACAAAGCATTTTAAAGACGGAAAAGGGGACATCGATGACGGACAATTCGTTAGACGTCCATTAAGATTTCGAATTTCAGACAATGGGGCTAAAATGTAAATGGTTTTGATCTATGATCGTCGGTTGAGTGTTCGAATGTTTTTGAAAACGCTAGGACCAAAAAAATCGACTGTGAATCAAATTGTCACAAAAGAACTTAATACACCGAAAAATTTTAAAAAACTGTTTCTTTAAATCAATCCAAATCCTGTAAAACACTGCAACACTTCTCCAACCACCTTACAGAATTAATCTGTCATCACCGGACCTTTTTCTATTCCCTCGTTTCAAATCCAGCTTAAAAAGCCGTCGTTCTGACTATCTGGAGAACATACAGAAAAACGTAAAGTACGTTCTTAACCCCTTCGCGACGGCAGCGTTTTACGAAACTTTTAATGTTTTGTCACCGGTTATTAAAAATTGAAATTTGTGCTTTATCAAATTGAGAAAATGCTCCGATTTAAAAAGGCAAATTTTACAGTAAAATTTTACTGGTGGGGATAAATATATATATTAATTATTATGACATTTAGCTAGTGTTATACGATAAAATTCTGAATATTTTGGGAAGGATCCTCTTATGGAACGATGTTTGGCCAATTACTTTTTTTAAGATAAAAATTTAACTTTATTTATTTCTGTAGTCATTAACGTTAACGTAAACGTTTTGAGTGGTTTTTTGTAGTAGAGGAAAATGATTCTAAAAATATCTCCAAGCATCACATTTTATTTTCATTAGTTTTTTTTTCTTTTATACTGTTTATTTATATTTAAAAAATAATTTAATAAAGTCTTCGAAAATTTTTATAGAATTTCATACACTCAGTGACGCATTCAGTGACACATTCAGTGACGAATATGCTCAGAGCTAAAAAATGTAAAGTCCTATAGAGAGAGAGAGAGAAAAAAAAAACAAAAAAAAAACAAAAAAAAAACGCTTCATCCTATGTTATTTCGCCAAATTGTTTAAAATAGATCCGGTTATTATCTTAAACTCTTAGCTTTCTGAATATTAAAATGAATTTTAAAAGATTTCTTGTCTGCTTATTAAAAATTACAATGTTTGAATATTCAAATACAAATAGTGATACTCATTTTTCACAACCTATTTGCTGGATCGAGATATAGCCGCAAAGATTTACAGTTTATATGATTTGTCTTAAACCTTCTTAGTGATATCTATAAATGTTTGAAGGTGCTGATGTTAATGCCACATAAAAAACATTAAGTGTTTAACTTACCGAAAAATCCCCCGATTGAATCTTCTTTTTTGTTTTCCTTTTCTTTTCTTTCTTTCTTCTTTTTTTTCTTTTCCTTTCTTTTTTTTTTAAACAAGACAACTAATCCAAACATGTTTCAAGCATTATTTCAATTGATAAAGGTATTTTTAATTCTAAAAATTATTAATAATTTTATAAATAAATTTATATATAATGAAAAATATGTAAACTGTCGCATACATTATATTTTACATAAAATAAACCACAATCGTCAGAAACATGGGTGTGTAAATTTAAATTTACAAGCTCATTACAATCGTTAAATTTCAAGGTACAGAATTTTTTCACTTTTTGACTTCCTCAGGCTTTCAGTATATATTATCTTCTATTGTTAAATAATCCTCAGTAATAGAAATCCCAGAAACTTCGCGACGGAACACTTTTACGAAATTTTTAATGTTTTCTCACCGGATTTTAAAAACAGAAATTTTTTCCTTATTAAATCGAGAAAATGCGCCGATTAAATAAGGGTAGATATAAACAAGGATTCTTAGCCTTTTTTTTTTTTTTTTTTTTTTTTGCGGCACGTATATGTGTCGCTCGTCCCCAAAGGATTAATATATATATATATATATATTAATAAAGTGAGTTTATTACATATTTAAAATTTTTGTGTAATTTTACTGGTGACTTCTTGTATGCTTTTGGTACTGTTCTTTATTTGATTTTATTTATATTTTCGTAATTTAGAGAGGAAACATCTACCACATATTCAGGCGCCGGACAACGTTATTCCAAATATTAGTTATACAAAATGATTATCATATATAAAATAATTTCCGTATGTTAATGTGTATACAAATCTTTGTAAAAAAATGTCATACATAAAAGTTAAATTATGATTTTTACACATATACTCTTTTTTATCGTCGATGGCTTAAGCGATAACATCAATTTTGAATCATCCGGTATATTAAGTATAGTACTTCAGTATTCATTAATAGTATTCATCTTGTACATGAACAAACATTAATTTTCACAAAAAATAAACTACACTTAAAAAGCAATATGTGCATCCTGAAAAATAAAACAAATCAATTGCACCATCTCATGATAGTCCATAACAAAACTGTGATTTTGAATATTTGATAAACAGCGCATAAACTATACCTTTTTCAGTGCTACCTCTATTCCAGATGCTTTGTGTCAACAATTAAAAATTGATACAGTTTCAATTTATAGCCGATCCCAAATTCAAAAATTGCATTCGTATTCAGTAAGTAGTTTCCCAGTCGAATGGTATTTCTATCAGCGACAGTTTTGTTATGGACTATCATGAGATGGTGCAATTGATTTGTTTTATTTTTCAGGATGCACATATTGCTTTTTAAATGTAGTTTATCTTTTGTGAAAATTAATGTTTGTTCATGTACAAGATGAATAATTTTAATGAATATTGAAGTACTATAGCCAATATACCGGATGATTCAAAATTGATGTTATCGCTTAAGCCATCGATGTTAAAAAAGAGTATGCGTGTAGAAATCAAAATACAACTTTTATGTATGACATTTTTTTTTTTACAAAGATTTGTATACACATTAACATACGGAAATTATTTTTTGTATGATACTCATTTTGTATAACTAATATTTGGAATAACGTTGCAAGCGCCTAAAAAAGACTTAACCCATTAGTGCCTAGCGTCTCTTTTTAGGGACGATCATAAAAAAGGGCGAGAAAGCACTTTTCACACCAGTATATAGGAAGATACATAAACACTATGTTTCACGAGACAAACTCCTCGATAATTTCAGATAAAATTTATTCTTCTTTTAAAAGTGGTGGGAAACCCAAAATTTCATTTTTCGTGAAGAAAATAATTTAGGCATTAATGGCTTTTTTAACGACGATTCTTGTAACATCAAAATTTTCCGAGTTATGATTGTAGAATGCATATGTATTTAAATTCGAAATATACGGTCTGTAGGTCCTATAATTCACATTTAAAATGATTTTCTCCTTGTTCCATGTAAAACAGGAGAAATTCTATTCTATTCCCAAAACTCATGGAGGTATGGGTGATTTAAAATTTATGAAGTCTCGGAGCTGTTAAAAACGACCAGGCGGTCTTTTAGTAGTCTTGAAAGCATCATAATTTCATAAACTTTAAAGTATTAAAATTAGATGAGTTTGTGCTGTAGAACAATAGAATGATTTCTGTTTCAAATGTCAAATTGACGAATTTTTTTTTCTAATTGTAACTGATAGAACCCAAAGACCGTATGAAAAAAAAATGCAATTTAATATACAAAAATAGTTTTGTGAAATTAATACCACATATAAAAACTGTATTTGATTTGTGTATGTTTTATAATCGAAAATATCTTCCTGTTACCAATGGTTAAAAAGATAATTGCCTTAAACTCTATTTTGAATCCCCCAGTATATTCAATAAATCATGTAAACAATCACACTGTAATTTTGATTCCCGTATTTCAAAATCTTCTTTAATTTCTCTAGATTATATTCCGAATGATACATAAACAGAAAAATATAATTTAAATATAAGTACAAATATATCACTTCGAGTTTTGAAAGAACATTTATTGTATTATTTTAAAATATCTTTTAAAAGCTTTAAATAAACCATAAAATTTGAATGATTTAAGCTAACCATTTTTATTCTTGGTTGTTCCTGTCCAATACGTTTAGAAACTTACTTTCTGGCTTCAAAGAAAGAATGGCCTGAAATCAGAAGTGACGTATTCGGGCAGGCGGGAAATTGATTTTATAGAATACCAATTCCTGGATGCAGGAAATGATAGCCTTTTCTCCCCTGCGTTTGATATGCTCATAGACATACGGACACAGAATAAAATAAGCTATTTCCCATCGATGATTTATTTAATACAACACGTTCTTTCTTTACACATTTCCCTATTTCTTGTCTTAAAGTTTATTTTTCAAGCTATGATAAAAGAAAGTACTGTTTATTGAAACGAAAATAATGTTAATTGTCTCCGTGTGGAAAACAAATATAAAACACATTTAATAGAAATAAACGTTGTAGGCGTTTGAAATATATTAATATGATGAATTTTTATTTAAAAATTCTAAAAAGATTTTTAAAAAAATACAATGATTGTATTCGAATTATTATTTTACACTGTGTTACAAACAAATGAATTATTTTTGTTTTTTATCTCAAAGAAAATTTATTGAATAATATCTCGAATCATACAACGAAATCTAGTTGCTAATAGCAATGAAATATCGGGAGCAATTTTTATACCATAATTTTAATTCGGGCTCAAAATAAAAATTGCATTTATTGTTATGTTGGTGGTGGTGGGGGGGGGGGGGGCAAGTTATTTTAGAAACAAGAATGTAGTCCAAATTTCCTAAGGTATTTTATCATTCTTTGAAAAATCAGTTTGAAAGGTAATTTAATTGCTACTGATGGGATACAAAGGATAATACTCTATCTGATTCTGCGGCGTTTACACGGTGAATTTTTGTAACACAATCAAGCTATTTGATATCTCTTGTCTATCCTCGCTTTCTGTTTGAAGCCCTTATCCTGAATTAAAAGAAAGCAGAACTCGTGTCTTTCTGTTATAATTGTCCAATGACATTTTAAAATTGCATCTTAAAAACACTTTTGCAGATTTCTGCCAGTGGTTAGATATAAATAAAAATTTTCTATTTTAAACAAATTTTCAAGACCATAGAAATCACGAAAATTTTTCAAGGGAAAAAATTAAGATTGATATTTATTACTAATTAAGAAGAAATTTTTAAATGTGGGAAATTCATCTTGAAATCATTTTAAAACATTATCAATAATTTTCTACTAAATACTACCGGTATTAACCCTTTGCGGTGCAGGGCAAATTCATTGCTTAAGTGTTAAAATTAATGACTGACACCGGAATTTGAAAACAACTTTATTTGAAAATAAGAAAAAGCTATATTTCGCGCATTCAATAAATCGTAATTTTTTTTTTACCAAAATTCCGGTGCAATGTGGCGTTTGGGAATTAAAATTAAGTGGTTTCATAGATATACCACCGCGCCGCAAGGTGTTAAGCTCGGGCCTCTAAGAAAGAATATGACCCGATCTCTAGTTGCTAAATAAAATGTTCGTTTAGACAACGCATTCAAATGATTTCTACTTCATATAATTTTATAGTTTATTTACCATGACGATGCACCTATCACCCCCCTTTAGAAGAGCTGTGTGTTTATCTTGTTAAGCTTTGACATATTTATTCCTCTTCACTACATGACAAGCATGCGATTGTATTGTGTCATGTTGTAATCATCCTTTCAGAATCTGGTTACAGTTCAAAGATCTGTCGAAAGACTGTAACTCGCAACGGTTAAATGATTCTCAACTAAAAGTAAAATCACTTTGCTCTTTGTGAAAGTAGACAAACAGCATCTTAATTAACATTCTGTTATAACGTCAATGCTGTTCAATAACACTTATCTTATGTGAATCCGAAAAGATACAATGTTTTTTGTTCTTATCTGATTTGAAATTTCTGTAATTGAAGTTTTCTTCGATGAATGCGGTTAACTATTTCTGGGATATTACAGCACTAATCTAAAGATACAATAAATGAATAAAAATCCCAATCTATTTTACTCAAAAAAAAACCACAACAGTCTTAAATGAACAGTGTAATAATGTACTACAATACCGTTTTTGATGTATTATTTTTAAAAGTATATGGAAGAATATCATAAAATACGAAAATTGCATTCCGCACTATAAAATTTCTATTAAATGTAATAAAATGCAATTCATTTTTTTACATTATAATGTAAAAAATTATTAGAAGATTATTTCAAGAGACATTATATTTCTAATAACACAAATAAAGCAATTAAAAGACTTAAATTTTCAGATTATCATTTTCCCGGTGTCTCACAGTGTGGCGAGTGCAAAGTAAAAGGCCTTCTGCTAAAATCAACAAATATATTTTTCTAGTTTATTTTTATTCATTTATCTTTTTAAATTTCTACTTAATATTTATACCTTATAAAAAACATACATGAGGAAGGTAAAAAATTCCGTATTTTTCAAATAATTTTCCATAATTAAAATATGATTGTCACATTAAATGAATATCATTTTTGCTCATTTTAACTCTGCTAAATTTTAGGCCTGCTCATTTTAGCTCTTTATCATGTATAAATGTGGCACTACAGAGTAATTCTTATTATTTTTGACATATTTCAAGTCAAAAGTAGTAAAATCATAGCTACCAGCAAGATTTTTTAGCAATTTCTTTGAAAATAATGTGTTTAAAATCATAGTAGAAATTGAGTAAACTTTTTCATGTCATTTTCTTGGCTTTCATAAATTAACAAATAAAACTGAACATTGCATTAAATTTGAGCTACTATATAAAAAGCATGTTCCTTAAAAAAAAAAAAAAAATTCGACCTAAGAAAAAAAATAACAATAAGAGAATGTAAAAAAATGCATGTATAACATCATTGTAATGATCATTACGAAATCTTGACATTATTCGGTTTATTTAAGACTCGGGTAGCACATACTATTCATTGGACTACACAAAACGCTCTTCCCATTTCTTTGAACTATTTTTTACAAAAAAAGTAAACATCTAAAATGTTATTAAATTACATGTACAGTGTGTCCCATCGCCTCCCCCCCCCCCGTTAAAAAAATAAAAGTAATAATACTCTATAGGTTATAGATACTCTAAATACATATTCTATAATTACTCTAATAAATATAATACTGTGATAAATATATACTCTATAATAATACTCTAATAAATATATACTCTATAATAATACTCTAATGGTAATAATAATCTATAACGTAATAACATTCAGCTGTTAAGTGCTTGTTAATGCTATTTTGTATTAGTGAGCGCATTTTGTGACATTATTCTGAACTCCGTGAACTATGCCGATTTAGCTGCTACCGTAGCAGACTTCAGTGTTTGTTAAACCAGTTAATTTTTTAACCGTTTCCCTGATTTGCCTGTACGTCATACGGTCAACATGTTTTTGCCAATCGTGATTTGCCGGCACCACGTACATCCATCCATATTCCAATCATGATTTATTATTCCCACCAGTAAATTTTTATTGTAAATCTTGTCTTATTTAATCCGAGCATTTTTCTGATTCAATTTCCCAAACATTTCTGTTTCTAATGTGTTGGTGTATTTTTTTTTTTTTTTTTTTTTTTTTCTTTTGTCGGCCGATTATTTACGCTATGGGATATAGGCCCTATGGGGTGGGTTGCCCTCCGTGGGGGATCTTTCTAAGGGATCCTAACCCGTATTTACGCAAGGTTCGAAGAAAACCACGAAAAACTTCGAACGGTTAGGCCGACGGTCGTGATTGGGTTCGAACCCAGCCCCTACCGTCTACCAGGAGGTCAGACCTGAAAACCCGTTTCTGAAAACCCGTGGTAAAAGATTAAAAATTCTGTAAAAGACATGAAAATATTAAGCATTATTTGAAAGTTCTTTTTCAAAATTATTAATCAGTTAAGTTGTTAAATCTCGTCCTCTTGCCTTACTAACATATAGTTTTTTCAGTTGATACTAGAGCTTATTGTGCGACATCCTGAACTGAAAGGAACTACAAATGAGAAAACAAGGTACAGAAATTTCGATTTAAACATCAATTTAAAAAACCTCTTTTTTTATAATCTTTTATTGACTCTGCATGCCATGTAAAGAAAGCAATTTCTTTAAACTGAATTAAAATCTACAACTTTCTATGCGTACCTACCTTTCTCCAAAGTAAAAAAAAAAAAAAAAAAATGTCCTACAAAATTAAAACACTTAAAGGAAAAAATCTAGATTTATTTTTTTTTTTTTTCATTTGCGAAAAATACTGCATCATGATAATTTCCCAAAGGGCATGATTTGATTGGATTTTACATCTAATTCTAATCATTGTACTAAACTATTTTATAGACGATTTTTGTATTATGTTCCGTTTTAAAATTTTAAAATAGTGTCATAAGTAGGCTGAAATTGTTATTTTCTAGGTATGTTTCACATGGCGTAAACTGCCTTTCACATACCTTAAGTATGTGAAGAACATACACGATGATCTCATTTTTCTCGCATATCGGTATATGTTTCAACGTTAAAGTACTGATTGATTCCAACTAAAGCTCTTCATGATAGATCAATATGCATACTGGCTCAATTATCGCTAGATAGATCAAGTCCTCTACCGTAAATTCAGGCTGTACTCACAGTACATGACAGCCAAGATAATGTTCTATATTAAGGTTATATTACATCTCTGTTCACGACAAATTCTGACTATAGTAAGGGTAACTTGGTGCGGTAGTTAACATTGCGCATTCCTCAAAAGTATACACTATATTGCCATTGATTATTGGACACTTGCGATTTTAGACATTTTACTAAATATCTAGAAAAATACATGAGGAATCATATCGAAACTCTTACTGTATAAATATAATAGTATACACCATACATCGCCGTGAATATTTTTTACCGAAACTCCATAGGGGACCGTCAACAAATTAAAAAAGAATGAATATCTTTTGAATAACCCTGTCAAAACTAATGTAGCAAAAGCGCTCAAACTCTAGATTATGATTGAATGCCTTATTTTAATACGCCTTGTTATTATTTATGCAAATAGCATGCATACTCGCAGAGTAATTAAGGTTTTTATAAAAATGGTCCCAAAATTTTCAAAGTTTTTTCCTTATAATTTTCAGAGTTCTTAATATAAAATAATATTTTTTTTTCAGAAAAAATGACAAACAACATTGCACCCAGTACCTTGTAATCAGAATTAAAAAATAATGAAAATTTTGTACAAAATGAGTAGGTTTACTAAATAATTTTTTACTCCGCATGCGTCAACGATATCAAAATTTCATTTGCATATTATGTTAGTTAAATGTATAGAGAAACTTTTGTGAAAGTCACAAAATCATAACTTGAAAACTGAAAATAATCGTCAATTGAATTAGTTGAAAATCCGTTATTCTCAAAATGAAGCAAAAAACAAAAGGGGTTGTATCCATATATTCATTGATTAGTGTCAATATAGAATACACAATGCGGGATGTACTACTACATTTGGATAAAATCCCTCATTTTTTTGCTTCATTTTGGAAACAACGGATTTTGTCCTTTTTCTATAGACGATTACTTTCAGAATTTTCAAGCTATGATTTTGAGACTTTTACAAATGTTGCTCTATACATTTAGCTAACATAATATGCAAATGAAATTTTGATATCTTTGACGCATGCGCAGTAAAAAATTATTTAGTAAACCTACTCATTTTTCATACAATTTTTATTATTTTTTAATTCTGATTACAGGGTACTGTCTGCAATGTTGTTTGTCCTATTTTCTGAAAAAAATATTATTTTATATTAAGAACTCTGAAAATTATAAGGAAAAAACTTGGAAAAATTTGGGACCATTTTTATAAAAACCTTAATTACTCTGCGAGTATGCATGCTATTTGCATAAAAAATGAACACAGTGTATTACAATAAGGCATTCAATCATAATCTAGAGTTTGAGCACTTTTGCTACATTAGTTTTGACAGGGTTATTCAAAAGATATTCATTCTTTTTTAATTTGTTGGCGGTCCCCTATGGAGTTTCGGTAAAAGATCTTCACGGCGATGTATGGCGAATACAATTATATTTATACACTAAGAGTTTCGAGATGATTCCTCATGTATTTTTCTAGATATTTAGTAAAATGTCTAAAATCGCAAGTGTCCAATAATCAATGGCAATATAGTGTATACTGGTGTGAAGCAGGATTTTGGTCTCCAATTTTAAACTGAAATTTTAACATCATACGGAAAATTTCGACGGAAGAATTTTTACTTTATCTCATAGCGAAATGTGTCTTATCAAATAAAGTATAAATTACTATTCTTTATTTCTGGCATGAACTCTGAATTTCTGAATAAAAGTGGAGATCAAAGGGGAAACCCTGCTGTGAAGAACGTTGCTTAACTCAAAAGTGTTTCGAGTGTCTCGGATAATTCTTTGTGATCCATAAAAATAATTATGGTAGCATTAAAAATAGACACATTAAGCGACATCAAAGTATCAAACATTTTTTTCATCTTGTTGTTCTTTAATTTTAATTTACTTTTGTTTGAAAATTTAACGTACTTCGAACGATTTTGTGTTTGTTTAGAATTAAAAAATTATCAACAGTTTCAGAACGGATAAGAAAATGTTTCGATTCATTAACAAAACATCATGGTAACTTAATTTTTGCATCAAAGACAAAAATTGTAAGAATTCGCACCCAGTTGTTAGGTATAAGAATTCGTGCGCACTATTACGCAATAGAAAATTTTAGCTTAACAATTGTTTGAATATAAAATGAAGAAAAATTTGCGTGTTATAGTGTTTTTAAAATACTCAGAAGAATTCAAATGTCCATTTTGGCACGTTTTATTACATCAGAGGAATGATAAGAGAAAAAAATGTAGTTGCTCTCTGATTGATAATGCTAAAATTCATATTGAAGAAACTAGTATCCACTTATTTAGATATTAAGTTCGGACATTTTCAAAGGATGTTCAGCAAAAATTATTTAACTCTTTCAAGATACTGTATGAAATACAAGGTGGTCATATTAGAACTTCCCCGATATGTGAACCCTTAAGCGGCCTAACCGCTCAACTAATTTATAAGAAATTTTGGATATATTTATTTGAAGATGTGCGCTTGAGATCATGATGATTTGAAAGAACAGAACTCTCATGGTTACAGTTACAGTAAAAATAAATTGAAAATTTCGAATGGCAACGTTCATTTTTTATGTGATAACTTTTCAGAGCATGGAAAAAATGGCATTGGAATGATACATGTGCAATGAAAAATGCCTGCGCAAAATATTTGCAAAAAAGAAATATAGGTATGGCTACAAGCTACAAGACATATTTTTCAATAGCCGCTTTTTATTTTCCCTTGTGAACTGAGTGATGTTGTACGATTTGTTTTAAAATATGTTTCTGAAGCTTGTTTAAAAAAAGCGTAATAATTCATTTTAGAGTGCTGAATATTACGTTACGTAAGAACTAATTAGGATTGAGCGCCACAATATTACACCGGCAATGTTAGTCATACATGTCTCATTTAAACGCCATTTTTAGTTTTTTAATACGCTGATGAATTTGCACAGGAAAAAAAAAAAAAAAAAAAAAGCTATTGCCATTCGAAAATTTCGATATTTTTCTTTCACTGAAACTTCAATCGTGAATTTTCTATTGTTTTAAATCATCATGATCAAGAGCGCATACCTGCAAATAACTAAATCTGAAATTTCCTTTCGATTCTTTGAGTTGTTACGTTGCTAGGATATATATATCGGGGAAGTTTTTTTATGACCATCCTGTATATCTTGATACTAATATTTCCTACAGGTTTAACATTCATATGAGAATGACTAAAAAATAATTACGTTTTTTTTTTCTAAAAATATCATCCAAGTTCTTACATTGACAACCGATATTATGAACCAAATAGGTTACTGACAATCTACAAATAGAAAAAAACACATTATAAACAATTGTCAGTTCTAATAAATAAATATAGCCTTCTCCTTAATGTGTAAACATCGCAGACGAAACTTTAATCACTATGCTATCTAATAAACTCTCAGGAGTACTTTTTCTAAAGGTGAACCTACTGTGAATAAAATATACACCTTACAAAAAAGCAAAAAAGTGATTATCGTCAGTGTTATTTCCGCACCACATGATTTTATTCCACCTATTTACACACACACATCACTATGCTACCTAATAAACTACTAAGAATGCTTTTTCCGAAGATAAAATTACTGTGAATAAAAAGCACTCCTTACAATAAAATACAAATGCGATTATCGTTAGCATTATCTCCACACCAGGTGATTTTATTGCATCTGTTTTTATATGTGGTAGAAAAAGAAGACTATAAAGAGCTGATAGAGTTAATTATTTCAGGATCGTTTTCAATAATATAGTTTTCTTTACTAGTTTTAGTTTTCTTTACTAGTTTGCTTTATTCACGGTGACCTTTTCATAGATTGGATAATACATTTAAAAAGTAACGCAAAACCAACCAAACATTGTATTGAATTACCCCTTTTACAGCAGTCACAAGATGCAGCTCTTAGGCAGAGGCACTCACAAAAATTTACATAAACAGTTACCAATGTATGCAAAAAAATGGCTTAGATCCATTGTATTGCAATTGCAACATCTGCATTGTCCGTTCTAAATCATTTGTCTGTGATCTTTATGTACCGGCAATTTCTGCAGACACTATTATTAGGCTTGCACAGTTTCAGAAAAAAAAATGATGGAGGTGATACTGAATTCCATGCATCAGTAGTGATAAAAAATGAATCTGCTATCTCGAAACAATCTGGATATAGTCTGAAAAATCATCGAATGCACATATAAAGTCAGATCAGAAGATATTGTCACAGGAATCATGCTAAGAAATTTATCTTTGAGACATGTAAATTTTTGGTAAAATAACCATTACAAAGTGCAACCCCGATGCCCCCCCCCCCTAAAATGTTCTAGAAAAGGGGGAAAAGGGTCAATAGAAAAAGAATAAAATAAAATCAGAATAAAATTACATTAAAAATATATGTTTCTGACACTGACTGGGAAGTGTGGACCGTAGCTCCATACAGGTCAGAAAGCCCCTGATGATGGCTTGTTAAATTAAGTCTGAAACGTTGGGTGTGTTTTTAATGTCTGTTTAGTATTAATTTTATATATGTAATATGATTTTATATATGTAATATGCTAATTGGCATCTCAAATATTTTTTAAATAGAATAAAATAAACAATAACAAAAAAATCTTGTATCAGCATGTATCAAAAACACACTTTTTAACGATAGCAGTATATTATTAAAAAAAATTTAGTTTTTAATGCGATGAAATGAGACATCTCTAAATAAAGAAATTACAAAACATTTAACTATGTAAAAATACATTTTCAGCTATTGATATTCGTATCTGGAAAAGAATACGAATTTTTTTCTACAGCTTTGTATATGATATACTGAACTTAAATTTAAAAATGCGTATATTTTCAGGAATTATCAATCATAGTTAGTTCTTTTTCTAAATATTTTGTGCATCTCTGTAAGTGAGCCGTAAATGCCACGCACTCTGTAATCAATAGGAATCACGTATGAGCGCACCTCAATGATCTTTTATAATTTAATTGTGTTAGAGGTATGATAGCAACATTAAAATGTACCGCTAACGTTCCTTTTTCATACATCATAATGTAATAAAATCTTCTGTGTGTCCCTGTAAATAAACTGTAAATACTACTTATTCTGTACTCCTGAAATGTATGTTTTAGTGTTATTACAGGGACCTATATGACATCATTAACAGAAGAATCGTAACATCAAAAAATGTATCGCAAATTATTTTTTTCCACAAACCACAATGTTACGAAATTATTTTCAGTGGTCTCGTAAACGAACTATAAAAACAATTCATTTTCACTACCAATCCATTCTACAGTACAAATGTACCAAAAATGTTTTTTTTCATTAGTGTACTATCTAAGAAAATGCATTAAATGTTGAAAAAATATAAATAAGACTTTCACCTACACCCTACACCCAGGTAGTGTATTGATTTAATCATTTATTAAGGTAGCTCGGAGTGTTTGTTATATTAATAACACCTACCCCAACAGTAGGCTAATTTGTATGCTTTACGTTACTTAACTTTGTTTAAATCTTACTATTTAGTTTAATAAATTGCTAAAATGCTATTACATATCAGTATGAAACTATGAGACTTTAATTTTTTTTTTCTGTTGCTTACATACACATCTTTCAGCAGGATGTCATGGTGCACGGAATCATGCATCGTTTAACCCTTTAAGAAGTCATGGCTCGTTAGGTACTGTAAGCGTCTCAGCTACCCTTCGTCTATGAGTGATGAATGACATGGGCTTTTTCATTGTTTGTTCATCATCTTTTATGCCATATTTACATTTTTTAACATATGTTTTCTAGACTGAATTTCTAAATAAGGTGTTTCTAAAAAGCAAATGTAAATGAGACGACTCGAACCAAAATTTACATTGAATTGATTTTTTTTTTTTTTTTAAATACATAGTTAAATGTTTGAAAGGTATATTTAACTTTAATGCTTGAGATATTAATACTAATGGGCCTATTATTCTTATTTAAATGATGCCATGGGTTATAATAGACAGTTATTTACTTGTAGTATATATAAGTAGATCTAAATTTAATCGATTTACACATTGTTTTGTAATGGATGATGCGATGCAAAAATTCCATAATATTTTTATGTTATGTGAGATTGCATATCAAAAGTAAAATTGTATGAAAAAATATAAATAGCATTATAGTGTTTTTTTTTTTTTTTTTTTTTTTTTTACATTTTTAGATACTAGTAGTGAATAAAAGATTGAAAGCGTAAATATTTTAACAAATAAAAATATTTTATGTAAGCAACCACTGAAAGTTTTATAAAATTGCATATTTTTCAATCTATGTATCTTTTTTATTACTAATATTATTAACAATATTATACAAAGTGATTCATAAATATCGAAAAAACAGTCAATTTCCATAAATGTTGCCCCCTAGACCCTTACTTCCAATTGCAAAGTTTCATAAAAAAGATGCAAAATATGATGGCATAAATTGCAACTCCATGGGGGGGGGATTTGAAAAAATCCGAAAATTAAATTTTTATACTGCTTCCATAAGTTAAAAATTCCAATTAGGAAAACTTCCTTTATCCATGCCAGAATTAAACACAAAATATTAGATTCATATTTGCAAAACTCACATAGTTATGGTCATTTAAATAAGTCATCAGATTTTAAGGGACTAGACACAAATTAAAATGCGTGCAATTTAAGAAATAATGTTACCTTAAAAGTTCCAGGAAACATGCAAAAAGTATATTTATTCAGTTAGAATTTTTCTTTTTTTATGATATGGTTAACCATATAATTTGCAAACAAAATCCTATCCTAAAATTTCTCATAAAGTAATAAATAAATAAATAAATGATTAGTACATTTTTAAGTGGGATGTTTTAAAATCTTTGTGTAACTCGAAACATTATTCCTCTGATTTTAGTTTTATTCATTTATTAAAGAGGAAATTGTAATTTTAGCTTTGTTTCAGAATTTTTTAAATATTAATTTAAAAATATAAAAAACATTTACCGGGTGTCCCAAAAATGACTGATGGATTTTAAAATTCAATAACTTACAAACGGTGACATCTATTAAAAATTTTTTTGCATGAGGGTTATGTATTCAGGAGTTTTTTTACCGTGATTCTTGATTTTAGTTCAAATTTCAAACAATAGATGGCGCTGACGGCGATTGGCGCTCAGTCGACGCCGAAACAGACGTCACTCAGCATTGATGCAAAGGAAGGAGATTAAGGATATGGAGTGCGTCTCATTTGCCAGTACAATCTTGCTCTCAGGGCCCGATTCTTAACACATTCGATATGATTTCAATGGAATGCGTTGTTGCCATGGAAGTAACAGATTCTTCGCTAGTGAAATACAGCGTTCGAGGATCCCCGTGGCCGAGTGGTTAAAACACCATGCTTCTAATCGCTTTGCAAGCGTAGGAAATTGTGGGTTCGAATCCACTGGCTCCATTGCACACATCCTTTGCGTGGAGCTCCCGGTTGTACTTCTCTTGTACTGTAAAATTTCCTAGTGTTATCTCGTCCTGTATATTGACGATGACTTGTAAACAGGCTTTCATGTTGAGCACACAAGTCAGATGTATGTTATAAATAAATAAATAAATACAGCGTTCAGAAATGGGCATAAATTTCGCAAGCAGTATTCGAGTTTGCAGGAGATTTAACAAGTATGAAGTTTTATTTCCCCGGATTAGATTATTTTTTATGGCATGATTTTCTAACTGATAATTTTGCCTTACGGGGGCCGTATAAAAATTTAATTTTCATATTTTTTCAAATAGACCCCCCCCCCCATGGAGTTGCAACTTATTTCAACACATTTTGCACTTTTTTTAAATGAACTTTTCAATTGGAAGTATGGTGTCTAGGAGCAATATTTAAGGAATTAGAATATTGTTTCGCTATTTATAAATCACCCTGTATGCAACAGTCAGTGACTCTACCAATGTTGCCAGTGGGCTAATTTTTTAAAAATTCAGATTTCTTGATTGGTGCCAGTTTTTTGAAATTGTAAAATTCTCTTATTTTCACCATAATTAATACGTAATTTAGTAAAGAGTATTTTATCATTTTTAAAAACTGGTACCAATCAAGAAATCTGAATTTAAAAAAATAGCCCACTGGTAACATTGGACTCTACAGTAATTGACAAAAATTTAATACCACAGATGTTCATAACAAGATTTCAGACCAATTGCAATTCGCCATTGACCAACTTGCTTAAATGCCTAGATATGGTCATTAGGCTTACATTTCTTCTTGCTGCAAGAAACTATCCATTTTTTTTTTCTTTTAAGCCGCGGACCAGACCCTATCTGTCGAGCTTTTACCCAGATGAATGGAGTGGTTCCTACCCAAGGTTAATAGATTAGGTTTTTAGATTATCTTGATACCTGGAAACCGAGCGAAGATTCGATCGATCTCCGCTATTTATTAACTTCCAGGTCATCGTGATTGCAGTGCTTCTGTGTTACCCTCGTTCGTTTTCCTAATTTGGCCAGTTACTAATTGGTATTAAGCTGATCCCCCAAAAAGTTGCCTTTATTTTCTTACACGAACTCCTAGATGAATGCACGAAATCTGCCATATGAAACGATGTTCTCAATGCGTTGTTGCCCGTTGTCGACCTCATTGTGCCCTTGCAGCAAATATTCTATTTAAAACTAAACGCAAGCAAAGCTATTATTCATAATATCATAATGAATCATGAAATAGATTATATATTTATTTCAACAACGTTAGCAAGTCAATTACAAGCTTTAACGTTTAGAATCGACCATATCATATGGTAAATAACTGTGCATTCATCTAGTAGTTCCTCTATGAAAATAAGGCAACTTTGCTTGTGGCAAGTAGAAATATAAGCCTGGTGATCGTATCTAGTCTTTTAAGCAAAGAATTTATTAACCCCTTCGTGACAGGAATGTTTTACGAAGTTTTTAATCTTTTGTCACCGACTTTTAAAAACAGAAATTTGTGCCTTATTGAATCGAGAAAATGCTCCGATTAAATAAGGCAAATTTTAGAGTAAAATTTTTGTAATGTATGTAATCTGTTGGGCATAAACAAAGAGTTTGAGCGTTTCATGTGGTACATACCGGCTGCTTGTCTCCAAGTTGTTAATGACCGCTTCTAGACATTACAACAAGGAATTTAAATTGATCAGGTAAAAAACGAGCACCAAAGTTTCAAAATGACCATATCATACGGCAAGTAATTGTGCGCATTCTCCTAGACGTTCTTCTATGAAAGTAAGCGAATTTTGTTGGCAAGAAAAAGTATAAGCGTGGTAACAGTATCTAGTCGTTTTAAGCAAATAATTTCTTAATGACCACATTTAGGTATTAAAGCAAAGAATTTAAATTGCCATCGCGTATAGCAAGTAGTCTTAAAAGTTGTCATATATACAGATTCATCAAAAAACTTGTAATGACTGTAATAAAATAAGTCCAATAAGTAAAGCAGATCTGCGTCACCTTTCCATGTTAACGAAATTTCCGTTGTAATCTATAAAAGTAGAAATATTGTGCTCTGTATTTTGTGGGGATTTCTTTTTCTATTTCTTTTTTATTGTTTTACTACAGGAGCTATCATTATCTTGAGAAAATTGTGACGCTCTACTTTTCCATAAGTTTAAACAAAAGCCTGATATAGCACTCCCATATCAAACTTGCATATAAAAATACTTTAGAGAAGATGCAAATACAAGCTGAATCTTCTTTCTTTCTAAAATCAATCAGAAGAAAAGCCTTAAATAGGCTTACGTAAAACCATGCAATTAAAATATAGCTAAATATTTTGAACTTTCGGAAATTTCGCTAATTTTGAGTAAAAGTACATTGGATTAATTCAGAGCTAATTTGGTGATGTTTCTATTCTCTGATAAAAATCTTCAAAGGATGCGTGTTCGCTGAAGTGTCGCGTGTTCCAGCATGTTCAATAACCCGATTGGTTGGTACTTAGCAATTCATGAGTACATATCAATCATTGTTGTTAGCATAGACAGCGTGAGAAGATAGTATTATTTCTATTTTCGCAATGCTATATCTTACGATAAGAAAAGCTTTCCAGGTATGCTTTGCGTGTTTGCTTAGATAAATATACATAAATCTTCCTGTTTTGTAGATAGTGAATAAGAAGGTGAAGAAATATGAAACATTTTATTTCAATTATAGTACTTTTAGCAATTTTGAAGTGAGAAATGTTTATGGCTTCGCGAGATATCTGGTTCATAATTTTTACACATTTTAGGTAAAATAAATATTAAATTCTTTTTTTTTTTAATCTAAAATATTTTGGCTTTAGCTATTGTTATTATTCATATAAAAAGAAAAAAATCGAAATATAAAACTGATTTTGAGATCGTGTTTGCCAGATTTCTTTTGGAATCTTGAAGAAACAGCAGTATTTCAGCATTTTCTAAATGTATGAAAGATGTTACTTCGTTCTCAAATAGAAATTCGTTAAATATACAATAGAAAGTTTAATTTGACTGTCGATGAAAAATTTTAACTTAATATATATATTTATATTCACTTACATAAATTACAGATATATATGATATACAGGGTGAGTCATAATTATCGAAACAACAGATTATCTCCTTAAATATTGCCCCTAGGTATGTACTTCCAATTGCAAAATTTCATAAAAAAAGGTGCAAAATTAATGATATAAAAGGCAACTCCATAGGGTGTATATTTGAAAAAAATGAAAATTAAATTTTTATATGGCTCCTATATGGCAAAATTCCCACTTAAGAAATTATACCTTATTCATTACTGAAAGGAACAAAAAAAAAAAAAAAAAAAAAAAAAAAAAAAAAAAAAAATCATCTCCATATTTAAAAATCTCACAGAGATATTAAAATACAAAATTCTCCAAAATTCGTGACCACTTTATCATGCCTCTAAACGAAGAGTTTTTGACTCGTTTTAAAAGCAAGATTGGGATCATCCACAAATTGTTCCATTATTAAATGCAGATTGAAGACAATGCCTTTCATTTGTACATAAAAAAGAAACGTACAGATTTAACGCTATATCTGCTTTCAAAATATTGTGGTAGTCTGCACTAGAAGTCAGCATGGGTCGAAATATCTAAGTCCGGTGCCGAACCGACCCATAGGGGAAAAAAGTTCAACCCAGCCTGGTAAAATGCTAAAATCATAACCCACCATTGCCTGGAAGGAAAAAAGAATAAATAAATCATAGCCCAACTCAGCATGGAGTTTCTACTATTTTTTATTTCGATATGGTTAAAAAATTGTTTCGTATGGCGGAGTATGGCGTTCTGACCAAAAATACTTATAACATTTCGTTTTTATATTCATACTTTTTATTATTAAAGAAGCACCAAAGATTGTGATGTATTTATTTTATCAATGAATCTTTATTATATGTAAATGTTTCACTTACACTTTAATATCGTTAATCCATATTCCAGGTGTTGACGACTTTGAAAAATGCTATACAGTAAAACTTTAAGAGGAATCACATAGGAAAGAAAAAACATAGTTATAGGCATTATAATTCATCCCGACTTTAAAAAAGTTAAAATCATAGTTAAAATCACTACGGCCCGGCCTAATTAAAGTTCTATATAGTTTTTTTTCTTTTTTTCTTTTTTTTTTTTTCTTTTCTTTTTTAATCGATGTGATTAAAAATTGTTTCGCATGGGTGAGTTCTGACCAAAAATATTTATTATAGCTTTTTCTTTTTCCATGTTTATAGTTTTTACTTTTAAAGAAGTGCAAAAAACTGCGATATATTTATTTTATTAATGCATCTGTACTTGTACATAACTGTTTCAATTTTCCTTTAATATCGTTTGCTATACAGTAAAATCTTTTAAGATTGAATATCCTGGGAAAGAAAAAAAAATGCGTAATAGACAAGTTCCTTTCTTAGATTATATAAATGTAATCTGTTTTTTCTCAGGTATTTTTGTATTCACTTTGCATGGATCTTTTCTGTTTAAGACAGAATTGCGTCATAGGCACATTCGTTTTCACTAGTTTTATTGCATTTAATTTTTTTCCCTTTTATTCTACTATTCTTTAAAAAATAATTTTTTGTTTGTTTGTAAAATAAAGGTGATTTCAAAATATGTGCATTTTTCGTAAAAATTTTAATTCAGACAAGTTTTACTTATTTCATGTACTGATTTGGTCAGTCAGCGACCATGATTTTAATACAGGTCGTGTCGAGACCGGGATTGAAAAGTTTGTCCCGTGCAGACCTAGGAAGAAGGAAGCAGTCCCAGAACGGCATGAAAATCATGCTAAACCTAGCCAATTCGTCAGAAAAAAGTAAGGTCCCGGACCTGTTCCGGCTCGGCCTAAGAATACAGACTTTATTTAGCTCGCTTCTATTTAATATTTCTTTTTATTTATTTAATATGTTTATTATTTCTTTTTTTGGCCTTCCCTTTATTATATACTTCTGCATTTTTATTTAAAATTCACATAGAAGAAAACAGTCACAAGAAACTTTAGAAAAATAAGTAAAACAAGCTTTGCCCATTTTATAATCGGAAAAAATAAAAATTTTATTATAATATAAAATGAATGATCTTTCGATTATTCAATTTTATCCAATATTACGTTTTTTCTTTTTCATGGAAGAGCTTGAAAAAGTGTCATAGATCAAATTGCTGTCACTTTTTTATGAGTTCGATTCAGATATATGGTAAATATATAAATATGTTAGACTTTTCACTGATATTTTTAATTGGCATCTAGAGCAATTGCATGATTTTAACTTTTGCAATTTTAATACCAGTTTAATTGAGTAAAACACTAGACGAATCATTATTTTCAACGGGCCGTTATAAATGACTTTAAGAATTTGTGAAAGATTTTTTTTCTTACATTCTGTAAAATTACCACTTATCACAAATCATTAAATTATCACATTAATTCTATAATTTTGCTGTAAATCTAATTTTAAATTTAAATTAAACGGAGCATCATAGGGAGGAGAAGAAAGAAAGGGAGAAAGATGTCAAGGGAGAAAGATGGAAACATAACTTTTTTCTGAAATAAAGATCGTATAGGATTGTAACTTAAAAGGGACAACGCAAGAGACTCCTAGGAGAAAGTATAAAGACGCCTTTGGAAGAATTTTAATATTAAGGATTACAGCTGAAACGAGGGAATTGTATAAGTATATACTAAACTTCACAAATTATGTCAATGATTTTGGTATGCATATGCACAACATTCTAAATCAGTCACCTTGGGCGATCACTAACCTGACAATAGGGCTTACTTTTCTTACCATATAAGTAAATAATATAGCTCCCAACATCTTCCCTTTTTTGGCACGAAAAAATTTAATAGGAATATTTACGTTACTTAAACGGCAGATGACAGCGATTTTAAATAGTAAAATTTACTATAAACTTTTTCAGGTCCAAAAATGCGGAAGAAGTTTGCAGCTGTGAAATAACGTAGGAAGACAAATCCCAGTTGTTGAAAAAAAGTAAATGTGAAATTAGCACGCTTAATCGCTCTCAATCAATGTCATTACGCGGTTCGTATATCATTTTAATGAAATATACTGAACTCTTATTTTATTAGAGAACTAGTAATAATGTTCATAAAATATATCTTCACAACTACTAGTTTGTTTAGAATGCATTTAATTGCGGTGTAAATCAATGCAAAATAATGTGTGATGTGTAAAATTTAAAATAAAAGAAAACTTTATACGCAGCCTACACTAAAGGACTTGGTTCATATGCATTGTAAAATTTTCAACTAAATTTGTCAGTCATAAATCATATGCCTTCTAAGATGATTTCTTAGATAAGTTAAGCAAGGAGTGTTACGAAATGATCTTGTCGCGTGACAAGCGATTTCCGTTTTTATTTATTCCACCCCCTTTTTTTAGCCACGCCCTCTATAAGTTATACTGTTACATAATAATGAAATGACTTATTAACTACGAATATTTATTTAATAAACAAATTCTTTTTTATTGTTGTTGTTCTTATTTTACGATAGGTACGTTAAGTGATGTAAGGGAGATTTAAAAAACTGAAGCCATCTCCCAAAATTTTTAGAAAATTATTTTTAAATCATTCCTTTTATAAGTAAAGCCATTATTTCCTCGTTGACCAGAGTTCAAAACGTTATATTATTTTTGGATTCAAGTATATGTAAGATATATCCGGCGTATAAATAGCCATTTAAATAAATAGCATTTAAATAATTAGCCATTACGAACCCTATGTTTTTAGAGATCTTTTCGTATTTTTGAACTTTCTTTTCATTTTTTTTTTTAATTCTGAGTAGCTAAAAGTATCTGTCCTAAAGATATATACACACTTAGTGATAAATATAAGTATGGATTCCAAACCTCAAACAATGAAGGCAAACTTTTTTCTGCTAAATGAGGCATATATTTCATTTGCTGACATTTTTATTGCATCTTAATTTAGCTTTATAAAATAAATTTTTAAAAGAACATTATTTCATCTGTGAATTCGGCGAGTCATGTCCAGATCGAATAGAAAAATTAACATCACACCCAGAAAAAGGAACTGATTAAAACAGTACAGGTTATTTTAAGCGAATTTTTTAGTTAAAGTAAAAAATCGGTTTATTGCTCAAAAAAAAAAAAAAAAAAAAAAAAAAAATATATATATATATATATATATATATATATATATATTTAACATTCTTAAAAAATTATAACAATATTTCACCAATTTTGTTTGAGTCTTACTAAAGTCTTGTATTAGGTAGATTTCGTAAGAAATACTACCTATTGCAATCGCACCAGTTTATATATTTATATATATCTGACTTTTTTATGGACACGATAACTTCTATAATTCTTCACCAATCTCCACCAAACTGGTACATAAAATCAAAGGGGATAAAATCTTGGCTAAGTTCGTTAATGGGCAAAATCGGACCAAGGGGGTCGGAATAGGGGGCGTTTTTGTGAAAACAACAAAAAACGCCATAACTTCTTAATTAAAGTAGATATCGAATCGGTTTAAAGTTTATATTACTTCTTAAAAATGGGCCAAAAGTATATGAATGACAGATTTCTGATAAATTTAGAAGTAGGCTCACGGGGCGAAACAAACAGGGATTTTGAGAGAAAAAAATTCATAACTTCGTCAATTTTCAAGATATCAAGTCCAACTAAATTTTTTGTAAATGTTCTTAAAATTATCTAAAACTTTTGTATTTACAAGTTTTTGATAGGATTAACTTTTACCGACGAAAAAAATTAAAAACGAAAAGAAAAAGGGTGCTGAAAAAAGAGAAAAATCCATAACTACGTCAATTTTTAAGATATCAAATCTGATTAAATTTATTTTACATCTTCTCAAAAATATCTAAAACTTTTATATTGACAACTTTTTCATAGGACCAATTCGTATAGCAAAAAGAAATTAAACAAAAACAGGAGTTGGAAAAAAAACCAAATTCCTTATATTCTGACTCATTTTTAAATTCATTTTTGATATTAAACGCATCCAAATGGTAGATCCTCTTATTTAGAAACTGTATAAAGTGACGCATTGGTCAATTTTCTGATAAAGACAGAATATATTTCAAAAAAGGCTACCAAAAAGGGTATTTTGAAAAGAATTTCCGAAAGTCATCGGGACTGAAAATTGCAGGAAGTATTCAAATAAGAAATTGCGTTTTTTTCTGACTCGTTTTTAAATCCATTTTTGTTCTCAAACGCATCCAATTTACAGATCCTCTTATTTAGGAACTTTATAATGTGATGCATTGGTCAGTTTTTTGATAAAGACAGAATATATTTCAAAAAAAGGCTACCAAAAAGGGTATTTTGAACAGAATTTTCTGAAATCATCGTGACTGAAAATTTAAAGAAGTGTTCAAATAAGAAATTGCGTTTTTTTCTGACTCGTTTTTAAATCCATTTTTGCTCTTAAATGCATCCAATTTACAGATCCTCTTATTTAGGAACTATATAATGTGATGCATTGATCGGTTTTTTGATAAAGACAGAATATATTTTGAAAAAGGCTACCCAAAAGGGTATTTTGAACAGAATTTCCCGAAGTCTTCGTGATTTGAAAATTTAAGGAAGTTTTCACATAGCAAATTGCGTTTTTTATGACTCGTTTTTAAATCCATTTTTGCTCTCAAATGCATCCAATTTACAGATCCTCTTATTTAGGAACTTTATAATGTGATGCATTTGTCAGTTTTTTGATAAAGACAGAATATATTTCAAAAAAAGGCTACCAAAAAGGGTATTTTGAACAGAATTTTCTGAAATCATCGTGACTGAAAATTTAAAGAAGTGTTCAAATAAGAAATTGCGTTTTTTTCTGACTCGTTTTAAAATCCATTTTCGCTCTCAAGCGCATCCAATTTACAGATCCTCTTATTTAGGAACTATATACTGTGACGCATTGGCCAGTTTTTTGATAAAGATAGAATATATTTTTAAAAATGCTGTCAAAGTGAGTACTTCACACAAAATTTTCCGAAGCAATTAAGATTAAAGAAGTAAGGATGTATTCAAACAACAAACCGGTTATTTTATGACTCATTTTTAAATTCAATTTTTTTCTCAAATGCATTCAACTGACAGTTTTTTGTTATTTAGGAACTGTAAAATGTACTGTTTTGGTCGATTTTTTAATAAATTCAGAATCTATTTCAAAATATGTTGTCAAAATGGGCATTTGAGCTGAATTTTTCTTAAGATGATTCTGATAAAACCAGTTTTTGCAGAAAAATGAAATTAAAATTTTTTCATAAACGGCCAAATGAAGTTATTAAACTGGGTTTATCTCTAATCATATATATATATATATATATTTTTTTTTTTTTTTTTTTTTTTTTTTTTTGAAATGAGCATTCTTCGAAATCTACCTCTGCCTATAGGCCCAGCCGACAGAGATTTTTTTTAATTTGTAATTCCAACAAAATTTTGTTGTTTTTGCAAAATTTAAATTGGTGTGCAGTAGCCATAACTCTCTCACATAATTTTTTTTAATTGACTTATATAGCTATAAAGGATTAACATAATTTTTGGATAATAAAAAGTTTTTCAGATTGAGACAATTAATGACGTTATTATTACGTTATTATGCATTTCGGATGAAAATTGTAGACGAAAATTTGGAAAAAAACAACAATATTTTGTTGTTGTTGTTGTTGTTTATTCGAACAAAAATTTTCCATTGACCCCACGTTTTCATTGACGTTTAAAACAATGTATAAGAGCAGTTTTTTCGATGTGGTTGTTACACAACTGTCCGCATTGTATGAGGAGTAGTAGTAGTACACTTTAAGTGAGTTCTAACATTAATTGAAATAGGGAATGGTGGAGGAAACGAAAATAAACGCATTTACCGGACATATGTCTAAAGCCGAAACGCATTAATGAGAATCCATTGTATTACAAATTAAGCTTTATATAAAAAAATACTTTCTTAAAAACCTCAAGTAAAATATAAGTATTTTGTTTGCATTAAAACGCATTACAGAAGAAATGAACAGCATACGCAGTTATGCTTTTACTTATTTTTATTTTTTGAAATAGATTAAAGCCTTATTCTGAAACTGCCCAACAAGATTTCTGTCGAATATTTGTCATTATTTCTTATTCTTACACTCTCTAGCTCACATGTTAACCAATAAGAAAATATGCATGTATGAAAGAGGCTAATAATAAGGGAAGGTGCATTGTCATAAAGTGCCTCGATAAAATATTGGGATAGCGCGAACTCAATTTATCTTTCTTATCCAGACTATATCCTCCGAGATGGGGGAGGATCTATTTTTGCGTTGATTTAGGGAAGTGCGGGGAAAGTAGCTATCAGCCAAGGTACTTGTTCACCTATTCGCGAATGTCTTTTAAACATACAACCGCAAGGGTGGGAATGATTAAATCTGAAATTTTATTTTATTGTTAGACATATTATTTTAATTGTGGTAAAATAACAAAGTAGTAGAACTTTCTGCCTCTTATTAACAACTCAGTTTTTAGTTAATCATATTGATAAAGTATTGGTCTAATGTTTCACAGTATTTTGTCAATATTTTGTTGTTCCTGAAAAAAAAATGTATTTTTTTTTTTTATCTTTTGTCCCACTGCATTATCAATTTGATAATTTGATTACACTTATTCACCATTACTAAAATATTGCATATTTCTTGAAATTTTCACACTGAATTACAAGACTGAATCACAATAATTTTAAAACATATTTGTTTTTAAACTAAAACCTTTAAAAGCAAATATAAATATCAATAATGGAATGGTGAAGCAATACAGCTCTTTTACGATTCGAAAAAGTTGCATTCAAATGTCTGTATTTGTGCAGTATTGAAGCTTTTTTACACTCTTATATTTAATTTAACTTAGTTCATCTGGTAAAGATGGAATTTTGTAATCGATTATTAATTCTATTTGTTATATGCGGAAAGTATAAAGATTGTGCTTACTGGTGTGCTTCTGATGGCAGTACCACTTTTAATTATTTTGAAAACTTATTTATCAAGATTTTAATAGAACCACTTAAATTTACCCATCTATACCACGAGTGCCTTACGGATAAAATAAATAAAAAGGCAGCAACGTGGTGACCACGATAATGGAGATCTGTATTTTCACGCGCATAAATACTAAAAAGATAATCAGAATAAAATGAACTCACTTTCACATAATCATAGACAAAAAACCAGAGACCTATAAATAAGAATGGTAATAGTTTTTATTTTATTTTATTTTATTTTTTGGTATGCAAGTAATAGAAACTAAAACGATTTCCCAGAATATACGAAAGAAAAAAATCGATTAAATGGCGTACTATTTAGCAAAACTTTTGCACCTAATATATTATTTAAATAAATAAATAAATAAAAATTAAAAATAATTTTTTTTTAATTCTCGGATATTTCTTTTTTTTCTTTCTTTTCTTTTTCTTTTCTTTTTTTTTCTTTTTTTTCTTTCGATTGCAGTAAAGGCTGCATGCGTACTTTATTTTCCACAATTATTTAATTGGTAAATAAATCATAACAATTATAGGTTTTCGAATGAAAGAAGTCCGTTCTGTTGTAGGATTCTAATATTTTTCCACCCAATTTACAATTTTTATAGTTTATTTACCAATAAAATAATTGTGGATAAAATGAATCTAAGATATTGTTAATAGAACTTGATTAAATTTTTGTTTGAATTATATTATGTTGAACATTTAATGTTTTTAATACAGGTGTGTCTTTATTTTTACTTCCATATTTATTTTCTAATATTGTTAAATTCATTAACAATATTTAAGGCTCCATTTTTAATTCGGTAATCTGAAATATCCCGTCATATATTAACTTTAAAATGATTTGATTTTTTTTACATTCACGAGATTTTAAAAAATACAAAAGCAGTTGTTCCGCGTATTCTTTAACTCATAATTTTACAATACTTTTAAATATTCGTATAATTCTTAGTCATTTAATTTTTGCTTTTAAATCTACGTTTATAAAAGTTAAATTCAATCATGCTTGGTATTCAAAACAATAGCAAGTTATTAAGTAAATTTAGATGTTTCAAGTTTCAAAGAATAAACTTATAATAAGTTTATTAGTTTAAGCTTGAAAATTTACTTTTTGCAGATTTTCAACTTTCTCATTGCCGCGAATCGATATATCCGTTCTGCAGGTTTCACTGCATAGCAACATTTTTTAATTAATATAATTCTATAAATATAATACAGTTTGTAAACATTTTATTACAATTAAGACTTTAAAGGCTTATATTCCTATGGGTAATTTATTTTTTTATGTAATGTTAAAAAAGTAATATATTTTTAGATTTTTTAAAAGAATACTAAGAAAACAACATTACAATTTTGCCCTTTTGCCCAGTGGTAAATGTCGTCTATTCTAAAGATCATGTTGGAAAAAAATGATTAAAAATTATGAAATACTCAAATATGTACTAAATACAATAATTCCGTAAGTTAATGGCAGTAGTGCTTTCAAAAGACGCGATATATGAAGATTTAGAATACTAATTCTCCAATTTAGAGCACAATAAATGTTCATGTGGCATCCTCATGAATTAATTTGACATCTTTTCATGGTACAAATCTGTAATATTATCGATTGGTATAGAATAAGTCAAAAAACTACATAATCTTCTTTTTCGTGTATTTTTTGCAGAATTTGTAATTCTTATTTAAGAATTCGAAAGAAATGGAATGTTTAAACTCAACATGAAATACTTAGATATTTATTTAAATGAGTGATCTAAAAGAAAAATTCTGGCACTTGTCACATAATTAATCAAGAAGTCACTTAGTATAATGTTCGTTTTCTCTCTAATGATGAAGAAATCGTATACCAACTTGTAAAATCTAAAATATGTATCTGTCTTACTATTTCCGTGATATATTTTATTTTCTAAAAAGAGATTTTTATCGAATGAATTTAACATGGAATAAATCTTGTTTAAAAATGTTTCATTATTCTTTAACCTTCCCTTAATATGTCCATGCGTTCAAATTAATTTTAAACATAACAGATTCCATTAAAAATGTAGAAGTGTTTTGGGCCTCGTATTTTAGTCTCAAACAAACAAAAAACTAGATAAAACAACATCACCCCCCCCCCCCCCCAAAAAAAAATGAACCTGAATTTGAAAAACACCTGATTTATTGTGGTATCTTAGAAGTATTAAAAGTTAGATTTTTTTTCCATATTTTTATAATAATTTGGAGAGAAGGGGGGGGGGTAAACAATTGGGAAAAAAAAATGCTATATGATATAAGAAAAACAAGAATGTAGCCTAATTTTCAATCCTTTCAATCCTTTCATTTTACAATCCTTTCAAAGTTGATTGAATTTCTATTTTTTTAATACAAGAAAAAATATTCTATGCTTCTGAAGCATTTGGATGATCAGTGTCAAAAACATAAAAAAGTTGCGTGGTATAACTTGTCTACCCTTTCTTTATGTCTGAAGCTCTTTTTCATAATCAAAGAAAAACAAAACACTTATCTTTATGTCATAGTTACACAATAATAGCTTAAAATAAGAAATGTGAATTTTAACAATTTCTGACAGTAGTTGGGTACAAATAACAATTTTGCTATGAATATCATAAGATATGTCATAATGTCAATGATTGTCATGAAAATATTTAGAATTAATGATTATTTTTATACAAAAAGAGATATTTCACTGAGAATATTAATTTTAAAACTGACTATTATTATTATTATTTACTTTAAGTTAACGGCTTCGAGTGGGATCTGACTCATATTCTAACACACAATTTTTCGAACTTCGATTTCGAATTGAAGGGCGTGGGAATCTTAAATACAATTCAAACTCAGTTTTAATGAAGACGACTTTACCTTTAAGGTAAAATAAATTAATACAATTATGGAGAACTTTCTACGAGTTAAAACGGTTTTTTACTTTTATTCCTGCATGAATTGGAATAAAAGTTGCAATCATAGCTTGGATATTTTTACATTATCTCTAATTTATTTATTTTTTTCTATTTATTTTTTATTACTAAATTTAGTTATTTTTATTTACTTTTCTTGTTATTTTATTTATTTATTTATTGACGTATTTTAAAAGACAGCGTTTTTTTTTTTAAAAAACTCGTTTGGTACAAAATCGTTATTTTTGCGGCGTAAAATTCTGTGTTTTTTTTTTAATATATACTATATTTTACTTATAATCACTTTACAAATATAACTTAAAGATTTTTCTTTTCAGCTTTTTCCAATATTTATAGTAATAATTTAATCGAAAATACTCTTCAATCGCACCTGCAATATCATTTCTTGAGGAATCTCAGTTAGTACTCTTCTCGTATTTTCAGGAAATTAATAACTAGCGAAATGCAGCTTATTGTCATGATACTGGCATAAAACATGGATGTGGCACCGCCCTATTTATCTTGCTTATCCTTCAATAGCCCCGGGAAAGCAAGGGCGGCTCCATCCCAACTCTGATTTAAGGTTATGGGGGCTAAAGGCATTAGTGGTTATCCCTGTAGGTGTTCCAGATAAGTCAAGATCTCGGAGCTGTTCATCGGAAGTGCCATTAGGAAGTGTTAGGAGAGGCTATTGATAATTTCGGATAGAGAACTGAGATAAGGGCAGGTAAGGTCTTAAATGTACGAACCACATGTTTTATGCTGGATTTGTAGGAAAGGAGGTAATTTAATTAAGGATGTTCGTTTATTTTCCCCCGCTAAATTGAAGGGTGATCTAATACCATGGATTAGTTAAGTTGAGTGGTAAAAGAATGAAAACTTGAGATTCTAATGTTAAAAGTTACATCCATCCTTTTCCTATTTAGAATGCCTTGCTTCACGGACCAGTATATTTAGTGACAATATTATAATAATAAGCAAACAAGGATTAAAAACCATTGATTAATTTTTTAGACTGTTACAAAAAGAGAAAATTTTAAAATTAAAATTGCATTTAAAATCAAACATTTAATAAAATTTAATGAAAGATAACATACATTTTTGTCACAGAATAAAATAATAAAACCAATTATAGAACACGTTCGAAATTTTACACAAACTCTTCATTATTACAAATGCCAATCTATAACTGAATCTGTTACACAATAAGTTCGCTTTAAAAAATGTGCCATTTAGATTTATTAAAATATTCAAATCATCAAGACATCATTCAAGACATCAGGCGTGGGAAGAAATATTTACCATTTTATTGCCAAAATGTACAATGCGAAGATAATGATACTGCAATATGCTCGTTTCATTGCAAATATTTTCAACGTAAAACAAACATATCTGTAATAGTAGCACTCCATGCAAAATATTTTCAATATAAATCATGCATATCTATGATAGTTGTAATTCAAGGCAAATAATTTCAATGCAAACCCAATATATCTGTGATAGTGGCACTTTATGGAAATATTTTCAATATAAACTACATATACCTCATACCTATAATAATGGCAAGTGATGAGCAAATATTTTCAATGTAAAGTCAATATGTCTGTAATAGTGCAAATATTCATAATGTTCAATACAAATATTCATAAAAGCAAATATTCATAAACAACAAATTAGAAACAGATATTCATAATGTAAATCCAATATTTAATTAATATTCGAATTACATCACTTATATTTCCTATTAATGCAATCTTCATGAAATATTGAGCGCCGATATAAAAATATTGGTTTACTACTAGGATCATATTTGAAAAATATGTTTATTATTTTTACTTACTTGTTGTGGTTTATTAAAATCTGGTTACCATGCCTCAAAAATCTGTCTCATTCTGAAAAATCTTTTTATAAAATCAGCATTTAAAAAATTGTTAAATATAAAAAATTATGTGTGTACGTCTAAATGGCTACCACAGGATACTTTTTTTATATTCTGATCTCATTATTATTAAAAAAATATTTTTCTTTCGAATGTTGTCAAAGCATGTGTAGAAGATTTTAGTTTTGAAAAAGTTGTGCGAAACAGAATTAAAAAACAGTCGTCTACGGCAACCCTGCGTATGCGACCACAATAAAAAAAAAAAAAAAAAAAAAAAAAAAAAAAAAAAATCTAAGTAATGAATAAATATTATAATCAAATGGGAGAAAGAGAAAAAATAGAGAAACAAAATAAAATAGAGCGTTTAGATATTATTCTGAATTCGACAATAATATAAACTATATTTTGTCATTTCACACCAAGAGGTCATATCCTCAAATCATTTTCAAATTGTGAATCTTGCACTCTAACACTTTACAAATATATTTTAGATTAACAGAGATTAATGAAAATTGTAAGTCATTCAATTATATGTGTATAAATCATAGTTCTGCAAAAATATTAATTGTCTTTTTTAATTCATTTGTTATGGACGATAAGTATATGGTCACGCATCACCTATTAATTAATCAAACATCAAACTTACTCTTACACTCAAAATAAAGAAACAAAATATATAAATTAATTATTTAAAAAATATTTGTTAAGTAATTTTATAACAAATGAGACATAACATTCGCATTGTTTTCCAGAAATTTAATACAGAACATTTATATCCGTATATTAAATATCGAAATTTCATCTTATAAATCTTTGAAGTCATAAATTATTCTTTATGCTGTGGTGGAGTTCGCTTATTTGTGATCGAATATAGAGATGAAATGATGAAACTCGTAGGCTTCAAATTATTCCTTTTACTTATTGGAATATTTAATTCGGTGAGAGCATATGAACCAGAATATATATTAAGTTTTAACAAAAGAAGTATTAAATATTTATAAATTTGATAAGTCAGAAGCACTGAAGTCTCACAATACGTTACAACAATTTTCGAAATCTGATAAAAGATTCATTAATTGACTAAACTAAATAAGGATAGACTACAGCGTCTCCATGTTACAAATAAATAACCTGTGCAATAAATACTTCGAATAAATCGGATTTTTAAAAGCCCTTTATTTATTATTATGTTTCTTTAGCATTGCAGTTAGGCTAAATTATTAATACACTTTTCAAGAGATAGCGTTGCTAAAATCTTTTAGGAAACTAAACATACTATTTTCCGTAGCTACATACAATAATTATTAAAATCACAACTTTTTTATAAGTGAATTAAAAATTTTAGTAGTACCCAGAAACAAATATATTAGCTTTTTATAAAAATTCAAAATGTAAAATTGTAACTGAAAATTTACAGAATTAGAAGAAAAGACCTTGTATTTTCGTAGAGTATTCTGGTCACATTTTAGTTAGAAAATCTTTATTTATTGACTCTTAACAATATCGTTCGTTTTTTTTTTTTTTTTTTTTTTTTTTTAAACTTAATGTTTTTGAAACAAGTATCCAGAATAATAATAATAATAATAATAATAATAATAATAATCTTTTGGTGATAGTATTTCCAAACAGAAATCTTTTCCTAATTTCATCGAAAGAATTCTAAAGAAAAAAAACCCATGAAAAATTCTATTAAATATTTTTAAAAGGAAAGCTTAAGGACCGTACGCACACTATACGGCGCACGCCTTTTTATTTTATTTTATTTTATTTTATTTTTTATTTATATTTTAACTTAATTAATGGCTTCGAGACAAGCATCCAGAAAATAATAATGATAATAATAATAACAACAACAATTATAATAATAATCTTCTAGCATTAGCATTTCCAAATAGAAATATTTTCCTAATTTGATCGTAACAATTCTAAAGAAAAAAATAAGATGAAAATTTCGAAATTTTATACTATAAAATGATGAAAGGAAAAATTAAAGAGTCTACGCACACTATATGGCACGTATACGTGACGTTCGTCGTTTCGCAATAAAATTTTTAAAACTGGCACAGATGACTTGAACAAGGCAGCCATCTTATGCTATCAAATTCTGAACATTTCATAAGTATTGAAGCTGCAATGCAAGCGATTATACTAAAAGACACCTTCTCCAGAATCGATTCCCATCGCAAGAAATATTGAATACTAATGATACCGGAGCAATATCGTATCTTGGAAATGACTCAGTCGCCCCGCCCCTTTTAATGGTTACCCAGAATGTTTCCAAAATCTAAGTAATCATCTTTACAATCCTTTACCATACTAAACACATGAGTTAAATGCACCTATAGTGGGCCATTTCCACGTAATAAGCCATTAATTTTTAAAGTTTTAAAAAAACCCAAAATGCATTGCTTGAAAACATCTGAAAAGCATCTGATTGACTAAGATCCTTAAATATTAAATTTTTATAAACTAATTGAAATAATTGGGTCTTTTTCCTTCTTTCCGGTACATTTATTTATTTTCTGTAGTGTTTTCATAAATAGATATTTTGGCAAATTCTTAGACATTTCACTAAGAAAAAGATTTTTATAAACACATATGACGGAACGCAATTTTCACCTGGTATTAAACATAAAAAATATATATATATATGTGTTCTTCAAAACGTTCAGTTTTACTTAAAAGGTGGTTCAAATAATAATAATAAAGAGAGCGAGATGTTATAATAGTTAATTTTATCTAAAATATCTTAGTACTTTCAAGATTTAATCAGGATCCTCATTAGATGTTTTGATACTTACGTATTAACGCCACCGCAACGTTATGATTTGGCGGTTTTTAAGTACCGCTAATCTACACCTAAATTTTTTGCGACAATACATAAAATAAAACACTTTATTTAAAATCAAAACACTTTCAAAATTCAGAAAACTTTATTTAAAAAGAAAGTAGTCAACCGGATTTCGGTGGAAAATAGGCCGATATGCAGTAAAACATTGATTCAAAACAGTATTTTCTTTAACCTGATGCTGTCACCATATGAACTCTGATAAATAGGATTCCAAATGGTGTCTCGCTGTCTCCCTATGTCTCTTATTGTTCCTCCATTTAGCACTGCCCCCACATTCTCTCAACTGTTTGCGTATGAACTCCTGTATCATCGCTCCTGAAAAAATAAAATTGCATCTTGCTCTGTTTTTTGGCAAATCCCAAATACGCATTTTCGTAGAACTAAAAAATGGCGTCAAAAATCAGAAAACAACAAGGTAACAAGTAATCCAAAAGATAACTGCGTGCGCGTACGAACAACAAGTCTGTATTTGCGCATTAGTGCAAGTTCTGCTGCGGTGGCGTTAATAACGTAAGTACCGATATTATTTTTTTAAGAAAATTTTTTAATAGATAATTCATCAGATTCCCCAGATTAATTCATCAGAGAATATTTTATAAAAAAAATATTACCTAATGAAGAGCCTGATTAAGGCTTGAAAGTACTAAGATATTCTGAATAAAATTAACTATTAACATCTCATTTTCATTATTTTAGTCGCCTTTTAAGTAAAACTGAATGTTTTAAATTTCATTTTACATAAAAAGTTTTTATTTTAAACATTGTTTTTTTTTATATTATATTTTATTTTAAATTAAACTACTGTTGATACACTTTATTATATTATAATGCATTGGTTGGATAAGCCGAAAAATTAAGGATCGATGCATAAGAAATTTACTGATAATATGCTTAAGCATAGACGAAGGTAAATTAATTTTTTCTTTATGCCGAGAAGTATAATTTGAAACTTTGAACGCTCATTCAGATACATAAGTATTTTAAATTCCTTAAACTTTCGTAAATTCTCTCTTATGGAGATTTAATTAATACAGTAAGTGATCGATTAACGAACTTAATCCGTTCCAAATCAGTGTTCATTAACAGATCACAGATTTTGCATTTATTTGTATGGCAATGCAATTAATTTGCTTTTAAAAGCCAAATAATGTATAAAAAATAACACAAATATATATATTTTTTTAATAGGGTTAATATACGTCTGAATAGTGTGAATACGTCTTATTGTGTTGGCTTTGTCCGTGTCGTGGCGGATGTAACCATTTCGGGTCTGGTGTACTATTAATAATACACTCTTAAAACGAAAGAGTGGATTTGGTTTCTGAGAAAAAAAGCTGTAAATTCTTGGACCGTGAATGAGTTGTTTTTTAAACATTTTACTCGTTTTGATTTAAATTGCTTTTTTTAAACTACTCATCTTGATTTAAATTTCTGAATAGCTACTCGAGTTGTTTCAACTTTTTTTTTGAGAAGCTGACTATGAAATCTTGAGATGAGTGAATTTCGGCTCAACTTGAGCTACTTTTTGGCTGAGGTTTTAAGAAAGTACATGTTTTTTAATTGAGAATTATTTTGTTAAACAAATACAATAATTTTTGTTTATGTTTACTTGTAGTAATGTTAGTAAGTGTCTGTGCATTTACTATATGACTTCATTAACGTTTAGATATTAAGTAATAATAATAATAGTAAATATCTGCTACATTCTCTTCATCGTTTGCTATTCTTTTATTTTAAACATATATTTCACTCTTTAAATTAAAATAAAGGTTAGTTTCCTGAAAGAATCATCTGTAATAAAGCGCAAAAAGTATTAGAGAGTAATTTAATATCAGTTTGTAATCTTGCCGTAATATAATATTTTCTAAACAACTCCAAAAACACTTGCTTAGCCTATTCTCATATGAATATGAATTGAATAGTACACAAAATAGGTGCATTCGTTAGATTTCATACAATGAAATATTCTTTAACTCTTTGTGGCGGAGAGCTAACTCAATACCTAAGAGTTGAAATTAATGACTAACACCGGAATTTGAAAAGAACTTTACTTGTAAATACGGAAAAGTCCATATTTCACATATTCAATAAATCGTTTTTTTTTTTTTTTTTTTTTTTTTTTTTTTTTTTTTTTTTTTACCTGATGCCAAAGTGGCGTTTGGGAAATAAAATTTAGTGGTTTGATAGATATACCACCGCGCCTCAAAGGGTTAAACTCTAATTAGTCTATTCGGATAGATATTTTTAATGCTATTAAGAGCAAGAATCTGAGAGAGTGTCACACCCGTGATTCATGACATCTCAGATTTTCTCCAAAAAATTACCAGTTGTTACTTATCTTGTTAAAAGACCAAATCCAGAATTTTTTGCTCCAAAGTTGAGTTGTTCATTTTTTATGGCCCCCCCAAAGGTCATCATGTCGTGAAAAAAAATAAGCGTTTTTTTAAGACATGGATATTGCTATGACTCACAGCTCTTTGCGCATACAACTTGCCACCAATTTCTTTTTATATCTGGAATGTAAGAGGGTTGAACTTTATATAATAGATGAAAAACCCGTGGCAACTTTGTGCCGCAAGGTCACAGAAGGTCACAAAAAGATTCATTTTTGCTGTTTTTTCCATTTTTAAGACCCTATAACAGCTTGCGCGTTTCACTTGCCATGAAAAAAGAAGTGGCATTTGAAAGCCATGCATTAGCACTTTTAAAAAATGTATATATAATTGAGGCAAGTTGGATGCGCTTTTAGTTACAGAGTGCCAAAGTCTGAAAAATGTCATTTTTGACCAATATTCAAACTGTCATAATTTCTTGCGGCAACAACATTTTGAAATAATTATTTTGCCATTGTTTTATTCTATTATTGTCCTTTTCAAAAAAGTAAACTCCATTGAGGCAAGTTGCTTTAAAAAAATTAAATGTTTTTTTTAAATATGGCCTTTTTTCAATAGTCAGGGCTATTTTATTATTTGAAACAACTTGACTAAATAACAATATTTTATGCATTTGTTTGTCTATATAAATTGATGTTCTAATATATTGTGAGATATATATAATATTGACGGCATTTATTTAATTTTAACATTTTTGAGACCGATTTTTTTTTTTTCAATTTTAGAAAAAATTACTTTTACTTTAATGAATATTGAGACTAGCTATCCTAATAGATTAATTAGAGTTTAACGAATATTTCATTGTCTGAAACATAACGAATGTTGTTGTTTTCTGCATTATTAAATTCATATTCATGCAACAATAGGCTAAGGAAGAGTTTTCGGAGAGGGTTTAAAAATATTATATTGCAACAAGTTAGTGACATTACAATTTTCTAATACTTTTAGCACTTTATTACACATAATTCTTTCAGGAAAGTAACTTTTATTTTAATTAAGAGAGAAATACATTTATAATAAAATAATCGCAAACAATACAAAGAAAATTAAGCAAGTATTTATTATTATTACTAAATGCCTTAACATTAATGAAGTCATATAATAAATGCACAGACACATTGCTACATGTAATTAATAACAAAAGTATTTCTTAAAAATAATAATACTCTAAAGACATGTATTATTTATTAATAGTACACCAGCTCCGAAAGGGTTAAAACAAAAACATTTGATATTTACAAATTACAACTTGTAATTAAAATGCAAATATAAATACAATCAGCCAACGCTGTTAATATTTTTACATTGATTTATCAGAGAAAAGAAAATCAAAAACATAACAACTGTTTCTTGTAACATATCTGAAGTTGTCTTTTAACAGTTATAGGATTCTTTTTTCAACTTTATACAATTGTCTGGTGACAATCATTTTACAGTTATATGCTTAACGCATTCGTGGCTGCTGTACTATGAATAATACGTTGTTTTTATTGAGTATTATTTTATCTAAACTATTACTTTTCTTATTATCTGCATGCAGTAAAAGTAGTACATTTCTACATATTTTTTATAATGAATTTGTTTTGGAATTTAGTAATAAGTAATAATAATTTTTAAAAAATTATTTTTTTTCTTTGTTGTCGATTTTTAAAAATTTTTAACTTGTTTTTCATTTTTTAATTTAAAATGTAAGTTTCTTTTCTGAGCAAGTGATGTATGATAAACAAAATAAATATATATATTAAGTTGAAATATGATGTTTTCCAAATGCTCAAAAACTCATCCTAGTCTATTTTTATATGAATATGAACAGTATGTAAAATAACTACTTTTAATAATAGATTTCAGAGGAGGTCATATTCATTAGTAATCTATTCATGTATTTCAGTTTAATATATTTGGATAGCTATTAATGTTAAAGAAAAATTATTTTTCGCATAAGTGGGAAAAAAAACCTATAAAGGTTAAAAGACGTCTTGATATCTTAAAAGAAATGGTTATATTTTTGATTTTCTTTTCCCGTACTGATAAATAAATGTAAAAATATTAACAGTGTTGGCTGATTGTATTTATATTTGCATTTTAATTACAAGTTGTAATTTGTAAATGTCAAATGTTTTCAATTTAACGCTTTCGGAGCTGGTATACTATTAATAATACATGTCTTTTGAGTATTATTATTTTTAAGAAATACTTTTGTTACTAATTACATGTAGCAATGTTAGTATGTGTCTGTGCATTTATTATATGACTTCATAAATGTTAAGGCGTTTAGTAATAATAATAAATATTTGCTTAATTTTCTTTGTATTGTTTGTGATTATTTTATTTTAAATGTATTTCCCTAAAATAAAAGTTACTTTCCTGAAAGAATTATGTGTAATAAGGCGCTAAAAGTATTAGAAAATTGTAATGTCACTAACTTGTTGCAATATAATATTTTTAAACCCTCTCTGAAAACTCTTCCTTAGCCTATTGTTGCAAGAATATGAATTTAATAATGCAGAAAACAACAACATTCGTTATGTTTCAGACAATGAAATATTCGTTAAATTCTAATTAATCTATTAGGATAGCTAGTGTCAATATTCATTAAAGTAAAAGTAATTTTTTCTAAAATTGAAAAAAAAAAAAATCGGTCTCGAAAGGGTTAAAATTAAATAAATGCCATCAATATTATATATATCTCACAATATATTAGAACATCAATTTATATAGACAAACAAATGCATAAAATATTGTTATTTAGTCAAGTTGTTTCAAATAATAAAATAGCCCTGACTATTGAAAAAAGGCCATATTTTAAAAAAACATTTAATTTTTTTAAAGCAACTTGCCTCAATGGAGTTTACTTTTTTGAAAAGGACAATAATAGAATAAAACAATGGCAAAATAATTATTTCAAAATGTTGTTGCCGCAAGAAATTATGACAGTTTGAATATTGGTCAAAAATGACATTTTTCAGACTTTGGCACTCTGTAACTAAAAGCGCATACAACTTGCCTCAATTATATATACATTTTTTAAAAGCGCTAATGCATGGCTTTCAAATGCCACCTCTTTTTTCATGGCAAGTGGAACGCGCAAGCTATTATAGAGTCTTAAAAATGGAAAAAAAACAGCAAAAATGAATCTCTTTGTGACCTTCTGTAACCTTGCGGCACAAAGTTGCCACGGGTTTTTCATCTATTATATAAAGTTCAACCCTCTGACATTCCAGATATAAAAAGAAATTGGTGGCAAGTTGTATGCGCAAAGAGCTGTGAGTCATAGCAATATCCATGTCTTAAAAAAACGCTTATTTTTTTTCACGACATGATGACCTTTGGGGGGCCATAAAAAATGAACAACTCAACTTTGGAGCAAAAAATTCTGGATTTGGTCTTTTAACAAGATAAGTAACAACTGGTAATTTTTTTGAGAAAATCTGAGATGGCATGAATCACCCCTTAATGCTAGGTGTGACACTTTCTCAGATTCTTGCTCTTAACATAGTAGTAATTTTTTTCCTAAAAATGAAAAAAAAAAATCCGACTCGAAAGAGTTTTAATAAAATAATAATAAATGGCATGAGCTTTTTAAAAACTTTTAGGATTACATTAACTGACTACACCATTAAATCTTATCAGTTTATCCCTTTGACCCTTCAAAAACTTCTTATATGGTTTACTGCCTGGTCCGATAAAGATCAAGTGAAGCCTAGACCCTGTTAATAATTTGTGAATTTAGCTTCGATCAAGTTAATTGATTTGAAATTAAAGAATGTATTTTTAAAAGTAATATAAAATATATAAACTATTGTTTCTGATCTGTTCATTCAATTTTAGGGTCCTAGAATATAAGGACAGAAATCTCGGTAGTTTATGAATTAATTAAGCCATACATATACTATACATCTGTCAAAGTTTTGTCCGTCTGTCCGCAAATAACAGAGAAAAACTTCCAAACCGAATCATTTGAAATTTAAAATATATAATTGTTGAACAATTTTGTCAAGTCATTTCAAATTTTATGAAAATCAGATGCATAGTTTAATTACAGGGGCAATCAAAATTACTTAGTTACATTACGGCCAATGGTAAAAAAATACACTCATAGCATGCATGTTCACAGTGACGTCACTGTAAGTCACTTTGGTCACATCACATCTGTGACGAAAATGCCACCACTCAGTGACGTCACAATGTGACTAAGATGTGTCTTTCTAAAAAAATTTTCACAGTTCGTCACAATGTTAATGTCGAAGTAGTCACAAATGACACACTTTTCACAAATTGGTCACATTGTGACGTCGCAAAGTGGTCACAATGTGACGTCACAAAAAAGCTCTAAAACGGCCATAACGACTTCACATTTTAGTCACTGTGACTTCACATCGACGTCACGTTACGTCACATCGACAATCGATGGTCACAAAGTCACAATGTGACTTCACAACGACGTTGCAGTGACGTCACCATGTCTTACGGGTAATTTCAAGTGTATTTTAATGGCGTTATTTTAAGTTTAAGGCGTTGTTTTAAAGCAAGTGCATTTTAATTACACTCTTTCAAACATAATAATATTGTTATGCATCTATGAAGTCTATAATAATATATATATTCTGCACAGTCTGTGGTGCGAAGAATATTTTTTATTAATTTAGAGGGTGATGGGTATAAAGCAGAGTTTCAAAATTCAGTGTTTAAGGTCTGTGGTGTGACGTCATGAATATGGCACAAAGATGAATCAGTTCAAATTAGCAATAACATGTCTATTTATTTCATTCATCTCGAATGTTAAACTTAAACAAAACTATTTACACAAAACTCCAGCATTTGCTGGATACTTCGTTGTCGTTTAACACATATCGATGGCAAAACTGTTTCTAAACTGCAGAGAGCAAGAACTAAACTCATCGGTTAGGTCGTCTGTCCATCACAGCACATACATGGAGATATTTCACACTCTAGGTATATTTACTCAGTACACAAACTGGAAATAAAATTATGCATACAGTTATAGGTAAAAATGAGAGTGCCTTTACGACCGAAATGCAAAAAGAAAAAACGGATCGGAACGATCACTGCTGAATGAATTTGACAAATTTAGAGGGACAAGATTTTGCCCAGATTTCCAAAACAAAAGTTTTCAATTACATAATGGTATAGGGGTAAACATCGTTTAGAGTGCTTTTTAATAATATTTAATTATTTCACATTTAGTGAAATTATACGTTGCTGCGCTTACTACAAGTTACATCCTGTATAATAGAAAGCAGATAATATTTAAAGGAATACACAAAAGATTTCAGATACGCTACTGTATCCGAAGTACTGTATACTATTATACCGAGATCTGAATATTTTTAAATATTCGTTATAGTACGAACGCACCTCATTTGCTACGCTTGGTGTGCAATTTCGAGCTTGTTAACCTTCTGAACAGTCTTACAAAAGGGCGAAATTGTAATTTTTTCTCTGCATTTGGTTTTAAATTCTAAAAAAAAAAAAGAAAAAAAAAAAGAGAGAATTTGTTTAACATTATAGACATGAAATTAATCCCATATATGAATATAATCCTAGTATTAATCATTATTCAATGTATAATAAGTCCCCTAAATCAACAGAATTATTTTGTTTTTAATATTGCGTATATTGCAGTGAAACCTCGCGCTTAGTGGACGTATTGATACGGGTTTGTAAGTGAGAGGATGAAGTTGGGAATTATACCTATGTAAGTCATTTTCATGCTCGTACCCACTATGATTTTTTAAGTAACTATGTTAATTTTATTTTTATAAAACTTCCAATAGAATTGACAATTAAATGCGTGAAAAAGATAAATATTTCTCAAAGAAATACCATTCTTTGATGTGTGTTGTAAATGTAAATATATCACATTCCTGAACTAAAATACGTGAAGTATAATAAAATGTTATTTTGTAAATTTGTTTTATCTTAAAGAATGTTTGAAGAATTTTAACAATGTCTCTCTAAGTAATAAATCAGTCTGTTAATCAAGTGAAATTCTTGCAATTTAAATAAAATATATTAACTTATCTGAAAAATCTTTTTATAGTATTCTTATGGAATTGGGGTCTAAGTTATTGCTAAATATTTTTATTGAAAAAAAAAAATCCTTTTAAGCATGCATATAACTATTTGAATTTCCTCAAAAACAACAATTTATTAAAACTGAAACTGTACTCTGTATTTTATTCCTAATTTCCCTGAATTACTTTAATGTGATTAGCTGTTATTCCAAATTTATTCCTGAATTAAAAATTATTTGGATTTTTTTCAAGTATGCTTTTTTATAGAAATTTAATTATTAATTATTCAGTGTTATTATTCTGTTATTCTATTCGACAATAGAATTTTTTAAAAAATGCATATCAACTATAACCATAAATAAATAAGAATTTTTTCCAAAAGTGCTTTTTAATTACAATTTTTCAAAGTTTAAACTTATCACGGTTCCTAAAAAATTAATAAATTTTCCAATTTCCTGAAAATTTAGATAATGCAAAAGCAAAAGTTTTCTTGTTCCACATTCTTTATTAGTCAAATACAATAAATGACCATAAATTATGTCTCTATCTTATTATTCTATTTCTATCAGTATTCCCTCTCTCCCTATTTGGGGATCTTTTAATTTTTTAAAACTGAAAATGCACATTTCAGATTTTGTACAACTTTTTATGTTAAATGCATGTAAGATCATCAGATTTATCAGTTTAACAAACAATTCTAACATACTTTCTTGTGAAAAGATCAGGATGGCTATAAATAAAAGGATCATTCCATAAACAACCAAAAAAATTATATAAAAATGAAAAACGCGTTAAAAAAAAAGTACAAAAGCATACATAATTTTTTCTTGGATAAAGGACAGTTTAAAATTACACAGGATATTTTGTCATGCATTTCTTTTGGTTACTGTCGTATATTTCATAATTCATAAATGAGGTTTTTTTATGAAAATTTTAAAAAAATGCATGTGTTATACTACAGCATTACATTTCTAAACAAGTCGGATGTGGCAATCCCATAACTTTCTTCTATCTCATGCATGTTAATACTTCAAAATTCGCTACCAAAGTGCCAAAAGTAAATGGCAATCTGTGCTCATCCTGAGGCTTCTAACAGCATCAAAATTCCACGCTTAGTTCATGAAATAAGATTATTGTAGATACCGGGAAAATTGCAACATAAAAGCGCCATCTGTTGAGCGATTTATATCAAAACATAAACAGAGATCGTATTTATCAAGCTATACCTGAATCTTAAGTTTGATGAAAAGTCGTGTATTAGTTCTTGAGATGGAGCTATTGCAGGAACCGGTAAAAAATCAGCATAGCAGCATCAGCCTTCGGATGATTGACACGAAAATTTAAACAGAATTAGTTCATATCACAGATTTACTGAACCTGAAGTTTGATAAAAATCTGTGAATTAAAGCTATTGTGTAAATCATGCAAAATACAGCATAGCAGCGCCATCCGGAAACGATTTACACTAAAAACTAATGAGCATCAATCTGTATCAAGGACTACTTGAATATAAATGTTCATTCAATTCCGTACATTAGTTCTTGAGATTGAGCTGTTGCAAAAATCATGAAAAAAGCGGCACAGCAATGCTAACTGTTGAACGATTCACACGAAAATGTAAACAGCATCAGTTCATATCAAAGACTAATTGAATCCGAAGTTTGATAGAAATCCGTGCATTAGTTGTTGAGATATAGCTGTTGCATAAATGGTAAAAAATGCAGCATACCACCGCCACCCGTTGTGTGATTTACAGCAAAAACTAATCAGCATCAATTTATATCAAGGACTACCTGCACTGTAAAAAAAAAAATTCAAGAGGTTGCTAAAAATTTTTTAGTAAATTTGTATTCCACAGAATTTTTTAGTAACCATTACAAACTTTTTTTTGCAAGCGAAACAAGCATTTCTTTTGTAAACTGAACTAAAGAATTTTTCGTATAACTAACTTAAAAATTTTTAGTATGAGCCACCAAGCAAATTTTAGTAATAGCTCCAAAATTATTTTTAATAACCATTACGTGGGCTCGAAGGGTAGGAGCTTCCTTCGAGCTGCATCCAGACTTCTGGAGCGGAAGATTTTCGGCAAAACCGCAATAGATGGCAGCACCAAACATTGCTACTGCTCCGTGAGGATATTCATAATCCCTTTATTAACGAGTACTTACACTGCATACATTCGGGGCGTATTCGGCAGTGGCCAGTATCGAACCCGGGACCTTTTAGCCTCGAGTCCGTTACTATAACCACTATGCTATCAAGGCCACACCAAGTGCGTTTTAGTAATAGCTATTAAAAATATAAAATTATTAACTCTTATTCGTTGCTAAATTTTTCCTAGTAATTCTTACAGATTTTCTTGTAACCAACTAAGATTACTAAAAATTTTTTAGTAATATCAAGGATCACTAAAGTTTTTTTAGTAGATCGACACTTTTTTTTTACAGTGTGAATATAAATTGCTGCTAAATTCCGTAAATTAGTTCTCGAGATAGAGCTCTTTCAAGATTAATGTCACATACATACATAAAGACAGACAGACTCACAGACTCACAAACAGGCATAAAAACCTGCTTTTGTAACTGCTTTTAACTTGTAAAAACTTGCTTTTTTTATCTCTGACTTTTAAAATGTGTAAATGTGGAACTCAAAAACCGGAATTCAAAAATTTTAACAAATCCAATACTTTCTTCTTGTAAAGATAGAAAAATGTAAAAATACCGCAAATATTTCACGGGAAATACATTTAGTTTACTTCTTAATCATATGAAATTTTTTAAGCTTTAAGAGTGATTTTAAATTATTTGATTTATCGCAGACTTTGAATAGAATTTATGTTTAAAATTGTTTCTCAGAATTTCGGTAAAAAATAGAACTTAGATTTCTTTCAGGTATAATTAGAATTTCTATTGCCTGAAATTTTTTTAATTTACCCGCCAATCGGAATTTCTTTGAAATCTATTATGAGATTAGATTTCGTTTTAATTTCATTGATTCGCTGTATTTAACACAACGTGATAATGAAACTTTTTAAAAATAACAATACATTTAACAATACAAGTTATTTCCATCTACATTCTTTAGAATTGAGAATAAAAGTACATAAATGCGAGGAAAGATAAATATTATTTTGGTAATGTCATTCTTTTATATTTGCCAAAATAGTAAGATTATCGCATTGCAGAAATAAACCGATTAAATATTATTTCATTAATTCTTTATTTTAAAAGATAACAGGTGAAATCGAACCTTGTATCTCCGTTAATAATTCGCTTTGTTAATCAGATAAATTGCCTGAAACTAGAAAATTGATTTGTGTCTCATAAGTTTATTTATAATTTTTCTAAGAAATCTGAAAATACATATTTCTGAAAACTCTGTTTCTAGAATTTTGATTATTTGCAGAAAACTGATATTTAGAATTCTCACAAACTAAACACTTTTCTAGAATTAGAATCTGATTTCTATGAAACACACACTGATATGAGATTTTAAACTTGTATTTTTTTTTTAACTAAACCAAATCAAACAATTATCAGCTAACTAATCTTATTGTAAGAAAAATTCCATCTCAAAAACGCTTTTTATAGAACCCAAATAAAGCTATTTGCAATTAATTCTTTGAAATAATCGAACAAAAGTTTAGCATTTACAACGAAAAGAAAAATATTTTTCCTAAAAATGTCATTCTCTAATCTGATAAAGAGCTCTCTTGTCTGGAATATATGGACAATTCGTGACAAAATACCTCTTTGTTAATTCTTTATTTTAAATGATGACAAAAATCGTCTCTTACTTAATCCATCTATAAATCTAATCAAACTCTTAAATTCGGAAAAAAATGTAAGATATAAAAAGATCAGCTAAATTTATTTTAAAATGTTATCTTTGTGACTAAGACTTTATTTTAAACTTAATTCACTTGGATAAATCTGAAATAATTCCTATTTATATTTTATTAGAATATTCAGTGAAGTTTGGGAATTTCTTCCAAGGAATCTTTACTCTAATTTTAATTTTAAATGTATTTTGTGAAGTGTAATAATTTTAAAACAAAATATTATTCTTAAGTTTAATATAAATTATGTTAATATATTTCTGCAAAACATACAATTATTTTAACTGTGTCGTAATTTTTTTTTTTAAATAAAGTTTTTTTTTTATTTATAAAATTTTTAAAAAGGTGGTTTGATTACGTCAAAATAAAAATTAAAAACACTCTTCCGGCTCGAACTACAGGCGGAGATAGATTTCGAATTCAGTTACGAATTTCACCAGCAAAAAATGAAACAAGACTAGAGATAAACCAAGTTTTATCATTAAGAATGGGATTTTGAAACTTATACCTTTTATGAAAATTCTAATATACAGGGTGTTTATAATTAAAGTTGTCCTGTTTAGACTACATAGAGTTCGCTCTGGTTGACAGATATCCATGAAACTTGAAACATATAAGTTACATGGACCATAGGGAAAGGAAATCTGCAATAAAAAATGTAATTGTGAACAGTAAAATTACGCTTGAAATTATTGAATATTTTAATATGTGAATTATCATTTGCTATCTAAGCGCAGAACCAACATTGTGAAAAATGTCCAAGTCGTAGATTGAACCCGGAACCCTTGGAATAGCGTTCCAAGTGTTCTACTATTTAAGTTGCGAGGACGATGCCCAGCATGGCATTTCTCACTTCTATATGTTGGTAAGGCTGCACTGCAGCACATGATGGAAGTCTTCATGAGCACACACTCTTGAGGCATAACATCAGACACAAATAAACACAGCATCGGTGAATTTTTAATTAATTATGAAAAGTGAAATTACGCTTGAAATTGCTGAATATTTTATTATGTGATTATCACTTGCTAGTCCTCGTAGCTTAAGGAGAAGGTGGACTCTCAAAAATATTTCTTTTTCTTTTGAACCGATTTGCTTGAAAATAAAATATGTGATTACAATTGTAGTTATTTGAGAAGAGCTAAAATTGCAAGGAAAAATATTAATTACTTTGGTAATTATTAATTATTAATTATTGAAATAATTAATTAATTAAAAATGCTCCATGCGCATTTCTTTTGCATATAAAATAATAATTTTTATTTATGAGATACCTTTCAGACCTAAGAGTAAAACTTAGTTGAAATCCTAAACATAAATAGAAAATAGAAATTAATAATAATAATAAGTCGAAATACCAATTTTTTATAGTAAAAAAACACTGTAAATCATATTTTTGATGACGAATTTACAGCTTATGAGGTCCGAAGTACAATTGTTTTAACTAACATTTTTTCTGTGTACTATGAGGTAATGACATAACAAATTTTGAAGAACTCAACAAATTAGAGATGCGCATGGAACATTTTAAAAATTGAGATTATACCGAAATTTTTATTTCGAGAAAATCCACTGTTAAGTTAGAAATATCAATATTTCAATATTAAAGAACATTAAATACCATATAATAAATGAATATTACTTATAATACACTTATAACATACTTATAATAAACTAATAATAAGCGCTTCATGAGTTGGGAAATAAAAAGTATTTTTTGAAATTTTGGATAGAGCACTTGGAGCGCTGTTCCAAGGGTACCGGGTTCGATCCCCGGCTTGGACATTTTGCACAATGTTGGTTCTACGCTTAGTTAGAAAGTAATATTTCCTGTATTAAATATTTTTTTAATTAGTTCAAATTTTGACCGATTGAGGGCGGTTTTCGTCTACGAGAAAGGACTTTATGTAAATTTGGAGCGGTTTAAAAAGCCAGTATTCTATGCCGTAATCTTATTCTGCACTTCATGCTGATAGAGAAAAAGGAACGAGCGTTACTGGGAAGGTTGGTTTGTAAGAGCGGCAATAATTTGTCAATTACACTGCGAAAATATGGACGCTTGAAAGGCTTACGAAAAGGACCAATGTCGAGACAGGCTTTGAAAAAGATGATGTCTAAATTCGAAAAGACTGGAGAGTTGCGTGTGCTGCAAGGAAGAGGGGGGGAAAGCATCTCAAATAAAACTGCCGAAGAAGTTGCTTTTGCCATGGCCGAAAGAACTTCCGGTTCCCAATATTCTTCGAGAAGTGCTCGAGCAGTGTCTCGTGATTTATTATTCCCTTGATCTACATTATGAAAGATTCTTCGATCCATTATAAAGCGGTATCCATACAAGATTCACGTTCTAAAAGCGCTGAAACCTGCACACCCGGACCCATGAATTCAATTTTCGAGGTTGTTTTTGGATAGAATAGCCGTTGACATGCATGGTCTTGATACATTTTGTGGTCAGATGAGGCGCATTTTACCCTAGATGGAGCAATAAATACTCAGAACTGTCGCGTATCGGGTACTGCAAGTAATAATATTGTCCATGAGCAGTATTTGCTTCCTGATTACACAACTGTGGGGTTTGGCTTTACGGCTGATTTTATTCCTGGTCCCTATTTTTTGAGTCGAGCATTTCTCAGAGTTCTAAAAGATGTTCCATTACGTGTACCCATTATTGCGACCTCCTTCAACAGCTGGTCATTCCATCCTTACCAGAGTGTTTAGAGACTACCGTATTCATGCAAGATGGTGCACCACCTCATATAGTCCAAGCATTAACGGCATTTATTCGTGGAGATGATCGGGTAATTTCGTGAAATTTTCCCACAACCTGGCGTACTCGTTCTCCGGGCTTGAATTCCTGTGACTTCTGATCGTGAAGATTCGTGAAAGATCGTGTTTAGGAAGAAGCATACGGACTCTTTCTGATTTAAAAGCAAGCATAACTCGTCATGTTGCTGCAATTGATCGAGAAGCCATTCACGCTATTGTTGAACGCTCTATAATAAGCTTTGAACATGTGCTTGACGCAAATTGAATGCACATTGAACATATACTGTAGTAAAAATAAAATTGTGTTTCCAGTTTGAGAATTGTGATCGTCTTGCGCCTTTTTTTCAACTGGTGGTCGAAATGTTAACTATTTTTATTGCAGATTTCATTTCCTTTATGGTCCATATAACTTATATTCCAAGTTTCATCGATATCTGTCAATGTTAGGAATTGATAAATTAAGTTATTCCAGTTTATTCACAGAAAATCGTTTGCAAATTTGTTATTGTGATATTTAATTTATTTATAAGACGCGACTCGTTGCTATGGAAGCGAAGCTGTTTTTTTTCGTCTGCTTTGCTTTTATATTTTTTATCTTTTGAGATGAGTTAAAAGTTTAGATAAAAAAGTTGGCATCAATTTTTGATGGAATGAAAAAGAATTTTTTAGAGAGAATGTTTATATTTTTTGTTTGTCGTGCGTGTCTTGAGTTTTATTGAAGAATTATGTTAATTTTATGAAAAGGCACGCAGAAATGCATAAAGGATCATCTTTCCAGTTTTTAGTATGATGATCAAAAATTATCAAGGTAAAAGCATTTATATTTTGTACATATTATACATTTTGTACATAGTATGTAAATAATTTGAATTCAATATTTCTTTATTCTATAATTCTAAGTATGTAATAAAATTTTTAAAAAGAAAATTCAAGAATATTTAGAAGATTTTTGAACCCAAATAAGTTTTGATTGTTTACAGAACATATCTGGCGCCCCGAGCACGGACATTTGAATAATACTGTTGAGATATTGAATTGTTTTTATAGCGTATAGTGTTTTCATAAGCTGTGCATTACTACTTAATTTTTCTAAGATGAATAAACTAAAGAAAAAGCGTACACCACTACGTTCGTCATTTACCAGAACTTTAAATGTTTTGAATGAAGAAATTAACAGCGAGTCATTAGATAAGGACAAAATTTTAGACGGTTTTAGTAAATTAGAAAATTTGATTCATGAAATTAAAGCTATTGATGAAGCTATAATTGAACTCATGTTAGATGATGATAAATGCGATGAAGAGGCTATTGAAAATGAAGTAGTGGAAAATGAAAATTATTCAGATCAATTTATTACCATTAAGCGTAAAGTTAGCGAAGCATTGGGTACAAATAAACGTAATCAAGATGATAGTGAAAAAAGCACAGATCACGGTTATTCCAAATCAAAGCATTATAAATTACCTAAACTAAATATTAAGCCATTCGATTCGCAGTTAATAAATTATCTTTCATTTTGGTCTCAGTTTCAGAAAATTCATGAAGACATAGATTTGGATAATAGTGACAAATTTCAGTATCTTATCCAATCGGTAGAACCTGGAACCAGTGCCAGGCGCTTGTTAGAGAGCTATCCAATGACCGCAGTTAATTACCCCAAAGCTGTCGAGGCATTTCAAGAGCGTTTTGGAAATAAAGATTTACTAATAGAAGTGTACGTTAGAGAATTCCTAAAATTGATTGTAGCTAATGTACAGGCGCACGGCAAAGATAAACTTCCCTTATCAGATTTATTCACGAAAGTCGAGGCATATTTAAGATCGTTAGAATCAATGGGTTTAAGTTTAGAAAGCAATTCGGCGTGGCTCTATCCCATGATAGAATCTAGCTTATCGGAAGATGTATTAAAAGCATGGCAGCGATATAATATTTCAATCACATCAAACACTGTTAGTAATAATAATGCATTGTCAACAAAAGCAAATATAGTAAGTTTGATGGAATTTCTGAAACAAGAAGTTGCAAACGAGGAAAGATTCAAATTAGCCAAATTGAGTTTTATAGAGCTGGGCTTTAAAGACAAACCTAAAGAAAAGTTAAGAAAAGCAGAAAGTAAAATACCTACTGCGGCAGGGCTATTTAGCGCAAAAGAACGCCTTTGTTTATTTTGCAGTAAATCTCATGAAAGCAAGGACTGTGTTAGGGCTAGATCTCTTTCCTTTAATGAACGGAAGGCCAAAATTAAGAATAAAAATTGCTGTTTAAAATGTCTTCGTTTTGGTCACCACGCTAAAGTTTGCAAAGTTTTTATTCGTTGCCACGTTTGTTCTAAACCCCATACCGAGTTATTATGCCCTGAAATTTCAATGTGTAAAGAACCAGGAAATACAGTTAAGACCCCAGAAGTTATTCAAAGCACCATAGCAAGTAAGCAGTGTTCTGCTGAAGTAGCCCTTATGACTTTAGAAATAGTTATTAAAGGTCGAATAACAAAGAAAGTACGAGCGTTACTTGATTGTGGGTCGCAAAAGAGCTATATTTTAAAAGGTACAGCTGAAGAGTTAGGTTTACATCCCATTTCTTCTGAAGCTATTGTACACACTTTGTTTGGTGGTACGCAAACAGAAGCTAAATCTCACAATAAATTCCAAGTTGAGTTAAGTTCTTCTGATAGACAGAAACAAACGAAAGAAGTCTTAGAACTTTTGGATCAAGATATAATTTGTAACTATATTCCTCGGATACCAAAAGAATCAGTAATTAAAGAGCTTAAACAAAATAAACTATGGATCACAGATTTAGGAGCAGGAAGTCCAAAAATTGAAATTTTGATTGGAAGCGATTACTACGGACAACTTCTTACAGGTCGAGTAAAACAGTTAAAGAGCGGTCTTACAGCAATAGAGACAAAGTTTGGATGGACACTTTGTGGTCGTTTAGAAAGTACATCACAGTCTTGCCTAAATTATGGAAATATGTTTATCACGAACCTAGCTTTAAAAGATATGAAGATTCCAGAATTATGGAAGTTAGAGACAATTGGTATAACAGATCCCTGTCAAACTTTGTCTAAAGCAGAAGAAGAAGAACTCGCTCATGATAATTTTATAAAAGAAGTTGATAGAAATATAGAAGGTCGCTATATTGTAGGTCTTCCTTGGATTAACGGCAAACGTGAGATTCCCTCAAATAGACACATAGCTGAACGAAGATTGATAAATTCAACAAAGAAATTAAAATCAATGAAAATGTTTGAAGAATATGCTAAAGTTTTCTATGAATGGGAAGAAGAAGGCGTTATAAGTAAAGTACCAGATGAAGCATTCAAGATTCCAGGACATTTTTTACCTCATCATCCCGTCATCAAACCAGATAGTCTTACTACAAGTGTTCGACCAGTTTTTGATGCATCGTGTAAGGTAGGGAGGTCTCCTTCTTCAAATGATTGTCTCTTCAAAGGACCAAACCTCATCGAACAAATTCCTGCAGTGTTAATAAGATTTCGTGAGAAAACTATTGGGGTAGTAGCCGATATAAGAAGAGCATTTCTTCAAATTGAAGTCAAAGAATCAGATCGACATTTCTTGCGATTTTTATGGTGGAAGAGTCCTGACGAATTCCAAGTTTATCAACACAATAGAGTAGTTTTTGGAGCAACTTGTAGCCCATTTTTGCTAGGTGCAGTTATAAGATATCATTTGAGTAATGTTGATGAAGAAAACAAACAGATAGCTGAGAAGCTTATGAAATCATACTATATAGATAACTGCGTTACTTCAGTCGACAATGTGCCTGAACTAGAAAATTTTATTTCAAAATCTACAGAAATCATGGCTGATGCGAAAATGGAATTAAGAATGTGGGAATTCGGACCAATTAAAAGTGAAGACAGCAGTTTCCTTAACGAAAAGAAGGTGCTCAGCAAAAATGTAACAACGATAGTTCCGGTTTTAGGGTTGAAGTGGGACACAATGGAAGATAGTTTGAAGATCGCTCATAAATTTAGTGATGAGATAGAAAATCTGTCGAAAAGAAAGATATTAGCTGTAACCCAGGGGATCTTCGATCCAATAGGATTTTTAGCCCCAGCATTGTTGCCAGCCAAACTGATAATTCAAGACGCCTGGTCAACGAAATTAGATTGGGATGCTCCACTTCCAGAAGAAATCCGGAATAATTTTCAAAAATGGTATAGCGAACTCAAGTATTTAAATGACGTGAAGATAAATAGACGTGTAGGCTATGGTTGTAAAGAAAAATGGTCTATTCATACATTTTGTGATGCAAGTACCAGAGCTTATGCAACAGCAGTTTTCTTACGTTGTGAAGATAAAGACGCAGTCTTTGTACAACTTTTAGGAGCTAAGTCTCTTCTTGCACCAAAGAAAAATATAGCCATACCACGTTTAGAGCTTCTTGCTTGTATTTTAGGAATAAGGTTGACTAAATTTGTTTTGAAAGCCTTTAATTGTATTTCCATACCAGTAAAGTATTGGACCGACTCTTCGACTGCTCTCGCTTGGATTCGAAGAAATGATCAATGGGGAACGTTTGTAGGCAATAGAGTTAGAGAAATTTGTAAATTTTCCGAATCTCAACAGTGGAACTTCGTACCTGGTCATCTCAACCCTGCTGATCTACCTTCTCGCGGATGTAGTTCTAAACAGCTGCTGAAGATGAGATGGTGGGAGGGACCAGAATGGTTGAAGTTATCAGAAGAAAATTGGCCACATTCAGAAACAAGCCCCAACGAAGAATTAGTAATGATGGAAAAGAAGAAAATTTCAGTGCCTGCTCTTTTATGTTCTAATTCACATGAATTTATGATATATAGTAGAATTTCAAAATTTGGTAGATTTATTAATGTCGTATGTTGGGTGAAGAGATTCATAATGAAGTGCAGAAATCGAAATATATGTTTTCCATCAGAATTGTCAATTGAAGAAAAAGAAGATGCGGAAAGGTCGCTCTGGTCAATAATACAATCTGAAAGTTTTGGTAATACTACTGATGCAATAAAAGGATTAAAGGTTATGAAAGATCAAGAAGGATTGTTGAGAGTAAAAACAAAGATATTAGAGCGGGATGACGAGTTTTCTTTCAGATATCCAATTTTATTACCATCGAAACATCATGTAGTGAATTGTCTGATTCAAGAATGTCATTTAAAGAATTGTCATGCTGGACTTCAAACAGTTGGATCCATTTTAAGAGAAAAATATTGGATAATTTCTTCTAGACGCAGCATTAGAAGTCAATTGTCTATGTGTTACAGATGCAAAAGATACTCTGCAAAACCGTATATTACACCTCCAATCCACCTACCTCTAGATCGAGTCAGAGATTCTAAAGTTTTTGAAGTTGTTGGAGCTGATCTTTTTAACCCTCTTTTCGTAAAGCAAAGATCCAAAGTTTGGGTTGTACTTTTTACATGTGCAGTATATAGGGCAATACATTTGGAACTTGTATCCAGTCTCTCAACAGAAGGATTCATTCAATCCTTTCGAAGATTTATATGCAGGATTGGAAGGCGATAGTTTTTTCGAAAGAACTGGCTCCTCTTAAATGGAAGTTCATCCCTCGAGCATCAGCTTGGTGGATGGTGGGAGCATCTGTTTATATGTGTTAAGAATTCCCTTGATCAGAACACTCGGTGCTTCAGTTCTAACTTTTGAAACCTTTCGACTGTCCTATCTTATGTCGAAGCAGCAGTAAATAATAGACCTGTGAAATGACTTTTTCTAGAACTCTGAACTGATTTTTCTAGAACTCTGAAATGACTTTTCTAGAACTCTAAATGTTTCATTATTATTTTATTATTGTTTAGTTATTATCTTTATTTATTTAGATATTTTTTATTTTGAATTAGGGCTTAATTTGATCAAAAGTGATCTTAAGTTTAATTTGGCTTCCGCCTAAATTAAAGGTGGGAGTATGTTAGGAATTGATAAATTAAGTTATTCCAGTTTATTCACAGAAAATCGTTTGCAAATTTGTTATTGTGATATTTAATTTATTTATAAGACGCGACTCGTTGCTATGGAAGCGAAGCTGTTTTTTTTCGTCTGCTTTGCTTTTATATTTTTTATCTTTTGAGATGAGTTAAAAGTTTAGATAAAAAAGTTGGCATCAATTTTTGATGGAATGAAAAAGAATTTTTTAGAGAGAATGTTTATATTTTTTGTTTGTCGTGCGTGTCTTGAGTTTTATTGAAGAATTATGTTAATTTTATGAAAAGGCACGCAGAAATGCATAAAGGATCATCTTTCCAGTTTTTAGTATGATGATCAAAAATTATCAAGGTAAAAGCATTTATATTTTGTACATATTATACATTTTGTACATAGTATGTAAATAATTTGAATTCAATATTTCTTTATTCTATAATTCTAAGTATGTAATAAAATTTTTAAAAAGAAAATTCAAGAATATTTAGAAGATTTTTGAACCCAAATAAGTTTTGATTGTTTACAGAACAGTCAACCAGAGCGGACTCTACGTAGGTCTAAACAGGGTAACTTTTATTATAATCACCCTGTAGATGCAAACGCACACACATAAATATAGAATAGGTTTAAAAATGGCGAAACAAAATTATAGAACCTCAAAATTTTAAACTATACCATTATTTCTACAGTCTGGTTTTTATCATGTTTCAATATTTTATCATACTACTATGACGTTGCATATTCAGATGCTTTTCGTCTATTATATTTCCAATATAACGTAATATTTCTTGTTTTTTTTTTTTTTTTTTTTTTAAATACGTCAAGCTATTTTTTTTTTTTTTTTTTTCGTTCACGTCCAGTTCACGTCACCATCTCAGGACTTAATAAAATTTGAAATAAAAATATACGACGAGAACTTTACTAATAATAATTTTAATTTCTTATCACGAAAATCTTTGCTTAAATTTCGTGTCTATGAAATTCGAATTGTATCTTAAACAGATATATTTAGCTGTTGAATATGAAAAATAAATTAATACGTATCCCATGACTTAGACCGAAATTCGATTTTCTTTAAAGCTAGTCGGAAAAGTAAAACATTAGAGGCTTCTACTTTTCTCTTCCCTGCACCGATCATGGCGTTGGGAGGAAATGTACCTATTTTAGTCTTGTTTTTCGATAATGGAATGGAACCATTAATGTATATCGCGCAAAGGGTGTTTCACATTAGCCGCTAGAGTTTTTAATATTTTAAAGCCTTCATCTTGTATCTTTTATATTTAGCTCCGAGATATAAGATAATGCTAAGTTATGTTTTAAACGCAAGAACATAATACAAAATGGTATGCATATATCCCTGTGTGCTCATTAATTTCAGATTGGAAATGAAAATTTTTACTGAATTTGATTATTCTGCAAATTCTTTACTATAAAGCATGTGATAGCATATTTTATCCATAAGAAATAATTTTATACATAGATGGCAATGTTGTTTGAAATTTACAGGTAAAATTCTTTTCAGTATATAATTTTTATAGCCATGTAGATAAAAATTAAATATTAGACACGACACTTAAATAATATCCGAGAAAGAGGTCTCGAATAGAGATCAAGTACTTTTGATTTAATCTTGATTCCAGGATTTTTCATTGCTTATTTTCGAATATTTATGCATTTTTGAACTTGTATTCTGTAGTTCGCACTTCCGTTGTATGTACGATGAGTGCGGTAGCGAATTGTCTGAAAATTAATAATTTTACTCTACAATAAATTATCTAATTCTAGTTTTTAGGGTATCGTTCATCATCGTCTCTGTCCTCTGACTGTGTACATCTGTCACATAGTCCGTACACAAAAGCTGTACAAGTCAGAGATTTCAAATTTTGTGTACTTACAGCTGAATACTCTGTGTAACATGACAAAACATAAATTTTTGAAAAAATCTATCATTTTAATTAAATCAATTTTTTATTTGTCATCCGTTCATTTTTGCAATTTCAATTTCAAAAGAGAATCTTAATTTCTAAGTTTTACATGTAGACATCTTAGCTTGGAGGAAAAGCTATTTTCAGTTATAAACGAAAGACTGTTAGTTCGATCTCCGGTGCTAAAAATTGCAATTTTCATATTAAGATGAATTTAATTAAGAAAAATTTCGTACTCTTTGCCTATTTAAGTGCTTATATTACTTTTTTTAACACTGATATTCATAATATATTTTGTAATTCAATTTTGTTTCTATTTTAAAAATTATTGTAATTTATTAACGATTCCACGTTTTAAATTTCGTTTAAACATTTCTTTTTTCTTTTAGAAGTTTAAAATTTTATTTATAGCTTCGCTCATTGTTTTAATTTTGGATTTTATTTAAATAATTTGCTTTGAACATTTTTAATTTGATTAAAATAAATAACTTTCTTTTATAACTATTTTAATATGTTTCTCAAATAGCTCTAATAATTGGGGAATTCAGAATATTTTTAATTATTAACAATGTATATATCTATATACACTGGTGTCCAAAAGTTAAGCATAATTGGTAATTAAGTAATTATTTTTAAGTAATCAAAGAATTATGAATCGGAATGTGCTGAAACTCCAGTTGTGTAAACAAACGCGTCACATATTTTCGCGAAGAGTTTTCCCCGAAATCGAACAGGGGACCGTCAACAAATTGAAAAAGAACGAAGATCTTTTGGATAACCCTGTCAAAACTAATGTAGCAAAAGCGTTCAAACTGCACATTATGATTAATTGGCTTATTGTAATGTACTGTGTTAATTTTTACAAGGATAGCATGTATACTCGTAGAGAAATTAAGGTTTTTATAGAAACAGTCCTAAGTTTTTTACTTATAATTTGCAGAGTTCTTATTATAAAATAATGTTCTTTTCTGAAAATATGACAAACATCATTGTACACAATACCCTGTCATCAGAATTTAAAAATAATAAAAATTGTATGAAAAATGAGTATGTTTAGTAAATAATTTTTCATTGCGCATGCGTCAACGATATCAAAGTGTCATTTGCATATTGTGTTAGCTAAATGTATAGAGCAACTTCTGTAAAAGTTTCAAAAACATAGCTTGAAAATTCTAAAAATGGGAGCCTATAGAATCAACTCAAAATCCGTTATTCCTAAAGGAAGGAAAAAGATGAGGGGCTGTATCCATATTCCATTGTTTAGTGCCTACACAATATTGCACGTACAACTATATTTAGATAAAACCCCTGATTTTTTTGCTTCCTTTAGGAATAACGGATTTTGAGTTGATTCTATAGGCTCCCATTTTCAGAATTTTCAAGCTATGTTTTTGAAACTTTTACAGAAGTTGCTCTATAAATTTAGCTAACACAATATGCAAATGACATTTTGATATCGTTGACGCATGCGCAATGAAAAATTATTTACTAAACAAACTCATTTTTCATACAATTTTTATTAGTTTTAAATTCTGATGACAGGGTATTGTGTACAATGATGTGTGTCATATTTTCAGAAAAGAACATTATTTTATAATAAGAACTCTGCAAATTATAAGCAAAACACTTAGGACTGTTTTTATAAAAACCTTAATTTCTCTACGAGTATACATGCTATCCTTGTAAAAATTAACACAGTACATTACAATAAGCCAATTAATCATAATGTGCAGCTTGAACGCTTTTGCTACATTAGTTTTGACAGGGTTATCCAGAAGATCTTCGTTCTTTTTCAATTTGTTGACGGTCCCCTGTTCGATTTCGGGGAAAACTCTTCGCGAAAATATGCGACGCGTACTATTTTGTTTACACACCTGGAGTTTCAGCACATTTCGATTCATATTTCTTTCATTACTTAAAAATAATTACTTAATTACCAATTATGCTTAACTTTTGGACACCAGTGTATAATCGTGTAATTTGAGTTATATTTAAATATTATTTCAGAATAAAATACTTTTGACATTCTTTTGGTGCTATCATAAATTGGGAAACGTATAGAAATGTTATCAAGAAAGTTACGTTGTTTAATTAAATGCAAGTATATTGGTGCTGTCATTTATGTAATATTTTAATAATTATAAATTAGCAATTTGATTTCTTAATTTAAGGATAAAGTGTTTTAAAAGACATATTAAACGAAATCATCGGTGCGATCTACGATTACACTAACTCACTTGTTACAGATTATCTCTTTATATTGGTAAAAGAACGTAATTTTTTAAAACAACTGCATTGTACAAACATAAATAATTAAATAATAACCCTGTGATACACAGTAGTTTTAAAAAATCAAAATGAATATTGTTATTTTTTATTACATTTATTAGCTGCTTTAGATGTGTTGTATAAGTTTGAAGTAAGGAAATTCAGAAGTCTATTGATTAAATTATATAAAACGTAAATTACATTAACTTTTTCTGGTACACATAAATTTATAGGATTTTTTTTTTATAATTGTATCCTACTAAAATTTAATAATCCAATAGATTGACGGAAAAGTGTATCGTGTTTATTTTCATCTAAGATCTACCAACCTATAAAATCTTATCTAACATCTTACCAATGACTTCTTTCAAATAAGATTAGAAGATGAACTAATGCTATTAATATATATTAAAGAAAAGTGCTAAAAATGTTCAAAATGACGAAGAGATGCTTTTATTCGTTTTTTTTTAATTGAAATTACAATGTTCTAGAATGCCGTACAGTTGATCCGATAAGAAATTTATTAAAATTACGGTCGACTAACCTTAAACGTTAAACCGTGCAATGTGATAGCTGCGATGGTAAAATTAAACTCAATTATCAGAAAACATTATTTTTCAGCAGGTTTATCACGAAAACTTTGGCAAATTAATAAACTTCATTTTTTTTTTTTATTTATTTAAAAGAAATTAAACTTTTTATAAAATATACGGGAAAAAGAAGAAAAAATACATTTTTTTAAATCTTATAACAAAATATATAATAATTTTTTTATAGATATTGATATTTTTATTACATTTTTTAAAATATTTTGCACATTTTTGTTTGACTTTTTAGGTGTAAAGCAGAGACAATATAATAAGCAGTATAAAAAACAAATGGATAAGTGTGATCGCAGATCGCACAGAGTATTTCGTTTAACAGCTCTTTCAAAATCTTTTAACCTTAAATTAACAAATTAAAAATTATTAACAGAGAATTAATAATCCAGTACATAAATGGGTACATGATGTATATAATATGAATAAGTTTTCATAATCCTTTCTAGCGATATCTTACATGAGGGATGTACTCAAAATTTAAAAAATTGGACAACCCCCCTCCCTCTGAATTTCCCGCTCTTTTAAATATTTATTGTTAAAAAATTCTATTTATTTCAATGCTCACTGAAAAAACATATTCAAAATGCAATAAACAGCTTATCTGTAGAAAAACTGAAAGATGCCCCTTCCCACCACCAAAAATCAACTCACCTTAAATTTATAAAATTCTTATTGCGTGTTACAAATTACATCAAGGTTTAAAAGCGATCCATTCTTTAATTTTCCAAACTTAAAAAAAAAAAAAAAAATTAATAGCCCCACCTTAGACGAACCTCCCCTCCACATGAGTTTCCCACTTTTTTAAATATTTAACATTAAAAACTAATTTTTATTTGAGTGCTCAGTGTAAAAATGCATTTAAAACGAATAAACAGCTGATCCGAAAAAAAATATAAACCTTTAAATTGGCAAAGAAAAAAAACGAAATTTCTTTTAATTACCATATTTTCGGGTGTATAGCCCGTACCCTGTGTATAACCCGCACCCTTAAATCGAGCAGTGCAGTAAAAAAAGTTCGTGTATAACCCGCGGAGATGCATCGGTGTATAGTCCGCGGGCTATACACCATTTACGAACGTATATTTTGACCAGGGTTCGAAATTAGAAGCCATTAGTCATAATTTTTAACACAAATTTACCAAATTTTTTTGTGATGCATAATATCTACAGTAATTGGGCTAAAAAATTAAGATTATCAGTACCGTAATTTTCGGAAGAAACGCCGCGGCGTTTACGTGTTTTAAGATAAAATTTCAAGCGATTTTTCAAACGCATTTTTTTCAAACAAGCGTGATATTTGAAAAAAAAATTTCCGAAAACAAAAAAAATCGGTGATAAATTCAAAATTTCGGACATAAAATGTGTACGTATCTTAGGTCATTGGTTCCCAAAAGGATCGAATCCTCGGAATCGATCCGAAATGCACCAACTCCGAAAAGAAACGATTCCTCGGGCTCTATCTGAAATGAAACGACTCCGGAAAAGTTCGATTCCTAGAGTTCCTTCCGAAATGAAACGACTCTGTAAAGGAACGATTCCTCGGAATCGTTTCGAAAAAGACTGACTGCTCTGAATCGTTCAGAAATGCCATAAATCACGCACTTTTTTTAATTCTTTGCAACAGGGTAAGGGACCAACTCCAAAAAGGAACGATTCCTCGGACTCTATCTGAAATGAAACGACTCCGGAAAAGTTCGACGCCTTGAACTCCTTCCGAAATGAAACGACTCTGTAAAGTAACGATTCTTCGGAATCGTTTCAAAAAAGAACGACTGCTCTGAATCGTTCCGAAATGATATAAATCACGCACTTTTTTTTGTTGTTTGCAACAGGGTCGGTAGATTATTTTTTTGAAAAATAAACTAAAAATGATCTTAAATTCAGAATTGTCGAGATTGGAAGGGTTCCGGATTTTAGATTTTGTACTCTACAAACACAATGGTTATTATACATCTATCAGTGCAATACTTGGCGACAGTTGCGACAGTTCTTCCAAATCCAGAAAAAAAGGTATTTAAGCAGTAAAAAAAAAAGTCTTTACAAACATGGGAGAACTCTCTAAATTTCAAGGCACAGCGAAAAAAATTTACAAATTTCGAAGTTTTTTTCAAATTTTTTAAGGTTTAAAAATTGTAGAAAAAATATCACGATTTCCAATTAAAAAAAAAAAAATCTTTGTATAACCCGCACTGGCTTTTTGGGAGGTTTTTTTTGTATAAGCCGCGAACTATACACCCGAAAATACGGTAAATCTATTTTAATGTGAAAATTTCAACATCCAGCAAGGAACTTCGAACTAAGAACCTTCTGTTTACTAGCGAGATAGTTTATCTCCAAGCTGTGATGTCAACACGAAAATCGTTGGAATTAAAATTAAAATTTAAATCGCAAAAATAAACGGATATCTTCGAAAAATTAATTTAATGAAAATAATAGACTTTTTCGAAAGTGCATGTTTTGTTGTGTGACATGGGGCTTTCAGCTGTAAGTACAAAAAATTTGAAGTATCTCATTTATACAATTTTTCTGTACAGACTCTGTGATAGACAGACAGAGGAGTGAGATGACTAGGGTTTCGCCTGATGAACGAAACCCTAAAAATGACGATCTAAAAATTAAAAAAAAAAACCTGGAATTCAAAGGCATAGGGAAGCTAGTTTATCACGATTAATTTTGTTGTACGATATTAAAACTATTGTTATTATTTTTTTAATTTGGCTTTTTTTTTTTTTTTTTTTTTTTTTTTTTGTAAAACAAAAATAAATAAGTAGAAAAGTGTAATAATCTAATTTAATTACATGTATTTATTTCAAGATCTAGACAATTTTTGTCATTTCAAAATTTTCTGACATCCTTAAGCAACAGATGTTTTTTTTTCTTTTTTTTACACTTTATCAAAAGGGAAAAAAAGTCTAATTACGGAAAAAGATTGCTGGATATCTTTATTTATGCATAAGCATTAGAAATTCATTGTTTTGAAAACATATTAATGTGTAATATTAAAGTTTATTGCTTAAATACATAATCAATTTATGTAATACATTTATTTTTCATGAAATATTTTAAAACTAATGTATAATCTTTTTTCAATAAAAAAAGTATATATAAAATAATAATATAAAAAAGTTTTCTTTCGGTACTGTAATAATAGATTTTGAATGTTTCTACGTGTGTTCTAAATATCAAACATAAACTCAAATCACTAGAAAAGACTTCCTTCCAAACATTATTCAATTCATTAGAAACTTTGCAGCATCAGAATTTCGGACTGATCAATCGATAACCAAGTAGAAAATCAAAGTATTCATAATATACTAGTCAGATCTCTTAACCCTTCGGGGTCCAATTTTTTTTTCAATATTTAGAAAAAATTACTTTTACGAACACTAGCTGTTTAAATAGATTAATTAGTGTTTAACGAATATTTCATTGTCTGAAACATAACAAATGTTGTTGTTTTGCGTTCTCTTCAATTAGTATTCATATGACAACAGGCTAATGAAGAAATTTCGGAGGTATTTAGTAAATATTGTATTACAATAAGATTTAACTTACATTATAACTTTCTATTATTTTTGCGCCTTATTATACATGATTCTTTTAGGAAAATAACTTTTATTTTAAATTTAAAGAGTGAAATATATGTTTAAAATGGAAAAATCGCAAATTGCACTAAGAAAATTAAACAAATAATAATAATTATTATTATTACTAAATGTCTAAATATAAATGAAGTCACACGGTAAATGTATAGACATATACTATCATTACTACATATAAACAGTAGCAAAAGTATTTCTTAAAACAAAATAATACTTCTTTAAAAGACATGTACTATTAATAGTACACCAGACTCGAAAGGGTTAACCTGGAATAATAATAAAAAAACAATAAATCATTCCGGTACATATCAGTTCTTCCAGCTGTGTGAGATGGGATAATCGATAAGTTACAAAATTTCTAAAAGGTTCAATTAAAAAAAAAATTATAGATTTTTGAAAAAAAATATTTGCGATCTTCTCGTTAATTTCTTTAAGAATATTCTTGCTAACATTAAAATCTTCCTTATTCTTAATCCATATACTTACTGAACAGCAAAATAATATTTTTTCCTGATCGAGGTGCTAATAATTAAAATGCCATTCTGTATTTTGATTCGTCGATGATTAAAAACGTTGAGCAATTATGTTGATTAATAACAATAAGAACAATACAATAAACAACTGAAATATGTGCAGTAAAAAAACGACAGCCTCGATAATGGAATATGGAGTTCCCTTATTACTTATATTATTTTTGGGAAAATGAAAAAATAATTAAACTTAAAAGTACTTTTAAGTAAGTGGTATTTATGTAAATACCTGTATTATTTGTAATTTTAAAAAAGGTTTAATTAAAAAGTTAATTCAATAAATAAAGTACGATTTAAGTTTCGCTTTCTTTTTTATTCGCTTGGCTCACAATTTACACCATATCTTTTTGAGGTAGTTTATGATCAAGGCATCTATCTGCCTATCATTTAAACTTTCCGCGTTTCGTTTTATAAACCCTTTACATGATTCCCTTTGATAACGGTTGGGGTAATTCTTTTGGAGTTTCCCTTTAAAAATTTCATCACTTACGTTCGAATAACGGTCATGGAAATACCAGCAAGGTTTATGGGCTTAGCAAATTCCTTTGTCATTGCATAGAACAATGTTGAAGGGAGGTAAGCATTATTCCTTTTTACTACATTCGGATTTATGCTTTTGGGGATATGGGCTTGCAGTTTTTATGGTCATGGGTTCTTCTGCATATATTTCCCATGGGGGACTTTTTACATACATATCACTGATCTAAGATCTAATGATATGCTACATCCTGTTTCAGGAAAAGTAGTTTGTAAGCATAAATATGTCATTATAAATTTAATCCAAAAGAACAATGGTGTTTCTTGAATGCATATTTGTAAATGCAATATTAGTGAATAATATATTTGAATTGGAATCTATTTCACTTTGCACACGACAGTTACTGTTGAACAAGCCTAAAAACAGCATTTTATATGCAGAACTTTGGAGGAAGTTGAATTATGAAAATTGTTACAAAGCCTTGATTTCTGTATGGATAAGCGGAGCATGCGTCCATTGTTTAAATTTAGTTTGTTTTGTAGCATATATTTTCATCATAGAAATTTTAAAATGTAACATTACGTTAAAATTTGAAAAGCAATTAAAAATTTTGAATTTTCTGAGCTGTGTACAATTTACACATCTTATTAAACTTATATGTATACAAACCATTTTTTATTTTATTTTTTCATCGATTTAAATTTTAACTCTTATTTCTGCTTGAACTATAAACTTTATCCCATTTGCATTTTCACATGCACATACTAAATATCCACACACACATATATATATATATATATATATATATATATATATAATATATATATAGTATAAAATTGCAGCATAAAGATGAACTTTTTTACGTCTATTTAAGGCACTTCTTCTTATTTAGAAATCCCTATTCCATGCCAGAAATGAGAATGAAGTATCTTTACATTATGTAAGCGCAAAATGCCTGTTATTAAATAAAACAAAAATTGCCAAACAGAATTTCTGGATAAAAAAGAAATTCTTAAAATGCGCACTTAAGATGTAAATGAATTGAAAACTTTGAGTGTTATAATTTATTTGAAGCTAAAAGGTATAAAAAATGAATTTAGAAGTTGTAGTCCAAAACTGCAACAAAATTATAAGATGTGTGTGTGGGGTGGAGCGAGGCAAATTAGGTTTATAATGTATACGCACTGATTTTTAATAGGATCACTATGATAGTATCTTTTTCTATAATAATGGCTGTGAAAGTGGCTGACAATCTAAAATATGATATAAAGCTGATATATATATATATATATATATATATATATATATATATATGTATGTATGTATATGTTGCTTTAAATAGTTCTTGTACAATTATTTAAAATTTATTTAACTTTTATTCACTACATATTTTCTTATTAATTATTTAAAACAGTATATTTTTTTCAGCTTCAGTGTCAGTCACCGTGACACTCAACGTGTTAATTTTACTTCGTTTAAATAATTCATGAGTATTTTGCTTCCGAATTTAGAATGCTGCAACAGATGAAAATGTTCTTTTCGCCCAGATATGTTGTTGATTTTTTTTCGCTCAGAATTAGTTATTCACTTTTTTTAGAGAGCCAATGAAAATTATCAGTTTGAAAAAATAAAAATAAAAAATAACATTAGCCAATATTTCTCGCAATACCTCATAAAAAGAAAATTTCAAAGCTGGCCATCTAAAATTTCATAGATATAAGATTTTCATATTTTTTTTTTTGTTTTATTATGCATAAACATATGAAAAAATAACCTAATTTTTCTACAGACCACCAAGATTTTTTCGCGGACCTCCAGTTGAACGCCTCTACTCTAGAGAACAGAAGAATGTAAGAAGACATCACGAGTAATATTATCTAGACCCTTGTTGTAGAAGAGATATTGTGAAAAAAGACTATTTTATATCTACGCTCTTCCACAATCTTAGGCAGGATTCCCTCTGCCGATTGTCATTGGGTAAAATTGGATGAACAGAATTGCCAAATTTCCGGCGTTTTGCACAGCACTATTATTTTGAAGAAAATGTTGTTCTTTTAAATCAACAGAACAGACTACTGTTCACTACTGTTGTTTGCATGTCCAGTATTGTCGCATTTTAAGCTTTTCGAAAAAAAAATTGTTTTGTTAAGAAAACTTTCTGAAAAAGTATTTTTTTTTTTCAGGAGTATTATGTATACAAAGTGTTAATATATATATACCAAACACACTTTGTTCTCGTAGTCACTAAAACTAGGGAAAAAAAAGAACTTAAAGATAAGCCAAAAATTGTTCTTAAAATATCCACTACGAATACAGTTACCTTATGTACATTTTACTTTCAAGACTAACAGTTTTGCGTTCTACGTTTTGAAAATATTTAACTGGAAGTTTTTTAGAATAAAAATCGATTTTAAATATTACATAAGATAATATTCTGAATAAAATGATTTTTCTGCATTCAACAAAACAAGATTTAATTATTCTAAATGTATTTATAATTTCGCCAATTTAACTGTAGCAATGTCAAGTCCACTCTACATTTTTCATGGTCTATTCCTTTCACGGTTTAGTTGATAGTACAGGGAAATTTTATGTGTTTCGTGAGTGCCTTTGTCACCGTGTAGAACAATAGTCCGCGGAGGCGAGTTTAATTCCTTTTTATGACAAGCGGAATCATGAATTCCAGTCACGACACCCCTGTTTTTATAGCTTCCCTGCACTTTTCTCTCCTGACTCTACTTCGAGATTCCCAGTGGGTATTTAGGCTAATTGTGTGCGAGCGATATACACTGACGCAAGAGCGATTTGTATGGTATCCCCATTGGATATGAATTCCCTTGTCACCTATGTCATTAAATACACCCGTGCGATATGCACTGTCACCCATCGAGTTTTCTATGTGTTTTTAATAATGCATCTTTTTTCTGTCGTCGCATTAATTTGTAATATGTATAAAACTAGAATTATGATACATATATATATATATAAAACTACATAAATTCTTATTAAGTCAGAAATTATACAATATGAAAGAAAATTCATGCGATTGATATAATGTATTGAAATATAATATATCAAATTTTATTAATTTACTTAAAATTTACCTTTCTTAACGAAAGTATAAGTGAACGTTCTAACTTATTTTAATACTTTAACACATAAAATTTTACATTAAATAATGATCTTATTACTTTAATGTGCTTAATGTGAATGTCACAAAATACGGCTATGTATTTACAGTTATTGCCAAATTGGCATTTTATATATCCTCATAAACGTGTCTTTTTTTTCCAACGCAGTACGATGCATGAAAAATTACAGATACGAATTATATGTATTCATAATTGCTTATGGAAACTTAAGTTACGTGATCTAAAATAAAATAACTGAAATACAATATTAATAAATTTATTTCCCTTATCACAAAATTCGCCCAATTGTAATACAGTTAATGTCCATTTTGCATTTTATGTATTTTTATAAATGGATCATATTTATTTCATCGCATTAAGTTTCGTTACAATGTAAAATTACATGTGTGAAAAAAATAAAGAGTTTTTTATCGATTGACGGCAGGATTTTTGTGTAAAAAATCAGTGACACCAAACAGGTGCGTGGACCCACAATGCACACTGAGATGTGGAATAATAAATTTAATAAAAATAAAAACGGTATTAAGAAACAAGTATTAAATGTCTCAAAATATAAAGTAAATTAATAGTTTTTTAATGAAGAGGGTTGCTTTTAACAGATTAAGGTTTTCAGAATATAAAATAAAAGAATGCATTGATAAAATTTATGAAGGGATAAAAGTTTTAGATTAAGAATTCGAATAAAATAACGACAGGTACAATCTCTTTAAATTAAAAAAATTAAATTGGAATAAAGAGTAGATATTATTAAGAAATTAAAATATTATGTATATGCGTTAAATTTGTATATATATATATATATATACAGTCGACTCTCGTTAATTCGAAATCGGATAATTCGAATCTTCGCTTAATTCGAACTAAACATGAAATCCCGAAATTTTCAATGGCAGAAAACGTTAAAAATTTTCATTAATTCGAACTCATTTTCTTTTGACTTCGTTTAATTCGAACTAACGAAAATTCCGATTTTTCATTTTTCTTTTCTTTCTCACGGATTTCAGACCATTTGAGTACTTTCTTTCTTTGATTTTGGGGGAAATTGTTCCGAACGGGTATACATATAATCCGATGTATTTGATATCCACTTTCTTAGTGCCCCGTCTGTCTGTTAGTGACATCTCAAATTTTTCGTCCATTGTGCTTGTTTCTAATCATTTAATTAGTTTATGTATTTATACATTCTAATTTATTATTAAGTCATATTCTAATGATAACAAACGAAATATATTTAAAAAACACTATAACGTTAAATCCTTTGTAATAGTACCATATTAAGCATGTTTTTATTTCCTATTTTTCATAATTCGAAGTTCGAATAATTCGAACATTTCTTGTGGTCCCGAGGAGTTCGAATTAACGAGAGCCGACCGTATACAACACATATATGCATATATATTATATTAATGTATTGAAATTGTCTTTTCTTAAGAAAAATAGCTCTAAATTTTGCAAACAATGTATGAAATATAAATGTGCGTCTGGGGGGGGGGGGGAGGGGGTACACTACGGTTGTTATTACTCCAGAATATTTGACTTGTTTTGCTAGAAATTAAACTCTGATTGTATGTCGTGTTTGCGCTATTAAAGATTGCAAACATATTGTAGTGAAAAGAAAAATAAACACCTATTAACTCTGCAAATAATTGTGATGGAAAAGAGTTACTGGTTACAAACGATTGGAAATAAAGTCTACGTTTAAATGATGCATATGAAATTCGCTTAGGACAGCATCTACAAAACAAAATCAGACTAATCATTGTTTTATTATTGTCAACATCCAATTTTCATAATATATTTTAAATCTTTGGTGTAAACTATGTCTGTACTAAATAATGTTTCAAGTAAATTCGATAAGTTCTGGAATTTTAAACATTCAAAATTTAGAGCTTCTAATGTTAAATTACATTTTTTTGTTTTTATGAATAACTCCTAAAATTATAGTCCTGATGTGATAATTTTTTTCTTTTATTACAATGCTAAAAAACTCAAATATAAATACTATAAACGTATCTGTAATTAAAAAAAAAAACATAATATGACTTAAATATCTTTAATTAATGTCCGAAAAAAAATTGAATTGCAACCTACGATTTTTGATAGATTTAAATTTATTATATCTTTCTTTATTATCCTAATTCTCAATTTCAAATTTTTATTTCAAATAATTTTCGAATTTTGCTTAAAAACTTCAAAACGACTAATTAAGGAGCCGTCTAAGATTGCAAAAAAGCATAATTTGAAGAATATATATTTTACTAATTTTACTGAAACACTTCGGCTGGCAATAGTATGTACATATTGACAAGAAATAATACATAAATAAAAACGACGTAATCTTTCTGCATTATTTCAAGAATCCAGTACCGAACTTCAATTTGGATACGGATCTTAAAATAGTCACATTTTAAAATAATTTCTCTGAAATTAATGGTGCGAATTTCATGAAAATTTATATTTAGCTTAATTGAAAATCAAACTTGTGTCTTGCTGTTGAAAAAAATAAAAATAAAATTTGAATATATTTTGCTATGTAGATAGCCCCTTAATCAAATTTATATACATTATTTAAAAGTAAGTTTTATTTTCAATCATTTATACCACAAAATTTTTTCTTCAATCTTGCAAAGTTATTACGGTGTGTTTACTTTTATTTTAAACGACCGCATATCATAAATGTGAATCACTCACTTCCTATTTATGTATATGAATTTCTTTGTAAAATAAACTCTTTCATTCACTTTTATCATTCATATCTGAGACATCTTTTAAATATTTCCGCTTTAGATATTTACAACAACAATTTTCATCAACGTTTGTGCTGTTTTGTCAAAAATTTCATTAGCCTAAAGATAAACAAAGCACTGTTTGCATTCCACATACACCAGGCATATTCTTAAGTTTAAGAATATTTTCTTTAAAAAACAAAGAATTCTCTTTCTCCTTGAGTCCGTTGCAAAGATACTTTTCAAATATTTCCGACTTTCTGTTTACCGTAACAATTTTCACATAAGTCAGTGTCACGCAATTAAAATTTAAATGTGAAGTACATAAGAGTTGGGTTAAACAAAGAGTTTCCCGCATTCAACCTGTAGTAACTGTATTTTAAAGCTTAGATTCTTTATAGATGAGTTTTTTCTCTTTAATTCATGCTTTTGAATTCTTATTGATTTTCTTAATACTCTTCTTTTAATTCATTTTATGCAATTAAAAGCTGTGCGATATAAATTAAAGAGTTACTCACAAGTATTCCATTTGTGCTTCATATATTCTAAGCTTTTGAATTTCATAAAAATACAACAAATACCAATTTTCATTCCGTCCTTTCGTTTCTATAGCAGAGGTGTCTCTTAATGCATTAATACCGGTTGGCAAGAAAACTTGCCATTTAAGTATTACAAAATTATAAATGTAAGAACGAGAAATATAATAAGAAAAAATATTGATATTAGCTAATCTCAAACTTTGAGAGATGAAATGAGACAAAATTACAATTATGGAAAAACTCGTATTAATTGACATCGAAATATTAAAAAAAGTGTAACAAAAAATCTCGTAGTTAACGGATTTAAGATTTTTTTCCTGCATTATTCGTCATACAAAATTTCATGCCAGTCAGCGTTAAAATTTTAATCAAATTAAAATTTACAATATGTAAATTTAAATTTGCAAAAAAGCTTTTTTTTATACAATAGTTTTAATTTTTAGATTTATTTGCTTTAAACAATAAACTACCTTTTACTTACCATCTTCAAATGAATGGAACAGGTACTTTAAAAAACTGTTTGCTGTTTTCACAACACTTTTCAAACAAGTTATCGTTATACATTTAAAAATTTAAGTGTGCAATAATTAATTAACCAAAGTATTGCTCATCTGCATTAGATTTATACGTCATATACGTCTAATAATTAAAATTCCATCGAAAATCAAATCACAAATTTTATCTGTCTTGTCACTTTTTCTTGAATCTTTGCAACTTTGTTGTTAGTACCAAAATAATTCATTTAATTTAGTGGCAAGTTATTAATATTTTAATTCATCATATATAATTTTGTTATTTTTTACTCAGTTATACTCATTGGTAAAGAGATCAGCTAATTTGGATTTTTTTTCTAATTGCGTGAAAAGTATTAAATCTGGGAATCCAACCCGAGACCTTAGACTTAAATTGCTTATCGCATGATAATTTTTTCGCTCAGTTGGAAAAATTTCATATCGTATAATGTATTTCGAATTGTGATTACTGTGTTAAAAATAAAAATGTGTTTCAATGTATTCATTGTTTAATGGAGTTGCATTGTTGCTATTGCACAAAAAATTGTCTGAATGAATTGTGACGACCGGTTATTGGAGATTTAAAAGTTAATAGAAAGTTGGGATAAACCAAAAACAAAATTGAATTTCGGTAACCTTCCTGTGTTTGGCCTAAAACGAAAACAAAAATTAAAATGTCCAAAAAATACTAAAGTGTTTTTAACTGCATAAATAACATAACTATCAATTTCACATACCTTTTTGTTAAACATACTTAATTACTAATCATTTATATTGTGATGTTTATGTTGGTTGTCTTGCGCTTGCCAAAGCTTCATACAAAATAAAATGTAATAAATTAATCCACAACACAAACCGGTTTTTTAATTATACGAACTTTATCTAATCTAAAAATGTTTTAGATATATGTTACTAGATCCATCTTTGAGAATGATATTTGTAAATTATATTACAACTTTCTCAGAGAGTATTCAAAACATTTCTGCAATTTTAAATTAAAATTATTTGTAAGCTTGCAGATTTTAATAGGCACGCCAAATGCATCTTAAAGCTTCAGTCATATAGGCATTATTTTCTTTATAGTTTGCTCTCACGGCTTGAGTCTGTCATGACTGATAATTATAAGCTGTGATGTTCATAGCAATAAATAAAGTGTGTTTCTTTTGAGCCGATACAGTTCAAATAAATGAATAATGCTGAAAATTTTTGAAAGAAGAAATGAGATTTTTGTAATGCGGATAGTTTCGGTCCGAACACATTTTCGACAGCATTTTTGCCGAAAACGAATTTTTGGATTATCTGTAATAAAAAGCATAGATCATTTGGCCTGCAGTAGTTATATTCTATCATTTAAGGGTTTTTTTTTTTTTTTTTTCGTAAAAACAAATTTTATTTTTTGATTCAAACTAAAAGAATAGATGCTGTTTGAATTTTCCCCTTTTCACCGTTTACCAAAACCCTTTTCATTTGTAACGCGTCTAAAAATGTAAAGTTGTGCAACATAAAGTTGAACAATGCTTGCCCGCATTCTGTTTATGCTTCATATATTCTAATGTTTAGAATTCCATAGAAAAAACAAACCACAGATTCCATTCTGTCTTCTCATTCATGTTCAGTCTCACCTCTTAAATATTTCCGCCTTTGCTGTTAGCCACAACAATTTTCATATAAGTCAGTGTTACGCAAATAAACACGGGGACAAATAGCCCTTTTACGTCTCCCTGGTGGACTTTAGATCTCGGCGAAATGGTGCGAGGCAGGAAATCAAACAGAGAAATAGAAACGACGCCTCAGAGCTTAAATGAAGAGTAGAATGTATGAAAAGAGCTCTTAGAGAATATTCGCTCCCTTGATTTCTAATAAAATAACCTCTTCAGAAATATTCCAGAAAGGCTTCAGATTTCTCTTTTATTTCCAGGAATAGGAAATAATATTTGGTTATGTATTCACGTACTATGATGTTTTGTTATTTTATTTAGATATTTTTCTAGTCACTCCAGCAACGATTTTTACATTAGAATCCCATTAAATAAGATAATATTTAATATTTTAGAATTGTCTGTTATTTTCTGGAATAATAAATAGATAAATGTATTTCTTCATATCATGTGTTATACGTTATTATTTATTGAATATATTTCAATTCATTGGTCAATGGATTTATCCATCAAAGTCAATATTAGCGAGTTAGACGTTTGTTTGTTGAGCAACATACATCAGATTTGTGTGCTCGACATGAAGCCTGCTTATAGATAATGTGCATGTTTGTAAATAAACTGGAGTTTTTCGCGACAGCTCAACTTGTGGTTGGCAAAACTTCGAATTATAAACTGCATTAGAAAATTCTAAACTAAATGTAATTTTTAAGACGATATAATAAATTTCACTTTATTGTATTACACGCAGAAAATAATACGTTATAAATTACACTCCAAGAATTATTATTTTTGCCAACCACAAGTTGAGAAGTACATCCTTTTTTGGATGCGTGACGTCAGATGCACATTATAATTATCCATCATTATATAATTAGATTTGCTGCAGTTATGTAGTTCATGCGATGATTGTTAATACCCGGTATCTGAACAATATTGAAAGTAACAAGTAACGATAACTTTCTAACGAGTAACGAATTCGAAAATAATGATATCATACGGGTATTAATTTTTTCGTGACTTTTACAGCACTATGCAATAACTCGATTCAAACGTAATAGCCAGGTTGCCATTAAATGAAATATTCCCAAATTTTGGCAATTTTCCCCCTTTTTTAACCAATAAAACGATGCGTGTGCGTAAAACATCTTAGCGTTGTCGATAAACATGTTCAACCACCCAGCTTTAAATAATATAATAGCATAAATATTCAGGAAAGGATTCGATTTTCTCATTAGTTTTAAGAAATCGAAATAACTTAATATCTGACTATATAAATCCATTTATTATGATGATTATACAGTGTCAGCGAATAAGACTCTGATTTCAAAATTAAATTTCTCAAAAATAAAGATCGATAAAATGATACGATAAACGATTTGTTTATTAGGTAAACTGTAAAAAATGTTATACAGAAGTTTTGAATGGTGAATATTTTGAAAAGATTGTGTTCTGATTGCAAAGAATTGACTGACTGACTTAATATATTTCTTGTTTTAGATTTGCTTGCTGAGAACGGGTTTTTCGGTCTATAGAGCCATATTTTAACGAATTTTGGAACTAAACTCTTGGAACTTCTGAAATTCTACCTGCATTTATATCTTCACATTCTGAAGTTTTCCTTGATGATAGCTGTTTTAAAACAGTTGAAAGCGTTTTTATGGTCTAGGGATCTTTTAATTTATTTTAACCTCATTTTTAGTAAAATAAATGAGAAGCTTTCATTCATATATTGTTCAAATATTAGATCCTTTACCGTGTTATTTCATTTTTTTCTGTTCTTATATATTTTAATGCATGAAAATTAAAAATTTAAAGAGCTGTTAGTAGCAATTTATTTAACCTTTATGCATCAAATATTTAAGAAATTAAAGTCTGATACGTTATTAAAAAAATAATTAGTTATTAGAATGCTTTTACAATAGATAAATAAATAAACATTAATTACGCTGTTTACCATAATATCAAATTAAAATACACATATTTAAGAGAAAACAAATTACAACTGCAAATAAATTATGCAAATATGTACTGAATTATCCACGGAAATGTATTTTTATTTGAAGATAACTACATCGATCAGAAACAAGGGAAATACCGTCCAGACATAAAAATAAAATATTGAGAATAATCAGTTATGCTGATGATAAAGACCGTTGATAAAATTTGCATATAGCTACATCTGCTGTAGGGCAAAAAAAGGGGTTATGAAAAAATTAAAGATCTGAAGGTGATGATTTCAAACTTCGAAGAATTCTTTTTTGTTCTAATTACTCTATGCCACTCTATTCTTCCGAACATGTGCTGATAATGGACTTCTAATGAGAGATTTTTTCCCCCCATTCAAATGAAGAATATTTTGTGCAGAGTGTTTAATCCCGATTTGATCCGAAACTGCCGATTCTGCAGGTGTGTAAAAGGGTAAAAATGTGATAGTTAATTCTCGAAAGAATTGGGAAACATGGAATAAATTATTATCGATATGTTATTAAATATTTGGCAAATACATGTCATTTGCTAATAATCATTGTAAATTATAAACGATGATGTATTAAGCATATAAAAATCATTGTCGAATGAAATTAACAATATATATATATATATATATATATATATATATATATATATATATATATATATATATATATACTACAAATGAATAATAATTTTAATGATTTGTAGTTTTAATTAGATTTCCAGTAAGAAATATTTTAAAGTGTTAATTACCCTAAATGTATTTCATTTCTGATGATTTTCAATTACGGGTATGCAATCAAATATTTATTAAATTACTTATTAATTATGTATCAAATATTTATTAAATAATGTCATTACCGGCGTCTGAAATCTTTAAAGGCAGGTCAAGCTTATAATACTTAAGCATTATAATGTGAAATTTAATTGTATATGTCCTACAAATTAATATTTTAAAAGATTTATTGCAAGAATTATATTTGTTGGTGTAGGTATTTAATTACCAGTAGAGAATTCATTCATTGTTTAATATTATTGAAATAGTGGATGTAGGAAACTCTGGATGATTTTCAAATAAATTTAAGTGTTATTATTTTCTTATTATAAAATATTCGCAGAATAACTAGTAAACGTGTTTCTGAAGAAAGGTACCATCTATATCTCCATATTCTTTATATTTTCGTCTCTCTTTTTTCTTATGTACTTCAACTAGAAATACAGGAAATAAGTTTTAAAACTGCAGAAAAAACAAGAAATTTCTAAATGAGTTCCGATTAATGTATATTTTTTGAAATAGTCAATATTCGTGTTTAAGAAAAGTACCATTAAGAACATGAAAAAAACACCCCGCCCCCTCTTTTTGGTGTATTCCCATATCCACAACATCGATGATAATTTAAACTTTTAAAACACTGGAAAACGTTAAAAAGATTTGATCAATTTATATTTTTAAATGGTAAATATTAATATTCTTTATATAAAAGGTAGCGTTACAACCAGAAAAGTATTACTGAAAAATAGCATTTTGGGGTTTATTTATACTCCATCAGGTATTCGGGAATAGCGAGTTGAATATAGATAACTTCAGATAACATACTTTTAAAATACTAACTATTCACATTTTTTTTTTCAAAAGAAAAGTAGCATCAATACAATTCGCAAGTTTGTGATGCATAAAAAATGGAACGCTTAGTAATATTTGAGCTCGAGAAACTACGTTTTCTTTAAATTTGCAAGAAAAGTATCACAACGCAAGCGAACTAAGTAAAAATAAAGCTCATTCATTAGCGTTTGATGAGGAGTTTTAATTAATACTGACGTTAATTATCAAGTAATGAAAAATCTGAATGATCTCAGTCTCAGGAGCATTTGGACATGTTTCGGTCTCTTTTTGTCCATATTTGCAGATCTCGGTGCGATAGATTTCCTTGGTTTTAACAAAATTACCTAAATAAGTTTGCTGATTACTTTTAATTAATACAACGGATAATTATCAAATAATGAGAAAAATCTGAGTTTGGACCTGCTTCGATCTCTCATCGTCTATGTTTGCAGATCTCTACGTGCGATAGAATTACTTGATTTTAACAAAATTATGTAAGTAGATTTGCTGATAGCAGTAATTGAAACAGTCATAGTTCAAAGCGCATCAGAAACAGGAGAATATAACTTTATGTGTAATTCATCGCTTATCATTCATGGGTAATTCATCGCTTATCGTTCATGGGTAATTCATTGTTCATATTTATTTATTTACCAGAAAAGGTAAATGAATATTCAAATTGCAATTTCACACAGGCATCTTTTTTTTTTTTTTTTTTTTTTTTTTTTGGTCATTGTCTTATTTGTAATATGCGAATGTGCAAAAAGATTTGAAAAAGTCACAACAATGTGATTTATAATCCATGATGTGGCAAAATATCGAATGCCTGGAATCCGTATGAACAGAAAAGAGTGTAGAAAAATCTATTAGAGTGACGACAAGTATCATTTTAAAGGTGTGTAATCAATTCCGCGAAACAAGAAATGTTCGACGTCAGGCAGGAAAAAGTTACTCAACTGCAATTAGTGATCTCTATTGGATAATACGAGAGTATTGAAAATAAACACACATTGCTACTTGTTTCTTTTAGCTCTAGGCGGTTGTCAAGCCAAAAAGTCTGAAATAAGCTTCATTAAGTTTACCTCTTTATACTTAGGCCAACGGTGTGTTTTCTTCTGAGCTCAACGCACAAAGCTGTTCAAGGGTGGTAAATGGCTGAAACCGGAATTTGATGCCACATGATTGAAATAAAGTACGTTTCAATGACAAGTCTCGATTCAATGTGGAGTGAGGCATCCACTGTATTCTGGTATGGGGGGAAAGGGACGCTTGAAATCACCCCCATGTTTGAACAGAATGATCACAGAACAGATTAAGTAAATTGATGGTATGAGACGTAATCTACATAAGCGGACGTACGCACTTTCATATAGCATTTTGACGGCCAAAAGTATGTGGATGAGAATATTCAGATTTATGTCCTTATTTTGCAGTCAATAGCGATTCATTTCATTTAATGCCTGGTAATGCTAGACTTCAAACAGTAAATATTTAAAGAAAACGTTTCAAGCAATACTGTGCTCGGCTCATTTAAATGCAGTCAAGTGTGCCAAGGACACAAACATGTAGTACATTACAGTGAGGCCAATGGCTCTGTTGTCTCTTCGGTTTGAAGACTACACTTCTTGAAAAATGGAACAGAGTCATCCAATCATCGACATTCTTTTCACATCTGAAATAAGTGCACAACAGACGACTGTTTGAGAAGAATACACACCATGTTAAAATCATCTATTCGCCTTAAACAACTCTTTTGTTCATCTCTTATTGTTCTGGACGAATTAAAACTCCCATATATGATGTCCATACGGAAATGGATGAATGGATTTCAGGGGTTTTTGCATTGAGTTAAGAATTAATTGAATAATCAAACTAGATCATAAAAACAATCGATTTTTTGAAAAGTTTTCAACCCCTGAGCCCCCTTAACTTTTTGAAATATACAATTGAAAATATGTATCAAGGTAAAAGAACGATGAAAGCCAAATTCAAAATTCATGTAAAGGAAAGAGAACAACGAATGTCTTTTGAAAAATACAGTTGATGTCTGGGAATGATTAAGGAAAAAATATGAAAGTCCTCACTCGTGACACTCATAAAAGAAATAATAGGGATTCTCTATCATCTACTTACATGCAAATAAGGTCGTTTTTTCCTCATGAAATTCAAACGTTATCAAAATTATAATTAAATCAAGATGTAATATTTTAATAATATTGATTTTTCAATTATAAAATAATTTAAAATACACATATAATCAACAAGAAACATACATTTTCTTGTCTTTTTTTTCTGTTAATGATACATTTTTTTAATTATAAATCATAATTTAGCTCAATTATACAGTTGCCATCTCCTTTCACATTCTTTACCTCTTCTACCTGTTTTTTAAGTCAATGAAATTAAAACAGTTCAAAATGTAAAGAAAAAAAAATATTTCTTTTCACTGAAAACTGCAAAAAAGAAACTTGAATAATTCTTTCAAACTTTTTTCAAGAAAGTTATATTTTTTCCCGAAAAAAAATTAAATATTGCTGGCATTTAGTGAATAGTTTTTTTACCAAAGGAAAAAAATGAGAGAAAAGGAATGGCGGAAAAAAGAAAAAATTCTCAAACTGATTTAAAAGACATTTAGAGAAGTAATTAATTTTCAAGATCTTTTTTCTCACTTCAGAACAACCAATATTAAATTTTTATATAGTTTAAATTTTTGTTTTCAGACTGTACAAATTAAGTAATTGAGAAACGTAAAAAAAAAAAAAAAAAAAAAAAAAAAAAAAAAAAAAAAAAACAAGTTGAATAGAATTGAAGGAATTTTATAGTGTAGACTTCCCAAACTATGTAAAATATTTCCATAGAAGTTTATTGAAATTAAATAAACGTTAAATGCGACAAATGAAAAAAAAATTAGAAAAAAGGATTTTATTTGCAGATTTTATAAATTTAAGTTTATTCACATCTACGTTATATTCTATCAGAATGTAGAAGTATTAGGATTTTCAAAATAAGATATCTTTTCATGATCATTTTATAAATTTAAGTTTATGCACATCTGTATTTAATTCTATATAGGAATAGCAGGCTTTGAAATTCATTTGCTCGCGAATTTAATATAAATCATAACTTTTGTCCATACAGTTTTGATTGCATTTTTTCAAATATTATTTATAGACTTTCCAATTACTGTTTTCCAGTATTCTTTTTTATCCTATTTCATTTTTTTTTCTTCAAGAGACTACGGATCGGAAAGCAACTGTAAAAATGCTCTTTTAAATGCCAGTAAATGTTTTTTTTTTTTTGGGGGGGGGGGGGCATAAACCCTTATTAAATATACTAAACATAAAAATATTTTATAAAATACAATAAATTAAGGATTGTTCTTGTTTAATAATTTTATAAACTAGAAATAATTAAAACAAATAATAATAAAATAAGCTTTTAACTAGAGAAACTACACAAATTCTTGCAAAAAGACATCATAAGGCTACTTCTTCTTCTGGTCTAAAGCTAAGTAGTTGCTCAAACTGAATCAAACTGTGAATTCTGCTTCATCAAAACTATTAGAATTTCATCTATATGTCTTCTTCGCCAAAAGTATTTACCTCAACATTTTAAACATTATTTTAATTCACTTCATATATATATATATATATATATACGCACACACACACAGATATATATATTGTTAAAGAAATAACCGTATAAAAGTGTATGGAAACAAAGATTTCTTTGAGTTACTTGAGAAATATTTTTAAAAAGATCATTAAGTTTTAAGGTATTGCTTTGTATACTTCAAAAAATATGTTAACAATATTGTGACGACCCCAAGTAACTGATTGTGGCACATAGCTCCCGATCATAATTTCGCAAGAAGCGATCTTAACTTTCTGCTCTGGATCCGAACTGTTTCTTCTGTGTTTGCCAGACGGCGCTGTTGTGGTACAATTAACTGATGGAAACGAGAGGAAACGAAGAGCAGAGAGTGGGGAAGGATGGGACAGTGTCTGATTTTCAGTGATGATTTTAACGTTTGATTTTTATGTGTGTAAATTTTTAGTTGTCAAATTTTATAGTGTATCTGTAATGTCGTATGCTGAAATAAAAAGATGATTGTCATGATAATGAGAAGTCATCGTGCTGCCTTTCACATCGGAACCAAGGGAAAGACGTAAAACGTTACAGTCTACAATTTTGGAGGTTCCACCGAGATTTGGATTTGGAGTTTGTGGCGAGAACAAATGTGTTGTCACAGGTATGTTTTTAAATTCATTACAGCGTGCCATATTGTTTCAAGCGTAAAGTATTGGTGATGTTCATTTGATTAAAATTCTTGCTTGATTGGTTTGTTTTAAATTATATAGCAGCCGCAATATCCAGATTTGTATTTTATACTTTTGATTATCATAAAATGTGTAAATATGGAAAAGAATGTTTAAAACCATGTTGGTTTAATGTGTTTCGCATTGAAAAATATATTTTAAAACCAAACTGGTTTACTGATTAAATGAAATCAAACTGATTTCGGGTGTAATATGTTTTGCATCGGGAAATATACTTTCAAAACCAAACTGATTTATTGATTAAATGAAGTCAAACTGATTTCAGGTATAATATGTTTCGCATCGGGAAATGTACTTTTAAAATCAAACTGGTTTATTGATTAGATGAAGTCAAACTGATTTTAGGTTTATTAAATTTCGAATCGAGACATATAGTGTTTAAAACCAAACTGGTTTATTGAATAAATGAAGTCAAACTGATTTCAGGTTTATTACATTTCGCATCGAAACATATCGTGTTTTAAACCAAGCTGGTTTAGTCAAAATTGTGAGTTTTCAGAAAGTGAAAATTATCTTAAAAGTTTCTCAAATTGGTGTATTATTTCTGTTGAATCAAAAGTAATGGTATATTGATGTTTTAAATTGGTTTTTTTTCTTTTTAGAAAAATGTTTAATGATATTTACTTGTATAAAATGTATAAAAATAGTATTTATATGCATGTTTTAAAGTTATTGTGAAAAATATTTATTTAGAGTTTTGAATAAATAGGTTGATAGTGCACTGATCTAATTTTGGTTAGTTTGTTGGGTGTCCGTTGCTCTTATAAAGTGTTTGACTCACCCGTTGGCGTTGGTGAACTTTATATTGAAAATGGCTTTCCTTGGAAGAGGGCAAAAAGCAGATTTGAGAGTCGTTGCAATGGAATTGGGAAAGGAAGTTAATGATAATATGAAGATCATTGACTTGTATAAATTAATTACGAAGAGCGTTTGGTATGAAGAGGAATTTGTAAGGTACATGCTTGAGACTGTGATAGATGAGAGAGTAAGTCGTGAGAAAGCTTTCGAGAGAAAAAGGGTGGATGAAAGAAGGTTTATACTAGAGGTTCCTGAGAAAGGAATGGATACATCAAATATTGTTGAGATTGATAAAGCAGTAGAGGAAAAGCGTCATATCGAGGAAATTTTGTTGGACCTTGTGTGTTTGTTTAAAGAGGTTCCGGAGAAGAGAAAAACAATATTAAGTATTGATGATGTTGATCGAGTAAAAGAGGGAGTGGAGAGTAATGCTGGTGAAACCTTATGTAGCTATACGAGGTCTTTGGACAGTGAAGTAAGGGAAAATGAGTCATCGACTAAGAAATTAAGTAATTCTCTTGAAAAGGAAATCGTGGATATTATTGATGTAATCGAAGTGTTTGAACTTTCTGAACTTCAAAATGCGGAGGGAGAAGATATAAAATTGATAAGGGTTTGGAAGTGGAGTTAATGATAAGTTGAACTTAAAACTGTTTAAATGGTGAGAAAGTTATTGAGCAGGATGAAGAGAGTTTTCTTTTATCACAAGATAGAAATCTGAGAGATGTATCTGAAGTTAATAGTGAAAGTACGTTTGAAGGTAATCTTGAACTTGTTCAGGTTGATGTTGATGAAGGCTGTAGAGATAATGAAACTGGCTCTCTTATTTCAAGTAATTTGAAAACTAAGGACAATTTGAAGACTGTAGAGGAGGTTCAAGAGGAAGATAATCTTAATGTTGAGAATTTATGCGGAAATTTTCAGTTCATAACTGATAATGAAACTGAAAGTACGAGGGAGAGGAGAGAGAGTACGGATATGAAGCAAAACTCTATTGCAGTTGATTTGGTTAGGAGGGCATTTAATGAGAAAGATGAAATTGATCTTGAACTTGACTGGTTAATTGAAAGATGTGAAGAAACTGAAAAAATTGTCCGAAAGGGGAACCGGAAATGTTCATGTTCTGTTCAAGCAGAGAGTTTATGGAAAATGGAGCCATGGTTTTGATAACAAAATGTGTTTCAATGTGATTGGCGAGAAGAGGGAGAGAACAGTGGAATGTAAACCAGCAGGAAGAAATTGAATGATGAAAATCACAAGAAGAGAAAAAAAATCCAACAAAGCCGACACTTTATCACGGCACCCATACTTTTATTAATAGCTATTAAGTTTTATAGGTTTTATGCAGTTTTATTAATGGTAATAGTTGTTTGCAGAAAATATATGCTTTATATTCATTTATTGTTGTGTAATAACATAAAAAAATACTTGTGATAATTTTGATCTGGTAGATATGTATTGTTTTTCAGATTTATAATTGTGAAAAGAAAGGTATATTACAGTTGTGTAAAAGTATAAAGATGTGCATTGTTTAATATTTATTATTGTATAATGTTAAGTTTTAATTAAAAAAAAGAAAAATAGGAAGATTTTCTGTTAATTGTAATAGTATTTATGGGAAATTACACTGGTTATAATATTTAGTTTAAATAAGAAAAATCTGGTAATTTTATTTTACAGAAAATTAGTGTTATGTAAAATGAATAATGAACTTATATTGTGACTGGCATTGCGGAATGCTATATAACCGCGTATTCAAAATTTGTAAAAATTTAGTAAAATTGCGGTAGTTTGATCAGGGCGGCACAATGCTGTGATGGGTTTTCGGGAGAAGTGCCTGTGACAAATTTTACAAGTAGTCTTGGAAATTATGCATTGAAAAGGACTTACTGGTGTTCCTTAGAACTTGTCACGTTATGGCTCTTTTATATAGGACTTTGTTTGGACACTTCCAAAATTTGGAGGGGGAGGAGTCTGTGACGACCCCAAGTAACTGACTGTGGCACATAGCTCCCGATCATAATTTCGCAAGAAGCGATCTTAACTTTCTGCTCTGAATCCAAACTGTTTCTTCTGTGTTTGCCAGACGGCGCTGATGTGGTACAATCAACTGATGGAAACGAGAGGAAACGAAGAGCAGAGAGTGGGGAAGGAGGGGACAGTGTCTGATTTTCAGTGATGATTTTAACGTTTGATTTTTATGTGTGTAAAGTTTTTAGTTGTCAAATTTTATAGTGTATCTGTAATGTCATATGCTGAAATAAAAAGATGATTGTCATGAAAATGAGAAGTCATCGTGCTGCCTTTCACATCGGAATCAAGGGAAAGACGTAAAACGTTACAATATACTTTTATATATTTTTAAATTTTAGGTAAAATTAATAATGAAATAGTAGACTGTAGTATTTCCAGATTATAGGAAACATTTCCATTATAATTTGTTGAAATAAAATAGTAAGAAGAAAAAACAACGAAAAAATATTTATTTGTATAGCTATTATTTAAGAATATTTTTGCATTTATTCATAAAATAATAATATACACATCTAACAGGAAATTGTTGTGATGTTACTTGAATTGATGAATATCATGCCAACAGTATTGAAAACTAAGCCAACATTCCATGATATTGAATTTCAAAAGGAAATTAAAAGGGATATGAAAATTCCATTCTATTCCAATAAATTTATAAGTATTTTAGTCAATTAGAAAGTCTTCTTTTAAATGTTTGAATTAGACCATATAAAAGCTATTCTTTTAAATATTTGAATTTGGTTTTATTTCCGTTCCAATTTAGTAAATTTCAAATAAAGATTACATTATCCACACCAATATTTTCTATTCAAAACATAGTTTATGTCTCAAAGTTTTTTTATTTTATTTAATACCTCAAGCATAGTTCATGCTGTTCACTATAAACATTATGCTCACATCGTGCTGTTAAATCGGTACAGGATGAAGTCCTTGTGTTTAAATAGAAAAATCACAGAATCTAATTAAACGTTGCGGCGTAAGTTACAAAAAGGAGTATTATCATGCATAGACATGCATGGCACATGCATGTACGGACAAACGCAGATATACACATATTTTACAGTGTCTTTCCGAACATGATGATAATTCGTAAAATATCATCGAAATCAGTCTTCGAAACAGGGAGAAATTTATAAGTGGCCATTCTGTCTAAATGCTCTCCCGTAATGCTTTAAAAATTCAGTTACGAGGTTTGTTGCCAAAAACATTTGAAGGTACCTATTTCTAGCGAAGGAAACCTCAGAAAAAAAAGGGGAGGTACCTCTTACAAAATTTTGTTTTCAATTATGAAATGTGATGAATGAGATAATTTAAAAGGATTAAATTTCAAAGTGTTACAAACAAAAATACGAACGCACTTCACTAAAACATTAGGCCTAAAAATGACACACACACACGCGTAGATATACGATATAAAAGAAATTACACGTGTAAAAGTATATGAAGGTGAAGAAGAAATAAAATACATATTTGTTATGTATTCTTCAGAGGAGCTTCAAAAGAACAATTCATAGTAACATTATTTATTTCTTTAAATATTGTCAGCCCAAATAGAATAAGCTAACAATATAAAGCTTCTTAAAACATATCGGAAGAATACAGGGTAATTCAAATAAATTAAGATATCAAAGAAAAACTTAAAATTCAGCTGCATTAAAATATGGAAATTTTATATATCTCTCTGTGTGTAAATACATAAACCCGAGCATTCGTTTAAAAGTTATTTGAAACATACATTAAAAATAATAATAAGACAAATTAATTGTGTAACATTCTTTTTATTTGAAAATTTTGCTTTATTTTAAACGCTACGTCTGTATTATTTTTTGCTTTCAAACTCTTTTCTATGGCCTATTGTTCAGTAACTCTCTTTCTATATTTTATTTGTGTTTTGTCTGCAGTACTTTTTTATTCATTGAACTAATTTCCGATCATTTCTAATATTCCAACTATTTATACCTCCTATAAAAATTCCATCAATGAAAATATATACGTGAACTTATACTGCTTCATATCATTAATACGGATAATCTTTTATCAGCATGACACTTCTTCCCTATTAGTCAGGATTAAGGGAGATTTATTGTATCTTTTTCTATAGAATTTATTGGCAACGTCTATGTAAAGAGAACAGCCATATCACTTTACCACACATGACCACGGTTTTCTTTCTTTAAAATATGTAATTATTGTAGTTAATCGCTTATAAATAATATGCCAATTATTTTTAATTATAAACAATTTTTTATTATTATTATAAGAGGCATAAAAAATTTAATAAAAAGACAACTTCCTTTTATTTGCATCTTTTTTAATTATTATTATTAAAAATTATTTACCTTTGATTAAAATCAAGAAACTTTTCATAAAAGAATAAAATTTCCACACGTTTTAAAATTAATAATAAATAAATGTAGTTCTCAATGATAGAAAATTGGTTAGAAAAATTAGTATTGCAGTTTGACGCATATGACGAAGTTGAAGAAGAATTTTTAGGTTTTCGTGGTTTTAACAAATTTTAAACTAACTAAAAGCACCTAGAGCCACATGTGACCAAATTATGAAATCAGTGACGAAATGCAAGTTTTACTATTTACATTGCCCTAAAATGACTTAGAAAATTTGTCACGGACATCGCTATAATATAAATATATCACATTTCGTGATGAGTTACAAATGACTTACTTTTTTTCTTGCCTTCGGCCAAAGAAAAAAATAAGAAAAAACTGATCACGGGAGCTTTACAGTGAAGTCACAAAATGACAGATTAAAGATATCGCTGTTAAACTCTATTGAAACTGAAATACTTATGGTAATTTGTGACGTCACAGTGACAAGCTGTACTATTAAGAATTTTTGCTGAAGATACTCGAGAGCTTATGCCCAAAACTGCCTAAATAATGTAGCATCTTCCAAACAAATAAACAGTTTTTCTCTATTTTCTAATAAAAATAATTTATCTTTCTGAAAAATTTCTCAAAAATTTTCAATCTTGTTTTCTATGCAGGAAAATTACAAAATATGTGATAATAATTTTTAAAAAATCCTTGAAATGTTTGTTTTAATCTATAAAATATCCTATTAACAGGTAAAATATAACAAAAAGTATGTGCCGTAGTACATTCAACCAGGAGTATTTTTGTGAATTTAATGATATCCTAAAATATTCTTATAAATCAAACCACACTATTCGCAGTAACATCTTAAAGTAGGAAGAGTAACACGTACGTGTCAAACTTTTTTAAAAGTCATAAAAAGTAGACTAATAAATATTAATTCAGGTTTTTAAAAATAAGGAAACATTTAACTGTGTTGTTTTAAAATTCAATTCTAAATAACGAATAATTTAATAAATTTTTCAAAAATTTAAGCACAAAATTTCCACCAGTTAAAATTTGCTTTATAGTAAAAAGTGCAGTTTTTTTTTTTAATTGTTTTATATTATCCCAAAAATGGGGGGGGGGGGGGAAGATAAAATATATGTTTCAGAGATTCAGAAAATCTTTTCTTTTGATTCTAAAAAAAATCCGTATTTGTGTTACTGTTTTTTTTTTTTTTTTTTTTTTTTTTTTTCTGATAATTAGAACGCACGCTATCATAAATTGAAGCAATGTGAAAAAAAATCAGGCAATCATTCACAAAGTTGCCCCTCTACATTGGAGGTGATTCTTCTTGTTTGTTGTTGCGTGTACATTTCATAGAAAAAGAAAAGATGAAATCGTTTTTCTCTTGATGTCATTTCCAGTTCATATTTCCAGTCGTCATTTCCAGCTTCGAACTATCTGGCTTTTCAACGGATTCTCAATCTATTTAACGAAAGGTGAATGCCTTTGGAACTTACGATGTAATAATATGAAGATTTTATTTATATAGAAAAGAGAAACATTTTATAATTCTTATACAAAAATTATTGAAAAATACATTTAGTTGTAAATATATTTTTGTTATTTTTTAAATTGATAATGTAAGGTGCCTTTTTCAGGCAATTCACTTGGAAACGCCATGATACAAAACTGAAAATAATTAACTTGACAAAACCAACAACAGTTGATTCAAAAATTGAAAAAAAGGTGATTGCAGTAAAACGGACACATTGAAACAGAAGATGCTCGAAAATAAGTTTGAAACTCTAAAATACTGGGAGTGGAATACTTTTACAAAGTACTGACTTAATTCAAACAGCTTAAAATAAACAAGCTTCTCTGATTGATCGGCAGAAACCGAAACATAGGAATAAGTCTCTAATAAAATTGTAACTATAAAATGGTACTTAGAATATGTCAATATCTCTATCAATGGGAACCAAACACATTTTTATTCAAAATATGGAATCGTAACACCTCATCACGCTGGCGAACTCACAAAAATAAATTTTGCTGTATAAACAGCAAGGAAATTTGTACGAGAAAAATGTCTATGTTCAATAGACGCGGTGAAATTTCCGATCTTTTGACTTATATACGAAAGAAATGTGCCCAAATTCATCAAATCTAATATCTACCTCAAAATATATAGCATTTACACAACTACGTACATTTAAATATCAAGCAATTTAATCAAATAACCGTGACAGAAGGATTTTTAGGGACTCAGTTAAACTTTTTGAAATGAAAAAAAGGATAGAATACATATCAAATTCACAGATAAATATTAGAATTTCAGACACCACGATCGCATGCGAAAATTCAAAGCTCACTCGACCACAGAGTATCTTCATAATGCAGTATTTAGACACTAAGCTACAACATTTAATAAATGTTCGTAAACTCATTTTTTTCTTTTCATTTTTTTCTAACAAAATTTTATGCAAAAAAAAAATAAAAAGAAACTTAATCCGCAGTTATGGTATTATCTAAAAATTGCTTTATTTATTTAATTATTGATTTTTAAAAAGAATCTATCCAAGGAGTGTTCTTCCCCCTTCCCCCACAGATTTAATTACTAAAATTTGTATGTGACAGTTTTAAAAAGGCAAGCTCAAAGAAATTGGGCTTTTAGATTCCGTTTTAAAATTAGTTTTACCTGCACTTAATTATTAAATACAATTTAAAATCAAATAATTGTTGAAATAAAGCAAGTATTGGACTACCTTCCACTTTTTTTAATAATGTTAAATCTAAAGGCGCAAAGAATTCACCTACTACTTCTGATAAAGATAATCAATTTTATAATCAAAAGAATTTTTTTATCATTATTTTTTAATGCTCAATTTTTCATCAGAAGCAGAAATAATCAAAGCTATCGTCTGATTATAAAAATTTTCTTATCTTTATCTCGCATTTCATCTTTCTCTCTTTTTTTTTCTTTTTTCAATTCGTTATAAAATTATTTTGAATTTGAATCGAAAGAGAAATTCCCTAATTAAAATGAATCAATACACTTAACCAGTAATAAAAAAAATCAACAAAACCTTTTTTAAATGCTTTAATTATAGAGTATCAAAATTTATACTTTGATAACTAATTGAATGTGGCATTCTCAAAACTTTCTTTTATCTAATACATGTTAATATTTTAAAATTTGCTAACACAGTCCGATAAATTGAATGACAATCTATACCCATCGTGATGTTTCAAAAGATACGCGAAATTCCGTCTTGAAGTCGGGCTATTGCATATATCGGTAAAAATGCAGAATAAACGCGTCACGTGTTGGGCGATTTACACCAAAATATAGTCAGCAAACATATTTTTCAAGGAAAGCTGAATCTAAAATTTAATGAAAATTCGTGCATTAATTTAAGAGATAAAGTTATTGCAAAAATCAAGAAAAATGCAACATAGCAACATAGTATACATAGCACAATGACAAGCGATTGACACTAAAATGCAAGTAGAACCAATTAATATAAAGGATTAACTGAATGTGATTGTTCAATTAATTGTTTAGATAGAGTTAATGCGGAAATCGTGCAAAATGCAGCATATCAGCATCACTAGTTGATCGATTTGCACTAAAATAAAAGCATAATCTATTGATGTCAAGGACAAACCGAATCCAAAATTTGACGTAAATCCGTGCATTAATTCTTTAGATAGCGTATCTCCGAAAATCCTAAAAAATGCAGCATAGCAACACCACCTGTTGAGAGATTTACACCACAAACTAATCAGCATCAATTCATATAAGGGGCTTACCTTAATATAACTTTTTATGAAATTCCGTGCATTAGTTCTTGAGATGGAGCGCCCACAAAAAATTATGTCACATACAGATAGATAGAGTCACAGGCTCTCAGAGAAACATTTTGTAAAAACATGTTTTTTTTTTTTTTTATATATAGAATCTCTGACCCCTAAAACGCGCAAATACGTTAGAAACCGGAATTCGAAAATTTCCACGAATCCAATAATTATTTCTTGTAAAGATAGAGGAAAGTAAAAGTTAATTTTAAAAACAACAGCAGAAAAAAAAAATTTAAAGGCCGTTGTTCTTAATACGATTTTGAATGTTTTGTTTTTTAATGAAAATCGACCTAAAGTAATTTATTGAACAGTAATGTGCGATTTTATTTTTTTCGGTGGAGTTTTTTGAAACATATTTTAATCAAAAAAGTGAAGTATAAAACTTACACTTTAAGATTACAAAGGAAAAAGTCTCGATAGTATTGACTCTTCATTATGTTGATTTTATCTAAATTTTACTCTAGTAGTAAGTCGTTAATCGATATATTGATAGAAATTGGGACCCTATATTATCCCAATATCATGCGTATGATGAAACGTTCCATTAAATGACAATATTGGTTAAATATCCGAAATATTCCAACCAATCATAAATCCAAGAAAAATGGTTCAGTATTTATTTTTCTTTTTACTCTTGCCAGATAGAAATATGCATAAATTTTTAAATTAAAGCAATTTTAGAAATGTATTTAAAAAATAAAATAAAATAAATATTTTGTTTCATCGAAAAGTAGCAAAATCATGGAATCTATTATATCTATTTTTTATCTCATATTTTATCTCTTTCTCATCTCATTGTAATATTATTATTTTGCAACTTGAATCCAAAGCGAAATTTTGCGCTTACAGTGGATCAATACAATTTAATTAATAATAAATAAAGTTCAATAAAGTTTTGTTTAAGTACTTGAATTACACAGATTAAGATTCTATTCTCTGATAAAAGTTAATCCCAACCAAAGAAAGAAAAAAAAAAGTCGTCTTTTTAAAAGCCTTTGTTCCCGGCACGATCTCCAGTAGCTAGCTTCTGAATGAAATTTAGCCTTAAGAGCCTGCATCAGTCAAACCGAAACTCAACATCCGATCACAAACCTATGCGTGTTGCCACCAGGAAGGCGTATCCCGAACCCAAAGATTGACACTTTAAAAGACCAATGATATTTTCCAAGCTTGTAATTAATAAGAAAATGGTCATCTCACGCCACCCTTTACCTCCAGGCGATAAAAAGGGGATAAGATACCCCAGGAAGAAAAAAGTCATTAGCAAATGCTAAAAACTCTCGCACCTTTTCAATACTGATAGCCCGAGGGATATGTGCATTTGGATAGTTTCTTCGAGATAATTTCTGACCAAAACACTCGGATCCGTTTTAAAACAAGTCGACATTGACCTTTTTTGTTAGATAGTTTCAAGTGAAATTTATATGTAATTTTAAAAGACAACATACAGATCGTGATTATTATGTCAGAGATTGCACATTAAACATTTTCCAAAGAATCTCCTCTACATTTTAATATTTTTAAATGATTTTTTTAGCATTGAATAGCGGAGATCATTGAACTGTACAAAGACCGTTTTATATTTTTTCGATTTTGTTACGAGTATTTTATAGTGACTTACATCAATAGAGCGAAATCCCAAGATAGAAATTTTTAAGATATCTCGTTTGTATTTTAATATTTTTAAATGATTTTTTTAGCATTGAACAGCTGAGATTTTTCGGTATAAAGACCGTTTTGTACTTTTTTTTATTTTGTTTACAGGTGTTTTAAAGAGGCCACTACAGTCAAGTGAAATCCAATGGAAGAAATTTATAAAAATATCTCTTCTACATTTTTATATTTTTAAATGATTTTTTTGTCATTGGATAACTGAGATCTTTTGGTACAAAGACCGTTTTGTACTTTTTCGACCTTGTTTATTTAAAAAGCTATTTCAGTCAAGTGAAATCCCATTGTAGAAATTTATAAAAATATCTCTTCTAAATTTTAATATTTTTAAATGATTTTTTTGTCATTGGATAGCTGAGATCTTTCGGTACAAAGACCAATTTGTACATTTTCGACTTTGTTTAAGGGAATTTTAAAAAAGCTACTTCAGTCAAATGAAATCCTATGGAAGAAATTTATAAAAATATCTCTTCTACATTTTAATATTTTTAAATGAATTTTTGTCATTGGATAGCTGAGATCTTTCGGTACAAAGATCGTTTTGTACTTTTTCGACTTTGTTTAGGGAAATTTTAAAAAATCTACTTCAGTCAAGTGAAATCCAGTGGTAGGAATTTATAAAAATATCTCTTCTACATTTTAAAATTTTTAAATTATTTTTTGGCATTCGATATCTCAGATCTTTCGGTACAAAGACCGTTTTGTACTTTTTCGACTTTGTTTAGGGGAATTTTAAAAAAGCTATTTCAGTCAAGTGAAATCCAATGGTAGAAATTTATAAAAATATCTCTTCTACATTTTAATATTTTTAAATGCTTTTTTTGTCATTGGATAGCTTAGATCTTTCGGTACAAAGACCGTTTTGAACTTTTTCGACTCTGTTTAGGGGAATTTTAAAAAAGCTACTTCAGTGAAGTGAAATCCAATGGTAGAAATTTATAAAAATATCTCTTCTACATTTTAATATTTGTAAATCATTATTTGGCATTCGATATCTCAGATCTTTTGGTACAAAGACCGTTTTGTACTTTTTTGATTTTGTTTACAGTTGTTTTAAAGATGCTACTTCAGTCAAATGAAATCCAATGGTAGTAATTTATAAATGTATCTCTTCTACATTTTAATATTTTTAAATGAATTTTGTCATTGGATAGCTGAGATCTTTCGGTACAAAGACCATTTTTTTTTTTTTTTTTTTTTTTTTACAGTTGTTTTAAAGAGGCTACTTCAGTCAAGCGAAATTCTATAGTAATATTTTATAAATATGTCTTTTCGACATTTAAAGATTTTTAAATGATTTTTTTGTCATGGGATAGCTGAGATCTTTAGGTACAAATACCGTTTTGTATTTTTTTTTATTTTGTTTACAGGTGTTTTAAAGAGGCTACTTCAGTCAAGTGAAATCATATGGTAGAAATTTATAAAAAATACCTCTCCTACATTTTAATATTTTTAATTTTTTTTTTCTTTTGTCATTGGATAGCTTAGATCTTTCTGTACAAATACCGTTTTTTACATTTTCGACTTTGTTTTGGGGAATTTTAAAAAAGCTACTTCAGTCAAGTGAAATCCAATGGAAGAAATTTATAAAAATATATTTTCTACATTTTAATATTTTTAAATGTTTTTTTGTCATTGAATAGCTTAGATCTTTCGGTACAAAGACCGTTTTGTACTTTTTCGACTTTGTTTAGGGGAATTTTTAAAAAGATTACTTCAGTCAAGTGAAATCCAATGGTGGAAATTTATAAAAATATCTCTTCTACATTTTAATATTTTTAAATGATTTTTTTGTCATGGGATAGCTGAGATCTTTCGGTACAAATACCGTTTTGTACTTTTTTAATTTTGTTTACAGATGTTTTAAAAAAGATACTTCAGTCAAGTGAAATCGAATGGTAGGAATTTATAAAAATATCTCTTCTACATTTTAATATTTTTAAATGATTTTTTTGGCATTGGATAGCTGTGATCTTTCGGAACAAAGACCGTTTTGTACTTTTTCGACTTTGTTAAGGGAATTTTAAAAAAGCTACTTCAGTCAAGTGAAATCCAATGAAAGAAATTTATAAAAATACCTCTTCTATATTTTAATATTTTTAAAATATTTTTTGGCATTCGATTTCTCAGATCTTTCGGTACAAAGACCGTTTTTTACTTTTTTGATTTTGTTTACAGGTGTTTTAAAGAGGCAAATGAAATCCAATGGTAGAAATTTATAAAAATATCTCTTCTACACTTTAATATTTTTAAATGATTTTTTTGTCATTGGATAGCTGAGATCTTTCGGTACAAAGACCGTTTTGTACTTTTTCGACTTTGTTTAGGGGAATTTTAAAAAAGCTATTTCAGTCAAGTGAAATCCAATGGTAGAAATTTATAAAAATATCTCTTCTACATTTTAATATTTTTAAATGATTGTTTTGTCATTGGATAACTTAGATATTCCTGTACAAAGACCGTCTTTTACATTTTCGACTTTGTTTAGATGAATTTCAAAAAAGGCTACTACAGTCAAGTGAAATCCAATGGTAGGAATTTATAAAAATATCTCTTCTACATTTTAATATTTGTAAATTAATATATTTGTCATTCGATATCTCAGATCTTTTGGTACAAAGACCGTTTTGTACTTTTTTGATTTTGTTTACAGGTGTTTTAAAGAGGCTACTTCAGTCAAATGAAATCTAATGGTAGGAATTTATAAAAATATCTCTTCTACATTTTAATATTTTTAAATGATTTTTTTGTCATGGGATGGCTGAGATCTTTCTGTGCAAAGACCGTTTTGTACTTTTTCGACTCTGTTTAAGGGAATTTTAAAAAAGCTACTTCAGTGAAGTGAAATCCAATGGTAGGAATTTATAAAAATATCTCTTCTACATTTTAATATTTGTAAATTATTATTTGGCATTCGATATCTCAGATCTTTTGGTACAAAGACCGTTTTGTACTTTTTTGACTTTGTTTAGGGGAATTTTAAAAAAGCTACTTCAGTGAAGTGAAATCCAATGGTAAAAATTTAGAAGAATATCTCTTCTACATTTTAATATCTGTTAATTATTATTTGGCATTCGATATCTCAGATCTTTCGGTGCAAAGACCGTTTTGTACTTTTTCGACTCTGTTTAGGGGAATTTTAAAAAAGCTACTTCAGTGAAGTGAAATCCAATGGTAAAAATTTAGAAAAATATCTCTTCTACATTTTAATATCTGTTAATTATTATTTAGCATTCGATATTTCAGATCTTTCGGTGCAAAGACCGTTTTGTACTTTTTCGACTCTGTTTAGGGGGATTTTAAAAAAGCTACTTCAGTGAAGTGAAATCCAATGGTAGAAATTTATAAAAATATCTCTTCTACATTTTAATATTTTTAAATGATTTTTTTGTCACTGGATAGTTTAGATCTTTTTGAACAAAGACCGTTTTGTACTTTTTCGACTCTGTTTAGGGGAATTTTAAAAAAGCTACTTAAGTTAAGTGAAATCCAATGGTAGGAATTTATAAACATATCTCTACTACATTTTAATATTTTTATATGATTTTTTTGTCATGGGATGGCTGAGATCTCTCGGTGCAAAGACCGTTTTGTACTTTTTCGACTCTGTTTAGGGGAATTTTAAAAAAGCTACTGAAGTTAAGTGAAATCCAATGGTAGAAATTTATAAAAATATCTCTTCTACATTTTAATATTTTTAAATGATTTTTTTGTCATTGGATAGCTTAGATCTTTTTGTACAAAGACCGTTTTGTACTTTTTCGACTTTGTTTAGGGGAATTTTTAAAAAAGGTACTTCAGTCAAGCGAAATCCAATGGTAGAAATTTATAAAAATATCTCTTCTACATTTTAATATTTTTAAATGATTTTTTTTGGCATTTCATAGCTGCGATCTTTCGGTGCAAAGACTGTTTTGTACTTTTTTGATTTTGTTTTGAGGTGTTTTAAAGAAGCTACTTCATTCAAGCAAAATCCTATAGTAGAATTTTATAAATATATCTTTTTATTTTTAAAGATTTTTAAATGATTTTTTGGCATTCGATATCTCAGATCTTTCGATACAAAGACCGTTTTGTACTTTTCCACTTTGTTTAGGACAATTTTAAAAAAGCTACTTCAGTCAAGTGAAATCAAATGGTAGTAATAACAAAAAAAAAAAAAAAAAAAAAAAAAAGAATATCCTCTACATTTTAATGTTTTTAAATGTTTTTTTTTTCTTTTTTTTTGGCATTGGATGCCTCAGATCTTTCGGCACAAAGACTGTTTTGCACTTTTTCGACTTTGTTTAAGGGAATTTTAAAAAAGCTACTTCAGTCAAGTGAAATCCAATGAAAGAAATTTATAAAAATATCTCTTCTACATTTTAATATTTTTTAAATATTTTTTGGCATTCGATATCTCAGATCTTTCGATACAAAGACCGTTTTGTACTTTTTCGACTTTGTTTACAGGTGTTTTAAAGAGGCTACTTCAGTCAAGTGAAATCCATTTGTAGAAATTTATAAAAATATCTCTTCTACATTTTAATATTTTTAAATGATTTTTTGGCATTCGATATCTCAGATCTTTCGATACAAAGATCGTTTTGTACTTTTTCGTCTTTGTTTAGGGGAATTTTAAAAAAGCTATTTCAGTCAAGTGAAATACAATTGTAGAAATTTATAAAAATATCTCTTCTATATTTTAATATTTTTAAATGATTTTTTGGCATTGGATAGCTGAAATTTTTCGGTACAAAGACCGTTTTGTACTTTTTTAGCTCACAGGCTATCATAGCCTGAGAGCTTATGTGCCCGTCCGTTCTGTATGTACGTTCGTATGTGCGTAACGCGATAACTCATGATAAAAATATCGGATCCACTTGAAATTTTGTATATAGGTATATCCTGATAAGGCGCTTCCCTGATTAGTTTTTGGAGTTCATTCGATATGTATAAGAGGGGGAACGGGGGGCTCATGCCCCTCCCCTTAATTGATATAAACGAGATTTTTATGCAGAATTAACAGTTTTCGTTCAAAATTTAGATATAGGATCATTCTGATGAGGCGATTCCGTGACTGTCATTAGGTGTTCATTGAATAAGTATAAACAGGAGGAACGGGGGGCTCATCCCCCCCCCTTAATTGATATAAACGGGATTTTCATGCAGAATTAACAGTTTTCGTTCAAAATTTAGATATAGGATCATTCTGATGAGGCGATTCCGTGACTGTCATTAGGTGTTCATTGAATAAGTATAAACAGGGGGAACTGGGGGCTCATGCCCCCCCCCCGTTATTTGATATAAACGGGATTTTCATGCAGAATTAACAGTTTTCGTTCAAAATTTAGGTATAGGATCATTCTGATGAGGCGATACCGTGGCTGTTATTAGGTGTTCATAGAATAAGTATAAACGGGGGGAACGGGGGGTCATGCCCCGCCCCTTAATTGCTATAAACGGGATTTTCATGCAGAATTAACAGTTTTCGTTCAAAATTTAGATATAGGATCATTCTGATGAGGCGAGTCCGTGGCTGTTATTAGGTGTTCATTGAATAAGTATAAACAGGGGGAACGGGGGTTCTAATGCCCCTCCCCTTAACTTGTATAAATGGATTTTTCAATCAGAATTGTCAGATTTCGTTCAAATCTCTGAATAGTTTTGGAAGTTTAATGGTTAAGTATAAAAGAGGAGACTAACTCCTCTTAAATTATATAAATGCTAAATGGGTTTTCATTAAGAATTATCCGATTTGCTCTGAATTTTGGATATAGGTTTTTTAATATTATAAAGCATGTACTTGATAGTTTAGGAGGTTCAATGATTAAGTATAAAAAAGGAGAAAGGGGAGAGCTGTTTCCTCTTCTTAATTTTTTTTTCGAACGGAATTAACGAAAATACAAGGCTGTAATGTACAATTAGTATGCGTAGCCTGTGAGCTCAATGCCATCAGTTTAACTGGGCAATATTCTTTTTTATTGATTTTGTTTATAGGTGTTTTAATGAGGCTACTTCAGTCAAGTGAATTCCAATGGTAGAACTTTATAAAAATATCTCTTCTACATTTTAATATTTTAAAATGATTTTTTTGTCATTGGATAGCTGAGATTTTTCGGTGTTAAGACCGTTTTGTACTTTTTTGGATTTGTTTACAGGTGTTCAAAGAGGCTACTTCAGTCAAGCGAAATCCTTTAGTAGAAATTTATAAATATATCTTTTCTACATTTAAATATTTTTTAATGTTTTTTTGGCATTGGATATCTGAGATCTTTCGGTACAAAGACCGTTTTATATTTTTTGGATAGTGTTATGGGAGTTTTAAAGAGGCTTATTTCAATCAAGCGAAATCCTATGAAGTTTTGAAGTTCATATAAATGTATATTTTCTCTTCTACATTTTAATATTTTTAAATGATTTTTTTAGCATTGAATGTTAGAAATTTATAAAGATATCTCGTCTACAAGTAAATATAAACTGATGATTACCTCAATCAAGTAAAATCCCATGGTAGAAATTTATAAAGATATCTTTAAGATCATTTAAAAGTCATTTGTAAAGATCATTTTAATGTAATTTTTTTTCATTATATAACTGATATCTTTCTTTACAAAAAACGTTTTATATCTTTTCGATTTTGTTACGGGTATTTTAAAGTGACTTATTTCAATAGATCTAAATCTTTTTTTAGAAATTCTTAAAGATATCTCGTTTGTATTTTAATTGTCTTTAAACTTTTTTTCGGCGGGTGGGGTATTAGATATCGGAGATTTCTCTCTACAAACACCTTTTTACATTTTTTCGATTTTTTACGGGTATTTTAAAGTGGCTTACTTGAATAGAGAGAAGTCCCATTATAGAAATTTATAAAGATATCTCGTCAACATTTTAATTTTTTAAATGATTTTTTTAGCATTGAATTTCTGAGATATTTCTGTACAAATACCGCTTTATATTTTTTTCGATTTTTTACGGGTATTTTAAAGGGGCTTACTTCAATGAAGCGAAATCCTATCACACAAATTTATAGAAATATCTCGTCTATATTTTAATAATCTTTTTTATATTGAACAGCTGAGATCTTTCTGTACAAAGGCCGTATTACAATTTTTGATTTCGATACAGGTATTTTAAAGTGACTTACTTCAATCAAGCGAAATCCCATTGTAGAAATTTATAAAGATATCTCGCCTACATTTAAAAAAAAAAACTTTTTTTTATTTTTTTTTCTCTTACATTGAATAGTTTTTACGATTTCATTTATTTTAAAGAGGCTACTGCAGTTAAACGAAACAATGCCTTCGCTTTAAAACTAATGCTATGAAAGAAATTTATAAAAGTTTATCGTCTGTGTTTTAATAGTTTTAAGTTTTTTTTTTTTTTTTTACTTTGCCTTGTTGATATCCATTTTCTATTTTTTCGATTTATTTTACGGGTATATATATATATATATATATATATATATATATATATATATATATATATATATATATATATATATATATATATATATATATATATATATAACTTTAATCAAACGAAACAATTTACTAGCTTATGATAATTTTTTCGACGATAATCCAACGGTCGAAATTTATAAATAAGTCTCGTCTGCATTTTAATATTTTTCCCCTTCAATAGCTCAGAGCGATCTCTTCAAAGGCCTTTTTCTACTTTTTTAATTTTCTTTACAGGACAGTTTCATTTTCGGAACCGTTTTCAAAAGTGATATTATCCTCATATTTAAAATCTACAATCAGTATCGAAAAAAGTAAAAAGCGGCCTCTGTACAAACCATCGTCAGCTATACTATGCAGAAAAAAAAAAATAATAATTAAAAATTGGAATGAAAATATGGTACCTTTAAAAAAATCTTCCATAGGTTTAGTATAATTGAGTTTGTCTTTTTGCGTGACTGAAAAAACCACTATTCTAAAACTTAGATCAGTTAGACTATGACAGGCTTTGGAATATATGCGTATTATTTAGTTAAAATAGTATAAGAACTTTAAAAATCATTCGTTTATCTTTCTGAAAGGGAAAAACAAAGGAAAGACAATTTATATACAATAAAGCATAAATATATCATTTACGGATGTGAATTTTACCGCAACAGAATATATTTTCTAAAGTATTGTAAATTAGTCATAATTTTCGATAGAAGTGTCAAAATAAATATATTTCTATCTTTTAAATTAGTGTTATCCAATTTAATCATGAATTGCATAATAATTACTTTATATTTTAGAGTGGGTATACTGCAAACTTTTATTGATTAAAATAGAAATATTTATGAAATATTTATGAAAAGGAACATTTAAACTAATTCATTAAGATTTGTCTAAAAGAATGATAAGAAAAATTTAATACAAATGTATTTATTCGCGAATATATCTATTCATTTTTAATGTCAGAACCATTGTTATTTTCTTTCTACCCTTTCTTCTTTTCCCTTTGTCGTCTGCAGATGACAAAAAGTTAATTCTATTATTTTTTATAAATTAACGAATATTTCATTTTGATGTTGTCCGCAATTAAAGAATCTTTTTTAGAAATTAAACTTCAAATATATGGAAGAAAAATAATAAAAATGTTAAATGTGTTTTTATTCGAAATCAATAATGCTTTTAAAGTACATTTGAGATTGAATGCCTAGTTAAACAAACTTTTTGAAATCAACATGTATTTACATCATTTCTGAAATTCATTTCTGATCGAACTATCATGCATTCAGGAAAGGAAGTTTTTATTTTTTTATCCTAAACCAGCAAACAACATTTTACTAATAGCCACAGGCAAGATTTTACACCTTCGTCCCTGTAAGACTCCCTGGAGGTAAACCCATATCGTCTTTCACCCTAATTACTTTTAAGGCGTCTCCCTTTTGAAGGCGGGAATAAACATCATTTTCGACTATTTTAAATCAAAGTATTTCAACTTTTTATACAAATAGCATAGATTAAATTTTTGTAAAAATAAAAATAAAAAACATTTTCTGAAAGCTAAATAATTAAACTCTGCATGCTGTTTTACCAAATTTTAAAATGTCAAACAGATTTTTCGTAATAAGACATTAAAGGTGGATTTTAAAGACTATAAAATAACGCACTTGTATCGCCTTAAAATTAAAAAAAGAAATAAAATTTCAGAATGACGTGCAGAGTTTAAGCCTACAGGTTTTCAAAACAACAAAAATTATTAAATTTGAGCAAAATGCAAAGGAATGAAAGCGATAAATTTCTTCCATTGAAATAACATTAGCCGTTCTATCTCGGAGCGTTACTGATGTAGGGCCTTAAGTACTGTATTGAACTTTGGCGTGTATTGTTATACCTATTATATTTGTGTAAATAAATTTCGTAGTTCTTCATTAATTAGTATTTTAAGCAAAAAAAGGAATAAATTTAAGTTTTCAAAATCTAAGAAGGCGTTGTTCTTAAACGTATTAATTTAATTTAATTTTTATATAATAGCGAATTGGTTACTTTGTTTGTATTGGAGTCCAATATTGATTCGAAGCTAAATTCATCGGATGTATTTCCAATGAACAGAACCTAATTATCGCTAGGGCAAAAAGACTGCGATATAGCCCCTCTCCCCCTAACATTAAAAGTTTCTTTCAAAGACAAAAATGAGATTACTTTATTTAAATACCTGAAAAAATGCGGCTTAAAATATAATATAGGGACCTCTTTCTGACCTTTTGCCCCTACAGACTGTATATAGAACTAGTTGGGTCTAGAGCTCCACAATATTGAAAATATATTGCCTTTATTAGATTGATACAAAAGTTTTGTCGTATATTAAATGATGTGGAACCCAAATATTCTGCTTCAAGATAAATTTAAGATGTTTGATGTGTCTTTTAGCTGTCTACTGATAAATGCTGAACTTCTGTGCAATGCTCCTTTAGTTAAATGTCGATTATTTTCCAACATTTACTACAAAATGCCATTATTGATCATGGATTTCTGTCTAGAACGAAGATTTTGTTCTACGTTGAAATATACGGAATGAAATTTAAAAAAAACCTTCTTTGATAAGACCGAACATTTATAACTCCACTTTCCAACGTGGCACATAAATTTTTAGATTCAACCGGTATGTCTCTTCCTTTTTGGAATATCCTTATATCCTAATGTATTTGGAATATCACTTTATATCCACTAACATTTTAAACTCTCTGTGCTTCACAAATAACTGATGCAAGGTATTGTAAATATTCTTTTTTATATCACATGATAGATATTCCAAATAATTAATTTCCACATGACACATTCTGCATACTTGCTTTGAACTTGTATCTAAAATTAGTTGCAAAGATATTAACTTGCTACAGAGCTTTTGCATCAACTTAATACACAGACAATATTTGCTATAAAATGTTACTATTACAGAAATATTATCTTTATACTTCAAATTTATTAATAAAATTGCGGCCTTTTTTTTTGTCAATATTTAAGATTAATATCAATGTTAAAGCAATAGTCATTGAGTCTGTATTGTTTTGCTACTAGCATAATTCTATCGAATGGGAAAAACAGTTGTTTAACTAAGTATATAAATTTAAATACGGATAGTTAAATAAAGCGAAGAATAGCAAATGGAAATACTGGTACTCTAACATTAAATTGTGTCTACGAAATGCTCTTCGCTAAGGGATTAAATGAAAAACCAAACATTAATTAGCATTTACTAATCCTTATTTAAAAAAAGAGTGCAAATAATGAAACCATAGTTTAATTTAAGTCATCATGCTCTATTTTGTCTGCCTCATTGTTATCCCGTCGACATTATAAAATATCTTGTATCGCAAAATGCTTTGGTTTTTCGAATTTTAGACTAGGTTATTTACGCGAAGTATTCACAGTACCACGTGTTTAAGTAGTAGTTACAAAGAAATTGATTATTACAGTAAATATAAAAAATTAAAAAGATATTTTCATTCCATAGACATTATACAGTTGTTAAGATATCATTTTACTTTGCATTTTTTAAAATCTCTTCTTTTCATCTATCTATTCTTCCTATTCCATAAAATTAATTCGAAACAATTTGAATTTGCTTGAGATTGTGTATGCATGCTTGGCTTAATATACTCCAACGTAGAAATTCCTTCTATGAAATGTTTTTCGAATGAAAAGGGAATTCACTGAACAACTGAACTGAATCATCTTAATCGATCAACTGCATTGATTATGTAAATGTCTAAATTTATCTCCAAGAGAAATATAATAATTTTGAAATATATATATAAATTCAATATATTTTCAATATCAATATGAAGTCGTCCATTGAAACTCAACATTTATTATTACACATAATATAATTTTAGGTTATGGAACACATGACAAATGTGTAACTTCAAATTTTTGAGTTCTTTACCGCAGAATGCATGAGTATATTGATTATGATATTAACATAGAATTAATAACAGCATATAAAGTACTCGTGTTAAGCATGCTAATTTAGTGACACTGGACGCAAATGAAACTTACTACCTACTTAAACATATATGTATTAAACTATTTTCTTTTAAAAGCTCCTTTAGATAAATTATTGATTAATTTAGGTCATATGCAGGGTGCCTGCAAAAGTCCTATTCTCTCCAATTAACACTGGGACGGCGACAGCTACGGTCGTTAATGTGATATATAAGTATAATAGTCTATATATTACACAATGAGATAGTTTACAGCGCCCAGTAGCAGAAAACTGTCATTAAATTTTCATATGAATTCATAGCTGAGTAAATCTGAAACACTCAAATTCTCCAGCTGCTTTCTTTTCAAATAGTGAAATGGGCTATACGAGAGAATAAATGAATATGAACAATTTTATTGCACACATTTTTGATATAACATGTGAATATAGTGTTTGAACAGGGCAAAGGCATTGCATGTAAATGAAATTTATTTCGTCCAATAGAAAATTCACAATCTTCTTTTGATGTATTACAAAACATCCTACTTCTGCATCTGAAAACATATTTGATCCATTATAGAAAATTCTCATAAATTTTGGTAATATGTAGTCAATCCTAAAAAAAGAACTAAACACTTATTTTGTTATTAAGAAAAAAAAAAAAAAAAAAAAAAGAAAGCCATTCAAGTTCGGCACTCACCCTACTTCTTGCAACAATTTGAGCGTCGTAAGTGAACGTTGCAAAATGATACTGTAATTAATTCCAGATGATATTGACAAAATATCTTTTCAATTAAATCAAGAACGAGATGCTCCATTAGTTTCATCTCTAGAAAAATGGCAAACCTTTTTATTTATTTCTCTCCCCCCCCCCCCTTAAAAAAATTTTTTTTTCAGTTTTGAAAATGTAAATCACTGATGTCCTCATCACACATATATAATACTTAATCTCATTTTGCAAAGATGGCGCTGCTTCACTAGCACTTCAAATGCCTATTTTTTATTGGGTTTCCAGTTAATGAAGTTTTAACCCTTGGGGATCACAATCCTAAATAGCTTTGTATCGATGATCAATTTTATCTTATTTTTATTCTAATTACTTGCTATTCAGTGTTTTTTACGCAAATTTGTTCGGATACATTAAAAAATGCACATTTTTTAGAGATATTTTTTAAATTTTTTTTCGCGCTTCGTGCTTTTTTGTTTTACTTATTTTAGTAATCTGTGGCTTACCTTTACAATTTGCATGATATTTAAAGGTAGTTTAATTTGTTAATATATCAGAAAACATTTGCTGTAGATTATTATAAAATGTGAATTTGCGATGATTTGTTTTTCTGGATTTCATTAAAGATTTTTAGTTTAAGCTGAAAACAAAACTTATTGACCCGATATTGGCATTTAACTATATAAATGCTGATATAATATGACCCGTGAAAAAATATCGTGTGTGACTACAATATAAATAAATATTTGCATATATAACTATATATACATGTATTTTTTTGTATGTGCTTGTTTTTAAGTGTATGTATATAAGTGTTTTTGTGCCTACGTATTGAAATGAGTTTAATAAATAATGTTTTATATTTGCTTTTAATTACGTTTAATATATTCCTGTATTTTCGATAGTAAAAAATAATATCACTAAAGTGCTTTAGTTGTATGTAAATGTAATTACATTTATTGCTTTTGATTACACTTAATATATTATTGTATTTTCGACAGTAAAAAACAGTAATATCACTAAAGTGTTTTAGTTATAAGCAAATCTAATTAGATTTATGACGTCGCATTAGATTCTAAAACATAACAGATCTCTGTGAGAATCTTCGTTATATTATATTCAAAACGATGCATCTTGTTACTTATTGTAAAAGTAAAGTTTACATATTATTGAATGGTGGTTGCTTTCAAGTAAATTAGTAAAACAAAAAACCTAATTATAGTTATGTTTTTTTTTAGCGAAAAGGTTCTTCTTGCTACTAACCCATACATACGTATTTTCACAGATTAGTCCATTGTCAGGCTTGCCATAAACGATTATTTTTTTTTACTTCAACTGGCATCCTTTTCTCGAAACATGAAATCTTACCATACACAATGACAACATTTGCATGAAAAATATACTTCAAAATTTTATATAAAAAAAAATCCTGGTGCAAGCAGAATATAAAAATATTCGCCTGTGGCAGCCCTTCACAAAGAATTGTATTTTAAACGATCAGGATTGGTTCAATATATATTATCAATCAATTATTTAAAAAATATACATATTTTTTTATACAGAGCAACAGATCTCAATTAAACATTAAATACTTTTAACAATTAAATACGTGAATTCTACTACTTTAACTTGTTTATGCTAATTGGTAAAGATATAGAAATTATCATTTTTCTAAGCTGAGCAAAGATGTAGTGGAGAGTATACGGGTGCATACGCCTTGTAAGTTCTGATTTTTTTTTTAAGTTCCGTATACTTTCTGTTTCTCAAATAATGTTTGCATATGCCCTAACTATGAACATTCATAATAACAGCGTATACCCTCTGTTTTTTTTTTTTTTTTTTTTTTTTTTTTTTTTTTTTTCAACTACTACAACACTGAAGCGGAGTAAGTGAAACACTACCGGTTAATAGGATGCTATTACATGTAGTATGTTATAGAGCTGTTTCGGATAACAGACTAAATACTATTGCCAGAAGGTTCTCTGAGTGAATTATGTCGACAGATTTTTGGTTCTAATAGGTCAATTGGTTGAGCATTGACAATATAAGCCAGAGTTCTTGACTTCTGCTTTCGTTCTGAACATATTTTCACTCAGCTAAATTTGTATATAGGTAATTACTTGTCAGTTTTCGTATAATAACACGCACCATTTTCCCCAAAATTGGTTAGAATATAGTAACTCTTATATGAATTTATATATGTAAAGGTTATGTATTCAAAAAGTTCGAATACGTACATAATTGCATCTACGTTTAATAATTATTGTATATTTTCTTTACAGGTGAGTAACACATATATCGAATTATTGTGAAAGATAATTTATGGAATTAAAGAAAATCTTTCTATAAGGTAAAATTTTTTTTGTTTCCAGTTATTTTCAAATTTAGTCAACTTAGAAATGTTGCTTTTATTTTTTCATTTTCTAAGTGTGTTAGACAACATAAGAATAATTTCAGGAAAAAGACTATAAGAAACGAAAGTTAACTGTTTTTAATATAGTTAATTGCATTATGCATTTACATAGTATAATACAATAAGAAAAGAATGTCGTTCGGGTATCTAAAATCTAAATTGTAGCTCTAGAAAAAATAGTTTCATGTCATCCTTATAAATTCTAATTCCCTTTGTTAGAAAATTCTTGAATCTCCTACTTGGCCTAAAGCGTTTCCCTATATTCTAGTGGTCAAACTTCTTTAAAAATTTCTGCAAATATATGCGATCACAAGAGTTTAGATTTAGTAACTATAATTCTAGTTTATGAAACTATTCCAGAAATCAAACTATAATTTATTGTTACTGAAATGATTTAATATTTTTTCCTCAAATAGAAAACAAAAGATTATAAATTCTGAATCATTTCGTCGATTCAGCTTAGATGTTTACCCTATTCGCATAGCTTGAAATTTATAATTCTAGTTTAGAAATTTAAAAATGACCAACTATTCATTTTAGTTTAAGGAGGTATATTTTCTTTTCAGTGTAACTATAATCAGTATAATTATATTAGCTACTTAAAAAAAATAATGAAAACAACTTTATAAGCCGTTTATTAATTCATTTCTTTATCAAATTCAAATCTGGATTTATGTAATGTATAAAAAAAAATAAAAAAAAATCCCGGAGTTGATTTTTGATTCAGAAAATTTGTTATCATACCTTTGTTGTAAAATAATTCAAGTACATTAATCAAAACTTACACGTAATTACACTAGTTAACAAATCAAAATTGCAATAAAAATACATAAAACATCTTTTAGATATTATAATAAGCGGAAGTGAGATTTCTTAAATTTAATTTTCACATGAGAAACTCATTGATAAAAATAAATGTTATAAAATATGATATTGCAGAGATTGGAACACTTTAAGTTCATGCCTAACTGCACTTAGTGCTCAGTTGCTTCCATCAATTTTCAGACTCGGGCTTCATAATGAAAACTTCAAGCATGTCACTCTTTTTATGAATGTAAAAAAATATTGCTACACAAAATTGAATTTTCTACGAAAAATTATTTTTTAATTTAAGTAAATTCAGTTTAAAGTTATATAGTGCTGTACAGCGGTCGTCAACAAAGTCCGTGGGAGCACTTATTTTCATATACTTTCTTTGTCGTAGATATAAAAAGCGTTGATTTTCGATGAAAACATTTTGGTTTAAAAACAATACCTGAAAATTAAATCTGATTTATCAATTGTAACTACTGATAAAAAGCATACATTAAATAAGAATGCTATTAAAAAAGAAGCTATTTATATATATATATATATATTTTTTTTTTAATTTACTTTGTACGCTAGCCCATATTTTACATTTTTAGGTAGCTTTCATTACAAAAAATAAAAAGCTACCTATTGCAGCCGTCCGAAGGAAAGCACTTCCGGAAAATTTTGGTATATTTTCACCGATCATGGCCCCCAGACCCCAAAACCACCCTCCGTTCAAATGTTGACATATATATATATATAAAACCATATACACTATATTGCCATTGATTATGGGACACTTGCGATTTACATTTTACTAAATATCTAGAAAAATACATGAGGAATCATCTCGAAACTCTTAGTGTATAAATATAATAGTATACGTCATGCATCTCCGTGAAGATTTTTTACCGAAACGCCATAGGGGACCGTCAACAAATTAAAAAAGAGTGAATATCTTTTGAATAACCCTGTCAAAACTAATGTAGCAAAAGCGCTCAAACTCTAGATTATGATTGAATGCCTTATTGTAATACACTGTGTTCATTTTTATGCAAATAGCATGCACACTCGCAGAGTAATTAAGGTTTTTATAAAAATGGTCCCAAATTTTTCTAAGTTTTTCCATTATAATTTTCAGAGTTCTTAATATAAAATAATATTTTTTTCAGAAAATATGACAAACAACATTGCACACAGTGCCCTGTAATCAGAATTAAAAAATAATAAAAATTGTATGAAAAATGAGTAGGTTTACTATATAATTTTTTACTGCGCATGCGTCAAAGATATCAAAATTTCATTTGCATATTATGTTAGCTAAATGTATAGAGCAACTTTTGTAAAAGTCTCAAAATCATAGCTTGAAAATTCTGAAAGTAATCGTTTATAGAAAAAGGACAAAATCCGTTGTTTCCAAAATGAAGCAAAAAAATGAGGGATTTTATCCAAATGCAGTAGTACATCCGATATTGTGTATTCTATATTGACACTAATCAATGAATATATGGATACAACCCCTCTTGTTTTTGCTTCATTTTGAGAATAACGGATTTTCGACTTATTCAATTGACGATTATTGTCAGAATTTTCAAGTTATGATTTTGTGACTTTCACAAAAGTTGCTCTATACATTTAGCTAACATAATATGCAAATGAAATTTTGATATCTTTGACGCATGCGCAGTAAAAAATTATTTAGTAAACCAACTCATTTTTTATACAATTTTCATTATTTTTTAATTCTGATTACAGGGTACTGTGTGCAATGTTGTTTGTCATATTTTCTGAAAAAAATAATATTTTATATTAAGAACTCTGAAAATTATAAGGAAAAAACTTGGAAAAATTTGGGATCATTTTTATAAAAACCTTAATTACTCTGCGAGTATGCATGCTATTTGCATAAAAATGAACAAGGCTTATTACAATAAGGCATTCAATCACAATCTAGAGTTTGAGCGCTTTTGCTACATTAGTTTTGACAGGGTTATTCAAAAGATATTCATTCTTTTTTAATTTGTTGACGGTCCCCTTTGGAGTTTCGGGAAAAACTCTTCACGGAGATGTATGACTTAAACTATTATATTTATACACTAAGAGTTGCGAGATGATTCCTCATGTATTTTTCTAGATATTTAGTAAAATGTCTAAAATCGCAAGTGTCCCATTATCAATGGCAATATAGTGTATATATATATATATATATATCTGATTTTTGTCATGCGATAACTAACATATTTATGAACCGATTTGAATGAAACTTGGTATGTACATAGTACATACAAATGTCTCGACCGAGTTCGTTGGCCAGCATGATCCGCCATTTTGTTTCAAAATGGTAGTCATTTTAAATTTTTAAAAAAATTTAAAATTTAAAATTAAATGCGAAAAATAAAAATTGTAAAAATGTTTTTCTTTTACGTGTTAGAACTTAAAACAACAATTCCAGAACATTTTTTATTTTGTTTATATCTTACAAAATTATTGAGTTATAGCACTTTGAATTTTTCTTATGGCTGACATTTTGAAACGATCTGATTTTTGTCACGTGATAACACGCGTATTTATTAACCGATTTCAATGAAAATTGGTATGTACATAGTACATATAAATGTCTCGACCGAGTTCGTTGGCGAGCATCATCCGCGATTTTGTTTCAAAATGGTGGGCATTTTAATTTTTTTAAAAAATTTAAAATTTAAAATTAAATGCGAAAAGATCAAAATTTGAAAAATATTTTTCTTTTACGTGTTAGAACTTAAAACACCGATTGCAGAACACTTTTTATTTTGTCTACATCTTAAAAAATGATTGAGTTATAGCACTTTGAATTTTGCTTATGGATGACATTTTGAAACGGTCTGATCTGAAAGATCCACAATGTTGCTTTAAAATGGCATACACTTTACGATATCGTGGAATTTGGTGACTCTCTAAATCGCTTAAAATAAAACCAGGTTGAATAAAAGATGTCTAATTTCTAAAAATTCCTATTAATATTCAGTCTTGACAAAAACTAGTATTCAGTCTTATAAAATCAGTAATTTTATAAGATTATTTCCACTAATTTGAGCTTAGTATTTTTGAACAATGTAACTTACTTTAAAATAAATAAATAAATATATAAGTATATGAATGCTACCTCTTCCTCCCGGCATTGCCGGAAGGACTTTTTAGCTTGCTATGAGCAAGACAATTTTGAAATTATACATGTTATTTGCGGAACTTAAGGTGATTTAGCCCTGGCGATTTTGCCTTTTTGCCTTGGTTTCACAAATATTTCCATTTTTCCACTATTTTTAGGATATACAGTTTTTATTGTATTATGAGTATAAAAGATAAAACTTCATTTTTCATTTGTATACGCACGATTGTAAACCATCATTTGTTTTGGCTTATAAAATATATATATTGTTTGAGTATACAGTTTCTTTTATAGTTCTCAATATCTTTCTATGTTTTTCCCGTAATAACAAACTGACTTGGTTAAACATAAGTTTTTCAAAAGCTGCAACATGATAAGTGCAATTTATATAAATGAGTCGTAATTTTTCCAATCGATTTAAATACAACCAAGTCGGGAGCTGAAACCAGAATATTAGGCTTCGATTTTCAAAAATATATAATTAACTAGACTTAATTTATTGGACTCAACTTACATATAATTTATTCATATAATATACAAATTACCAAATGTTGTCTGAGTGAATTGTGCTGATTCGGGGGTGTTTCAGAGAGTGAATTTGGAAGACAGACTTATTTATTCTGCTTTGAAAAGATTGCTGAAGCATAATAAAACAACCAGTGGTGATCTGCATGTAATCAAGTTACCATTAATTTCCCACTGACTGGGGAATTTTAAGGGCGAATCAGCTACTATTGAGACACCTAATGGCTGTTTTCGTGACTCATTATAAAAGATGAGTCCTGCATTTGAAAATCAGCTTATAAAAATGAACTAAGTAAACAATGTCGCTGCCTTTTGGAATTTTTTAACAACGCTATAAGAAAATGACTTTAAAGAAGATATTTTTAATGTATCGTTCTAAATCTGATGTAATTTTCACAAAAGCTTTTTTCTGTAATTCACGTGCATTTCATTTTTTACATGTAAAAGCATGAAATTTTCAGATATGACTACTAAAGTTTTAACTACATGTTTTTACCCCCCCCCCCCCCCATACTTCTACTCATGTCCGTCGTGCTTAATCTCCGAAATATACGTTGGCGAACTCCATTGGTAATACTTTTAAAATTTGGTTTAGAATGTTAACTTTATTACCTTTTATTAAAAGAGAATTTATTTGTATATAAAAAACAAGTCGGAAATTTCACATCAAGCGTAGTAAATGAGGTGCGTTCTTACTATAACGAAGTTTTGAAAATCATCAGATCTTGGTGTAATAGTATACAGTACTTCGGATACAGTGTAGCAGCCAAAATCTTTTGGTTGTCTCTGTAAATACTATCTACTTTTTATTATGCCGGAAATATTTTGTAGTAAACCTCAGCAACGTATATCAATAATTATTATAACGCGACCGAAACAATGTTTCCCTTATTACTATTATCAGGTTCTGTAATTAATAACAAATGTTATCTGCATCACATATTGTACAGAATGCATATATTAGTATATACTTCATGGATGCATATCAATTTTATTATGTTCGAAATAGTGTAACATCATTAAAGTGTACTTGAAACTATTTTCTCACATTGACTATAATGAAACGGAATACTTGTAATTATCCCCGTAATTAAACTATACATCCGATTTTCTAAAATTTGAAATGACTCGACAAAATTATGCAACATTTATATATTTTAAATTTCAAACGATTCAAGTTGGGTAGTCTTTGCTCTGTTATATGCGGACAGACGGACGGATGAACGGACTGAACGATGGCTATAGGTGCTACGTATTTATGTAATTACAAACGCACCTAAAAAGGAACGCTATTAGATTTTTTAATTTTGAATAAAAATATTTGCCCCTTTCATACATTTAAGAGCATAATTAGTTCATGAGATAGAACTGTCGCGATATTGATGAATAATGCAGCATAGCACCGCTACTATTTGAACAATGTAAGGATTTGTAAGAAAATAACAAGTTTGAATTTGAGAATAAACAGCATTTATAATAATTTAAAAAAGAAAAAGGAACAATTTAAACAAAAAAAATCCCATTTTCATGTTTATAATATTTATTCCTCTTTTACATGTTTCATAATAATAATATGTATAATTAAAGAAATCATTAAACCTAATATGAAAATCAAATTTACTAATATCGTCATAACTAATTAAAAAAGAATAAGAAACACATATTTTTGCAATCTCGAACAACAATCTCTGTAATTTTTCTACATTTTGATTATTTTGATTAGTAACTCCCAACGGCCAGCCCATTATATAAGTACCCATTATCTTTATCATAATTAGAAGCGGAAATAAGAATATGTTATTATTTGTGCGTGACAACACATTATCACACTCTCGAAGCAATTATTTTCTTATTAATAATTTAAAGAATGTTCTAATTAAGGAATGTAATATTTTGTTAATAGGTATATACGTAGTTTTCATAATGTAATATCAGCGCATTTAATAACCTGCTTTTCTATCTTTGCCTTCTGAATGCGTTTTTATGAATTATTTATTCCAGAATCTGATTTTAAAAATGTGATTCGAAAATAAGAGAAGAAAGAATGCTGTATATATTTTTTTTATTTTAAGACAAGTTATGATTTTTTTTTTTTTTTTTTTTTTTTTTTTTTTTTTTTTTTTACATTTAAATGTGATGAAGAAATGCACTATATAAAATAAAATCTGAATAATGTTCACAATAAAAAAAAAAGACATAAAAAAAAAGAAAATATATATATATATATAAGATGACCACGAACGGATATATGACAGAACCTCTTTCAAGTCGCCAACGATTGCAAAAAAATTCGGAAATTGCATGTCAAACTTAGAAAATAAAGTGCGTTCATATTATAATGAAGTTTTAAAAATATTCAGATTTTGGTATGTAACAGAATAAAGTTACTTCGGATACTGTATAAGAATCTGAAATCTTTTGTATGTCCTGTAAATATTATCTGTTTTCTATTATACAGAAAGTAACCTTAGTAAACTTTAAAAACGTATATCAATTTCATAAAATGTGAAATAGTTTAATATAATTAAAACATGCCCCAAACAATGTTTCCCACTATACCATTATGTAATGGAATACTTTTGTATGGCCCTGTAAATTAATAACAAACATTCTTTGCACTACAGATTGTACAGAATATATATTTTAGCATATGCTCCATAAATATGTATCAATTTTATTATGTTCAAAATAGTGTAACATCATTAAAATGCATTTGAAACAATTTTTTCCCATTGGCCGTCATATAACGGAATACTTTTGATTGTCCCTGTAATTGAACTATGTATCCGATTTTCATAAAATTTGAAATGATTCCGTAGAATTATGTAAAAAATGAATATTTTAAATTTCAAATGATTCGGTTGGTTAGTTTTTGCGATGTTATATGCTCACAGACAGATGGACAGAGAGATTGAACGACGACTATAGGTGCAACATATTTATATAACTACGAACGCACCTAAAAATGTCCTTTGTTTTTAAATATCTTAGAAGCCAATGTATTTTCAATGTTTAGAGAAGCATTTATAAGAAAAAGTCTCTTTTGCTGCAGCTGATTCTCGAACACATTTCCGAGTAGTTTTAATAGTGTGCTTATCAGTCTTATCAATTATCAATATAAGTTATTCTGAATTAATTCTGAAGTAAAGATAATCATGCTCATTTATTATTTTTACTGACACACATAATAAATTAACAGCATTGGCATTAAAATTAAGATTGAACATTAATATTATTTATTTTATTTTGCAGGTATATCTTAAATTACGTGGCTGACAATGTTTAATTGGGATCTAATAACAATCCAAAAAACGATATTTCGGTATCAGATAACTGATTTAAGATACTATTAAAAGATTATTGAAAAACGTTTCCGAAAATATGTTACAGCAGAAGAAATTTTATTTTTATAAATGCTTCTTTATACCTCAAAAATATATTGGTTTCTAAGATGGCTAAAGAAAGATCACACTTTTTGAAACCATGGGTAGTTCGATAGTGAAATGTGACGCAATAGCGACGTGAAATTTACACACTAAAATGTATTTTAATTAAACCAAATCATTTTTTTGCCAATCTAAAGGTATATATATAATACTGTCTTTATGTATAATTAACATAAAAAATGAAATCCTATTAAAATCATTTGAATTTTGAAGTGATATAGAAAGTAGATTACCAAAATTAGGAAAGGTAAATGGATAAATCGACAGTAGAAGGCGTTTTTATTAAACTACTCCTCAGCGGTGCCCCTTAGTTCAATAAAAAAGCAAAACTTCCAGCCAGTTTCTCTTTTAGGTCATGCTATAAGCTAAGAAATTTGATCCATAATGCACTCGACTGGCTGGATTTTATTTAACATTTCATAATATTAAAAGAGGAATTTCATTGAAATAACAATATTGAATAATAACTATAATAAAATTTATATAAAGTATATGATATATACTAAAATACATACCAAACATATCCCTTGCAAAAAGCAATAAAGTAAGTGAACTAGATCAGGAACATGTTATGTCAAAGTAAAAATCAACATGTGATGCAGTATAAGATTAAAGGTTACAGCTGGCACTACTAAGATAGATGATAAAATTAAAATAATAACAATAATAATTATATTAAAAATTAGTAGATCATATATTATATTATACCACTCATGCTACAATTAAAATCAATAATTGTTACTGATAAAGCTATTACTATTTAGTACAATTATTAATAATACTATTTAATTTTTAACTGAAAATTAAAAAATAATACTGACTACTTCAAATACACAATCACTGACATTTTGAATATTTTTTGGAATTCTTTCTATTTTAAAAACTATTGCGATTTATTAATGATTCAGCATTTTAAATTTCGTTTAAATAATTTTTCTCGTTTTTAGATATTTAAAATTTTACTTATGTCTCCGCTAATTTTTTTAAATTTCAAATTTTCAAGAAATTTTGAATTTTGAATTTTATTTAAGTTATTTGATTTGAACATTTTTTATTCGATTAAAATAAATAATTTCCTTTTATACTTATTTTAAAATTAAAATGCAAAAATTTAAAAATTATGATTTAATAATATGGATTTATTAATTAAAGGATAAGTTGTTTTAAAAGAAACATTAAATGAAACCCTCTGTGGAATCTGCGCTTAACCTGCACGCTTACCCTTTATATATATATATATATATATATATATATATATATATATGTAAGTTTATATATTTTGCTAATCTTTGACAGATGCCTTTTTCTAAATTTCAATTCTTTGATTCTATATAAATACAAAGAAATTAAATTTTTTGTCGAAAACTGGTGCATTAAATTTCATACTCCATACTTGTCTATTCTAAAAAAAGGAACTAATGTTGTCATCTCTGTAAATGAATTTTTTGTGACTGGAGGTTTTTCTTCTGTAATCTAAATCAACCTATTCTATACAAAAATATGAAATTGGGTAGTATTATAGAGAAATTTCTGATAAACGCGCTGAATAAAATTATCGTGGAAAAAAAGCGTGGGGTGCTTCTTAAGAACTGATAGATGCAGCACCCCACGCTTTTTTTCCACGATAATTTTATTTATTGCTTATTAATTGATTTCTATAATAACAATGATTTTATAGTAATATAGTATTTTTCATCTATTTTCGTTTTCAGCTTATAGTACGAATTATTTTTCGCTTTTTAGTTTGATATACTTAAAAAGCGTGTTTTTTAGTTTTTTTAAACTATATTTATTAACACATAATAATGTAATTATTATTTTAAAGTTTTCATTCTTTTTTAATATTCACATGTAAATACAAATTTTAATTGAAAGGATGTACTGTTCTTTACACTGTTTTTACAATTTGGCAACAATGTAAAATAATGACTTTTACTAAATGCTTAAAGAAAAAAAAAGTCTCAAAATAATGAACATTTAAACGAAAAATTTTAAGAAATTATAAAAAATAGATGTAAAATAAAGAGTACAGTCTGTATAACATAAGCTTTTATAGTATGTTCTCAGAAAAGCTGAAGAAATTGATAAGGTTAGATTTTGTTCCTATTAAACTTTTTTAATAGAATTATTTCAACAGACTTTAAAATAACTTTTAGATTTAGAAATGTCTACTTCAGCGCGTTTATCAGAAATTTCTCTATAATACTACCCAATTTCATATTTTTGTATAGAATAAGTTGATTTAGATTACAGAAGAAAAACCTCCAGTCACAAAAAATTCATTTACAGAGATGACAACATTAGTTCCTTTTTTTAGAATAGACAAGTATGGAGTATGAAATTTAATGCACCAGTTTTCGACAAAAAATTTAATTTCTTTGTATTTATATAGAATCAAAGAATTGAAATTTAGAAAAAGGCATCTGTCAAAGATTAGCAAAATATATAAACTTACATATATATATATATATATATATATAAAGGGTAAGCGTGCAGGTTAAGCGCAGATTCCACAGAGGGTTTCATTTAATGTTTCTTTTAAAACAACTTATCCTTTAATTAATAAATCCATATTATTAAATCATAATTTTTAAATTTTTGCATTTTAATTTTAAAATAAGTATAAAAGGAAATTATTAATTTTAATCGAATAAAAAATGTTCAAATCAAATAACTTAAATAAAATTCAAAATTCAAAATTTCTTGTAAATTTGAAATTTATAAAAATTAGCGGAGACATAAGTAAAATTTTAAATATCTAAAAACGAGAAAAATTATTTAAACGAAATTTAAAATGCTGAATCATTAATAAATCGCAATAGTTTTTAAAATAGAAAGAATTCCAAAAAATATTCAAAATGTCAGTGATTGTGTATTTGAAGTAGCAGTATTATTTTTTAATTTTCAGTTATGTTAATTTTCAGTTAACTTATAGTATGAATTATTTTTCACTTTTTTGTTTGATATACTTAAAAAGCGTGTTTTTTAGTTTTTTTAAACTATACTTATTTTTCACTTTTTAGTTTGATTACTTTAAAAGCGTGGTTTTTAGTTTTCTTAATCTATATTTATATTTAATACAAACACCAAATTAATCGGTTGGATAGTTTCAGAGTAATTGGTGAACATACATAGAAAAAAATACATACGCGTCGAATTGATAACTTCCTCTTTCTTTTCTGAAGCCGGTTAAAAATAAAAATTGTAATGCGAATTTTTTTTTTTTTTTAATTTTACATAGATGTAAATAATGTCAGGAGTAGGGTTCGAACCCACAATCTCTTTCGAAAAACAGAGCTTCCATCCAGCGCCTTAGACTGCTCGGCCATGCTGTCTACACTCCATTCAGTGAACGTATTCAACACTATTAATTAGCGAAAAACCACTAATTTTATTAGTTTTTGCCTAATTACTAAAAAAGTACTGAACCAATTTCGATTAAACTGAAGTGGTACCAATTCGAGAGCATCGTCTTTCATTTAACACCAAAACCAAGTTAATCGGTTGCATGGTTTCGGAGTAATCGGTGAACATACATAAAATAAGGAGAGTTACAAACTCACAAACTCACAAACATACAGGTGAAGCTAATAAAAGCGTGTTAAAAACAGTAAATGGTTAAACTTTTATCATATTTAAATGGGCCAAATAGTAATAGTGCCAAACAATTTCAACTAAAACAATTACACGAGAAATTTATTTCATATTTCGAGAGGATTTTTTAAACTATTGTTGCCAATTTTAAGACAGCACAAATAATAATATTTTCTTTTTTAAAAAATTAAGTAGATTTTTACAAAGTAATTCGGATTAATCTAAATAGAATTTAATACCATACCATACAACTGATATAAGTACCTGCAAAACTTGTTAAAACACAAATGTGATTAACTTTTAATTTTTCTTCTCCTATAATTTCATTTATTAACTTTTGATAACGAAGCAAACAACAGCACTTTTTTTAAACAGTTCAGGCATTTTTACATCCACAGACAACTGTTAGAAAACAACAACAAAAACAAAATCGATGTTATAAACGCATTGATAATGATACATTTAACATTGTTATATCAGGGTAAATTTTGAAGCAGAAAAACTGGCCGGATAATCGACTACTATGGACGTACATAAAAGGAGCTTATTAAAGTACAATAGGCCAAAAGACACGAGAACGCCTCGTGCAGTTTAATATTCCAATTGCCACTATAAATAAATAAATAAAACAAAAACAGTAACTCTACTGGAAATTTCGTCTTCTTCCATTTTATACTAAAAAATAGAGAAGAGAAAATAAAAGAAAAAGAAATGCTTAGAGGGTTGTCTTCGTACATAAATTGTACTAAACTTTGAAAATTTAAAAATAAACATTTAATTTTGACATTCTATTTAAGGTCTTTTGCCTATAGTACCAAATGTCAAAATCCAGTTTAAGATTAACGAAATTTTAAAATTAGGAATTTCTGATGGTATTGTTTATAACGGCCGATCATCTACACGGAGGAGATAGCACTGAGGGTGGAATGCTTTCGTAGGATTTTTTCTAAAGGAACCTAACTTTCCTGTTTACTTAAACATCTATCACTTTATTGAAGCGTGAAATTTTATTACACTATTCAGGATACATTAGAAATTTTTTCCTGATCTATGTAGGCCATTATTTTTTCGTATGTTTTTTTTTTTTTTTTTTTTTTTTTTTTTTTCTGGTTGCACATATTTTTATGACTATTAACATCTGCTGATGGAATTTCACCTTCTTAAATAAAGAAACATAAAAGAATATTCATTGACAGCTTCTAAACTTGTCAATTTTAGATATTAATTTATTGATTATATTTTTTCAAAACACCACAACCAATGAAAATTTGTATTTAGAGTAAATACGTCAAGAGAAATCCATTGAAAGAAAAATATAAGAATTTATATTGAGATTTAAAAAAATTTCAAAGCTCATATAAAAATAAACCTATTAACAGTCTTCCCAAAAACTTAAACTATAACAATAGTATAATGAAATATTAATAAGGAAAATTCGGGGAAAACAACTTTCTGCTGCTACTTTCAGAACAGGAATTGCGGTTTGTTCGAATTTTTTCCCCAGTGCCTGAAAAACATATAAAGACATGGGTTTTCAACAATATAAATAGAATAATTGTTCTAGATACCGTGGGTTTTCAATTAAATAATTTAATACCAATGTAAGTTCTTATCTGTTTATTTCATTTATTTCTTGTGAGATTAAACTACTTATAAAATTAAAATGTTTCGATACAAATGCAAATAAGGAAATATATTATTTAAATTCCTACTCGATAATGAACTTATTTAATGAATTGAATGCTATTAGATAATAAGTTATATATAGCAAGTGCATTCCTCTGAATCCATAAATATTTCTAAATAGCTATAAAGCAAAAGACATGTGTTTACTGATACATAATGCTTTATTTAAACAAGAAGCCTACAAAGTGTAATAATTTACAAACACATTAATTACATGAGATTTGAATATCTAAACAGAAATAGTAGTTACTGAGATAATTCAGAATGCCTCCTCTGGGGCATATTTTGGGAAAGTATGGAGATAACTTTGTTTGTTGAGAGTTTATTGTGCTACAAGTTTCAAGAATCAACATTAATGTGAGACAATAAATTATTTATTCATAAGAAAATGAACACCACCTATGGCCTCTATTTCACGTTTGAAAATTATGTCTTAAAATGGATGGTAAACAGAATACTTATTTAAATATTTGTCTTATCTCAAACGAAATAAATAATAAAATCAGGAAAAATAGATTTTCTTAAAATTATCGTGATTAATAAATTACTTAAAAAATATTTTAATCTACTGAACTACTTTCTAAGTAGTCTACTTCTTTCACAGATTTTTTTTTCTATCTTCTATTATTATTATTATTATTATTATTATTGTTATTATTATTGTTATTATTATTGTTATTATTATTATTATTTAGATCTCCATTGACTTATTTATTGTGCTTTTCTGTCTTTCTTTACTTTAAGTTTTGCTAACGTATGTACAGTATAACCTCGAAAATCCAACATCATCGGGGCCGGAAGTAAACAGGATTTTTGAATGAAAACTCTGGATTTCTTAAAGAATATCAAAAGTACTTCTGATAGTCTTATCGGTGCTTTATTTATAATTTAGTTCATAGTCAAGTGATGAAAATAAAAATAAATGCGTGAGCTTTCTTTCAATGAAATCTTTTGGAAAGTCTCAACATTACATAACCGTCCTACCATATAAATATGTTGCAGTCGATGGTAATGTGTACGCAGCACCGATTCTGACAAAGAGATATGAAAATTGTTCATAACTCAAATGATCCCACCTATGTAGATTCCTATGATGAATCTGACAACGGAATCAACGATGCAGTTACTGTTCCCTATATCTCAAAAATGCAGGAAAGGATTAAAAGTATGCGCAGTTATTTAGATACGCATTCGAATGGGCAGATGAATAAAGCAACTGTTGATCTCGAACAATTGGTGGACAGTATGATGCTGAAAAATACACTTCAAAGAAAGATATCTGATTTTTTTACCCTAAAAAACAATAATTATTTTACCCGAATTGGTCATCAAAAATATGATGAGTTTTGTTATTTTTTTACAAATTATATAAAACTGAAAAAAAAAATAATAATCAGTCCCCTCAGTTACGTGTAAAACGAATTTCACTGTATTAAAAAATAAAGCAAAATTAAATTTCGCTTTTATCTAATGCTGTTATTTTTTAAGACAGCTACAAATATCTTTTAGTGTCGAAAGAAGTTCGTTCACACATATATTTATCTGAGTACAATATAAAGTGTCACAAATAATCTGCATTAGTGAAATTAAATTTGAAAATCCTGGCAGAATAAATTTCTCGATTACAATGGATGAGTTCCAAAGGCATTTCCAGTGTTAGTTAAATCAGTGAGAATTAATCATGCAGTGATTGTCGGGCTGCATTTAGTAATTTGGGATTCAAACATAAGTTTTCAATTTGCTATTAATATTGATGCATTATTCAAGTACTGAATTTCATATGCATACTGAAACAACGTTAATTTAAATAGCATTATGTCACTATGTCTTTAATTTTACAAATGTTGAAATGAATAATGCATGAAAGCGATGTTTCAGATTCATAGAAGTGTGTATTGATCTTATTATACAGTTTTGTTTTAGAGCTGGCTCGTAAATGGAAAATGGAAATTAGCAATAAATATATTCAAATTTACTCTTTGTTCAAAGTATAAAAAGGCATTTCGTGTGTTAAAAATAAGGATAAAAAAACAGATATAATATCTACAACAATAGAAGCGTTGAATATTTTTTATTTTATTATTGTTGACAGTGAACTCTACTGTGTATAATCTAAATTTTCCTTGAAACTCGTCAAAATGGTATTTATTTATTTATTTGTCTATATGTTAATGTTTTTGTCTATTTTCGTGATATCTTGAAAATACAATTAAAATAAATCTAAGTTAAAATATATATAAACGAACCGATTTGATTTCATTTTTCATTGTCATGAAACCCTTTTTTAAATAAAATAAATAATAAAAAAATAAACTGTGCCAAAATTTCCAAAATTTTTACATTTAAGTATTTGTCTGTTAATAATATCATATGAAAAACTGGTGGAACCAGAGAGAAAAGTAGAGCTCGATCTGAAAAATGTTACATTTAAAATTCGCAAATATTTTCAGTCTAAAAAATGCGTAGAAAAGTAATGGGACCAGATTATCTGTAAAGCTCATGAAATTACCCAAACTTTTGTTGATAGCTGAAAATGTGGACTGAGCTTTACTGGTGCCTTAAAATTAATCAAGGATAAAGTGACATTTTTTACACATTCCATATTGAAATCATACATAACCAGTTTAAAAACTTGGGTTCATAACTATAGGTTACTGGGTGATTTGGTAAAGAACGAGAACCTGACTGATCATTCAATACAAAATGTGGATTAAACTCTATTGCAGAGGTCTTTCATAAATTGAAGTTCAAAGGTCCAAGTACATCCGAAACCTGATCATTTACGATTTAACAGTACACTAAATATTTTGTACATATGCAAAATAGTTATCTACATCAATTCCTCAACAACCTGATTATATTATTGTTACACTTTAATTATTACTTCATGAATTGCATTCGTTTAGCGTTGTGCAGCTGAGCTTCACATGATACAACATTCGATTTAATACTTTGCCTAGTAATGCCATTTTGTGTGGATAATATGATTCTGAATATAAGGCACCAGTAAAGCTCAGTCCACATTTTCAGCTATCAACAAAAATTTGGGTAATTTCATGAGCTTTACAGATAATCTGGTTCCATTACTTTTCTATGCTTTTTTTAGACTGAAACTATTTGCGAATTTTAAATGTAACATTTTTTAGATCGAGCTCTACTTTTCTCTCTGGTTCCACCAGTTTTTCATATGATTTCACAACTTTTTCAGATTCTTTTAGAAACTTTATCAACTAACTTCAACTAATGAATCAACCAATTTGTTGTTTTTTCAAATATTTGTAACAAGTGTATAATACGCTTTATCATATTTTTTGACATTCTATAGAGTGCTGGGTTACATGGTTTTGTATTTAACGATTTTGTATCATCTTCCTCTGAATACGAATGAATAACTTTAGTATCATTTTGAAATTCGTATTCATCTTCGTTTGAATCGACTTTTATTGTTTCTTCCTGATTTTTATTAGATTGAATCTGATGCTTTTTAGCACTTTTATTCCGTTTTTCTGCTATTAATTTATGAAAATTTCCAAATACTGAATTTATTCCCATGTATGTAAATTCCTTGAAGTACGGTTCAGAATATATACTGTGAAATCCTTGCCCAAATACATCTTCAATATAAATTTTGTCCTATCTTAAATGTTGGTAATATTGCTGAACACATATTTTTTATCTTTGAAATATTGGATTTCAGCTGAAAAACAAAACGATTTCGTTTGCTAAGCGCCCTTGTTACAATTGTTTCTGCTAGAAGCTTTTTGATATGGAACAGTGCTTTATTTTTGTTATGTTTGTCAGCAGTCTTTAAATTTAATAATGAATTTCTAAACATACTTGATAGTAATTTTTTTGCAAGATTTTGCTTTGCGACCCTTCGACCGGTTTTTAAAATTGCAAGAATTTTTGGTACTACTCTGTTATCCCGTCGACCAAAATACTATTGCCAAATTATAAGATTAAATAAATAATCAATGATCGTAAATGTCAATTCAATGACATTAAATACAATACACGTGTTTAAAACGTCATTAAGTTAATTTTATTTCGACTTTTTATTTGTATTTTTATTAATATTCCACTAATTAAATGTTTTTTTTTAATTATTTAAAACAAAAATTACGTCAATATGTATAATTTGGCTATTAGTTTGGCGATTTGTATAATTTGGCGAAATCGACGGGATAACAGAGTAGTACCGATTTTTTTTTTTCTAATAATATTGGCGGTCTATCATTAAATTTGTACAATACCTTTGGCGCTTTACTGTTTTTTCCACTTGAATTTTATTGTCTTTTATACATTTGGATCGAGACTGCAGCTTAATCATATAATCTGAATCGCCGGTACCATTTGGATTTAAAGTGGGAAAATTCCAACAATTTTTTCCTTTGCAAGTACTTATCAGAAGCTAAAAGCTTTTCCTCATTTTTTTCCTGCCATTTTTTCTTTGAAGCATGGTGTTTTTCTCTCGTCTGTTTTTTCCAATTTCTATAATATACAAAACGATCTTCTTTGTTTTTTTCTTGCCATTTCCTAAATTTCCATTTCTTGGCTCTCTCTTTACAGGGCATCTTATAAGTTATAACTTTTTAACATTTAGTTAATAATTACGATAATTGCTTCATAATAATATTTCACAATACTATTTGTTTAAGCATAACAAAAAAAATGTATTGATTTAGACAATAACATTCTCTCGAATATCAACATTTTAAAAAATATCATATGTCAACTTCATCGTAAAATATGTAACGCTTATCATTTTATATTTCAATAAAAAATAAAATGAATATATGGAATAACGAAAAAAAAATCTTATTGTGAGAGTGTTCATCTTTTAAAAAAACAATTTATTTATCGAAATGCGACTTTACTTACGCTATAAGATATCCATGACCATTGCAGGAAAATGCAATAAATAGAAACAAATGATCTAGTATTTACTGAAAATTTATTTCGTACGACTCAAATATAAAACTTCAGTTTTACAGATGATAGAATTAAGGATTAATTTCAGAAAATTAAGAGTTTCCACTCAGAATGAAACATCTTTAGAAAGGGGGCAATATAAAATGACGTCACATCTAGGAAACTATTTTTTTACTATAATTTTCCTTACTTATCCGTTTGTAATTGAAAAATCTGTATTATAGTAGCTGTTTTGACTTCAAAAACATTCAAATGAAGGTAAAATTTTTTAAACATATATTTAGTTACAATTTAAATATATATTTATTATAAATGCGTTTTTTTTTTATGTTTCGAATGACGTCAGTTCCAAAAATGTAAAAATATATCAATAGAATCTGAATTTTTATTAACCTATAAAAAAATGAACACGTGTTATCATTTCTTTTTTTAATTATTGTGTTGATTTTTAGTTGATGGCAACTCGAAAAAAATGGTTGAATTAGCAATAGAAAAGGATAGATTTCTATAACGTTAAATTATAGAAGGTATAGCGTTATTTAAATTTTAAATGGGTGCCATTTCTTTAATTTTTGATATTTTTTTACCGGATCTTCGAAAGGCACATCCCTAAATTAAAAGCTTTCGAACAAGCTATCACCCGTCGCTGAATGTTTCCTGGTTCGGGTGATAATTGAGTTGTTTCTCTTTTTTCCTTGTTTCACGAGCAAAAAGTGCCAAAACAGGGGTCCTGGATCTCCGAAACTAATTGGTGCATCTGGATAAAATTTTATATACTTTGAGATCTAGATTAGGACACTCCCCCTTTTCAATTTTGTCGCAATCCGATGATTAGTTCCAAAGTTATTAACAGGCAAAGTTTGGACTTTAACATTAGAGATGCATCTGAGCTCTACTATACAGCATTATCGTGCTGTATGATAAATGTCATAAAATTTACTTTACTTTTTTTTATTTATTATAATTTTTTTTTTTAATCAAATCGTTCAAGAACTTTCAATTTATCGCCGAAATGTATTTGCTTCTTTTTACTTCATATACTGAAAAAAAAAAAAAAAAAAAAAAAAAAAACCCTGAAACATGAGAAAAAATTTTGGCATTCGGAATACCTTTCAAGAGAAAAAAAACAATATTATAATATTATGAGGAATATAAGGAAGTATTTTGTTTATGATTGAAATCGATCATCTTTCTGGTATCCGGCCCCACCAGTGGCTGAGAGCTTTTGCTCTCGAAACCGGTGAACTGCAGGTGATGGATTCGAATCCAATCACGGCCATCGGTCTAATCGTTCGTAGTTTTCCGCGGTTTTATTGGAAACTTGGATTTCCTTGTGCGTAAATACGGGCTCCCGCCACTTCTGTCATAGGTTGCATCGCTGAGCTCGAGCTCCTCATGAAAGCGTAAATTTCTCCGGAGTGGGGTAAGCTAGCAACTTCTACTATACATCTTTCTTTTCGTCTCTTTATGATGATCATTTTGATAGATATTTCTTAAGGTTTGGAGCAGTGGTTCAGAAGTTTTGTTTAGCTAAACTTTCTATTTTTTCTACTTTCGTTTTTCTTCTGAACCAGACTTTAGTCTTCTGTTCCACGGTTCCCGCGTTCCCGGTGTCACTCAAACTGTTTTTAACCTTGTAAATTTGATTAATTTAATTAATTCATTTATTTATCTTCAATTTGATACCTCCCCGTTGTGTCTATGTGCATATTTATAGTAGTTATTAACATTTGAAGTTATTTCACTTTTCATAGAACATGAGCCATTTTCAAAATTTGCTTATTTTTACTTATAACTTTCTACCTAAATAAGAACCTTTTTCCTTTCAAAATGTGTCTTTTCATACTGTTTATATTACGTAGTTCATTTTATTATCAAATCTGATCAGTTTTCGTCAAGTTTTATAGTAGTAATAAGCATTTTTATAAAGTGTTCTTTTTGGGTTTGCCTCGTGTTTTTTCCCATAGGAATAACATGGGGTAAACATTGAAATTCTAATGAAAAATTTATACATTTAACTGTTTCCTGGATCTTTTAATTGATGAAATTCAGCTAATTTAGTTCTTAAGCTTTAATTTGATACCATTTTTATCAAGTTTTAAATTAGTTAAAGTTATTAACTTTATATTTTATAAATGTTTGTTTTGGTAATTTTAAAGTAGCCCTTTCCCATAGGATAACATGGGGACGTTAAGTTTATGTTTACTTTTTGAATCTCTTATTAATAATGTTTAAAACTATAATTTCACTTATTATTTGGTGTCATTCAATAGCTAATATCTTAATGTATTGAGTTATATTGCTTTTAAGTTTTTTTACTGTATATTCTCTAAGTAAAAAAATTGTTGAATTTATTGTTTATTTTTCTCGGAACTAATTTTGCCCCATAGGTTAACATTGTGGGAAGGGTTTTTTCAAATATTATTAAAAAAATATTTAATTTCAGTTTTTAATAATAACTTTGATATTTTCTGAAACTAGACTTTTTGAGCTTCCTAAATACATCATATTCTTTTAATTATGTTGCCACTAACTATTTTTAATTTTGCTTCTAAATCAGTGTTCTTTTCGAATTTTGGAGATTGATTAGTTGACTATTACATTGGTAACTTTTTAATTTTTGTTGAAGAATGGTAATGTTTGTAGGGAGTGACCCTTGCCGGTAAAAAATTATTTTTCACTTCGATTAAAAAGGAGATTCCAACCATTGGAGTGATCCCTTCCAGAAACTTAAAATTTTTAGTACATTAAAAAAATTTTCTAAGTATTTACTATACAGAGTATTTATTAACAATTAACTATTTCTTTATAAATACTTATAGTTTCACGTGACCTACGGGTATTTTCAATCTGACTTTCATTTAATATGTAATCAAAAACTGATTTTCACTCTTTGCCATCATTAAGCTTACTCTTTTTATAAAAACAGAGTTGCTCTTTTACTTCATTTTTAATTATTTTAAATAATTTCTAATCGATTACGATGGTTCAGCCCTTATTTTAAACGTTTTTTTTAAATATTTCACCCTTTAAGGGCATATATCAAATGCTTTTTTAGTTTTTCGCTCATATCTTCTTTATTGTTAACGTTACAGTTTTCAAATTTTTTAGCTAGGTGGCTTCGCCCACCTATTTTTTCATGGGGCATCTTTTGGCTATTCTGTTTTCTGTTTTCTAGTTATATATAGGGGTTGCTATGTTAGGGGGCAGCCCGGGCAGTTTCACTTTATAGCTTAATTTATTATTTATTGAAGTTTTTCTCGGTGTTTGGTCACAACTACTACCTTTCATCACTATCTGCCGTCTCAGATTCAATCTTCTTGCCCTACTAGGGTTGCCAACTCATTATTAAGGTTTTGCTTATTTCTACCTTACCTTCTTTCCTGGCGTTTTTAACAAATTGTCATAGTGATATGATTAAAATCTCTTTTCCTCTATTAGTAGTAGGGTTCGAATATGTTCTCACCCCGCTTAACATCTTCAACCTCTATATTATTCATTTTAGAATACCCTTGTTTGGTTTCAATCATCTCTGCAGGTTCTCCTTTTTTTTTTTTTTTTTTTTTTCGATTCGAGCGCCCCTACAGTTATTTTTCATAGGTGGTGGTGTATTTATTATAGGCTTAAGAGAGCATCATAAAAACTATTATCGCTCTTACTTAATCATTCCAAATTTTCCTTAACTCTTTCATCTTCTCTAATTTTAGTCCAGTACTATTAGTGTTTCAATTCATACATCTCAACTCTTTAAAAAGAGTGTTCCTTATCTAGTCTACTGGCTGCGACCGCCTTTATAATTATTAGCGCCCCTATCGGCAAGGTGTCACAACTGAGTCGTTATCTTTTTAAACCAAGTGCTTCAAAACTATTTAAAAATCATTTTATCAAACTGTAAATAATTTATTCTGTTACTGTTTAATTAATATTTGTTACTATTTTTTTGCTAATTGTAATTATCATTCGTTTGTGTGAATAATCAAAAATTGTTTTTACTTTATATGGGTTCAAATTCTTGATGAATATTGTGATTGATAAGCTATTTTGTTGACATGGGAACCAAACCTCATTTCCCCCCCCCCCCCCTCTCAAATTTGGCAATTCTATCCTTTCGTTATTTTATCTTTATTTTATTTTATTTTATTTCAAAATTATGCCCCTTAAATTTCTAATTAAAACTTTTGTCTGAGCCATTTCCAATAACCTAGGTTATTGATTCTTGCTACTTCCTTTCTTTCTACCCTTTCTTTCAAAGATGTGTGGTGGAGAGCTGGCGATGCCCCGATCCGAGTTAGCTTTTGATAAATTACAACTAATTATTTTTTGTTTTATCTGAATCTTTATAATTTATAATCAAGTTTTGTTCTTTAGTAAATCTAAACTTCTTTGAGTCGCTGAGAAAAAGTAGCTCCAAGTAAATCTAAAATAAATAGAGCCGCTGAACAAAAGTAGCTCCACTAGTGAATTTTGGACAGGTGTTGATATAAGACTAAATAAGTTCCGATCATACAATATGTCAAAAGTTAAAAAGAAACATCGAACGATTCCGCCTCCACAAGGACGGCTACTCTTCAAGTACCATGAAATAGAATCATTAAATCTGAGTCCAATTCTACTCCTTGACCAGATGATAAGGCATTACTTAAGACATGCCGATAGAAGTGATGAAGAAGCTAAGAACTTCCAATTCTTGTTAGAGACCAAATTGACTTATATAGAGTCAGAGCTAGAAAGTCTAAGGATAACAGAACACTTAGCCATTCCCAGTGACTACAATGATCAAAACAAGGATTCATCATTAGCAGATGAAGACATTGTTTTAGAACCCAAACCATTGCTTTATGGAATAGTACAGGACTTGCGTTCTAGAGACTCTACTAAAAAAGAACAAGTGGAAAAATATATAACTCTACTAATAGATCTCATCAGAGAAAGACTGGACTTCTTGGAATACCTACAGGTGGTCAATAACATAAAGCTAAACAAAGAACTAGAATCCTCAAATGCAGACAACACAGAAGAAGAGGCTGGAAATGTATCAGACACGAGTATAATCTCATCAGTAATTGAACATCCCAAGTCCTTACCAACACCAAGTACAATATCAAGAAGAACCACAAGATCATCAAGGCTTTTTCCTTCATCTACTAATCTCTCTCTGATGGAATCCAAGCTCTCCGACTTACAGGATGAAATAAACCTGAAAAATAAAGAACTGGAAGAATTGAACCTTCTAATTATACAGCGCAAAGAAGATCTGATCGATACCTCCCTCACTACAATACACCATAGCTCGGCTTCAGAGGATGCCAACAAATCTGATCAATCCTTGTACTCAATACAAAGTGAAGATGCAAACTCGGACAATGAAGCAGACAAACAGGACAGTTCACAAACAGAAGAAACGCTCTCTCTTCCTCTCCAACCGTCCACAGTCAAACGTAAACTAAAAGAACTTGCGCAACAAACAATCTGCACCACCACAAAAGACACAGATCCATATTCCAGGGGCAGAAGACAACTCGAAAACGATTTTGTCAGATATGGGAGAAAAACCTGGAATGATAAGGATGTTAAGGTGTTCCTGCGTATCTGTAAAGGATATCAAAAACAAAGTTTTTCTCTCAAAGACACAGTAGAACAAGAAAAATTCCCTGATATGAGCATCATCCTCACCCCAACATTACAAATAAAGTTCCTCTCCCAAAGCCTCTTAAAGGACTTAGAATCTTATAAAGAGAACATCACAGCAGAATTGGAATGGCTTAAGAATTCGAAAAGTAAATACTTACCATTCCAGCTTATACATGAAAATTTCCATAACTCCTGTCAATTGAAAATAGGCGACCTTCTTAAAACAAGCAGAGAACTTGAAAATCAACTAAATAACACCCAACTCACACTACAAGATTCCAGAATGGAGTCGCTCAAAAACGATCTTCTAACAGATATGAATCAACAATTCTCGAAACAATTAAACAAGATTAAAACACTATTAAGTAAATCACCAACGCTTTCTACAGCAGAAAAGTACAAAGAAACCTTCAATTCTCTCCAACCATCAGCTCTTTCACAAACCAATAAACAGAAATTAGTCTTTATCCCCAACTCCATAGAAGATTATCCGGAACTTGAGAAATCGGTTTTGAACTGCATTAAAGACAAAGAAGTAAGACCATTAATCCGTTCAATGAAGCAAACTAAAAACAACAACATCGAAGTGATCACCACAAAAGAGGATGCAACTATTCTCAAAAAAAAACTAGCCCCGAAAACCGAAGTCTTATATAAAATACTCGATCCAGACAAAAGAAGAAGACAAATAATCCTTTTAGGGGTCTCGCACGACATCACTTTAGATGATCTTAAAGAAGAACTTAAATTTAGGAAAGTCTTTATAAACGATGACTTTGAAATAAACAAAAACCTGATATCTAAGGACAAATCACATAAAAATTGGGTTATAGAAACAAGTATTCTCAACTACAGAGAACTAACAAAACGAGGCTTTATTAACATTTACTTCAACAGAATAAGGATCGAACACTATATCAGAGTTACGAGATGTACAAACTGTCAAGCATTAAACGACCATACTACTCGTAACTGCAAATACCAGACAAACTGTGATAAATGCGCACAAAATCATCGAACTGCAGATTGTGATAACTCAGTGATGTCATGCATAAATTGTCAACGGGATAAAAGAAATGACCTACAACATGCTGTTTTCTCACCATTATGTCCTGTTTACCAGGCGGAACGCGCAGAAGCATTAAAAACCTACTACAATTATTTACAACAACCTAAAAAAGAAACTAATCTCTCGTTTAACACTTACTATACAAGAACTGATGATCTCCCACAAAGAACACCTAATAGAAATTCCTCAAGAAGCTATTCTCAATTAACTATCTCACAGAAAAAGACCATCCCATCCTCACGAAAACAAGTTTACTTAAATAGCCAATATAAAAATCAGATGAAATATAAGGAGGCAATGCCTCCTCTTTGCCGATAGAGGCACCTTAAATCGAGATATAAATCAAGATCTCCTTTGTATCAGCAGAGAAGGCTCTCAAGCCCCAACATCTCTCTCTCGTAAATTTAATATAAATCAGAATAACTCTCAAAGATTAAAAGCAGAAGCTAACCAAACACCATTGCTATTAGCTCAAATCAACTTGCAGAGAATAAAAGCAATGACCTCATCCTTGGTAAAATATTTAATAGATGAAAAATACAGTATAGCCTGCTTGCAGGATTGTGCAGTTACAGAAGGGCGACCACATGGCCTTCCCTCGTCAGTTGCAGCATATAGCTCGAATACCAGAAACTGTTTTATAGTGATTATAGACCAAAATATTCAACACATACAATTGAAAGCTTTCGATCACTCGGTTTTTGTTAATATACAAACTGACTCAGGGATTCTGTCAATTGGATCACAATACACACCCCCCTCTTCGAATCTTGAGGCAGATTTACAGGACTGGTCGAACTTAAGAGGTCTGAGCAAAGACTTCTTACTGCTGGGGAATTTCAATGCTCATAGTACCCTGTGGGGTTACCCAAGGGATGACGAAAGAGGACGTCAATTAATTCTGCAAATGCAACGCTTTCATCTGCTGTCAGTCAACGATCCAAATAGGAAGCCAACTTTTGAGGCATCACACATACATGGTTGGCCTGATGTGTCCTTGGCCTCCTTTTCCGTCTTTCCTTGGATAAAGTCATGGTCCACAGAGGAAGACTTGAATTACGGGGATCACCGCTTAATCTCAATAGAGCTGAATAATCAAATTCCTAAACTGCCAAAGCGTAGATATAGAACGAAAGACGTTTCCCTCAAGAGATTCATTCATAACTTGCAAGGAAGCCTTGAAAGAAGCAACATACATTTTAAAGATATTAAAGACAGCACAACTTTCGAAACCAGATACACGGATTTCCTAAGTATACTCACAGAAACTTGTGACAAGAACTTCAAGAAATGTCCAAGTACACATGTCCCTAAAATTCATTGGTGGTCAGACGCTCTTAGAAGAAACCGGAGCTTCGTCAAAGCCTTGTACAGAAAGTCAAAACTTGCAAGCTCCACGGATGAAGATAAATTGCGCTATAAAAAAGAAAGGGCCCTGTATAAGAAAGCAATTTTGAAAGCGAAGCGCTCGGCATGGCAGGACTTTTGTAGGAAAACAAGAGATCCATATGGGAAAACGAAAAAAGTGGCGTTCCAGAATTTCTACAGAACAGAAATATACGCACTCTCTGACTCCCTTAACGAAATACAATCAAGAGCTGAATTTTATACAGACTTAACAACCAGAATCTTTGGCCCATCGGAAGAAACAAAGGAACCAGCGTTTAATCCGGTAAACTTAGTCCCTTACTTCACTGAAAAAGAACTGCAGGTAGCAATCTTCTCCTTCAACAAAGACAAAGCACCTGGAACAGACAATATAGATCATAGAATAATAAGGAAAATATTTAAATCCGACGCTTCGTTGTTATTGGATATGTACAACTCTTTGCTTCAGTTAAACTATTTTCCGAAGAACTGGAGAATTGGTGAACTGGTGTACTTCCTGAAACGTGGTAAGCCGCCGGAAGACCCAAGGTCTTATAGACCTATATCATTGTTACCAATTTTCGGCAAAGTATTTGAGGAATTACTTCTAAGAAGAATCAACCACTCCTTATTGAATACACCGCATCTACTACCGGCTCAACATGGTTTTATGGAATTGCGCTCGACTGAAACAGCAATTCAGGAAGTGTTCTCTATAATTGATTTGTTTTCTTTGGAAGATAACTACATAACGTTGGTTTCAATCGATATTCAATCTGCATTTGATTCTCTACCCTGGGACTTTACAATAGAAGAACTTAGAAATTTAGAGGTTGAAGAACCGTACTGTAATACAGTATCTTCGTTCCTTTCTCAGCGTGGAGCCTTTGTGCATTGGCTGTCGGACGTAGTACACTGGTTTCAAAGGGGCTGCCCTCAGGGGTCCTGCTTTGGCCCCTTTCTCTGGAGGATCTTTATTAATACTCTCCTGCGTTTATTAAGGGACCATGGGATAAAGGCGGTGATCTATGCAGACGACATCTTGTTGATCTTGAAAGGGAGAACAAGGAAAATCCTGGAAGATTTCGGTAGATTAGCTTTGGATATAATAAGTAACTGGGCCACTCGGCATAACTTAAGAATTTCCTATGATAAATGTGAAGCCTTAAACATTCGTCGAGGGAGAAAATATTTACGACGTCCCCCAACTTCTCAGGATAGATGGGCATTCAATCCGTTCTAAGAATTCAATATTATACCTCGGTATTAAAATTGACTCGACTTTATCTTTTTTGCCGCATCTCAATGCTAAACGTGAAGAGTTGTTGAAGGTTTCTCAAAACTTGATGAAATTTGTTTCCACTCAAGGTGGATTGGGGAAATCTATACTTAAAATTTGGTATAACAATATACTAGAGAAAAAATTTTCCTACGCAGCAGCTGTATGGTATCCCAGATTACAGAAAAAACATGGTGCTCGCCTTTTGAATTCAATCCAATATCAGCTTCTCCTCTTAATTTCAAGAGTTTATAACAAAACGGCGGCTAATGCGCTATGTGTCTTGACAGGTGTTCTGCCAATAACCCTCCGATTGAAGCAAATCACAGCGCAAGGGAGATTACTCAGGCTGGGTATGCCGTTCGAACAGCACTTACCATTCTTATATCAAACAAAAACTTCCTCGGCACGGATCTCCCCTTTTCAAGATTATTTTCACTCTCAAGAAGAGGGTGATCAACAGTCAGAAGTGCTGATCTACACGGATGGATCGAGAATGGACTCCGGTACTGGCTATGCCGTCTGTGTCTACCAAGGCGATAACATAATTCACACATCTAAGGTTCAGCTTAATACAGAAAATAGCATATACCAAGCGGAACTTTCGGCAATCCTGGATGCAATTATATGGGCAGATGGAAGTGCATTTAAAACAATGACAATAAATACGGATAGTTTTTCAAGTGTTCAAGCAATACAGGACATATGCTCAAAAGACTTACTAATAGTCGGAATAATACTGGCCCTACAGAGCTCCAAAAAGATTATAAAATTTAACTGGGTGAGAGGCCACTCTGGTTGTGCTGGTAACGAAATGGCTGATCATCTTGCGAAACAAGCAGCAGAGGGTAAAGAATCAACATTGTTTAAGTTTCTACCACTTCCAGCTTCTTACTTGCGGAGGCAAGTTAAAATCCAGGTCCTAGCAGAATGGCAACAAGAGTGGGACTATGGAGAGACTGGTCACTATACTTACAACCTAGTCCCCAAGGTCTCTTTGGAAAACCTGCTGTTCCATCGCAACCTCTATCTCTTCGCCACCAATCACGGACCCTTCCCTAGTTATCTTGTAACATTTAATAAAGTAGATTCTAACCGTTGCACATGTGGGGAAGTCGGTGACTCCTTACATTACCTGACGACATACCTTAACTGCTTTTTACCATATACGGAAATCCTCTACGCTTTCAGATGCAGCTTGGTTCAACATGATATTGAAAGAAACTAGGCTTCTTGACAAAATAATAAACTGTGTAAAACTCATTGAGGATAATCAGACATTATTTCAGATGCCTCCTCTTTAACTTTCAAATGGACTCGAATGAACTTTCGAACTTTACTAAGAACCATACTCATTGGACTTATTCACTTTCAAAATGAACTATAGAACATTGTACTTGTAAATATTCCGCACCTCTAATTTCGAACCTGTAAATATTTCTGTTGTTAAAACACACGTCTTAATATTCTAAACACACCATCATGCAATAATGTAAAGTTATCATTGTAAATATTAGATACTTATTTCCCGGGTTGCCCTGAAAAATAGGGCAGCCCATTGTGATTGACATTGTAACATTTTTTTTTTTTTTTTTACTTTTAATAAATGTTAGGTGGGGCTTGTTGAGCTCAAGCCATATGGTAGGCCTCCCCACCTAACTGAATCTGTGCGTAAATACGGGTTAGGTTCCCTTA